>BSBK01001958.1:0-1495000 GCA_027943335.1 Chamaecyparis obtusa
GATAATGAAATTTTTCATAATGAGGAAGATATACATGGAACCTTATATATATGTTTAATTTCTATCAACATTATTAGAAAAATAATTTTCAAATTGATTGAAGATTAAGTTTACTATTTGCGGAAGATTAAGTACTTTATATAAACCATAATTATGATAGGTTTAAGTTCAAGATTAGGAATATAGTTAGTGTTAGAGTTGGGTTTTACATAATGATTAGGATTATGCATACAATTAGGGTGCAGGTTGATGCTTATGGTTCATATTTTGGTTAAGGTTAGAGTTAAGTTTGATAGTTATGGTTTAGATTTTTGTTGGGGTTAGGGTTGACATCATGGTTACCCTTAGGGTTAGGTTAATGGTTAGGATAATGGCTAGGGTTAGGGTTTGGTTATGGTTAGGATTATAATTTACTTCATGGTTAGGGTTAAGATTTTAGCTATGGATAGATTTAGAATAAGGATTATGATGAGGGTTATGATCATGGTTACAATTATCATTTGCATCATAGTTAGGGCTAGAGTTAGAGTTAGGTTAGGGATTATAGTTAGAGTTAGGGTTTAGATCATGGTTAGGGTTGGGTTTGGGTTAAGATTTCAATTATAGCTAGGGTGAGGTTTAGAATTATACTTATAGTTAAGGTTTAGAGTTAGTTTGGGATTATTGTAAGAATTATGGTTTACCTCATTGTTAGGGTTATTGTTAAGATTGTAGTTTACGAGATGCTTAGAATGAGGGTTAGGATTAGTATTAGAATTAATATTTAGGTTAGGGTTAGAATTATGGTTAGGGTTAGGATAAAGTTTACGATTATAGTTAAAAATTAAGATTAGGGTTAGGTTCAGTTTTAAGGTTAAATTATTGTTAGAATTATGGTTAGTTTTAGAACTCTCTCTCTCTCTCTCTCTCTCTCTCTCTCTCTGAAGTAGGACAAGTAAGGAGGATCCAATTAAGGACAGTCCAAACAAGCCGCCAAACATCACAAAGTGGAATAACACAACAAGACAATGTTTTCAACTAAATTTTCATTAACATGCCCAGTTGTAAGGTCTTCCAGGTTAGGGCCAAATACAATCAAAGTATTTTTGCAATCTCTCAGCTAGTCCAGCTCTGAAACAAATTAGAAAATGATGGAAACCCTAAGGAAGATCTAAACTTGAGCTTGCAAGCCTCCAAGCAATCTCCTTGTCTTCAAGCATGCAAACCACTAGCTCTTCTATTACAACTATCAGATAACAATCAGATCTTCAAGATCTCATAGGATTTAAGTCTAATCTTCTATATGCTTTCACTCCAATTTGTCTCCTAAACATCTACCCAAACACTCCTTAAATACATTTCCTCAACCACAAGTGGACTAGAAGAAATAATTAACTCCTAAGCCAAGTCGGCTTCTACTACAAATAAATATTAAATGCAACAACAATTGGCTCTCAAATAGCCTTACAAACATTTAATTCTCCATGTCGCCTCTATATCTTCATAGGAGAATACAACAAAAGCTACCAACAATAAATGTACCAAGTTGGCCAACCAAATCTCCAAGAACTCCAGTTAGTAAACCAAAACTACCGAGCACCAGAGAAACAACCAAGCACCATTGAAACAACTGAGCATGCCAAGCATGATCAAGCAACACAAGCATTTCCAAGAAAGCACGTCGACCAAGCACCATAGGCATCACCAAGCACAAGTTCCACTGAGCACCAGAGGTTTCATCGAGTTCCCTTCAGTGACCGAGCTTCCTTCAATAACTGAGACCATCGGTTAAAGCTACAACCAAGTAACATAGAACCAATTCAACACACCACCATGCATATTTTTTGAGTACCCTAGAATGCCCCTGCATTAGACACCTCATGTTCGAAAATATGTTCTCATAGGTTGGATGAACATCTTCCAAGATTCAACACATAAACCCTGAACTGGTTCTTCACATACAAGCCCTTCAACTCTTCACCTTGCATATTCTTTCCACTTCTGTGTCCTCTGTCTTTTCAAATCTTTCCTTGATAATACACAAGCTTATTCTCCATACTGATCAGTCCTTGTAGAATTCTTCAACTCATCTTAGCTACCAAAGCTCAGGTTTCTCCTATCGAGTGTTGTATCCAGCAAAGGCATCAGGGAAAGCTTCATGTTATCCTTCTCAATAGTAAACACATTCTTGACACAATCATACATAGCTCTGCAATCATACTGCCAAGGTCTACCAAGCAATACATGACAACTATTCATCTCCACAATATCACACAACAACTAGATCCTTATACTAGCCAATCTAAAAATCAACAAAGCATTGATCCCTCACTTCCAGAGCATGAACCTCTTGTAACCAACTAATCCTATAAGGATAAGGATGTCTCATTCTCTTCAAACCAAGTTTATGAACCATGTCCTTAGCTACAATGTTATCAGTACTACCACTATCAACAATTACATCATAAAGTTTACCTCCAGAATTGCACCGAGTTCTGAATAAGTTACTTCTCTAAAAAGGTTCCAATACACGCTTACCGAATAGTACTGACTAAGCTAACAAGTTCTCCCCTCCATGTTTAGGTGCATTCACCAAGTCTTCAGCCTCATTCACCACAACAGTTCTTTGATCATCAAATTTTTTATGTGTGCACTCAAAAGATCGGTGTCCTTCTTCACCATAATTATAACAAGTACCCTTAAAGATAATCCTACCTTGTTGGAAATTTAGTTGGGAAGTGTGATACTTAGAGGGGGGGGTGAATCAAATATCACCTACTAATCCATTTTATCATTTCATAAAACTTTGTATAGCATCAACAAAACTTCATCAATGTAATGTAACTAATATACTAAACGTCATTCAAGAAAGTACTCATAACAAAGTAACTTTTGGTTACCCATAAACCCTTGAAAGGTAAAATTGGGGTGGGGATGACACCCACAAATCTTCACTACTGTAGTATAAATTTTGCCTGTTAGGGCTACAAATTAAAGGATTTACAACTTACAACTAAGTAAGCACTCAGTTAAGAGATTACAAAAGGTCTATTAAAACCACTTTGTTAAGAGATTTACCCTAATACACTTGTTATAATGTCTCAGTACCTGATCCTTCAATTTGCACTGTATGCTGATTACAGATCTTCTCCTTCCAGTATTTGATTTGATCTTATCTATCGAGTTTATCTTTGTTCTGTCCTTCACTGCAATATCTTTGTTTCACTCAGTCACTGAACTCTATCAGAATGCTTCACTAGTCTAAATGTACTCTCTGCTCATTCCTTCATTCCCTTCACATTCTCTCGTACACTAACTCTTTTTAGGGTTTATATCTTCTCTTATATAAACAACTGAACTTCTTCAAGATTTAAGACCTACGATCCAAATTTACTCTTTTTACCGCTTAAAACTTTACTAATTTTGATTGGCTCCAAGGTGTTGCATTGGGATCAATGATTGTAAAATAGGTGTGTAATCACCTCTGTGATTTCCTCAACAAATAAAATACAAAACATGAATGTTGGCCAAAACATTTTACCTCGATGATTGTACCATAACAAACTCATATGTCAATTCTGGCTAACTCGACAATTGATGTCCTCTGGTACTCAGCATTCACTGTACTCGGCATTCACTGATATCACTGTCGCTTGGTATACATTACTTTACATAGCTTGGCAAAAAACTAACTTGTCTAATACAAACATACATAGTGACCATTGGTTTACTCGGCAGTGACTACTGCTCAGTAAATATACATTACATCACTCGGCCTCTACATGATGACTCGGTCGCAGTGATGACCGACGAACATTGCCTAGATAATGACTAAGTGTAAGACACTAATAGTCAACAAAACTATAGAGATCTACATACATGTCTTCATCTTTGGTTCCACAAGTTTCAGTTCATCTTCAATAGTCGGTTTATCCTTCACCGAGTGATCAATCTTGTCCTTTCCTCAGGGATTACTATGTTGTCTCATTTTCAACTTATCTTCTGCCTTCAGAGAATACTGATAAGCATCTTCAACCAAATCAATCTTCAGCATACCAGGCTCATCCTGAATAATGAATCTCAAACCATTCACATACCGAGCTACCTTTTCTTTACCAAGTTCTTTGTGTCCAGGCCGAATAGTCAACTTATAGAACTCCTCGGTATTATCTTCCATAGTCAAATCTTTTTGCTTCAAATTCTGCAACTTCTTAAACAAGTCAAGCTCATAGTCGGCAGGTATGAACTTAGCTTTCAATTTAGTCACCATCAACCTCCACCAATTGATCTTGATTTCACCTTCATTTTCTCTATCTCTTTGTAATTCTTTCCACCAAAGAGCAACATCTCCTTTCAACTTAGTATGTGCCAATCTTACTCTAATAGGATCTTCAATTTCTTCAAGCTCAAAGAAATCTTCTAATTCACCAAATCCAATCAATCAAATCCTCGAGTCTCAAAGTACCAAAGAAAGTAGAAACTTCCATTCGGTAACTAGTACTTAACCAAGCTCTAGATCTATGCAACCGACCAGTTCTATCTTCACCAGATCTATCTCTCCAGTCATCTCCACTAGATCCAGCAGCTTCAAAGTCTTCAACAGCTTCCTCATAACCATCATCAATACCAAGATTCCTTTGCATACGAACAATAGCTCTCATGACCTCAGTGATCATGTCATTCTTCATCAATTCCATCTCAGATCTGAAATCAATTTTAACTTTCTCTGCAATCTTTGATTCCATAGCATCGTAGAGATTTGCAATCGCTCTAGGGTCTAATCTTCTCAGAGGCATCCTTCAAGATCTTTGAAAACCCAAAGCAATAAATCACCAACCAAGGTCCTGGTGCAAACAGCCTCAACTCAAAGATCGGTTCACACACTCAAGAACTTCAAGCTCTGATACCATCTGATGCCGGACAAGTAAGGAGGATCTAATTGTTAGATTAGGTGAAATACTAATCTCCCAAGAACACCTGCATGCATAACCCTGTCACATGGAAGAAGCAAAGCACAGAAGCAAGAAAAATCATGGAGGCCAAAAAGCCAGAGACATCTTATGGACATGCAAAGAGCAATCTCTATTATGATCCAATAAGTGAATTATCTAAAAAAAATGTACAAAGGGTTCAACCATATAGGTGAACAATAAAACCCTAAAGCTATAAAGCAAAAAATAAAGCTAGGTTGCACATTATAATTAATAAATATATTAATTATAATGCACCTAAAAGATAGCTTAAGTAAATAGAGTAATAAATGACTTAATTAATTAAACCAAAGTGATTTAATTAATAAGCATAAAGTATGATTACTCTAACACCCCCCCTTAAGCGTAGCTCAAGAGGGAAGCTAACCTAGCACAGCTATGAAAGCAGAAAATGGGTCCCGGCAACAAGGCCTGATCAGGTACCCAGTACAAGAAAATAAACTAGATGAAGGAAACAAAGCCTCCAATCTAGGGAATGTCCCAAAGAAAGGAACAAGAAAGAGCATGAAGCATCTCCGAAGCATGAAGCTGCAAACACTGTCAGAAGAAACTGCTGGAACCCCCACTGAAGTGCATGACCAGGTAGAGAAGACAAAGTCTGAAGAGCTGATCAATCAAAGAGGTGACCTCCAAAATAGGAATGAACGAGTGTCTATATAGCAGATGAACCATCTCACCGAAATGCATAGGTGCCTAGCCACTGCATCCGCCTAGTACATAGGAACAAAAACTGAATACGTAGATCACTCAACCAAACCAAGGAAGCAATAGAGCCAACAGGTGAACCCCCCCATAATGCTGAACGGGGTGACAGGAACACTGAAATGCAATGCCAGAAACATCTGCAAGAAGAAGAAATAGGAACACCTATGTGCAAAAGAAGGTACAAGCACAGGATAAAGGGCGGTGTCATAGACACAGTCTACATGGGCTAATTTCATGGAAGGTACGCTCACTTGACAAGAGTGGATACACCTATAGTGGCAAATGCATCAGAATGCCCCCATGGCACTTTATAACTGAGTGCGAGTACAAACAAACACAAGGAGTACAAGATCCCAGATATGCAAAAGCAGGCACTTTATCTCAGTGCGTTTATAGAAAAAAGAATGCAATAGTGGAGATATATACAAAACTCAAAAGAAGAAGGAAAGAAGAACAGTGAGAACAGAAGCAGAAGTCATCCCAAGAATGGAGATCTGTGGACCTGTAAAAGCCAAGTAGTCCATCTAAGTGCAGAAAAGAAAAACTCAATGGAGGAAGAACCTGGTATAGAATCTGGAAATAAGACCTCTGAAACTGAAAAGAACACTGAACAAGCTTTCCGAAAATACCAAGTTTTCTGAAAACTGAGCCCGAATGTGAGAGATAGAGTGTCCGGAATGCAAAAAGTACCCGTGAATTTGACTGGCAGAAAACCCCTACAAATGGAAAAATCAAACAACCAAACTGAAAAAAACAGAACGGTCTCGGAACCAGCTTTCCGTCGATATCTCGTTTGGCAAAAAATGCCATCGTATGCTCAAGTTACGGCAAAAACAGTGACAGGTGCTCTGGCAGGCACCTGAAAAAGAAAACCTCTGAATTCAACAGCCTGGTGCGAAAAATGGAAGAAGAATCTGGAAAAAAGCTATTTGTATAAAACGACCGTCTCAGAAGCATCTTTCTGATGATATCTCATTCGCCCACTAACTCCTCCGTATGAGCAAGTTATGCCAAAAAAAGCATCAGGTGTTCCAGAAAGGCAAAAAAGTAGTCCTGCCTTCGAAGGCATGGTATGAAAAACGAAGCAAAAAACTCGAAAAGAAACCTCCATAATTGCGTTCGTCTTAGAAAGAGCTTTCCGATGATATAAAAAACTCCCAAATACGCCTCCAGATGAAGAAGATATGGCGAAAAAGGCCCAATTACCCTTAAAAACAGAGCCCTAAAAAAACATGCAAATTTTTTTTTTAAAAAATTAAAAAGCATGTCCGCTGACGTCATGCTGATGTCAGCAGAGGGCCTAGGGGCTGAATCAGGAAACCCCGGGTCATGTGGGGGACCAGGGGCTGGTGCTGGTGCCGGCGGTGGGCGGGCCAGCGGAGCGGAGGGCGCGGGCGCGGGGCGGCGGGGCCGGGAGCGGCGGAGGCCGCAGACTGGCGGAGCGGAGGGAGCCCGGTGGCTTGCAGCTGCAAGCGGCTCGGCGGAGGCCGCGGGGTGGCGCCCGGGTGGCCGCTGGGTGGCGCCTGGGAGGCCGCCCCTTAAAAAAATTTTAATTAATTTTTATTTGAAAATCGCCGTCTCGGAGTGCGTGCCAGGGCCGTATGGCCCTGGTATGCAAAAAAAATTTGCCTCAGATGCCACTGTGTCCAAAATGGACAAGTTTTATATGGATTTAGGGGTTCTTGGGCCTTCCGGACACAATGGTGGTGTCCTTTTTTGCCCAAGGTGAGCCAAATTTTGGCTCCCCCCCAGATCCACAAAAAAAAACTCCTGAAACCCTTGAAAACCTCCTGCTTCTGAAACACTTCAACAAAACACAAACAGCGAGCAGCAAGATGGCTCTGATACCATGTTAGATTAGGTGAAATACTAATCTCCCAAGAACACCTGCATGCATAACCCTGTCACATGGAAGAAGCAAAGCACAGAAGCAAGAAAAATCATGGAGGCCAAAAAGTCAGAGACATCTTATGGACATGCAAAGAGCAATCTCTATTATGATCCAATAAGTGAATTATCTAAAAAGAATGTACAAAGGGTTCAACCATATAGGTGAACAATAAAACCCTAAAGCTATAAAGCAAAAAATAAAGCTAGGTTGCACATTATAATTAATAAATATATTAATTATAATGCACCTAAAAGATAGCTTAAGTAAATAGAGTAATAAATGACTTAATTAATTAAACCAAAGTGATTTAATTAATAAGCATAAATTATGATTACTCTAACACTAATTAATTCCAAACAAGCATCCAAACACCACAAAGCGGAATAACACAACAAGACAATGTTTTAAATTGAATTTTCATTAACATGCCCAACTGTAAGGCCTTTTGGGTTAGGGCCAAATACAATCAAAGTATTTATGCAATCTCTCAACTAGTCCAGCTCTGAAACAAATCAGCAACTAATGGAAACCCTAAGGCAGATCTAAACTTAAGCTCACAAGCCTCCAAGCAATCTCCTTGTCTCCAAGCATGCAAACCACTAGCTTTGCTATTACAACTATCAGATAACAATCTGATCTTCAAGATCTTGCAGGATCCAAGTCTAATCTTCTATCTGCTTTCACTGCAATATGTCTCCTAAAAATCTACCCAAACACTCCTAAAATACATTTCCTCAACCACAAGTCAGCTGGAAGAAATAATTAACCCCTAAGCCAAGTCGGCTTCTACTACAAACAAATATTAAATGCAACAACAGTCGGCTCTCAAATAGCCTTACAAACATTTAATTCTCCATGTTGGCCTCTAGATCTTCATAGGAGAATACAACAAAAGATACCAATAATAAATGCACCAAGTCGGCCAACCAAATCTCCAAGAACTCCAGTCGGTAAACCAAAACTACCAAGTGCCAGAGAAACAACTGAGCACCAGAGAAACAACCGAGCAGGCCAAGCATGACCGAGAAACACAGGCATTACCAAACAAGCACGCCGATCGAGCACCACAGGCATCACTGAGCACAAGTTCCACCGAGCGCCAGAGGTTTCACCGAGTTCCTTCAGCGACCGAGCTTCCTTCAATAACCGAGACCGTCAGTTAAATCTGTAACCGAGTAACACAGAACCAATTCAACACACCACCATGCAGATTTGTCGAGTACCCTAGAATGCCTCTCTCTCTCTCTCTCTCCCTCTCCCACACACTCTATTATTTAAATAATATAAATAATTAATGTTAATTATTAATATTATGTAATATTATTATATTACATTAAATTTATATTATTTATAATTAATTTATAAATTCATATATTAATATACAATTTAATTAACAAACATAAATATATTAAATATACTACTATCACATTAATAAAATATTAATGTGATAGTAGTATATTTAATATATTTATATTAATAAAATTATATATTAATATATGAATTTATAAATTAATTATATTATTATTAATTATAAGTTATATTAATAATTAATATTAATTATTTAACATTATTTATTAATATAATTAATAAACATAACTATATATTTGGCCATAAATTAATTATTATAATAATAAATTTGTTTACTGAATACTTAACATTATATTAATTATTATTAACATAAATTTAATTTTAACAACGAATCAATTACATATACTTAATGTTTATGTGCATATAATATACGTATATCCAACCAAGGGGGACAGTTAGGTTTTTTGTAAAACTCTTCTAAAGTATTATACGGTAATAGTCCCTACAATGATTAATTGTGTTAAAAAGGGGTTTTTCTACTAATAATTGTGCACGTAAATATCTGTACAAAATGTAGCCCGCCATTCATTGACATGTCCACATTGACAACAAATAGTAATAATAGCAAGTAAAGTATAGATGCATGATGGTATGGCATGAGAGACATCCAGCCAAGGAATTGCGTGGCTGGATAGCCACTGCCGGACTATAATGTGTGTTAGTATGGTAATGCTTTATTCTGTTAGGATTAACAAGGCAGAAATAACAATTATGTGCAAATATAACTAATATCAGAAAATAATAAACCACACAGAATAGAACACAAGACACACAGATTTAACGTGGTTCACCCAATCCCTGGGCTACGTCCACCAACAGCGAGTCTAATATTATTATTATCCAGTGATTACAACCTGATTACAATCTGTAATCCCTTACAGCCCAATTCTGCCGCAAGTACTAAAATCATACATAATGAAAAATCCCTAACCCTAAGCCATATTATACAATATTTTCCCGCTTTAGGTTTAGAATGAGTTATAAGTAGTCGGCCCAAAAAACCGAAAAAAGTAGTCGGCCTCAAAAAAAATTTCCTCAGGGGCTGCACCCCCGAACCCCTGCTCTTGGGGGCTGCCGCCCCCAAACCCCCGCTCAGGGCCCGACCCAGCCCCAAACCTCGGCGAGGTCGGGAGGAAAAGTGTACAGTACTTTCCTGGATAGTACTTTCCTAATTAGTCACCACAAGCTAACAATCTCCCACTTGGTGACTGATCAGTATCCACACTATACTAAAAACCTCCCACTTGGAGACTGATCCTGTAGCAATACCGCTACCCACATGAGGCTCCCACTGAATTGAACCACCTTGGACTCAGCTATTCCTTTATTTTGTTCAGTCTAGAAGACCAACTGAAGCTGAACATGAGTTCAACTTCTCCCTTGTTACTACCTTTGTAAACATATCTGCTGGATTATCATCAGTTTTTTGAGGCTGACTACTTTTTTCAGTTTTTTGGGCCGACTACTTATAACTCATTCTAACCCTAAAGCGGGAAAATATTGTATAATATGGCTTAGGGTTAGGGATTTTTCATTATGTATGATTTTAGTACTTGCGACAAAATTGGGCTGTAAGGGATTACGGATTGTAATCAGGTTGTAATCACTGGATAATAATAATATTGGACTCGCTGTTGGTGGACGTAGCCCAGGGATTGGGTGAACCACGTTAAATCTGTGTGTCTTGTGTTCTATTCTGTGTGGTTTATTATTTTCTGATATTAGTTATATTTGCACATAATTGTTATTTCTGCCTTGTTAATCCTAACATATTCAATGAAGTAGAATCTTCTTTTGGAAGGCATAAAATATACTTCCTTTTTTTGATCTCTCATGTGGGGGATTGATTCAGTGGACTAGTTTGAGGTTCAAGTTCTCCTCATCAAAAGTACTAGATGCATTATCGAATTCAAGAGTTTGATCAACTTTGTGTACACTAGTTGATTAGTGTCATCTTTTCACTCATGCAGTAAATCTTGATTTACATATTTTGAAGAATCGACAATTCCAAAAAACATGAGTCCATCATTAGGAGAGTTTAAAACTTCAATATGCTTCAAAATTCTTCTCTTATCTTTTTTCGGGAGGATAGTTTTTTCCCATTGGGTTTTCTATCTTTCTCCTTTTATGGGAGATTTCATTATATATGGGTACCTCACCAGTATAGTTGTCAGGACCCATTTATTATCTTTTCCTCCTAAGTTATGCTTAAGGGGGGGTGCTAGTGTATTTATTTAATTTAATAACACGTAGTGTTAAATTAAGCCTACTTAGTCATCCATATTCATTTGCTACTTGTTCAAAGAATTTGTTACCATTTAAGAGATGATTGGAGAGGTGTCGATTCCATTTTGACACCTCATCCTTGTTTAGTGGGTTGTTTTTCGCTACCACTCTTATTTGAAGAGTCCATCCCTCATTTCGTACGTGGAAGCACTCACACCTATTTGTAATCCTCCTCTATGCATTACTCAATGATCGACTTTGGGCTCTATTTTGTGATATTGTACTTCATTTTTTTAATCTCTTATAGATCTTGGTTGTATAAATCTATAGTATTCATATGTCTATCGTTGTGGTTTTCTTTAGTCATATTTCTTTTGTTCTGTCTTTTCTCCTTTTTGTACTTTCAATTTAAAAGTGTACAAAACTCCTAAAAACCCCCATTACACGAGGGAAGTGCCCCTCTCAAACGTAGAGGAAGACCAACATTCTATAACAATCTCTCCAATTATTGGCATGATTATCACTACTCTTCGAAAAAATAGGGTCAGTTTTGTAGAAACTATCATAGTGATAAATTTGTTTACCAATAACATTATAAACTATTCATCATAAAACCTTTGTAACTTGTCCATTTATCTTCCCAAATACACTAACATATTCTTCAACTCAATAAAAAATATAAATCAAATGATTATAAAAATTAAAAAATAAATCAATAAAAAATTATAAATCAAATTATTTTAAGTTTTTTAGAATTTATCTATTTTATAGTGTAAAGTTAGCAATTAAAAATGTCAATAAGGTATATTAACTAATTTTCAGTGTGAAAGGATGTATTTTAAATTTAATAAATAAGAATGTTAAAATGTGTGTTTATATCCATTTGAAGTTAATTAATTTGTTTTATTTGATAATAAAAAAATAGTATTTAAAAGAGATTTTTGAAAAAGAATCGAAACCTTTTACAAAGAAAGAAAAAGATTAAAAAAATAATACTTAAAGGTTATAAATCAATACAATTATAATAAAGTTACAAGTACTAATAGTGATAAAGGTTACTAGGTCCCAATCATTATAAGAAATGGTATATTGAGAAAGATGTATAACTTTTAACAACACAAAAAAACCTTTGACATAAAATAGCTAAACATGAATAGTGATCAAAATACACAACAAAATTATGCCAGAGGAACCCATCTTATGCTTTCTTTTTTTACTTTTGATACAAAGAAACAACTCTACTAATGTCTTGTCACCTCATGTAGAACATAGTCACTTGAAACATCATTGGAGGATGGTATCTAAATTAGGGGGTGCGTTGACCAACACATTTTTCAACACATGGGACATCAATATTATGAACATTACCAACATTAGAAATGATAATATTTTGCTTAAAGTTAAGAAGAAACTAACTAAAAGTAGGAGGGGAACAACAACGAAACGCGTAAACCATGTAGACACGAATGTTTTTTGACAATGCAGACACGAATATTGTCCAACGTGAGTGACATTTTTCATTAATTATTCTTCTAATTTATTAAATAAATTATTTTTTAAGCAATCTAATATTTCCTCTAATTGATTAAATAATTTTATTATTTAATTAATCTAATATTTCCTCTAAATAATTGAATATTTTTTATTATTTTAAAAAATCTAATATTTCTTCTAAATAATTAAATAATTTAATTATTCTACAAATTAACAATTCCTCCACTTTTTCACATCTATTAAATAATTTTGGATTATTTAATATAATTACTAATTATCATTTTCTTCTAGATAATTGAATTGTTTAACTAGTTTCATGTGCATTAATTAAATAATTCATGAAAGTATTTAATTAAAAATCAACTCTCAAATCTTGCTTCAAATTTTAAAATCGAAAAAATATCTTTATCTGTTTTATTAGTTTTTAAAAAAATGACAATTCTATCACCTTACTCTCTTCTAATTTTAAAAATGGAAACACATATCTTTATTTATTTATATTGATTCTTTAAATTAATATTTTTATAAGTAGGAGATATTTTCCACAACAAGTCAAATTAATCACTTTGACAACTTATCTTCTTTTTCTCAATTTCAAAATAGAAAGAAATGAGTGCATATTTGAAAATAAAAAACTTTCTATCTTTTTTAAAATCTAATTTAACAAATTTTAATATTTATCTTCTCTACTAGCTAATTTATTATGTCCCTTTATCTCATTAACCTTCCCTTTCTAACTCACTTTGCCTTTTTATCCAATCGTGATCATTAATTTCCCAGAAATCAACCTCCCATCCATAAAATCAATCTCAATTATCTATAAATTGCTATTAAGTTGTCCATTTACACTTACCATGAATATTTTATTTCTTCTCATCATTTTCATTATCAAGATTTATGTTGTAATTGTACACGCTTGAATTTTTGAGAGCACTATCCACAAAAGATTACGAACATGGAGGCCACATGAAATGAGTGCAACAAATTGGTTTGCATTTACTTTAATGTTCATTTTAAATTTCATATTCTCTATTGGTTGAGTAGGTGTAGGCTTTCAATTTGAATTATGTGGTTCTCTTATGTTCTTAGCCTTTTCTAATTTTCTAATTCAACAAACACCATAGATCCATAGAAATGGTCGAAGGAACCAAAATGGTTGTTAACTTCAGAGTAACAAACCAAAGGACACAACAATAAGCCCTAGTAGAGTATGTTATAGTTATTCACTATTTGATCCAACATCTCATGCCATTCTCATCCTCTAAAAGAAACTCTTTCTTCATATTCTTCTTAGGATTTTTAGTCAACCCCTTCTTTATTCTTTTATTTTCCTTCTTTTTTGGCATAGTGCCAACAATCAAAACCCTCTAAGCCATTTTCTCATAAGGCTTGTTATCACTAAAGTTTGTACCCTTTTTGAGATCTCAACTAAACAATCTAGTAAGTCATGGGATCTTTCCAAGGTTATGTGTAACCTATGGTAGAAATGTTTTTTTAGAGAGGGTTGGTTCTCATCGATCTGACCAAATATAACATTAGATACTACTCCGCATTAGGAAAGAGGTAGAAATAAGCATGAAATGAACCTAAGACTAAAAAGGTGATGTGTTGAGTTGGTTTCAAGATCTATACTACTTTATTAGACACCCATTATGACCAACATCTTAAACCACAACACACACAACTAATAATTTTAGTTTGTCTTTATAAATATGTTTCATAACTAAGCTCACTATAATAAGGATAATATTTACAAGGATTTTTAAAAAAATTCACAACTTAAACTCTCCCCCTAGATGTTTAAGACAAGTTATAACCTATAAAATAGACATCTTTTGAATAAAGGAAATAAATATGAGACATAAATCAAGGAAAAAATCCATCATCACAAGATAAAAATAACTATCCTAACTAAACCTGTAGAATGTTCAACTCTAAGAAGGTAAAAAGATTGATTAAATTGATCAAAAGGTGTTTACATCTATCGTATGAGTCTAAAAGAAAAGGTTTTTCCCATTTTCAAATTGAGTTGTAATGAGTTGCATTACAAGATAAATAAGAGAAAATTTTATTACACATTACAATAATTCATCTAAATAGCAATAATCAACTCCATCAAATAATCCTTATGTTTTTTTTTCTTATGTTGTGCAACATCTTGCTATATATTAGGAACATGGCTTGAGAGATGAAATATAAGTGTTACATTCGCTATTTGATCAAACCTCTTAAATGATTTTTCCCTTATTATACTTGAGATTCCAATGGTGAAATAAAAGGGGTTTGTTGGTTGATTTAATATCTTTAGAGCCATATTTTATGCCTACCATACTAATGGTAGATGATGCTCATGTTGAAGTGTGAAAGAGAAATGGTCTGTTGATGGTGGAAAATAAAAATTTGAGGATGTCCTTAATGTTCCTATCGATTAATCAAATCACTTACACAAATTTTGGAAAGAGAGTTGAGTTCACACCAAATATAGTGGTACTTTAATGAAATGCATAATGGGTCTACAATTTTTGTGGGATTTAAGTAGACCATCAATCTAAACTATGTTAGTTTTCTCACTTTTTTCTTTAGTAATTTCCTTCAATGGTCTTACTCATTCATACAAATGAGGTGAGTTTTTTGTGGTATCAATAGTTTGGCCACTTGAACTACCATGACTTGCAACAACTCAGTCAAAAAGACATGGCTACAAGGTTGCCTTCTATTTGATTTTCTCATGGAGTTTTTCATGGATACATTTTTTGAAAGCATCTAAAGGAGAAGTATGATAAAGGTAAAGTATGGAAATATAGAGCTATTGAATTTGGTACATAGTTAGTTGGTAGGACCATTTCCACAACCATCTTTCAACAAGGATAGAAATGTCATAATAATTATTGATAGCTTTTATAGCTATGCATGGGTTTATTTTCTCAAAAAAAAGTCTAAGGTCTTTGACAATTTTATGGATTTCAAATCTTTATAAAGAAACAATCTTGGAAGTTCATAAAGATTTTGTGTATAGATAATGGGGGTGAATATTTGAAAAATATATTTTCACAATCTTGTGCTTTAGAAGATATCAACATCAAACACACATTTTCATAGAGTCATCAACATAATGGTGTTGTAGAATGAAAGAATAGGTCATTGAAGAAAATGACTAATTGTATGATTCATTCCGAATTTGTGGCACCTCAGTACTAGGCAAAGACCATCAATTGTTCATTTTACAAAAAAATAATTTCCAAACAAAGATGAGGGGGGAGTAACTCATTTTCAAGGTGGGACTAATAGGAAACCCATAGTTAAGTACTTCAAATTTTGATTCTCTTACATGGATAAAATTAAAGTAAAAAAATGTGAGGCTATGGATCCATAGAGGAAGCCTTGCATATATCTTGGGTATCCAAATGATTTCAAAGGCTACTTAACCATCCTAACATTCATGAGTTTTTCATTAAGAGGAGTGTTCGATTTAAGAATATTTTTTTTAGTTCTTCTCATACCACCTCTCCATCCACCGTCACATTGGATACTTTGCATGATGATGAAATTTATTTAGATGATCTTAATCATCCTAATCCTAACGAAGATTCTTCTTACTCAACTTTACACAATTATGATGAGGATTCACATTCCTCTCCTGCTCATGATTTAAAGGTTGATGATTCTCCTTAATAATCTCTAGTCTCAATACCTCTTTGGACTCAATCAATAGTGGAGTAAACTAGTGATTGAGTTGGTGATCCATCAGATACTAAAAGAGAAAGGTTAGAGATTTAATAGGTTATGCATCTCTTTATTTATTTAACTTCTAATTCATAATAATTTTTGGAATCTTCCAAGTATTCTTGAGTGATATGCTATAATGTAGCAAGAGTTCAATTACTTGGAAAGGAATTATGCAAGGAATTTAGTCCTTGTTCCCAAGGGAAGACAACTTGTTCAACACAAGAGGATCTATTGAAAAAAAATTGCAATGAGTGGATCTTTTGATAAGTATAAAGCTAACTTGGTAGCAAAAGGATTCTCTTGATAAGATGAATTCCATCTAAATTGTCTTTGTTATAGCTACAACCCATCATTGGGAGGTTCATCAAATAGATGTGAGGAGTGCCTTTCTTCATGGTGACCTTTAGAAGGAAATCTACATGGAGCATCCATAGAGGTTTGTTCAAGATCCCTCACTTAGTGTGCAAACTTCAAAAGTCTCCATGACCTTCAATAGGCTTCTCAAAATTAGTTAGCCAAGATGAACTATTCCTTTTAATAGTTGGTTTCAGTTGATGTCATTCTAATCCAAACATATAAATTATACAATGAGACAAAATTCTCACATATTTGGTTCTCTATGGTTATGACTTGTTGATAACAAGGAATCACTCATCCACCATTAAGGTAGTGAAAATTGCTCTACATGATATATTTTTGATGTCTAACATAGGTTTTATACATTACTTCTTAGGGATTAAGATTACTTGGTCATCTCTTAGGTATTTTCCCTGGACAACCCATGTATACACTTGATATTCTCTCTAGATTTCACATGCTTGATTGTAATCTAATACTAATTCTATTGTTTAGGGGACAAACATGAGGCTAAATTCTCTTCACCCTTGGTTGAAGGCACTTTATATTGACAAATTTTTAGGATCTTTATTTGTTTGAATCATATGAGACCTGGCATTTTTTATGTTGTGGGCATGGTCTCTTGATTCATGTAGGAGCCACATGAGTTTCATTAGAAACAAGTTAAGCAGATCCTCCACTACCTTTAAGGTACTTACAATTATGGAATTCAATATGAAATAGGCATAGATATTGACTTCATGGGATATCCATACTTGAATTGGACAAGCAATTCTCGAGATCAGAAGTCTACTTCAAGGTATTCCTTTTAAATTGGTAACGGTTAAATTTGTCAGTCGAGAAAGAAGTAGACTATAATTATAACTCTTTTATCAATTGAGGCTAAGTATTAAGGGATTGTTAATGCCATCACTAAGGCTCTTTGATTTCAAAATGTTCTTAGTATAAATATAAACTACTACTACATTGTCAGTTATCTATATGTTACTATGCAGTTATTAAACTCATCAACTGCCTACTACTATATAGAACCTTGTGTCATATGAATGAATTATTATCAAGAATTCACCCATGTTTAATCATATGGTATCGAAGTTATTGTTTGGGCATGATATTTAAGATGATTTCCATTTAAATAAAGGCAACAAAATGCATTCAAATTTGGTGTGATATGGAATTTGGAAGAATATGTGCATGAAGACGAAATGATCTTGTGATCGTTTTATGATTTGTAGAATTCATTGTTTTCTCTTAATTTGTTGGTGCAAGGATGAAACGTTTGAAGGTATGGTATAAACATGCTAGATGGCAATAATATGATCCTTATGTAGTTGCAATGGCATGAGAAGACCAAAAGAGACTACATTATATGAGAATTTCAAGGAGACAACAATGAAAGTGAGGCGAAAGTGAAAAGAGACCAATTGATCAAGTTCAAGCACTGTACTAGTCTTGCCATTTGGTAATCCATTAACAACATTATTTTGTATGTTTCACCATCAATAGAAGGTATGTTTTCATACTTTAGTATATTTCCTAGTTTTATATTGTGTGATATTTGGAATAAAAGGGTCTTGGTGAATCATTTGATTCCTGACAATGAAATGCATTGAAGAATTGAATGCTGATTATCGAGGATGGAAATCACAAACTATGTAGTTTGTAGCATTTTTAGTGGTGATTTTTTCCTTCAAACATAACCTTGATCATTGAGATGAGTATTAGCTATACGTTGATAGAATACTTAAGAAGAAGAACTTCGGTAAATTTAGAAGAAGAAACATTCATGTGTTTAAGGAATGTGGCATTCATTTAGAGATGGAAGAGCTATATATTACTAAGGCAATTCCAAAATAGATATTTTGTGGTTATTATCTAGAATTTGGAGATATAACATGAACTTTGATTTGGTGAGTTAGATATTTGAATAAAATAGACCATACTTAGAACACGTCCTGTGGGTGATGACATTATTTCCTACCCAATAATAGTTTAGCATATAAGTTGATTAAACAATAGCCCGATCCTGCTGGACATTATTTTTACTTGACCGAGATTTGTATTTTTTATCTGATCTTTAGTGCTCATTTGAGTCAAAATATGCTAGACTTGTTGTCAGAAGTTTATATGACCCCCTTGTAATAACGTGTTGGGATAAGGTTGTATGGACCAATTCACTCCAAAATACACTAGAAATAATCTCTATTATTTGTAGAAGCACAAACCCTAATTAGGCACATTAAAGGAAATAATTTTCTACCATTTTTTTTAAATCAAGAGTGGAATGATCATTTGATTGCAATGTATGAGGACTCCAAAATTAGTCATGTACACGCATAATATATTAGTAATAATATGGAGGTAAATTAATCTGCAAGAGAAGATGCAACTCAAATTAGTTTTATAAGTATTGTAAGATGTCAAGTGATTGATATATCTTCTCTAAGATGTGCTAATCAAGTAATCTATACTCTTATTATTGGTATTTAGAAAAGTGTCATCAAAAGTGCAATATTTGGGCTATCTTTGAACCACCTAAAAAGACCTCCAAAGAATCATACATGCCATCTACTAAATAAAATGTAATAGGGTCACTTTGGAGGTTGAAGGCACTATGGGATGGATAATTTCTACCATCTCAAGCTAGCTTCTCACTTTCATGCTTTCCTTTTTCCTTGCTTGTTGTTGCTGCCAAATTTTAAGAGTGCACTGTGAAGGTTATGATTTAGAGACATGTTTGGTGTTGGGTGAGGAGCTTGAGTATGGATTTCTGCAAGAGAGTTCACAAGACCGTGTTTGAGAATTATCACCCTTCTGACTGTCAAGAGATAATTTGAAGTGTGATTATATAGAATAATTTAGTGTTTGTGATTTGAGAGTTCAAGACTGAGAGCTCAAGGATTCAACTTAAAGCAACACCTTTCTGAGATTCACAAGGAAACTTGAGAAAGTTTCACTTGATTAAGGATTTGGTTCTTTAAGGAAATATTTTCTCAAAAAAATATGTAAATTAATTTTTTTATTCAGCAAATTTTGTTGCATAATCCTTGAGGGGTCCCTAGGACAAGGTGAACTTGACATTTGATGCTTTCAAGATCAATTTAATAAGGGGATGAATGCTAGTGTAAATATAAACTACTATTACATTGTTAGTTATCCATACATTACTATGCAGTTATATCAACTACTCAACTATCTACTGCTATATAAAACCTTGCATTGTATGAATGAATTATTATTGAGTACTCACCCATGTTTCATCATTTTTATCCTGATAAAACTTGAGGCTAAATGCTCTTCACCCTTGGTTGAAGGAACTTTATGTTGACAACTTGTTAGGAGCCTCATTTGTCTAACTCTAATGAGACTCAATATTTCATATGTTGTGGGCATGGTCTCTCATTTCATGTAGGATCCATATGAGTTGCATTGGAAAATAGCAAAGAAGATTCTCTACTACCTTTACGGTACTTAATATTAAGGAATTTAGTATGCATCAAGTATAGATATTGACTTGGTGGAATAGCCAGACTTGGATTAGGCAAGCAATTCTCAAGATCACAAGTCTAATTCAAAGTATTCTTTCTCATATGGTAAAAATCAAGTTTGTTGATCGAGCAAGAAGTAGACTACAATTGTACTTTTATAAATCAAGGCTAAGTATTAAGGGAAAATTAATACCATCATTGAGGCTATTTGGCTTCAAAACATTGCTACATTTGGTATTCCATTCACAAAGCCTACAATTATCTTTTGTGATAATTAGAGTGTAATACAAATCTTAAGAAATCTAGCTCATCTATAGGACAAACCATATTGAGATACATATGCACTACATTTGGGAGTTAATTGAAGGGATCATTGATCTTAAGTATTTCTCAACATAAGAGATGACCATGAAAAAATTCACCAAACCCTTCAAAGAAAGAAATTTGCTTCATTTGAAAGTGTTTCTCTCTCTCTCTCTCTCTCTCTCTCTCTCTATGATAGGGGTGCATTTTATCTCTTTATTTAGGATGGCTATTTCTCTTTTAGAGGGACTTCTTTTTGAGGGGATCTATACATTCATGGGTACCTAATATGGAATCATTTATTGGGAACTATATTTTCACCCACCTAAGCTACATTTATGAGGTTGTGTTAGTGCATATTTTTTATTTTCTTACCGTAAAGGGGTATTTATTTTTTCCTACCATTTTATTTAAGCTCTCGCAGGTGTACACACTAAAATGGTGCACTTCTACATGCAAGGTTGCTCAAGAATGAGGCCCTACAAAGTGGCTCATAGCTCTTTATGCATGGAGTTGCAAGGGACTATGATGTGTTTGCTCTCAGCTAGAGCTACAAGCTTGTGACCTTGCTAGTCAACCATACAATGAGAGATTCAAGTGAAGACAAGGGCAACAATGCCAATATCTCCAAGAATCAAATATGCAATGCAATGAAAATCTAAATGAGAATGCAATCTAAGCTATGAAAGGAAAGTACAATGTAACTAATCTATGAAAGGAAATAACAAGTGTTACAATGCCTCCTATTTAGACTATGTGAGCTTATTCTATTGCATAAAAGGAAACTAAGCTAATATGCCATGATCATGCAAACTAAGCAAAGGAAATATGTAACTAAATGATGTAATGAAATGAAGCAAGTCTTCAATAGCTTCAAAAACTCCAAATACACCTAAAACCTGCAGCATAACATTAGCATAAAAACATAGTATGCAAATGAAGGAGAGAGCTCTCCTTTTATAAGAAATGAGGTGAAATGGACCATTGAGATTAAGAGGCAAAAAGTCTTAATCAGCAGTGGAGCTTGAAAGAGGAGCAATCCATGTGCACAAGTATCCTCCAATAGGAAAATAGGAGTTGACTTTATGTCCATATGAGACAAAAAGTATTTTTCTCCTTTTTATAAAATAGGAATAATACTTTATTTGTGCAACTTAGGATAAGAGGAAAGTGAGGGCTTTTTATTTAATCAAAAGGGGAGGAAATATTCCTTTTAATCAAATAAAGGCTTAGGATAAATGGTTAGCCCAAGGATAAAAATCCAATATATGATCGAAATTAAGACTTGATCAAGAAATTAATAATGTTGAAAATATTGATTATTGATAAAAATGATTCAGGATTGATAAATTGAATAAATGGGGCCCAAAGTCTAGGCGACCATTTTTGGGTGCATACATTTGCCCCTCTTTGACTAATGTGTGATCGATTTGGGAACACATGCAGTCAAAGAAGAATTGAAATGTGAGATCGATCTGGGATGACAAAATAACTCAAATATGAGGTCGATTCAGAATCATATCCGGACAAAGCATAAACAAAGGTCTTTGAACATGAGGTTGATTCGGGATCACATTCAAAGTAAGAGATAAGAATCTCAAATTTGAGCAAAATCTCACAAAAGATGTCTGAATCAAGAGAATCAAGCAATTGGGGATGAGAATCCCATAAATATTGCCCCCTCAGAGTCAAAATCAAAATTAGATAGAGGAGAGACAACAAATCGATAAGGTTGATCAAATCATAATAAAATCACAATCGAAGGTAAGGGTCAATAGGTTAACCATTAGGCAATGAAACATGCCCCAGCCTGACTGAAAAAGATGTAGTCAAACATGAGAAAGGAGGGAATGGAATGAAGATGAATGAAAGACGAGAAGTTTGGAAGACATGGAAATGAAGAAATGACGATGCCCCAATAAAGATCAGAGGATTAGGCCTCAAAAAGATGTAGCCAACTGCGCAGAAGAAGGGAAGATTTTGAAATGCAATTTTGACTATCAAGATGACCTCAGATTTTGATTTTGAGTCTGAAAATGGATCCAGGACGTCGAAATTAGCTAGGGGTGCAATTTTCACGTAATTCTGAGGTGTTTTGAAAATGAGGTCAAAAAGTCAAAAGGCTATAAAAGGGGTCAAAATGTCATTTTCAAAAATCATTTATCGTTTAGTGATTTGAGAATTTTCAGAGCTTTAGAGAGAGAAAATGGCCCAGCAAGCAGTAGTTCCCGTCCACAGGCATCGATTCAAGCGCGCCCGGTTGCACAACCGGCCACCACACTATCCTGCCCCGGTATGTTTGCGAAAAACTCGAGTTTTTTGAGTCATTTTGCGCATTCAATACCTTTTTAACACATTTTTTTTAAATTTTAAAATTTTAAAATTTTTTGTTGGGCGAAATATCACGCGATACTTTAGAAGTATCGCGCCCTTTGGGGAGAAGTTTCGCGCGATACTTCGCGGGTCCCCAAAGTATCGCGCGACCTAAGGCACCAGTATCGCACGATACTGGGAGAAAGATCACACGATACCGGGTGAAGTATCGTGCGGCATAAGGTATATCACCCCGCTATAGGGAGAAGTATCGCGTGATACTTCTCCAAAAAAAGAATATCGCCCAAGTTAAAAATTTGATATTTGACGCATTTTTGAGCAAAAATGACATGGGTCTAGACAATGTTACATTTTAGAGATGTTTTATACTGATTTTTAGACATCTATCACGATATGTGCTAACAAATGGCTTGGTTTTTGGCTTGCAGGAGGTCTTTCCGGTGCTGATCATCAGAGCGCCGAAAGTGACTGGGTTGCGGTGTGTCCGAGATCTGGATGATCCGGGCAATGCTGATATTAGGGCCATGGGATTCCAGTATTTGTTGAGGTTCCCATATATCAGGGTTGACCATAGGTTGTTGACTGCTCTTGCCAAGAGATGGCATAGTGAGCACAACACCTTCCACCTGCCTACCGGAAAGGCATCCATTACCCTGGAGGATGTCTACAGGATCCTACAAGTGCCATGCCATGGTGAGCCTGTGAGTATAATCATGTTTTGAGATATAATCATAAATGTAATATTTCCATATGATGAAAACTGACATGATTTGTTTGTTGGCATAGGTGTACTATGATCAGGATGCCACTGAGGGGCGTCAACTGATCCAGGAGATGTTCCATGATGTTACTATTCTGGATAGGCATGTCAGCTGGGAGAGGCTGATAGATGACTTTGGCAGAGATTATCCAGTGCCATGCATAGTGGCATCTATCATTTCATAGATCCTGATGACTGACCGCAGTCAGAAGGGTTTCCCGCTTGGATGGCCGAGATTACTGGTGGATTTGGTAGGTAGGCCTCGTCAGATGGCATGGGGTCCTGCCATATTGGCAGAGATGTATCATGAGTTTCATGAGATCATCTACAGGGACGGTCGAACATGGGCGTGCAATGCCATCCTGGCACAGGTGTGGGCTTGGGAGCACATCGCTGTGGTGCGCCCCAGAGTTAAGCCGAGGGAGAGGAGGTACCCCTTTATCTACAAGTACCTAGGATTCATATCACATGCCCATACTGGGGATGTGACATATTACAGGAGGATTCTAGATGAGATAGCCTCTTTCACATGGAGGCCATACAGGGAGGTGGAGGTCTGGGGAGATGCAGCCGATGAGCTGAGCTACATGATGTGCACTCAGCCACTGGTAGGTCGATATGCTGAGATAGTGGAGAGATTTTGTATCACTCAGGTGTGGTGGTAATTTGGGAGGCAGCAGCGAGTCTCGATAGAAACTACGACATATGCCAGGGCCAGGGATGAGGAGGGTCATGGGTGGCTACCCATGTTGGACTATCAGCAAACTGTCGCAGAGACAATGAGTATCAGGAGCGAGCTTTGGGAGTATTTCCCAGATGTGGCAGATGCGGGGGCTAATGCAGCATACAGGACAGAGCGGCGGAGGGCGCCATTCCCTTAGTTTATGATACTGAATGTACAGGTACTAGCACAGGGAGGAGACGGAGGGGATGGAGGGGACGGAGGGGATGGAGGAGAGGGAGGGGAGGGAGGGGATGGAGGAGATGGTGGGAGAGGGAGAGGGAGGAGGATGGAGAGAGGAGAGGGATCGAGATCAGGTGGTCAAAAATGGTCACGGGGACAGAGATCGTTGACACCCGAGGATGAGGCGAGACCAGCTCACCGGCAAGCAGAGGCACAGCAGGACCAGCCTGCGGGTGGAGATGAGCTAAGAGCGAGGATACAGGCTCTCGAGGCTAAGATGCAGCAGCTCCGGATCACCATAGAAGTGAGAGACCAGTAGCTACTAGATCTAAAAGTAGAGTGAGATCAGCAGATAGCTGATCTCCGGGCAGAGATAGCACATCGTGAGGTGATGGCACAAGCAGATGCACTAGAGATTTGACGAGAGTCAGCGAGAGCAGCCTATTATCATAGACTCTACCTATAAGCCATTCTAGAGGGTGAGAGAGCACCATCATACTCTCAGAGGGTAGGGGTATCAAATGTGGTACTTGATAGGAGAGCCATGCCTCCTCCACCACCATGAGCTCCTCACGAGGGTGGTAGCGAGTCCTAGGGTTAGGTTTTAGGTTGATACATGTTTAGACATATCTTGAGACATTGATCTAGATTATGGGATCCCATTTGTATATTGTATTATGACATTGATGTATATATGAGATTACTGGATGTTTGATTGTATCATGTGTTTATGTCTCTCTTGTGATGGATGTATCAATTTATGTATATTGTCTTGTCATTTTGCTCAAAAATGCTTATGTACATGCTTATGTATGTTCTCTCTAATAGATGTATGTTTAATTCTCATGTGTATGATATAGACTCATGTTTCTTGAAAAATGATAGTTTTGATATAGATATGATGATATGATTAACCCCTTGTGATGAACAGAAACAGGTTCGAGATGAAAAAGGACAAGGAGTGAAAGACATGATCAAGAAGAAGGAAAGGTGAGCGCAGTTGACTGACAGGTCCACGTAAGATGAAAAGGAGAGCTCGCTCCATATGCAAGAAATGCAAAACTAGACTATCATGACCCTAAAAAATGCAAGCTACTATGAAAGTGGTTGACTTGCAAGGTCACAATGCGTATAGACATCTAATTATCATCATCGAGCATTATTGGTAGCGTCATAAGATCATACAATGCACACTAGCATAACTATGTGGATATGAATATGATCTTTATCAGATAGAAATGTGGGAATCCCACCTAGGCATCAAAGACATGTAGGTCAAGATGACTAATGCAGTGAGATTACCTAAGTTTGTTATGGCGAGATTATGCTTGTATCAAGAACATGAAAGTCAGGATAGCTATAAGCATGCACTCGCAAAACAGTCAAGGATAATACCTTGTCAATCCATAGTGTCAAGTAAGACCAGCATAAAGGCTCATGACAGTTAGGATCAACAAAATATACCCACAAGCAGATAAAGAAATAAAACATGTTCTCAGACCCTCAGTCTTCTAGCTATGCATCATCGAAAACTTCTCAGGGAGAGACCACTCATCAAAGAAATTCTGATAGACAGCACACAAAGAAAAAAATTAAGTCCACATATCTCAAGTGAGTTGATTGTTTAAGTGCGTGTGTGTCGGTCATAGAGTCAAACTCTGGTTATCACATCTGCTTAGTGAGAAATATCACATCATACGAGACTATTGGGTGAGACACCTGATAAGTGTTAAGAAACACTCGATGCAAGGGTAGTGTTGAAAAACACTGTTTGGGGTGGTGTTGAAAAACACCTGTTGTGAAATGCCCCAAGCGACAAACGCACCTAAAAGACCAATGCTAACAGTTATGCCCCATAGACAAAGACAAAGACCAATTCCAGACTAAGCCAAATAAGGTCAAGGCATGATGGAAAGTGGCTAAGTGTCGAGGACACATGCTAACAAATAGGGGTGCAAAGGCCTCAAGTAGCGCCTGTTTCCAGGTTTTCACCACTTGGATTCTTTTTTTCATTTTTTTGTATTTTTGCTACCAAGGCGCCTGTTTCCAGGTTTTCACCAAGGCACTTTTTCTATTTTTTTTGAATTTTTGAATATTTGATTTTTTTGTATTTTTTTCAGGACTTTTTTTATGCTTTTTAAGATTTTTTCAGCATCATATATCAATTTTTTTGGTATTTTTTCAGGACCAATAAGATATATACAAAGGATGCCCCCAGACAGAAATGAGCATCAAGGATAGAACTTCTTGAGGTGCACAATGTTGATGGGATCAGGGAGCTGTTCTCCATCAAGATCTGACAGTAAATATGCACCGGTACCAAAAGCAGCTGTGATGACATATGGTCCAAGCCAGTTAGGTTCAAACTTGCCCTTTTGCTCTTTGTTCTGTTGGTTCTTAGGATTCTCTTACAAAACAAGATCACCTATTTGAAATTCTCTAGGGCAAACCTTCTTGTTGAATGCTTTGGACATACACTTCTGATACACTCTCATATGATCAAAGGAAGCCTTGCCCTTCTCATCTAAAAGTTCTAGTTCCTGTAACCTCATGGCGCGGTAATCCTCATCTATAATCAAACCTTTGAGTAAGACTCTAAGTGATGGTATCTCGACTTCTAAAGGCAATACCGCTTCAGTGCCATAGGTGAGAGAAAAAGGAGTGGTTCTTGTAGGTGTGTGAATGCTTGTTCTGTAAGCCCATAGTGCTGGATTGATTTGTAAGTGCCAATCCCTACCATTCTTGTGCACTGTCCTATGAAGAATCTTAAGAATGGTTTCGTTAGAGGCTTCTACCTATCCGTTTCCCTGTGGAAAATAGATGGAGGACCAATGTTGCTTGATTTTAAACTTTTTTCATAAATTCTTTAGGTCCTTATTCTTGAATTGACCGCCGTTATCAGTGATAATCTCAGAAGGCACTCCAAATCGGCAAATAATATGATTCAAGATGAACAAAGAGATAGTCTTCCCTGAAGCAATAGAAAGTGGCACAGCTTCCACCCATTTTGTGAAGTAGTCAGTGGCAGTAATAATGAACTTATGTCCACCTGATAAGTTGGGATGAATCTGCCCAACTAGATCAAAGGCCCAGTGCTAAAATGGCCAATGAGAAACAGAAGGGATCAGCTCCCTACCTGGAGCATGAATCAGGTTTCCATGTTTTTGACATTTTTCACATGACTTAGCAAAGGTGAATGCATCTATCTACATTATGGGCCAATAATATCCCACCCTAAGAAACCTTCGGGCCATGGCAAGACCATTAGAATGTCCACCGCAAATGCCCTCGTGGATGTCAACTAACGCTTGGTTGGATTCCTCCTTTTCCAAGCACCTAAGGAGCGTCCCATCTAAACCCCTCCTATATAAATCACCAGAGATGAGGGTGTGACGAGAGGCGTTAAGGATGAGGTTTTAGTGTTCAGAGCGGTTGAATGTGTCGGGGATGATGCCATCACGAAGATATGAATAGATAGCACCATATCGGGAAGACTCGTGTGTGACAATGGTACAAATGACATGGCTTTCAGACAAGTCAAAGATGGGATGGTGTAGCTCTTCCACCAGGAATTCAAGTCTGGATTCATGTGTCTCCAACTGAAGAAGGGAAGCTAATGTGGCCATGGCATCTGCAGCTTTGTTCTCTTTCCTAGGGATCTGTTGAAATGTCACAAAGGTGAAATAGCATCTCAAAGAATCAACCATCTTTTTGTAGGGTATCAATTTATCATCCTTGGTTTGATACTCCTCATTGACTTGGTTGATGATTAACTGGGAATCTCCAAAGACATGTAACTCTGTGATGTTCCATTCTATAGCCATTCTCAAGCCATTGGTTAAAGCTTCATATTCTGCAATATTATTCGTACATGGGAATAAAAGTTTGTAAGACTTTGGAATATTGTACCCATGTGGAGAAACAAATAATACTCCAGCACCTGATCCATTTTGCATGCGAGAACCGTCAAAGAACATTGTCCAAGTGCGAGTAGTCGTATACAAGATGTGTTCATCTGGGAATTCCACTTGGACCGGCATACTATCCTGAATTGGGAAATCAGCTAATTGGTCAGCAATAGCTTGCCCTTTTATGGCCTTCCTTTCAACGTACTCTATGTCAAATTCAGTTAGGACCATCATCCATTTAGCAAGTCTACCCGTGAGGGCAGCCTTACTAAGCAAGTACTTAAGAGGATCAATTTTTGCAACCAAATGTATGGTATGAGCAAGCATATAGTGTCGCAACTTTTGAGAGGCCAACACCACTGCAAGACAAGACTTCTCAATGTTATTGTAATTGATCTCATAGGAGACTAGAGTACGGCTAATATAGTATATGGCCCGTTCTTTCCCAGTATCATCTAATTGAGCCAACAATGCTCCTAGGGAAGTGTCTGTAGCTGAAATATATAGGATCAATGGTTTGGGAGGCATTAGGATCAGAGGATTAGCCAAGTATTGTTTGATCTGATCTAGGCTCTTTTGACAATCCTCATTCCAAACACAAGAAGCACCCTTATGTAATGTCTTGTTAAAGGGTTGCACTCTATCTGTAAGCTGAGAAATAAACCTCCTAATCGATTGAAGACGTCCCTGAAGACTTCTCATTTGGCTGATATTTTGAGGAGGTGGCATATCTAGAATTGCTTGGACCTTTTCGGGATCAACCTCGATACCTTTTGTTGATATTATAAATCCTAAAAGTTTGCCTGAGGTGACACCAAATACGCACTTCTTTGGATTCAATCTAAGTTGAAACTGTTCCATGCGATCTAGAATTACTTCCAGATCATCGAGGTGTGTGTCCCATTTTCTTGATTTTGCTAGGGTATCATCCACATAATCTTCCATGTTTTTGTGCATCATATCATGAAAGATAGTGGTCATAGCTCTTTGGTAGGTTGCTCCTGCATTCTTTAATCCAAATGGCATGATGTTCTAGCAATAGGTTCCCCATGCACATGTGAACGTTGTTTTCTCTTGGTCTTCGAGAGCTATTTTGATTTGATTATATCCTGAGAAACCATCCATTAGAGAGTATATGTCATAGCCCGTTGTCATGTCCACTATCATGTCAATGTTTGGAAGTGGAAAATCATCCTTTGGGCATGCTTTGTTTAAATCTCTAAAATTTGTGCATACACGAATGGACCCATCATGTTTGGAAACTGGTACTATGTTTGAGATCCATTCTACATAATCGATGGCTCTAATAAATCCAACTCTCAAAAGTTTTTCTAATTCCGCTTTGACAAGGAGAGCTACATGTGGATGCATTTTTCTGAGTCTCTGTTTCATTGGTTTGACGCCTGGAGCTATGGATAAGTGATGCATTATAAGATTTGTGTCAAGCCCTGGCATGTCTGAATAGGTCCATGCAAAATTAATTTTCTTTTTTTGTAAGAACTGTACATATGCCTTGGTCTCTTCTTCTGATAAAGACTGAGCAAGATGGACTATTTGAGGAGTTTCTCCTGTGTTTAAATTGACTGGCTTTGTTGGCTCAATCAATACTGATGATCTATCCTGGAAATAACTCGGCAAGTTATTAAGTACCCCATCCTTAGGTGCCTCAAAGAGGTTTTCACCCTTGGATACGTCATTTCTTTTTACTATTTTTGGCTCTGATACCGCCACAAAGTGGTTTTCGCCATCAAACCTTTTTTTCTTTTTTTCTTTCTCTTTTATTTTTAGAATGAGGTACTTAATATCAGGCTCTGTCATGCTGGTTGTTGGTTCACTGGTGGAAGAAGCCAAGGGTTCAAGAGCATTCAGATAGCAGGCAATTTCATAATCATTCTGAAAAGTGAGGAATATAGGCTCTTGATGGCGCTGAGACCAGTCAATTAGGTCAAAGTGAACAAGGGTTAGGTCAATGACTGGTTCAATGTTATTTATGCGAAAGGTGTCATCTCTGGTGACCATACAATTAGGATTCATCAAGTCTTCTCCTAAGATACCCGAACTAGGATTCATCCTACCAAACAAAGCATCATCCACTAAGGCAATTTGAGGAGTGCAATCCTCTAGTCCTACACTAAGCTCGTTGGCCACATCGGGTTGGGTACTATAAGCATGGACAATATCTATGTCCAAATCAACTGTTGCATCTGAAAGTGAGTCCCATTCATATTCATGGGAGTCTGTGTCTGAGTCATCATTTGGGCCTCGTGATGTAGAAGCCTCAAGGTTAGGAAGGGTTTCCCCCTCTCTAGTGCTAGCATTGGTACTATCCGTCACAGCTAGGATAGCAACACTTTCCATTATCGATCTAGCAGTCATATAGTCATTATCTGTCGCAGCTGGTATAGTAGGACTGTCAAGTATCAAATCTGTGGAATCTCCCCAAAGGAGATTTGTTGAGGGCACCCAATCATCAGACACATCTTGTTGATTATAAAGATCAGGCGTATAGTCTGAGTCACTGTCATTGTCCGTCGCAGCTGGGACAGGGACACCTTTCTTCTTCTTACTTTCAAAACCTAAGCCAACCGTGGACTTATTCTTTCATCCAAAAAGAGCATGATCAAGAGGCTCAGCTTTAGCATCCAGCCTATGACTAAGGGGACCATATCCAGGATAACCCATATTCTTAACCATTGTATACCCTTTCCCATAAGCTTCAGGTGGAGGAGCAAAATTCTCGTTGTGTTCGTATTTTTCCTCGTGATAGAGCCAGTCCCTTACAGCAACTTCCTCTTTCTCTTCCTGAATAGGGACTGAAGACTCAACAAATTTTCCAAATAATGTCATTGCCGATGATGAAGGCTTCATATTTGGTGATGCTCTCCCATAAGACCTAGGAGAGATTGACATGTTTGTAAAAGAATCAATTTTATAATCTCCCATCCCAAGATCTATGGTCTTAAACGTCTGCTTGCATTGTTCAAGTGAACTACTAGGACTATCAGCTTCCCTATTCAAAGGTACATGTGATCCAGCAGAAATGTTATTAACTGACAAAGCACTATCTCCAGGTATGCAAATTTCTACACCATTATGGAGAAATTTAACACAATGGTGATATGTTGATGGGACTGCTTGCATTTCGTGAATCCATGGCCTACCTAGCAAAATGTTGTAGGCTAAAGGTCCAACATCAATAATTTGAAATAAGATATCCTTTTCTACTGGACCAATACGAATAGGCAAAACGGCCAATCCCTTAGAACTTCTTTCTACTTCATCATATGCCTTGATTGTGATCTTTTTCCTTGTGTCAATGACATTTTCAGAATATCCTAGAGCCAGCAACAAACTCATGGTACAAATATTGAGCCCCGCACCCCCATCTATCAGTACACACCTGACATGGGTTTTATTAATCATGACTTCGATGTGTAAGGCCAAGTTATGTGGGTGACTGATGGATTTGTCGTCTTCTTCTGAGAAGGTGACGTAATGAGGGCTAGCCAAATGGTTGACCATATTCTGGAATTGATCAATATCTAAGTTGTTAGGGACACTGGCTACTCACAAAGCGTCTTCAAGGATACGCTTATGCTTAGGGGACAATTCTAAAAGCTCAAAAATGGATATCTGCGCGGGTGTACATTGTAATTGGTCAATAAGATTATAATTGGAATCAGGACCAATGACAGATTTGGGAGGAACGCCTTTGGACATGGGCTGCTTAGACTTGCTAGTGCTAGGACCTCTGATAATAATGGGCACTTGGGCCTAACCTCTAGTGACAACATTGAGGGACTGGGGCATTCTTCGCGAGTGAGGGCCTCTTATCACCACAGCGGGTCTTTCATTAGTCATAGGAGTTGAGTCCACATCATATCCATAAGGATCTTTCCCTCTCATCATGTTGATGTTATCGTCAGCCACTTCAAGCATGTTAATCACATTTTCAGCATTTGTGTATGTATAGTTGATAGCAGCCTTACCATGCTTGTTGTTAGAATTTTCCCCTTTTTCATATTTGGGCAAGGGTTCCTTAAAAGACTTATGATCCACGTTAGTGGTTAAACCATCAAATTGTAATTGTCCTTTTTCAATAAGGTCTTGGACAAGATGCTTGATTTTAAAACAATTTTTTATGTCATGTCCAATCCCATTATGGAAAATGCAAAAAGCCTTCGTATCCCACCAATGAGGTAAAGGATCCGGTATACGATGTTTTGTAGGATCCTGTGGGTGTGCCAAATTATGAGCAAATAATGTCTTAAAAACATCTGCATAAGATTCTCCCAATTTGGTAAATTGTCTCTTCTCTGTTTTAGATCTCCTTTGATACTTAGGTTTGTCTTGTTGTGTTGAAGACATTTGCAACTTCATAGCTTGAACTGCATGAGAGAGGTTAAGAACTCTTTCATTTTTGGGTTGAGATGAGTCAACAACTCTGTCATTGACCACTTGCTTGTTTTTGTTCCAATAGGAGTTATTTTTGTCCTTGTTACCATTAGTATTGTTATTTTGGCTATTGTTGTTATTTGTTGGTTTAGCCAAAATTCCTTGTTCTTTTAGGACATCCTCAATGCGACATGCCACCTCTACCATAGTATCAAAGGAATTAAACGGGATTTTCTTAACTTCATATCTTAGTTCTAGTATTAGATTGCTCACAATGATATCAATTCTCTCCTCCTCAGGAATTGTCCTTGGGTATTTTGAACACAATCACCTCCATCATTGTAAAAATGTGACAAAAGATTCTCCTTGATTTTGCTTGAGTTTGCACAAATCAAGCATTGTGACCGACCTTGATAAGTTGTAAGCAAAATGCTGAACAAACCTTTGGACTGTGTAGTGTAAAAATGACCACACTTCTATGAACCATTACTTGCAAGGTTTCTCAACAATGAGGCCTCACAAAGCGGCTAATAGCTCTCTATGCATGGAGTTGCAAAGGACTTATGAGTTTTGCTCTCAGCTAGAGCTACAAGAATGTGACCTTGCTAGTCAACCATGCAATGAGAGATTCAAGTGAAGACAAGGGCAAGAGTGCCAATGTCCCCAAGAATCTAAATGAAAAATGCAATGCCAATGCAACTAGTATGAATGTGCAAGACTAATCTATCAAATGAAGTGCAAACTAAACTATGAAAAGAAGTACAATAGATTCCAAGACCCTAATTAAGCTATGTGAGATCTATTCTATTGCATAAAAGGAAATCTAATCTATGATGCCATGATCATGCAACTAAGAAAACAAATATAAACTAGATGATGAAGGCAACAAGTCTTCAATATCTTCAAACTCTAAATGCACCTAAAACCTGCAGCATAACATTAGCATAAAATCTAGATATGCAAATGGAGGAGAGAGCTCTCCTTTTATAAGAAATGAGGAGAAATGGACCATGGAGATTAAGAGGCAAAAAGTCTTAATCAGCGGTGGAGCTTGAAAGAGGAGCAATCCATGTGCACAAACATCCTCCAATGAGAGTGAAGTGTTGACTTTTGAGCCTCATGTGAGACAAAAAGTGTTTTTTCCCTTTTTATAAAATAGGAATAATATTTTATTTGTGCAACTTAGGATAAGAGGAAAAGTGAGGGCTTTTTATTTATTAAAAAGGGAGGAAATATTCCTTTTAATTAAATAAAGACTTAGGATAAATGGTTAGCCCAAAGGTAAAAATCCAATATATGATCAAAATTAGGACTTGATCAAAAAATTGATATTGTTGAAAATATTGATTAATGATCAAAATGATTCACGATTGATAAATCAAATAAATGGGGCCCAAAGTCTAGGCGACTATTTTTGGGTGTATACATTTTCCCCTCTTTGACTAATGTGTGATCGATTTGGGAACACATGTAGTCAAAGAATGAAGTTGAAATGTGAGATCGATCTGGGATCACAAAACAACTCAGATATGAGGTCGATTCGGGATCACATCTGGACAAACATAAACAAAATCTTAGACCAACACCGTCGCTGCTAGGTGCAAATCAAGCTTTAGACAAAACTATCACCGTCGCTGCTAGGCAATAATCAATGTCTAAAAATGGGAGATAAGAATCTCAAATTTTGAGCAAAAGCTCACAAAAGATGTCTGAATCAGGAAAATCAAGAGAATTAGAGATGAGAATCCCATAAATACTGCCCCCTTGAAATCAAAATCGAAATCAAGTAGAGGAGAGACAGAAAATTGATAAGGTTGATCAAATCATAATCGAATGTAAGGGTCAAATAGGTTAACCATTAGGCAATAGAACATGCACCAGCCTGACTGGAAAGATGCAGTCAACGTGAGAAATGAGGGAATGGAATGAATATGAATGAAAGACTAGAAGTTTGGAAGACATGAAAAGGAAGGAATGACAATGCCCCAACAAAGATTAAAAGATTAGGCCTTAAAAGATCAGCCAACTGCGCAAAAGGGGGGAAGATTTTGAAACATGATTTTGACTATCAAGATGACCTCGGATTTTGATTTCGAGTCTGAAAATGGATCCAGGACGTCGAAATTAGCTAGGGGTGCAATTTTCACGCAATTTCGAAGTGTTTTGAAAATGAGGTCAAAAAGTCAAAAGACTATAAAACGGGTCAAAATGTCATTTTCAAAAATCATTTGTCTTTTAGTGATTTGAGAATTTCAGAGCTTTAGAGAGAGAAAATGGCCCAGCAAGCAGGAGTTCCCATCCATAGGCATCGATTCGAGTGCGCCCAGTTGTACAACCGACCACCACACTATCCTGCCCCGGTATGTTTTCGAAAAACTCAAGCTTTTTGGTCATTTTTAGCATTTAATAGCTTTTTTAGCACGTTTTTTCAAATTTTAAATTTCAAAATTTTTTTCTTAGGTGAAATATCACGCGATACTTTAGAAGTATCGCGCGCTTTGGGGAGAAGTATCGCGCGATACTTCGCGTGCCCCAAAAGTATCGCGCGACCTTAGACACCAGTATCGCACGATACTGGGCGAAGTATCGCATGATACTGGGCGAAGTATCGCGCGATATAAAGTTTATCGCCCCACTATAGGGAGAAGTATTGCGCGATACTTCTCCAGAAAAAGAATATCGCCCAGCATAAAATATTGATTTTTAATGCATTTTTGAGCGAAAATGACATGGGTCTAGACAATGTTACGTTTTTAAGATGTTTTATACTGAGTTTTTGGACATCCATCTTGATATGTGCTAACAACGGGCTTGGTTTTGGCTTGCAGGAGGTTTTTCCGGCGCTCATCATCAGAGCGCCGAAGGTGACAAGATTACGGTGTGTCCGAGATCTGGATGATCCGGGCAATGCCGACCTCAGGGCGATGGAATTTCGGTATCTGTTGAGGTACCCATATATCCGAGCAGACCATGGGTTGTTGACTGCGCTGGCCAAGAGATGGCACAGCGAGCACAACACCTTCCACCTTCTTACAGGCGAGGCATCCATCACACTGGAGGATGTCTATAGGATCCTCCGAGTTCCATGCCACGGAAAGCTTGTAAGTATAATCATGTTTTTTGGGATAGTCATGTAAAATGTAATGTTTCCAAAAGATGAAAACTAACATGATTTATGTGTTGTCACAGGTATACTATGATCACGATGCCACTGAGGGGCGTCGATTGATTCAGGAGATGTTTCAGGATGTGACTATCCTGGACAGGCATGTCAGCTGGGAGCGACTGCTTGATGATTTTGGCAGAGATTATCCAGTGCCATGCATTGTGACATCTATCATTTCACAGATCCTGATGACTGATCGCAGTCAGAAGGGATTCCCGCTTGGATGGGGCAGGTTATTGGTAGACTTGGTAGGTAGGCCCCGACGGATGGCATGGGGGCCTACGATCCTGGTAGAGATGTATCATGAGCTGCACGAGATCGTCTACAGGGACGGTCAGACATGGGCATGTGGTGCCATCCTAGCACAGGTATGGGCATGGGAGCACATTGCTGTGGTGCGCCCCAGGGTTCAGCCGAGGGAGAGGAGGTACCCCTACATTTATAGGTACATCGGGTTTATATCACATGCCCATTCTGAGGATGTGACCTATTATCAGCGGATTTTGGATGAGATAGCCTCATTCACATGGAGGCCGTACAGGGAGGTTGAGGTTTGGGGGGATGCAGCGGATGAGTTGAGCTACATGTTGTGCAGTCGGCCACTGGTAGGTCGATATGCGGAGATCGTAGAGAGATTCAGCATCACTCGGGTGTGGCGGCAATTTGGGAGGCAGCAGCGAGTCTCGATAAAGACTACTACATATGCCAGGGCTAGGGATGAGGAGGGGCATGGGTGGCTACCCATGCTGGATTATCAGCAGGCTATCGTAGAGACAGCAGCTATCAGGAGCGAGCCTTGGGATTATTTCCCAAATGTGGTAGACACAGGGGCTGATGGAGCCTACAGAGCAGAGTGACGGAGGGTACCATTCCCTCGGTTTACAGTACCAGATGTACAGGTGCCAGCGCCGGGAGGAGATGAAGGAGACGGAGGAGACAGAGGGGACGGAGGGGATGGAGGAGAGGGAGGAGGGGAGGGAGGGGATGGAGATGGCAAGAGGGGGAGAGGGAGGAGGATGGAGAGAGGAGAGGGGTCGAGATCAGGTGGCCGAAAACGGTCACGGGGACAGAGATCGGCGACACCTGAGGAGGAGGCGAGACCAGCTCGCCGGCAAGCAGAGGTACAACAGGAGCAGCCTGCGGGGGGAGAGGACCTGAGAGCCCAGATACAGGCTCAAGAGGTAGAGATACAGCAGCTGCAGACTACTATAGCCATGAGAGATCAGCAGATCCTAGATCTGAGGGCAGACTGGGATCAGCAGATAGCTGATCTCAGAGCAGAGATAGCACGCCGTGAGGTGATGGCACAAGTGGAGGCACTAGAGCTCCGACGAGAGTCAGCGAGAGCTACCTATTATCATGGGTTATATTTGTAGGCCGTCCCAGAGGGTGAAAGAGCACCATCATACTCTCAGCGGGCAGGGTTATCAGACGTGGTACTCGATAGGAGAGCTATGCCTCCTCCACCACCATGAGCTCCTCACGAGGGTGGTAGCGAGTCTTAGGGTTAGGTCTTAGATGTTTAAACATATTTTGAGACTGTTGATCCAGATTTTGGGATCCCATATTGTATTGTATATCATGACATTGTATATGAGATTACTGAATGTTCGATGTATCATGTGTATTTGTCTCACTTGTGATGGATGTATCAGTTTATGTATATTGTCTTGTCATTTTGCTCAAAATGCTTATGTATGTGCTTATGTATGTTCTCTCTCATAGATGTATGTTTAACTCTCATATGTATGATATAGACTTATGTTTCTTAAAAATGACAGTTTTGATATAGATATGGTGATATGATTAACCCCTTGTGATGAACAGGAACAGGTTCGAGATGAAAAAGACAAGGAGCGAAAGACATGATCAAGAAGGAGAGAAGGTGAGCGCAGTCGACTGACAGGTCCACGTAGGATGAAAAGGAGAGCTCTTTCCATATGCAAAATGCAACACTAGACTAACATGAACTTAAAAATGCAAGCTACTATGAAAGTGGTTGACTTGCAAGGTCACAACGCTTATAGACATCTAATTATCATCATTGAGCGTTATTTGTAGCATCGTAAGATCATACAATGCACACTAGCATAACTATGTGGATATGAATATGATCTTTATCAGATAGAAATGTGGAAATCTCACCTAGGCATCAAAGACATGGAGGTCAAGATGACTAATGCAGTGAGATCACCTAAGTTTTGATATGGCAAGATTATGCTTGTATCAAGACACATGAAAGTCAGGATAACTAAAAGCATGCACTCGCAAAACAGTCAAGGATAATACCTTGTCAATCCATAGTGTCAAGTAGGACCAGCATAAATGCTCATGACAGTTAGGATCAACAAAATATGCCCATAAGCAGATAAAGCAAGAAAACATGTTCTCATTCCCTCAGTCTTCTAGCTATGCATCATCGAAAACTTCTCAGGGAGAGATCACTCATCAAAGAAATCCTCATAGACAGCACACAAAGAAAAATAAATTCATCATATCGTCACCGAGTTGATTGTTTAAGTGCGTGTGTGTTGGTCATAGAGTCAGACTCTGAGTATCGCATCTGCACATGAGCACTATCACATTATACGTAGACTATAGGCAAGACATCTAATAAGTGTTAAGAAACACTCGACGCAAGGGTAGTGTTGAAAAACACTGTTTGGGGTGGTGTTGAAAAACACCTGTTGTGAAATGCCCCAAGAGACAAAAGCACCTAAAAAGACCAATGCTAACAGTCATGCCCCCTAGACAAAGAAAAAGACCAATTCCAAACTAGGCCAAATAAGGTCAAGGCATGATGGAAAGTGGTTAAGTGTCGAGGAGGCATGCTAACAAATAGAGGTGCAAAGGCCTCAAATAGCGCCTATTTCCAAGTTTTCACCACTTGAAAATTTTTTGCTACCAAGGCGCCTATTGCTAGGTTTTCACCAAGGCACTTTTTCTTTTTCTTTTTTTTTTTTCTTTTTTTTTTTTTGATTTTTTGAATATTTTAATTTTTTTGTATTTTTTTCAGGACTTTATATGCTTTTTAGGATTTTTTTCAGTATCATATATCAATTTTTTTGGTATTTTTTCAAGATCAATAAGTATGTACAACGGATGCCCCCAGACAGAACGGGCATCAAGGATAGAACTTCTTGAGGTGCACAATGTTGATGGGATCAGGGAGCTGTTCTCCATCAGGATCTGACAGTAAATACGCACCAGTACCAAAAGCAGTTGTGATGACATATGGTCCAAGCCAGTTAGGTTCAAACTTGCCCTTTTGCTCTCTGTTTTGTTGGTTCTTAGGGTTCTCGCGTAAAACAAGATCACCTATTTGAAATTCTCTAGGGTGAACCTTCTTGTTGAATGCCTTGGACATACGCTTCTGATACACTCTCATATGATCAAAGGAAGCCTTACGCTTCTCATCTAGAAGTTCTAGTTCCTGTAACCTCATGGCGCGGTAATCCTCATCTGTAATCAAACCTTTGAGTGAGACTCTAAGGGATGGTATCTCGACTTCTAAAGGCAATATTGCTTCAGCGCCATAGGTGAGAGAAAAAGGAGTGGCTCCTGTAGGTGTGCAAATGCTTGTTCTGTAAGCCCATAGTGCTGGATTGATTTGTAAGTGTCAATCCCTACCATTCTTGTGTACTGTTCTATGAAGAATCTTAAGAATGGTTTTGTTAGAAGCTTCTGCCTGTCCGTTTCCCTGTGGAAAATAGATGGAGGACCAATGTTGCTTGATTTTAAACTTTTTGCATAGGTGTTTTAGGTCCTTATTCTTAAATTGACCTCCATTGTCAGTAATGATCTCAGAAGGCACTCCAAATCGGCAAATGATATGATTCAAGATGAACAAAGAAATGGTCCTTCCTGAAGCAATAGAAAGTGGCACAGCCTCCACCCATTTTGTGAAATAGTCAGTGGCAGTAATAATGAACTTGTGTCCACCTGATGAGTTGGGATGAATCTGCCCAACCAGATCAAAGGCCCAGCGCTGAAATGGCCAATGAGAAACAGAAGGAATCAGCTCCCTACCTGGAGCATGAATCAGGTTGCCGTGTTTCTGACATTTTTCACATGACTTAGCAAAGGTGACTGCGTCCATCTGCATTGTGGGCCAATAATATCCCGCCCTAAGCAACCTTCGGGCCATGGCAAGACCATTAGAATGTCCACCACAAATGCCCTCGTGGATGTCAGCTAACGCTTGGTTGGATTCCTCCTTTTCCAAGCACCTAAGGAGCGTCCCATCTAAACCCCTCCTATATAAATCACCAGAGATGAGGGTGTGGTGAGAGGCGTTACGGATGAGGTTTCAGCGTTTGGAGCGGGTGAATGTGTGAGGGATGATGCCATCACGAAGATATGAATAGATAGCACCATATCAGGAAGACTCGTGTGTGATAATGGCACAAATGACATGGCTTTTAGACGAGTTAAAGATGGGATGGTGTAGCTCTTCCACCAGGAATTCAAATCTGGATTCATGTGTCTCCAACTGAAGAAGTGAAGCTAATGTGGCCATGGCGTCTGCAGCTTTGTTCTCGATCCTAGGGATTTGTTGAAACGTCACAAAGGTGAAATAGCGTCTCAAAGAATCAACCATCTTTTTATAGGGTATCAATTTGTCATCCTTGGTTTGATACTCTTCATTGACTTGGTTGATGATTAACTGGGAATCCCCAAAGACATGTAATTCTGTGATGTTCCATTCTATAGCCATTCTCAAGCCATTAGTTAAAGCTTCATATTCTGCAATATTATTGGTACATGGGAATAATAGTTTGTAAGACTTTGGAATGTTGTACCCATGTGGAGAAACAAATAACACTCCAGCACCTGATCCATTTTGCATGCGGGAGCCATCAAAGAACATTGTCCAAGTGCGAGTAGTGGTATATAAGATGTGTTCATCTGGGAATTCCACTTGGACTGGCATACTATCCTGGATTGGAAAATCAGCTAATTGGTCGGCAATAGCTTGCCCTTTTATTGCCTTCCTTTCAACGTACTCTATGTCAAATTCAGTTAGGACCATCATCCATTTAGCAAGTCTACCCGTCAGGGCAGCCTTACTAAGCAAGTATTTAAGGGGATCAATTTTGGCAACCAAATGTATGGTATGAGCAAGCATGTAGTGGCGCAACTTTTGAGAAGCAAACACCACCGCGAGACAAGACTTCTCAATATTATTGTAATTGATCTCATAAGAGACTAGAGTACGGCTGATATAGTAGATGGCCCGTTCTTTCCCAGTATCATCTGTTTGAGCCAATAATGCCCCTAGGGAAGTGTCTGTAGCTGAAATATATAGGATCAATGGTTTCCCTGGAATAGGAGGCATTAGGATCGGAGGATTGGCCAAGTATTGTTTGATCTGATCTAGGCTCTTTTGACAATCCTCGTTCCAAACACAAGAAGCACCCTTATGCAATGTCTTGTTGAAGGGTTGCGCTCTATCTGCAAGCTGAGAAATAAACCTCCTAATTGATTGAAGTCGTCCCTGAAGACTTCTCATTTGGCTGATATTTCGAGGAGGTGGCATATATAGGATTGCTTGGACCTTTTCGGGGTCAACCTCGATACCTTTTGCTGATATTATGAATCCTAAAAGTTTGCCTGAGGTGATGCCAAATGTGCACTTCTTTGGATTCAATCTGAGTTGAAATTGTTCCATACGATCTAGAATTACTTCCAGATCATTGAGGTGTGTGTCCCTTTTTCTTGATTTTGCCAGGGTATCATCCACATAATCTTCCATATTTTTGTGCATCATATCATGAAAGATAGTCGTCATAGCTCTTTGGTAGGTTGCTCCTGCATTCTTTAACCCGAATGGCATGACGTTCCAGCAGTAGGTTCCCCATGCACATGTGAATGTTGTTTTCTCTTGGTCTTCAGGAGCTATTTTGATTTGATTATACCCCGAGAAACCATCCATTAGGGAATATATGTCATAGCCCGCCGTCATGTCCACTATCATGTCAATGTTTGGAAGTGGAAAATCGTCCTTTGGGTAGGCTTTGTTTAGATCTCTGAAATCTGTGCAGACACGAATGGACCCATCATGTTTGGAGACTGGTACTATGTTTGAGATCCATTCTGCATAATCGATGGCTCTAATAAATCCAGCTCTCAAAAGTTTTTCTAATTCTCCTTTGACAAGTAGAGCTACATGTGGATGCATTTTTCTTAATCTCTGTTTTACTGGCTTGACTCCTGGAGCTATAGATAAGTGATGCATTATGAGATTTGTGTCAAGCCCTGGCATGTCTGAGTAGGTCCATGCAAAAAAAAAAAAAAAAATCTGTAAAAACTGTACATATGCCTTGGTCTCTTCCTCTGATAAAGACTAAGCAAGATGGACTATCTGAGGATTTTCTTCTGTGTTTAAATTGACCGGCTTTGTTGGTTCAATCAATATTGATGATCTATCCTGGAAATAACTCGGCAAGTTATTAAGTACCCCATCCTTAGGTGACTCAAAGAGGTTTTCACCTTCGGATGCGTCATTTCTTTTTACTATTTTCGGTTCTGACACCGCCACAAAGTGGTTTTCGCCATCAGACCTATTTTTCTTTTTTTCTTTTATTTTGAGACTGAGGTACTTAATATCAGGCTCTGTCATGCTGGTTGTTGGTTCACTGGTGGAAGAAGCCACGGGTTCGAGAGCATTCAGATAGCAAGCAATTTCATAATCGTTGTGAAATGTGAGGAATGTGGGCTCTTGGTGGCGCTGAGACCAGTCAATCAGGTCAAAGTGAACAAGGGGTAAGTCAATGGTGGGTTCGATGTTGTTAATGCGAAAGGTGTCATCTCTGGTGACCATATAATCGGAGTTCATCAAGTCTTCTCCTAAGATACCCGAATCAGGGCTCATCCTATCAAACGAAGCGTCATCTACTAAGACGATTTGAGGAGGGCAATCCTCTAGTCCGACACTAGGATCGTTAGTCGCATCGGGTTGGGTACTATAGGCATGGATAGTATCCACGTCTAGATAAATTGTTGCATCCAAAAGCGAATCCCATTCATATTCATGGGAGTCTGTCTCTGAGTCATCATTTAGGCCTCGTGATGTAGAAGCCTCAAGGTTAGGAAGGGTTTCCCCCTCTCTAGTTCTAGTATTGGTACTATCCGTCGCAGCTAGAACAGTAACACTTTCCTTTGTCGATCTAGAAGTCACACAGTCGCTATCCGTCGCAGCTGGGATAGTAGGACTATTAAGCATCAAATCTGTGGAATCTCCCCAAAGGAGATTCGTTGAGGGTACCCAATCATCAGACACATCTTGTTGGTTGGAAAGATCAGGCGTATAATCTGCATCAATATCACTGTCCGTCGTAGCTGGGACAGGGACACCTTTCTTCTTCTTATTCTCAAAACCTAAGCCAATCGTGGACTTGTTCTTTCGTCCAAAAAGAGCATGATCAAGAGGCTCAGCTTTAGCGTCCAGCCTATGACTAAGGGGACCAAATCCCGGATATCCCATATTTTTAACCAGTGTATACCCTTTCCCATAAGTTTCAGGTGAAGGAGCAAAATTCTCGTTATGTTTGTATTTCTCCTCGTGATATATCCAGTCCCTTACAGCAACTTCCTCTTTCTCTTCTTGAATGGGGACCGAAGACTCAACAAATTTCCCAAATAACGTCATTGCTGATGATGAAGGCTTCACATTTGGGGATGGTCTCCCATAAGACCTAGGAGAGATTGACATTTTTGTAAAAGAATCAATCTTATAATCTCCCATCCCAAGGTCCATGGTCTTGAATTTCTGCTTGCATTGTTCAAGTGAACTGCTAGGATTGTCAGCTTCCCTATTCAAAGGTACATGTAATCCCGCAGAAATGTTATTAACTGATAGAGCACTGTCTCCAGGGATGCAAATTTCTACACCGTTATGGGGAAACTTAACACACTGGTGATATGTTGATGGGACTGCCTGCATTTCGTGAATCCATGGCCTACCTAGTAAAATGTTGTAGGCTAGAGGTCCAACATCAACAATTTGGAATAATATATCTTTTTCTATGGGACCAATGCGAATAGGCAAAACAGCCAATCCCTTAGAACTTCTTTCTGCCTCGTCATATGCTTTGATTGTGATCCTTTTCTTTGTGTCAATGACGTTCTCGGAATACCCTAGAGCTAGCAGCAAACTCAGGGTACAAATATTGAGCCCCGCACCCCCATCTATCAGTACATGCCTAACACGGGTTTTATGAATCATGACTTTGATGTGTAAGGCCAAATTATGTGGGTGACTAATGGATTTGTCATCTTCTTCTGAGAAAGTGAGGTAATGAGGGCTAGCCAAATGGTTGACCATGTTTTGGAATTGGTCAATATCTAAGTTATTAGGGACATTGGTTGCTCGCAAAGCATCCTCGAGGACGCGATTGTGCTTAGGAGATAATTCCAAAAGCTAAAAAAATGGATATCTGAGCGGGTGTACGTTGTAGCTGGTCAATAAGATTATAATTGGAATCAGGACCAACGACAGATTTGGGAGGAGCACCTTTGGACATAGGCTGTTTAGACTTGCTAGTGCTAGGACCTTTGATGATAATGGGTGCTTGGGCCTGACCCCTAGTGACAGCATTGAGGGATTGGGGTATTCCTTGTGGGTGAGGACCTCTTATCACCACAGCGGGTCTTTCATTAGTCATAGGAGTTGAGTCCACATTATGTCCATAAGGATCTTTCTTTCTCACCATGTTGATGTTATCGTCAGCCACTTCAAGCATGTTAATCACATTGTCAGCATGTGTGTATGTATAGTTAATAGCCGCCTTACCATTCTTACTGCTAGAATTTTTTCCTTTTTCATATTTAGGCAAGGGCTCTTTAAAGGCTTTATGGTCTGCATTAGTGGTTAACCCATCCACTTGTAATTGTCCTTTCTCAATAAGGTCTTGGACAAGATGCTTGAGTTTAAAAAAAATTTCTATGTCGTGTCCAATCCCATTATGGAAAACGCAAAAAGCCTTAGCATCCCACCAATGAGGTAAAGGATCCGATATTCGATGTTTTGTAGGATCCTGTGGGTGTGCCAAATTATGAGCAACGAGTGTCTTGAAAACATCTGCATAAGATTCTCCTAATTTAATAAATTGTCTTTTCTCCGTTTTAGATCTCTTTTGATACTTAGGTTTGTCTTGTGGCGTTGAAGATGTTTGCAACTTCATAGCTTGAACTGCATGAGAGAGGTTAAGAACTCCTTCATTTTTGACCTGAGATGAATCAACAACTCCGTCGTTGACCACTTGCTTGTTTTTGTTCCAATAGGAGTTCTTTTTGTCCTTGTTACCATTAGTATTGTTATTTTGGCTATTGTTGTTATTTGTTGGTTTAGCCAAAATTCCTTGTTCTTTTAGGACATCCTCAATGCGACATGCCACCTCTACCATAGTATCAAAAGAATTAAATGGGATTTTCTTGACTTCATATATGAGTTCTGGTATTAGATTGTTCACAATGATATCAATTCTCTCTTCTTCAGGGATTGTCCTTGGGTATTTCGAACACAATCGCCTCCATCGTTATAAAAAGGTGACAAAAGATTCCCCTTGATTTTGTTTAAGTTTACACAAATCAAGCATGCTGACCGACCTAGATAAGTTGTAAGCGAAATGTTGAACAAATCTTTGGACAAGTTCTTTAAATGTCTTTACTGGAGGGGAAAGGTTGGTGAACCACTCCATGGCTTGACCTTTTAAACTCCTTGGGAATAATCTCAGCAAGTAGGAGTCTTCATGGTGAAAAGAAAAGCTCATTATGTAGAATTGTCGAACATGGTCGTGAGGGTCACCAGTGCCATCATATTTGTCGTATGTTGGGAATTCAACTTTCTTAGGAAATTCTACCATCACCACACTTTTGTCAATGGGGTTAGAACATATGGAGTCTAAATGAAATGTGTTCTTGGGAGCCTTCATCCTGTCTATATCCTTTTGCATTTGTAAGATCACCTCATCAGTTGAAGGATTCTGTTTCTTGATCTTTTGGTGAACATCAAAATTATATGAAACTTTAGCGCCTTTGTTGATAAGACTTTCCAAGAATTGGTCTTTGTTTTATTCCACATATTGCTCCACATAGGCTTGAAAGGATGGTTCTTGTTGCATAGTCATGAAGTCCATATGATCAAATTTAGCATAACTGCCTCCATGTTGTGAGCCATGATGTGCTCGTTGGGAGGGTTGCTTTGAATGTCTATGAGACGACTGTCTCCTATGATGGTCATATCTTGAAGTCCTTCTTCCTCTAGGACTTGGGGATGGTGAGGGTGTCTTTGATCTTCTTCGAGGGCTAGGGAAGGGGTAGATGGGGGCGAGTTGGTCCCACTATTGGCTCCCCTCCTGTTAAATCGGCTTTGGAGTTGTTGTGCATAGAGTCTATCTTCTTCTTCTTGGGTGACTCTTTTCTGTATATCCAACAACGCACGTTCCTCTTCCTCTAGTTGTCAGAATTTTTCCTTTTTAGCAGCCTGTTCATCTAAGTAGGCTTGCTTCTCTCTCTCAATGCTTCTCAATCTTGTATTTGCATATCGAGAGGTGTCTTTAAGTGGGGAGGTTTGTCTTGAATGCCTTATTGCATTAGCTGCGTTGATATGGTAATCACTAGGTTCGTTGTTCTGATCTTCGTGTTGTGACCCTGAATCTGAGTGAGCTTGCTTATGCTGTCTTTCGGCTCATTGATGAGCATCAAAATATCTCGTATTGTTAGGAGGTGACCCGGGTGGACTAGCATGAGAAGAACCACCATACTCTCTTCTGTGTCGTTGGAAGATATCCTCAAGAGTTTGATTCATGGCTTCTCTTTATTGTCGGGTGAAAGTGTAACTCATGTCCATACTTGATGAAAGTGGTACAAAAGAGGTGCTCACTTCACTAAGATTAGCTTCCGGATTAAAACAAACCTTGGATTCACTCTTAGGAGATTGGTCAAAAAGGGGTCCTTTTCCCTTAGGTTGTCGACGAGTCTTGACGGGTGGTAACTGGCTAAAGGCAACAGGGGGTCGCTTCCCTTGATTGACTTGGTACCTTGTCGTAACTGACATGAAAGAGAGATATTCTCAGTGATAAGGTGACCTTTCAAAGTGTCAACACCAAACTAGGATAATCGAAGTCCTCTATTGTCCAAAGAAAAATGAAAAGAAAAATAGGGCTTTACCAACACTGTCAAAGAGGTGCTTCAAATCAAAGGGTGACTACCCTTGCACTTTTGAATCAGGAGGTTGGACTAGGCCAAAAGATAATTGAAATTGAGATGAAAATGAAAGCGATTTGGACAATAAGAGAACTAAAATTTTCCCAGAATATAGCTAACAATTTTAAAGATGAACCTTGGCACCAAGAATGGCTTTCTAACTTGACAATTATTCCAAAGTGACTTTGTAAATCAAATGATGCTATCCCGGAGGACTAAAAACCAGAAATTTGGAGTCAAGACAGATCTCAACGTCAGGGTGAGAAGCCTACTCTAAGACCTAGCCTAATTGACAGCAACTGAAACTGACCAAAATTTAAGCACGGCAAAAATAAACCAGGCGATATACTCCAGGCTACTGGGGCGATAAACCTATACCCGTGCGATACTTCGCCCTAAGCCAAGCGATACTTCTTAATACTGGCGGGCGATATACTCCAGGCAGGCTGGGCGATAGTCTATCAGGGGCGAACTATCGCGCGATATTTCTCTTCAAAGGGGGCGATATTTCTAGCATGCGCGAAGTATCGCGCAATACTTCGCCTTACAGGGCGCGATACTGTTGCAGAATTATTTAACTCTTGACCAGAATTGTGTGAAATTTGCATTTTTGGGTCTGTTTGGTCAAAATTTTCAGTCTGAGGGTTGATGTTTTCGATTTCAGTCTCATTATCAGCAGAATTTCAGCAGGTTTGCAAACAGCAAGGGATCAAACATGGTCTCAAACACTTGAAACAAGGGCAAAAGCAACCTTGCCAAGACAAACACTTGTGATATCAAAATTGAAACAACACCCTATGAATGCTACCAATTGTTTGTATGTAAGAACGTTTGCACTGGTATCACACAATCAAAAATACTTCAAGCAAATCTACCCTAGAAAGTCAAGGCTCAATACTTACCAACTTAGCCCACAACTTGATGCCCCCTCGCCTCACACCAAGTGGTTACCCACAAGAGATGTTGGCTTTGTCATGGAAATGTCAAATGACACAACCAAAGGGACACATATGGTGAGTATCTTAAGGTGATCCGGGTAAACCACTTGGATCAATCCTTGCACTAAGAAGATAAGCGGCTAAAAGAGGGTGGCTTCTATCTAATGGTTCTTAATAAGGATTTCCATTCACAACACCCCTCTTGCTCCTCATAAAAGACTAGGACCTTGCGGCCTCAAGAGTACCTTAAGCATTCTTGTTCAATGTTTTCCCCATGGTCGCAATCCCATGAGCTACTCACATCAAACGAAGACAAGTGTTATGTCTATCAAGGTTTTTGGTGTCCTTGATAGCCTTGAGATTATAGTGAGTTAGAATCACTTGCCACCAAGGAAAATGATGACAAGGTTGTCCCCACTTGAGTCGTTCCTCTTGATTGCTCAAGAGCAGGCCCGCTAAAGGATTCTAACAACTAAATAAAAAGTGGATCAACTCTTAAGGTTCAAGGTTTTTGGTTCACCACAAGGGTGAAGAGCATACTCCCCTATCTCAAGAATCTCTCCCAAACACACCAAGCAAAGTTCATTTACCCTCTTGTTTTCAAAATTCAAAGATGGGTCAAGATTTTTTGGTTCACCAAAATGGTGAAGAGCATACTTCTCCTACCACCCAAGAATTCCTACAACAAGATCTTAAGTGCCTAATAAATGAAACAACTAGTTTTTGCCACACTTAAAAAGGAAAGCAAATAAACAAGCAAGATTTTTTTATTTATTTTTTAATGCTTGGGCAGCCCTGCAAAAACTGTTAGTAGCCCTCTTTGACATGCGTTTTTAGCAATTTTCAAACAAAAGAGAGCACCTACAAACACAACTTGTTAGACCCACAATGTTAGCAAAATTAAAATCCAAATGCAAATGTGCAATAATCTGATAGATTTAAGCTAAAAGATGCAGGTTAGACCTATCTAAACAAAGCAAAATAAAACAGCAAGCTAAAATAATCAAATTCGGACAAGAAAACTGAAAACGCAAGTCTCTGCCAAACCAGGCGATATTTCTCAGACTTCAACAGTATCGCGCGATACAGTTTCCTATAGTCGGGCAATACTTCTCAGTCGCGCGATATTTCTCAATCGCGCGATACTTCGCACAATGCCAGCGATACTTCGCCCGATGTCAGGCGACAGAAGTCAATATAGTCGTGCGATATTTTTTTCCGCGCGAACTATCGTGCCAAGATAGAAAGTATATCGCGCAATACTTTTGAGAAGTGTCGCGCGATAATCTGAGATAGAAAACCAGAAAACGTAAATTTTTCCAAAAATTAATCTGAAAATGACGAAAAATGCATCAAATGAAAGGACAAAGCTATCTACTCTGCCCCATGGTGGGCGCCAAAAATGTGTAGTGTAAAAATGACCACACTTCTATGAACCATTACTTGCAAGGTTGCTCAACAATGAGGCCTCACAAAGCGGCTCATAGCTCTCTATGCATGGAGTTGCAAAGGACTTATGAGTTTTGCTCTCAGCTAGAGCTACAAGAATGTGACCTTGCTAGTCAACCATGCAATGAGAGATTCAAGTGAAGACAAGGGCAAGAGTGCCAATGTCCCCAAGAATCTAAATGAAAAATGCAATGCCAATGCAACTAGTATGAATGTGCAAGACTAATCTATCAAATGAAGTGCAAACTAAACTATGAAAAGAAGTACAATAGATTCCAAGCCCCTAGTTAAGCTATGTGAGATCTATTCTATTGCATAAAAGGAAATCTAATCTATGATGCCATGATCATGCAACTAAGAAAACAAATATAAACTAGATGATGAAGGCAACAAGTCTTCAATATCTTCAAACTCTAAATGCACCTAAAACCTACAGCATAACATTAGCATAAAACTTGGATATGCAAATGGAGGAGAGAGCTCTCCTTTTATAAGAAATGAGGAGAAATGGACCATGGAGATTAAGAGGCAAAAAGTCTTAATCAGCGGTGGAGCTTGAAAGAGGAGCAATCTATGTGCACAAACATCCTCCAATGAGAGTGAAGTGTTGACTTTTGAGCCTCATGTGAGACAAAAAGTGTTTTTTCCCTTTTTATAAAATAGGAATAATATTTTATTTGTGCAACTTAGGATAAGAGGAAAAGTGAGGGCTTTTTATTTATTAAAAGGGGAAGAAATATTCCTTTTAATTAAATAAAGACTTAGAATAAATGGTTAGCCCAAAGATAAAAATCCAATATATGATCGAAATTAGGACTTGATCAAGAAATTGATATTGTTGAAAATATTGATTAATGATCAAAATGATTCAGGATTGATAAATCAAATAAATGGGGCCCAAAGTCTAGGCGACCATTTTTGGGTGCATACATGGACAAGTTCTTTAAATGTCTTTACTGGAGGGGAAAGGTTGGTGAACCACTCCATGGCTTGACCTTTTAAACTCTTTGGGAATAATCTCATCAAGTAGGAGTCTTCATGGTGAAAGGAGAAGCTCATTATGTAGAACTATCAAACATGGTCGTGAGGGTCACCAGTGCCATCATATTTGTCATATGTTGGGAACTCAACTTTCTTAGGGAATTCTACCATCACCACACTTTTGTCAATGGGGTTAGGACATATGGAGTCCAAATGAAACGTGCTCTTGGGAGCCTTAATCCTGTCTATATCCTTTTGCATTTGTAAGATCACCTCATCAGTTGAAGGGCTCTATTTCTTGATCTTTTGGTGAACATCAAAATTATATGGAACTTTAGCACCTTTGTTAATAAGACTTTCCAAGAATTGGTCTTTGTTTTGTTCCACATATTGCTCCACATATTCTTGAAAGGATGGTTCTTGTTGCATAGTTATGAAATCCATATGATCAAATTTAGCATAACTTCCTCCATGTTGTGAGCCATGATGTGCTCGTTGGGAGGGTTGCTTTGAATGTCTATGAGATGACTGTCTCCTATGATGGTCATATCTTGAAACTCTTCTTCCTCTAGGACTTCGGGATCGTGAGGGCATCCTTGATCTTCTTCTAGGACTGGGCGAAGGGGTAGATGGGGGTGAGTTGGTCCCACTATTGGTTCCCCTCCTGTTGAATCGGCTTTGGAGTTGTTGTGCGTAGAGTCTATCTTCTTCTTCTTGGGTGACTCTTTTCTTTATATCCAACAACGCATGTTCCTCTTCTTCTAGTTGTCTGAATTTTTTTTTTTTAGCAGCTTGTTCATCCAAATAGGCTTGCTTCTCTCTCTCAATGCTTCTCAATCTTGTATTTGCATATTGAGAGGTGTCTTTAAGTGGGGAGGATGGTCTCGAATGCCTTATAGCATTAGCTACATTTATGTGGTGATCACTAGATTCGTTGTTCTGGTCTTCATGTTGTGACCCTGAATCTAAGTGAGCTTGCTTATGATGTCTCTCGGCTCGTTGGTGAGCATCAAAATACCTCACGTTGTTGGGAGGTGACCCGGGTGGACTAGCATGAGAAGAACCACCATACTCTCTTCTATGTCGTTGGAAGATATCCTCAAGAGTTTGATTCATGGCTTCTCTTTATTGTCGAGTGAAAGTGTAACTCATGTTCATACTTGATGAAAGTGGTACAAAAGAGGTGCTCGCTTTGCTAAGATTAGCTCCCAGATTAAAACAAACCTCAGATTCACTCCTAGGAGATTGATCAAAAAAGGGTCCTTTTCCCTTATGTTGTCGATGAGTCCTGACGGGTGGTAACTGGCTAAAGGCAATAGGGGGTCGCTTCCCTTGATTGACTTGGTACCTTGTCGTAACTGACATGAAAGAAAGATACTCTTAATGATAAGGTGACCTCTCAAAGTGTCAGCGCCAAACTAGGATAATCAAAGTCCTCTATTGTCCAAAAAGAAATGAGAAGATTAAAAAAAAAGGGCTTTACCAACACTGTCAAAGAGGTGCTTCAAATCAAAGGGTGACTACCCTTGCACTTTTGAACCAGGAGGTATTAGGCCAAAATAATATTTTGGGACTAGGCCAAAATATAATTGAAATTGAGATTTAAATGAAAGTGATTTGGACAATAAGAGCACTAAGATTTTTCAAGAATGTAGCTAACAATCTTAGAGATGAACCTTGGCACCAAGAATGATCTTCTAATTTGACAATTATTCCAAAGTGATTTCATAAATCAAATGATGCTACCCCGGAGGACTAAAAACCAAAAATTTAGAGTCAAGATAGGTCTCAAACGTCAGGGCAAGAAGCCTACTCTAAGACCTAACCTGATTAACAGCGACTGAAACTGACCAAATTGTAAGCACGACAGAAATTAACCAAGCGATATACTCCAGGCTACTGGGGCGATATACCTATAACCACGCGATACTTCACACGACGCCAGGCAATATACCTCAGTACTGGCGGGCGATATACTCCAGGCAGGTTGGGCGATAGTCCGTCAAGGGCGAACTATCACGCGATATTCTCTTCAAAGCAGGTGATATTTTTAGCAAGCGCGAAGTATCGCACGATATTTCACTTTACAAAGTGCGATACTGTTGCAGAATTGTTCAACTCTTGACCATAATTGTGTAAAATTTGCATTTTTTGGGTCTGCTTGGTCAAAAAAAATTAGTCTGAGGGTTGATATTTTCGATTTCAGTCACAATATCAGCAAAATTTTGGCAGGTTTGCAAACAGTGAGGGATCAAACATGTCTCAAACACTTGAAACAAGGGCAAAAACAACCTTGCCAAGACAAACACTTATGATATCAGAATTGAAAAAGCACCCTATGAATGCTACTGATTGTTTGTATGTAAGAACGTTTGCACTGGCATCACACAATCGAAGATAGTTCAAGCAAATCTATCCTAAAAAGTCAAGGCTCAATGCTTACCAACTTGGCCCACAACTTGATGCCCCCTCGCCTCACACCAAGTGGTTACCCACAAGAGATGTTGGCTTTGTCGTGGAAGTGTCAAATGACAACCAAAGGGACACATATGGTGAGTATCTTAAGGTGATCCAGGTAAACCACTTGGATCAATCTTTGCACTAAGAAGATAAGCAGCTAAACAAGGTGGCTTCTATCTAATGGTTCTTAATAAGGATTTCCATTCACAACACCCCTCTTGCTCCTCATAAAGGACTAGGACCTTGCGGCCTCAAGAGTACCTTAAGTATTCTTGTTTAATGTTTTCCCCATGGTCGCAATCCCATGAGCTACTCACATCAAACGAAGATAAGTTTTATGTCTACCAAGGTTTTTGGTGTCCTTGATAGCCTTGAGATTATAGTGAGTTGGAATCACTTGCCACCAAGGAAAATGATGACAAGGTTGTCCCCACTTGAGTCGTTCCTCTTGATTGCTCAAGAGCAGGCCCGCTAAAGGATCCTAAGCTAAACAAAAATGGATAAGTTATGAGGTTCAAGGTTTTTGGTTCACCTCAAGGGTGAAGAGCATACTCCCCTATCTCAAAAACTTCTCCCAAACACACCAAGAAAAGAGATTCAATTACTCCCTTGCTTCCAAAACTTTAAGATGGGTCAAGATTTTCTAATTCACCTAAAGGTGAAGAGCATACTTCTCCTACCACCTCAAAATCTCTTTCACAAGGTTTTAAAGATTCCTAATATAATTAGTGAATGCCACACTTGAAAGGAAAGCAAATAAACAAGCAAGATTTTTTTTTTGTTTTTATGCTTGGGCAGCCCTGCAAAAACTGTTAGTAGCCCTCTTTGACATGCGTTTTTAACAAATTTCAAACAATGAGAGCACCTACAAACAGAACTTGTTAGACCAACAAGGTTAGCAAAATCAAAATCCAAATGTAAATATGCAATGAACTGATAGGTTCAAGCTAAAAGATGCAGGTTAGACCTATCTAAATACAGTAAAATAAACCAGCAAACTAAAATGATCAAATTCGGATGATAAAACTAGAAATGCAGGTCTCTGCCAGATCAGGCAATATACTTCAGACTTCACCAGTATCGCGCGACACAGTTTCCTATAGTCGCGCGATATACCTTAGTCTGGGCGATACTCTTCACTATGGGCGGGCGATACTTCGCATGATGCCAGACGATATACCTCAGTATTGGCGGGCGATTCTTCTCTCACGCAAAGTGTCGTACCACTATACAAAGGTATATCGCGCGATATTCCTGAGAAGTATCGCGCAATACTCTAAGATAGAAAATCAGAACTGCAAAATTTCTAAAAAATAATTCAAAAAAATGACGAAAATGCAAATGAAACAAACAACAAAGCCTATCTACTCTGCCCCACGGTGGGCGCCAGAAATGTACACACTAAAATGGTGCACTTCTATGAACCATTACATGCAAGGTTGCTCAAGAATGAGGCCTCACAAAGCGGTTCATAGCTCTCTATGCATGGAGTTGCAAGGGACTATGATGTGTTTGCTCTCAGCTAGAGCTACAAGCTTGTGACCTTGCTAGTCAACCATACAATGAGAGATTCAAGTGAAGACAAGGGCAACAATGCCAATATCTCCAAGAATCAAATATGCAATGCAATGCAAATCTAAATGAGAATGCAATCTAAGCTATGAAAGGAAAGTACAATGCAACTAATCTATGAAAGGAAATAACAAGTGTTACAATGCCTCCTATTTAGACTATGTGAGCTTATTCTATTGCATAAAAGGAAACTAAGCTAATATGCCATGATCATGCAAACTAAGCAAAGGAAATATGTAACTAAATGATGTAATGAAATGAAGCAAGTCTTCAATATCTTCAAAAACTCCAAATACACCTAAAACCTGCAGCATAACATTAGCATAAAAACATGGTATGCAAATGAAGGAGAGAGCTCTCCTTTTATAAGAAATGAGGTGAAATGGACCATTGAGATTAAGAGGCAAAAAGTCTTAATCAGCGGTGGAGCTTGAAAGAGGAGCAATCCATGTGCACAAGTATCCTCCAATAAGAAAATAGGAGTTGACTTTATGTCCATATGAGACAAAAAGTGTTTTTCTCCTTTTTATAAAATAGGAATAATATTTTATTTGTGCAACTTAGGATAAGAGGAAAGTGAGGGCTTTTTATTTAATCAAAAGGGGAAGAAATATTCCTTTTAATCAAATAAAGGCTTAGGATAAATGGTTAGCCCAAGGATAAAAATCCAATATATGATCGAAATTAAGACTTGATCAAGAAATTAATAATGTTGAAAATATTGATTATTGATAAAAATGATTCAGGATTGATAAATTGAATAAATGGGGCCCAAAGTCTAGGCGACCATTTTTGGGTGCATACAACAGGCTATTAGGAATGGTTAATATGAGGACACATAGTGAAATACTTCAACTACACGTGTCACTCTCCCTCCTACATATGGGTAGTTGAGTTGCACACATTCTTTTGGATTATTATATCACCTCTCATAGTTACTATTTAAAGTCATTATCTAAGTAGGTTATGGGGTGGTTGTATTTCTCACCCTCTTTTGGATTTTTGTGCCTTCTTTTGAATAACTCATTTTCTATCTTCACCTAAGGAGGTTATGTTAATATGATTTAGAACAACAAAGAGGGGGGGTGAATCAGTTGTTCTTGGGTCCAGATGTATTAAAAAAATCGTTAAACTCTTCAACAAATCAGATCTAATAACCAACACCTACTCGGTCATTACTAATTGCATAACAAAAACATATAATAGTGCAGTCCACTTATCCAATAGCATCTAACTTGTAAAACACATAAATGTTCAAATCAAAACATTCACATAAGTATCAACACCATGATTTATAGTGGAAACCCAATTTGGAAAAAATCACTTTGTAACATGTTACTATTATGTTCACTCTTCTAAAGTGAGCTCGATGAAAAGCCAACCCTATCAAAGGTTACAAACACACTATCAAGTGTGACCCGGTTAAAGGATTTAAACCACTCTATTAAAAGTGTGCCTTGTTATAGGACTTACATACACTCCATTAGAATGCAACCTTGTTCAAAGGATTTATACCTATGACTGTTAGGTCAACCTCTGTTAAAAGGATTTTGACTATTACAATGGTTAGAAAGTAGCAGTAATATTGATATGAGAAACATACAACTCACTTTGCAAATATCAGATCTAATTCTGTACACATATGCTGGTTTACTGACTGTGAATCTTTTCCATCTCCATCACTAATCTGCTCAGAACCCTTCAAGTGATCCCAACACTTCTCCTTCAGCCTTTTCTGCTTAGACAGTCAATAACATCAACAACACTTCCAGCATCCACTTCTCTATCTTTAACCTCACACTTAGGTTTCCTTAATACTACCTCTATTAGGTCAATACATCTTTTGCCGCTTAATCTGCTTCGTAGATCTTAGGGTTAGGTCAGATTCATTGAATCCGTCCTACATTATATTTTTCGACTATCCTTTTGAAATATCTCAAATCTCTTAAAGATTTACAATAAAATATTTTACAGTGCATTAAATGCTTTCATACAATCAATAAATAAAGTCAACACATTTTACATAATCCAAGAACTCAATGATGTCGGCTAGAAATCTGAATTCTTCATCAAATGCAAAATATTGATGCTCGGTCAATACTGTGTCCAACTTCTCCGTATTCTCTGAAAAGCTCGGTCACCACATAAACTATTTCCTCGGCTAACACTGTCTTCCTCGACAATTAACTGGTGTTTGGTCAACACTGATTTTACTTGGCACACACTAGCTTGATCGACACAAACAACACTCAGCTTAAACTAGATTTCTTCACTTTTTCTCGATTAAGACTACCAGTTTAGTCTTCATTCTTACTTAGATAAACAATACATTGTCCTATCATTGTGCCACATAATCAAGTACTCATTGAAGTATCATGATAACTCCACCTTTCCTTAGGTGATGTTGTTACCAACCTTGCCTATCCCCTTAGCAACACTCAAATAGATATAGTACTTTCTTAAACAACAATAGTCTTACCAGTCAAGGTTTGACATCAATGAAAATACAACAATTGTTTCAAATGCAGTTTCCAACAGGTTATGCCATATGTTTTGACATTTACCAAGTAGGTAAAACCTCCCACCTTTTATGCCTTTAGTTTCCTATATATAAAATTCTCTCTCCTCTCATCCTCACTAGTTTGAATTGATAGCTTAGTGGGCGTATTGAGATTATTCTATAATCTCTCTTTCCTCATCTCTAATTATCTCTACTTTTAGATTTCTCTTCATTATACTATTTTGATCTTCAACCATGTATCAAGTGGAGTTGCATGCCATCTACGACTGACATTAAATATTGGCTCAATTCTCACTTCTCATATAATCTAATAATTATTGTATGATACTGTTAAGTTTAATTAGACTGATGAGATATAGATGCAATTAATTTTATAGACGATACACAATATTATATCTAATTTATATATGTGAGAAATGTTTATTGTGAATATCTTAGAATTTGTATTTTCAGATCGAATGTACTAGACTTTCATTTTCTGTTGTATATGCTTTCCATTTATCAATCTACAATTAAACATATATATGCGAGATAAGTCATTATAGAGACATGTCTCCTTGAGGAGACATGGCTCTATAATGCCATGTCTTTTCATAAATCATAGTTATCAACAGTTGCGACTTTGATATAAAAACAAGCACCGATCAACAACATAACATATCAATCACACTCAATATTGATCAGGCTCAATAAAATATTGATCGATCATTTAATAATATCAAAAGAATATTAAACACCACTGATCGGTCTTGGTAATTATACACAATACAACTATTATGCATGAAAAACACACTCAACAGCATGCCTTATTAGACTCGTAACTAATCGGTCCTTTTAACCAATGCCAACATAATAACACCAATGGTTTTATAAATAATATTGATTAGTCACAGATCGGTCAACACAATATCATCGGGTTTTTATTCATATAGATGATTTCACAAAGGCATAAGAAATATATGCATTTTAGTTTAATTAAAACGTTAATATTATAATTTCATAATATTAATAAATGATTATATGAATGTATATATAATAATTATTATTATTATATATATATATATATATATATATATATATATATATATATATAAAATATTTGATATATTCATAATATTAATGTTTATTTGATTGAAGCTACTAACATTAACACTCCCTCTTAGATGGAGAAGATAAAATCTATTACTTTGATGACCTACAAGTGATTGAATATCTTGATGAACCAAAGAGACAGTGATTAGAGATCACCGAGCTGCCAAAGTGACATGTAAGATGATTAAATCAGTCAATATGTTGTCATTGATGTCAACTAATCTTGACTTTACTTATCATGATAGTTACAAACATCCAAACATCTGTAGAAGAAAGAAATGGTGAAGAAATGAGATATCTACATAAGGAAAAGATGGATATGACAGATAAGGATAAGGAATACATTGGGTAACTTATTGATGAGTATATGACAATATATTGTTGACTTAAGCATGTTACATTAATCTATTATGAAGAAGAGATCAGAATTGAACAAGTGAATATGGTCAGTAATTAAAAAAATTTGTATACACCAAGTCATCCTGTGTATACCTAGTGATAGTAATAATTGAGCTAGTTATCACCGACGAATTTCAATATTAACCGAGTATGGATGAAAACATTAAATGCTAAGAACAACCGACTAAAATTGCTGAGTTGGAAATTGTTATGATTTCGAGGTAAAGGATGAAGTTTGTTTAAGATCCACGACTGAAAAAATTCAGAGAAGATCTAATGAAGGAGATTGAAACATGTTATTAACACATCTACCGAGGAAAGTTTAAGTGGCAAAATGGATGAAGGAGATTAAGAGGCAAAATTTGATGGCTGATATGAAAATGGTTTACATGTATCTATATAAGAGACATGAGTTTCATTATTGAAACATGCCAGACAAATAGAGACTGCATAGATTTCACATGAAGACAAGTTTCATGCATTCCTGATCAAATTGGTTATAGACAGAACTGAGTTGCAGACATAACCGAGCATTAGAGAACTTTTAACCAAGTGAAGTAAGTTGGAGGAAATTGATGGAATGAATTTCTTAATGATCAGATGAATTTTAAGAGCATAGCATAGGTCTAAATATCTACAAATGAGTTGTATTTGAGTCAAATCACTACTGTATCAGTCTAACCATTGATTCAACAAAATCTCTTAACCGAGTGGACTTAACAGTCTTATGTATTTCCATATGACATTCCTTGAATGTTAATTGTTATCTTGTTGACCCCATAGTGAATGTTGGTCAAAAGTTAATTGTTAGTGATAAATCCTCTAACAAGGTCACAGCTAACAATGTGTTTTGTAACCTTTAATAGGGTTAGCTCTTAACCAAGCTCACTTCAGAAGAGTAAATTATTTTGGGTTACTGGTCTGAGCTGGTTTTTCCCTTTACATGGTTTCCACATTAAATCATTATGTTATTTGTTATGATTGTTTTTCTATCATACTTTACATACTCCATATTGGTTTAATCGGTAATCATAGTTTGGATATAACTGGTATTCGGTAAATGAATAAACAGTTAGATATTTTAGCTTACCGAGTTGTAGAGATTGTTGAAATAGTTTTAAATTGTACATCTGGGAGTTTGGGACTGTAGGATAACTGATTTAACTAATTCACCCCCCCCCCCTCTTAGTTATTCTAACAATTGATATCAGAGCTTATTGGTTTCTTGGAGGAAAGTTTAAGGACTTGAGCAAAAATATCACAAGATGTATAAAAGGGAGGTGCCTAAGCTGAACAAAGATAACTTCTCAACATGGAAAAGAAGGATGAGGCTTCACATATCTAGAATTGGAGAATATGCTCTACATCTACTAGACCATGGCTACATACAACCAACTATTGGACCTTTGATAGTTGATTAGTTAAGAGACAGACATGAACACAATATAACAATGATAGAGATTGTTGCTACTCTATCTGATGTTGAATTTGAGGACATCAAAGCATGCACTATAGCAAAGGAAATATGGGACAAGCTTGCACTTGTTCATGGTGGTGATATAAATGTAATGAGGGCCAGAGCTGAAAGCTTAAGAGGTAGATTTGATGACATGAAAATGAAAGAAGGTGAGAACATCACACAATATTCTAACTGAATCAAAGAGGTGGTCAATGCTATCTAAGGAGAAGGAGGTACTATTTTTGAAGAAAGTGTTGTAAGTAAAATACTGAGAACCTTGTTGCCTATCTATGCAAATAGAATATCTCTTATTCATGAAATGAGGTATGCACCTAATAGCACTCTTACCCTTAATAGTCTAATTAGCATGTTGTCTACTTTTGAGCTGAATAATTATGACAATAGTGTTGTACCGAGTGTTGAGTCTACTTTTATGTCATCTCTGAAGATTAGTAAGTCTAGCAGTAAGCATAACATAAGAAATGAAAGTGACACTGACAATGAAGATGAGCTTGATGAGCTTGAAGCACTTATGGCTAGAAGACTTAAAAAAGGTAAAGGAATGTATAAGGGAAAGTTACCTTTAGCTTCTTTTAATTGTAAAGAGATTGGCCATATTGCTGCTAGATGTCCTAACATGAAAGAAGAAGATAAAGACAATGACCGATCTGGTGATGGAAAATTTGGCAGAAGAAATAATAGAGGAAACTGGCACTATGACAGAAGAAACAATTGAGACAATCGAGACTACAAAGACAAAGGAAAGAAGGCATGTTACCTTGTTGATGATGATGACAAGGACACCGACACCAATACCGATGATGAAGTTGAAGTGGTATTTGTTGCAATGAAAGATGATTCCAAAGAAGAGGAAAGGTATGTAGAAACAACACTTCTATCTAAGTTAGAAAAAATGATACATGGATTATTGATAGTAGCTATACGCATCATATGACTGGTGATGAGGATAAATTTGAATATCTTGAGCACTATAATGGAGGATCAGTTAAAATGGGAAATGATACACCCTATTTAGTAAAAGGAAAAGGATCTATCTTATTGAATGATAAGATTAGATGCGAGAATGCATATTGGGTAAAATGACAACTACAATTTTTTGAGTGTAGTACAACTAAATAATTCAGGTCACCGAGTTGCATTTGAAAGTAAGAAGGTGAAAATCTATGATGGAAGTGGAAAATTGGTCGGTACTGGTGGACAATCCAAAGGTAATCTATTTTATCTTGACAATGTTGAAACTTCTTGTTTGTTGGCAAGAAATGAAGATGTGTGGTTTTGGCATAAAATACTATGTCATGTGAGCTTTGATAACATGGTTAAGATCAGTAAAAAGAGAAGAGTTAGAGGTTTACCGAGTCTAACTAAGTCTGATCATGTTATGTGCAATCAATGTCAGAAAGGAAAAATGACTAAATCTAGTTTCAAAAGCAAAGACTATTCATCTAAAGGTATTTTGGAGTTGGTACATACCGACTTATGTGGTCCTATGAGAACTCAAAGTTACTATGGTGACAAATATTTCATTTTATTTGTTGATGACTACTCTAGGATGATGACTGTTATGATCCTAAAAGAAAAATCTGAAGCATTCAAATTGTTTAAGTGGTATAAGGCTAAAGTAGAAAAGCAAACTGGCAAAAAGTTTAAAATGCCTAAGATCTGATATAGGTGGTGAGTTTATTTCTGATGAATTCACTAACTACAGTAATGAGCATGGAATCAAAAGATAGGTATCTACACCGAGGACACCACAACAGAATGGTATTGCAGAAAGGAGGAACTGGTCTATTTTTTTATTGTGCCAGAACATTGATGATTGAGAAAAATATTTCACAAACATACTAGAGAGAAGCTGTTAGCACTGTTGTATACACACTGAACCAAGTTCAACTGAAGAAAGACACAAATAAGATACCTTATGAGTTATGGTTTGGCTACACACTGAATGTAAGTTATTTCAAAATTTTTGGAAGTAAATGTTACATTCTGAAAGATTATAGAAATGGTAAATTTGCCTCTAAAGGTGAGGGTAGAAGCAAAAAGTTGGGTGCCAATTCCGTGAAAGTCCGCGGCTTGAAAATTTGCGCCGCTTGAAACGGGCACCCATTTTTTAAAAACGGGTGCCCGTTTTAGGCTCGGACATCCGATCTAAAATTCAAAAAATGGGTACCCATTTTTCTAGAAACGGGCACCCGTTTGTTGAAAAATGGGTACCCGTTTCTAAAAAAAAATTTAATTTTTTTTTTTAATTTAAAATGTTTTTTTAAACAATTTTTTTAAAATTTATGAAACAGGTGCCCGTTTTTTGAATTTAAATAACAGGTGCTCGTTTCTTAAAATATGCACGTGGGAGTTTTCACTCAGCCTCAATTTTTGGTTTGGGATAGGTTTGGTGAGACCAAGCCTATGTCTTAGCCTCCAAAATTTTGGCTAAGGCATTGGAATAAAATTTTTAAGGCTTACCGTAATTTCTTGAAGCCCTTCTGGATCGATTTTTTTGACAAAATAAAAACCCATTAAAGATCTCACTATCACAATTCTAAAAATATAAATTTCATAATAATATGGTTATTTTTACTATTTTTACATTATTTATTAGTTGATAGTGGTACATAAACGTAAAATAGTGAGACTCACTAAAACTTTAATAACTTTTTAATTTTTAAGTATTTTTAAAAATAAATTATATGTCATCAATCTAGATTCAATTATTTTGAATTTTAAAAAAAAAAATTTGAAAAAAATAAAATTATATTAAATTATGGTGCTCGTACACGAGAGGTTTGAAAAATAAGCTTTATTGTTAATTAAAAATTAATAAAAAATAATTTACAAAATAAAAAAATAAGAAAAAATATTCTCATCAATATTCTATGTCTTAGGTATCTTCCCTAAAAAAGATTTAAAAAAATTCATTTATTTGTGTCAAAATATGGTGGCCGTACACGGATGTGGTATGGTCCTGAAACAGGCATTTTGAAAAAGTGGTTTTCAAATATGCCTATCAAAATATAATTTATGACATGTGGGTATTAAAATAAATTATATATTTGAAAAGTAGACTCCAAGTACTACAATTTCTATTAGTGAATTTTTCCGAGATTCAATCTCTAATTGCCTCAAATTTTGAGATCAATTCAGATAAATTTTGAAAAATAGGAAAAACACTTCCACTTTTTGCAAAAAATTGGCACCCAACTTCTTGCAGCCACCCGTGATGAAGGAATATTTCTAGGATATTCTACTAAGATTAAAGCATACAAATGTTTGAACAAGGCTACTAATAAAATGGTTGAAAGTCCTAATGTAAAATTTGATGAGTTTGCTGAAAAGAATGATGAAGAAAGCAAGAAGGAACGGGAAGACTATGGTAGGTTTACATATATTGAGCATCCTAACTATCTACCAAAGCCACATGATGAGTGTACCAAGCGACAGGAAAATGCTACCGAGACTCAGCAAGCACAAACTGAGAACTAGGAAGAAGCTACTGAGCAAGAAAATGAACATGAACTGGATGATGAGCAAAGAAGAGAACAAGTACTGGCGAGATTTTTTAGAAGACACCATCCACATAACCAAATCATTGGAGAAAAGAAATATGGCATGATGACACAAAGTAAGTTACGACAGAACACATGCTTAGTTTGTGAATTTGAGCCTAAGAATGTTAGAGATGCACTTGAGAATGAGGAACGAGTTAAAGATGTGAATGAAGAAATTGAACATATTGATAAAAATAAGACATAGACTTTGGTACTAAGACTGAGTGACAAAAATGTGATAGGTACTAAATGGATTTTCATAAACACATTGAATGAGAATGGAGAAGTAACTAGAAACAAGACAAGACTTGTATGCAAAGGATATGCACAAGAAGAAGGTATAGACTATGGTGAAACTTTTACACCAGTAGCAAGACTTGCAAGAGTCTGAGTATTACTTGCATATGTTCCACATAAGGGATTCAAAGTATATCAAATGGATGTGAAATCAGCATTTCTAAATGGAATTCTTGAGGAAGAGATCTACATAGAACACCCTGAAGGTTTTGTTGATCCAAATAACAAGAACATGGTATGTAGACTGCACAAAGCTTTGTATGGGCTGAAACAAGCACCGAGAGCATGGTATGAAAGATTACATGTTTATCTTATTAGTATTGGATTTGAAAGGACAAGTGATAACATTAATCTATACATGAAAGGAGACAATGATGATAATATTTTGATTGCTGGAATTTTTGTTGATGATATAATCTTTGGAGGACATGATCTAATTTGCAAATCTTTTACTGATGAAATGAGAAAAGAGTTTGAGATGTCAATGTTTGGAGAGATTAAATTCTTTCTAGGTTTGTAGATTATACAACAGAATGATGAGATTTTCATAACTCAATCAAAATACATAAAGGAAGTATTGAAAACTTTTGTCATGGAAGATTCAAAACCAGTAGGAACATTGATGGTGATAGGATGTAAGTTGACAAAAGATGATGAATCAACCGAGGTAAATCAGACACTGTATAGATTAATGATTGGAAAACTGATGTATGTGGTATACAGTAGGGCTAATATAGCACATGCAGTTGGGATTGTGGCAAGATTTTCTGCTAATCCTAAGGAATCACATATAGTTACAGTTAAGAGGATTCTGATATACTTGAGGAAAACTAAAGATTATGGTCTATGGTACTCTAAGGAAGGCAATTTTGAACTCTGAGTGTACACTGATGCAGATTGGGCTAGAAACATTAATGACCAGAAGAGTACAACCGGTGTAACTTGGATAAGCAAGAAACACACATGTATTTCTCAGTCTACTGCTAAAGCAGAGTATGTTGCTGCTACTACTAACTATTCAAATATTGCATGGATAAAACAGTTGTTGGAAGGAATGAATGAGGTGATCACTAAACCAATAATTATATATTGTGACAACACAAGTGCCATAAATATTTCCAAGAATCCAGTGATGCACTAAAAATGAAAGCATATATCTATTAAGTATCACTATTTGAGGGAACACGTACAAGAGAAGCAAGTCAAACTGGAATTTGTGAAATGTAAAGAATAACTTGCTGACATATTTACCAAGCCCTTATCGAAGGATACATTTGAGTACTTGAGGACTAGACTAGGGGTCCATCCCCTATCTATCGGTCACTAAGGTGATCAAGAGGTTGCATCAACCTATACTTTATCAGAATATCATTCATGTTGATGCATATAGCTCACTTTTTAGGATTTCTAAGGTTGTGAAGGTTTGAAGGGGCTGAAACAAAGAATTGTATATCAGTACAAAAAGGCACTTGATCTGGACCGAACAACAAAGAATCTCTTGGCTACTGCAGAGCTGTATATTTTCTTTGGCATTGTTGTCAAATGGAGAGAGTTTGCATATGAAATATCAGAGAAGTGATAGAAGGACTTCATACGAAATATCAGTTAGAGAGAACAAAAAAAGGGAGATAATAGTCTAAATATCTATCCACTACAGGGAAAGGAAGAATCATAAAGATGAAGAGATCGAATCTGTAGGGAGAGTCTGCATGGAATGTTGTTTGTAGTGATTAAACATATTAAAGAGATCTTACTGAGCTACAACATTTACCTATATAGTTATAGAACACATGTTTGGTATGGTATGACATATTTCATATTGTTTGTATTGTCATCAATGCCAAAGGGAGAGATTGATGACCTACAATTGATTGAATATCTTGATGAACCAAAGAGATGGTGATTAGAGATCACCGAGCTACCAAAGTGACATGTAAGATGATTAAATCAGCCAATATGTTGTCATTGATGTCAACTAATCTTGACTTTACTTATCATGATAGCTACAAACATCTGAACATATGTAGAAAAAAGAAATGGTGAAGAAATGAGATATCTACATAAGGAAAAGATGGATATGACAGATAAGGATAAGGAATACATTGAGTAACTTATTGATGAGTCTATGGCATTATATTGTTGACTTGAGCATGTTACATTAATCTATTATGAAGAAGAGATCAGAATTGAACAAGTGAATGTGGTCGGTAATTGAAGATTTCTGTATACACCGAGTCATCCTGTGTATACCGAGTGACATTAATAACTGAGCTAGTTATCACTGATGCATTTCAGTATTAACCGAGTATGGATGAAAATATTAAATGCTAAGAATAGCTGACTAAAATTGTTGAGCTAGAAATTTTTATGATTTCGAGGTAAAGGATGAAGTTTTTTATAAGATCCACGGATGACAAAATTTAGGGAAGATCTAATGGAAGATATTGAAATGTGTTATTGACACATCTACCAAGAAAGGTTTAAGTGGCAAAATGGATGAAGGAGATTAAGAGGCAAAATCTGATGGCTGATATGAAAATGGTTTACACGTCTATATAAGAGAAATGAGTTTCATTGTTGAAACATGTCAGACAAATAGAGACTGCATAGATTTTGGGTGAAGACAAGTTTCATGCATTCCTGATCAAATTGGTTACATACATAACTGAGTTGTAGGCATAACCGAGCATCAGAGAACTTTTAACCGAGTGAAGTAAGCTAGAGGAAATTGATGGAATAAGTTTTTTAATGATTGGATGAGTTTTAAGAGTATAGCATAGATTTGAATATCTGCAAACAAGTTGTATTTGAATCAGATCACTACTGTATCAATCTAACCATTGATTCAACAAAATCTCTTAACCGAGTGGACTTAACAGTCTTATGTATTTCCATATGACATTCCTTGAATGTTAATTGTTATCTTGTTAACCCCATAGTGAATGCTGGTCAAAATTTAACTGTTAGTGATAAATCCTCTAACAAAGTCACACCTAACAATGTGTTTTGTAACCTTTAATAGGGTTGGCTCTTAACCGATCTCACTTCAGAAGAGTGAATTATTTTGGGTTACTAGTCCCAGGTGGTTTTTCCCTTTACAGGGTTTCCACGTTAAATCAATGTGTTATGTGTTGTTTGTTATGATTATTTTTCTATCATACTTTAAATACTACATATTGGTTTAATTGATAATCACAGTTTGGATATAACTGGTATTCGGTAAATGAACAAACAGTTAGATATTTATCTTACCGAGTTGCAGAGATTGTTGAAATAGTTTTGAATTGTACATTTGGGAGTTTGAGATTGTAGGATAACTGATTTAACTGATTCACCCCACCCCCCCCCCCCCCCCCCTCTTAGTTATTCTAACATACTTTAGGAGAGAAACACAAGATTAGTTGTGAATTTTTTTGTTGATATCACATTACCTATGATATCAGAGATATGATCTGATCACGAATATCAAGTCTCATTATATTCACCATTACTCATAGATTCATAAAATTATTATCTTATCATATTGGGAGCATTTGTCACAAAATATCAAGTCGCATGATATTCTCCAAATACTCAAAGTAATGGCCTACCAACATCAAGTATCATGATGTCCACCAAGTACTCAAAAGTTTACAAAGATGTCATCTCATGATATCGGGAGCATTGGCCTACAGAATATCAAGTCGCATGATATTCACCAAGTGCTCAGAGTAATGGCCTACCAACATCAAGTCACATGATGTCCAAAAAGTACTCAAAAGTTTACAAAGATATCATCTCATGATATCATGAGCATTGTCTTGCAGAATATCAAGTTGCATGATATTCACCAAGTGCTCAGAGTAATGGCCTACCAACATCAAGTCACATGATGTCCACCAAGTAATCAAAAGTTTACAAAGATATCATCTCATGTATTGGGAGCATTGGCCTACAAAATATCAAGTCGCATGATATTCACCAAGTGCTCAGAGTAATGGCCTAGCAACATCAAGTCACATGATGTCCACCAAGTACTCAACAGATGTCCATAGGTAATGTGGACTTACCATAGGAACATTCATATCATCTATCATGATCTGTTTCAACCATCATAAGATGTTTATCATGATAGAAGATCAAGTTATTGTAAGATCGTCACCTTTCAATAACTTTAACAAATACAAGTGATAATCATTTGGAAGTCGTCACTTCCTCATGATTTATACAGGGCCCAAACATAACATAAATATTTTCATTAGTACAATAATCAATTATTACAGTCATATCAAGTTTACCTTAGAGGTGTTCCACCTTCATCAGTGAACTCCCTCTTAATAAAAAATAAATCCAAGTTTGAATTACTGATTTGAACGAAGGAAGCTTGAAGTTTAAGTCTGTCGGGACATTTGAATGCAGTGTGACCATATTTGTCGCATCTATAACATTGTAGAGCGATCTCTATGTCTCTTGAATGGTTGTTTACCATTTGATTCCTTCCCCTTTTTCTCATCCTTCTCTTTAGGAGGATTTTCTATGATTTCTTTTAACTCATTCTTTCTTATTATTAGCATCATTCGCAGTTTCCAAGATTCAAAATTTGAAGCACCGTCAAGTCTGTCTTCAAACCTGATTCCATTCACCATTTTGTAGGTACATAATTCCCAATGATATATCTGAACTTGACCTTCTTTCAATCTAATTGAATCTTCATTCAAGCAATTAGGCTTTATTGAAGTAACCTGACTCTCATACCATGTTAAGTTTAATTAGATTGATGAGATATAGATGCAATTAATTTTATAGAAGATACACAATATTGTATCTAATTTATATATGTGAGAAATGTTTATTGTGAATATCTCAGAATTTGTATTTGCAAATCGAATGTACTAGACTTGTATTTTCAGTTGTATATGCTTCCCATTTATCAATCTATAATTAAACATATATATGCGAGATATGTCATTATAGAGACATGTCTCCTTGAGGAGACATGGCTCTATAATGCCATGTCTCTTCATAAATCATAGTTATCAACCGTTGCGACTTTGATATAAAAATAAACATTGATCAACAACATAACATACTGATCACACTCAATATTGATCGGGCTCAATATAATATTGATCGAGCATTTAACAATATCAAAAGAATATTAAACACCACCAACCGGTCTTGGTAATTATACACGATACAACTATTATGCATGAAAAACACACTCAACAATTAGACTCATAACTAATCGATCATTTTAACCAATGCCAACGTAATACCACCGATGGTTTTATAAATAATACTGATTAGTCACAGATTGGTTAACACAATATAATTGGGTTTTTATTCATATAGATGATTTCACAAAGGCATAAGAAATATATGCATTTTAGTTTAATTAAAACATTATTATTATAATTTTAGAATATTAATGAATGATTATATGAATATATATAATAATAATACTTATATATATATATATATATATATATATATATATATATATATATATATATATATATATATATATATATATATATATATATATATATATATATATATATATATATATATATATATATATATATATATATATATATATATATAGGTATATAATATTTGATCTATTCATAATAATAATGTTTGTTAGAGTAAAGTATTAATTATGTTAATTAATATTTACTCCCTTTTTAAGATGCCAACTCTTTTGCTTTAGTTGTTTATATTTAAACACTCATGCACTAGTTGTTTTAAATACAAACTTGCATGCATTAGTCATGTAATAGTTAAACTAATTATTACATGCACTAGGGTTTGCCTTTCAAGGCTTTTGATCTCCTTTATAAGAATGATCCATTGTACATTTAATTCATTCATTATTTGAAGATATTTACTTCTTCATATTTTTGAGTCAAACTCTTGCCCTTTTCATGTCTCTACTTCCTTGTAACAAGTTTTTGTATGCAAGTGATCTTCGGATTTTGTGGATTTGTATTGCTCAAATCCTACATGGTATCAGAGCCTAATCTACTATAGCTTGTTCACGGTTGAATGATTCAGATTAGGGTTTTTTTGGTTATTTTTTTATTGAAATTAAGAGGTCCCTAAATTTTGGTTCACTTTGAGCTCAAACGGACCTCACCATTGAGCTCACAGCGCCCAAAAACCTCTATTTTGATATATGGCACGTCTAATTTGGACAACTTTGCATTTTGGGACATTTTTTTGGTACCAAACAACTTGACACACTTTTCGAGACAACATTTGTATGGACTAACACGTTTCTCGAGGCAAAATTCTCTAGTTTTGGCATGCAAATGAATGCAAACATTTTGTTGTCTGACATGCAAATTAAGACCAAAAAATTGGCACGCAAAATGAGGCAAATCCAAATAACCTGGCATGGATCCCGAGGCGTGCATGCGAATTTGCAAAAAAAAATTGTTTTTTTTATTTTTTATTTTTTTTAAATTTCTAGCGACGGCCATTTGGCTATCAAATTTAAGCTAGCGAATGCAGTTTTAGCCCCTGGTCATATGGTGACCAAGGGCCCAGAATTTTATCGCCAAGGGGCTTGCATGTTGTGACAGCCATTTGGCCGTCAATTTTAAACCCATGAAGTGCTGACATCAGCACATTTAGACACCATTGGGCCCTCCAGCGTAGCAGTTGGTATTTTCTTCATAACTTGAGCATACGGTGTCAAAATCAGGCAAACGAGATATCGTCGGAAAGATTTTTCCAAGCTCTATTCAAATCTGGAGGTTAAAATTTTTTATTTTTCTTTTTTGATGGTGTTTTTTTACTATCAAAGCCAAATGTTCATTTCTACACTTTGGGTGCTCTATCTTGCACATCCGGACTCCATTTTTGGAAAGCGAGATATCATTGGAAAGCTTGTTTTGAGAGCTTTCTAGTGCTGTGAGTCATTTTTCTAGATTCTACTCCAAGTATATTTTATTCAATTTTTTGCATTTTTGCACTCTGGTGTATATCTTGGATGTTACAGGTCCTGGGATCTCTTCCCTTTAGGGGATGACTCTTCTTAGGCTATTCTTTTGTTTCAGCAACCTTCTCTCTTATTTGAGCAATGTATACTTCACTTTTGTAGCATTATTTTATGCACATGCACTGAGATAAAGTGTCATTTTCTTGCATGCTTAGAATCTTGAACATGTTTTTGCTATTTGTACTCGCACTCCATTATAAAGTGCCATGGGGGGGGGGGTTTGATGTTTGCCTTTGTTTATCATCTACCTTTGTCAAGTGAGTGTTCCTTCCATGACATTAGCCTTAGGGTATCTTTATTTGTGCTTGTGCTTTCTATGCACCTTCAATGTTCATGGTTCTTCACGATGCAGTTCTTATTGGCACTCTTTTCAGTGTACCTATCACCTCTCTCTTGTCAGCATTATGGGGGGTTTCTATTGATCATTCTTCTACTTCCTTGGTTCAATAGTGTGAGCTATGTATTCAATATTTGTTCCTATGTACTAGGCGGATGCAGTGGCTGGGAACCTATGCATTTCAGTGAGATGGATCATTTACCATATAGACACTCTTTCTTTCCTATTTTTGGATGCACTCTTCCAACTTTGATTGATCAGCTCTTCAGACTTTTGGTGTTTATGCCATGTGTATCTTCGAGTTCAGGTGTTTGCCTTTGTTTGCCTCCTGATTCAAGTAGTGTCATTTGAGGGCACTCATGCAGATTACAGTCTTCTCTACCTGGTCATATTTCTGTGGAGGATCTTCAAATCAGCAGTTACTTTTTGATAGAGTTTGCATCCTTTTGCTTCGGTGATGTTCTACATGTTCATTCTTGTTCCTATTTTCTGGAACATTCCTAGTTTTGGAGGCTTCTTTAGTCCTTCAGATTAGTCTTTGTCTCCTTCTGGAGTAGAGTTTTTCCCATGTGGTTTTCTCTATTTATCTACTTTATAGAGACTCTCCTTTGTACATGGGTAACTCATCAAGCCATGTTACCGGGACCCATTTTTATGCTTTCAGCACTGTAGTTTCCTTTGCTTTCTTCTTGCATTGTTTGTAGCTGCATTGTTGCTCATCTTAAGGGGGGTGTTAGAGTAAAGTATTAATTATGTTAATTAATATTTACTCCCTTCTTAAGATGTGAACTCTTTTGCTTTAGTTGTTTATATTTAAACACACATGCACGAGTTGTTTTAAACTCATGCACTAGTTGTTTTAAATATAAACTTACATGCATTAGTCATGTAATAGTTAAACTAATTTTTACATGCACTAGGGTTTTCCTTTCAAGGATTTTGATCTCCTTTATAAGGATGATCCATTGTACATTTAATTCATTCATTATTTGAGGATATTTTCTTCTTCATATTTTTGAGTCAAACTCTTGGCCTTTTCTTGTCTCTACTTCCTTGTAACAAGTTTTTGTATGTAGGTGATCTTTGGGTTTTGTGGATTTGTATTGATCAAATCCTACAATGTTTATCTCATTGAAGCTACTAACATTAAAAGATACTTATTTTCTTTATATCTTAAATGACAACAGTCTTTGTATTTTGAAAAAAGCCAAAATCTATTTTTCTTAGCTCCTAGAATGTTTGCAAATTGAATGAAACTTAGTATTTTGATCATAGACTTTATTGGACTATGGTGAGAATATTTTTGTGGGTGTATTTAGAGTAGGTATGGGGAAGGTATAATCATTTTATTTTTCATAAGTATGCTTAGGCATAAATCATAGAGTACTCACATATGCGCTATACTTTATCCTATGATTTTTTCGATGTTTCTTTTATGCCTAGGAAAGTTGCTTAATGAGTGGGAAAGTTTTCTTTCATGATTTGTAAAAATGATTCATGATATTTGACATTTATTTGACAATATTTGTTCTTGTCGAAGGTTTTGACTGTTTGTAGATTGTTGAGTATGTCAAAGTTTTGGATTTGGGTATGCTGATATTAATGTTTTCTCATTGATGTCAACATACTTGTTGTTGTCTCAAATAGTGTATTCATGATGTTTGGTAAGGTGGATTTTATTTGTTTAGATTCTATACTGAAGATCTTGAGATGCGATGGTGCAGTATTGTTTTGGGATGTTTGTAGATAATCTATAGAGGTTCGTAGAGGTTGGTTTGAAAATTTGAGTAAGATGTGATCGATTTTCTGGTCACTGGTGTCACAGTGTTCTTGTGAACAATGGTTGTGTATTTGGTTTAGTGTGAATTGGATGTGATGGTTCAGAGGTTGTGAATTTGTTTATTGTATGATCCATTATCATTGTGATCACAAGTGATTTTGTTCATTATTCAGAGCATAAAAAGCTATCTTTTGTTATGTCCGAGCTCGATATTTTAGTGTTCTTGTTGATCAGAGTTCTGGATGGAATTCATGCCACTTGTTGGTGTTCTTGGATCATGTGATGATATTTATGTTGGTTTGCATTGGTTGTGGTGATCAAATTTTTTGCTTTGGTAGTATGTTGGTGTTTCTTCATTTAGGTCCTAACCGACTTGATGGACTAATGTATTGTGATTCTTGGTGATGCATTGGTGATGGTATAGCTTGTTTAAGGATGAATATTTAGGTCATATCTAATTCTTAGCTGACTTGATTTGGATCGCATTGAGGATTGAGAATAATGTTTATATATTTCATTATATTAGGTCTTAGATGACCTAGTGGTTGATTATTCTTTATAATTAGTATAAATGAGATATCATTTTGTTATTGATGTGTGAGAGAGAAAGGATTGTGTATATGTGCTATACACTTAAGGAAGAGTTTGTACTTCATTGGAATTGTATTAGAATAGGAGATGCTATTTGTCAATTTGGTTATAAGGACTGTATGTCCACCCCTCTTTAATTGAAGTTAGATCGATGAACTTGCCTGAGGGCCAAATCTGAGATTGTATTATGAGTAGTGAGCTCTAGGCATTGAACCCGTAGATTGGGTTGTAAGCTTTTGGTTGCAAGTGCATCCTTTGTTCTCTACTTTTCTCTTAACCAAGTAGTACTTTTAACAGAGTACACTCATCTAGTGGGTTTGACTCCCACCGGTACTTTCCCTTAATCAAGTTTCCTTGAGAACAAATATTTGTGTTGTGTGTTTTGTGGTATGGATCTTGCATTATTGTTTATCTTTTCAGATCTAAGTGGCTAAAGTGAAATTCATGTAATTAGATAGACACAACTGATTCACACCCCCTCCCCCTCAATTATGCTTGGCTCATTTTAGGCCTAACAAAATATCATGACTCTTTTATGGTTGTTGCATCGTTGCATGTGAAAACCTTATAGTAGGGGAAACATATCCAAATTTATTTTTTAGACTTAAGGGAATCAGTGTCTATGAATCAATTGTTTTATCATTTTCTTAGCTCTATAATTAGGTCCCAAGGAGAATCCTTGTTGTATTTTTTATTTTTAGTATTTTATTATTACTTGGTATTTTGTATGTATGACAACTTGATTTATTCTAAGAGAACATACAATGCATGTAGTTTTAATTGCATGTTTAGTTATGGGTAAATTAAATGCATTGACATTTGGATTGCATGAGATGCTTAATTGATGGATTATAATTTTGTGATGTATATCTTTCATGTTTATACAATACCTATCCACACTTAAAATTATTACTAAAATTTAGAGTCTTGTCCTTAAACTTTTTTTTCACTCGTGTATCTTCTATGTATTTACTCCACCATTCAAACATAAAAGAGAAAAATTGGCAAAGAACATTAAGGTGCATCCCATAGTACAATGAAGAATCATAAATAGATGATAATCATTTAATCAAATATTTGTAAATGATGTGTATTCTTTTAAATAACTAGTATTTTAAATAAATAAAAAAGAAAAAATTTATGTTAGTCTCCACAATTTACCAATGTAGGTCAATAGGTGGTCTATTAAACTTACGATTGAGAAAGAATAAGAACCAAACTAAAAATTAGAATTAACTAGAACTTAAAATCTCCCTACCATGCATAAACCTTAAAAGACAACCCTCATATGCTTGGAGATAAAACAACATGAATTGTGAAAGAAACTCTCATGCCACATATTTCAATTAATAATAGAAAGTGATCCAGGGACCCTGATGTTGATCCAAGTCAACATTCAAATTAGAGTGTAGAAAAGGGTTGGCACTATTTGTCTGTTTAGAGAGTGCTTCTATTTTATAGATATAAAATACCATTTAAAACTATAGTACAATAATCTGTGTTGAATGAGATGTGTTAAAGTTCTAAAACAATTATTCAAATCTCGATTAGATATGATTAAGGGTTAAATTGAATAAATCATATGATCAACTCTTTGAATGTGACAATCTAGATGGAAGAGACAAGGTGCAAATCTCATGTGAAGTTAATAGAAAAAATGTCCCTTAACTATATCATTTAAATCAAGGGTCACTTTTCAAGGGAAATGTTTGAGGAAAAACATAAATAATATGCACTTATTCATTTTTTTAAATCCAAAACAAGAATGAGTAACTTTTCCTTTGCACAAGTTTGGGGATAACTTTAGTGGTGAATGTCTCAAGTTGGTGACCTGAGATTTGGTGAATATAGTGTGTATATCAGGTTGAGCGTATCCCCCAAACTTTATAAATATCGGGTCGAACTCCCGGGCCCATTGCCCATTGGTTTATGTAAATTTTTCCCTATCTTTCACAATATCGCCAACCGAATCTAATTTTTGGATGCGGTAAATTGAAAAATTTTGCCTACAATTTCCAAAGCTTGTCTTAATCGACAACCTATATTCGCCAATGGTTTTATAAAGATATATTTAGAGGAGGCCCCAAATTCTCTTGGTATTTTGTGGATGTGTATCTCAAACTAATGCCATTTTTTGCAAACTCTATTAATCATAGAAAATTATTGGACGACCCATAATCACCTTGGAAATTACATAAGACATGTTATAATGGCACAAGATTCACCAAATATTTATATACCATATAATATTCCCACCAAATTTTGCAAAAATTATTGGTATAAATACATTCATAGATCAGAGTTATTGTACATAATTTGGTTCGATGAATCAGTTGGTTCTAGTATCTCAATTCTGATCAATAGCAAAGTTTTAGACTACTGAGTGCATTGAATACTACAATTGAGGCAAAGGTAAGTGATTAATTTTGAAGTGTGATGTGTTATAATATTATTCTAAATTTACCTCAAGTTTCACCTCTATCTGTCTACAATTTGGAGTTCATTTTTATTCAGTGGGGACCTGTTAGTAGTCAGTGGTCACTTGGGAGACCTCAGACATGATGACATCTAGATTTTATATTGTAGACCATAGGATCAATGAATCATATTTATATATATTAAAATCTATTCTATTGTCACTTCTTCAACAAGTTAATTTTTTTTTTGCCAACCTTTATTTCATTGGAGATTTTGAACAAGAATAAGGGTAAGGCTCCTGCATGTAGGGAAAGCCAAGAGATGCCAACAAAACACAAAACCTTATCATCATACTTTGGTGGTAGAAAATTTTATGGCCAAAATCAGGAAGCTACCTCATCATAAGTAGATTTATAAGATTTACAAGATTCACAATCTACAAGAGACTGAGAATGCCAAAGATGGGGATGGTGCGCGGAAGGGGAAAATAAAATCCAATTCAAAAAAGGATAGAGAATAAAAAAAAGATCAAAAGTGGAATCCGTCGAGGAATTTTCAAATAGAATGGGTATTAACGGTTTGTATACATAGGACTTGCTACTTCGAAAAAGGTTTTTGAACCAGGAGCTAACTATAGATAATTAAATTTACTTAGGTGTAAATTTATAAATATATTTGTTCGACATGTAATTTATTAATATATTACTGTTCATTACAAAATTATAGTCAAACTAATCTTAATTAAATGATAAATCTTTATTTCTTATATGTTACCGTGCAAGGCCCATGTTAAGGCTTGATATGTGTCTTCATTCTGGAGACTTCCTAGAGATTTTTGTTTCCTTCAAGAAATTGGGCCCGAAATAAAAATTCAGTCATTGATCTACGATCAATCATACAGTGTTGATTAATCCATGCGTGATGAGTGGATACTAGTTATAGAATGTCACAGTCATTGTTAGTGGTCGTTGACTAGACATTTATTTCTTATAAGTTACCGTACAAGGCCCATGTTAAGGCTTGATACATGTCTTCATTCTGGAGACTTCCTAGAGATTTATGTTTCCTTTAAGAAATTGGGCCCAAAATAAAACTTCAGCCGTTGATCTACAATCAATCATACAGTCTCGATTAATCTATTTATGGTACATGTCTATGTGGTCACGGATATTGATAGCATCGTGCAGTAATGGCTAACAACTTGGCTACCAAAAAAGGTGATATTAACGTGACTAGACATTGCATTAATTATATCTTTAGACTTTGATGGATTTCCATTTGGCATTGGCCCCACGTGACGAGACACACACAACTCTTGAAATTCACCAGTACAATTAATTTTTTTCCCTTGTAAAGCCAATTATTCGCTAGTAAAATTAAATGTTTTCCCTTGTAAAGCCAATCATTCACCTCACATGTTACAATTTTTTTCCTCCAAAACCAAATCATTCGCCTCATAAAATATATAGTTTGGCCCTACATAAAAGTATATTTGCCACAATTTTATGGAATTTTATTACAGTACGAAACAAATCGCCAATACAAATTATTATTTTTTCCTACTTTGAAATTTTTTTTTGCCTTGGATATCAATTTTTTCCCCCGAAATAATGTTTGATTTGCCAAAAATTTACACTTTTTCAAGGGGGGGGGGGGGGGGGGTTCTTAAAGTTATCCTTGCACAAGTTTGAGTGTGCCTTCACTTTATGAATACATAAAAATATTTATAACACTTGTTTATTATACACTCATTTAACATAAAAATAAGGTGTATTTGTTTAGAAATCAATGATATTTCTTGTTTAGCGAAACATAATGACTTCTATTGAAATTTATTTTAGGATTTATTAAACGATTTGTGATGTCTTAGAGGATACCAATGTGGGAAGCAAAAATTTAGAGGGAAAATAAAACTAATGAATTGTCACAAACCTTTCAATTAGTTACTTCATTTAGAGGATACTAATGCGGAGTGTGAAGGTATTGAAAGGAAAATCAAAATAGGGATGTGTTACAAATATTATAATTAGTTACTTCATTACTAAAGGGTAATGCCTTTGTACTAGGTATACAATGAGATTTATTATTTGAAACTTGCATGGATTACTTAGTCTTACTCTTTTATATAATTATTAAAAATCATTTGCAATATGCACACACACATCTAGATACATGCATTAGAGATTATGTAGATAGTTTGTTATAATATTTTTTGAAGTGGTTACCATCTATAAGAAGCATTAGTCATCATGTGGACTTTATATTTGGAGCAAGCGTATCAAATAAGGCATCATATAGAATGACATTAGTGGAGGATAAGAGTTGAGAAATAAGCTCTCAAATGATTTTGAGTGGCATATGTGCATAAATTCATGAGCCATCAACAAGATAACATTAAAGTATTAATTTCCAAAACATCAAATGAGTGATTTAATGGAGTTCTTGAGTTGAGAAAAAGACTTCACAAAGATTGACTTTAAGAGTGGATACCAATAAATCCAAATTAGAAAGAGATGAATGGAAAATAATGTTCAAAACTAAGGATGAGTTGTGTGAATAACTAGACATTCCATTTGAATTGAGAAATGTGGCCAAAACCTTCACACGATTGATACATGAGGTATTGAAGCATCTTTTTGGTGGATTTGTAATTGATTATTTAGATGATATCTTAGTTTTTAGTAAGAATAAAGAAAAATATTTAGTGTATCTAAAATTAGCTTTACAAAGATTGAAAGAAGAGAAATTGTTGATAAAATTGAAAAAGTATAATTTCACGAGAAAGGCCTAAGGATGGACTTTGAAAAATAAAGGCTACTATAGTGTGACTATCACTAAGATGCATCTTTGGGTCACGAATTTTTATGGTTTAAAAAGATTTTATAGGAAACTTATCCAAAATCTTAGTGTTATATGTGGATCAATTATGCAATCTATCAAGTATAATAGATTTGATTTTCAATGGAGAACAATTGTAGAAAACAAATTTCAAATCCTAAGAGAAAAGATAATAGTAAAACTTGTTTTGACATTTCCAAAGTTTGATAAAGTATTAGAGTAGATATGATACAAGTGGGACAACAATTGAAGGAGGTTTTAGACAAGAAGGTAAATACATTGCATACTATAGTGAGATTTTAAATGAGGCTAAAAAGATAATTTGCTTAAGATCACGACTTTTATGCGACCAACCAAGAACTCAAATGAAGACACTATTTGCTACTAGTGGAGTTTGTTTTATACACACATCATTAAACACTGCAATACATAAACAATTCATGTAACTTAATTAGAGGCATATGAAATGGGTTGAATTTTTACAAAGTTATTCATTTATTTTGAAGCATAAATATTACAAATCTAACTAAGTATTAGCTGAATTGAATATATGTTTATTGTTGACTAAAAGGAGAGTAAAAGTCATTTTTCTAATGTTATGAGTGTGATGTATATTTCAAGAAAGCACAAGTTGCATGTAAGGGTTCAAGGACCAAAACAAAACACCATTGCTAGCTTATTTCATCTAGTAACGATTGTTATTTAGAGGGAAATGCTCATGTATACCTCAAGGTTCTATTAGGAAGAATCATATAAGACAAAGTTATAGTGGAAACTTAGTTGGACATTTTGAGTGTATACAACAATAGCACAATTGAGTGAGAAGTATTATTGGACAAAGATGTGTAAGGAAAATCAAGATGTAACATTGATTGTTGACATGCCAAAGGGAGAAGACATGCCAAATTATATCAACCTCTATCTGTTCTAGAAATACCACAAAAATATTTAAGTATAAATTTCATTTTTGACTTTCTAGGAACGCAAATAAAATGTTTACACCATGTAAGAAATCTAATGATGCGACTTTATTCATGTAGATTTTATCTATTATAGCCTTCATCTAGAGCAGTCTCAAGGAGATCTCAGGTCATGTAGAGGTGATGGAGTGCACATAGATAAGAAAAACAAAAAATCCATTTTTTGATTTTTTTCTATGTTTTAATAATTTACATTTTAAAGGCCTTCAAAGAAAAATTTGGGGTTGAAACTATCCTTAGTCCCTTGACTTGATAGATAAAGGAATGCCATTAAGGGACTTAAATTACATATTTTGAAGATATTTCCAATTGTGTAAGTAGTTTCAAATTTCAAGCATTGAGTAGGAAGTTATGACTATGCCAAGTCGGGATCATCACGTGTTAAAGCGATGTGGTTTCTATCAAGACCATGACCCCTCATTTTAACAAAGACATATGAGCATGCAATGTAAGAGCCTATACATTATTAATAAAATATTTTTTATTTTGGGAGTGCAAGTAGAAAGTGTCATGTGTCAACATCACAAAATTTTGGGGAAAGGGAAAGGGAAAGGGAAAGCTATAACAAGTTTTTCCAACATGCCATGTGTCTAAGGTGTGTGTGGAAAAGCCTATCCCAAAATAATTGAAATAGAAGTAATGAGTGATGTAGGTGACACTCATGTTGTGAGCATGAGATAGATATTGATGCAAAAATATCCAGTGCAAAGATAGTTACAATGACTGCTATAATGAGATCTACATGGGGCAGACATGCATAAGCCTTTTCAGTTGCAACCTTTTCTGGTTAGAGGGAATTTTTCCTATATAAGCCCCCTAACACATTATATTAGGGGTTTAATTTTTTTGAAAGATAATAACACTTAGAAATAGTTACAATTTCATTCTTAGACCTTAGCTTTGTATTCAACTAATCATTAAAAGAAAACACATTAGATTGTGTCTAGTTTTCCTTTGTTGTGTGTAGTTCTTACTTCGGTTTTGTGGATGATTTTAAAGCTCTATGTCAATTTCAAATGAATGTAGCTATTGATTTTTGTGGTTTTCATATTTTATAATTTAATCATAGATGTGCAATTCATTGAATCATGTTTTATACTCTTTCAATAATCTATAATAATTTGTGTTTTGGGGTTATAGTATGCCATTTGGTGAGAAAAATTTGTATAGAATAATTGTTTTAGTGAGATAATATGAACATATGCTATGAGCCTTAGTAGGTGCTTTTCATAGAAAGATCTAAATATTTTTCTCTATGTTTGTTTGAATTTTGCATTATGTTCTTTTTCCACTAATGAAGAGTCTACAACGTTTTGTTCTCTATCTTTTGGGGTTGCTTGCTCCTTTATTTATGAAGGGGAATTCAAAGTGTTGTAAAAGATTTAGTACATCACCTCATTTCAGCTAATTTTTTTATGTTTTCCCTTCTCTCCCCTTTCCACCTTCTCTAAAAACAAAGAGTTTCTAAAATCTCAAACATTGCTTTGCATAGTGCATTAGGTCCCACATATGTAGAGCCTTCCATAAGGATGTTTCCCTTGCATGTAAACTTTAAGGATCAATAATTCTTTTTTTTTTTGCATTCTCAATGGGAAAACATTCTCATCATTGGTGGTTTGGTGTGTTCTTCAATATATTCAACCTTGAAGAGACATGTTTCAAGCATTTAGCAATTCTATAGTTAAAGAAATCTTACTAACTTTGTTGGTATGTACACAATTCTCTATCTTGAGAAGACCTTTTAATCTTATTCGAAACATCATTTAATTATACTGGATTTTTTTTTTATCATGCTTCAACAAGGATGGACTTCATGTGCATCACACTTTTCCCCTTTCTTTTCATGAAAATGACTGTATTATACCTCCCTACCAACAATACCACGTTAGAAATGCTTCTAGTTTTCCTCCATATTCTGCTGCTATAATGAATTATGAGAAATTTACAAATTCTTTCCTCTCACCCACCCCTATGCAGACTTCATGGTAGCTTGGGTACACTTACTAACAACCACACGAGGCTTATTATATCTCCCATTAGTGCACATCCTTCTCCCCAACATCAAAATATAAGAAACTACGAAAATGTTAGCCTCAAAGAAATAATGTTGGATTTCAAAGAAGATTTGAAGGCTATTAAAGAGGAGCATGAATATTTCATACATCAAGATCAAATCACTTGACCCTGGGCTCAACTTCAACATCAAGAACAACAAGTATTCAAAAAAATCAATAAGAGTAGTTGCTACTAGAGAGGAAGAGATTAAGCACTTGGCGATTAAGGAAAATTAACCCATGTGAGAGGAGAAATCAACCACGAGTGCTCCTAAATTTGAATTCCCAAGCTCCAAATAGATGGTACTTTATAAGTCCTCTCAAGGTCCTATTTCCACTTAGGAAGAGAAAACTTCTAGATCTTTTTTGCAAAAAATCTTTCCTCCTTAGTTCTCTTGTCCTGGTACCATTTTACTGTATAAGGGTGGACCTATTGTATGGAAGGCTGACTAGTCTCATGAAAAAAGAAGGAAGAGGCCAAAAGTTTTTGGGATCCTCTATATGCTTGCAAGGATGAAGAGGTATAATTACCACAAGAGAAACATAAAGATGAGCAGTTGCAACAATGAGGTGCTATAAATATAAGGGATAGAAATGAATAAGGGGATTTATTCCTACCATTTAATGTAGTTCCTTTCTTTTTGACCATGAAGAGGAGAATTTTTCTATGTCTATAATAGTAGAATTCTTATAGAAACATTTTGATGTTGATAAACTTAGTGGATCTTATGAGCACGAGGAAGTTCATGAGGAGATTGATGAATATGAATTTTGGGATGCTCTAGAAGTTTCATGCTCAGACCTTAACATCAAGCAATAATATCCTAAGTTAGAGGAGCATGTGAAACAACATAAATTGAAAGAGGTTCCCATAGCATTAGAAGAGTCATCAAAACCAACCCCTATTAGTCAATAAAAAATAAAATAAGTAGAGCTCACAAACATAAGTTCAATGCCAATTGCTTGAACTTAACATTTTTAGGAGGATACCCCATTAGGCATCTAGCTTGGTTAGAGAGCTGCAAGTCACTCATGGTCGTGTTTGTTACTAAAAATAAAGATGAGCATTAAGGAGATAAGGTTTTTCTTATCTATTCACTACAAAAACACAACATTCACAAGTGGACAAGCTACTTTGTTCCCAACATTTGTGAGGCATTCCAACAACTTGTTTGATTCTTGTTATTTTTCTATTATGGACGACTTTCTAGGAACATGTGAAACAACAAAAAGTAGTTAGAATGGGAAGCTATTTTGATAATCCAATCAATGACTTTGTTTAGTTTCATCACCCATAGGTTAGGGTAGGTTAGTTATTATTTTTAAAGAAGTGTTATTGCACATGCTATATTTGCCTTGAGAAGGGAATGCATGTTTTGGCCTCCAATTTCCTCCAGTTGGATGCTTGCACATGATTGTTGTGTCTCCTCTTGCTTTTGAGGTAGGACTATTTGTTGTGGTTCTCCTTTTCACCACTCTTTGCCTAATAGATGGCTAAGGCTACTAGTTTTATAATGTTGGCAATTTTGTGCCCTTATGATTTCATCATTAATAATTGATTTGAGATATTTGGAATGAATAAAAAAGGTGGGAAATTCCTTTTAGAATGGGAAACATTCAGGTTTACAAAATTAGAGATTTAAGGTTTTCCCTACCACAGGTGGAGGTCCCTTATGAGTCACAAGAGTTGTAGATTTTATCTACCGTAACTTTCATCCATAGTATTTTGAAGGAGATCAAAGGTTGTTTAGAGGTGATGGAGTAAGTAGAGATAAGAAAAATAAAAAAATTCATTTTTTTGTATTTTTCTATGTTATACTAATTTGCATTTTTGAAGGCCTTTAGAGTGAAATTTGAGGTTGAAACTATTGTTGGTCCCTTAACTCGATAGTTGAACACATGTAGTTAAGGGACTAAAATTAGATCTTTTGAAGACCTTTTCAATAGTATAAGTGGTTTCAGAACCTGAGCACCAAGTAGAGAATTATGACCTCACCAAGTTGAAATCACCACATGTCAAAGCGATGTAGTTTCTAGCAAGACCCCGACTCCTCATTTTCATAAAGACATGCAAGCACACCATGTGGAAACCCCACATAGAATTAATAAAAGTTTTTTCATTTTGGGAGTGCAAGGAAAAAGTGCCACGTGTTGACACCGTAGATTTTTGAGAAAAAGGGAAAGGAAGATCTTTAGCAAGTTTTGCCAACATGCCATGTGTTCAAGGCTTGTGGAAAAACATATACCAAAATAGCTGCAACATAAGTAATGGGTGATACAGGTGGGATTTATGTTGCACACATGAGAGATTTATTGATACAAAAATTTCCAGGATAGAGATGGTTACAATGACCGCCATCATGATATCTACACATAATAGATATGCATAATCTTTTCTGTTGCAACAACCTTTTCTAATTAGAGAGAATTTTTCGTATATAAGCTTGCAAGTGCATTGTATTAGGGGTTCAATATTTTGAAAAGGAAGAATATTTAGAAATAGTTACAATTTCATGCTTAGACCTTGGCTTTGTATTTAGTTAATCAATAAGAGAAAATATATCAGGTTGTGCCTAGTTTGCCTAAATGTTGTGTGTTTGCTTCAATTTTGTGGATGATAATTAAAGCATCATGTCATTTTTTATTGAATGTGACTATTAATTGTTACGCTTTCTAGATTTTATAATTTCATCATAGATGTGCATGTCATTGAATCATGTTTTATACTTTTTTAATCATTTGTAATAATTTGCGATTTAGGGTTATATTATGTTATTAAGTGAGAATAATTCGTAGTGAATAACTATTTTAATGAGATAATAGGAACATCTCCTATGAGCCTTAGCACGTGCTTTTGACAAAAATATCTAAAGATTTTTCTCTATTTATTTGACTTTTGCATTGTGTTCGCTTTCCAACAATGAAGAGTTTGCGATGTTTTGTGTTCAATATTTTAGGGCCACTTGTTCTTATTATTTTTGAGGGGGAATTTGAAGTGTTGTAAAAGCTTCAACACATCATCTTAGTGTTAGTAAACAGATTTGTCTTTTATTTTAATCTTTCTTTAAATAACTACTCTATTACCCTTTTAAAGACAAATAATCACTAACAGTTGGGCAAGTGTTCTTTTCAAATCACTTCCCTCTGAATTTTAATTTAGGTACAACTCCCTAAGTTGGATTTTCAATGAATCTCAGTTAATCAATTTTATAGTTTTAGCTTTTAACCTGAAAGCTTCAAAGGATGCTATATCATTATTAGATGATAAGATTTTTCAATAATCTTTCAAAAAGTAAATAAGTCATATAATAGCAGAAAATCGCAGTTTTCTACTGCCCATACTATTTCAGAGATAAAGTAGATCAAAGAATAAATTTATGAAATGAAAATCAGACTAAGATCATTGATAACTCAAGCTACTGTTGGAACTTTTTTAACACAATAGAGAATGGATTAAAATGTTGCCACAAAACATACATCAACTCATTTCAAATAGCACAGATTTGAAATATAACCAAATAGATATATTAATCATCTTTGCAACATAGGAAAAAGCAAGAAAAATATATAAGTTTTTCAACAGCAAACTTGATCCATCAAATGTTTTCTTTCCAAGAAAATAAACTGAAAAGATGAAAAATCACTAGTTCTTTTCCAAAAAATTTCTAACCCTTTCGCTATTGCTACTAATCTACTTATAGTTTTTAGCAAAGCTGAGAGGTCTCTCGAAAAACCTGACCTCTTGGTTAAAACAGTTAACAGAATAACCAAAGTAGAAAGGACACATGTCCTTATGAGTTTTTCATGCAATTAAAAGATAACTAAACTTCAAGATCTAGCTCCTTGTTAGCAGTGCGCTCCTCATCACCAACGGGATTCTCTCCTTCACTTGTGACAGATTGGGTTACCTCCCATTGCTTGTATGCCTAGATAAGCTCCTTTGTGAGCTGCAAATGAGGAACTTTTATGTTCAGTATCCTAGTCGTCGCTGCTTCTTTAGTCCATTTGGATTTCTTAACCTTCTCAATTATTGCAGGGAGTTGATCAACACAAAGATACAACATGGATTCAATCCTGGCCACTTGTGTGAAATCTGAGGCCTTAGGGTTAGTCTTTTCTTTGATTTTTCTCATGGTAGCCTTGAACACCCCCAGAGTTTCCTTTAAGTCTTTCTCTCCATGACTGGCCGTATATACATGAGCAAAGTTAATCACTTTTAGCTCATTTAACATTGTTTTCTGTAGCTGCTTGATTTCATTTTCATTGTCCTTATTTTCAGTAATGGTGTTCCTGATTGTGGTGATGCGCCAACTGATGTTCCTTCTGAGAATAAAAAAGATGGATTCGTTAGGAGATTTCACAGATTTTTCTGTGCAGAACTTTATGAACCCGTATTTCTCAATATCTAGAAACTTGGACATAGTAGCAACCCATTTTTCCTCTTCCCTATCCCACACTTGTCTCTGTGTTTGTAACTCCCCTATCAAGGCTTCTGTATCAAAGAGAACAACTTGACCATCTTTAAGATATCCAAGGCCACTATTAATGACTTTGTTGATCCATTCGTCCACTGAAGACACCAGGGCTCGACCTCGTCGAACTTGACTCTTAGCGGAGTTTGGGTCAAAAATTTGAGGAGACTGAACCAGGGGGGTAGCATCAAAACTACAGAAAGTGTTAATAAACTGTGACAATGTCATAATTGTCTATTTTAATTCTTTCTTTTCCTTTCCATCTTGCCATGAAGAATACAACATTTTCTGAGCTGTTTCTTTGAACAAATGATTTTTACCTACTTGATCCATGGTACCTAGCTCAACTTTGGTGACTTCAAAATCCTTCGCTCTGATTTCCTATTCTCCTTCTTTTGGCCTGTAAGTGGCTACTTCCGTAGTCCACTTCCCCATTTTTGCATCGACGAACATTCTGGCTGTACTTTTCATCTTCTTGGATTTTGGGGTCTTTTGAACATACTTGCTAACAATATCCTTAACAGGAACTAGACTGTGCTTTTTACTTACAGAGGTAACTAACCATTTAGGCATAACATTGGACCTAATGGACTATTCGGGAGTCTTTATTGGTGTACCAATAACCTCCAACGTTACATCATCCAAATCAAAAATATCTTTGTCAACTTGTTGATCTTTAGCTATGTGGAAACTCACATCTTCCAACTTGTCCTCATCTAGATTAATTGTCAGCACATTTTCTTGAGCCATATCTTTCTTAATCCTTGATTTGGTCTTAGATCTCATAAGCCTCTGTGAAGGAGCCACTGGTAAGGGATCCATTGTAGCTTTCTTTCGGGTATTCTTAACCCGTGATTTCTCTGAAGGCCCTGCATTTTCAATTTGTGTAGATGAATTAGAAATAGAAACTGGAGAATGTAAAGAAGTAACCCTAACTTCTTCTTTTACTATTTTAGACTCTTTATGCTTTCTTCTTGATAGTAACCATTTATTAGTTAAATGAGTCACACATTGGGTCCTCTTCTCAATATTGTCTTCTTCTTCCTCATACCAGTCAATGACAAGATCACTTTTTCCAATCGATTTCTTGAAGCTGGGCTCAATTAAATTGGACCCATCGTCAATTATCCCTTCCACATTGATTTGCAGTCTCATTGATTGGATTTGTGATATGCACAGTCTACTATGTGCCCTTTCTTCTACCTATGATTCATCACAACAGTCTTCCCAGAAGTCTTCTAGGTGAGGTACAGGAAACATGTGAGACCTAAGCCCTAAATTGCCACTGGCATAGTTTTTATTGTCAAATCCAATTCTTTCAGTATAATATTTGAAATCAAAATGGTGAAGGTCACTCCCAATGCTAACTGCATCTGCCATTTTTCTACATGAGAACTTGCCTAGTGAGATAGGGAAAGCTTTTTCCCATTCTTCTTCAGGGCTGAATCTTTTCAGAATGATGGTGAGTTGTCTACAGATCTCTGCTAGGATGAAAAAATCAAAAGCATACCTAGGCAATCTCATTGGTGGGTCCTAAAAACCCCTAATCCTAATGTAGGTAAATCTAGGAAACTGGATGTAATAACTTCCATATTTGGTTACAAGCTCCTGAGCTTCTAGGCTAATTCTTTTGTCAGAAATCCCGGCTAACTCAAAACATAGTTTACCTAGGAACGTGTCATGCACCCTTTTGTAATTTTCAACAATATTATCCTTCTGCAAAATTGGGTAATACTCGTAGACACACATATCTGTGACCCAGGGTTTATGTGGCATTTTGTGCTATTGTCTGTTGCAGGCTAATCAATACATGAGATAAGAAGACATGAAGAAATTGCTACCGGTCAATATAGATGTGTTGAGTTGTTCTCTGAGAGAGCTGGCAATTAATTTGGCCTAGTCTAGGAGTTGCGTACCTTCAAGGATAATTTTAACATAGAAATACATCCAGTCTGAGAAAAGATAGGCTACCTGAGACCCTTTTACCCTATGTAGCATCACCATTATATCACTGATATATGAGTGAACATGAGTTCTATTGAATTTTTTAGGTAATCGTGAACCCCCTCTTTGTGGGTTCAGAAGCCAACTCTTAGCTATGGAAGTACGGTTTGCGTCTCTATTTTCATTGAATTTGACAATAGACTGTGTAGGAGAAAAGGCGGAGAAAGTCTTTTCTGGGAGTTGCAAGGCTTGAATCACCATTTCCCAATTAATAGACATTAGGACACTACCATCATTCTTTTTGATAGATTATGTTCGTGCATCATAATTCTTTATGCATTTGAGGATTAACCTAGGGCAAATGACAACGGGAGGGAAAGTCGCGGCCAAAAATAGCCCATTGTTTAGGATTTCTAGAGCTAGAGTACCCTCAAGGGAATTCAGAAGACGAGTGGGCAGATTTTCTACATTATAGTCTTCTAGGTCTGCATTCGATATTATGGGGCCATCACATACTGAACTTGAAGAATTCCCAAATAGATGAAAAGCTGACCTCGTGACTGCAGACACTTAACTTTTCTATTCACTGTTCTGTCTACTGAATTTGAAAATATCACGAGGGTAATGGTCAAGCTCACCTTATTTCTATAGAAATTTCTGATCATGGGAGCTCCCAAGTTCTTACCTCCGCGCACCAGCTTCTTAATAATAAAACACTTAGGATTTTGAGTGAAGGACTTAACTTAAATAAAAGCATGAGAACTTGAGAATTTATTACAAATCTTTTACGAAGAGAGCAACAAAGATTTGATTTGACAACCTATGCATGTATTCCATAATTGCCAATTAAGCAAATCCCGAGGTCAGTAAAAGTAATGATTATTTAGATTTCTCGGGTGTACTAAAACCTCTTGCCATTAAATAGCATTAAATGCATACTCTCCCGTGGGCCCCGCTGCTTAGCTGTCACCAAATTCTCCTTTCTTTCTGAATCCCTCCCGGATTCCTTTGAACAAGAAAGAACAAAGTTCATGATTGTTCAAAACTGTGATCTTCTAGGTTGGACCAATTGATGATTTGAATGCCAGGATATGTCACGAATCCGTAATTGATGTGCTAGCTTCTCCTTATGACTCAGCGATAGATAGATCTCCTTCATTTTATTTTCAACATGTCATGTTTTCATAAGTAACGAAATCAATATAAACAACCTTGAACAGACTCGAACATTGTTCAAGCATGTTCATAGGTGTTCAAGGGTGTTCAAGAAAAACAAAGCCTATCAATAACTTCAAGAAGTTGAGAATCAAATCATGACCCAAAAAGGCTAATAGTTTTATGACCGAACTTAGGACACACAAAGCAAAGTAATATTGATCAAAAGGAGAGATTCATCCGACATAAGGCCAAAACTAAGAAAAGAAGAACAAGTACCAAACTGGGACTAACACTTAGTTTATTCATTTTTTATATTTTCCCTTCTTTACCCTTTCTACCCCCTCTAAACATTAAGAGCTAGCTTCTAAAATTCTAGAGGCTGCGCCACATAATACATTAGATCCCATATATGCAGAGTTTCCCATATGAAAGTTCCCTTAGATGTAAAATTTAGAAATCAACACTTCTTTAAAAAAGTAGTAACGTTCCATGGATAATCAAAGAGCAAAGTCTTGGATATACATACTAATAAGTGGCATATATTGTTGAAAGAATTAAACACCGAGCCTATCATCTCCAAACACATGGGTTAACATAAGTTGGTACATCGATCAAAACACCTTAGGGTATTCATATAGCACACTCAATACCTACCTTCTTTCCCCTTTCCATCCTCTCTAAACATGAAGAGCCAACTTCTAAAATCCCGGAGGTTGCTTTGCGTAACACATTAGACCCCACATATGCAGAACTTCCCATATGACTGCTCCCTTAGATGTAAACTTTAGAAATCAATACTTCTTTTAAAAAGTAGTAAGGTTATATAGATTATCGAAGAGCAAAGTCTTGCACAGAAATACCAAAGTGGCATATATTGTACAAAGAATTAGATATTGTACAAAGAATTAGATATTGAGCCTATCATCTCCACATACACGGGCTAACATAAATTGATACATCGATCGAAACACCTTATGGGCTAACATAAATTGGTACATCGACCGAAACACTCTAGCGTATTCATATGGCGCGCTTGATACCCACTCTTGCTCTGATCGATAGACTGTACAAAATACACGACGAGGTACAACGCCGTTTAAAAAGCAGGAAAACAAATTGTACTGCCTGCCTTTGACGGCGTTAAAACGAATATAATATCCAAGTGAAGTGAGGATATAAATATGAGCGAACGGACAAACCAGTTGCATTGCTTTGTAGAGCGAACGGACAAACCAGTTGCATTGATCTCTTGAGCGAACAGAAATGAGGGAAAGAAAAATAAAATTCTCCGCGATACTATGTGAGTTATTTCTAAAGTTGCCCAAAATTACCAAGCTTCTGAAATGTCTCAGAAAACAATTGTGTGTGTATATTTAAGGTTTTGAAACTTTTCGAATGTTTTAGAACACAATTATATATGCAAGGTTTTGAAATGACGAGAGATGAATTTTTTCTTTGCTTTTGTTTTAAGTTTTGTAGGGATTTGTATGTCAATGGAGGCGGAAAGTACTTCGACGGGAGTGCCATTATGAGAGTAAAGATCCATGGTTTTGAACGCATTTTCTTATTTGAAACATACATCGCCGTTCTCGTCAGCATATTGAAGCAGTCTTATATTTACGGAAGGTTTGTTTGAAATTTTCAGCTCGCGCAGATTTGGAGAATGATTCTTGAAATTATATGCAAAATGCTTGTAGTTAAATAGACTTTGGAAAGGAATTAAAATATGCTTCAAATTCCTATACCTTTTTTTGGAATGAGGTGTAATGTTCTTTCTATAAAAAAATTTCTGTTAGAATGAGATAAAAGAGACCTTGCTTTCTAGAAATCCGTCGTAGTAAGTTGAAATAGGCTTGGCATTCTGAAAATTAGTTATAGAACGAGTTAAAATATTCTTTCTACCGTCAATTATATCAAAGTGGAAGGATTTTTTAAGGTTTAATCGATTAAATTTTAGGAACTGTGGATTCTTAAAAGTAGATGTTGGTTTTATTCGATAAATCTGTGTTAGTGGTGAATATCATGGTCGTGGGCGAGGGTGAGTGTAACTTTTTAGTTTTGATCTGCGCAGCAGTGGGCCAAATGCGGATTATATTAATTCTGAATTACTTAAATAATGTGATTGTCGCGGGTAAGGGAGGTTATATTGATTGAAGGCTTTTGAAATGATGAGAGAGAAATTTTATCTTTGCTTTTGTTTCAGGTTTTGAAGGGATTTGTGTGTCAAGGAAACGGAAAGTATTTCAATGGGAACACAATTTTCAGAGGAGAGATCCATGGTTTTGCACGCATTTTCTGATTTGAAATCTACATTGCTGCTGTTTTTCGTCGGCATATTGGAGCAGTCTTACATTTACTGTACTTATTCGCACAGATTGTTTGTTTTGAAATTTATAGTTTGTGCAGAATGATTCCTGACATAACCTGAAAGGTTCTTAAAGTTACTAAACTTTGGAAATGAGTTAAAATATGCTTGAAATTCCTGTGGCTTTGTTTGGAATGAATGGATGATTCCTCCTGTAAAGAAAATCTGTAGAATGAGGTTAAAGATATGTCGCTTTCTAGAAATGCGTTGCAGTAATTTAAAATAGGCTTTACATTCTGAAAACTCGTTATCAAATGAGTTAAAGTATTCTTTCTACGGTCGATTATATAATTGTAGAAGGAGTTTTAAAGGCTTAATCGAGTTTATTTTGAGAATAGTAGATTCTTAAAAGTATTTAGGTTTTATTTGTCTGTGTTAGTGGTGAATACCATGGTTGTGTGGGGGCCTGGGCGAGTGTAACTTTTAAAATGTTAATGTGTGCAGGGGTGGGGCCAAACGCGGGTTATTTTAACTCCGAATTACTGTAGAAATATAATTGTCGCGGGTAAGGGAGGTTATTTTAATGGAAGGCTTTTCGTCTGGGCGAGTGTAACTTTTAAAGTGTTAATGTGTGCAGGGGTGGGGCCAAACGCGGGTTATTTTAACTCCGAATTACTGTAGAAATATAATTGTCGCGGGTAAGGGAGGTTATTTTAATGGAAGGCTTTTCGTCTGGCCGATCTAAGGTCAATTTCAGTACTGGCGACTTGTTGGTTATTTTGAAGGTGACATATTGCAATAATGTGACTTATTGTTAAATGGGGGTGAATTACATTGTGAATACCTGTAATTATATGATCGTTAATGTTAATCTGACATAAATCTCACGAATGGCTTGCTAGGTGATGGATTTACAGAATGCCCATTCATGTAGGGTAAATTCTACTGCCCCTGTAGGTAGAGGCTTGACATGGCCATTTTTCTTTTGCGGGGCTTGGGTGATTTTTACTGTGATATGGTCTGTTAAAATGTCACGGGTATTGCTAATCCGGTGCTTAAGCACCTATTGTGGGTTGCGCATCATGGTGGCAGCTTGGTGATCTCTGTAGTGGCAAGAGTAGCAATTCGGATGTTTTGAAGAGATTTACGATTTAAGGTAAATCTGAGAAACTGTGTACCTGCCCATTAGTGCCTATTTAGCTGAGTTTGATTTGAGTTATACCTGTGTCGCCACCTACTAGAGATTGCAAGCTGCGGTGGCAGCTCTTGGAAAGCCTCTAGTAGCCAGTGGGTAGTAGCAGCCACGCCAGGTGTAAGAAACTGAGGATTTTCAGTAAATTTGAGCACTGCTGTTGCATGATAGTTGCTTGGGGTTTAAACTTAAAACATTTTATTTATCTGTTTTTACACTTGGTATTTCCCCTTATGGGAGTGACCTTTAGCTTAGGTGCCACAACTGAGAGTACGGTGCGTCTGATTAGTTGGGTTTGGTATTTTATTCAATTTCAACAGTTACTCAATTTTTTTTTGGGGGATTTGGGATTTGAGCTTTGGGCTCCGCTAAGTAGTCTCTACCAGTTGGATTTTCTTGTTTGACAGTTCAGACTATAAAATCTTTTGATAAGATAACCGAACTTAACAATACATCTCGCAAAATTTCTTATAATTTAAGAGTAGTTTTGGTACCTAATTTTGTGTTCGGAAGGATTTTGTTTATACACCTTAGAGATTGAGACTGCAGATTTCAAAGTTGTGTTACACAGAGATGCATACCCCGTCCTTTACCTAATGTCCGTGTATACCTGGTTATGTTTCTAGGAAATGAGGATGGCAGGTGATGTCTCTTGAGTCTTGACAGTAACCATCTGCTTATCAAATTGGGGACGTATCCTTAAGTACACATCCCAGTATCACTAGATGTCCCTACTACATCTTACTTCTTTATCTCAAAATAGTAAAAAAAAGAAAAAGAAAAAGGAAAAAAGAAAAAAGAAAAAAGAGAAAAGAGAAAAGAGAAAAGAAAAAGTGATTTTCAAATTTGTAAAATTAGAAAAGAAGAGGAATTTCAATAATTCTTATAGAAGACATTCATTATATACATTATAGAATCATATTTCATAACATTAGAACTAAATTGAAAATTTACATGCAAGTTGATGTACACAAACTAACAAAATTTCATACATTCATTGTCAATGTTCATAAGTATTATATAAAAACTAGGGTTGAAGGAACATTCATTATATTATTATCAATAACTTTCTTTGCCGTTAGGTTTGTCCAGAAGGAACACTCTATTACTTGCTAGCACAAACTATTTTAGTTGTTAGGGGTGAATTAGACTTGGCCATGCTCCATTAGATCAAATGAAAAGGGCCTTGACCCAAATGTCTTGGAATAAGTGTTCTAACTTCTTTCACTTTGTCAATTTTGATCAGATTTAGGTGATAGGTAATTTTAATTTTATTTTATCTGTCATGTAGGAGTTTATAATCAACAAAATCGAACTCTACACAGTTCGATAATCTGGAAATATGGTTGTTTGTACTTCACAATAATATCACCGAGATATGTTTATTAATATTGGTCTGCTGTAGTTCAATATTGCTGATATAGGTTAATCGATCTGCTGTATACTAATTTTGCTTTGCACTAATGATTTTTGTACATTTTAAAGTATTTGGAATGGCTTCATATATATATGACAACAAAGAGTCACGTCTGACCTAGAGACATGGCTATAATCGTTTATGTTGTGATGATTAATAATCATATTGTTGTTGTTTAGTATATTGATAATTCATATCGATATAATTGTTGCAGCAGATATATATAATCGTTCATGTTTTACTTGTTAATGATATCCCTGAGACTTAGTTATCGAATGGCATTGTTTCACGTAGAGCCATGTCTCTATGCGAGATATGTCTGTTATCAATATGTCTTATTGTTACCGTTAACAATGTCGTTTGATAACTAAGTCTCAGCGACATCATTAACAGGTTAAACATGAACAATTATATATATCCACTACAACAATTATATCGATATAATCAGCAATAACAATATGATTATTAATCATCACAACATAAACGATTATATATATATATATATATATATGTATATATAATTGTATATATAATTGGTGATGATTATTCCACTGATAATTAATCATATACAGCAGGGATTAATAATATTACATTATGATAACCTTAATCATAATACAGTATTATTACAGATAATCAGATTGGTATAAGATAAAGGATAGAAATCAAATGTTCAAGGCCGATAGGCTACTTATACATTTGATTAAATCAGTTAGAGTAACCGAAGCTACATATCTTTAACACACTTGTTATCATATAGTAGTTGTACACCATACAATCTCTACTTTGTTGGTATCTACAAATAATAATATTAAATAAGAATAATAAAATTAGTAATAAATAATAATAAAAATTTAAAATTAAGAAGTATAAAAGAATAAAAATAAAATTTAAATTAAAAATATAAATTAACAAAATTAGAACATAACATAATTAAACTTAGTTAAGTTAATGAAGGGTCAAAATACATGAAATGAAAAGTTGTAACTCCCTCAAACATGAGATATAAAAAGGGAGAAGAGTCATTTGAAAGGGGGATGGAAGAAGGAAGAGAAAAGGGAAGGTGGGAAGCAAGGAAGAATCAATAGTAGAGAAAAAAGAAATGAGAAGAAAATATGGAAGTGACTCCTTCAAAGGGCAAAAGGTATGAAGGGTTGTTACTCTTCAACAAGGTGGCAATTTTGAAGGTTTATGACTCTTTCAAAGAGGTATAAGTATGAAGGGTTGTGACTATTTTAAAGGGCATAAATGATGAAGGGTTGTGACTCATCTAAAGGGTGGTAATTGTGGAAGCCATGATGAAGAGGTGTGACTCTCCCCCAGATTGGAAGATATAAAGGGGAGATTGTTTCATTTGAGAAGGACATCCAAGGGAGATCAATTTGGGGAATAATATATATTATTCTCAAAGGCAACAATTAAAAGTAAGTGACTCAATTTGAATGAAAGGTGGTGACCCCTTCACCATTAAAGTGTAAAGGAGATTTCATTCCAACAAATAAGGAGGAGCAACAATAAAAGAGCATTATTCAGATTTTGAGAGCAGAGTGAGCACAAGAATTCCATTTGATAATAGAGATCAATCTAAGAGAGAGAAATCAGACTTAGATATTTATACAACTTATCTCATCTTATTTGAGTAAGAATTACATCTCTAACTACATTTTTGCTCTTGTTTCATTTTGAATTTGTGAATTTAGGGCAAAGTAAAAGGTGATTCTGAAAGGGACATCGCATTTTCTAAGCTTGAATCTTGTTCTATGTTCTATGGTGTTTTGGGGATGGGGACTGTGGGACACATTTATGTGACAGTAGGGGATGGGAGGCCTTTTTTGGGGGATGATAGTGGACGGCAATTAAATAAATAGGTAAAATTAAAAAAGAATTGGGGACGGGGACTGTGGGACACATTTATGTGACAGTAGGGGATGGGAGGCCTTTTTTGGGGGATGACAGTGGACGGCAATTAAATAAATAGGTAAAATTAAAAAAGAACAGGAAATTTCAATAATTTTTGTAGAAGACATTCATTATATACATTATAGAATCACATTTCATAACATTAGCACTAAATTTCATGCGTTCATTGTCAATGTTCATAATTATTATATAAAAACTAGGGTTGAAGGAACATTCATTATATTGTTATCATTGCTTTCTTTGGTATTAGGTATGTCCAAAAGGAACACTTTATTACTTGCTAGTACAAACTATTTCAGTTCTTAGGGGTGAATTAGACTTGCCCATGCACCATTAAATCAAAAGAAAAGGGCTTGATCCAAATGTCTTGGAATAAGCGTTCTGACTTCTTTCACTTGTTATCATGTAATGGTTGTACACCATACAATCTCTACTTTGTTGTTATTTATAGAAACACTAGCCATAACTCTTGTTACTCAGATATAATCAGCAATCACTCTTAACTGTTGGCACTTTATGTCATCTTTTTTAAAGAACTCAAATTTAGGATTCATTTAACTTTAATCTCCCTTAGCTTCTTCTGTTGATGCTTCTCATATGCAGTCTAAAATTACTTTTAACTCACATGTAAAGATCAGTACTGAAGATAGAATTTTCATTGGACAAATAAATAGTTCCAAAAAGGCTTATACCTGATAGAAGCTCCTAGGTCTGTGGCGCACTAGAATGCCATTACTGCGAATAGTGGGTGCTAGGCACTAATGCTATTTATTGATACTAGTATTAATGCCATTGAGTACTGCCATTGAGTACTGCTTGTAGAGTGAATGGTTCTAATCTCGAAATGCTTGCATCATTAATCGTGATACTCTAAAGATTCTTATAGAATGAATGGCATCAGTAGCCAGCAGAGGATGCCATTACCGTTTTTCCCCTTGTTATTTTTTATTTTCTTTTTTGTCTTTTAGAGTAATGGGTTATATGGAAAAGCTGATTTTCTTTGATATAGTTGGATGACATCTAGGCATCCTCTGTTCATCCGCCAATTTTTTTGTCATCCCAGAAATGTTGCTGCTTTTTTTCACAAAGGGGACAGCCCCAGAAACATCTCCTAGCCATCCCTGCATCCGCAAAACATCCCAGGGATGGGAAATGGTAGAATTTTCCTGGCGAATGCAAACCTTTGTAACTTAGATTTTAATATTATGTATAGCTAAACTTATAATTTTTTTCATATATAGTTTTAATGCTTGTCTCAAAACACTGTAGAGCATAGGTTCAAATACATGCCCTACCCTACAATAATAATCTTTGCCATGCTTATTGCAAAAACAAAAAATTTAAAAAGTGTTTCTAAGCAAATTTGGTGAGGTGACGTATGGCACTCTGCAGATGGTTATGTAACCAACTTATGTCTTGATAGAACAGTGATTGTGGTTTTGTTACTTATATTTGGTAACTGCATTTATAGACTGGTAGCAGATCCCTTGAAGGGGGTTACTTCTCTGAGTAAATATGAAACATTATCACTTTATTAAATCTGTCATAAAAATGATAGAGGTTAGCGTACTAGGGAGATTTTTAATCAGTTTCTTGAGAGGGGGCTGAGGCTCTGGCTTAGGCGATTTTTATTGCCAAGTGGCAGTCAACATTGTAAAACAAATTCTCTAATTAGCTAGCTCCTCGAAAATTGTTTTTGATAAATGTTGGATGAGTTCTTCTATGATACTGTAGTGGAGCAGACAACTCCATATCAATGGGTCCATTTTTCTGCAACGTGATGCTCCATGTTGGGACTACTACACCAGAATCATGTGTACTTCCTTTGTGTGATATGTCACTAGGGCTTAGAAACTATTTAGCCAGTTTCAGATCTTTGATTTGAAGTTAATTCTCACAATTACAACATTAATTCAATCAACAGTACTACTTAGGTTGCCCAGAATTTCAAGAGAATTAAGATTTGTGGGTAATCAGAAAAATGTAATGAGCTGTTTGTGAACAGTAAACACCAGATTCCACACAACAATGGACCAATGTACATGAAGCAAACTGATTGCCATTCTCTGCTATAAAATACAGGTCTGAATTGGAAAATTGATTGACCAGCAAAATAAAAAATACAGATTTGGTCTGATTTATATTTTTTTTGAATGCATCCATAAATTCACATACCTCGTAGGATTGTTGATATGACAGCCCCTATAGGATTGAATTTAGATCTGGGCGCCACTCTGTATGCTGTTGTAGATAAATAAAATATCTGATGGACACATGTCCAATCTCCTTCTGCAGTTCTCTCTAGGTCCTCACAATTGAGTTTGTTGTAATGTCCCTTGAGGCTGGTGCAGCGATCTCCTGTCCAAATGATAGAGGAATAGGTCCTGTAATTGCGAAGGATAAAACTCTGCTGCCCAGTAAAATTTGCCTAATACTCCACCTTATGCCCCAGCAGTGTTTGGAAATGTTTAGGACAACAATAGGATGATCTGCAGCCTGATAAACTCTTGATTCTACTCCTCCCAAGCTTGGTGACCACCTTAGATCTGACTTATTCAAGGTTAATACTGAGACACACTCCTCCCAAGCTGGGTGACCACTTGTATATCTGTCCTGTTCTAGGTTAATACTGAAAAAGGGTCTGAAAATGTGAAATTGATTAAGAAAATTGATCAGAAAGGCCAGGCTTTGTGTCCTAACCAAGTAACTGAGGTTTGTGTCCAAGCTAACCACTTTGGGAGAACTCCCAAAATTCTCATCAATTTTCCATGCCACACACCAACAGCAAAACAAATACTTATACCTGATTATGCAAGGTGCTAGGATCCACAAGAAGCTGACCAGCATAATATTTTTATTTTTTATTTTTGTTACAAAATGGGTCAGTCCAATTAGGCGACATATTTTAAATTTAAATTTGGTTTTATTCAAGTAGTGATTTATTGTTGTTATTTTATTTTTATTTATATATTTAAATACATATTAAATAATCATGGTGTTTAAAAACACCTTTAAATGAGTGCTTGCTGACACAGCTGGGGGCACCACAATCCTCCCTTCCTCAAATTGCTTGCCCTCGGACAATTGCAAACTCAGATGATGAATCATGCTAATGTCTATAGAGTTTGAATCTTATATCTGTTAGATGACACATATCTTGCCAAAGAACACTATAGTGTCTATGCAAATCCAGAGACTTGTGCCACTGATTCATTGTCATGAATCAAATTGCGATGCCCATGACATAATTCCTATGAAACTTTTTTGATGAGATCTATTAGAATATTATCTATTTTTAGTTTGCTTTTTAGTCTGTTATTCTTAGCATTTCTTAGTTGCTCCATTAATGGTCATCTTAGTTTAAGTTGTCACTATTTTTAGCGCTTCAGTCTTGTAATCTTTATTTAAGGAGCCTTTGTCTCCCTAGTTTAATACAGTGGATTACATTGAATATTTGAACATGGTATTAGAGTGGGTTTGGGTATGACTCCCTCACAGGCCCAGGATTATGAATAAAATTTTCAAGGTTGCACCTAGGGTTTTGAAAGGAATATTTTTCTTTCATGTGAAGCAAGTTCAGTTGAGTTAGATTTGTCTAGGGTTTCTGGTTGCTTCACAACTCTTCACGGATCTAATTCACAGCCTCATAAAGTTTTTTTTCTTTTCGGCAGAATGTTCTCAAGAGGGCTCTTTGGTTTCTGTTGGGTTTTACAGTTTTTCCTCAAAAACTTTGTTACCACATCCGCTGCCCAGACATGGAATTCGGTTCGTACCAAATTCGAATTCGGTTTGTATTTGTTGGAAAGTTGTCGACAGACTAAGGAATTTGGTCTAAATTTGCCAAATTGGACCCTGCCAGAATTTTCAACGAATTACACCGACTTTCTCCCATCCTCCGCAAACCCAGACAAAATTCGTGCGAATGTGGAACAAATTTGCATGCCACGTCAGTTTTTTTATTACTTTTAAATAGGTTTTTTAAAAAACTTTTTAAGTCTATTCGACCTTTTTAAACCTAAAATGACGCATGTTATAAAGTTTTTTCACATTGAATATTTCATTTGTGAAGGCTACGCGAGTTTCTGAAGGCAACGTGAGTTTTTTTCTTGGTGTTTGTGTCGGCTCCCAAACCAGCATTTTACTCTCACACAAGCCAAACAAAGTGGCACAAAAATTGCTTTATTATGCTGTATGAACTTATTTGCGATTTTAGCAAATGGAAACAAGATAGAACCAATGGATTAGTATCCTGCCGTTACAAATCATTAGCATTCAAATCAATGACCAATGGCTAAAACTAAGGAGAATTCCTATCAATTGATTTTATTTATTTTTGACAAAAGTGGACGGAGCCACTATGAGCCACTATATATATATATATATACCCAAAACGAATCGAACCCAGCCCAAAAAGCTTTTGGACGAATTTCGAACCCGAATCTCGAACCCGCATCCGAACCGACAACTTAGCTCAAAAATGATGTTTTCTATGATAATCCGTGTCTTAGATTTTGAGCCAGCTATCTGTTTGGTTCTTAAATTTTATCCTCAAAAATTGTTTTTGGGATTTGTAATTCGTGAAGTTGTTTGTTTGCATGAGATTTTGTGTCAGGTGTTCCTATTTTAGGGTTTTTTACTGTTTTTATCTGAAAAAAAACATTGCTCTGTAAACTTATTTTTTGTGGTTTTATTGGTTTCTTTCCACAAAAATCGTGGCTTTTAGTTATAGTGCTCATCTGCAAAAAGTTCTTGGCAAATCATGGTATCTTGCAGTCTTTTTGGGGGCATCCCGCACATCTGCAAAAGTTTGGAGGGTTTGCTGATTTTTTCTCAAAATCGTGGCAATTGTTCTCAGTGCGTCTTTGGCTACAAGAAGGGACAACTCTGTTATCAGCATCAAGTTGGACATTTTGTAATGATTTCTGGTCAGAAGTTTTGTAGATTCCGGTAGGGTTAGTGTCAGACTCATCTCAGTGGTAGAGTTAGTGGTAGGCTTTTGTCTCTTGTTGCAAAGCATTTTGAAGAAGGAGGCACCCTTCTCTGTTCCTTCTTGGATGGATTTTGGCTACTTTTGGTCTTTGACATTCTGTAGATCTAGGGAGGGTCTCAGCTGCAGCAGAATGTTCTCAAGAATTTGTGACCACAAGACATGTACAGTCTTTTGTAGGGTAGTACGATGACCATTAAGGGAGGGTATTAGAATATTTTCTATTTTTAGTTTTATTTTTAGTCTACTATTCTTAGCATTTCTTAGTTTCTCTATTAATGGTCATCTTAGTTTAAGTTGTCACTGTTTTTAGTCTCACTATTTTTAGCGCTTCAGTCTTGTAATCTTTATTTTAAGGAGCTTTGGTCTCCTCAGTTTAATACATTTGATTACATTGAATATTTGAACAAGATCCTGGAGTGTCTCCTTCCCATCTCAATTTGTGCTAGACAAGGAATGCAACTCACTCTTAAAATGATCCTCTTTGATTTAATGGTGCATAAATATATCTTCAAACTCCTATCTAGACAAGGGTTGCCTTATGTACTCACCACTATATTTGTGTTGCACCACTTGGCTCCTCCCATGCAAAGAAAAAGTTGGAATACCAAAACCTATAGTTCCAATAGATCCTTCATTGAGATGGCAAGATTTACATCTCAAAATATAATGCAAATTAGACGAAACAAGTGACAACAATCACAAATCACTGGGAATCTCACCCAAATCAGAACAATGATTGCTGAAATATATGTACCCTTCAATTGACACCTTCTACCAACACTGGCTAGTGGTAAAACCTCTATAAAATATGCAAACTTGCAGCTATTCATATCTGATGATAGCAGTTCATGACCTGAGATCAGCAAGACTGGAATTATGACAATGATAAGGCAGTTGCAATACCGAGACTTGCAAAAATAAAAAAATGTGAGCAATGTAGATAATGTTGTTGGCATTGTTGTCAATTAAGTCAAGAGCATTGTCAAAGGGGGTGTAAGATGCTAAAGGAGTTAGTATAGATGATATGTTACTAGAGATGAGATAATGCTACTTATCAGTGTTGCAAAGAATGACATGATGCGTTCATAAAGAAGTGACAACAGGTGTGGAAAGTTGAGGTGCATTGCATACATTAGTGGTGTGCTTCCTTGTAGTCTTAATACAGAGGAAATGATCGGAGTTTGATGATCAAGACTTCTTAATGAAGTTTTGAAGTTCTGTCTTCATGGTGACAGGAATCAAGAAAAGAATGATAGGAATCAAGAAAAGAATGATGTATTTGTATAGTAGTGCAATGACTTTTCTTGTTTTTATGGAAAGGTAAGTGATGACATATTTTGAGTTCCAAGTTGTCTACACCTTCCATGTTCTACATAGTCTACATAGGTATTGGATTTGGTGAAGTTGCAGATGTTGTGTTGGATAACACAATGTATTTTCTGCATGAACATTAGACAACACGATGTGTTTTCTAGTTGTCCTTTGACAACAGTTACACAAACGGTTTGTATGCAACCGTTCTTTGGAGTGGAAAGACGAAATTCTCAAGTGTCTTTTCATATCTTGAGGGCTTGTGTTAGTTGGGGATGTTTGTAAAAAGATTGATTAATGTAGGATGTAGAGATATGAAGATGCTGACATATTGATGGCAGATTTCACAGTGATATGAAGTGTTAATGCTGCCATAACTTGTAGACAGAATGAGTACTGAGACGAGGAACATAGGTTGAGATATCTGCACATATAATGGAGGAATGTAGTTGCTGTTAAGATGAAAGTTACAGTAGATATGAATTCTTTAATTAGAGGAGAATGTCTGAACAAAGGGAGAGTAAATATTTCTGAACAAGGCCTGGGCAGATTGAAAATCTCTCTGTGTGTGGTCATAGCATCTTGAAAAGTTGTTGATAGAGGGTTTGAAGTTTGTGATACCAGGTAATTCTTATCAGAGTTATTATTGCAAGTTTGTTTCGGATTTTAGAGTGTTGAATGGTTTGTAATGAAACAGAGTAACCCTCTGTATATTATTTGGAGATTTATGTAAAAGGGTTAGTGCTCCTTGGAGTTTGTGCTCCTAAATTTGTAAGGGGTTGGTGCTCCCAGGGTCGGTGCCTTGAATGTAGCCAGTGAGGCTTGGAGTTGATGCTCCTAAATTGTAACCAGCGAGGTTGCCAGTGAGGCTTAATTGAATTTATCTTCAAAGTGGTTTTTTTACCCTTTAAGGGTTTTCCACTCATAAATCTGTGTGCACATACAGTTCTGCCTTCTTATGGTTTGGTTTATATTTTTATGCTGTTAATCTTTCTGCTATAAACAGAGATATATATGTAGTTCATTGATTGTTAAGTTTTATTGGATAAAAGAATTGAATTTTATAGGCCCCTGATTCACCCCCCTCCCCCCTCTCGGTGGTCTGGGGTATTCCAACAAATGTAGAGGCTGAAAACACCCTATAAAGACTGAAAATTCTTTGTTAGCAGTCATAAACTTAAAAACATTCCTTCCCATTATTGAAAGCACTTGTATCTTCATTTGTATAACTGATATAATATAGTGGTTGATGCTTGCAATAACTGCAGCATAAATGATGACAATTTGGTGCATAGATGTCCAAGGCATGTTCTCTTTTTCCTCGAGTACTAGGTGACCATTAATAATTGCTCCCTTCCTTTACCTAGGGTGAATCTTTGCATATTCTTCCAAGTTTGATGCTACCTCATTGTGTTTTCGCTGCACCACTCTGATTTTGATTTAAATTTCTCCATGAGTTTTCCATGCGATGCTCATGAATGCCTCAATAAGACTTGCCTTGACACACAACTCTCTTCATCTTCAATCCCTTCTTAATAATGAGCTTCCAAAAGAAATGTTACCAATGCATGTCAACAACCATATTCACCTCTTTTATATTTCTGTTATAAGGATCACCTTGGACTCCACAAATCCTATCCAAGTTGCCCCCAGCAGTTCCCTGGCTACAGCATTGCATTCTCTTACTCAAAATCAGAATTGTAGTGGTTGGAAACTATCTTATATCTGTTCCAGGCATCTCACCAATGACACTAGGTGTGAATTGCATCCTCTAGTGGTTAAAACCTTCTTTATGGTTGCCAATATTCTGTTTGGGAAGCTGGCAGTCACTTCCTCCTCATCCATTTTGAATTTCAATTCTATAATTTTCTTTCCAAGTAAGTGTGACTGTTGCATGTGTAATGTCCCCTTTTGAGTTTGCCCTAAATTTTGACTACCATACTTGTAGAATATAGAATGATTGAAGGTTATATATATTTTCAGACTGCTGTTGCGATGTAGACAGATCTGATTTAATAGTGCTTCCTTCTTGGGATGCTGATTGCTTCTCTTTTGGCTAAGTGCTTCTGCTCCTTTGTTCGATTTTCCTTGATTGATGCCTTGAGGCATGGGTGAGTGATGATTTATCAGTCCCCTTTAATGCTTGGAATGAATTTTCCTTTATACTTTGTTGGTGGAAGCGTCACCACATGTCATAAGATTTGACTCACCACTTTTCATTATTTCCTTTGAGAATAATATATCATTCCCCAAATTGGTCTCCCTTTTTTCCCCTCCTCAAATGAAACCTTCTCCCCTTTATATCCTCCAATGTGAGGGGGAGTCACACCTTTTCATAATGGTCAACAACCTTCCACAATTACCACCCTTTGAAAGAGTCACAACCATTCATCATTGCTGCTCCTTTGAAAGAGTCACTTCCTTATCTTCTTCCCATTCCTTTCTTCTTCCATTAATGTTTTTTTAATTCCTTTGCTCCATTCTTCTTCATTCCTCCACACCAAATGAACTCTTCTCCCTTTTATATCTCATGTTTGAGGGAGTCACAACTTTTCATGGCACGATCCTTGACCTTTCATTAAACTTAATTAACTTGTACTTATATTGAATTATATATATTTTTTTTTTAATATTTTAATATTATTATTTTTAGTTATTATTAAATCCTATTTCAAAAGGGGACATTACAGCATGCCAACAATTATGCTCACCCCTTCTAGGCTGGTGTTATCGTTTGACTTTGAAGGCACTAACCATGGTGTTCCAAGGTTTACCATTTGAAAAATGGTTTGGATCAAACTGTATGTGAGCTGGAACGTGGCTGTAACAGTCATACATCACCCCAAATTTCTCTCCCAACAGTACTAAAAATGTTGGGATATGATACCTTCTACATACAACATTGAACCGAGAGATATTCTTCCCACATTGGCTGTAACTGCGTATTCTTTTGCTCAAAATCAGAAGTGTAATTGCTGGAAGCCACCTACTAGCTGCAAACACGTCAACAATGATAATGGGCTGGAAACTCCCCCAACATGTGACTGGAAACTCTTCTTTGGCTGCAAGGAAGTGTAGGAAATGCTAGAAATATTGAAAACAACAGATGTAAAATTTGGAACCATACTCAATTTGGCCCTTAGCTCATATCTATTACAACCAATGCTCATCCTAGGTATGTCAACTTGGTGTTCCTCAACAAAAATGTTCCATTTAACAATTACCTCCCTTGGTGGTCACCTTATAAGTGTAATATTGTGCATAACCAAAATAGATCACATACCATTATGATCAAGCACCTTACCTTTAGAAAAAATGTGATAATCATCAAATGATCTTTCATCCATAGAGCCATTGCAACATTAGGATATCCTTTTTCAATGCCTTGAAGTTCTATCTCCTCTTTCTTGGATTCCAAACTCCATAGTGAACTCTCCCATTACATGCTCCTAATGCAAGTTCCATGTTTTTCTGACCCTTCCAAGACCCATGATATTTAAATCTTTGCATATCTCTTGTTCACTCGAAAGGATGATCAATTGCCTTGCCTTCATGATGCTAGGAATTTTTCATGTCTCATCCTTCTTGAACTCACCATCAACCATTTAAAAGGGGCAACCTTGTACGTAGCTTGACTCCAACAATACCATACTATGCATACTTAGTGATAAAGTTGACATTTATTTTGCTTACCATCTTTCTGCACCAAGCATCTTGTGGTGACTATTCCCATTTGGCGATCATCCATGATTTTATCTTCATGTGTGGTACTTAGTTCCCAAGAATGATCTATGAATTGTGAACCTTGTTCCTTTACAATGTGGTTAGGAAGCTCAACCGACACATGATCCCTCCTAAGCTTCCTTCCATCTAATTTACTTGCCTTAACTGAAAATGAAATTCAGGTGACTTCATTTTCATGACATCCTTGAACTCTGTTGAATAGGCCAATTGTCAAACTTTCAGCATTAGTAATATAGAGCACAGATTTCCATCAGAAGCATGGGCTGAGCTCTCTTCCAATATTGCCAGGGATGAGGGTCCATGATCAAGCTTATGAATATCCCTTGTCAAAGATAACAAACTCTGGAATCCTGCATCAAAATGTATAGGCCATTTTGGACCAGAGTGTTATTGTACCCTTTCATGTTTTCCATGTAAAATGTATTTCATGACAGAAAAACTGATATAGATCTGTGTTATTATTCCTGTACCTTTCTCTGAAATGATAAGTATTTATAGAGTACTTATCTTCTTGACGGTTGGATGCTTTTCTGAGACTCACTCCAACACAATTTTCCTTATGACTTAAAATTTCAGAATTAGAATCAGCTAAGACATCCTCTTCAGTTGCATGCTCCTCAACATGGTGACTCTGAAAATTTATTACTTTCTACAATGGCTCTCCTTTTGGTAGATTGATAGGTAGTTTGTAGACCGGAATGTCTGTTTCTATCTTGGCCTCTTCATGTTCAACAAGAAATGCTTTTTCAACCTTAACTTCATCAATAGTTTGCTGTTGTTTTGACTCGTCTTCTAGATTCTTGGACTCATGCTCATTAACCTCATTATCAACTTTGCCAGCTCCCTTCTTCTTCCTCTTCTTGGGCTCTTCATCTTTAATTTATAAAACTCATCAAAAGATAAATCATTGCGAATTGCTTGACTTGGAGCATTAGGTACTTCATGATACTTAGCTATTTCATCTTCTGGGTGAGGAGGTAATTGTTGTTTCTCAAATAGATCTTCTTCCCTCTGCAAAAATTTAGCCTGGAATGTCTTCATATGAGGGTTGTTTGAAATCCTATCCCCAGCTTAGTTACTTCTTTTGCACAAGGATGAGTGTATCCACCAATCTTCTGTTGTTGACTCATCTCCCTCAGGATGTAAACTATCTCTTCCATAGAAGCTCTGATAGAGGATTGAAATTCTCTGTTTTCCCTGATAACTTCCTGCATATTTTCTTTATTCTTATCCATGATTCTGCATTACAGGCTGTCAAGAACAATGGCTCTGAGACCACTGAAATGTCCCTAGGGTTTAGGATCTCTTTAACCAGTTTCAGATCCATGATTTGAAGTTAGTTCTCACAATTACAACAATAATTCAATCAATAGTAATACCCAGGTTGTTCATAATTTCAATAGAATTCAGGTTGTGGTTAATCAGAAAAATGTAATGAGCTATTTGTGAACAGAAAAGAATCCTAAATACCAAATTCCACACTACAATGGAACAAGGTACATCAACCAAACTCATTGCAATCCCTTGCTATAAAGTTCAGGTCTGAATTTTAAAATTGATTGACCAAATAAACAATGCAGTTTTGGTCTGATTTATATATATTTTTGAAAGCATTGGCAAATTCACAGACCTCATAGGATTGTTGTTGTTACAAAAGCCCCTATAGGATTGAATTTAGATCTGGGTGCCACTGTGTATACTGTTTTAGATAAATCCAAAATCTGATGGATGCACGTCAGATCTCCTTCTGCTACTCTCTGCAGGTCCTCAGAATTGAGGTAGTGGTAATTGCCTTTGAGGCTGGTGCAACGATCTCCTGACCCAAATTCAAATAGTAGAGGAATAGGCCCTGTAATGGCAGCTGCCCTGTGAAATCCGCCCAATACTCAGCTTCCAGGATAAGAACGAACAACTAAATCAGTAATAATGCTATTGTAAATTTTATGATTTTTGTTGGTGAGTTATGTGCAGAATATCCAAACTAGCTACATATCTAATTTAATCTGTATTAACATATTTTACGTTTGTATTTTAATTCTATTAAGTATGTGATTTTTATTGGTAACTGTCTTCAATGATTTGTGATTTTATTTGAATAACGCTCAATGATATATATGCTGATATAGAGAATCCTTAGCCATTAGCTAGCCCAATTACCAATTGAGGTATGAGTAAAACTAAAAACCTTTTGTATTTAGGAATGATGTAATGATTTCATATTCTTTCTTGGAATAATGAGAATTACAATTTATTAACTACAAGGCTGAAATTTTCTGTTCTTATGTGCTTAATGTGTGGGAATACAATTTTATTACAACCCTTTATAATAATAAAAGTGAATGTGGTAAAATTTGCATTGTTATTTTTCAGAACTTATATCTATCTTATTTGACTGTGGCAACACAGTTTCAATTTATGTGCCTCCGGAATAGATCAGAAACATTATGTTGCATGTTCCAGTTTCTGATCTCATGTCAAGGGAACTTGAAAAGGGGTAACTGGAACACATCCCCTTGATCATAATGGATGACCATAATATTAAATGTAGATTGTGTTTAGCCCATGCTCATAGATATTTCCAATCATGTTCCATCTTAATCATAAGCAGCTCTTCAACTAAGTTGCAGTGTTTAAATTACTTTTTCATCTCCTGACATGTACTTTGATATAAGCCATGCAATGCAGAGACATCCGGTAAATTAATGAAAGGAAGAACATATGATAAAACACCTAATAACTAGAGGTGGCCTAGAGCTGTTTGGGTAAGACTAGAAATACAGCTTAAGAAGCTTGCAGACAAAACCCCAAACTTATTTTTGATCTAAGAAGCAAGAACATGTTCCCTATTGTGTTACCAATCTGTCTCAGGGATTGTTCTTCTCAAAGCGTGTTAGTGATAATGAGAACCATACACAGTTTAATTTGTATGTCATCTATTGATTGAAACCAGCAGACCATCTTTTAAGGAAAATCTCTGATTTGTTCATAAGCCATGGTTTCCTCCATTGATATTATTTTGCACTCTCTTAGTGAGAAGATGGTCAGAAAATAGCTCTTAGGCCTTGTATATAGTAGAATATTATAATGTTTTCTTTAATGGTCATCTTAGTCAATCTTTAGTTTATTAGGTAGTTTCTATTTCCGTATTTAGTTCACGATTGTTTCTTTTAGAAACATCGTCTTTGTAAATCTATATAAGAAACTTTCATCTCCTTTGTTTAAAACAACAACATTGATTTACCATAACATGATATCTAAGCAGATCCATGGGGTTTCAAAAAATTTGGCAAATTTTTTAATCAAAATTTTGTAGCCTCTTCTGATCTGGATTTTTTTCCAGAAATTAGTTTTTCAAATTTTTTTTATGAAAATAAAAAATTCGTTGGAGGAAAGTTTTGAAGAGCCAGGTTCGAGGGTTTTCTATTCTGATTTTTAAGACCCCAGAAATTTTTGTCTACTCCCGGAGATTTCAAAACACCTGTGTCTTTGTCTGTTAGCATTGTTTTCTTCAGATTTATTCTGGCCCATGCCCAGTTTTTTTTTTTTTTTTTCCCAGCTCGCGTCATTCTTCTGAGCCTGCGATTTTTGGTGCTCCACTTACGATTTGTCTTGGACGGGGTTTTGTCGTTTTTGCCTGCTCTGTCCCGTGATTTTCTCGGTCTCCGGTGTTATTTTCCTCCCACACACTTTTTTCCTGGGTATTTCTTTGGCACTTAGCAGCTTTAATTGCTCTCTTAAGGATTATCAAGATGGATAGTTATCCATAGAGGCGTGGGACGAGATAAAGTCTTTCTTAAGGGTTATAGAGATGGATAGTCTTAAAGGGATATCCATAGAGGCCTAGGGTCAGATAAAGTCTCCCCTAAGGATTATTGATGTGTCCTAAAAGTGTATCCTTAATGTTTGGGAAGAGATAAAGTCTCTCCTAAAGATTTTAAGGATTATTCAAAACTCATCAAGATTATAAGGATTATTCAAAACTCATCATGGAACAAGGCTACAATGAATCAAGATAAGTACCAAAATTGAATTATTTGAGTATTTCAAATCAAATGTTATCTTTAGATATGATAAGTTTTAATTTGTTAAAATATCACAGTTCTAACCCCAAGGGTCATCGGTTGGAATCAATCAAATAAATTTAGAACTGGAATGAGAAAACCACCGAACAGAAAAGATACAAATATGAAACACAACCAAGAAATGATCTTGAAGTCTTAATAATATTGCAGTTATATCATTTACTTGTACATCTAAACACTATCAGCTGAAACACGACTGGTCCTCACTATAGCGGCTTATTAGTAAATGCTGGTCCATTAATTCTTGCACAGAGACTCTTCGAAGCAGCAGAACATATCCTATAAGGATAATAAGCATCTCTGGTATATAACATGGTGGTAATTAAGTTGCGAGGATAACCATTAATACCATTAGACAAGGTATGGGTGTGATTTAGTTTGAAGACTGATTTATGAAAAGATCATATGCAAGTGATAACAGAGGCGGTGACAAGTGTATGGTTTACTTTTACATACACAAGGGATAGATGACAAAGCTTTGAACAGATGAAATATTTCTTTTTATATATTACATCCAGATCAATATTAAACTCCAACATATAGGCTTGTATAGTCCATAAAGTCTTTAAATGGTAGATCAGTATTCACGTCAGGCATAGAAATATAATTGGAAGGAGCAACTATAAGATAAGATCTTCTTGTATACTAATTTTCCATGCCTGATACATCAGAGATCATAGTGGTCATTAAGTATAAATTTATTCTATAAGATCTGATCATTAAAGTCAAATCTGATTATCAAAATCAGAGATACTAAGTGGTATTGATACTAGTAATTTGATATATCACTGACCTTATATTAGCTTAAATTCCAAGATATCCCGAGTGGGGACATTACAACACTTAGCAGCGTTTGTTTTTTATCCAGCCCTCATAATATTCTGACGTGATTTCCAGCCAAGAAAGTGGCAGTTTTTTAGGCACAAAACCCTAATCCTAGTTCCCAATTTCAGCAATGGGTTTTCTGTATTTTTGGGAAGGTTTTTAAATAATTTTTTAATTCCTAAAAAAGATTATCTGGAGGTTTTTAATAATTTTTCCTCAAAAATTATCTGGAGCTTTTTGATAATTTTATCTTCAAAAATTATTTTGGGGTATTCTCTGATCTGTGTCTCGGATTTTGTGTTTGGTTTTGATTGATTTTTCATCTCAAAAATCATGTTGAGTTTTGATCAATTTTTCACCTCAAAAATTGTGTTGGGTTTTGATCAATTTTTCACTTCAAAAATTGTGTTGGGTTTTCATCATATTTTCTCCTCAAAAATCGTTTCTAGTATCAGTAATACACGAAGTTGGTGTGGGATTTCATAACAGGCGTTCCTATTTCTGGGTTTTTTATTGTCGATGCTTTGTACTCTTCAAATCATAGTTTTTTGTAGTTGGTTTTGAGGCATCCTGCTCATCTACAATAGTTTGGAGGGTTTGGCAACTGTTCTCAATGTGTCTCTATCTACAAAGAAGGGCAACTCCGTTATCCAACATCTGGTTGGATGTTTTGTGATGATTTTTGGTCAGATGTTTTGCTGATTCTGGGAGGGTTAGTGGCAAACTCATCTCAGTGGCAGGCTCGTCTCTTTTTGCAAAGCTTTTTGAAGAAGGGGGCAACCTTCTCTTTTCTTTTTTGGATGGATTTTAGCTTCTTGGTCATTAAAATTTTGCAGATCCAAGGAGGGTCTCGACAACAACAAAATGTTTTGAAAAATTTGTGACTAAAAGACGAGTTAGACGATGACCATTAAGGGAGGGTATTAGAATAGATAGAATATTTTCTTTAATGGTCATATTAGTTAATCTTTAATTTATTAGGTAGTTTCTATTTTCGTATTTCGTTCATGATTGTTTCTACAATAGAGGAGAAGAGCATGGTGATCAGATTAAAAATATTGCTTCTGACTGCAACACAATATAGGGAACCACTTACCTTATGGTGCAAAAAATAACTTTCTTTTCACATATATGATACTAATAATTCTTTAAATATTGTTTTAAAGAAAACTTTAATGAATTTATTTTTTATATTTATTATATCTTTTGGGTGTCAAATGATTTTCTTGCTAAGAAGTTTAAACTTTAAAGTTATGCTTTTGCACAAGAGGTTTGAGAAATATGTGCACACATTCTTTAGAAATGTTCTAACATGTTTGAGCCGTAGAAAATCAATGACATGCATTTTTGGGTAGGGAATATCGATAACTTGGCTTTTTAGTTCTAAAGTAGGATTGTGAAATTTTCAATGAATATTTTGCTTATTCTTGTGAAAAATTTAGGTAATGGGTACATTACTAGTTTGTATGGAGCTATGAACCATATCAAGTTGGATTGTTGTTATATGTTAATGTTTATATTAAGTAGTTGTGCTATTATGCAATTACTATGAAATTTAGGATATTATAGCAATTTTGAGACACACTATTTTGCGAATACATGTTGCATCTTTTTGAACTCTGTGAGTATGAGATCTAATTAGACTATAGTGTTGTTGCTTGGTACATTGCTGCCTTAGATCTTAAATGACATTGCTCTTTGTACTTTAAAAATAACCAAACTCTATTTTCCTTAGCTACTAGAATATTACGAAGTGAATGTAACTTAGTGTTTTGATTGCAGACTTTATTGGACTATGGTTAAAAGCTTGTTGTGAGTCCATTTGAAGTAGATATGGGGGAGGTATGACTACTTTTTGTTTTTTGGAAGACTCTTCTAAGGCATTAATTTCAGAGTACTCATATGCGCTATACCTTATCTTGTGATTTTTCCAATGTTTCTTTTATCATTGGAAAAGTTGATTAATTAGTTTGTCTTTCATGATCCTACAAATTGATTTATTATATTGGGTAAATGCATTTGGCATTTATTTGACAATATTTGTGCTTTTTGAAGGTTTTAACGAAATATGACACTGTTGCATGCAAAAACCTTATAGCAAGGGAAACATATCAAGATTTATTTTTCAGGGTTGAGGTAGGTATTGTCTATAAACAAGTTGTTTTGTTATTCTTTTAGCTATAATTGGGTCCTAGGGCCAGCTATTATGATACTTTTTATATTCAATATTTTATTGTTACTTTGTATTTTATTATGCATAGTAACTTGATTTGTTCTAGGAAAACAAATTATGCATAGTTTTTATTCCATGTTTATTTCTGGGAAAATTAAATGCATTGACATTTGGATTGCCTGAGATGCTTAATTGATGGATTATAATCTTGTTTTGTGTATTTTTAATGGTTATACAATACTATAGTTGCTCTAATATATTCAATAATCAATTTTTACTGTTAGCACTCTATCCCAACTCCTTTCTTCAAAAACTTGAGTTTAGGACTCATTTAAGTCAACTTGAATCTCACTTAGTTTCTCTTATTTATTCTGCTCATATGCAGTCTAAATTTACTTGTAGCTCACGCTTAAAGATGAATCCCTCTGAACTTTTCCTCATAACTGAAGATATGATTTTTGTTGGACAAATAAATAGTTTCAGAAAGACTAATACCCGATAGAAGCTCCTAGTTCTATGGCACACTAGAATGACATATTTGTGAATAGTGGGTGCTAGGCACTAATGCTATTTAATATTTATTGGTACTAGTTTTTAGTGTCATTAATACTAGTTTTAATGTCATTGAGTACTACTCGCAGAATGAGTTGTACTACTCCTAGAGTGGGTTGTGCTACTCTTGAAATGTTTGCATTATTAATAGTGATACTCTAATGAGGCTTATAGTATGAATGACATCACTAACCAACAGAGGATACCATTACCTTTTTTATCCTCTTTTTCTTTTGTCTTCTAGAGTGTCGGGCCATATGGGATGGCTAGCTTTCTTCAAGATGGTTGGATGACATCTAGGCTTCCCATTGATCATCTGCTAGTTTTTTTTAATCCTAGAAATGTTTCTGAATTTTATTTTATTTTTTACATAGAAGACAACCCTAGCAACATCTCCTAGCCATCCTTGCATCCACAAAACATCCCAGGGATGGAAGTGTCAGGATTTCCTAGCAAATGCTCGATATAGGTTATCTGAACTCATATTCGGCACTTGGTTCTGTCGATGGGTGTCTGGATGGTGTAGAGTTGAAATTAAATTTTTCCTTCAATTTCTTCCATTAAAGTTTGCTCGAGAAATAACTAACAAACTTAGTATCTTGGTCTAAAATTGCGCTCTTTAGTAGACCATGTTGTCTTACCATCTCTTTGAAAATAGTTTTGCAATATGAACAATATTGTTGGTCTTTTTACAAGGAATGAATTGTGCCATCTTTGAAAATATATCAACCACCACAAAATGGAATCATTTCCTCTCTCTGTCCTCGGTAAACTATGAACAAAATACATACTAATGTTCTCCTATGATTTCTCAGGTACAAGCAATGGTTGATATAAACCCATGTTTTGGCATTTGCCTTTCGCTATTTGACAGACTCGACAATGTTGTACAAACTTCTTCATATCTTGTTGCAACTATGGCCAATAGTATTGTTCTCCAACAAGTGTAATGGCCTTATCTTGACTAAAATTCTCTGCAAGTCCTCCAATATGCTTCTCCTTAATTAGGTTTCTCATGGAACTTCTTGGAATGTACAACTAGGCTCTTGTAAATAGAATATAATATGGTATTATGAAATTTAACTACTTTGTCTTATCTGCTGTAATTGGCTCCTTAGAAGATTTTGAAGCTTTTGCAAAATTAGAATCCTCTGAGTACAAACTCTTGATTTCATTGAACCAACCAGTTCAAGCTGTATTTTTGTCAACAAATTTTTTATCCTACACTATGCATGTGCAACTCTGTTATACCTCCCAGTTCTATGCTTCAAAACAAATGTATAATGTTGCGAAAAATCAACCCATCTTAAATGTCTTTGATTTATCTTTCTGTGACTATTTAGATTATGTAAAGCTTGATGATTAGTAAATAAAACAAATTCCTTTTTCAAAAAAATATAGTCTCCATTTCTTTAATGTTTGAACTATAGCACAAAATTCTTTATTGTAAGCAAAATTCTTAAACTTTGCACCATTTAACTTTTCACTGAAATAACCAATGAGTTTACCTTCTCGACTGAAAAAACAACTATTGCCATTAGCACCTAAATCTAACCAAAATATCTTAGTAAACTTTGGAAGAGACAAAACAGTTTGGTCTATAACTTTTATTTTCAACAAAATAAAACTCATTGCTGCTTGTGTAGTCCATTTGAATTTCTTGTCTCCTCATTGTTTTAGATATTGGCGTACATACACTAAAACTTTTGATATTTTTTTAATAAAAACTTGCCAAAGCATGTAAATGTCTTACTCGTGTAACACTCCATAGGGTGGGCCATGCAATGGTAGCCTTTAGCTTTTCTGGGTCCATTCTAAGGTCACTTGGAGCCTTTAAGTACCACAAATTTGACTTTGAACATTTTTAAAAAGATTTTGAAAAATGAAAATATTTATATCTCACAAATGACAAATGATATTGAAGTGGTTTTTTGACCATTGGCTTAATTTCACCATCTTGGAAGTCCATAAATGTTTTTGTGTTCATGTGTGTAAATGCTAATTCACTAAAAATAGTAACTTTGTTGTTTTCATCCCTTATTGAAAAAGAACAATATTTTTAGGTGATGCAAAATTAGTTTTACATATACAATGCTACTGCATCATGTATTATGCAAAACAACATGAAAGAAAGATACAATGTTATCCCAAAGGAGAATATTTGAATGAATGTGATGAAATGGAGGAGTCTTGTGAGAAGGAAATCCTTTTGGAAGAGGATAGTGAAAGAAATGATGAAGTAAGATGTTACAACCCTTTAACGAAAGTTTCTATAAGAGTGGAGCACGTGGGAGTAGCGCACCCAAGTGTATATGAAGTAAGAAAATATAAAAAGGTAGAAGAAGATTAAAAAGAGAAGTTTAAATGTCTATACACATTTTATACCTTTTAGCATTATGTTGTACCCTAGAGATTGGATAAATTGTTCCAAGTACCCTAGAGATTGGATAAATTGTTCCAAGTAGAACCTGTAACTTTTAAGGGGTGTGTGAGTCTTAGAGTTCTTGTAGAAGATTGCAAATGTGAAGATATATGTCCTTGGAAAGGAAGGTAAGAAGTATCATGAAGAGATATTTGATAATCATATTTTTGGAGTAACAATGAGAAACAATGCATGAAGAATATATTTTTTAATAAATAAGACGAATCCAAAAAACAATTGATGCATTATAATTGAAGTAGAGTAGAAGAAAGGTCGTAGATAAAAAGAACATATTATAAATACTTATAGTAAGGTGGCTGGTAGACAATGAAAGGCTAGAAGCATGATGAGAAGAGCAATAAGAACTGTATTTTTGGAAGACCGATGAGAAAGAAGGTATGAATGATTAATGTTTGAAGAAATAAGGAGAATCCCAAAAAGAATGCATGCATTAGAAATTATGCGGAGTAGAGGAAAGGTTGTAGATGAAAGAAAATATGTTTGAAGAAATAAGGAGAATCCCAAAAAGAATGCATGCATTAGAAATTATGTGGAGTAGAGGAAAGGTTGTAGATGAAAGAAAATATGATAAATAGTTACATTAAAGTGGTTAGTAGACAATGAAAGGAATGATGCTAAAAGACATGAAAGAACACTATAATGTTATCCTAGATAAGACCATTTTAAGGAATGAGATAAAATAGAACAGTCTTGAAAAAAGGAAATGCTCCTTCATGAGGATAGTTAAAGAATGATGAAGTAAGTTGTTATAGGTCTTTGGTGAAAGTTTCTTTAAAATAGGAGCATGTGTGAGTAGCTAACATAAGTGTGTGGTTCCTGTGTGTCCCCTTGTTAGTGCCTCTCTAGTTGACTCGTCTCCTGGTTTGGTGGGGGCGGTTGCTCCTTTGGTCTCCCATGGTGTTGCAGGGGTTGTGGCTGCTAGTGGTTCCATGGATGATTTTCTTGTTGGTCCTATTGGTATTTTGGCTTCCTATGCCAGGAGCCATGTTCGCTCTGGTTTGGCAGTTGATCCTCCCAGCTGGCAGGTTGAGGCAGCTAAAGTTGAAGAGGGTTGGATTACAGTAAAAGGAAAAAAATTTAAGAAGTCCTCTTTTGAAATGACTCTTCGTTCCCATCAAAAGGGTGCTAAAGGAAAATCCTAGTCCTGGATTTTTCTTTAGCTTGGGGTTGCATGAAGGTCGTTTCATGCATTGTTTCATCCAGGTTGTGGGTGCCTGTTGTAAAACCCTTGCTTTGGTCTTGCTCCGTTCCGTTTAGAGGGCTTTTTTGAATATCTTTTGCGACCACTTTGTACAGGGTTTCAGGGTCCCTTCAAAACTTGTATTTACCTCAATAAAAAACATAAGTGTATATGAAGTAAGAAAACAAAAGAAGTTCAGTGAAGGTGAAAAAATAGGTTTAAATGTCTGTGCACGTATTACTATTTATTGTTATGTTGTAGTCTAATGATTGGAGAAACTATTGCAGGTGAAATCTTGTAACTTTAAGGGCGAGTCCTTCGAGTGTTTGTAGAAGATTACTAAAGTGAAGATAGATATCATTGGAAAGTAATACAAGAAGCGCCATGAAGAGATTAATGATAATTTTATTTTTGAAATAACCACATGAAACAAGGTATGAATAATTTATTTTTCAAGAAATAAGGAGAATCTAAAGAAATGAATGCAATAGAGATAAGTTAGAGTCCAAGAAAGGTTGTAGATAAAAGAAAATATGATAAAGAGCTAGAAATTAGTCGGAGTAGTGGAAAAGTTTCTCTTAAATTGGAGGGTAGGGGACTAGCTCACACAAGTTTATACGAAGTAAGAAAATATGAGAAGGTGGGGGAAGAACAGAAAAGGGGTTCAAATGTTTGTCCACAAATTTCAATTCAACATTATGTTGTACCCTCGAGATCGAAGTAATTGTTATAAGTTGAATTTGGTGATTTAAGGTGTTTGAGTCCTTTGAGAGTTTGCAGAAGATTGCAAAAGTAAAAATATGCCCTTGAAAAGAAAGACAAGAAGTGCCATGAATAAACAAAAAAGAATCACATTTAACAAAGCTCACTTAGAAAGAAGGTATGATTTTTTTTTTGGAAGAAATAAGGATAATCCAAAAATAAATGACTGCATTCAAAATTAATTAGAGGAAATGTTGTAGATAAAATACAATATGATAAGTAGTTATGTTGAGGTTCTTGGTAGGCAATGAAAGTTATGGTGCTAAAATACATGAAAGAAGAGTACAATGCTATCATAAGGAAGAAGAAGATTTGAGTGAATGTAAATGGAATGAAAGTCTCGTGAAAAGAAAATCCTCTTGGAAGAGGATAGTGAAAGAAATGTTAAAGTAAAATGTTACAACTCTTTAATGCATGTCTCTCTAAAAGGGGAGCATGTGGGAGTAGATCACACAAGTGCATATGGGGCATGCAAATATGAGAAGGCAGTCGAAGAGGAAAGAAAGAGGTTTGAATATCCGTTTAAAAATTATCATATACCATTATGTTGTACCCAAGAGATTAGGGATATAATTTAAGTGAAATCTTTTGAATTTAAGGGAGCGTGTGAGCTCTTTGAGAGTTTGTAAAACACTTCAAATGTAAAAAAAAGATGTCCTTGAAAAGGAAGACAAGAAATGTAATGACATGACAAATGATATTGTATTTTTGGAATAACAATAAAAAATAAGAAATGGAAAATATATTTTTGAAGAATCAGGAGCATCCCAAAAAAGAATGGATGCAATAGAAATTATTCAGAGTAGAGGAACAATTGTAGATCAAAGAAAATATGATAAATAGTTACTTAAGGTGGTTGGTAGACAATGAAAGGTATGATCCTAAAAGACATGAAAGAAGGATCCCATGTTATCCTAATGAATACGATTTTAATGAAAGTGATAATATGTAAGTGTGTCTTGCAAAGGAAATCCTCTTGGAGGAGGATAGTGAAAGAAATGAAAGTAATATGAAGTAGTATGTTAAAGAAGAAATGATGATGTAAGGTGTTACAAATCATTGACGAATATTTTTCTAAAAGAGGAGCTTGTGGGTGTACGCCACGAGAGCGCATATGAAGTGAGAAAATGTGAGTAGAAATTGAGCAAAAAAAGGTTTTAAATGTTTGTGTACAAATTACCATCTAACATTATGCTGTATATAAAAAATACCACTAAACATCTTTTGAATTGGAGAAATTGTTAAAGTCTAATATTGTAGGGATGTTTGTGGCCAATAAGAGTGTGTGGGAGACTACAAAAGTGAAGAAAGATGTCCTTGAAAAGGAAAATAATAAGCATCATGAAGATACTAATGATAGTCATATGTGTGCAACACTACAAAAGTGAAGAAAGATGTCCCTTGGAAAGGAAGAGAATAAGTGTCATGAAGATACTAATGATAGCCATAGTTTTAGAAGAACATTTAGAAAGAAAACATTGAGAATTTATTTTTGATGAAATAGAGAGTATACGAGGGGAGAGAAGAGGGAAAAAAAGATTTAAACATCTGTGCATAAATTACCATTTAGCATTATGGTTTACCCTACAATTTGGGAAATTTTTTTGTAACAAGAATATTGTAACTTCAAGGGGGTTATTAAGTCCTTCGAGAGTTTGTAGAAGACTACAAAATAAAGAACAATGGGTTTATTTAGGAAGACACTAAGCATAATGAAAAGAGAAAGCAGAATCATATGTTTAGAAGCACAGTGAGAAATGACATGTGAATGATTCATTTTTGAAGAAATAAGGAGAATATAGAAAATAAATTTAGAGTCTAGGAAGCATTGTAAGTAAAAGGAAATATGATAGAGAGTTAAGTTGATTGGTAGGCAATAGAAGGTATGTTGTTAAAAGATACAAAGGCAGGATACAATGTTATCGTAAAGGAAAATATTTGAATGAATTTGATGAATGATGAATAATTGTAAATAAAAAAAAATATGATAAAGAGTTAATTAAGGTGGCTGGTGGGCAATGAAAGGTCTGTGTTAAAAGACACGATAGAAAGAGAATATTTGAATAAATGTTATGAAATGGAAAAGTGTTAGGAAAATGAAATCTTATCAGAAAAGGATAGTGAAAGAAGAAATGGTGAAGATATGATAACTCATTGAGCAAAGTTTTTCTAAAAGAGGAGCATGTGGGAGTAGCTCGCAGAAGTGTATATGAAGAAAGAAAATAAGGGGGCAAAAAGAGGCAAAAAAGATTTTTAAACGTCTTTGCGTAAATGACCATTCAAGAATATGTTTTAATCTAGAGATTGAAGTAATTGATTTAAGTGTAACATTGTAGCTTCGAGGGCGTGAAGGATGCATAAATGAAGAAGAATGATGCCATTGCATGTGAATAGAAGAAATGTCATGAAGAGATCAAGGAAAATTGTATTTTTGGTAGAAAAATGAGAAAGAAGGTATGAAGTATTTATTTTCTGAAGAGATAAGGAGAATTCAAAAAAGAATGGATGCTATAGAAATTAATTGGAGTAGAGGGAATGTTGTAGGTAAAAGAAAATATGATAAAGATATATTAATGTATTTGGTAGAAACTGAAATGTATGATGTGAAGTGACTTACTATAAAAGTACAGAAGATGTCTTGAAAGGGGAAGATAGGAACTGTCATGGATTGACTAGTGATAATAGTTTGTAAAAGATTGCAAAAGTAAAGAAAGATGTCCTTGAAAATGAGGCAATAAGTATCATAGCTTGTAGAAGATTTCAAAAGCAAGGAAATATGTACTCGAAAAGGAAGGCATGGAGTGCCATCAAGAGACGAGATGCATTAGAAATTAACACAATAGATGAAAGGTTTTGAATAAAGCAAAATACGATAAAGAGTTACTTTAAGGTTGGGTTGGTAGGCAAGGAAAGGTACGCTGCTAAAAGACATGAAATAAAGATATAATAATGTCCTGAAGGAGGAGAAGATTTGAATGAATGTGGTGAAATGGAAGAGTATTCTAAAAAGGGAAATCCTCTTGTAATTTGCTAGTAAAAGATGAAATAATGAAGTAAGATGTTACAACTATTTGATAAAAGACTCTCTTAAAGAGGAGCATGTGAGAATAGCTCACGTGTACATCAAGTAGGAAAATATGAGAATGTTTGAAAAGAGGAAAAAAACATTTAAAGTCTGCAAAAATTGCCATTAGTATTATGTTGTAACCTAAAGGTTGGAGAAATTGTTTTGAGTAGAATGTTTTAACTTTAATGAGGTGTGTGATTCCTTTGAGAGGTTACATAAGTAATCAAAAGTGAAGAAATATTGGGGAAATCGTTTTGAGTGGAATCTTGAAACTTTAATGAGGTGTGTAATTCTTTCGAGCATTTGGATAAGACATAAAAAATGAAGAAACTCCTCTTTGAAAACTAAGATAAGAAGTGTAATGAAGAGACCGATGATAATTGTATTTTTTGAAGAACACTGATAAAGAAAGCATGAGGAATTTATTTTTGAAGAGATGAGGATAATCCAAAAAGGAAAGGATGCACTAAATATTAATCACGAGTAGAGGAAATGTTGTAGATAAAAGGAATTATTATAACGAGTTACTTTAAGGTGGTTGATAGATGAAGGTAATGATGAAAATAGACATCAGAGAAGGATTGAATATTCTATAAAGGAAATTTTATGAGTGAATGTGATGAAATATACGAGTGTTTTGAATAGGAAATCCTCTTGCGAGAGCATAATGAAACAAGAAATGGTGAAGTTGGTACAATTCTTTGACAAAAAAATCTCTAAAAGAGGAGCGTGTCAGAGTACTAGCTCACACAAAGAAATTCTCTTTGAAGAAGATAGTGAAAGGAATAATCTTGAAGTAAGATGTTATAATACTTTGAAAATTGTCTCTAAAAGAGGAGCATGTATGAGTATTTTTTAAAAGTGCATATGAAGAATGGAAATAATTAGAGGAGCTCGTGTGTAGCTCACAAAAGTGTATATGGAGTATGAAAATATGATAAGGTAGGATAAAAAAGAACATAGAGTTTCAATGTGCAAATTGTCATTTCACATTATGTGGGTTTTTGTAGATTTTATTTCATAGGTTGTGTACATATAACCATCTAACTATATGTGAGACTATGTTGATTTTGTTTTATGTCCATGTTATAAATGCTGCTGGCTATTGATTTATGAATGTAAAATGCTATTATTGAGTGATGTGTTTGAAACTTATAGGTTACATGGTTTTTTAAAATGTTCTAGATATTGGTACATAATAAACGGTTGTGTGCATATAACCATCTAAGAACATGTTAAGACTATGTTTTTTTGATTCATTTGATAAATATTTTTAATTATTGATTTATGAATTTTGAACGCCATTTTTGAGTGATGTGTGGTAGCTACACGTCATATTGTTTTATTTTAATACGTTAGACATTGCTATATAATAAATGGTTCCGTACATATACATATCTAACAATATGCGAGACTTTGCTGCTTTGATTTTAAGTTGATGTAATAAATATTGTTGATTATTTATTTGGGAATATTACATGTCATTTTGCGCAAGCCATTCTTGTCTTGATTCAATTTTAATATGTTAGTCATTGTTTATACAATAAATGATTGTGTATAAATTACCATCTAATTTTAAAAAGAAACGATGAAGTAATATGTTTCAAGTCTTTGACAATAGTTTCTTGAAAAGAGGAGCACGTGGGAGTTGCTCATAGAAGTGTATATAATGTAAGAAAGTATAAGACAATAGGAGAAGATGAAAAATTTAGTTTAAATGTCTAGGCCCTAATTTCCATTTAACATTAAGTTGTACCTTGGAGATTGGGGAAATTGTTTTACATGCAATAATGCAATTTTAAGGGTGCATGTGAGTACTTTGAATGTTTGTATAAGAAAGACGATAAAAGTTGAGAAACATGTTCTTAAAAAGAAAGCGAAGATGCATGATGATTAGATCAATCATAATCTCACTTTTGCAATAACGATGAGAAAGGTGGCAAGAATTTGTTTTGTAAGAAATAAGGAGAATCTAAAAAACAACAAATGAGTCAAAGTAGAGGAAAGTTTGTAGACAAAAATTATGATAAACAATTACCCTAAGTTGGTTGGTAGACAATGAAAGATATGATCCTACAATAAATCAAATAATGGTAGTATAAAGAAGGAGAAGTTTTGTATGAATGCAATGAAATGGACAAATGTTGAGAAAAGGAAGCCGTTCTGTAAGAATACTATGAACGAAGAAATAATGAATACATATGTTACAACAGTTTGACAAATATTTGTCTTAAAGCGGAGCATGAGGGAATAGCTGATACAAGTGTATGGGATGTAAGAAACTACAATAAACTAGGAGAGGATGTTTATAATTATGGACAAATTGCCATTTTACATTATGTTTTACCCTAGTGATTGGAGAGATTGTTTAAGTGGAATATTGTAACTTTAAGGTGTGTGAGTCCTGTGGGTGTTTGTAGAAGATTCTAAAAGTGAAGAAAGATGTACTTGAAAAGGAAGACACAAAGCATAATGAAGAGACAGATAAGAATCATATTTTGGGTGATCAATTAGAAAGAAGGTATGGATAATTTATTATGGATGAAAAAAAGGAGAATTCAAAAATGAAATGATGAAGTCAAAATTAATCAGTAGAGGTAAGGTTGTAGATAAAAGAAATAATGATAGAGTTACATTAAGATAGTTGGTAAACAATGAAAGGTATTATGTTGAAAGACAAGAAATAAGGGTACAATGTTTTGATTACGTACAATTAGGTTTTGAAAGGACCCGAAACCTTATACAAGAGCATAAACAGATATGGCAATTAAAGTAGGAAAGGATTTGAATATATGTTATGAAATGAAATATATTTTGTTAAGAGGAGATCCTATTGGAAGAGTATAGTGGAAGAAATAGTGAAGTAAGATGTAAAAACTCTTTGACAAGAGTTTCTCGAAAATAGCAACTTGCAAGTGTAGCTCACACACGTGTATATGAAGTAAGAAAATATGAGAAGGTTGGAGAAGAGGAAAGAAAGAGGTTTAAATGTATGCTCACGTTATGTTGTATTTAGAGATTCAAGAACTTTTTGTGAGTCGAATCTCATAAGTTTATGGAAGACGAGAAATGTCAAAGAAATCGATGATAATCATATTTTTGAAATAATAAAGAGAAAGAAGGTATGGAAAATTTATGTGTAAAGAAATAAGGAGAACCCAGGAAAGAATGGATGCGATTAAAATCAAATAAAGTAGAAAAAAAGTGTAGATAAAAGAAAGAATTATAAAGAGTTACATTAACGTGATGGGTTACAATGAAATGGATGATGCTAAAAGACATTAAATAAGCATATAATGCTATCCAAAAGAAGTAGAATATCTTAATGAATGTGATAAAATGGATCAATTTTGTGAAATGAGCATCCTCTTAGGAGAGGATAGTGAAAGAGGAAATGATGAAGTAAGATGTTACAACTCTTAGACAAAAGTTTACCTAAAAGAGGAGTATGTGGATGTAGCTCATAGAAGAATATATGAAGTATGCGAATATGAGGTGGGAGGAGGAAAAAAAAGGTTTAAATGTTTGTGTACAAATCACCATTTTAACATGTACCCTAGAGATTGGAGAAATTGTTGTAAGTGGAATATTGAACTTTAAGGGGACGTTTGAGTCCTTCGAGAGTTTGTAGAAGATTGCAAAAGTAAATAAAGATGTGCTCGAGTTTTGCAAGATTTTGTAGAAGATTGAACTATTAACGACATGCTTGAATAGGAAGACACAAAGTGTTACGAATAGACCAATGAGAATTATATTTTTGGATGAATTGTAAGAAGAATTAATTTTTAAAGAGTGAAGGAGAATCGAAAAAAGAATTGGTGCATTAGAAAATAATTAGAGGAATTATATACTAAGGTGGGTGGCAGACAATGAAAGGTATGATGTTAAAATAAATGAAGGAATGATGCGATATTATGCTAAAGTAAAGTATTTGAATGAAGGTGATGAAATAGAAGAATCATGTAAAAAGGAAGTGCTCTTGGAAGAGGACAATGAAGGAAGAAATGATAAATTAAGATGCAGTATGTGGAAATAGCACATGAGAGTTATGAAGTAAGAAAATAGGAGAAGGTAGGAGAAGATGAAATAATGGTTTGAAATGTTTTTCTACCAATTACCATTTAACATTATGTTGTACTCTAGAGATTCGAGAAATCATTTTAAGTGGAATTTGGTAACTTTAATTTTGTGTCGTTTGAGGTTTGTAAAGGAATAGAAAAATGAACAAAAATGTCTTTGAAAGGGAAGACGGGTCCTTTGAAACTTTGTAGAAGACTACAAATGTCCTTGAAAATAAAGACAATAATTGTTGTGAATGTTGATGTGTATCCAGGTTGGATCCCTTCTAGGGCCGACTAAGTACACTTAATAGCTAATTAGCCTGTCGGCCTTAGCCAAGTTGCTAATGAGCTTTTTCATATCAATCCTTATTTGAGTCTTGCCTTATTTGGGCAATTCATGTAACTTGCAATTAGGTAATTGGGCAAGACCTATATGAATGTAACTTGTAGGTTTCATCCTATTCTCGACACCAAATCTACATTGCCGACTGGAGGTCTTTTAGGAGGTAGTGATTCATATATGTGCAAGGCCATTCTTGCATCAATATAAAATGAATTCTTCAATTTACAATATATGTAGTGTGCTCTAGGGTGATGATAAGAGCTTATCATCTATGGTTGGGAAGGATACATATCTATTGGTTTGCCTATGGCTAACGGGCACTACCATAAAAATTATCATTCTATTAGAGCAGGTTTAGTAAAGATCCTCAATCAGAAGAAGAAAATTGGAATTTAAGAGATGCAAGAAATGAGGGATTGTTATCAGAATGTGTTGTTGAGGAGTCTTGGAAGATGTGTTGGTGTTGGAATTTTTCATTCTTTCCCTGCACTATAATTTTGTGATGGCGAACTATTTTTTATGGATTGTGAGAAAATTTACCCAATAAAGATATAAGTTTTTTATGATTAAATATTGATCATGAATTTTATGTTGTTAATACTAATTTGTGTTATAAGACTAGGAATAATGTATGCTCTTAGCATTGATCTGTACATTTCTCTTCATAAATAGTTTGATTCTATCTAAAAAATGCTTCCAAGATGGATCGAAAAGCAACAGAGTGATGAGAGATTATATTGAAAGTCATGTAGGCTATAGAAATGAACATGGGGACGTTGCTTGTAGCCATATTATTGAATTGGTGGCACACAACATAATTAAAGAGAAGAACCTATACATATTGTCATTGTGGTTAATTTATTCGACGATGAAGAAATGATATTCAGAGGGAGACTATTCAGTTGCAGAAATCAGATTCTGAGGGAGCTTGAGTGGCATATGTAAAATGCCAAGTCTTTTGTAGATGATCAATAAGCTTGTGTAGCAGTGTGACTGCAAAAGCTCATTGTTGGACAAACATTGGAGACAATTTTTTGGTAGTGTTAATCAAAGCTTTGAGAATGCTGCCCCTGTTGAGAGGGAGTCTCAACAAAGAGGGAGTCTGGACTTTCAAATGATCTTTTATGTATTGATTAATGAGTTCTTCTCCACAAGGGAGAAGTTTAAGGGGCAATCCCTTGTTAATGTGTTCTTCTTCGAGAGGGAGAAGTTTGAGGTGCAATCCATTGTTAATGTATTCTTCTTTCCACCCTCTACAAGTATGTATGGTGGATCCACCCTCTACGAGTAGGTATGGTAGAGATGCATTCTTCTCAGGGAGAATTTTGAGGTGAAATCCCTCATTCCACCCTCTGTGAGTAGGTATGGTGGTTCGTCCCTCTATGAGTAGGCATGGTGGAGATGCATTCTTCTCTAGGAGAAGTTTGAGGTGAAAGCCCTCATTCCACCCTCTGCGAGTAGGTGTGATGGATCCACCCTTTGCGAGTAGGCATGGTGGAGATGCATTCTTCTTTGGGAGAAGTCCAAGGATGGAAGATGATACAAATCTTTGACAAATGTTTTTCTAAAAGAAAAGAATATGGGGGTACCTCAGACAAGCCTATATGAAGTGAGAAAATCTGAGGAGGTAGGAGTTGAACAAAAAATAATTTTAAATGTTTCGTGAAGAAATTGCCATCTAACATTATGTTATACATAAAAAATACCACTAAATATCTTTTAAATTGGAGAAATTGTTACAAGTGGAATATTTTAGAGATGTGCGTGGCCATTAATAGTGTGTGGAGGACTACAAAAGTGAAGATAAATGTCCTTGAAAAGGAAGATAATATGCATCATGAAGGGATTATTAATAATCATATTTGTGCAAGGCTACACAAGCGAAGATAGTTGTCCCTTGGAAAGGAAGACAATTAAGTGTCATTAAAATACTAATGATAGCCATATTTGTAGAATATCATTTAAAAAGAAGGCATTGAAAAGTTATTTTTGATGAAATAGAGAGTATATGAGATGGGAGTAGAGGGAGAAAGAGATTTAAACATATGTACATAAATTATCGTACATATTGCAAATTGTTTTGTATGGAGAATATTGTAACTTTAAGGGGGTTATTAAGTCCTTTGAGAGTTTGTAAAAGACTATAAAGATGAAGAACAATGGGCTTGCATAAGAAGACAATATGCATCATAAAAAGATCAAGGAGAATCATATGTTTGGAAGCATAGTGAGAAATGATAGGTGAAGAATTTATTTTTTAAGAAATAAGGAGAATATAGAAAATAATAGATGCATAATATATTAATTAGTCGAGGAGAGATTGTATGTAAAAGAAAATATGATACTGAGTCAGGGTGGCCAATAGGCAATGAAAGGTATGTTGTTAAAAGACATGAAGGAAGGATACAATATTATGCTAAAGGAAAATATTTGAATGAATTTGATGAATGAGGAAGCATTGTAAATAGAAGAAAATATGATAAAGCGTTACATTAAAGTGGTTGTTAGGCAACGAAAGGTCAGTGTTAAAAAAACATGAAAGAAGGATACAATGGTATCCTAAAAGAGAAGATTTGAATGAATGTTAGGAGATGGAAGTGTCTTTAGGAAAATGAAATCTCATTAGAAGAGGAAGTGAAAGAAGTGATGAACTACAACTGATTGAATACCTGAATGATTTGAAGATCAGTGATTAGAGATCACCGAGTTATTGAATTGACATGTAAGATGATTAAATCAGTAATATATTGTCATTGATGTCAACTAGTTTTGACAATACTTATCTTGTAAGTTACAAACATCTGTAGAAGCGAGAAAGAGATGAAGAATTGAAATATCTACATGAGAAAGATGGATATGACAGATGAGGATAATGAATACTTTGAGTAACTTATTGATGAGTCTATGACCTTATGTTATTGACTTGATATTTTATTCTGTTTGTTAATGACTATACTAGATTGATGACTGTTATGCTTTTAAAAGAGAAATATGAGGCATTTAAGATGTTTAAGTGGTATAAAGCTAAAGTTGAAAAAGAAACCAGAAAAGAACTGAAATGTTTGAGATCTGATAGAGGTGGTGAGTTTATTTCTGACGAATTCACTAACTATTGTAATGATCATGACATCAAAAGACAAGTTTCTGCACCAAGAACACTGATGATTGAAAAGAATGTTGCACATATGTATTGGAGAGAAGCAGTTAGCACAACTGTATATGCACTAAATCGAGTACAATTAAAGAAAGACACAAACAAGACACCCTATGAGTTATGGTTTGGACACACACCGAGTGTAAGTTACTTCAAAATTTTTGGTAGCAAATATTTTATTCTGAAAGATTATAGAAATGAGAAATTTGACTCTAAAGGTGATGAGGGAATATTTCTTGGATATTCTACTAAAAGAAAAGCTTATAAGTATCTGAATAAGGTTACTAATCAGATGATTGAAAGTGCTAATGTCAGAGTTAATGAATTTGTTGATAAAAATGATAAAGAAAGCACTAAGGAGCCGGAAGACTATGGTAGATTCACTTATGTTGAACATCCACAGTACCTACCGAAGCCATAGGCTGAGTCGACCGAGCATCAAGAAAACAACACCGAGGAACAACAAAGGGAAACCAAGGATCAGGAAGAAGACACCGAGCAAAGAAATGAACCTGAACAGAATGAAGAACAAAGAAGAGATCAAGTGCTAGCAAGATTTGTTAGAAGACAACATTATGAGAATCAAATAATTGGAGATAAGCGAGCTGGCATGCTGAGAAGAAGTAAGTTAAGACAGAACACATGCTTAGTTTGTGAGTTTGAACCGAAGAATGTTAAGGTTGCACTTGAGAATGATGAATGGGTCAATGCTATGAATGAAGAGATTGAACAAATAGAGAAAAATAAGACATGGACTCTAGTACCTAGATCAAAAGATAAAAATGTTATCGGTACTAAGTGGATTTTTAGAAATAAGCTGAATGAGAATGGAGAAGTTACTAGGAACAAAGCTAGAATAGTTTGCAAGAGATATGCACAAGAAGGTATTGATTATGGTGAAACTTTTGCACCTGTTGCTAGACTGGAAGGAGTTCACATGTTACTTGCATATGCTGCACATAAGAACTTTAAGGTATATCAAATGGATGTCAAGTCAGCATTTTTGAATGGAGTACTAGAAGAGAAGGTCTACATAGAACAACCATAAGGATTTGTTGATCCAAATCAGAAAGACATGGTATGTAGATTGCATAAAGCTTTATATGGATTGAAGCAAGCATTGAGAGCATGGTATGAAAGGTTACATACTTATTTTTTAAGTATTGATTTTGTAAGAACTAGTGAAAATAACAATTTGTACATGAAAGGAGGATCTGATGATACTATTTTAATTGCTGAAATATTTTTGATGATATAATCTTTGGAGGACAGGATCATATATGTAAATCTTTTGATGATGAGATGAGAAAAGAATTTGAAATGTCAATGTTTGGAGAGATTAAATTCTTTCTAGGCTTGCAGGCTATTCAGCAATGTGATGGAATTTTTATCACACAATCAAAGTATATTAAGGAAGTATTGAAAACATTTGGCAAGGAAGATGCTAAACCAGTTGGAACACTGATGGTCATAGGTTGCAAACTGAGAAAAGATGATGAATCAACCGAGGTAAATCAAACATTGTACCGATCTATGATTGGTAAATTGATGTATGTTGTACACAGTAGGCCTGATATTGCACATGCAGTTGGGATTGTGGCTAGATTTTCTGCCAATGCTAAGGATTCACATATGGTTGCTGCAAAAAGAATTTTGAGATACTTGAAGAAAACAAAGGATTATGGTTTATGGTATCCTAAGGAAGACAAATTTGAACTAAGAGTTTACACCAATGTTCATTCGGCTGGAAATATAGATGACATGAAGAGCACAACCAGAGGAGCATTTTTCTTTGGTGAAAGACTTGTAACTTGGACAAGTAAGAAACAACCTTGTTTTCTTAGTCAACAGCCGAAGCATAGTATGTTACTGCTGTTACAAACTGTTCAAACATTGCTTATATCAAACAAGTGTTGGAAGGGATGAATGAGGTAATCACAGAGCCGGTGATTATATATTGTGACAACACTAGTGCTAATATATCTAAGAATCTTGTAATGCATTCAAAGACAAAGCATATATCAATTAAGTATCACTACTTAAGAGAACAAGTACAAGAGAAGCAAGTCAAATTGGAATATGTTACTTCAAAAGAACAACTTGCTGATATTTTTACTAAGCCACTCTGAAGGACACTTTTGAATACTTGAGGACTAGACTTGGGGTCCGTTCCCTGTCTAATGGTCACTAATGTGATCTGGAGGTTGCATCAGCCTAATCTTATGAGAGGATCATTCATGTTGATGCAACATAGCTCACACTTTATATTATGTCTAAAGTTGTGAAGGAAAGATTTGAGGAGCAAGAACAAAGACCTTGCATATCAGTATACCGAGATACATTGTATGCACCGAACTGTATGTTTTTATGTTTTTCTTTGGCATTGTTGTCAAAGGGAGAGATGTTGATGAAATATGAAGATCAATGAAAATCAGACTTGAGGATTGTTGTCAAAGGGAGACAAATCAGTATGGACAGAAATCATGATATATCTATCTGAGGGAGAGATAATATGAGAAAGTCAGAGAGAAAGTTGAATATTTGTTACTGAGAATAGAAGGAATGTGAGAGCTGCAAAGATCAAATTTGCAGAGGAGAGTTTGCACTTGTAATGCTGTTATGTAACATAGTGATTAAACATATTAAAGAAAATCATGCTAGGAGGAGCTTACTGAGCTACACCATTTACTTACAGAGTTGTGGAATACATGTTTGGTATGTGTATGACATATTTCATATTGCTTGTGTTGCCATCAATGCCAAAGGGAGAGATTGATGAACTACAACTGATTGAATACTTGAATGATTTGAAGATCAACGATTAGAGATCACTGAGTTACTGAATTGATGTGTAAGATGATTAAATTAGTAATATGTTGTCATTGATGTCAACTAGTTTTGACAATACTTATCTTGTAAGTTACAAGCATCTAAACATCTGTAGAAGGGAGAAAGAGATGAAGAACTGAAATATCTACATGTGAAAGATGGATATGATAGATGAGGATAAGGAATACTTTGAGTAACTTATTGATGAGTCTATGACCTTATGTTATTGACTTGATTATGTTGCACTAATCTATGATGAAGAAGGAAGCAAAAATGTACAAAGTAGTGTGGTTGGTAAATGAAGACTTCAGTATACACTGAGCCAGTGTAGTGTATACCAAGTGATAGTATTAACCGAGCTAGTATTCACCGACGCATTTCTTTGTTAACTGAGTATGGATGAAAATATTAAATGATTAGTTTAGTTTAGCCGACAAAAATTGATGAGCTGTAAATTGTTATGATTTCGAGGTTAAGGATAAAGTTTGTTATGAGATCCACGACTGACAAAATTCAAAGAAGATCTAAAGGATGAGATTGAAACGTGTTACTGACACATCTGCCGAGGAAGGTTTAAGCGACAAAATCAACGAAGGAGAACAAGTGGCAAAATTTGATGGATGCAAAGAAAACAGTATACTTGTCTATATAAAAGATATGAGTTTCATTGTGAAACTATGCCGAAGAAAGAAGACTGTAGAAGATTTTGGGTGAATACAGTTTCATGCATGCCTGATCAGACTGGTTGAAGGGGAACTGAACTGTAGAGTTAACCGAGCGTTAGAGAGCTATTACCGAGGGACAGTAAGTTAATGAATGTTGAGGAATTGAATTGAATTATTGATCAGAGGATTTGTATGGGCTTAGAATAGGTTTGAACATCTGCAAAATAAGTTGTATTGTAATTAGATCATCTACTGTTTCAGTTTAACCATTGATACAGAAAAATCTCCTAACCGAGTGGACCTAACAGTCTTATATTATGCCCTATGTCATTCAATGAATGTACATTGTTATCCTATCAACCCCATAGCGAATGCTGGTTGAACGATAACTGTTAGTCTTAAATCCTCTAATAGGGTCACACCTAACAATGTGTTTTGTAACCTTTAACAGGGTTGGCTCTTCATCGAGCTCACTTCAAAAGAGTGAAATTATTTTGGGTTACCGATCCTAGGTTGTTTTTCCCTTAGCAGGGTTTCCATGTTAAATCATTGTGTTATGTGTTTCTGTGATGATTTTTTTATTGTCATACTTTACATACTGCATTTTGATTGAGTCGGTAATTACATTAAGATAATTGTCTGCTAATCGGTAAAGGCACAAAAAGTATAACAATTTATGTTACCGAGTTGCAGAATTTGTTGAATTTGAATTGTAAGTTACATCTTTGCATTTGGGACTGTAGGATAAGTGATCTAACTAATTCACTGCCCCTCTCAGTTATTCTAACAAGAAGAAATATTGGATATATGATAACTCATTGACCAAAGTTTCTCTGGAAGAGGAGCATGTCAGAGTAGCTCACAAAAGTGTATATGAAGAAAGAAAATGAGGGGGGAGAGAGAGGAAAAGAGGTTGAAATGTCTTTGCATAAATGACCATTTAACAATATATTGTGGTCTAGAGAGTGAAGCTATTGGTTTAAGTGTAATAATGTATCTTTAAGGGCGTTATGTGATCTTATAGTTTGTAGAAGGTTAGGAAGACAAGAAATGTCATGAAGAGATCACATAAAATTGTATTTTTGGTAGAACAATAATATAGAAGGTATGAAGTATTTATTTGTTCGAAGAGATGAGAATTCAAAAAAGAATGGATTGTATAGAAATTAATTGGAGTAGAAGAAATGTGATAGGTAAAAGAAAATATGATAAAGGGTTACATAAATGTTACTAGTAGACAATGAAAAGTATGATGCTAAGCGACATGAAAGAAGTATACATTGTTATTCTAATGAATTTGATGAAATGTAAGTCTCGTAAAGAGGAAATCCTCTTTGAAGAGGATAGTGATATAAGAAATAATGAAGTAAGATGTTACAATTCTTTGATAAATGTTTTCCTAAAAGAGAAGCATGTGGTAGTAGCTCACATACATTTTGATGGAGTAAGAAAATATGATAAGGTAGGAGAGGATGAAAAAACGGGTTTGAATCTCTTTATAAATTGTCATTTAAATTATGTTGTACCCTATATATTGCAAAAATTGTTGTAAGTGGAGTTTTGTAAATTTAAAAGGTGATGTGATTATGTTGGGGTTTTTTTAGAAGATTACAAAAGTGAAGAAAGATGGCTTGAAAACCAAGGCAATAAATGCTAGAGTTTGTAGACGACTATAAAAGTAAGGATGTCTTGAAATGGGAATACAAGAAGTGTCATGGATGAACCAATGATAATAGTTTGTAGAAGACTACAAAAGTGAAGAAAGATGTCCTTGAAAAGGAAGATATTAAGCATCATGAAGAGACTAATGATAGTCATATTTGTGCAAGGCTACAAAAGTGAAGATGTCCCTTGGAAAGGAAGACGATATGTGTCATGGATATACTAATGATAACCATATTTTTAGAATAATATTTAGAAAGAAGGTATTGAGAAGTTATTTTTGATGAAATAGAGTATTTTAGGAGAGAGAAGAGGGAAAAAAGAGATTAAAACATGTGTGTAAATTACCATACGGTTTACCCTACAAATTGCAAAAATTAATGTTAGGGGAATATTGCAAATGTGAGGGGATATTAAGTCCTTTGAGACTATGTATAAGACTACAAAAATGAAGAAGAATAGGCTTGTATAGGAAGACAATAAGCATCATGAAAAGAGCAAGGATAATCATATGTTTGGGAGCATAGTGCGAAAGGATATGAAAAGAACTTATTTTGGAAGAAAAAAGGAGAATGTAGAAAATAATGGATTCACAAGATATTAATTAGAGTCGAGGAAGCATTGTAAGTAAAATAATATATGATAGAGAGTTAAGGTGGTTGGTAGGCAATGGAAGGTATGTTGTTAAAATACATGATTGAAGGATACAATGTTATTTTTAGGGAAAATATTTGAAAGAAATTGATGAATGAGGAAGCATTGTAAATAAAAGAACATATGATAAAGAGTAACATTAAGGTGGCTGGTAGGCAATGAAAGGTTCGTGTTAAAAGGCATGAAAGAAGGATACATTGCTATCCTAAAAGAGAAGATTTGAATGAATGTTATGAAATGAAAGAGTCTTAGGAAAGTGAAATGTTATCAGAAAAGGATAGCGAAAGAAGAAATGGTGAAGATATGATAACTCATTGACCAAAGTTTCTCTAAAAGAGGAAACATGTGGGAGTAGCTCACAAAAGTGTATATTAAAAAAGAAAATAAGGGGCGAGAAAGAGCCATAAAAGAGGTTTAAAGGTCTTAGCGTAAATCGTCATTTAACAATATGTTGTAATCTAGAGATTCGAGTACTTGATTTAAGTGTAAGATTGTAGCTTCAAGGGCGTTATTATGTCCTTTGAGAGTTTCTAGAAGGATGCATAAATGAAGAAGAATGATATCATTGCATGAGAATACAAGAAATTACATGAAGAGACCAAGGATAATTTTATTTTTGGTAGAACAATGAGAAAGAAGGTATGAAGTATTTATTTCTAGAAGAGATAAGGAGAATTAAAAAAAGAACGGATGCTTTAGAAACTAATTGGAGAAGGTGAAATGTTGTAGGTAAAAGAAAATATGCTAAAGGTACAAAAATGTTGTTGGTTGAAAATGAAAGGTATGATGTGAAGTGACATGAAAGTTGGATACATTGTTATCGTTATGAATTTGATGAAATGGAAGAGTCTCGTGACGAGGAAATCCTCTTTGAAGAGGATAGTGAAATACAAAATAATGGAGTAAGATGTTACAACTCTTTGACAAATGCTTCCCTAAAATAGGAGCACGTGGGAGTAGCTCACATAAGTGTATATTGAGTAAGAAAATATGAGAAAATGGGAGAAGATGAAAAAAGTCAGTTTTAATGTCTGTTTACAAATTGCAATTTAAATTATTTTGTACCCTATAGATTGGAGAAATTGTTGTAAGTGGAGTTTTGTAACTCTAAAGGGTAGTGTGATTATTTTGAGGGTTTGTAGAAGATCACAAAACTTTATAACGATGCCTTGAAATGGACGATAATAGCTGCCATTGATTGTAGAAGACTATAAAAGTATAGAAGATTTTTGAAATGGGAAGATAGGAATTGTCATGGACTGGCCAATGATAATAGTTTGTAGAAGATTGCAAAAGTGAAGAATGATGTCCTTGAAATGAGGCAATAAGTATCATAGATTGTAGAAGACTTCAAAAGTAAGGAAAGATGTCCTCAAAAAGGAAGGCATGACGCGTCATGAAGACACAAGATGCATTAGAAATTAACACAATAGATGAAAGGTTGTAGATAAAGCAAAATATGATAAAGAGTTACTTTAAGGTTGGGTTCGTAGGGAAGGAAATGTATGCTGCTAAAAGACATGAAATAAAGATATAATAATATCTTGAAGGAGGAAAAGACTTGAATGAATGTGGTGAAATGGAAGAGTATTGTTAAAAGGAAATCCCCTTGGAATTTGCTAGTAAAAGAAGAAATAATGAAGTAAGATAGAACTATTTGATGCGAGTCTCTCTTAAAGAGGAGCATGTGAGAGTAGCTCACTAGTGTAAATGTAGTAGGAAAATATGAAAAAGTTTGAGAACAAAAAATATATATTTAAAAGTCTACAAAAATTGCCATTTAATATTATGTTGTACCCTAAAGGTTGGAGAAATTGTTTTGAGCAGAATGTTTTACCTTTAATGAGGTGTGTGATTCCTTTTAGAGGTTTCATAAGTCATCAAAAGTGAAGAAATATTGGAGAAATTGTTTTGAGTGGAATCTTGAAACTTTAATGAGGTGTGTAATTCTTTCGAGAATTTGGATTAGATATAAAAAATGAAGAAATTCCTCTTTGAAAATTAAGATAAGAAGTGTCATGAAGAGACTGATGATAATTGTATTATTTGAAGAACGATAAATAAGGCATGAGGAATTTATTTTTTAAGAAATAAAGATAATCCAAAAAGGAAATGATGCTCTAGAAATTAATCATGAGTAGTGGAAAGGTTGTAGTTAAAAGGAATTATTATAATGAGTTACATTACGGTGGTTGATAGATGATGAAGGTAATGATGAAAATAGACATTAGCGAAGGATTTACAATTCTAGAAAGGAAATTTTGTGAATGAATGCGATAAAATAGATGAGTGTTTTCAGTAGGAAATCCTCTTGCAAGAGCATAGTGAAACAAGAAATGATGAAGATGGTACAATTCTTTGACAAAAAAATCTGTAAACGAGGAGCATGTGGGAGTTGCTCACAGAAGAAAATTCTATTTGAAGAAGATAGTAAAAGGAATAATGTTGAAGTTAGATGTTACAATACTTTGAAAATTGTTTCTTTAAAAGAGGAGGTGTGAGTATTTTGTAAAAGTGTATATGAAGTATGAAAATAATTAGTGGAGCCTCTGTGTGTAGCTCTCACAAGTGTATATGGACTATGAAAATATGACAAGGTAGGAAAAGAAAGAAGAACAAAGAGTTTCAATTTGTGAATTGTCATTTCACATTATTTGGGTTTTGGTAGATTTTATTTAATAGGTTGTGTACATATAACCATCTAACTATATGTGACACAAGTTGATTACATTTTATGTTCACGTTATAAATATTGTTGGTTATTGATTTATGAATTTAAAATTTCATTATTGAGTGATGTGTATGAAAGATATATAGCTTACATGGTTTTTTAAAATGTGATAGATATTGTTATATAATAAATGGTTGTGTGCATATAACCATCTAACAACATGTTGGCCTATGTTTTTTTGATTCATTTGATAAATATTTTTTATTATTGTTTTATGAATTTTGAATGCCATTATCGAGTGATCTGTGATAGTTACAGATCACATTGTTCTATTTTAATGCGTTAGACATTGCTATATAATAAATGGTTGTTCACATATACATATCTAAGTATATGCGAGACTTTGCTTCTTTGATTTTAAATTAATGTAATAAATACTGTTGATTATTTATTTGTGAATATTAGACGTCATATTGCAGAAGTCATTCTTGTCTTGGTTCAATTTTAATATGTTAGTCATTGTTTATACAATAAATGATTGTGTATAAATTACCATCTAATTTCAAAAAGAAATGATGAAGTAATATATTAAAACTCTTTGACAATAATTTCTTTAAAAGAGGAGCATGTGGGAGTAGCTCATACACTTGTAAACAATGTAGAAAAGAATGAGACAGTAGGAGAAGATGAAAAAAATAACTTTAAGTGTCTAATCACAAATTGTCATTTAACATTAAGTTGTACCTTGGAAATTATGTAAATTGTTTTACATGAGATCTTGCAACTTTAACAGTGCCTGTGCCTAGATTGAAAGTTTGTTATAAGGAGGAGAAACTTGGAGAAACATGTGCTTAGAAATAACAAAAAGAAGCATGATGAAGAGATCGATGATAATCATACTTTGGGAATAACAATGAGAAAGAAGATGCCAAGCATTTGTTTTTGAAGAAATAAGGAGAATCCAAAAAAAAAACGAATGAGTCAAGAGTGTAAGAAAGGTAGTAGATAAAAATTATGATAAACAAGGAACACTAAGTTGGTTGCTAGACAATGAAATGTATGATCCTAAAAGAAATCAACAATGCTAGCATAAAGGAGAAGTTTTGAGTGAACGAAATTAAATGCACGAGTGTTGTCAAAAGGAAACTGTTCTAGAAGAATACTATGAAAGAAGAAATAATGAAATAAGATGTTACAACAGTTTGACAAATATTTAACTTAAAGCGGGGCATGTGGGAATAGCTGATACAAGTGTATGTGATGTAAGAACATACAAGAAACTAGGAGAGAATGAAAAACATTGGTTTAATTGTTTGTGGACAAATTGCAATTTAACATTATGTTTTACGCTAGAGATTGGAGAGACTGTTTAAGTGGAAACTTGTAACTCTAAGGTTTGTGAGTCCTTTGGGCATTTGTAGAAAATTCTAAAAGTAAAGAAATATGCACTTGAAAAGGAGGACAATAAACACAATAAAGAGATAGATAATAATCATAGTTTTTGGAGATCAATTAGAAAGAAGGTATGAATAATTTATTATTGATGAAACAAGCAGAATCCAAAAACAAAATGATGCCCTAGAAATTAATTAGTAGAGGAAAGGTTGTAGATAAAAAAAATTATGATAAAGAGTTACATTGAGTTAGTTGGTAGACTATGAAATGTATTATGTTGGAAGACATGAAATAAGGGTACAATGTTATTGTAAAGTAGGAGAGGATTTCAATGTATGTAACAAAATGAAATATATTTTCTAAAAGGAAATCCTCTTGTAATAATATATTAATAGTGAAAGTAATAATGGATTAAGATGTTGTAACTCTTTGATGAGAGTTTCTAAACGAGCAACATGCTAGAGTAGCTCACAGAAGTGTATATTTATCATTTAACATTATGATGTACCCTAGAGATTCAAGAAAATTTTGTAAGTGGAATCTCATAACTTTAAGGAAGACAAGAAATGTCACAAAGAGACCAATGATAATCATTTTTTTGAAAAGATAAAGAGCGAAGGTATGCAAAAATCATGTTTGAAGAAATGGGGAGAATCCATAAAAGAATGAATGCCACATAAATTAATGAAAGGAGAAACAAATTGTAGATAAAGAAAAAATTATAAAGAATTACATTAACTTGACAGGTGACGATAAAAGGTATGATTCTAAAAGACATTAAAGAAGGATATAATTCCATGCCAAAGGAGGATAAGATTTGAATGAAAGTGATGAAATGGACAAGACTTGTGAAAGGAGCATACTCTTGGAAGAAGATAATGAAAGAAGAAATTATGAAGTAAGATGTTACAACTCTTTGACAAAAGTTTTTGTGAATGAGGAGTATGTGGATGTAGCTCATAGAAGAGCACATGAAGTAAGCAACTATGAAGTGGGAGAAGAGGAGAAAAGAGGTTTAGATGTTTGTGTACAAATTACCATTTAACATGTACCCTAGAGATTGAATAAATTATTGTAAGTGAAATGTTGAACTTTAAGGGGGTGTTTGAGTCATCCGAGAGTTTGTAGAAGATTGCACTAGTAACAATATTCTTGAATAGTAAGACAAAAAGTGTTATGAACAAACCAATGAGAATTATATTTTTGCAAGAATTGTGAGAAGAATTTATATTTTAAGAATGAAGGAGAATCCAAACAATAATGGATGCATTAGAAAATAATTAGAGTAGAGGAAACATTAGTGATAAAAGAAAATATGATAAAGAGTTATATATTAAGGTGGATAGTAGACAATGAAAGGTATGGTTTTAAAAGATATGAAAGAAGAATACAATATTATTAAGAAGTAAAGTATTTGAATGACAATGAGGAAATAAAAAGGATCTCGTGAAAAGGAAATCCTCCTAGAAGAGGATAGTGAGGGAACACATGATGAATTAAGATGTTACAACTCTTTTACTACTATTTCTCTAAAAGAGGAGTATGTGGAAGTAGCATTCGCGAGTTGTGAAGTAAGAAAATAAGAGAAGGTAGGAGAAGATGAAATAAGGTTTTGAAATATTTGTGTACCGATTAATGTTTAACGTTATGTTGTACTCTAGAGATTGGAGGAATTATTGTAAGTGAAATTTTGTAACTTTAAAGGGGCGTGTCCTTTGAGAGTTTTTAAAAGACTACAAAACTGAACACACGTGTTTGGAAGGGAAGAAAAGATTCCTTTGAAACTTTGTAGAAGACTACAAATGTCCTTGAATATGAATAATTGTCATGAAGAGACCAATCATAATCATATTTTGGGAATAATGGTGAATTTTTTTTATGAAGTTTTTAATGAAAAAATAGAAAGAATCTAAAGAAAGCGGATGCAATACGAATTATTTAGAGTAGTGGAAAGGTTTTGTAAATAAAAGAATTGTTGTAAAGAGTTAAACTAAGGTAGTTAACAAAGATTGAAAGATATGATGTTAAAGTACATTAAATAAAGATATATTGTTATCCTAAAGAAGGAGAAGATTTGAATGAATGTGAAGACATTGACGAGTCTTGTGAAAAGGAAATCCTGTTTGAAGACAATTGTTAAAGAAGAAATGAGGATATTGTTAGGAATGAATGCTAAATGTTTGGAAGCCATTCTGTAATAGTTGTTGCATTCATGACTATGATTGTCATTGATGTCAACACAGTGATTTTTCGGAGACTTGCAGAGAAGCAGGTAGAGTTTGAATTAGCACACGTGGGATATTGCAGTTGGAGCTATGCGATGTTGAGGATATACTCTTTGATATGTTATACTGTTATGGTTGAGAGTGTAGATAGTAATTCATTTATTCATGGAAGTTAGGAGCATTTTGGTGGAAGTTAGGAGCATTTTTGTGGAAGCAGTATTCAAGCAGTGTTCTTGAGTAGCGGTTTGTGGAAATCGGATGATATCTCCTAATCGGGATGGAATCTGGTTTTGTGCAGTTAAAGGGAAGTTGAAGACACATTGTTAGTGAAGTGGATGACAGTGCAAACTTCGAGGTTGCATGAGTGAAGAATTATTGTAGTTGGAATTCGGCAGTTTTGTGTAATTTTGATGTAGCGTGTGGAAACTTTTATTTTGTAATTGTATGCCGACTCATTTGTAATTACTTGAGTGTCGTATAAAGGAAGGAATGTTTTTCCTTGTTGTAGGGAGTGGATGAATATGAAGTAAAGAAAAGAGGTAAATCTGAAAGCGAATTTGTGAAGGAAGACATGCGAAGTACAAAGATCTGAAATTGAGATCTGGTGTAACAGTGAGTGCGGTTTGGCACAGTTAGATAAGAGGTAACATATTATTCTAGCACAATCCACAATTGATCTATTTCTCCTTTCAGTAATCCCATTCTGCTGCAGTGAACTCATCAGTAATAAATTCACCACCTGTATCTGATTTTAAGTATTTCAGTTCTTTACTAGTTTCTCTTTTCGCTTTAGCTTTATACCATTTAAATATTTTGAAAGCTTCAGATTTTTATTTCAAGAATATGACAGTCATCATTCTAGAGAAGTCATCAACAAATGAAATAAAATATTTAGATCTATAATATTTCTGAGTTCTCATAGGACCAATCAAGTCAGTATGAACTAACTCCAAAATAGCATTAGATGAAATGTGTTTCCTCTTCAAACTAGATTTTGACATTTTCCCCATTTCACATCGTTTGCACATAACATGGTCAGGTTTAGATATGCTCGGTAAATCTCTAATTTTTCTTTTCTTACTGATCTTAACCATGTTGTCAAAATTTACATGACATAACCTCTTGTGCCATAACCATACATATTCATTTTTAGCTAACAAACAAGAAGTTTCAACATTGTCAAGGTAGAATAAATTACCTTTTGATTGTTAATCTGTACTAACCAACTTTCCAGTCTCATCATTGATTTTCACCTTTCGTTTCTCAAATGCAACTCAGTGACCTGTATTATTCAGCTGTGCTACTCTCAACAAATTATAATTAAGTCATTTCACCCAATATGTATCGTCACATCTGATCTTATTGTTCAACAATATAAACCCTTTTCCTTTCACTAGACAAGGTGTATCATTTCGCATTTTCACAAATCCTCTATTATAATGTTCAAGGTATTTAAATTTCTCTTCATCACCAGTCATATGATGTGTACAACCACTATCTATAATCCAAGTATAATTCTTGCTAACTTTAAAAATACGTGTTGTTTCGACATACTTTTCTTCTTTAAAGTCTTCTTTTAAAGCCACAAATACTAGGTCTATGTCTTCATCAGTGTCGGTGTTTGTGTCATCATCATCTTCAATTAGGTAACATGTCTTCTTGTATTTATCTTTGTAGTCTTGATTGTCTATCTTATTGTACTGTTGGTTGCCTCTCTGATCTTGTTTATCTCGTCTCTCATACTTCCTTTGATTAGATCTTTCATTTGTTTTCTCATCTTATTTCCCGTTAGGACATCTAGCAACAATATGGCAAATCTCTTTACATTTTAAACATACCAATGGTAGTTTTCCTCTATATGTTCTTTTACTTTTTTCTCAAACTCTATATCTCTTAATTGATTCTCAAAACTTTGTTACCTGCCTGTGCCTATAGAGTTTCTACAATTCATGAAATGAGACAAACTCCTCGCAATAATATTACACTTGAGAGTCTAATCAATAGATCAAATTCCAATCAGTAGATATAGAGGTAGATCAAACTCATCAATCAGTATCTTTCAAATATCCAATCAGTTGTCAAACTCTCCTTCAAGATATTCAATCTGTTGTAGTCTATCAGAACCTCCTCGACTAGGGCTTCGGGATTGCGCAAAACTCCAACATATCGATGGTGTGAGTCCCATACAATGGGTACCAGACTTGATTTTTTTTTAACAGAATCCTTACTAGCACCCAACTTATATGTAAGCCTACCTTATTTGTTAAAGACCCGTGATAACATTGATGTCAGTTTTCATGACATCACATTGATTAAAAATATCAATTCAAAATTGCACCTGAAGACCAAGACAAAACAACTTTTATATGTGCATGGGGGACATTTTGTTGGAATGTTATGCCCTTCGGTCTTTAAAATGCAGGAGCGAGCTACCAAAGAGTCTTGACCACTATATTCCATGATATCATGCATAAGTTCTTAGAGGATTATGTGGATGATATACGTGCAAAATCTGACTCAAGGGAGGAGAATTTACCAATCTTAGAGAAAGTATTCACAAGGCCAGAACAATTCAGGTGAGAGTCAATCGAAAGAAATGTGCTTTTGGATTACAATCTAGAAAATTGCGAGGGTATATATTCTCAAAAAAAGGGATAGAGGTAGACCCCGCGAGAGTCAAATAACTAATGGAAATGGGAGCACTTATAAATATGAGTCAAATGAGATCACTCCAAGGGAGACTGCAATCAATCAAAAGGTTCATCTCCAAACTAGCAAAAAAATGCCACTCTTTTACTCAGCTCCTTAAGGACATTATTTAGATGCGATGACAAGTGTGAAGAAGCTTTGTCATTACTCAAAAAGCATGTCATGGATCCTCTAATTTTGATGCCACTAATAAGAGGAAAGCCTTTAACTTTGTACATTTCAATGACAAAATATTCTTTAGGGGCAGGGTTGGCTCAAGAAGATATAAATGCAAAAGAGAAAACTATTTATTACACAAGTAGGACCTTGGTAAAGTATGAGTTAAATTATAGTTTCATAGAAAGAGCATGTTTGGTAGTAGGTTTTGCTTCCCAAAAACTATGACATTATATGTTATTTCATAAGATCAAACTCATAACTAAAATTGACCCATTAAAGTATATTTTAAGAAAAACAAGTTTGACAGGAAGGTTGGCCAAATGGGTTATGGTGTTAAGAAAATTTGATATATAGAATACGTGGATAGAAAGGCAATCAAAGGTCAAGTTATAGTGGATCAACTAGCAGAGGCATCGTTGGAACATGAGCATCCTATTGAAGTGGAATTTCCTGATTCAGAAATAATCAACATTGAAGCAAAAACATGGAAATTAGACGTCAATGGTTCCTATACTCAACATGACACTGGAGCGGGCATACTATTGATTACAACTCAAGGATCAACAATTCCAAAATCATATAAGCTACTATTTCGATGCACCAACAATATAGCTTAATATGAAGCATTAGTTATTTGCATCAAATTTGCCATAGAATGGAAGGTGATAGAATTTTGAGTATATGGAGATTCACAAATAGTCATAAATTAGATAACCGATGAATATCAAACACAAGTTGACAAGTTGATACATTATAAGAATATGATGGAATATCTCAAGATATACTTTATCTTGATCACATTTGAGCAAGTGCCTAGAGAAAAGAGTAAAGCAACAGATTGCATGGAAACATTGGCTTCACGCCTACAGATGTCCTACCAAAGAGCAAGATACAAATTCTTGGTAGAAGAAATGGAACAACCTGCATTTGACCCTTCCAATTCCAACATGATTTGCCTATTAGTGAGATATGACTCACCCTGGTATGGATCCATATACACTTACTTGGAAGGTCAAACTTTACCCTTGGACCAAACTCGAAACCAGAAAAGAAACTTCAAAAGACAAGTCTCTTATTACACCCTTATATCTGACATGTTGTATGACAAGAGTTTAATAGAATGCTTTAAGGTGTTTAGAGAAGGAGGAATCAAAATTAGCCTTACAAGAAATCCATGAAGGAATCTGTGGATCACATTTGAATGGGTTAACCTTAGCGAAGAAACTTCTAAGGATGGGATATTATTGGCCTTCCGTGGAGACAGATGCATGACATTTTGAAAAGATGTATCAAAAATGCCAATATCATGGGAACTTAATTCATGTACCAGTTCAAGAATTGCATCTCATGACTACACCTTGTCCCTTCTATCAATGGGGGTTGGATCTAATAGGGATGATTTACCCACCTTCATCCAATGGTCATAAGTTCATTATAACTGCAACTGACTACTTTCCCAAATGGGTCGAAGTTGTGCCATTGTCTACCAGAATGGGAAAACAAATCTCAATGTTAATATTGAACCATATAATTAGAAGATATGACATTCCTCAACCCATTATAACAAACAATGCTAAACACTTCAAAAGTCAGTAATAAAAATGTTTTGAAAATATTGAAGAGAACAATCGACAATTCAAGGAGAGATTGACATATTCAGATAAATCCTACTTTATGGGCATATAGAACAAGTGTGAGAACGCCAATAGGAGCTACACCATTTTTCTTGGTATATGGAGCTGAAGCAGTGCTACCATTAGAGGTAGAAATTCTATCTCTAAAAGTTTCATTACATGGGTTGCTAACTGAGGAGGACTGTACAGTTGCTAGACTTCAGGAGTTAGAAGAGAGGCAACAACAAGCCTTTGATGATCTCAAAGTGTATCAAAAAGAATGTCAAGAAACTATAATAAACATCTCAAACCAAGAGCATTTCAAATAGGTGATTTGGTATTGAGAGAAAACCGTAAAAACCAGGCAAAAAGAGAGAAAGGAAAATGGGAAGCAAATTGGTTAGGTCCTTTTGTTATTACTTCTTGTTTTGGAACGAGTCCATATAAGCTAGCTGATTGTGATGGAGACGAACTACAAGAACCCATCAACAATATACGCCTGAAAAAGTTCTACACCTAAAGCAAATGAAAGAGTATAAGTCAAAGAGTATCAAAATATTGGATGAAGAAGCATCTTTTTTATTTTGTATAGTCAAAAGTGATCTTGGAAAAATTCAAAAATAATGGAAAATGATCTTGAAGAAAGAATTGTTGTATTGGTGAAAACCTAGAACATAGGCACCTTGATGATAAAAAAAAAAAAATACAAAACAAATGGAAAAGAAAGAAAAGTGCCTTGGTGAAAACCTAGCAAATAGGCGCTTTGGTAACAAAAAAAAGCATATAAAAGAGAAAAGGAGCAATAAATTCAATTGGTGAAAACCTGGTTAACAAGCGCCAATGAAAGTCAGGTCTCATTCCTATCCATCCTTGTATAAATTGCATTCGCCAATATTTGTAAAAATTGCATAATAAATCCTAAGTTAAATTTGCAAAATACCTAAGGCTTTCGTCATAGATCTGAAAAGTGTGCAATTCCAACATCATAATGAAATCAAACTGGGGGCAAATCTAACCTAAAATAAAAAATGATTCATCAAACATATATCAATTGACCCAAATCGATGCATCCAATCAGAAGCATAACACCTAGATTGTCGATTCAAATCCTAATTCAAATGGTGATCTTATAATGAAAAACGTTTAATCATTGACTTCGCAATGACCTTACCTTTATTAGGATTAAAATCAACAATCAAATATGAAATGGGTGAAATTCTACTTGAATTATGGATTTGAAAAACAATGCAAATTCGTTTCTAAGTGATTAGTTGATTGGTGAAATCATGTCTTTTTAGCAAATCGATGAAGTCTTGGACTAGATAAGCAATGATAAAATCATGATATTTTCTTTATTTTTGTATGAGTGTTCTAAGATCAATGTTTTAAGATATGTATCATTCGTCTAATGACATGATCATGAAAGAATCATCGAGGACATGTACATATGATTTTTAATAACATAATGCCAAAATCCACTTGCAATATTGAATCAGACAAAAGTGGTATTCAGACTATCATGGTTGAAATCGAACCAGTGATAGTTGTACCATGTTTAGGCATGTAACTCGAAAGGAAAAATATTCATATCATCATGGGGGAACTATTGAGGATTGTACCAATGTCAGTTTCAAAATGCTCAATGATTAAAATAAGCATCCTAATTTTGAATAGAGATGGCTAGCTGCATCGACACTAGATTAAATGCATTTAGATTGCATGGGTCCTTTTCTCAAAATTGGCTATGAAAGATAAAAAGGGGTAGAGTTAAACCAGATTTGAAAAAAATTCATCATTATTTTATGTGATTGAATGTGTTGGATATCGAAAAAAAATTGTTTGGTAGTTACACTAGTGCTCGGTTTCTAATCTGCTCAGTGTTTATTGCCGCTTGGTATTGGTGTACACTGATGCTTGGTAAAACTGCTCTGGTGCTCGGTTAGAACTAGAGACTTTTATTCTTGGTACTGCCTTGAGATAACTCGGTGTATAGACTTATGTAGTTAACTGACTAGCATGAGTAGCTTGTAGTACTTGCTTTTACCAACTAGATAGCATAGGTAACCGAGTGATTATCTTTGATATTAATGACAATCTTTAATGCTCAAATAGAGATAACACTAAGATGGACAATGTGGTTCCTTTACTTATTTTAGAAGAGATGCATATACAAAGAATGCCTAAGCATAAAAGGCCTAAAGGGGATACGTCAAAGGGACATTCTAAGACAACTAGAAATAACACAGTGATGCGTTGAAATTGTGGTAAAAGAGGGCATGTGAAGGAGTGTAGAAAAAAGTAAAAGAGCACTATGCTTCGACATATAAGTCCTATAATGACAATGATTTTGATGTTGTATTTATTTTAGCTAGCTATGATAGTAATGATGCTTGGATTATTTATTTGGGTGCTTCCTACCACATGTCTCCTCAAAAGGATTAGTTTTTTTGAATGTGAAGTATATGATGGAGGGGAAGTTTTTATTGTTGATAACACCTTAGTGAAGATTGTTAGCAAAGGATTTAGAAAAAGTTATATTTTAGTGATGGGAAGATTGTTTCCATTGATAATGTTTTACATATTCTTGATCTTCGAAGAAGTTTACTTTTATTCTCAAAGCTAAATGATTCAGTAATTCCACTAATATAAGATAAGTTTGGTTGTAGTTTTAGAAAAAAATTGTTGGTTCCTAAAGGATCTTGAATAGGGACTTTGTTCAACCTACATGCTTCTACTCTTTGTACTTTAACTTTTATAACTAGGATTGAAAATGCATGCATGTTGTGGAATCATAGATTAGGTCACATTGGTGAAAAAGGTTGTAAGTGTAATGCCGAAAATCTAAGGCAAAATACACAATAATTTTTTTTAAAGGCACAAAAGTGTACTAGGATAACGTACAAGTAATGTTGGACACAAAACACGAGGCACAACGACTGACACAATTTGATTCACAAGGGGAATCATGGCATGCGCTAGCATGCCAACATCCCTTGTTCGTCAGACTGCATTAGTCAACGAAATCCCTAGCTAGGTTTTGCATAAATTACTTTAAATGGATTCAACTCATTTCAAAACCAAATCATGTAAATATGAACTTTATTCTATCTCAACACTAGGGTTATAAAACCATAAGCAGTTGGAAAACATTAATAATCGATAAATTTAAAATATATTTAATGTACTCCTTGATTAAATTATAATTTTATTTAAGATTCATTTAACATTATTAATGTTTCCACAAAGGGATTTAAAATATTAAATATTATAATTACTATTTAAAACATTTATATTATATTATATTGAGTCTATAATTTACCTAGGTCCTTCTAGGGTTTATAAGGTTAACGAATTTCCCAAACAAAGTCTAAGTCTTAAAATGAGAAATAAAAAAAGTTATATAACATTAATAACAATAAATTATATTTTCCTAACTTTATTGTTACATTGGATTATTCCAAAAATATTAAATTATATTAACACAAATACTTAATCACAAATCTCAAATATTAAATGTTAAGAATTAATTTTAAAGTTTACTAAATTTAAAATTCAAAATTATCAACTTTAATATAAATTCAGCAATTTGTGTTTAATAGCAATTTTAAGAATAGGAATCTCACCAATAAATTAAAAAGTAATCACCAATACACACCTCACTAAATAACACAATTATTAATTTCATGACTTTATATAGCCACTTAATTTTAATAAATAAAAAGAATACGAAGATTTTAAGATTAAGCCCATTTCTTTGTCGGGCCATAAATAATAATTAAAATCACTTAAAGAAAAGGCCCCCTATGACAAACCCTAACCCTAATTCAAAATTAGGGTTAGACCACAAAATAAAAGTCTCTTAAACCCTAATCTTATCATTTTGGATGTGATTGTTTTGGGCCAAGGGCTTGTGTGAGAAGTTCAGGTTTTTGTGTACACACGTGTACATGTGTGTATATACACACGAGAGGTGTGGATATACACATGTACTTTTGTGTGTATATGCTATCACCAGTTTCTACAGAGGAATGCTCACAGCCCCTGTAGTTTCCTACTAGGGTTTCAACATAACCTTCTTTCAAAATACACAAGGGTAAAAATTGTTAGTTAGATTGTTTATTATTATCTTTTTTGAATTTATTTTTCGGATAATATCATCTCTGTGATATCAGAGAGAGTTAATCTATGTTTCTTTTATAAATTGTTCTATGTTCAGTTATAATAAGATTTTTTTTTCCAAATGTTCATTGGCATTTCATGCTAGTAAACATTTTGTTTATAACTGCAATGTTATTGTCCTTTATTTTTTTTAATATTCTGCAATGTAAAGTTCTTTATTTATTTAATATTATGAAATGTTAAAGTTCCTTTAATATAATTTGTTTTCAAAACAAGAAAGCATGATAAATTTTTTTTTAATGAAAATAAACTTAAAAATTCAGTTTGGAGGCTCGACGACCGGCTGACAGACGCGGGCGGTCCGGTCGCTGCCTCACTGTGGGTTGCGGAGGTCAAGCTCCTTCGCACCCATTGTTGTGTGTAAGGGCTTGAAACCCTCCGCACCCACAGTGGCGTGCGGGGGCTCCCCTGCCCTCTGTCCCAGAATGGGGACGGTGGCGCAGGGTTGTCGGCCAAGGCAAGTACGGGGGGAAAGGAAAATAATTTATGGCTTCGACCCTCCATTTACAATGTATTTTTTTATATATATTAGATTTGTTAAAGTAAAATTTCAATCGATGGTATTGTTTATAATGTGGTGTAAAATGTGAATGTTACAGTATATATATATATATATATCACATTAATTTTATTCACATAAAATGATAAGACTAGAAGATAAGACTAGAAGGAATATTGTACTAAAATATATTTATATAAATATGCTAATATATTGAAAGAATATATTAGCATATTTTTATAATTATATATATCTTATACACATATTTAATACTTCATATGTATGTGAATACACTAGGAAATGAGGAAATAAATTACTGCAATATTTTCTATACATTATGCACTTAGAATTCAATTATATATATAGATAGGAAAATTCTCTTTATAAACAAGAAATTTACTTTCCGACATGGATAAATCTCAAGTCTATATATATACGTGAAATGAACTTTTAAATCAACTAAAATTTATTCTTTTATCAACAAAGTAAGGGAGAAAGAAACAACAAATGAATTTTGGCCTCATGATAGAATTTAAATATAATTTTTTATATATTATAAATTCAAGTCAATATATTGGTAATTATAAACATACAAAATTTCATTCTCCTTCATAAATAATCAAATTTAATTTTGAATAATCCACTAGGGTGAAATAATATATGATTCCTCTCTTTATTTCAAGAGCCACATTGCAGAATTATATTACAAGGAAAGAACACTCTACATAGATTTTTTACAATGATAACATTTTCTAACTCAAATCTTTCCTTTTCTAAGGAATTTTAAACAAAAATAAACCATGTTTCAAATAACTCAATTGATATTATCTTCATCTTGCATCCAAGCTAAAACTTGCAAATTCAAGAAAATTTCTACATGACCATTGAGGCTCACCTCCCAGCCAAAGCCTTTATAAGGCCACCCCAAGCTAGGGGAAACAAGGAAGGATGGGTAAGAAGCAATGTCACTTCAACAAGAACAAAATGGGTGAAGGTGGAAATTAACCCAATGGAGAATGCCATACTTAAACAAGAACAAATTTCTTTTTACACAACATTGGCTTCACAAGGTTGATCTTCATAACCAACTTTCTCACTTCATAAAACACAACCTCTCCCCTTATGACCCCCAAAGTGTAGTACAAAAGTAGGGAACATGGATGCCCATACAACTATGCTTCTTTCCCCTTCCTCCAAGAGGAAGGACTATACACAAAAGGCAAATTCCCAACTAACTCCTTCACCCTCAAGACTCTGAACCCTCCCAAGGGTTAGTATAGTCTTGCACTCCCAAAAACACACAAAGAAAACCAAAGAAAAGAAGAAAACTTCATGAAATAAAATTTGAAATCAAGACAACACACATACAACATGAATTTACAAAACCATAACAATTACATATGACATAACCTTTCCTGGTAGATGCACTAACCTTCCTCCAAGCATTAATGGCAAGATGATCTTGATGAAGAGCTCGAATCCCTTCCTAGCTTTTCTTCTTCTCTTCAAAATTCTCTCTCCTAATCGCCCTCTTAGGTAGTAGTCTCTACTAAGATGAATTCACCGAAACCAAGTGCAAGAAGTGTTCCCCTTTTTCCCCCAATTTTGCTAATAGGAATACATTCTTCCCATCTCTACCCCCATCCCAATGAAGAGTAATTTCCTAGGATAGTGTTTCCTCACCACTTGTCCCTAATTAGGGAATGTGAGGATTACCAAGAAATGGGAAGAAGGGATAGTCTTGAATCCATACCCATTTTTGTCACTCCCAAATAAGGCTCTATTTTAGAGGTCATTTCGAAGTTTTGGGTGTTGAAATAGGCAAAAATTGACCCCCAAACGTATGTACATACATTGGGATAGCTAAAAGTAACGTTAACCACTCTCTAGGACTCATTTTAACCTCCCTAAAACTCATGTGAAGTTAATTCACGAAAATGGAAATGATGGGACTCAAGTCTTGGTTTCGTAATTAAGTAACCACACCTAGGAACTCACAAAGTGGCCTAAGGGTAGTGTTAAGTATTACTATTCCACTTAGGCATGCCAACACATAAGGACACGTGTCAAGTGACAGAACATAAGGACCACATCGCTCCACTTAAATTCACACATGGCATGCCAAATGGATAATCACAATTGCATTTAACACATTATTTCATTCAATTATGCACATATATACACTTAGAAATTAACATACACTCATACATCACATATACGAATTAAAATACATAATAACAAGGTCTTTCTATTCATAGAGTTAACCTTTGCCTTTTACTGTTTTCATATTGCTCCATTCTTGTTTCCCCGCATTTAAAACCATGGTCATAAGCATGCACACTCGATTAGATTATCAGTATTTCATGAAATCACCACATATACAATCATTTATAAAGAAAAGCAGGATCTATGCTATCATTCAATCATGTATACACTAATACACTGCATTTCACGATTTCATCATATTCATAAACCATATTATATTCTATTTCCATAAGCATCACATGTAAGTTCTGTTTCAACTTTCACAAGTAACCCTAAATCAAATGCAAAACCTTCTCATTAGGAAATCAACATCTTAACCATCTCAATTCCTATTCCATAAGATAACATAAATCAAAATGCGGAATTCAAAACTCGATTATCCTTCTATATCATAAAATCAGGATGAATCTAACATAATCATATAAAGATACCTCTAACATCATCATCCATTTAATCATGTAAAATCATTGCATAATATCCAATGATATGAAGTCATTAACAAAATAAGTCTAATATCTCAAAATAGTATATCATTAGGATAGTCCAAGTGTGAAAATGTTAGCCGAGCTAAGATGGGTCGGGGTAGGACCTCACAGTAAGACCATTATAGATATAAACTAAATAAGGGTATTTATAAGTATTCTATTGGTAGGAGTGAGTTCTGTGAGCCCTATGTTTTTGGTGAACAAATTAGATCTTCATTTCCTTAAGGTGTTAATAAGGCTAATATACTTTTAGAAATTAGTAATTTAGATATATCTGGTCCAATGAATGTCGACTCTTTGAATAGATCTTGGTATTATGTATCTTTTATTGAAGATGTCTCAAGATATACATAGATTTATTTTATGCATTAAAAATCTAAAGTTTTCACTATGTTTGTGGAATTTAAGGCATTAGTTGAAAAGAAATCAAATTATAAGATAAAAGTATTGAGATTTGAAAATGGGAGAGAATACTGGTCTAGAGAATTTTATGAGTTTTGCAAACATGTGGGAATTGTTAAGAAAAAAAATGCACCTTACACTCTTTTATAAAATGAGGTAGTAGAAAGAATGAACCGTGCATTAATGGAAAAGGCAAGGAACATGTTAAGTAGTGCTAAACTAGATAAATGTTTTTGGGTAGAAGCTATAGGTAATACTTATTTTATGATTAATAGATCTATATCCTTATAAATAATTTGTTGATAAAACACCTTATAAAATGTGGTTGGGTAAAAAGCCTCCGGTTTCACATTGAAGAGTCTTTAGTTGTGAGGACTTTATTCACGCGTCTTAAGTAATTTAAATTGTAAGTAATTTAAATTGGTTCCAAAAGCTCTAAATTGCATCTTTGTAAGATATGGTGAGAATGTAAAAGTTTTTAAGCTTTTGAATCCTCTAACCTAAAAAATGATGTTTTCTATAGATGTAATTTTTAAGAAATTTTGAGCTAACTCAAATGAGGAACAATCAAAGGAAAATTCAAAGACAATGGATTTTGAAACTGTTAAGTTCCAGATTGCTGCAAAAGTAATAGCACTGTCATAGATAGTATGTGTTTTCCAAATGCATCGATCTCTTGAATATATACATGGTAAAGACAAGAAGAGACATGTCCCTTCATGGGACATCTCTATTCATTAATCTAATTTAATAATTAACTATATAGTCATTTTAATAATAAATAAATAATCAACATTTTATACGCACACATATATATAATAATACAAATAATATATATATATATATATATATATATATATATATATATATATATATATATCATTTCTCATAATTTATTATATATAATTAGTTTTATCTAACCGATGCTACATACATCAACACTCCCTGTTAGCTAGGGAAGGTAAAATCATATATCACATTTCTTGTGATAAGAAATCTCACATATCTCGTGAAGGCAGATATCATATAACACGTGATGCTCATTTAAGTATTAGATAACTTGTGAGATGAGGAATCACCTAACATGTGTTACTTATTTTATATATCACCTAGCATGTGGTATGAGGAATCACCTAACACGTGATACTCAGTTTTACATATCACCGAACATGTGATATGAGGAATGACCTAACATGTGATACCCAGTTTTACATATCACCTAACATGTGATATGAGGAATCACGTAAGACGTGATACCTGATTTTACATATTACCTTAGATCGTAATATGAGGAATCATCTTAGATCATGAAACCTAGTTTTACCATCACGTTAGATTGTGATATGAGGGATCACCTTAGATCGTGATCCCTTATTTTCATATCACCTCAGATATGATACAAGGATATTGTAAATTTGAGAACATTACATTCCTTTTACATATAACCCTATTATGGTATGTGCACTGACATATTGAAAGTCTACCTTAACGAATCTCCATTACAAGATCGTCACGTTGTAATACCAAATACAAGTGTTCATTGTCGAAAAGTTGTCACCTTTCTCCAATGCTCACAGGACGACACATAAGTCTTGGAGTTACACACATGAAATCCACCTTGACTCATTTCAGAGGGTGGATCCATCATGGCTCATCTCAACATAGCAAGTTTATCTCGAAGTAACACAACCTTCCCTCTAGCAATAAACTCGGTGGGAATATCAACCATATGTTTTGTACTGATAATGTACTTTAAATAGCATACTTATGCACTACATATCTTATATAGTTTGCATCACTCTAGGTGAACCCCGAGTTATGTAGGATCTAGCATAAAGGCATTTAAGCCAGCACACATGAGACTCAATCTAATGATCAGAGTCCTTTGGATGCTTCCTTTAAGGTCTTCTAACAACCTCCTCGTCCAAGGTTGTTTTTAGATGAACTATCATACTCCCTCTGAATCTAATATTAACCCTCTGCAAGACAGTTGTGTCTTTGTTCTTTGGTCTGCATTAAACTCTTTTCTTGAATGCCCAGTCATCTATCTAGGAATATCATGACCTAGATATATACATCAAAGCCTTCTAGTTGACATACATGAAATTTCATTATATGAATCGCAATTATTTTTCCTTTTATAGTTTCTTGGTCACTAGTGAAACCATCTCGATATGGTTTACTCCCTCTGAATCAATATGACCAAGATCCTTGGAAATCAAATAAGGTAGATCCTCTAGATTTTGTATTGTCCCCCTTTGAATCTTTGAGTATTGACATCAACATTTAACCTTCTCGTCCAAGGTTTTCTCTGATGGTTCATGAAAGTTTTTCTGAATATGATATCAACCTTCTGACCTTGTTGTCCAAGGTTGCTTCTAATAGATAAAGTGTCAGACTCCCTCTAAATCTAATAGCAATCCTCCTTAATTTTCCTGCAAGAGCATCCTCAAAAAAATATCAAGGCATATAGCTCTTATTGTTCATTTTGAATAAGAGAATAAGAGAGAATTAGAAATACAATACTTAGAAATTGAACTGAAAAATATTGATCTCATATAGTTAAAGAGTATCCTTCAACTTCTCTTACTAACATAGATGCACACCCTTTGTACAATAACCTTCATTTTCTTATACTTTGAACATTATAGCATATAGTGTGCTTATAAGTTCTCCAACTCTTGAGTCATGAGAAACATGAAGTCTTCAGCAAGAGAAAGCACTTTGCTTTGAATTCTGGTGCACTCTCCATGCTCGACTTGGTAGTAGCAACTGTATCAGGCGGAGGGCGCATAAATTGCTCTCCCGATTGACTGACATGCTGACTCAGAACATTCTGTCGATCGCTTGATTCAGCTGCCTGAAACCTCAATCCCGGTAGTTTTGAAATTTATTCAGTCCGAATGACTGCTCCTGAATAAGCTTGTAGGCATATGTCCTTCTGGATGTTGATTGAGAATTTTGCTTGGGAATTTCAACCTTCATAACAACTCGTTATTGCTATCTAAGGAATCTAATATTTTGGATGTCCATGAATGATGTGTCAGGCCCATGTTGTCTTTGGTCAACTCGGTGTGTTTAAACACGTTCTATGTGAAGCCGCACCACCTATTACTTTCTGTGTCGATGATAACGTTCGGTTGTCAAATGGACGCACTACATGGCACCGAGGATACTTGCAAAAATCACCTTCGACAACAATGGACCTTATGGTCTTCAGATTCTATTATGAGTGTTTCATCCATTACAATCAATTCTCAAATCCTCTGTCTACTGCTTCGATATTTCAAGGCAATGTCCATTGCGTTGAGACTGATACACCAATATCTGAACTTACGGTAACATACATAATTTCCTCTCTTGACTCTTCTAGGATAGAGAGTTTTACGAACTCCTCTCACCATGGCAAGAAGACATAATACAAATGCATATTCGTAACTCGTACACTTAGTAGATAATTTAAAATGCTATTAACTCTCGTGCCTTATTAATTTCTCCATTCTCTGTAAAGTGACGGGCATGGATATAATAATATTGTTATACTCGATAATCCACAGACAGTGTCTTGTATTCCCCTCCCAACCATAGATGACATATTTGTTGGCAAGTGGTGTTTTGGGGCACTAGGGATCACTTGAGCGTTGTCATTTATGACAACACTTATGCTGGAGTGATTGCATGCAGAGAGGTTTGGTAATGGAGTCACAGTCATGAAAATGACTATGTACGTAATCAGGACAATAGTGTACTGGTGTACATTTTTAATTAGCGATGACAATATATGATGTATTATGGCTTGCGAAGATAGTAGAAGGTATTTTGGGATATGTAGGACCTTATGATAATATCGCATATGTTTTGGTGATTAGATCAGTAAGATACAGTGATATGAAGGTGTGCGAAGACAGAGAATAAGTGTATTAGGGCACATAAACAGTTGCGATGGTAGAGAGAAGAATAGTGGATATGGTAACGTGGTAAGTCAGATGGATATGGTAACGTGCTAAGTCAGATGGTTGCTGATTAGATATGTAAGATGATTAAATCAGTAATATGTTGTCATTGATGTCAACTAGTTTGACATCACTTATTTTTTAAGTTACCATACCGAAACATGTAAAGAAAGGAGAGAAAAAGATGAAGAACACAAATATCTACATGACAAAGATGTATATGACAAATGAGGATAAGGAATACATTGGGTAACTTATTGATGAGTCTATGACCTTATGTTATTGACTTGATTAAGTTGCATTCATCTATGATGAAGAAAATAGCTGAAAGACACAAGGCAGTGTGGTCGGTTGACGAAGCAGCACAGTATACATCGAGTAGTGTAGTGTATACCGAGCACAATATAAACCTAGGTTGTGTTCACCGACACATTTCCTTGTTAACCGAACAGAAGAAAGGAACTAAATGATCAGTTTAGTCGATAAGGATTGTTGAACTGGAAAGTGAATGATGACGAGGTGAAAAGATAATGTTTGTTACGAAGATCAAGGACTAACAAAATTCAAGGAAGATCTAAAGGATGGAAACAAAATGTGTTACTGACACATCAGTCGAGGAAGGTTTAAGCGACAAAATGGAGGAAGGAGAATAAGCGGAAAAATCTAATTGAGGAGAAGAAAACAGTTTACATGTTTATTTAAGAGACTAGGGTTTCGTTATGAAACTCATGTCGGAAGGAGGAGACTGCAGAATTATCGCGTGAACAAGCTTCATGCAAGCCTGATCAAACTGGTTAAGGAGAACCGAATTGCAGAGTTTACCGAGAATCAGAAAGCTATTACCGAGAGACAGTAAATCATTGAATATTGTTGAACCAGAATTGATATATTGATTAGAGGATTTGAATTGAGACATTAAGTCTTGTAATGTCACTCATAGAATGTACATTTGTTATTTTGTGAACCCCATAGTGAATGTTGGTTGGACGATAATTGTTGGTCTAAAATCCTCTAACAAGGTCACACCTTATAGTGTGTTTTGTAACTTTTAAAAGGGTTGGGTCTTCACTGACCTGACTTCAGAAGAGTAAACAATTTTTGGGTTGTCTGTCCCAGGTGGTTTTACCCTTAGCATTGTTTCCACATTAAAGCTCTTGTGTTATGTGTTCATTGCGATGATTGTTTGTTGTCATACTCTACATCTTGCATATTTTATTTGTCGGTAATCATTGTATGTTATTGATTGGTAATCGGTAAAAGCACAGACAATATAGTATTTTATGTTATCGATTTTGAATTGGGACTGTGGATAATTGATTCACCCCCCTCTTAGTTATTCTAACATTTGGTATCAGAGCGTTGGTTACTTGGAACAAAGTTTTAAGGACTTCAGCACAAAGGTCTCAAAATGTTTAAGAGGGAAGTGCCAAAGCTAAACAAGGATAACTTCACAATATGACAAAGTTGAATGAAGCTGCATGTATCTGTAATTGGGAATTCTGCCCTTACACTAATGGAGACTGGATACCTTGCATCGCCCACTGGTCCCTCGACCCTTGATCAACTAAGAGACATACATGAACATAATGTTACTATGATGGAGATTGTTGCTGCTTGTACAGATGTCGAATTTGAAGATATCAAGGAATGCACTACTACTTAGCAGATGTGGGATAAACTTGCTCAAGTTTATAGTGGAGAAGCGAATGTCAAAAGAGCCAGAGCTGAAAGCTTAAGAGGAAGATTCGCTGACATGAAGATGAAAGAAGGTGAAAACATTGTGCAGTACACAAACATAATAAAGAAGGTGGTTCATGCTATTAGAGCATTAGATGGAATTATTGATGAAGACATTGTGGTAAGCAAAATTCTAAGGACTTTATTGACTATTTATGCCATCAGAATATCAGCAATTCATGAAAATAGGTCAGCACCTAACAGTTCACTCACTCTTGATAATCTGATTGGAAAGCTAACAACATTTGAACTGAACAACTATGATAATAGTGTTGTACCGACTGTTGAATCTGCCTTTATGACTTCTCTGAAGATTGGTAAGTCTAGTTGTAGAAATAATAAGGATGGTTGTGGTAGCAATACTGATAATGAGCTTGATGAACTTGAAGCTCTTATGACCAGAAGGTTACCTAAAGGTAAAGGAAGATTTAGAGGTAAATTACCTTTAGCATGCTTTAACTATAAAGAGGTTGGTCACATTGCTTCTAGATGTCCACACAAGAAGGAAGAAGATAGAACCAAGGACCGATATGAAGCTATGGGAGAAGAAACAATATAAGCTACCGACACTACAACATAGACAACCGAGACAATAATGACAGAGGCAAAAAGGTATGTTACATAGCAGAAGAAAATGAATTAGAACCTGATTCAGATGATGATGTAGAAGTAGTATTTGTTGCTATGAAAGATGATTATGAGGAAGAAGAAAAACAAGTAGAAACAACATTGATTTCTAAAGTTAATAAAAATGATACATGGATCATAGATAGTGGCTGTACACATCACATGACCGGTGATGATGATAAATTTGATCATCTTGAGCAATACAATGGAGGATCTGTTAAGAGGGGTAATGATACACCTTGTATGGTAAGATGTAAAGGATCCCTGATGATAAATGATAGAATAAAATGTGAAAATGCTTATTGGGTAGAAGGACTGAACTATAATTTTCTAAGTGTGGCACAACTAAATAATTCAGGTCACTAAGTTGCTTTTGAGAGCAAGAAAGTAAAAATATTTGATGATGGAGGAAGACTAGTTGGAATTGGAGCACAATCGAAAGGTAATTTGTTTTATCTTGATAATGATGAGTCTTCTTGCTTGATGATGAAAAATGAAGATGCTTGGTTGTGGCATAAAAGGTTATGCCCTGTGAATTTTGATAACATGATTAAGATCAGGAAAAAGAAAAGAGTTAGAGATCTGCATAACTTGTCAAAACCTGATCATGTTATGTGTCATGAATGTCAGAAAGGTAAAATGACCATATCTAGTTTCAAAAGCAAAGATTATTCAATAAAGAAGATATTTGAGTTGGTTCATACCTACCTATGTGGTCCTATGAGAAGTCAGAGTTATTATGGAGACATATTTTATTCTTTTCGTTGATGGTTATACTAGATTAATGACTGTCATGTTCTTAAAAGAAAAATCTGAGACATGCAAGATGTTCAAGTGGTATAAAGAAAAAGTAGAGAAAAAGACTGGTAATGAATTGAAATGCTTAAGATCTGATAGAGGAGGTGAATTTATCTCTGATGAATTTAGTAACTTTTGTAATGAGCATGGTAATAAAAGATAGGTCGCTGCACCGAGGACACCTTAGCAGAATGACATTGCTGAAAGGAGGAATAGGTCAATTTTTGACTGTGCTAGGACATTAATGATAGAGAAGAATGTTGCTGAGACATACTAGAGAGAAGTTGTCATCACAATTGTTTATGCTCTGAACCGAGTTCAATTGAAGAAGGACATTAACAAGACACCCTATGAGTTATGGTTTGGACACAAACCCATTGTAAGTTATTTCAAAATTTTTGGAAGAAAATATTTTATTCTAAAAGATGAAAGGAATAGAAAGTTTGACTCAATGGTTGATGAAGGGATATTTCTAGGATATTCCAGTAAAAACAAAGCATACAAGTGTTTGAATAGAGTTACAAATAAAATGATTGAAAGTACTAATGTTCGGGTTGATGAGTTTGATGATAAGAAAGCAGAGGAAAGCAAAAAGGAACCGGAAGACTACACTAGATTCACTTACATTGAACAACCTGAGTACATATGGAAGCTGCAGACTGTGACAACCGGTCAGCAAGAAAACAATATCCAGGAGCAGGAAAGACCTACCGAGCAAGCAAATGAACCTGCACAGGATGAACAAGAAAGAAAAGATCAAGTACTACCATTATTTTTCAGAAGACATCATCCTTAGACACAAATAATTGGAGATAGACAAGCTGGAATGATGACAAGGAGTAAGACAAGACAAGGTACATGTCTAGTTTGTGAATATGAACCAAAAAATGTTAAAGTTGCATTGGAGAATGATGAATGGGTTAATGCAATGAAAGAGGAAATAGAACATACAAAGAAGAAAAAAACCTGGAGTTTAGTACCCAGACCTAAGGGCAAGAATGTTATCGGTACTAAGTGGATATTCAGAAACAAGCTGAATGAAAATGGAGAGGTAACAAGATATAAAGCTAGATTGGTATGCAAGGGATATGCACAAGAGGAAGGAATTGATTTTGGTGAAACCTTTGCAGCTGTTGCTAGATTAGGAGTTAGAATGTTACTTGCATATGCTGCACACAAAATGTTCAAGTTTTATCAAATAGATGTTAAGTCAACATTTTTGAATTGAATACTTGAAGAAGAAGTCTACATAGAACAACCAGAAGGGTTCGTTGATCCGGACAAGAAATATATGGTATTTAGATTACCTAAAGATTTATATGGTATGAAACAAGCACCTAGAGCCTAGTATGAGAGGCTGCATACTTATTTGTTAAGTATTATATTTGTTAGACCGAGTGAGAACAACAATTTGTATCTGAAAGGAGATATTGATAATACTATTCTGATTGCTGAAATATTTGTGGATGATATTATCTTTGGAGTTCAAGATCACATATGTAAATCGTTTGTTGATGAGATGAGAAAAGAATTCGAAAAGTGTATATTTGGAGAGATTATGGTCTTTCTAAGACTGCAAGTGATTCAAGAGAGTGATGGGATATTCATCACACAATCTAAATATATCAAGGAAATACTGAGAACATTTGGCATGGAAGATGCTAAACTTGTTGGAACACCGATGGCTACTGGATGTAAACTGACTAGGGAAGATGAATCTACAGAGGTAAACCAGAGACTGTACCAATCTATGATTGGTAAATTAATGTATGTAGAGCATAGTAGAGCAGAGATAGCACATGATGTGGGAATTGTTGCAAGATTTTCTGTAAATCCTAGGGAGTCACACATGGTTGCTACAAAAAGAATCTTAAGATACTTGTAGAAAACAGAGGACTATGGATTATGGTATCCTAAGGTAAATTTGAACTCAGAGTCTATACCAATGCTGATTGGGCTAGAAATGTGGATGATATAAAAAGTACCACCGGAGGAGCATGTTTCTTTGCTGAAAGACTTGTTACATGGACGAGTAAGAAGCAGGCTTGCATTTCTCAATCTACAGCCGAAGCAAAGTATGTTGCTCCTGCTGCATACTGTTCAAATACTGGATATATTAAGCAAGTGTTGGAAGGTATGAATGAGGTAATCACTGAGCCGGTGATTATATATTGTGACAACACTAGTGCAATAAATATTTCAAAGAATCCAGTGTTGCACTCTAAGACAAAGCATATATCTATCAAGTATCACTACTTAAGAGAACAAGTATAGGAGAAGCAAGTGAAGCTAGAATTTGTTACATCTAAAGAACAACTTGCAGACATTATTAGAAAGCCTCTACCGAAGGATACATTTGAATACTTGAGGACTAGACTTGGGGTCCGTCCCCTGTCTACCGGTCACTAATGTGATCTGGATGTTGCATCAGCCTAATCTTATCAGGAGATCATTCATGTTGAGGCAATATAGTTCATACTTTGGATCATGTCTAAGGTTGTGAAAAGTTTAAAGAACTGGAACAGATTGGCATATCAGTATATAGAGATACAAAAAATGCACCAGACAACAGAGAGTTAAATGGCTACTACAAGAGTTGTATGTTTATTAGTTTCTTTGGCATTGTTGTCAAAAGGAGAGATAGACAATATGAATCGATGAGAACCCTGAAACATCTATCTAAGGGAGACGATAATCTGAAAGAAAGGGAGAGCATTGAATATCAGTTACGGAGAATAGAAGAAGGAATCTGAAAGCTTAAAAGATCATATCTGCAGAAGATAGTCTGCACATTTGTAATGTTGTTGAGTAACGTAGTGATTAAACATATTAAGCTAGGGAGAGCTTTTACAACATTTGTTTACAGAGTTGTAGAATACATGTTTGGTATGTGTATGGTATATTTCATATTGCTTGAGTTGCCATCAATGCCAAAGGGAGAGATTGATGAACTACAACTAATTTAGAACCTAATTGAAGATCAGTGATTAGAGATCACTGAGTTGCTAAGTAGATATGTAAGATGATTAAATCGGTAATATGTTGTCATTGATGTCAACTAGTTTGACAGCACTTATCTTGTAAGTTACTACCCTGAAAAATTTGAAGAAATGACAAAAAAAGCTGAAGAATGGAAATATTTACATGAGAAAGATGTATATGATAGATGAGGATAAGGAATACATTGGGTAACTTATTGATGAGTCTATGACCTTATGTTATTGACTTGATTATGTTGCATTCATCTATGATGAAGAAAAGAGCTGAAAGACACAAGGCAATGTGGTCGGTTGATGAAGCATCACAGTAGACACCGAGCAGTGTAGTGTATACCGAGCATAGTATAAACCGATCTTGTGTTCACTGACACATTTCTTTGTTAACCGAATAGAACAAAGGAACTAAATGATCAGTTTAGCTGATAAGGATTGATGAGCTGGAAAGTGTATGATCACGAGGTGAAAAGATAATGTTTGTTACGAAGATCAACGACTAACAAAATTCAAGGAAGATCTAAAGAATGGCAACAAAACACGTTACTGACACATCAGCCTAAGAAGGTTTAAGTGGCAAAATGGAGGAAGGAGAATAAGTGGAAAAATCTAATGCAGGAGAAGAAAATGGTTTACATGTCTATTTAAGAGACTGGGGTTTCGTTATGAGACTCATACCGGAAGAAGGATACTGTAGAATTATCATGTGAACAAGCTTCATGCATGCCTGATCAAACTGGTTAAGGAGAACCGAACTGCAGAGTTTACCGAGTGTTAGAAAGCTATTACCAAGAGACAGTAAGTCATGGAATATGTTGAAATAGAATTGATATAATGATTAGAGGATTTGAATGAGCATAACATAGATCTGATAATCTGCAATTGAAGTTGTCTTGTAATCATATCATTTACTGTTACAGTTTAACCATTGTAATCAGACAAATCTCTTAACTGAGTGGACTTGAAAGTCTTGTAATGTCATTCATAGAATGTACATTTGTTATCCTATCAACCCCATAGTGAATGCTAGTTGGACAATAACTGGTAGTCTAAAATCCTCTAACAAGGTCACACCTGACAATGTGTTTTGTAACGTTTAACAGGGTTGGGTCTTCACCGACTTCACTTTAGAAGAGTGAACAATTTTTTGGGTTGTCGGTCCCAGGTGGTTTTTCCCTTAGCAGGGTTTCCACGTTAATCGGTAATCACTATATTAGATTTGATCGCTAATCGGTAATCACTATATTGGATTTGATCGGTAATCATTATATGTTATTGACTGGTAATCGATAAAAGCACAGACAGTATAATATTTTATGTTACTGAGCTGCAGAAGATTAAGTAAATTGTTTTTTGTTATACATTTTAAATTGGGAGATTGGATAACTGATTCACCCCCCTCTCAGTTATTCTAACATGTTTACCATTTACATAATTTATTATTGTGTTTTGTCAAGTATTTTGAGAGCAGACTGGATGACAAATTTTGTATAAGTATAGAGTGCTTTGTGAAAGCGATGTGTATGGATGGAATGATGATGTAATGGATGCGAATCTAAGAGTAGAGAGTAGATGCAAGATCAGTATGTGACAGAGCTATAACCGTAACTATCTAAGCAAAGGAAGTGCTTGTATTGTTTAATTTTGAGAACTCTTTTGAGACAATAGTTTGATTGTGAGAGCTGTGTGCTCACCACCTTTAACCAGGTGTTTTTGCATCTCCTAATAGGGTTTTGTACTTCTCTAACAAAGAAACGTACTATGTAGCAATCAACTCCTAATAGGGATATAATATTTTAGTGCATAGTTGTGGGTATCATCCCCTCCGCTGTTTTCTCTTGGCCAGGGTTTCTTCGAGAAGAAATCATGGTGTCATGAATTATGTTTTGTGCTTATATGTTCTTTTCATATCAGCATTGTTTTGGTTTATTTATAATTGGTTGAAGTTTGAATTAAAGTGCAATAATACTGATTAACCCCCCTCTCAGTATTACCTAATCCTAACAATTGGTATGAGAGCTATTGGCCCTTGGAGAGCAAGCCTGACAGCTTAAGGGAGATTAGAATGGATTCATAAAGTTTGCAAGAGAACTTTGAAGAAGCACTTGAAGATTTGGACAAGGAGAAGGCTGAGAATGCTGTATTGACATTCAAATTGAGAAGAGTAGAAGGTTTCATCAGGAAACTAAAGGAACAACTTGAAACTTTAGGAAATCAGAAACAAGATCTTATGTACAAGATCCAAGAAGATTTAAACAATGATACATCAGATCAAGTGACGAACCTGGAGCAAGAAAAAGAGCAAATCAATCTTTTGATGATAAAAGAGATTGAACATTGAAACGATGCAAGGAACAAAGTAGAAGATTCACTAAAAGAAGCAAATGAGCAAATAGGGGAAATGAAGAATGAAGTTGACCACTACAAGGATAAATGTCAGGAATTGGAGAAATACAATCAAATCATAAAAAGAGAACTCAGTAAATCCAAATTACATATTATGAAGTTGCACATGAGCAATGAAAAAATTGATGAGAAAAGAGCAAGACAAAAACCTAAAGGAGACATGAATGGAGTTGGATTCAGTGAAGCAGAATGTTCTAAGACCAATGAAGAAGCAAATGAACCAAATATTGAAGAAAGACCTACTCATGAAGAACCTAAAGAATAGATCAAACCTTTTAGAGGTAGATGCTTTGGATGTACAAAGTTGGACACATGAAAAGAGATTGCAGAAGTAAAGATGGGTAAAAGTACAAACCTATGTGACACTTTTATAAAGGAAAAGGTCGACAACATGCAAATTTTTCAAGTTTAGTGACATAAAAGTGGTATTTGTGTTTAGAATTTGAAGATGATGTAAACTACTGAAATGTGTAAAATTTGATGAAGTTTATGCTTATATTCTATTAAAAAAAAATTGAGCAAAAATTGAGATAGTTTTTTAATATTTGAAGTCCATTTTTTTATTGCTGAAATATGCTGAAAATCTAGGGTCTAGTTCCAACAGAAAAATTATATGCAAATAATATTTTTTTTCCTCTGATTTGAATATATGTTTTAGATGACATGTATAGCTAGTGCATAAAAAAAGAAAAATTGGATTTCGGTATATATTTTTTTTGTTATAACTATCCAAAGTCAGTGTTATCCAAAATTTACAGTTTTTTGTTCCCACTAAATTTTCCCTATCAAATCTACACGATTTAAAAAAAAATGATATATTTTTAAAGAGGACTCTCTCTATTGTTAAATATAAGGTTTAAATTTTTGTGACATGATTTGTTATTTTTAATTTTTTCAAACGAGCGTGTTCTTAAATGTTAAAATACCTACTTGAAATATTTTCAACTTATAATATATTATATGAAATCAAAATGTAATAAAAATTACATGACCATAATCTTGACTTTGAGTTCTACAAAACAATATTTTTATATTTTCAAGAAAGTTAAATTTTGACAGATAATTGAGATCCAGAAGTGAGAACTTCTGATAGTCACATTTTTTTTCTTTTTTGGCTGCGACATTGGATTCCATGTGTGTTTGGCTGAACCTTTTCCGGTAGGAACAGGTTCAGCCGAACCCAAGGGCAAGCAAACACAGTTCTGTGGATGAACATGCCCCTCGAATCTCATATTTTTAAAAATCGTTTTCTAAATTAAAATAATTGGGAAATTTATAAAATCCGGTGAAGAATAAATGGTTTTTTAAATAAAATTGTTTTTTTATAGAGTTTTAGTAGTTTTTCCAAATTTATTAATTATTTTTAAAATTTTTTTTTTAATTAGAACATTCTTCAATTACTAAGTTTCAATTATGAACTTATTTATATTTTTTTTGTTTTTGGGAAGAATTGTTTGAATGGTTTTTTTTCAAATTTATTAATTGCTTTAGTTTTTTTTTTTGTGTTTTTAATTAAAGCATTGTTCAATTAGTACTTGAATTGAAGCTAAAGTAGTACTTGAATTATATGGTTTTGTGTTTGCAGGTGAAGTGAAGCTCTCAATCTGAACAGTTTTTGCAGGTGAATTAAAGCTCTCAATTTGAATAGTTTTTGCAAGTGAATTGAAGTTCTCAATCTGAACAGATTTTGCAATGGGGAATAAAATGAATAGAGCAAAAAAATATGATCGAATAAGGGATGACAAAATGAAAGGTCATACAAACCATAATCAAAATCAACCTATTGAAGTTCAAGAACCTATTGATATTCAAGAAGATGAAATTCAAGAAGGGGAACAAATTGGTAGTTCTTGAGGTGGAAATATATCTTTTGCCATGGGCAATTTGATGGAGATGAATGAGGATTCATTTTTTAGTCAAATTTCATCTGAAAAAAATGTTATCTGAAAGTACAATTAAAACCCATTGCAAAAAATTTGGGATGAATGTTTTGAAAATACAAGTATGGTTGGAAGAGCTCAATTATTTGTTAGGTTATTCAAGAAAAAAGAAATGACTACTGTTGTGTAGTTGTTGGGTGTTGATAACAAGAAAAACACAAGAGACAATGTAAAGTGAACAATAGTTGAAAATATGCAAGATGCATTGAACAACATTGATAACTCAAGTCGAGGAGTCTATTGAAGTACTGCACGCAGAGCATTGATGACTACTTTATCTAGTAGGAGGTGGACATAGAGAAAACAAGTACATGTAATTTTTGATTTACTAAATGTATCTAGAAGAACTATTCAAAGATATATCAGGAAGAAAAATATGTTCGATGAAAATATTGAAAAAAATTAGGTAAACATTTGTAGGCTTCCTCGAAAAAATAAATTTCTGAATATGCAAAAAAATTGGTCATTGAATATTGAACTGCTCACTCTCATGTTTCTTCTAATAGAAGGGATACAATATAGATGAAAGATGAAGAGACTGGTATGAAAACTATACATCCAAAACATTTTATAGATACAACACAGTGAATTATTTGAAGCATTCAACCAAGAATTTTTCAGATGTGAAAATATGTCAAAGAATGTTTGAGAGGTTTCGCACTTGCTTTGTACGCATAAATAAGGTTCGTGAAACTTGTTATCGAAATCATGTTGAGTTTCATCTATACTTGCAATCATATAAAAAAGTTATGACAGTTGTTGACTCAAATATGGTCATGCCTGGAAGTATGACACAATTTGTGAAGTCTATTTTATGTGATAAATTAGAAGATTCAAATGAGTTAAAAGTACAATGTATAAAGAATACATGCAATGATTGTGGAGATTTGGATAAATTTTCATTGTAAATTGAGAATATTAATGTTTCAACACCAGTTTTGTGGAAAATATCTGAATATGACAAATATCGAACAAAGACTCGAGATGAATCCGAAAAAATTGTATTGGAGGAGAGTGAATTGCCCTACCTTGAGTTTATGACCAGATTTTGTACTCTAATTTATCCACATATCCAGCATTGTCATGGTGCACATTGACAAGCTAAACAGTTTCGTGATTCCAAAAATTGTTTTCCACTTGGTTGTATTTCTTTCAATTGTAGATTTCTCTGAGAACTATACATTTTCCCCTCAAACAAAGCTTCAAGCTCAATATTATCATTTTGATCAGGTTGCAATATTTGTGCAAGTGACCTATAAACATGCACAATTTGATTTGGATGAGGTAGAAAGTATCAATTCAAATGATCGCATTATCATCAAGGAGGTTCATTTCTATATCAGTGATGATAAGGTTCATGATAGGAGCTATGTGGCTCATTGTTTTACAATGTATTTTGAAGATATTGCGAATGGCAGGATAAAGACTTCACAACACTGGATTTGGTCTCATGGTTTTGCAGGTATGTGTATAGATACTTCAATTTATTTTCATTGTCATTTAATTATTTGTTATATTATTAAAGGATGACATGTATGTATGCATGTACAACATAATTTTGCAGGACAATTTAAATATACAAAACCATTTAATTGGCTAGCCATGCTACATGCTAGACGCAATATTAATTTTTTGTGGAACTTCTTTGAAAGTGGACATGGAAAAGGAGAGCACGATGGAGCAGGAGCATGTGTGAAGCACACACTTCGCCAACATGAACTTGCACGTACAAATGGTGTTCAATATATATATATATATATATATATATATATAATTATATAATTTTAGCTTATATTCATTTTCTTTAAACCGATAATTCAGAAATGTACAGGTAACATGATAGAGAATTCAAAGAAAATTGTTGAATGGTGTCAAAGTAATTTTGCTCCTCGGGACACCAAATACAACAAACGTTTTTTTTGAAGTGAAAGGTAATTTATACTTTGTTGTAAAATTTTAAATTAAATTTTGATTTCATGTTCATGTGTATCTTTTCATAATTGTTGATCTAAAAATGTGCAACTTTCATTTCATATTTGTAACAGATATAGACCAATCTAATCCTTACAATTGTCAAATAATTGTTGGTATTAGAAGTTTACATCAATTCATCACTACAGGACAACACAAGCCTCTTTTGATTGGGGTAAGAGAAAAATCATGTTTTTGTGCTCACTGCATTGATGACAATTCATTCAATCAATGTGAGAATATTGCAAATCGATATGTTTCATGATGGGATATGAAGGAGTTAATCAGAATGCCTCCTTATGAAGATTATGACATTGACAAACATTCATGATCTTATATATTCAGCTGATTATGAGCATGTTTCTGATTTAGTTGTTAAAGGTGCGTGCACATACATGTTCTTTTATTTAATTTTAATTTATCATCAAAGTGATGTCTAATTTTAATAGAATCCATTTGTATAGGTGATATTTTTGTTGTAGTTATGGATCCTGACAATATAGAAAGTGTAGATTATTATCTAGTAAGATGCATGAAAGCAAAATACAAGTTGATAGAAGAAACTGTAGATGATGATGGACAGACATATCCTATTGGTTCAGTTGTTATTGAAGGAACCTATTATCAGCGAATAAAGGTCGACAAAAATGGTGTTCAATTTATTGAATACATGTGTGGCCAAAAAGTTCTACATTAGAGTCACTTGGTTATAGCAACAAAGTTGCAATTCAAGACATTGCAAAAAAGAGGACGTGGCAATCAGAAGTGGAGGTTGTTTATTGAAGAACGTGAAAAACATTTGGAGATAATAAAATATAGAGAGGATTTAGACTATATGTATCGGGAGCTTTATAATAAACTTCTTTTTGTAGCTCTTGTACTTTCATATTTGAACTCTATAGTTTGAACTTTCATGTTTAAATTCATATAATATATGTTTTTATGTATGTTAGTTAATTAATTGTATGCTTTGATTAATTATGCTTAGTTAATTATGTTAGTTAATTATGCTTTTGGTAATTATGTTAGTTAGTGACTTAATTAATTGTATGCTTTGATGCATTACCTCCGCTTAGAACCTCCCCTTAAGACATTAGTTAGTTACTTATTTAATTATTTTTTACTTACATGACATAAAATAAGTCTAAGAGATGAAATAACACATGAACATATAATATGTAATGTATAAAATATGTAACATGTAATGTCTGAAATATGTAATGTAATGTATAAAATATGAAATAACACAACCATATACTGTGTACATATATGAAATGACTAAAATATCTACATGTATATATGAAATGTCACATGAAATATCTAAAATTACATGGTTGCTCAACTAGGACCATGTCTTGATGCATGATCTAATGGCGGTGCTCCTCCTCCTGATGTCTGTGTACAATAAACGAAATATGTCACTCATACTTACATGTACAATAAATTTTAAATACTTATGATCATAGAAAAACTAAATTTTTGAATAAAAATCTCAATGTACCTGTGTATCATGATGGATAGGATCGCGTGGAGTCTATAAATCTCCATATGGTGCAACATCCTCGTCGATAACCTCCTTGAGTACACATCTATATAACATATATTAATCAAAATTCAAATATATGTGTAGGTTTTTTAAATAAATAAAAATTAAATTTAAATATATATACCATAGAAACCTCTAATGCTCTCCCGAAAGTGCTCAAATTTGGAACATGTAATGACATGTGCAGGATCAATCTGGTCGTCTGTGAGCAATGTAGTAAAAAGTTGACACCTGGACGTGATGAAGTGGTCTGAGTGACCCTGGGAGCTGTAAGTGGTGGTGCAGTTTGATGATGAGCTGTAGATTGTGCAGTCTGCTGAGGAGCTGTAGGTGGTGGTGCAGTTTGCTGAGGACCTATAGGTGGTGCAGTCTGCTAAGAACCTGATGCAGTAGGTCTTGTAAGAAAGGTCCTGACAAATTATGGAACCTACCTAAGCGGAACCCCACCGAGCATCTGTATGGTCTGATATGCACAAAGTAGATCACTGGTTAATAATGCGCTCGTACGATGCAAATGGTCCACATCTGATAAAGTTGTAGTCTCCAAGGGAGATGGTATGGCTACTATATCATATGGATCACCACTAGAGGATGCATCATGTGCAGGTGGAGGAATGCTGGAACGAGAACGTAACATATATCTCCCCACACGATCAGACGACATCTCCTGAACTTGTGTGACGATACTCGCAATACTAGAATAAACCTCCCTCCTCATCCTGTCATTTGGCACTCTCCTGCAACTGTCATTTCCAAACCTTTTGGTCGTACCAAAAGGTTTGGACCCACCCTTTCCCACTTATTAACGGGCATAGGGGCATCAGGTGCTCTGAACCTGTCAGATAATCTCCCTCCCCTACCCAACATGATCAGGATAATCTGTATAATCGTCATGTTGCAAATGAAATTTTGCAAACAATTGTTTGTAGAAATATAGTGGAAGCTCATCCTTCTAGGGCCACCTGTGATGAGCATCCAACCATCGAGGATATATAAATGGTGTCATAAGGTCATCCTCACATCTCCTGATCATGTACCCTCTCACCTTAGCCATGTCTTGGTAATGAGGAAACATGCTCTTCACCATAGTGGTGGAGACATCTATATCAATCTTACTATACTTCAGATTGCCAATAACACTGCGAGACAGAAGTATAGAATGTATCAATGCTGATAGTATCATATGGGTTGTATGATTGAACTGTTTCAATCATACGCAACAAATCTGCTCTAAGAATGTTGACCCTATCTGATGCAAGGCAAGAGTCAAGAGGGGCCAAACAATAGCACACCCTAATGATCTAGCCTGCTGAACAACACGCGGAAGCAATTTACAACACAATGAGAGAGAGAATGCAGTATCTTTCATTAATTTTCATCATATAGAGTCATACATGTCTGCCTGCAAGGCCTTCTCGGTTACGACTTGATATTACAATGAATTACAGAAGTCCTCAAACATGCGAGGATTTGTCACCAATCTCAATTCTAATGACTTCTATCTTTTATCTGTCAAAATTGCTCCCTAAAACCCTAAACTAACAACTATATTTATATAAGAGGCTACCTAACTGGGTCTGCCTTCAGATCGACAATCAACGGAAGAAATGGTTAGATTTGGGACCACACGCTTCTCAGTGATTGATTCCATCATTAAATCCGCGATCCAATATAAATGCACAAGTCGGCCACAACAGAAACTAAAACTGAACCCGTTGATAAGCAAGGATAACCGAGCAAAAGACAAGCAACACTGAGTGCCAGTGAAACAACTGACCTCCTAGGAGATAATCGACCACACTCGGTAATCAAAGAAGAGCGACCAACTACCGACCAACTCGGTTAAAGAAGGAACCGATGAACACAGACAAACTTCAAATTCTTTTTGGTGACACAGGATTGCCAAGGACCGGGGATTCTCTTGCATCAGACACCTGGGTTTATTTTGAAATGATTCTCCGAATCATTTGGTAGGTATGATCCGAGCTGTATTCAACTCAGACTGTGAAATGCTTGAATTGTCTTCCATCGGTCTATTATTCCACTTTACCAGATATTCCATATATTGTTTTTCTTTTGTATTTTTGCCAACTCTTTGCTTTAGAATCTGCTCAATTTCTTGATTTTGGTTCTTAGGATATTCTGTCGGTACTGTCATTTTTTCATCAGGTTCATGATACTCATATAAATCAACAATTTTGAAAATAGGCGATATGTCCATGTCATCAGGTAACTCAATCTCATATTCATTTCTACTGTCAAATTTCCTTAGAATCTTACAAGGTCCAAACCTCTTCATCTTCAGGTTCCCATATGTTCCAAGAGGAAATTGACTTTTTTTCAAATGAACCATCACTTCATCACCAATATCAAAAGTTTTATGTCTCTTTGATCTATCAAATCTGTCTTTGTATTTCTGATTATTGTCTTCTTGCTTGAGTTTCAGATCTCCATGCAATGTCTTTATGTACTCAGTAAACTTTACGCCTTCAACACTTTTCTTATTTTCATCAGCAATGTTTCTGAAATTAGATATACCTCTCGGTTGTATGCCATTCACAATCTCAAATGGTGTATTTTCCAGTTTTCCTATTCACTAAATTATTATATGCAAACTCTGCTTGTGCCAACACTGAATCCTAGTTACTCGGTGTGTCTCCAACTAAGCATCTCAAAAGACTTCTCAAACTTTTGTTCACAACTTTAGTCTGTCCATCGGTTTGTGGGTGAAATTTAGAACTATATTTCAACTCAGTGCCAAATTTCTTACAAAGGGTCTTACAAAAATATACAACAAATTTACTTTCTCGGTTAGAGATAATACTCCTCGGTAATCTATGCAATCTGACAATTTCTTTAAAGAAAAGATCTGCTACATGTACTATATCTGATGTCTTTCTACATGGTATAAAATGTGCCGTCTTAGAAAATCTATCCACAACAACAAATATAGAACCATTACCTCTTACTGTCTTCGGTAAGCCAAGAACGAAATTCATATTGATGTCAATCCAAGGTTTCTCAGGTACAACAATCGGTATATACAATCCAATATTCTGACTTACTCCTTTTGCAACTTGACAAACTTCACAACTTTTCACAAATTTGTAAACATCTTATTCAACTGTGGCCAAAAGTACTTCTCCTTAAGCAAATTCCATGTTTTACCAATGCCAAAATGTCTAGCCAAACAAATACTATGCTTCTCTTTTATCAAATTAGTTCTCATGACTCCTCTCGGTATACACAACTGAATACCTTTAAACAACATACCTTCCTGAATAAAATATTCATCCCATTTAGTATCTTGTTGATCTTGAATAGGTGCTCTGCACTTTCTCCATGGCTCAGAAAAATCAAGATCAAACTCATAAGAATTTTTCATCTCATCAAAACCAGGAACTTCAATTTTCATCTCGGTCATCAAAGATCTTCTTCTACTCAATGCATCAATAACCTAGTTAGTGACTCCACTCTTATGCTTTATCACAAATATATAACTCTGTAAATACTCAACCCATTTCATATGTCTTTGATTGAACTTATTCTGACTAGCCAAATACTGTAAAGCCTTATGATTAGTATACAACACAAATTCACTCGGTATCAAATAATGTCTCCATTTCTTCAGTACTTGAACAATAGCATAGAAATCTTGATCATACACATAATATTTCCTTCTGGCATCTTTCAACTTTTCACTAAAGAAAGCAACAGGTTTACCTTCTTGACTTAACACAGCTCCAATTGCACTTCCACTTGCATCACATTCCACTTGAAATGCCTTACTGAAATCAGGCAATGCCAAAACAGGTAATTCAACAACCTTCTGCTTCAGAGTCTCAAAACTTTTATCAGCTCCATGTGTCCACTTGAATTCCCTTTTATCTCCCCTCATAGTCTCAGTGATAAGATTACAAATTGGACTGAAATTCCTTATGAACTTTCGGTAAAAACTTGCCAAACAATGAAATGATCTTACCTCATTAGCATTCACAGGTGTAGGCCAATTCAAAATAGCTTCAACCTTTTCAGGATCCATCTTCAAACCATCAGTTGAGATCACAAATCCCAAATACACAATCTCCTATTTCATGAATGAACACTTTTTCAGATTTATCAACAAATTTTCTTTTTTCAGTCTCTGCAAAACTTGTCTAACATGCAACAAATGTTCTTCTTTGGTCTTACTAAATATTAGAATATCATCAAGATATACAATTACAAACTTACCAAAAAAATCTTTCAAAACTTCATTCATTAGCCTCACAAAAGTACTCGGTGCATTAGTTAATCCAAAAGGCATAACCAACCACTCATACAAACCTTCTTTTCTCTTGAAAGCAGTCTTCCACTCATCACCTTCTCTGATTCTGATCTAATGATACCCACTTTTTAAATCAATTTTGGTGAAATACTTTGCTCTAGTCAAGCTGCTCATGATATCATCCATTCTCAGTATAGGAAACCTATACTTCACTGTTATCTTATTGATTGCTCTGGAATCAGTACACATTCTCCATTCTCCATTCTTCTTAGGTGCCAATACAACGGGTACTGCTCAAGGACTCAAACTTTCTCTTATGAAACCTTTCTCTAGCAACTCTTGAATATGTCGGTTCAATTCCTGATTCTCAGTAGGCGTCAATCGATGAGGTGCCTTATTCGGTAAACTAGGTCCAGGGATTAGATTCATACAACGATCAATGCTTCTATTCCGTGGCAAACCATCAGGTACATTATTAGAAATGATTTCACTATACTCAGTGAGTAACTTATCAATCTCCTTTGGAACATTATCCTCTATTTTCTTACTCAGTTTGTTAGGAATCACAACAAAATAGACATCATTCCTTTTCAAATCTTTAACAAACTTTCTATCTTCCATCAAGCAAATTTCACTGATGTGCAGACATTACTAAGAGGTTCTTCCATAAATGGCAACATGATTTGTTTCTTTCTATTAACGACAATAATATACTTATGCAATGTCCCATCATATATAGCATGTCTATCATATTGCCAAGGTGTACCCAATAAAATATGACAACAATCCATAGGCATGATATCACATAACACCTTATCATAGTATTTTCCAATTTTCAAATTCACATAACATTGTTCACTTACCAGATGTTCCTTTTTGCTTTCATTCCACAATGCTCTCCTTACCATCAAGTTATTTTCCTTCTCAGGTTCATTCGGTGACTCTACTTGCACCAAAGCATTTCTACTGCTACCAACCTTCTTACTTGCATGTCTACATTCAAAAGATCTATGCCCTTCTTCTCCACAATTGTAAATGGTTCCTCAGAAACTTCCTCTGCTATAACTACCTTGGTAGTTACAACCTTTGCCTCTAGATGAACTTTCACCTTTCGACTTGGTCTTGCCTTTGTCCAGATTTGTCTTTTTAGGTTCAGATCTACCATTTTCCCCATTAGATCTACCTCTTCCTCTAGGGAATCTACCACTTGGACCTCTTTGTCGTTGCTCATGTCTCTTGTTCAATTTCTTTTCAAGTTTCAATGCAAATTGATAAGCCTCTTCAATGTTCTCCAACTTGACCATACTAATTTCCTCTTGGATGGAAACTCTGAAACCATTCAGGTATCTACCAATTCTTTCCACATCATCTTCATCATGTCCAGATCTGATATCTAATCTATGAATTACAAAAGTCTTCAAACATGCGAGGATCTATCACCAATCTCAATTTCTAATGTCTTCTATCCATAAGAGGGTACCGAATTGAGCCGGCCTTCAGATCCACAATCAACGGAAGAAACGGTCAGATTTGGGACCATACGCTTCCCAATGATTGATTCCATCAGTAAATCCGCGATCCAATATAAATGCACAAGTCGGCCACAACAGAAAGTAAAACTAAACCCACTGGTAAGCAAGGATAACCGAGCAGAAGAAAAGCAACGCTGAGCGCCAGTGAAACAACTGACCGTCCAGGAGATAACCGACCACACTTGTTAATCAAAGGAAACTGACAACACTCGTTAATCAAAAGAAACCGACTAACTCGTTTAAAGCACGAATCGGGCAAGACAGAAAAATTTCAAATTCTTTTTGGTGACACAGGATTGCCAAGGACCTGAGATGCTCCTGCATCACTATCCTTGTTGGGAAGGGTGGTGGATGAAGCTAAGGTTTGATACAAAACATCTAAGGCTCGTCTCAATCTGTCAATAATAGAAGCAAATAGCTTCTCTCTGGCCTCTGTAGAATCGGCCGATCTATGTGAGGGGCGACCACTACCAGTACCCCCCCTGTACGCTAGGCTCTCCTGAATCAACTGACCCTCTACCCGATGCCATGTAATAGATAAACAAGAATATATATAGATCTCTAGACATGTACATTATAATCATATAGTTTATATATATATATAGACACACACAGACACACACACACATGTACATACAAATTTAAGAAACATATATATATATATATATATATATATATATATATATATATATATATATATATATATATATATATGCAAATTTAAGAAACATACATGTTACACATACATGTTATAAATTTTCTAACGAAAAGAGGCTTTGAGTTATGGTTCAATTCAGATGTAGATGTAGATTGAAAGTAAGGGGTCCTATTAGGTCTTAAGTGGTATCATGTCAAGTATTAGGTCATATTAATCCTTTTAAGTCTTAAGGGGTCGTATTAATCATGTTACCTTCTTAATTGGTCATATTAGTCACATGTTAAGTCTTAATTAGTTTTAATTGGTGAATTAATAGGTCATAATTTGTCAAGTATTAGTCACATGTTAGGTCTTAATTGGTCCTATTAGGTTTTAGTAGGTCATATTGGACCTAATTGGTCTTAATATGTCCTATTAGTTCTTAAGGGTCAGGTAAATTAGGTCTTATTAGTAGGCCAGGTCTTATCAGTTCTTAAGGGGTCCTATTATGTCTTACTAATCATGTTAGTTCTTAATTGATCATATTAGTTGGATGTTAAGTAAGTAATTAGTCTTAATCGGTCAATTAATAGGTCGTAATTAGTGAAGTATTAGTCACATGTTAGGTCTTAATTCCTATTAGGTCTTATTAGGTCGTATTAATCAATTTAAGGGTCTTATTAGGTTTTATTAATCATGTTAGGTCTTAATAGGAAATATTAGGTCTTATTATTCATGTTAGCTCTTAAGGGGTCCTATTACATCTTGTTAATCATGTTAGGTCTTAATTGGTCAAAGAGGGAGAGAAAGTTCATGTTGGTTTCTAGTATTTTGGTTTATGTTAGTTTCTAGTGTTAGAGTTTAATGGGAAATATTAATGATGTGAAGAGTCTTATTAGATGTTAAGGGTCTTATTAGGTCTTATTAATTATGTTAGGTCTTAATAAGAAATATTATGTCTTATAATTCATGTTAGCTCTTAAGGATCCTATTGCATCTTGTTAATCATGTTAGGCTGTAATTAGTCATGAAGAGAGAAAGTTCATGTTGGTTTATGTTGGTTTCTAGTGTTAGAGTTTAATAAAAAATATTAATCATGTTAAGGGTCCTAGTAGATGTTAAAGGGTCTTATTAGGTCTTATTAATCATGTTAGGTCTTAATAGGAAATATTAGGTCTTATTACTCATGTTAGCTCTTTAGGGGTCCTATTATGTCTTATTAATTTTATGTTAGGTCTTAATTAATCATATTAGTCACATGTTAAGTCTTAATTAGTCTTAATCTGTCAATTAATAGGTCCTAATTGGTCAAGTATTAGTCACATGTTAGGTCTTAATTCCCATTAGGTCTTAATAGGTCCTATTAGTTGTTAAGGGTCATATTAGGTCTTATTAATAGGTATTAGGTCTTATTAGCTCGTATTAATCAATTAAGTGTCTTATTAGGTCTTATTAATTATGTCAGGTCTTAATAAGAAATATCAGGTCTTAATAAGAAATATTAGGTCTTGTTACTCATGGTCAGAGATAGAAAGTTCATGTTGGTTTCTACTGTTAGAGTTTATGTTACTTCATGTTCTAGTTTCACGTTGGTTTAATGTGAAGGTTTATGTACGTTTCATATTAAGGTTTATTTTTTAATTAGGTTAAGGGATCTTTTATTAAATTAGGTTTATGGTTAATGTTAATGTTTATCTAATGTTAAGGTTTATGTTAGTTCATGTTTAAATATCATATTTCCAATAATTTATATAAGTTTTCCTAATGTTTGGTAACATTTTCGTAATATTTGAAAACATATCTAACAAAAATTAATTAATTAATTAACTAACTAACACATTTTATTAACTGAAAAAAATATTATATTTAATTAAATAACTAAATCTACATAACATCATATTATTTAATTTCTACAATTAAAAATAAAAAAATTACATGAAGAATTTTTTTTATTAAATTAACATTTTTATTCAAATTAGAATTATTTAATATTAAATGGACAAAAATAACTAAAAACCTTTAAAAAAACATTAAAAAATGTTAAAATAAAATATTTAAAAAGGGCCTACTAGTTTCGGCTAAAAGCCTCCTTAAGCGCTCCACAAAATCGGCAAGGTGCTCAGATCAAATGAGCCTCCCTACTGAATTTTTCAGTTTATATAGTTTTTCGGGGTTTCAGCCCGAACCTTTTCGGCCGAAATAGTTTCGGCCAAAACCCTCCTGTCACGTAGGCGCCATATGGCGCCTTGTGGGCGCCACATTGTTCCAGCCGAAACCTATTCATTCAGAATTGTTTTAGTTGGAACCCTTTGGGCTGGAACCATAAAATTTGTCCTCTAGTGCGACACAGGTTTGTACTTTTACCTAGGTACCTCTAAACCATTTACCAGTTACTGTTATAACTGTTATGATTATGGACAAAAGAAAGCAAATTGTAGAAAACCAGATCAGTCAAGGTATTATAAACAAGATTATGTCAAAGAAGAGTCAGTAGCCAAGGGGACATATCTCAAATGCAATAAATTTGGGCATATTGCAAGGTATTGTTAGCTACAAGTAAATCAGGAAAGAAGGAGACCACCTACATGTTTCAAATGCAACAACCTTGGACACATAGCAAAGTTTTGCATGTACAATGGAGAGAACAACAAGAGAGGACCAAGAGAACAAAGAGGACCACCTCCTCTGGTTATATGGAAGAATGTTGGCGATAGTGGTAAAAGTCTTAATGAGTACATGGATGAATTTGAGTATCATTTCAAGAAATCAAAAAGTAAAGAGGATGACAAGATATGGAAGGTGAAAAAATTCAATAAGGCATTGGTTCAGGGAGAGACAGTTGTGTACACGAGAATGTGACACTTCTGTGAGTCTTTTCATGCAAGGAGACTCAATAATGAGTCCTCGCAAACCGACTCACAGCTCTCTATCCGAGCAGAGCATGGATTGATATTATGGCCCTCAGATTGACCCAGTTACCCATGCAAATAAAAACCCGGAACGAGAGATTCAAAGATGAAATAGCAAATCCGCTAATCTCCATGAATCTTGTTCATGCATGCGAATGAAAATGCAAGCTAATCTAGATGATAGCAATGCAATGCTTGAAAATAAATCTAGATTATGATAGAAAATAACAATGCAAGAACCTAATCTATGAAAGTAAATATGAAGTTAATTTAAATGAAGATGTAAGAGATAAAAATCTATATGAATTTCAAAGCTCTGTGAAAATTGGCAGCATAATGATGATATGAAAATTCCGGATCCTTGTTGAGAAGGAGAGGGCTCCTTTTTATAACAAATTGTGGATTTTAATGCAAATCTAGAAGCAATGTGGGATAAATGAAAAAGGGGAAACAAATGACGTTTTTAGCAAGTTTGTAGGAAAATAGAATTCTTTTTATTTTATTTCTCTTATTAATCAATTTGTTTCTTTTTTTCATCACAAGAGATATTTGAGAAGATATTTTATTTATTTAATTAAAAAGAATAATATCTCTCCTAATTAAATAAAATTATATAATTTAAAGATAAATATTAATGAAATAAAATAAAATCATTTAATTAAAAAATGAATTTTAATTAAATAACCTTATTTCATTTAAGGAATATTTATTTCAAATAAATAATGTTATTTTATTTATTTAAAAGGGATTTATTTTTCTTAATTAATTAAATAAAATTAATGAAATATTCAAACCTTAGGAAGAATTGAGATGATTCAAATAGTTACGATTTGATCAAGTAAAGTATTGATTCAGGAATTGATATTTGGTAAATTGAATAAATGGGGCCCAAAGTCTAGGCGACCATTTTAGGGTGCATACAACAGTAGATGATACCGTGTCTTCGGATGATGAATTTTTTGAGACATCGGCCTACAAGGCCACATGGCCTTATGGGGAGCATTGGATGTAGATAATAGAATATATCCAGCCCCTTTATATATAGATTAAGCTCATGTGATGTTAGGTATGGTATGTACAGACACTATAGAGTGTGTGGTTGAGAGCGCAACACTTGGAGATTCATTTTTTGTATTCGCGAGTTTTGTGTTGACTAGACAACATGCGATGTTGAGCTACCAGTGTTTAATGCACTTACTCAACTTGTGAAGGATAAAAGAGCTTGGAAGCTATATTTTATGCACTGTTTGATAATCAGCGACTAAGGAGAGTAGAGTTGTGAAGCATTGCAATCATCTGGGAGAGAGATTTCGTGATCGCGTGAAGCAAATTGCCAGATTCAAAGCGTGTTTAAGGTATTTAGACCTATACTCATTGAGAAGATATGGATGCATAGATTATCTATGATGTTGTGGATAGACCTAGGTATAAGTTTAAGAGACATCCATTTATGTCTTATGAGGATGATCTGGAAGGAGCGTTTTGACAAACCCTGTTGGCGTATTGCAGGTAGAAGACATTAGGGCATATATTTATTACAAATATGAGATCATAGGAGATGTGAACTCTTATAATGAACTGGATGCCATGATAGAAGCTGATGGATCTACGGTAGAAAAGTTCAAACACCTAGAGGATCAGTCCATCATTAAGTTAACCCTATTAGTCGAATTCACAAAAATAGAGTAACTCAAAATAATTATTAGTAGAATCTATGATCAGTTGATATAGATTGGAGAACAACCAGTGAAGATATGTTCACAGTTGATTCATGAAATAACAGGTCTAGATAATGAAGGAGCCCTTCCTCTAGCAGAAAAGAACACAAGGAAACATGTGGAAACCCTAACCCACTCAAAATGAGATAAGAGGGAAATGATAGTCAATGACATCTTTCAGCAAGATGTTAGATTGGTGGCAATGTTATTAGGCTACAAATTATATCATGGCAGCAAACCTAACTCTGTATCTGTTGGTGTTGTCATTATGGCCTATAGGATGGTCAAGGAAAACAAGAATTATAACCTCGGTGAAGTACTTGCACAACAGTTACTTGAAAATGTAAAGGTCATAAAGAAAGATAGGACTAAAGCATTTAGGTTTGGGTCCTTGTTGATTCACATTTACATTCATATCATTCACAAGTTCGCTGGCATGCATCCTAGGGCATGGAAAGATAATGTACCCACTCGAATTCAGATTTGAGAAAGCTACTGAAGACATGATACAAACTGGATAGGTGGAGAGTTATTTGGTATGATCAAGATTCTTCGAAGGTAGATGAAGGAAATGTATATGATACTTGAAGATTTAGTTGAAAGATATAAGTACACTATATGTTTCATGGTTGAAACTAATTGTGTGTGTTTTGATGTTGTGGAAGCAAGGAAGAAATGGTGTTACCCTATGGATTATGAAGTCAATACTCATATCTTAACGATGCAAGTAGAGCATGTATTAGCAGTAGAGATAGACCCTGCAGAAGAAAGATGGGGAACATATAGGGAGAAATTTGAAAAAGTCAGAGAAGAAGAAGAAAAGGTCACAAGGAAAAGAAAAATCAGTAAAATTATGGAAGACATCACTTCGAAGGTAGGAATCACTATCGAGCAGTTGAAAAACATAAGAACAAAGATGGAAGCATCTTCAAGTGTTAAAATAGAAAATAAATTCGAGCTAGGAACAAATTAATCCAATTGAGTAAGGAAAAAGGAAGATTATCATGAATCAAGGTAATCCTTAGAGCATACACCAAAATGAAACAACAAAGGAGACAAGAAGTTTTTGAAGGGGGAAAAGCATAAAAAAAACCCCGTGAATTATGAATGGGCAAAATAGCCAAAAAGAGAGAGAGAGAGAGAGAGCTTTAGCTCATACAATATTTGAAGAATGAAAGAGAGAATAGAGAAGAAGTGTTGAATATGAGAAGAGAGGAGAAATATCTCTATATGTAGAGATGAGAGAAAGAGTTCAAAGTGTAACTCCCATGAGAATGAATGTCACCATTCATAAGTGTGTGAGGCCAAGTGTGAGATTCCTCATAAGGAGGAATAAACTAAATTACAAAAAATATATTTGTCCTCACATATTCTACTAGAGGACAAAATAGAATGTAGGAGAAAGAAGGCAAGAAAAGAAAAAGGTCTAACCTTGGTTTATAAATACACCAAGGAAAGATTACAAGTTCTAACATCAAGCATGGCTATTGATGCTCCTACCCCTTATGAGGCAGAGAAAACAGTAAGTCCTTAAATAGATATAATAGACCTATCACCTACACAAGAGGAGACAACACAAGAAGTTATGCCTACCAACATTCCTAGAAGATCCGAAAGATCTAGTAAGCAGAGCAATCCAAAGGAAAAGAGGCAGAAGTTGGAAAGAAGAGAAGGTAACTGGGAAAGAAGAGGAAAAAGTAGTACATAAGGATCCACAAACTCCATGGAAACTAGACCTTAAATCACTGGAGAAGAGAGTGATAAAAGATGGAAGCTTGAAGACAGTGGATATATATTATGAGAGGCATGATTTTGAGAACCAGAGAATCATAGAAGACACTATCATTGAGTATCTATTGATCTTTAAGAAAAATCTATTGGAAATTGAAGAAAGTATCCCCAAGGAATTATATAGTAAATTGGAGATCAGAAAGCAGTTGGCATAGCCAGAAGATGAAAATATAAGGAACAAAGTTATAGAAGACATGATGCTATTGTCTCTATACAAGAAAGGTAGAGGATAATAAATGCATTGAAACCCTTGCTGAGGAAAAAGGCCAGACTAGTGAAAATCATGGCTAGAAAGTATGATGAAGTGATTGAGGACACTCAAAAGGCATTGGATCAAATCCTTATGGGTGATATGCCAAAGAAAACCTCACCTCCTAAAGTCACCAAGCCTACATCCTTAGGGTTAGGAGAAATTTCTAAGCCAATAGATGTAAGTGAGCAAGCTAGCATGCAACCAAACTTTTGTCTCTTGTGTGTGTATGCACATTAAAATGGTCGCTTAGACTCTCAGCCCCCATTCAACAATTTATCAAATCCATGAATTAGTGTTTTAAAAAATCAACATTTTTCAAATACCAATTTCCTTGATGAAATCCTATTTTTATGATTTATTCGATTATTTTCCCTGGGCTAACCATTTTATCGTAAAGTCGTTATGTATTTAAAATGAATTTTCTCCCTTTTTATTAAATAAAAAAGCCCCCACTTTTCCTCTTATCCTTAAGTTGCACAAATAAAACATTATTCTTATTTTATAAAAAGAAGAAAAACACTTTTTGTCTCATATGGACACAAAAGTCAACACTTATTTTCCCATTGGAGGATATTTGTGCACATGGATTGCTCATTTTTCAAGCTCCACCCTTGATTAAAACTTTTGTTTTTTAATCTCATTCCTTTTAATTTCCTTTAAAAGGAGAGCTCTTTTCTCATTCTTAGATCCCAACTTTTTATGCTAATCTTATGATGTAGGATTTTTTGAAGACTTTGGAGCTTTTGGAGATCATTCTTGCATTCTAGTTTTATTTCTTGCATCATAACTTTTATCTTAGTTTCCTTTATGCTCTAGATTAGCTCACATAGCTTAATTAGCAAGGGTTTGTAATACTTTCTTTTCATAGCTTAGCTTGCATCTTCATTCTTAGCGTAGTTGCATTGCATTACATTTTCATTGTTGATTCTTGAGGATATTGGCGTTCTTGCCGTTGTCTCTTTGAATCTTCCATTGTATGGTTTACTAGCAAGGTTGCATGCTTCAATATCTCTAGCTGAGAGCACCATCAACATCTTTGTGACTCCATGCCTAGGGAGCTCTAGGTCACTTTCTCAAGGTTTCCCATTCATGGATTCCCTTGGAAGTAATGACTTAGAGAAGTGCACTATTTAGTGTGTACATTTTTGACGCCCACCGTGGGGCAGAACACTCTTTTTTTGTCCTTTTTATGGATTTTCATTTTTTTCATCAATATTTGCTTTTTATTTCAGGTCTAGTTTTTTTTGACAGAATTATCATGCGATAGTTTTCCAGTATCGTATGATAGTTTCTTATATACTAGTGTGGTATTTTACCTTTTAAAGTATGCCACACTTTGGCAGATTGTGTCACACTGTTGTTTTGTTTTCTGTCGCATGCAGTTATCAGGAATTATCACATGGAGATAAAGTATCGCACCAGTACAAAGCGAAATATTGTATGACTGTTCCTCTAACAGAAATATCGCCCAGGCCTGGCAGTGAGCAATTTTTGTCATTTCTTTGCATGATTTACTTGGTTTGATTTGGATTTCTGATTTGCTGTAGTAGAACATGGGTGTATTTGTAGATTTCATCTGGTTTTGATGTGCTAACCCTTGTAGGGCTAACAAGTTGTGCTTGTAGGTGCTTTCATTGTTTGATTATTTGCTTAAAAGAACGCATGTCAAAGCTCCAAATGCACAAGGGCTACTAACGGTTTTTGCAGGGCTGCCCAAAGCATAAAAACCAATCAAGTGCTTGTTTAATTGTTTTCATTTTGAGTGCATCATATACTAGTTGTTTCATTTCATAGGCACTTAATATCTTGTTGTAGGAATCTTTGGGTGGTAGGAGAAGTATGCTCTTCACCCTTGTGGTGAACCGGAAAATCTTGACCCATCTTTAGATTTTGAAAGCAAGAAAGTAATTGAACCTTTGCTTGATGTGTTCGGGAGAAATTTTTGACCTAGGAGATTATGCTCTTCACCCTTGAGGTGAAACATAAATCCTGACACTCAAAGGTTGATCCACTATTTATTTAGATTTTTAGAATCTTTTAGCGGGCCTACTCTTGAGCAATCAAGAGGAAGGACCCAAGTGGGGACAAGCTTTTCATGGGCTATTCCGACCCATTATAAACTCAAGGCTAACAAAGACACAAAACCTTGGTAGACGTAGTACTTGTCTTCGCTCGATATGAGTACTTGTGAGATTGTGACCATGAGGAAAATGTTGAGCAAGAACGCTTAAGGTACTCTTGTGGCTGCGAGGTCCGTTACTTGCCGCAAGGTAAGGAGTCCCTTTGGGGAGCAAGAGGGGTATTACGAACGGAAGCCCATACTAAGAACCATAGATAAAAGCCACCCTATTTTACCGCTTAGCTTCTTGGTGCAAGGATTGATCCTAGTGGACTAACCCGGATCACCCCAAGATTACTCACCATCTGTGTTCCTTTGGTTGTGTCATTGACACTTCCATGACAAAGCTAATATCTATTGTGGGCAACCACTTTGTGTGAGGCAATGGAGCATGAAGTGTGGGCCAAGCTGTTAAGTATTGAGCCATTGTCTTTTTAGGCTAGTAAGTGCTTGAAGTGTTCTTGCTGTGATCTACTTGTGTAAACGTTCTCAAAATATCAAACATCACGGTAGTATTCATAGGATTTTATTGCTTTGATATCACAATTGCTTGTCTTGGCAAGGTTGCTTTTGCGCTTGTGCAAGTGTTTTATGACATGTTTGATCACCTACTGTTTGCAAACTTGTTTGATTACTGTTGTCACTGTGCTTGAAATAGAAAAATCCAACCTTCAAACTAAAATTTTGACCAAACTACCCTTAAAATTAAAATTTTTTGCATTCACTGGTCAAGAGTCGTACGATCCTGAGACTGTATCGCACATTGTTATGAGATTTATCGTGCGATAGTTCGTTCCTGCAAAACTATCGCACAACTTGCCTAGAAAGTATCGCACAGGCTGCCTGGAAACTGTCGCATTGCTTACTGTGAAATATCGCCTGGTTAGAAACTATCGTACTGTTTGCCTGGATTCTGTCGCATAATGTTTTTGCTGTCTGTCTGGTTTATGCAATTTTCAATTTTTCCTTAGCCAACCAGATTTTAGTAGGTGACTTACTTTGCTGCTAGAAACCTGTTTGTACCTTGTGTTCCTGTTTTTAGACCCCTTTAATTAGTGTCCTCTAATTTTACATAGTAGTTTTGCTTGGCATCGATAGGTTAGTACTTATCCTTGTTGAAAAAGTACACCTTTAGATTCTTTGGTAGCACACTTGGAGAGTTTTAGTACTCTTTTTCCCAATTCACTTCCATCAAAAGTCAATTTCAATTTAAGATATATTTGGTAAATGCATCCTCTTGGTCCATATGTGTTAGGATACTCATCCTTTTATTATACACCTTTGTGGTAGTGTTGGTTTACACCTTTTTCAGCTTTCTATCTCACCATGTCTTTTTGGACAATTGAACACTTTTACTATCCTAGTTTGGTATTGACGTTTCATAAGGTCATCTTATCATCAAGGGTCTTATTATTTCATGTTGGTTATGACAAGGTACCAAGTTAGTCAAGAAAGAGGACCTCAAGTTGTCTTTGAACAGTTACCCTTAGTCCAAACTCGTCAAAAGGGAAAGGTAAAGAAACCCATCTTTGATCAATCACCTAGGTGCGAGTCGGAAGCTTGGTTTGACCCAAAGAGCAATCCTAGTGAGTTGAGTACATCTTTAGCACCTTCTGAATCAGATATGGACATGAGCTACACCATGACTAGAAAGGAGAGAGAAGCGATGGATCAAACTCTTGATGACATTTTCCAAAGACATAGGGATAACATGCTATTTGGTGATGACAATCAACCCGAATCACCTCCTATTAATTCAAGATATTTAGATGCCCATCAAAGAGCTGAAAGACATTATGGACAAGTTCAGCAAGATGCACGGTCACAACATGAAGACCAAAACAACCAATCTTGTGATGCTCATGTATATACAACATTTACTAATGACTTGTTCAAACATTCAAGACCCAACTCTCCACTCAAAACAACCTCAAGATATGCAAATGAAAACCTTAAAAGGATTGAGTGTGAAAAGAAGGCCTTTTTGGACGAATAAGCCGCTAAAGAAGAAAGGTTTAGACACCTAGAGGCGGAACAACAAGCCTTGTTAGAGTTGAAAAGAAAAGGCATTCCAAGAGGAACAAGATAGGCTTTTAGCCCAACAACTCAATGACCAATTCAACAATAGGGGTACCAACAGTGGAAACAACTCTCCACCGTCTACTCCCTCAAGAACCCCAAGAAGTAGAAGGCAGTCAAGGACCCGTTCAAGATCTCCTAGTCCTAGAGGAAGGAGGATTTCACAAGATAGGAGACAAACACCTACTAGGAACTCAAGACAACCCTCCCAACGAGCTCATCATGGCTCTGAACATGGAGGAAGTAGTGCAAGTTTTGATGATCAAGATTTTATGAGAATGCAACAAGAGCCACTATTCCAACAATATGTGGAGAAATATCTTGATCAAAACAAGGATAGGTTCCTAGAGAGTTTGATTAACAAGGGTGCCAGGGTCCCTTACAATTTTGATGTGGATAAAAGAATTAAGAAACAAGGACCCTCTTAGGAAGAGGAGATCAAGCAACTCAAACGTATGATGGAAAATGTGTTGGCCCCTAAAAGTTCCTTTTCACTTGATTCTATTTGTCCCAATCCTTTCGACATAAGTGTGGCTATGACGGATTTTCCTAGGAAAGTTTAAATCCCCCAATATGACAAGTATGACGGCAATGATGACCCACATGATCATATGCGTCAGTTCTACATCATGAGTTTCGAGTTTCACCAAGATGACTCCTATCTTATGAGATTATTTCCAAGGAGTCTCAAGGGCCAATCCATAGAGTGGTTTACCAACATAACCCCTCCCATCAAAACTTTCAAGGAACTTGTCCACAGATTTGTTCAACATTTTGCATACAACTTGCCAAGATCAGTCACTATGTTAGACTTGTGCAATTTGAAACAGAACCAAGGGGAATCCTTTGTTACCTTTTTGTAAAGGTGGAGACGATTGTGTTCCCGCTATTCTAGGACTATTCCTGAGCATGAAAGGATTGATATCATTGTTAGCAATTTAGTGCCTAAAATGTGTTATGAGGTTCAGAAGATGGTCTTTGATTCCTTCGATACTATGGTTGAAACAGCATGTCAAATTGAGGATGTCTTAAAAGAGCAAGGCATTTTGACCAAACATAGCAATAACAACAATGGTCAGAATACTAACAATGTTAATAAGGACAAAGGCAAACACTCGCACTGGAACAAGAATAAGCAAGTAGTCAACGATGGAGTTGTGGACTCTTCCCAACCCAAGGATCAAGGAGTCCTCCATTTGTCTAGTGCAGTCTAAGCTATGAAGCTCAGCACATCCTCCAACCAACAAGAGTATAAACCAATGTATCAAGAAAAACCTAAAAAGGAGAGGTGACAATTTTCTGAACTCGGTGATTCCTATGAGGATGTTTTCAAGATGCTTATTGCTAATAACCTTGCAAAACCGCAAAATCCAACAAATTTCTGCATACCTGATGTTAAGCCACATTGGTGGAATGAAAAAGCTTTTTGCAAATTCCACAATGGCATTGGACATGACATCGAACATTGATGGAAACTTAAACACCTTATTCAAGATCTTATTGAAAGTGGCAAACTTCGGATTGATGTGTTGAATACCAATGCAGACCATAAGGCATTCAAGGAGCCTGTGCCCAAATATGAAAAGGGGGAAACCTCTAAACGCAAGAATGGCAAGGCAAAAATCAACTATACCTACACAGGTGCAGAAAACGTGGTTAATATGCTTGAGGTTGTCGAGGAAAGTGTCAACATGATGAGAGACAAAGATCCTTATGGTTATGATGTGGGCTCTCCTCCTATATTTGATGAAGAACCTGTGGTGGTGCTTAGGGGTCCTCACTCTCAAAGGTTGTCCCAAGCTCTTAACGCTGTCACCAGAAGCCAAAGTCAAGGTCCTGTGGTTATTAGAGGTCCTAGTTCCAACCAGTCCAACAAACCCAGGCAAGTGACATCCAAGAATGTCACCACCTAGTCAGCAGTCAACCCTGAAATGAGCTATAATCTTGTTGACCAGTTACAAAGAATGCCAGCTCAAATCTCAATCTTTAAACTCTTGGAATTGTCCCCAAGACATAAGCGTATCCTTGAGGATGCTTTGCGTGCAGCCAATGGTCCTAGCAACATAGATGTCGACCAATTCCGGAACATGGTTAACCACCTTGCCAGTCCTCATTACCTAACATTCTCAAAAGAAGATGACAAAGCTTTGAGGCATCCGCATAATCTTGCCCTTCATGTCGAAGTCATGATCCACAAGACTCGTGTCAGGCGTGTGTTGCTTGATGGGGGTCCTGGGCTCAACATTTGTTCCTTGAGTTTGTTAAAGATAATGGGTTAGTCTGAGCAAGTTATTGATACCCGGAAGAAAATTACCATTGAAGCCTATGATGAGGCAGAGAGAAGCTCCAAGGGCTTGGTCGTCCTTCCTGTCAGGATTGGCCCTGTTGAAAAGGACATTTTGCTCCAAATTGTTGATGCTAGTCCTTTAGCATATAATATCCTACTTGGTAGACCGTGGATCCATGAAATGCAAGTAGTGTCGTCCACCTACCACCAATGTGTTAAGTTCCGCTATAATGGAGTTGAAGTTTGTATACCCAGGGATAGCACAATTTCTGTTAATGCAATTTCAGCAGGGACTCATGTTCCTCTCAACAGAGAAGCAGAGGATTTTGATGCCACTTTAGCACAATGCCAGAATAAGTTTAAAGCCATAGACCTTGGTATGGGGGGATATGAAATTGACTTGTTTACAAAACTGCCAGTCTCACCTAGGTCCTATGGTAAACCCTCACAAGAGATGTTTCCTTCATCTTCAACAATGACTCTGTTTGGTACATTTGTAGAGTTCTCAGTGCCCATCCAGGATGAAAAAGAAGAGGTAGCTGTCAAGTATTGGATCTATAGAGAAGACAAATACATGCATAATGAGAACTTCTCTCCCTGTCCTAATGTCTATGGAAGAGTGTACACTCTTGTCAAAAATATGGGCTATCCAAGTCATGGTCCTCTCAGTCACAGATTAGATGCTAGAGCCGAACCACTCGATCATGCTCTTTTTGGATGCAGGTCTAAAAAAACGGTTGGCCTAAATTTTGAAAGTCAGAACAAGAAAACTGCTCCTATCCTTGCTGAGACGGATAGTGATGATGAATCAAACTACATACCCAATTTACAAAATCAACAAGATAGGTGTGAAGATTGGGTCCGTTCCACCAATCTGCTTTAGGGAGATTTAGTTACTCTAGTTGCCAATCCAACAATTTCAGACCTAGAACAAGAAGAATCCGCTGTTGAAGATCATGTTGAGGATCCTATTCAAGAACATCAATACATAGATGGCATTCAAGAAGCGGTTACCCTTGGTGACATCAAAGCCTCTACCTCAAGGCCTAGAAAATATGCTTGGTGTAAACATCCCAGCCGGGATTCAGATACAGACTCACACGAGTATGAATTGGAATCTCTCTGATTGTTCTATAGTTGACATGGACATCGATGTTGTCCATACATATGGTTCCCAACCCGAGGTAGCTAACAAGTTTGGTGTAGGATTAGAGGATTGGAATCCATGAGTCGCTTTAGTGGACGATGCTTCGCTTGGTAGGATAAGTCCTGATTTGGGTACCTTAGAGGGATACTTGACGGACCCTAACTCTGCAATCACCAGAGATGATACCATTCGCATACACAATATTGAACCAGTCATTGACCTACCCCTTGCCAATCCTCACCTAATTGATTGGTCTCAATGCTATCAAGAGCCTTAGCTCCTAACTTTCCAAAATGACTATGAGATAGGATGTTACCTAAATGCTCTTGAACCTATAGTCTCTTCCACCAGCGAACCAACTACAAGCATGACAAAACCAGATATCAAGTACCTTAGTCGCAAAATGAAAATAAAAGAAAAAAAGAATAAGAGTTCTGATGGTGAAAACCACTGTGTGGCGGTGTCAGAACCTAAAAAAGAAAAAATAAAGGACGTATCCGAGGGTGAAAAGCTCTCTGAGGCACCTAAGGATGAGGTACTTGATCATCTCCCAAGTTACTTTCAGGATAGATCTTCAGTGCTTGTTTAGCCTACACAACCAGTTAATTTGAATATAGAAGAGGCTCTACAAATAGTGCATTTAGCTCAGTCTCTATCAACACAGAAAAAAGAAGCATATACCAAGTTCCTACAGAGCAAGAAGATTAATTTTTCTTGGACTTATTCAAACATGCCAGGATTGGACACTAATCTCATTATGCATCACTTGTCCATAGCTCCAGTTATCAAACCATTAAAACAAAAGTTGAGGAAAACACATCCTCACATAACTCTTCTTGTCAAAGCTGAACTAGAAAAACTCCTAAGTGCAGGATTTATAAGAGCCATTGATTATGCCGAATGGATATCCAATATTGTACCAGTTTCAAAACATGACAAGTCCATTCATGTCTGCATAGATTCTAGGGATCTTAATAAAGCATGCCCAAAGGATGATTTTCCACTTCCAAACATAGACATGATAGTGAACATGACCGTGGGTTATGAGATCTATTCATTTATGGACGGTTTTTCTTGGTATAATCAAATCAAAATAGCTCCCGAAGACCAGGAAAAGATTGCATTCACTTGCGCGTGGGGAACCTATTGTTGGAATGTCATGTCATTTGGACTAAAAGATGCAGGAGCTACTTATCTAAGAGCTATGACAACTATCTTCCATGACATGATGCATAAGAATATGGAAGATTATGTGGATGACACCTTGGCAAAATCTAAAAAAAGGGATACACACTTAGGGGAGCTAGAAGTCATTCTGGATCGTATGGAGGAGTTTCAATTGAGATTAAATCCCAAAAAGTGTGCATTTGGAGTCACTTCTGGAAAACTCTTAGGAGTTATCATTTTAGCCAAAGGAATAGAGGTGGACCCAGAGAAAATTCAAGCAATATTGGATATGCCGCCTCCCAAAAACATCAGCCAAATGAGGAGTCTTCAGGGACACCTTCAATCTATACGGAGGTTTATTTCACAACTGGCCGATAGAGCTCAACCCTTTAATAAGACTTTACGGAAAGGGGTTAAATGTGTCTGGAATGAAGATTGTCAAGAAAGCATGTTCCAAATCAAGCAATACTTGTCGAATCCTTCAATCTTGATGCCTCCTATCCTAGGAAAACCACTCATATTGTATGTGTCAGCAACAAAATCTTCTTTGGGGGCATTATTGGCTCAACTTGATGATACTGGAAAAGTAAGAGCTATATATTACATCAGCCGTACTTTGGTTAATTACACTAGCATTGAAAAATCTTACCTTACAGTGGTGTTTGCTTCCCAAAAGTTGCGACATTACATGCTTGCGCATACCATACACCTCATTGCAAAAATTGATCGTCCCAAATATTTGTTTGGTAAGACTGCTCTCACAGGTAGACTTGGTAAGTGGACGATCTTATCAAAATTTGACATAGAGTATGTTGAGCGTAAGTTTATCAAGGGACAAGCCATTGCAGACCAATTGGCTGATTTTTCAATTCGAGATAAAGCATCAATTCAAGTTGAATTTCCAGATGAGCACATAATGTACATGACTGCAAGAACATGAAAGATGTTCTTTGATGGCTTTTTCATGCAAAATGGTTGAGGTGCTGGAGTGTTGTTTGTTTCTCCTAATAGGTACACCATCCCTAAGTCCTACAAACTATTGTTCCCATGCACAAATAACATTGTTGAGTATGAGGCCTTGACAAATGGACTAAAAATGGCAATAGAATTGAGAATCACAGAGCTGCATATTTTTGGGGATTCACATTTAATACTCAACCAAATTAATGAAGAATACCAAACTAAAGATGAAAAACTGGTACCCTACAAGAAAATGGTTGATTCATTGGGACGATATTTCACGTTTGTTACATTTCCACAAATCCCTAGAGCAGAGAATAAAGCAGCTGATGATATGACTACGTTGGCTTCACTTCTTCAGCGAGAACAAGATGAGTCCATATTTGAATTCCTGGTGGAAGAGCTATACTATCCTATCTATAACTCTCAAGAAAGCCAAGTTGTTTGTACCCTTGTTGGCCATGAGTCATCCCACTATGGTACCATTTAATCATACCTTTGTGATGGCATTATCCTTGAAACCTTCAACCTTTATGAACGAAGAAACTTGACCCGAAATGCCTCTTGGTAGACCCTTATCTTTGGTGATCTGTAAAGAAGGGGTTTAGATGGGACACTTCCTAGGTGTTTGGAAAAGGATGAGTCCAACCAAGCGTTAGCTAACATTCACAAGGGCATTTGTGGAGGACATTCTAATGGTCTTGCCATGGCTCGAAGGTTGCTCAGGGCGGGGTACGATTGGCCTACCATGTAGACAGATGCAGTAGCTTTTGTTAAATCTTGTGAAACGTGTCAGAAACATGGTAACCTGATACATGCTCCAAGCAGAGAGCTTATTCCTTCTATTTCTCATTGGTGATTTCATTGTTGGGCCTTTGACCTTGTTGGGTAGATTCGTCCCAACTCATCAGGTGGACAAAAATTCATTATCACTGCTACTGATTACTTTACCAAATGGGTAGAAGCTGTCTGACTTTTTGTTGCCTCAGGCAAGACAGTTTCTCTATTTATTTTGAACCATATCATCTGTTGGTATGGAGTGCCTTTTGAAATAATCACTGACAATGGAGGTCGGTTTAAAAACAAGGACCTTAAACATCTCTGCAAGAAATTCAAGATAGAATAGCATTTGTCCTCCATTTACTTCCCGCAAGGAAATGGACAAGTAGAGGCTTTGAATAAGACCATTCTCAAAATTCTCCATAGAACAGTTCACAAGAATGGTAGAGATTGGCATCTACAGATAAATCCAGTCTTGTGGGCCTATAGAATGAGTACTCGTACTCCAACAGGGGCTACTCCTTTTGCCCTAACTTATGGTGCCAAAGCAGTGTTACCTTTAGAGGTGGAGATTCCTTCACTTAGAGTTTCCCTTAAAGGTTTAGTGACAGATGAAGACTACCGCACCATGAGGCTACAAGAACTAGAACTTTTAGATGAAAATCGTAAAGCATCCTTTGGTCACATGAGAGTCTACCAAAAGCGTATGTCCAAAGCATTCAACAAGAAGGTTTGCCTTAGAGAATTTCAAGTGGGGTATCTTGTCCTACGAGAAAACCCTAAGAACCAACAACATAGAGAGGAAAAGGGCAAATTCGAACTTAGTTGGCTTGGACCATAAATCATTACTATTGATTTTGGGACAGGTGCTCATTTACTATTTGATCCAGAGGGAGAACAACTCCCTGATTCTATCAATGTTTTGCACCTAAAGAATTTCTATCCATGATGCCTATTCTGTTTGGGGGTATCCTTTTTACATATTTATTGACGAGGAAAAAATTTCAAAAAAATTTATATATGATGCTGAAAAAATCCTAAAAAGCATATAAAGTCTTGAAAAAATACAAAAAGTGCAAAAAAATTGAGAAAAATAGAAAAAGTGCCTTGGTGAAAACCTTGAAACAGGCGCCTTGCTAGCAAAAATGGAAGAATATTTAAAAAAAAATAAAAATCTACAAGTGGTGAAAACCTGAAAACGGGCGCTACTTGAGGCCTTTGCACCCTTGTTTCTTAGCATGTGTCCTCGACACTTAACCTTTCCCCATCATGCCTTGATCTTGTTGCCTTGGTTTGAAATTGGTCTTTGTCTTTGTCTAGGTGGCATAACTGTGTTAGCTTTCGTGTCTAGGATGTGTTGGTCTTTAGGAAATCTTCCAAACCGTGTTTTTCAACACCACCCCAATTGTGTTTTTCAACACTACCCTAGTGTCAAGTGTTTCTCAACACTTATCAGATATCTTACCCGCAGTCTAGCATGATATGATATTTTCTCACTGGCAGATGTGATACTCAAAGTTTGACTCTATGACCTACACACACGCACTTAAACACTCAACTCACTAAGACTTGTTTGACTTTATTTTTTTGTGTGTTGTCTATGATGATTTTTTTGATGAATGTTCTCTCCCTAATAGTTTTCGACCTACACACACGCACTTAAACACTCAACTCACTGAGACTTGTTTGAGTTTATTTCTGTGTGTTGTCTATGATGATTGTTTTGGTGAATGTTCTCTCCCTAATAGTTTTCGATGATGCTGAGTTAGAAGATTAGGGGCATGAGGACATGTTTTATTGCTTTTTCTGCTTGTGGGTATATTTTGTTGGTCCTAACTATCATTAGCATTTATGCTTGTTCCACTTGACATTAGGGTCTACAAGGTATTATCCTTGACTGTTTTTGCAAGTGCATGCTTATAGCCATCTTGACTTTCCTTGTGTCTCGATGCGAGTATAATCTTGCTATATTAAACTTAGGAAATCTCACTGCACTAGTCATCTCGACTTATATGTCTTTGGTGTCTAGGTGGGATTCCCACATACCTATCTGATATAGATCATATTCAGATTCACAGTCATACTAGTGTGCATTGTATGATCTTGCGATGCTACCAATAACGCTCGATGATGAATATTAGAGTCTAAAAGCTTTGTGACCTTGCAAGTAAACCACTTTTCATAGTAGCTGGCATTTTTAGGTTCATGGTAGATTAGTTTTGCATCTTGCATATGGAGAGAGCTCTCATTTTCATCTTTCGTGGACTTGTTGGTCAACTGCGCTCACCTTTCCTTTTGTTGATCATGTCTTTAGCTCCATGTCTTTCACATCACATCCTTTTCTTGTCATCACAAAGGGTTAATCTTATCATCATATCTATATCCCAAAGACATCATTTTCAGAAACATGAGTCTATATCATAAACATGAGAACTAAACATACATCTATGAGAGAGATTATACATGAGCATATATATCATACATTTTGAGCAATATGACAAGACAATATAAACACTGAAACATCCATTACAAGTGGGACAAGTACACAAGATATATCGAACATCCAGTAAATCTCATATATATAAATGTCATGGTACAAATACAATATGGGATCCAAAATTTGGATAATGTCCCAGGGTATGTCTCTATATATCTATCTACCCTAGCCCTAGGTCTGAGTCTCCCTATCATGTGGAGGTGGTGGTGGTGGTGGAGGTGGTGGTGCTGCCCTGTCAGGTACCATATCAGATCTCCCAGCCTTCTCAGAGTAGAGTGGCACTCTGTGTCCCTTAGGTACAGTCTATATGTAGAGTCCATGATAATACGCAGCTCGTGCTGCCTCTCGATGGATCTCTGCTACGTCGGCCTGTGCCGCCCTCTCCCGACGCTCTATGTCGACTTGGTAGATCAATCAGCTGTTGGTCTCTCACAGCTATGGTAATCGGCAGCTGCTGCATCCCCGTCTCTAGCACCTGGATCCTTGCTCTGAGATCCTCTCCCCCTGAAGGTTGATCCTGGCCAGCATCCACCCCGCGGCGAGATGGCCTCGCCGCGTCATCCCTCTCATCCGTGGAACCTTGTCTCCGTGACCGTTTTCGGCCACCTGATCTAGAGCGCTGTCCCCTCTTTCCTCTCCCTCCACCTCCTTTGTCCCCTCCATCTCCATCTCCATCTCCATCATCTCCCTATGTCTAGGAAAGGGCTGTCACCTGCGTTCTGCCCTGTAAGCCGCATCCGCCCCTGCATCTGCCATATCTGGGAGATAGTCCCATGGCTCCCTGCGTATAGCCGCAGTGTCCTATATTGCCTACTGGTAGTCCAACATCGACAACCATCCCTGTCCCTCCTCGTCTCTAACCCAAGCATAAGTGGTGGTCTCGGTAGGCACCCTCTACTGTCGTTGAACTATCTCCAGACTCGGGTGATCACAAAGTGCTCGACTGTATCAGAGTGCCGACCTACCAATTGTCGGCTGCATAACATGTACCCTAACTTGAGCTCCCAATTACCCCACTACTCACAAGCCCTGTATGGTCTCCACTGGAATGATGTGAGCTCATCTAGTAACCTGCGGTAATAAGTCACATCCCTACTATGTGGCTAACTAATGAAACTTATATATCTATATATATAGGGGCGTCTCTGCTCCCTCGGCTGCACATGTGGGCGCACAATGACGATGTGCTCCCACGCCCATACCTGTGCTAAGACATCACCGCACGCCTATGTCCTGCTCTCTTGGTAAACAATCTCATGGAGCTCATGATACATATCAACTAGGATGGCTGGGCCCCATGCCATCCGTTGTGGGTGCACTATCAGATCTGCCACTAACCTGGCCCATCCTAGTGGGAACCCTCTTTGGCTCATGTCAGTAATGAGAGCCTGTGCAACTATAGAACATACTATACGTGGCACGAGGAAGTCTCTGCCATACTCCATCAACCTATGGCAACTGAGGTGCCTGTCAATGAAGGTGATGTCCTGAGACATGTCCTGCATGATCTGTCGCCCCTCAGTCGGATCATGATCATAGTATACTTGTGCCAACAAACAATCATGTCAGTTTCTATCATATGGAAACTATGCATCTATAAACATCTATAAACATGTTTATACTCATTGGATCCCTGTGGCTAGGAACTCGAAGGATCTGATAGACATCCTCCAAGCTAATAGTAGCTTCTCCAGTCGGCAAGTGAAATGTGTTATGCTCACTGTGCCAGCTCTCAGCCAATGCTGTCAATAACCCATGATCAGCTCGAATGTGGGGCATCTACAGCAAGTAACCAAAACCCATCTCTCCCAAGTCTTCCCGTCTTGGATCATCAAGATCCCGGACACACTGTAACTTGGTCACTCTCGGCGCTCTAGTGAGGAGCTCAGGAAAGTTCTCCTACAATCCATGAACCCAAAGCAGGTGTTAGAACATATCATGATGGATGTATAAAATCAGTACAAAACAACTTAAAAGCAAACATTGTCTGGACCCATGTCATTTTGCTCAAAAACATTAAAACATGTCATTTTTCTATACTGTGCGATATTGTTTTCTGATAAAATATCGTGCGATATTTTTTTCAGTACCAATGCGATAGTATCTTTGACTGTGATATTTCACATAGTATCGCATGATGTTTCGTTCGGTATGGTGTGATACTGGATCAAACGTCAGTGCGATACTATTTTGACCCACGAAATATCGCACGACAAAAATACCCAAAAGGTGCGATACTTAAAACCTATCGTACGATATTTCACACGTCTAAAATTTGAAAATTTTTAAAAACATTAAAAACATGTTTTAAAGTGACATAAATGCTCATAAATGACTTACAAGGCAAGTTTTCTGAAAACATACTGGGGCACCTTACTGCGGAGGCCGGTTGTGCAACCGGGCACGCACGAATCGATCCCCGTGGACCGGAATCGCTGCTTGCTAGGCCATTTTCTCTCTTTGAGCTCTCGAAATTCTCAAATCACTATAAGACATGATTTTGAAAATGACCTTTTTACCCCCTTTTATAGTATTTGACTTTTTGACCAAATTTGGAAACACCTCAGAATTGAGCAAAAATTGCAGCCCTAGCTAACTTCGACGTCCTAGATCCATTTTCGAGATCGAAATTGAAATCCAAGTTTATCTTGATAGTCAAAATTGCATTTCAAAATTTCACCCTCTTCTGCGCAGTTGGCTGACCTTTCGAGGCTTGATCCATTGATCTTTGTTGGGGCATCTTCATTTTTTCATCCCCATCTCTTTCAAACTTGTCTTTCATTCACTTTCATTTCGATTCATCTCTTTGAGGTTTGACTTCATTTTTATCCTATATCTTTCTTTGTCAAACCTAGTCAAACTAGGGCATGTCTTCACTGCTTGATGGTTATCCTATCATCTTTCACCTTTGATTATGATTTCTAGTGACTTGATCAAGTTTATCAATTTATTTTTCTCCTCTACCTGATTTCAATTTCGATTCCGAGGGTGCAGTACCTATCAACTTTAATCTTTGAATTAGCTTTATCAATCAAACCTTGCTTGAGGTTCTTATCTCTTATTTGAGACTTGATTATCACCTAGCTATACAGGTGTTGGTCTTGTCTTTCAGCTTATCTTTATCAGCTTATGCGTATACTTGTCTTGATGTGTTCTCATCCGTCAAACACACATCTGGGTTGTTTTGTGATCCCAAATCGATCTCACATTTCAATTACATTTTTTGACCACATGTGATCCCAAATCATTCTCACATTAGTCAAAAAGAGGCAAATGTATGCATTCTAAAATGGTCGCCTAAACTTTGGGCCCCCATTCAGCAATTTATCAAAACCCTGAATCAGTGTTTTAAAAGATCAACATTTTTCAAATACCAATTTCTTTGATGAAATTCTATTTTTATCATTTATTCGATTATTTTCCATGGGCTAACCATTTTATCCTAAAGTCTTTATTTATTTAAAAAGAATTTCCTCCTCTTTTATTAAATAAAAAAGCCCCCACTTTTCCTCTTATCCTAAGTTGCACAAATAAAACATTATTCTTATTTTATAAAAAAAAGAAAAATAGTTTTTATCTCATATGGACACAAAAGTCAACTCTTATTTTTCCATTGGAGGATATTTGTGCATATGGATTGCTCCTCTTTTAGGATCCACCTTTGATTAAAACTTTTGCCTCTTAATCTCCATGGTCCATTCCTTTTCAATTCTTTTAAAAGGAGAGCTCTTTTCTCATTCTTAGATCCCAACTTTTTATGATAATCTTATGTTGCATGATTTCTTGGAGACTTTGGAGCTTTTGGAGATCATTTTTGCATTCTAGTTTCATTTCTTGCATCATAACTTTCATGACATCTAGTTTAGTTATTTTATGCTCTAGATTAGCTCACATAGCTTAATTAGCAGGGGTTTGTAATACTTTCCTTTCATAGCTTAGCTTGCATCTTCATTCTTAGCATAGTTGCATTGCATTGCATTTTCATTGTTGATTCTTGAGAATATTGACATTCTTGCACTTGTCTCTTTGAATCTCCCATTGTGTGGTTTACTAGCAAGGTTGCATGCTTCAATAGCTCTAGCTGAGAGCACCATCAACATCCTTGTGACTCCATGCCTAGGGAGCTGTAGGTTGCTTTCTCAAGGTTTCCCATTCATGGATTCCCTTGGAAGTAATGATTTAGAGAAGTGCACTATTTAGTGTGTACAGTGTGCATGTGACCCTTGACACTTTGCATGATGTAAATGATCCATTTTTTGTATAACAGACAATGCGATGGAAGTAGAAGTACAAGGACAAGTAGAGGAAGAGAAAACATAAGAGAAATAAGAAGAGAAGTTACAGGAAAAGGAAATTCAGAAAGAAGAAAGGAGGATAGAAGAAACTGAAACATAAAAAGCAGCTGAGGTCAGAATGGAACAAAAACAAGAACCTGACACCTCTTCTACTTTATTGTTGGCAAGTATGGCGAAAGCGGTGAGTGCTGATGTAGATAGCATTGATTAGTATGAGGTTATGAGGCTATCCTTCACATCCTTCGCTAAGGCTATGGAAAGATCAGTACATAAAGGTGACAAAAGAGTTAAAGTGATGACTAGGGCTGTAGAGACAGTAAACAAGTTACTTCCTGCACCTTTTGACCTTCAAGGAAATGATGAATTAGAGAACCTAGGCATGGTAGTAGATATCTTTGACAGTAACTTTTAGTCATTGCTAAATACTACAGAAGAAAAGGCACAAAATAGGTTCTTGGAGAAGAAATTGAGAGAAGTCTATCAGTCCATCTCATTGGACTTAGACATTCTCAAGGCTACTATTCTTAAGGCTAAGAGTTGTGTAGCACAAGGAAGAAAGATTTATAGTTACTGCATAAGTCCTCGTAGACATGTAAAGAACATTGAAGACATAATAGCCAAGTATAGGGCTACACTTGACATTTTGATGGATAGTTGTGAAACATCTTCGCTAATTGTAATTGAAATGGACAAACAAGCATCCAAAGTTTTAGATAAGATTAGTGCACTGGAAACAAAGAAAGGGAGAGTGGTAGATAGATTTGGTTTGTTGAAGAGCCTATTAACTCCTAAACTTTCAATGCTTGAGACACATCTATCAGAGATGGAAAAGGTCAAAGGATCAATGTCACTATCTATACCTACTGAACTTAAGGCAACAGAGACAATGACATATGCATTGAATAGATTAATCCATGTTAGTGATCTATTGATCAAATCATGGGCTGAAGAAGTAAAGACCTTGGAAAACTTTTTCCAAGATGTCTTAAAACTAGTGGGTAAGAACTAAGTCTTTTTGTGCTTAGTAGTTTTTGAAATTTTGAAAGTACCTTTTCCATTGCTGTCAAAGGGAGAGGAAGAGAAGAGAAAAATGAAGAGAGGAAGAGTAGAGAAGAAAAGGAAGAGAAGAGAAAAAAAAAAGAAAAAAGAATGTATATAGTAGAAGGAGATAGTGCTTAGAACACTTAGTCATTTTTTCACTAAGTGTTTTCATCAATGCCAAAGGGAGAGATTGTTGGCAAGTGGTGTTTTGGGGCACTAGGGATCACTTGAGGGTTGTCATTTATGGCAACACTTATGTTGGAGTGATCACATGCAGAGAGTTTTGGTAATGGAGTCATAGTCATGAAAATGACTAAGTACAAAATCAAGAATACAGTGTATTGGTGTACAGTTTTGATTAGCGATGACAATATATGATGTATTATGGCTTGCAAAGATAGTAGAAGGTATTTTGGGATATGTAAGACTTTTTGTTAAGATCGCATATGTTTTGTTGATCAGATCACTAAGATACAACGATCTGACGGTGTGCAAAGACAAAAAAATCAGTATATTAGGGCACACACAATTGCGATGATAGAGAGAACTATAGTGGATATGGTAATGTGCTAAGTCAGATGGATAAAGTATATTGTTGACACTTTGGTAATATAAGATCGCCGACTCTATGTTTACCATCTACATAATTTATTATTATGTTTTGTGAAGTATTTTGAGATCCGTCTGGATTGCGGATTTTGTATAAGTATAGAGTGCTTTGTGAAAGTGATGTGCATGGATGGAATGATGATGTAATGGATGCAAATCTAAGAGTAGAGAGCAGATGCGAAATCAGTATGTGATAGAGCTATAACCGGAACTATCTAAGCAAAGGAAAGTGCTTGTATTGTTCAAATTTGAGAACTCTTTTGAGATAGTATTTTGATTGTAAGAGTTGTATGCTCACCACCTTTAACCAGGTGTTTTTGTATCCCCTAATAGGGTTTTGTATTCCTCTAACAAGGAAATGTACTATGTAACAATCAGCTCCTAACAGGGCTAGATCTCCTAACAAGGATATAATATTTTTGTGCATAGTTGTGGGTATCATCCCCATCGGGGTTTTCCCTTGGCTAGGGTTTCCTCGAGAACAAATCATGGTGTCATGAGTTATTTGTTGTGCTTATATGTTCTTTTCATTTTAGGATTGTTTTGGTTTATTTATAATTGGTTGAAGTTTAAATTAAAGTGCAGTAATACTAATTGACCCCTCCCCTCTCAGTATTACCTAATCCTAACAATATTTATCTCCCACAAACACTGCTTATTCCATCCGCTAGATTGTATTAAGAATATTCAAGTATTTGAATTTCCTTATAAATATTATTTCCCCATAATATGAACCTCATAATTTCTAAACTAATAATTATTATCTTCATAAATAATTTCCGCCTCTTGTGCTTTGTTTTAGTATACATACCTTTTATACTTCTCATGTATAGATGGAACATAGATTAGTGCCTAATAAAAGAAGAGGATATCATATACGACATCATGAATAGAAATAGGCATTTGAGTATCATTCTTCCAATGGTGTTAATAATTCTCACAACCCTTCTGCCAACATAATGGTTCTATCTACTTGTCTAGACAAGATAAGGGATGTTCTTATTGTGGTGGACTGCAGTAATAAGAAATCTTTCCTAGGCCAAAAGATCCATTTAATGGCTATAACTAACTTTGGTCATTTCTCCAACGAAAAAAACACCTCCGAGGGAGTTGATGATTACACAGACAATACAACAGTAGCTAATGTTTGACCCATCTATTTTGATCACAATATTTTCTATGCTAGGAGTGTTTTCATTACGGGGTAACCTGTATAATAATAGGTGTAGGCAATACATTTGCTACAAAATGACTGCTAAGAGATGGATCTCTACCATACCCACGTGGGATCCAACTTCCACAATCCACTCTAGTGCCTCCCAACCTGCTCTAATATTTGTGAGCTCCTCTCAATCTTGTGTGACTCTACCCACAAGTAGAAACAAAATATCGATCTGACTTGGGCTCCATCATGCTGAGAATAGACATCGTCCAAAGGAGACCATGAAGAAAAAATGTTGTAGTCAAGTAGAGACATTGACTGAAGGAGACCAACGATCTGCATTAGAGTCACTGGACAAGCCCCACAGTGACCGTGTTAGCACCACGCCTGCTACTGTCGAGTGAGGATTTCCCAAGACACATATAGCTAGGCACCACATCCACCATATTCTATTTCATCGTTGCGAATTTAGACAAGTTGCTTGTCTGGATTGCCTTGTACCACCTGTTTATGCCTACTGCGTAGATGCTAAGCTGTTGAGCTTCCTAATGTTACATTTGCATTATATTGTAAAGTGCTAATGAAGAGTTACAAGGCACTGCGTCGAGTTGGATAAACATGGGTGCATTCCCCACTTGCGAATCTGACTTCCATGTGGATAGAACCACGACAGAGGCACTATAGTTTTGACCTCACCAAAATATTACATTTGTTTTATCTTTATTTTTCGACCATGTGTAACTCGTCTTTCTCTCTGTATTTAAATAAATACTACTAGATTGGTTGAACGACATCAAGAAAGAATATGAGCAACAACTTATTTCACAAGATAGCACGAGAAAGACCACACACAACAGTAGGCTCTTCTAATGCAAGAATGATTATATTTCTATGTAAGGTTTTATTGTAGTTCACATATGTTTATTTCGTGACTTCTTCCATCTCTCCTTAATCATTTATTTCTCACATTTGCAGTCTGGCTCTAATACCATGTTAAGTTCCAGATCACTACAAATGTAATAGCACTGCCATAGATAGTATGTGTTTTTCAAATGCATCGATCTCTTGAATATATACATGGTATGTTGTTTTCTAATTTCATAATTTATTATATATAATTAGTTTTATTTGACCGATGCTACATACATCAACAAAAACCAAGCAAGAAGATGCGCATGTGAAAGAACAAAAGGGTGGCCAAGAAAATGGAGAAGTAGAAGATGGTTCAAGTGAAAGTTTAGAAGATTGATTTGTGACATAAGGAGTTTATCATAATGAACAAGAACATGATAAATGACTTCTTAATCCACCTTTGAGAAGGTCCACAAGACAATAAAATCTGGTTGATAGGTATAGCCCACTAGATTTTTGTTAAATAAATTTTCTTTACTTTGTATTGATGACGAACCTAGATATTTTAGGGACACACTCTCTTTTGAGGAAAGTAATTTTTAGATGCATTGCATCATTAGTTTTCTCAAGAAAACCTGTTGGATGCAAGTGGGTATTTAAAAAAGTGAGTGTTAGGTGCATGACATCTTTAGTTTTCCCAAGAAAACCCATTGAATGTAAGTGAGCATTTAAGAAAGTGAGTTTTAGATGGATGGCATTGTTAGTTTACCCAAGAAATCTCATTCGATGCAAGTAGGTATTTAATAAGGAATTTAGAGTAGATGATTAGTTAGAGAGGTACTTGCAGATAGACTAGTGCCTAAGAGATACTCTTAGAGATGATTTTATTTCATTGAGATATTATCTCTTGTTGCTAAGATAACTTCTATCATATTCTTATTATCTATTATTGCTAGTTGTGATTTTTAGATAAACAAAATTGATGTTAAAATTGCTTTATTGCATGGAGATCTTGAAGAAGAGCTTTATATGTGACATCCTAACAATTTTGTTGAGACAAGAAAATAAAGCTTGGTTTTTAGGTTAAAATAGTCATTGCATATTTTGAAACAGTCACCTAGGATGTGGTACTAGGGTGGTTGCAAGAAGTTGAGTCCCACTTTTGGGCAAAAAGTGGAAGTGTTTTCTATGTTTTTCAAAATTTCTGTCAATTGATGTCGAAATTTGAGGCACTTAAAGATTGAATCTTGGAAAACTTCAGTCGTATAAAATTTAGTGCTCGGAGTCTATTTTTCAAATATGTAATTTATTTCAATACGCACATGGTATAAATTGAATTTTATTAGGCATGTTTAAAAATAGTTTTTCAAAATGCATGTTTCAGGACCACACCTCACGTGTATGACTACCCTTTTTTGAAGTAAATAAATGTATTTTTGTGAATCCTTCTGGGGAAAGGTACCTAAAACACTGAAGACTGATGAGAATATTTTATCTTTTTTTTTTAGTTGAATTTTTTAAATTAATTTTTAATTGACCATAAAGGTACATTTTAAAAACCTCTGGTGTAGGGCCACCATAATTCGATCATTTCACTTTTTCTAAATTTTTTTTTAATTTGAAGGAAAATCTATGTAGATTGATGTCATATAACTCATTTTTCAAAAAATGTAAATTTAAAAAAGTTATTAAAATTTTAGTTAGCCTTAGTATTTCGAGTGTAGGTATCAAATTGGCTTAATAAATATTGTAAAAATATTAAAATTTCTCATATCACTATAAAATTTATATTTTTATAATCTGCAAAATAAGAACTAAAAAGGGTTTTTGTTTCGTCGAAAAATTCATTCGGGAAGGTGTCCAAAAAATTATGGCAATGTAAAAATATTATATTGTAATGCCTTAGCCATATTTTTGCAAGGCCAAGCATAAGGTTGGTCCCACCAAGCCTATCCCAAACCAAAAATCAAGGCAACAGTTATGATTCTCGCTCATAGTTTTACAAAAGGGGCACCTATTTTTTAAAATTCAAAAAACAGGTACCTATTTTTTTAAATTCAAAAAACGTGCACCCGTTTTGTGAAATCCAAACAATGGGTGCATGTTTTGTTTAAATAATGGGTGCCCGTTTTATAGTCATTGCAGCTAAAAAATAGGACCGTGGGCCCGATCTCAATGATTAACGAGTATTCAATCATTTTTTTAATGATTCGTACTATAAATATAAATTTTTGATCAACATTCTAATTTTATGTCTTATTTTGGATCTGACATGAAGAGAATCATTTGAACGCGAACTTTGGTGCAAAAATGGGATCAAAGCAACATAGGAAGAGGCTAAGGAAGGTTCTGGCAAATGAGAAGGTTGCAACAAATAGAGATAAGGCAAAATGGCAACAAGAGAGAAGAGAAAGACTTTAAAAATTGAATAATGTTGGAGGATCAAGTTCAACAATTGTTTCAGAAGATGAGAACAATGAAGACACCATGATGGATGCAGAGGTTGAAGAAGAAAATTCAGGTGCATCTTATAATCCAATGTTGGATACAAGTATGTCTTCACAACCAAATGTAACTTATTTTGATAAAGAAGTTCATCATTTGCTAGAAGTAGGTTACAATATAAATGATTTAAATTTTATTCTTGGAAATAGAGTAAAAAATTTAATTGCACATCAAATTCCACAAATTAGTAATGTTAATCATAATGATAAAGGAAGGGTAAAAGTACAAAGCTGTGTCACACTTTTATAAAGGAAAAGGTTAACAACACACAAAATTTTTAACTTTAACGGCATAAAAATGACATTTAAGTTTAAAATTTGGAGATGATGTAAACTAATGAAATGTGTAAAAGTGGATTAAGTTTATGCTTATAATTTTTTTAATTTTTTTTAAAGAAGAATTCACATAGTTTTTAAATTTTTTAAGTCCATTTTTTTATTTGCTAAAAAATGCTGAAAAATGAGGGTTTTGTTCGCACCAAAAAAATATATGCAAATAATTTTTTTTTCCTTTGATTTGAAAATATGTCATAGATAAAATGTATAGCTAGTGCAGAAAAGAAGAAAAATTAGTTTTCAATGTATATTTTTTCTATTATAACTACTCAAAGTTGAACATACATGAAATTGACAGTTTTCATCTCGCGCCAAATTTCCCCTATCAAATCTACACCATTCAGAAAATAAATTACACGCTCTTGAAGATAACTCTCTCCTCTAGTGTTAAATATAAATTTTCAATTTTTTTTGATAAGCTTTACTATTTTTTTCTATTTTTTAAGCATCTTGTTCTCGAATGTTAAAATACCTACTTGCAATATTTTAAAATTATAATATATTAGATCTAATTAAAATACTATAAAAATTATATGATGATAATCTTGACTTTGTGTTCTAAAAAAGAGTATTTTTATATTTGTAAAAAAATATAATTAAAAAGAGTAAGAGTAATTGAAACATCACTTTTCTGAAATAATTTTATTTCTTTAGTAATTGTTATAAAAGATGCATTTAAAAGATATTTCCAATTGGAAAAGGTGAAGAACTTATCTAACTTAGCTAGAATGAATCTAGCTAGGCCATATGTTTGACATAAAATAATTTTAGTTAGAAATACTCATTTGCTAGAAGTAGGTTACAATATAAATGATTTAAATTTTATTCCTGAAAATAGAGTAATAAATTTAATTGCACATCAAAATTCACAAATTAATAATATTAATCATAATGATAAAGAAACTGAAAGTCAAACTCCAATTGACAGTGAAAATCAAACACCAATTCAAATTGAGATCAACAATGTGGATGTGTAGACATAGTAACACCGATTGAGAAAGAAACTCCTTTGAATGATAATGAAATGAATGAACAATTTTAAATAAAAAGTGATGTGCTAGACAACCTACGTGCTTTGGTTTCATGGAGACAGATTAGGATACACACCACTAGGTTGTTTGTATAATTTTTTTATAATAAGAAATTTGGGTTTCAATGTCAATTAATGTTACAATTAATTAAAATGTCTAAAATGCAAAAAATGATGAAGAGGTTAGACATTTATGTGAAATCCAAAATGAAGGATGAGTCTCTAAAACAAGTTGTATCAACTATTCCTAGTGCATTTGACACAAGTGGAAAGAAAAGTCGTTCTAAAAATAGTAACGTGGCACGACCAGCAATAACAATAGCTTTAGTAAACAAAACTAATATTGATAAAATAATGATTTCAAATATAAGTGGATATCTTAATATTCATCGTAAAGCTTTAATAAGAGTTGTAAAGAGAAGAGTTAACTTTCAAAGTGATCTGACAAACCATTTATGGACCTTTAGTGGAAGATGTTGGAATGGAGAGATAGGGTACTGAAAGGGGAGGGGTGAATTAGTGTCCTCTAAATTTTTTTAAATTGAAATTCAATCAGCAAACAGTAGTAAACTAGTCTATCCAACTGAATCCTTTGTATGCAACATTCATTCAATTAAATTGTAAATGTAAATTGCATGAAAACTAACAACAATTCAATCACATAACATAAGTATTTTGGTTACACAAAAAGCCTTGTTAGAAGGTAAAAACTACGGTGGGGATGACACCCACAAATTATTCACTATTGCAGATAATAAAGGATGTTGGCTAAGGCTACAAGTCGTGATCACAGCTGATGATCTTACCCTGTTAGGAGTAACAATAAGATCAACTATATCTACCTAGTTAAAGGATTTTAACAACACTACTTGAGTGTGTACTCGGTTAAGAGATTCATAATAAGACTGTTAGGTGTACTTTGTTAAGAGATTTTGCTAACTCTGTTATAATGATTAGAGAATAATATAAAATATATGTGATTGACAACTTAACTTTGTCTGAATCGGATCCATGAAGTATCAAATATATATCACCTCAATATGTGGATATCTTTTATCTGTACTACTCGGTAGCCTTGACTGATTCTAAAAAAATTGAATATCTCTGATTTCTGCTCAATCATTGTTTGAAAACTGATGTCTTGAAGATGGCTACTTGCTTCAATATCTCCTTATCCTTCGCATACATATGTCAAACTTTCATGAATGACAGATATATAGCATACTGCTATAACAGCCTAACGTTCATGACCTAATTGGGTTTATATCATCTTAGGAAAAACCCTAAGATTTACGGTATACAAAAATAACCTAGATCTAACAATTACATAGAGATCATCATCACATTTAATGATTACATCTACAATAAAAGATCCTCGATCTTGGTAAAACATTTTGTGATTCTGTTGTAACTGTTTGCATAGATAAATGTGCTAAAACTGATAACTGTGTTTTTTCCTGGATTGCTCGGTAAACACTACCAATACTACTTGGTGTCCAGTCTGCTCAGAATGTAATCTGCTTGGTGTTTATTGCCGCTCGATATCGGTATACACTGATGCTTGGTAATACTGCTCTAGTTTTTAGTTAAACCTATTTGCTTTTAGTTCTCGTTACTGGCTTGTGACTACTCTGTATGAAGGCTTGTATAATTAACCAACTAGCATATGTAGCTTGTAGTTCTTCCTTTTACCGACTGATCAGCATAGATAACTGACTGGTCTACTTTGATACTAATGACAACACTTAATTCTTAAATAGAGATAAGAATCTCCCCCTTTGGCATTAGTATCAAAACTTTATAATGTATATAGTCCTGATATCTCAAAAATATACCAACTTCTCCATATATACATAAATAACTTATCTATTGAAATTTTCTCCCCCTTGGTGCATGCTCTCGGTATATGTGTAGTACACTTATCATATAATATTACACAATTTGGCATATACATTATGTTTTCCCCTTTTTTGATAATAATGCCAAACTCAGAATTGTGTACTTACAACTTGTCAAAAATGTGTTGATGGGTTTTCTTCAAAAATGCTAAGACGTTCTCTCATTTCTCTTTCAAGTTGGTGAGAGCAATGTGCTCAAGACCGACTTGTGCATGCATGTCAAAAATATTTTCCAACACCGAAATTATGTGTGTTGCAACTAAAGCTTGTGTTTTGACTATATGCTTATTAATTATTTTTAGATGGGGAAGTGACTTCGTTTGTAGCTCGGTGACTTGGTCACTTATTTTGTCTTCCTACATCCTCAACTCTGCTCTTAACCACCTAAGTTCTTGAACTTTGAGTATATGCTTCAGATAGGCATTTGACTCGGTTAAGGCTCTATTTGCACTGGGCTGGATTTCGGTATCTAGTTTAACCTTTTCACTGATCTCACCAATGAAGTTCTCCATAGTGCAAAGTTTTACTAACATCTGAATTATTGTTTGAGTAATAGATTGGACTTCAATTATTACCTTAGATAACTTTACCTTATTGAGTGCCACTTCTTGGCTGATCTTTTCTGCTAGTTTGTTTTGAATTTTGGATTCTGCCCTCTTTTTTGCTTTGATGTCTGGGGCATTAATTTATTGTGCAAGTGTAGCAAGTTGATTGGTGTATCTTCATTGATTTTTACCTCGGGTACAACCTGTTGTAAGATATCTCTTAAATTCTCTAAAATTTCCTTGCTCTTGCATTCTTTTCTCAACTTCTCCTGAGCTGCTTTCCTTGTACAAAGCTCCCCATAGTTTCTCAATTCTTTGGGGTTTAGGGTCCTCGGGTCACATTCTGGTATAACAATGACTTCTTCAAGTGTGACTGGCACTTTTCCATGCTTCTTCTTCTTCTTCTTCTTCTTCTTCTTCTTCTTCTTCTTCTTCGGCTCTTGAGGTGAGCTCTTAACAAATGGAACAATAGTTTTTTCCTCAACATTCTGCGTTTGATGCCCGGTTGACACATTATGTTCCTTTTTCTGCTCCTCGATAACCTGTGTGTCAGTTAACTGAGATGGAACTTCTGATGTAGTGTCAGGTGGAGTTGCCTTGGTTTCCTTAGGGTCATCTTGGCCCTGTGTTTCTGCCCCTTTTTCCTTAGGCTCATTTGTTTTTGTCGGTGTGCTTTTAGCCTTGTTCCCTTGATGTGTCCTATTTTTGCTCGGGGTTTGATCCTTCAGGTTTTTCCTTAGAGACTTTCAATTGCTTCCATTAGAATAAGAAGATCACCTCGTATTAACCTTATTATTGGCTCAGTAAGTGTGCCTTCATCTTGTACTTTGGCTCCAACAATTGTCACATCTTCATCAACATCTTGGTCATCAGGATCACCATTTTTGATGTCCTCAATGAGTACATCAAGTGCAGTGTTGTCTATGGTTTGGATCTCAGCTTGATCTAGTGTATCCTGTGTGAAGCTCAACTCCTCGGTGGCAACTGCAGTATCAGGTACCTCGGTAACTGATATATCAATCTTGTCCTTTTTCAGTGCCAGGTCTGCATCATCAATGTGAAGTCCTTTCCCTTTTGTTTTCAGCTTCTTCTGGGGAATTATGGCTAATGCCATCTTTTCTGCTTGCTCTTGGGCTTGTATTATTGAAGTCCAGAAAAGTTGACTATTATCATCTATATCTGTCAGATTTTCATCATGTATCTGTAGTGCCTAGTTCTTCACTCTAAACCTGTTTGAGTATTTACTCATGTATTCCTCAATTTCAGGGACAGTCAATTGAGGTATTGACAAAGCTAGAGATTGTTCCCTCACTCTCTTCTTGGTATCAAGGCATAGGACCATTTTTGTGAAATTCTTTCGTCTAGTCCCTTAGGTAGATGTTTGGAAAACTCAATGGGAACTCTTTGGACTCAAATCATCATCTGGATGATTGCCTCTTCAAGTTTATTCCGATCCTCGATTGATAGGTGCTCAAACTGACTAATTTCAGGATCACTAAGTTCACCATTCTCAATTATTTCTTTTGCTACTTCATCAATTGATCTACTCTTATTAATAACAACTTTGAATTGACTATTGTCATCTTCTTCATCATCTAAATCATCCTTACCCCTAATCAACATTCTTCTTTTCGTTGGGGCATCAGTAGTAGTTATAGTACCTCTTTTCGTGTATGTTTTTGTTGGTGCTGCTGCCTTTGGTATTGAAAACTTCACAACTCCTTTCTTCGGTGGAGGTGAGGCTGTAGTTGTAGACCTTGTGCGTGCCCTTGTTTGCACATCTAATTGCTTCTTCTTTGGAGTTGGTGAAGGGGAAACTGGTGTAGAGTCTATGTCTTTGTCTGACTTGGTTTCTTCACTGTCATGAGGCTTCTCAGTTAGTATAAACTGACCTTAGGTTGCAACTTCAACCAGTGTGCTGTCAGATGATCCAATATCATCTCCAAACTTTTCTACAAGATTCTTCATCATTTTTGTTGATTTCTTTGTTCTCTTACCAATAACCAAACTTGTTTTTATTCTTTTCTTGGCCTCCTCGTATGTTCCAAACCTTTCAACATTCACATCGTTGGGTGTAGCCAATAAAGCCTTAATTGGTTTTGAGGCAAAATCAATATCCATTTCATATTCCATGGCGGCTAACCATTTAATCCTAGACTCCATGACCTTTATCAAAGTGTGGTCGGTGTCCACAAGAAAACATATCTCCTGCTCATAATCTTCTACTAATTGATTTGGAATTCTGCTCCAAGAATTCATTTTACTCTTGAATTATTCAAAATAAGTATCAAACACATTGTTCAGATTGTTTCCCAAGCCTGTGATCAAATTAGATATATGCACTATGACTGGCTTGTGGGTTGACCACTGTATATTATCGAAAAAAGGGAAAAATGATTGCACATAGAAAAATATGCAAATTAGTAGGGATCCAAACTTACATGTGTTAGACTTCGTCGATTGGATAGTCTTCATATTCTCTTCAATTTGCTTCAAAAGAAGCTCGGCGAGGTCTAACTGGAAAATTTTATTGACCATTTTGTAAGCAATGTCATTGGCTCCACATGGTATACTATTCAATCTACTTGACTGATAAATCTTGTAGCCAATGACATGAGCTGCAAATTTTACCTATGGGTCTTTGATTGAACCAATCTTTAGTGCTTTGTTGTCCCTCTCGACTCCGATGTTCTTCTCAATATCTTCCCTAGACGCACTGTGAAATCTCTTGGTCTTGTCAATTGTTGGATACCCGATGACAGTGTGAATCATGTTCTTGGTAACTTTAACTGGTTCATCCAACCAAAACTTTCCATCGTGAAACGACTGAGAACAACCCTAATCCATTCATTTTTTAAAGTCTTCAGAAAACTTAGGGCATTTGTTAAACCTATTACTTCGACTTGTTTATGTTCAGGTTTTAGTCTTCCATGATCTCCACAAAGCTTCTGGAAAGATGTGCAAACATCTCAAAATCACCTATTTCACCAATCTTGCAGTGAATGTATGATCTTATGTCTTTGACTAACATAACCCTAGGGGGTATGCTTGAAAAATCTCCCGCTTGAGCAATTTTGGATGCAACTTCAGGGTGAAGTTTGTATTGGGGTTCGTTATAGTTTGCATACACTATCAAATTTACTTCCTCCTCATTTGCAAACTTTGATTTATTTATCTTTGATGCAGATGCCATTTTTCTTAATTTAGGGTTTCGGTAAGTAGTATGAATCAACTCAGTAGTAACTGTACTTACTCGAAAACAATGATGAAATCGCTCGAAAGATTGAAACTACTCTTGAATGCTCCTGAAAATCTTTTTTTCTTAAATCGCTCTCTCAAATTTCTTGCTCTTCGAAATCGCTTGGTGAAGCAATGAACTAAGTTCTCCGTCTATTTATAAATTTTTCAAATTCCCACTCAAATCACTTGTAATAAATGCTCAACCTACTTAAAACTCAGTGACAACTGTCAACTTGATGATTACTAGAAAATATCAATAGCTCAGCTAACACAACTTTTCCACTCGGTTACTACTGATACTCGGTTAACCTTGCATTATAGTCACCGACGGGTAACTTCTTACTTGGTCTTGCATATACCGACAGTGCAACTTTGAATGTTCAAATTTTTTAAACCATAATGCATCTTAATTCATGCAGATTTGGTATGTGCTCACCAAATATAAGGAACTGTATGTAAAATAAGATCAATGTGGAATATCAGTTCGATACATATCTTTTTCACCTTAGGTGGAGGTGCCAATGTCACCGAATCGAATGGATGAGGTTTCACTGACTGCATTGCTTGACTCAGCATTATCATTTGATGCCTTTCTCTACATAGTGTTTCTAATCCTAATGATATCTGCAGTTGTGTTGCCATTCTCAAATATTTGTTCTTCTGGTGCTCGGTCTTTGCAATCTATGCTTAGGTGACTGACTTTATGACAATGTAAACATGTCATACTAGTACCTGTCCAACTTCGTGATTTTCCAGCCCATCTTTTCCTCGTACAATTTGCTGCAATATGTCCATATCTTCCACATACTGTGTAGTTAACCCATTTGTTATAATCTCAAGTGTAAGCATTACCTTTTCTTCTTGATGGATAAGATTTGTTATGTCCTTTCGGTGTCTAGACTTGCTTCATCTTTGTTCTATATTCTTGTGAAGTGTGTCCATGCTTGTTGTAAGTATGACAAAGTTTCTCCATGTGAGGTTTGTTAAGAGTCCTATTCAACTTAGATCTACACTCATATGCTTGATCTCCAAACTTATTACAATTATAACAGTGACCGTTGAACTTAGGAGTGGTTTTAGGTTTACCTTGTGCTTTACTCCTACAAATATTTGATGTGTATCCCTGTTTTCCACAGTGATAACATGTCAGAGTCTTAGGTCTCTGATTTTGATTTTTATCTATTCAGCTTGCTTGGATGATTCTCCTTGCTCGGTGTAGCCCAATCTAGTGGTGCTTCCAAGTCCTCTTTGACTAATGAGAAAATCATCAATTTTCTTAGAACTGTCTTTAGCCTTTTTCATCATCTCATTGTGTTGTTACATCCTTCATTTCTCATCTTTTCAGTCTCTTTCCCGAGAACTCCAATATCTTCAAGTTTTTTTGTCAACTCACCATTTACTCGGTTGATCTCCTGACTTATAATAATTATTTGATTGCATATTTCAAAGTGATGCTCGGTAAGTCTCAGTATCTCAGTTTATTTCACTTGTAGTTGTTCAGTCATCTGTCTTCTGTCTTCAATAGCCAAATTTATTTGTTGTTCAGCTTGTCTAGCATTTTTCATTTCATCAATCATTCTCACCATTTGTGTCTCTTGACCGATCTGCAGGGCTTTCACTTGTTAAGTCAAATGAAGATTTTTCTCAGATAAATCATATATTGTGCTTTCAGAACTGTCAGAAATACCGCCTAAACTAGATCCTAAATTCTCAAATGGGTCATCAATCTCTTCTTCATTGTAGTTAGTCTCACACTCCCTAATAGCCATGTTCTTTCTCTGCACTAGTAATTTTTTCAATTCATTCTTAACTTGTTTGTATTGCTCAATAAACATCTGCATCTGAATCTTTTGATTCTCTATTGTTTTGTCCAACTTGTATCTCTCCATGATTAGATCTTTACTCTTCAGTGGTTAAGCCTTCCAATAAGAGATCTGAGCTTTGATACCAATTGTTGGAATGGAGAGATAGGGTACTAAGAGGGAAGGGGTGAATCAGTTCCCTCTAAATTTTTTTAACTTGAAACTTAATCAACAAAAAGTAGTAAACTAGTCTATCCAATTGAATCCTTTGTATGCAACATTCATTCAATTAACTTGTAAATGTAAATTTCATAAAAAACAACAACAATTCAATCACATAACAAAAGTATTTTGGTTATGCAAAAACCCTTGTTAGAAGGTAAAAATTGCGGTGGGGATGACACTCACAAATTCTTCACTATTGCAGATAATAAAGTATGTCGGTTAAGGCTACAAGTTGTGATCACTTTTGATGATCTTACCCTGTTAGGAGTAACAATAAGATCAACTAGATCTACCTAGTTAAAGGATTTTAACAACACTACTTGAGTGTGTACTCGGTTAAGAGATTCATAATAAGAATGTTAGGTCTCCTCTATTAAGAGATTTTGCTAACTTTGTTACAATGATTAGAGAATAACATAAAGTATCTGTAATTCACAAATTAACTTTGTCTGAATCGATCTATGAAGTATCAAATATATATCACCTCAATGCGTGGATATCTTTCCTCTGTACTGCTTGGTAGCCTTGACTCATTCTGAAAAAACTGAATATCTCTGATTTCTGCTCAATCATTGTCTAAAAACTGATTTCTTGAAGATGGATGCTTGCTTCAAGATCTCTTTCTTATGCTTCGCATACATATGTCAAAATGTCATGAATTATAAATATATAACATACTGCTATGACTGCCTAACCTTCATGACCTAATTAGGTTTACATCATCTTAGGAAAAACCCTAAGATCTAGGGTATACAAAATAACCTAGATCTGACAATTTCATAGAGATCATCATCACATTTAATGATTACATCTACAATAAAAGATCCTTGATCTTGGTAAAACATTTTGTGATTTTGTTGTAATTGTTTGCATAGATAAATATGCTAAAATTGATTACTATGCTATTTCTTGGATTGCTTGGTAAACACTATCAATACTGTTCGGTGAATACACTAGCGCTCGGTGTCCAGTCTGCTCGGCGTTTACTGACGCTCGGTATCGGTATACATTGATGCTCAGTAATACTGCTCTGGTGCTCGGTTAGACATGTTTCCTTTTAGTTCTTGGTATTGCCTTGTGACTACTGGGTATGAAGGCTTGTAAAATTAACCGACTAGCATATGTAGCTTGTAGTTCTTCCTTTTACCGACTGATCAACATAGATAACCGACTCGTCTAGTTTGATACCAATGACAACACTTAATGCTTAAATAGAGATAACAACAGACTCCCGAGGTCTGACATGAAACTTACTGGTGAAGTCAAAACTTTGATTGGAAAATTTTGGCACGATAATATAAGAGTATCCGCTAATGCCAGGGATGTTCTTAAATTAAGAGTCGGTTCAAAGTTCGTGATGCACATCCAAAACACTTTTTGAATATGACCAAAACTGAATTGTATAAAAAATTTGTAGATGATAAGGTGTTAACTATTAGTATTAGTCAAAGATCTTTTGAAGAATGTAAACAATGGTATGTAAGGATTAACAAGGAAAAAATCACTTGTTGCAAAACTCGTGTTCGATTTCGTTATCATTATGATATTTTTCGATCTATACATTCTACCATGCATATTAATAAAATGTTGCAGGAATGTGGTATAAATATACCACCTCAAACTGTAAATGAGATTATATCAAGTTTGTTTTGTAACCCACCTAATGAGCGATTTTATCTTTTGAATGCATGTGTTTGTGGTGTATGTGATGTATGTGGCAATCTTACATTATTAGATGATCGTTGGCAGAAAATAAATTCAATTGGTTTTGGACAATAATTAGGTGATGTACAAAGATTTAAAACTGTTGAGTGTCGATTAAAGGATGAAAAGGTTGGAAAAAAGTGTGATCTAATAACTAAAAAACTTAGTGTTCATGCCTTTATGACCAAATTCAAGAGTAAGGTCATACCTAAATATGTAGAACACTCTCAAAATTTTAGATGACTTGATGGAAAATTTCGCATATGCAAGAATACATTTTTAATTGGTAGTATACTTTCAATCATTGAATTTGTAGAGAACTACATGCTTGCACCTAAAGATGAGATCCAACTGCAATATTATAATTTAGTGCAAGCAATAGTTTTTGTTCATATTGTGTATACTTATACACTTGATAGTACAGAAGAGGATCAAAAAATATTGAGAGTACCATTTTTATATGAGTGATAATAAATTACACTCATCGGAGTTTGTCCAATATTGCTTTAAAACTTTTTATGAAAATTTAAGGGAGAGATAAATTCATATAACACAATATCTAATATGGTCAGATAATTGTGTAGGGCAATTCACGAATGCTATAATGTTTTATTGGTTGAGTAGGACACAGGAAAATAAATATCCAACATATCTAGAATTTTTTTGAGGCTGGACATGGGAAATGAGAACGTGATGTTGTCGGTGCATGTGTTAAGAGAGCCCTTTGTAGAGAGCAACTCAAATTTGAGAAAAAATCAAAATTTAAAGATGCCTGTGCAATTGTTGAATGGTGTAAAACAAGTTTTTCTACTGGATCAAGTTAGAACTCTACAATCATACGTTTTTTCTGGCTAGTTGAAGAGAAGAATATCCTTTCAAGATATGATTGTGATACAATAAGTGGATCGACTAAATGACATTCATTTAGGAGTTCTAATCCTAACACTTGGACTATATGGACTAGGGAGCTTGCATGTTTTTGTCAATTTTGTGTTGCAGGTGAATGGGAAGAATGCGAGAATACATAATGGGTTGAAGAATGGTAACAAAAATCCTTAACACATAGTGAAACATAATAAATGAAGACTTGGATCATGCTTTTGCATCAAAATATTATGATCCTGTTTCAGACCTCATACAACCAAGTAATTTAATTCAATTTATTGTAAAACTTTAAATTATATTAGTTACATGTGTATGTCATATAATTTATGATTATTTTTGAATTATAAATCTTTAAACAAGTTTTATTTTATGCATATACTTAATTTTGTTTTGCAGGACATGTGTATGTTGTTGTTGCACTTGAGGATAATGAAGAGTAGACAGAGTATTGGTTAGCTCGATGTGTAGAACTTAAGAAAAAGTTAATATGCCATCAAGTAGATGATGATGATTTTCAATATCCAATTGGGTCTGTTGTGGTAGTTGGTATATGGCTACACAAATACCTAACAAGAAGGAATGGTTTACTAGCTTTTGAAGACTACTAGTCAGAAAAGAAGATTATGCACTATTCCCATTTGGTAGTGTTAGCAAATATCAAATTGGAAAAGATACAAAGGGAGACGTGCTAATAAAATATTACGGACACTTTCAATGGAAGAGCATGAGACAATCATAGACACAATGTAGAAAAGAGAGGATGTTGATGGTACATTAGGTTGAATCAAATTTATACATGTAAGTTTTTGTTCAATTTGTCTAATTTTTATATGTTTTTCTATATAAATATCTATGTCTTCTTTCAAGCGTCAAATAAATTATAATTTAGTTATATAAATTTGAAATAAATTATAATTGATTTTCAAACATTTCAATATTTAGTTTTATGATGCAGGATGTCTGGAAGAACATAGACATGAACTATTTATGCAGTTCAATGCACAGTTATAGAATATAGACATGAACTATTTATAGGAGAGAGAGAGAGAAATAAAAATAATTACGTGTCATAATTTAAAAACTAACATATAATTTAAACATTTTACAAGTTACAATGACAATCAAGACAAATGTTCAAATGTTTTTTTTTAAGAATGTACACCTAAGGTTGAAAAAAGTTTCTAAGTTTTTTGATGTTTTTAAATCTCTATGTTTTGAAAGGTTTTGGTTTGGAACATGTTTGTGTGTGTGTGTGTGTGAGAGAGAGAGAGATAATTAAATATAATTATGTGTCATAATATAAAAATTAACATATAATTTAAACATTTTACAAGGTACAAAGACAATCAAGACAAATGTTCAAATGTTTTTTTAAGAATGTACACCTAAGGTTGAAAAAAGGTTCCAAGTTTTTTGATGATTTTAAATCTCTATGTTTTGAAAGGTTTTGATTTGGAATATGTTTTAACTTTTTTTTTGGAGAGAGAGAGAGAGAGAGAGAGAGTTTCTTATTTTAGAATTGTGTAGGTTTACGTTTTCTAGATGTACAATTTTTTATTTTAGTTCTGTTTAGGTAAATTTTATTTTTTCTACCTATGGTTTTTTATTTTATTTACATGTCTAAATTTATGTTTTGGTTTTCTACTTAGGGTTTTGTAATTCAATTGTGTCTAGGCTTACGTTTTTGTTTTACTACCTAGGCTTAAATTAAAAGTTCTAACAGTTTTCTAGTTTGGTACGATAATTTACAAAGTAAGTTAAAACTAAAAAGAACTAATTGAAACATAAAATATAATTAAATTTATATGATAAATTAAAAAACAACATTAAACTACATTTTTTAATTAAAAATAAGAAACTACAATTTTTTGTGAAAAAATAATAATAAAATAAAGAATAGTAATAAAAATAATAGTACATATCTGGAACATGAGAGAAATGGCCGAGGGGGTCGGCAGGAGAAACTGAAATGGACGCCTGTGCTCTGCTAAATGTAATCTCATTTTCCAAGTTGTGAAAATGACATGGAAAATGGTTTTTTAAAATAAAAAAAGATTTATGAAATGGACACTCGATTTTTATAAAATGGGCACCTATTTTTTAAAAATCAGGTGCCCGTTTTGCTTTGGGTGCCTGATACAAAATGGGCCCCCGATTATTAAACGGGCACCCAATTTTATAATATGGATCGGGCTCTCGACCCTAAACGGGTGCTTGATTTATAAAAAATGGGTGCTCATTTCTTGTGCCAAAATTGTCTGGCCACGGACTTTTGCAGAAGTGGTACCCAACTTTGTGCATCAACCCACCATAATTTTGATGCATTTGCATTAAAGTTTATTTGTGTTAGAAGTGAAGAGGATCGATGAGTTTATATTAAGATTATTGATGATTAGTTATTAATTATTGTCTTATATGTTGATGTCATATTTATTGGTAAAAGCAAGGTGATGATTAGAGACCTTAAAACTCCTATTTTTGACACATTTGGTATGAATTATCTAGGGGCTTCCAGACATATTTTTGGGATGGAAATCAATAGAGATCAGGTTCACATAAAGCTTAAATGGTTAACTCAAAGTATGTTGACACTATTGTTCAGAGATTTAAAATGCAAGACTATATAGTAGTAACTATTTCATTTCCACTTGGTACTAAGTTGAGTTTAGACATGTGTCCTAATTCTGATGATGATATTGAAGAAATTTCTAAGGTTCCTTATGTTAATGCCCTTAGTAGTTTAGTGCATGGAGTGGTTTGTACTAGACTACATACAACCCAAGCAGTATGTTAAGATATTTGTTAAAAGGGTGTTAAGATATTTGTGATGTACTTCTAATTAATATCTGATTTACCATGATACTGATGATGTGGATAAGTTATTGTACATACAATGTTTTGTTGATGGAGATTGGGCACGTGACTTAGATAGTCATAGGTCCACTACTGGCTATGTATTTACTTTATTTGGAGGTGTAGTGAGTTGGATGAGTAAAAGACAACCTACATTTGTAATATCCACCATTGAAGTATAGTATATGGCTACTACACATGCCTCTAAGAAGGAAATTTAGTTACAAGTCGACTAGGTAATGGTGTTGGATTTAATTAGGATAGTGAGAATTGGATGTGACGATTAGAGTGTTGTATGTTTGGATAAAAATCCTATGTATCAAGCTTGTACTAAATGTTAATGTTCAGTATGACTTTATGCTAGATATGGTTGAGAGTGGATAGGTCTTGATTGAAAAAAATTGACATTTGAGATAATCTTGCAGATTCTCTCATGAAGCGGGTGACGACAGATAAATTATCTTGGTGCAGGAAGGCCATGGGCCTTGATCACTGTACTTGAATTGTATAATTTATATCTATGTGATGATTTACAATGTATGATGTCAAGTGGGAGAATGTTAGTATTTTACTTCCACCAACCTTTTAAATCCTTTAATTTAATATTTTCCTAAAGTCTTTTGTATTTACCTATAAATGATTAAACTATTTAATTAATGGTGGTGAAAGAAACCATTTGAATGCAAAGTTAATTCTACCATTTTTTTCTCTAGGAAATTGGACAAAATAGCTAGGATTCTTGTCTTGGAATGTTCTATTTTGAGGTTTTTGGAGATATTTTAGGGGTTGTAAAATCATCTATGGCAGTTATGGCATGCTATAATATTCTACAATAGTAAGTATGAAAAAATTCTTCCACAAGTGAACATGTATGAGAGATGCCTTACGACATCTTTAAGAGCATCTATAAGTTGCTATTTTAGGTGGATTTGACTGATTCCAAGGAGACGGATATGATTTTTTCTAGGTGGTTTTGCATCCTTTTCTTTGGTTTTACAACAATGGTATTCATCCTCACAAACTCTTATAAATTGGTTCCTTGAGTTTGAGTCATTCTTTCAATCTTATTTAGTTTTTAGGGTAACAAAGGGATGCTAGATTTTACAAGGGTTGCAATGAAATGTATTATTGTTGTATTCTTCAATGGATTGGTAACATTATTTCTTCTCTTTCTATGGTAGATTTTTTTTTCCAAAAGGTTTTCTCCATGTAAATCTAGTGTTTTCATGTGTAATAGTTTTATTGTTTTTGTTTTGATTCTACAATCACTTTGATAAAGGTTAATCTTAGTTTTATATTTGAAATAATGTTAAGTTAAAGTTCATATTGTGAGATTTCTTCACATTGTTTCACAACAACTAAAGTATAGAGTGATTCACAATGAATTTTCATATTAAAAGGTAGCTAATGATTGATTTGTTCTACCATATTCTTGAACAAAAAATAATATTATATTGAAGAGAAAACTTGTATGAATTAGTATAACACTTTGTTATTAGATAAATACAAACTTATTCTGTCTTAGATGGTGGATTTTTTTATGAAAGGGTTTTTGCGCATACATCTAGTGTTATTGTTTGGCCAGTTTTATCAACGGATATGAATTAATGCTTTCATAATTTAGGTGATGGTTCTTTTTATTATCACAACTATAAATTATCATGATGTTTTTGAATTTCCACCTGCAATTATAAAATTGGCCTTTTAAGGAAACCAAGAGTTTCATAATTACCTCCTCCAAACACAAGAGTTTCATAGTTTTATTGTATAGACAAAATAAAATATGCATTACTGTTGATCTTTTCTTGGAAACCTTGTATTGATAAAGATTTTGCATTCCTATATCCTTAAAAATTAAAATCATTAAACATATAATACTCGAAAAAGTGTTACATTGACGATTATTCAAATTGTAATAACACTAGGGTAATGGGTTAATGTTTCTTGATTATCCTCTATCAAATTCTAGAAATTAAAAAAACTCTTCTCGATGACTTTCTTCAATTCTATTTTATTTTTAGTGAATATGAATCCTTTATTTGTGTTTCACAAATATATACTTAGATTATTAAGTTGTTAGTTCTTACATACATGTGTGCATATGTATATGAACGTGTGTACATATATGTTGAATGTATGTACGCACATATGTATTTATGTATATATGTATGTACTTAAAATATTGATTAAGTATGCATTTAAATCAAAGATTAGCTTTTGACTAAGCTATCACTAGCAAGAGAAACTAGTCAATCAAATTTGCTTCATGCAAATTACAACATGATAAGTATGCACGCATCTGAACCAAAAGATTTGACTAAGCTATCATAAATATTAGGAACCTATCTATTACAATCACTTAAAAATTGAATCTGAACCCAAACATGTTTTCAAAAGATTCAAACTCAAATAGATAATATAATTAGAAAATATACCATGTCATCCCCCCCAATTAAACTTAACTGATTATACCATGGGTGAACATGCAGGAGAGATTTCTTATGAAAATTGTAAGAGCATCTGTAAGTTACAATTTTAGGTGGTTTTTGTATGCACCCTAAAATGGTTGCTTAGACTTTGGGCCCCCATTCAGTAATTTATCAAATCCTTGAATCAATATTTTCAAAAATTAGCATTTTTCAATTATATCAATTTCCTTGATGAAATCCTATTTTATTATTTTGGATTATTCTATGGGTTAACCATTTTATCCTAAGTCTTTATTTAATTAAAATGAATATTCTATGGGTTAACCATTTTATCCTAAGTCTTTATTTAATTAAAATGAATATTTTCTCCCCTTTTATTAAATAAAAAGCCCCCACTTTTCATCTTATCTTAAGTTGCACAAATAAAACATTATTCTTATTTTATAAAAAGAAGAAAAACACTTTTTGTCTCATATGGACACAAAAGTCAACTCTTATTTTTTCATTGGAGGATATTTGTGCACATGGATTGCTCCTTTTTGATGCTCCACCGTTGATTAAATCTTTTGCCTCTTAATCTCAATGGTCCATTTTTCCTCGTTTCTTATAAAAGGAGAGCTCTCTTCTTCATTTTCATATGCATTTTTTAATACTAATGTTATGTTGCAGGTTTTTTAAGTCATTTTGGAGCTTTTGAAGATTTGAAGCATTCGTCTTTTGCATCTACATTCCATTCTTAATTTCACTCTTGCATAGTAGCTTCATGTTTATGCTTTCATAGTTTAGATTTCTTTTCAAGTTTTAGAATAACTCATCTAATTTAATTAGGAAGGATTTGTAACACTTGCATCTTTCCTTTCATAGTTTAGTTTGTACTTTCATTTCATTTCATAACTTAGTTTGCATAGCTTGCATTTTCATTTCTAGTATAAGCATTGCATTGCATTTCATTTTGATTCTTGGGGATATTGGCATTCTTGCCCTTGTCTTCATTTGAATTTCTCATTGTATGGTTGACTAGCAAGGTCATTAGCTGAATAGCTCTAGCTGAGAGCAAATTTAAAATAATCTTGCAACTCCATACATAGAGAGCTTTAGGTCACTTTCTAAGGTTTCCCCTTCATGGATTTCTTTGGATATAATGACTTAGAGAAGTGCACTATTTGAGTGTGTACATTTTTGGCGCCCACCATAGGGTAGAGCATTATTGTTTTGTCCTTAATTTTCTGAATTTTCGTCAAATTTTAGCTTCATTTTCAGCTCTCGGGTTTTTTAGTCTCAGATTATCGTGTGATAGTTTTCCAATATCACGTGATAGTTCGTGTATGGTGGCGCGATACTTTACCAGTTAAAGTATCGCTCCGTTTGAGACATTTTGTCACGCTGCTTGAGATATTTTGTCACCCGCAGGTACAACGAAGTATCGCCCAAAAAGATATTATCGCCCTAGTATACTGTAAAGTATCACACGATATTTTTGGTGACTGTACTGTCACCTGTACCCGGCAGTGAATTGTTTCTTGATTCTTTCTTGCTGAATTTGGATCTAGTTAGTTTGCTGGTTTAGTTTGTTGTGGTTAGATAGATTTAATTTGTAGATTTCATTTGGATTTTGATTTTGTTAACTTTGTGGGGCTAACAAGTTGTGCTTGTAGGTGCTCTCATTGCTTGATTATTTGCTTAAAAGAACGCATGTCAAAGCTTCAAATGCACAAGGGCTACTAACAATTTTTGTAGGGTTGCCCAAAGCATAAAAACCCAATCAAGTGCTTGTTGTTTATTTCATTTCAAGTGTGACAATTACTAGTTGTTTCATTTCATAGGAACATAATATCTTGTTGTAGGAATTCTTAGGTGATAGGAGAAGTATGCTCTTCACCCTTGTGGTGAACCAGAAAATCTTGACCCATCTTTGGATTTTGAAAGCAAAAGGGTAATTGAACATTTTCTTGGTGTGTTTGGGAGAAAACTTTGAGATATGGGAGTATGCTCTTCACCCTTGTGGTGAAACAAAAATCTTGAACCTCATAAGTTGATCCACTCTTTGTTTAGATCTTTAGGATCCTTTAGCGGGCTTGCTCTTGAGCAATCAAGAGGAACGACCCAAGTGGGGACAAGCCTCTTGCCGACTATTCCAACCCACTATAAACTCAAGGCTATCGAAGACACAAAACCTTGGTAGACGTAGTGCTTGTCTTCGCTTGATGTGAGTACTTGTGGGATCATGACCATGAGGAAAGTGTTAAGAAAGAATGCTTAAGGTACTCTTGAGGCCACGAGGTCCTAGTCCTTTTTGAGGAGCAATAGGGGTACTACAAACAGAAGCCCTTATTAAGAACCATAGATAGAGGCCACCCTATTTTGCCACTTAGCTTCTTGGTGCAAGGATTGATCCAAGTGGAATAACCCGGATCACCTCAAGATTACTCACCATCTGTGTTCCTTTGGTTGTGTCATTAGCACTTCCACGACAAAGCCAATATCTATTATGGGCAACCACTTTGTGTGAGGCAATAGAGCATCAAGTGTTGGCCAAGTTGTTAAGTATTAAGCCATTGTCTTTTTAGGCTAGAAAGTGCTTGAAGTGTTCTCATTGTGATATACCCCTGTAAACGTTCTTGCATATTCAACATCACGGTAGTGTTCATAGGCTTTTTTTTCAATTTTGATATCACAATTGCTTGTCTTGGCAAGGTCGCTTTTACCCTTGTTTCAAGTGTTTGAAGACATATTTGATCACCTACTGTTTGCAAACCTGTCAATTTACTGCTGTCACTATGATTGAGACCGAAAAAAATGAACCTCAAATTGAAATTTGGACCAAATTGCCTTTAAAATTGAGATTTTGACACTCACTGGTCAAGAATCCTACGACACTGGAACAATATTACTGTCTGTCCTGGAAAATATCGCGCGATAGTTCACCACTAGAAGACTATCGCCTCGCTTGCCTGGAAAGTATCGCCCGGGCTGCCTGGAAATTATCGCCCTACTTAACGCGAAGTATTGCCTGGTCTGAAACTGTCGCCCTGTTGGCCTGGAAACTATCGCCCAAAATCTTTTTGTTGTCTGCCTAATTCATGCAATTTTTAGTCTTCTCTTAGTTGACCAGATTTTAGTAAGTTTCGTACCCTGCAACTGAAAGCTTGTTTGTACCTCAGATTTTTGGCTCTAGACATCTTGAGTTAGTAGCCTTTGACTTCACCAAAGATTTTGCTTGTCGTTAGTAAGTTAGGAATTGTCCTTGTTGACAAGATTCACCTTTAGATTCCTTGATTGCACACTTGGAGAGTTTGAGTACTCTTTTGTCCAAATTCACTTTCATATAAACTCAATTTCAATATATTTTGGTTAAATCATCCTCATGATCTATATGTGCTAGGATACTGGAATCTTTTTGTTATGCACCCCTGTGGCAGTGTTGATTTATACATTTTGTTAGCTTTCTATCTCACCATATCTCTTTTTGGACTATTGAATATTTTCACTATCCTAAGTTTGACAATTAGTGATTCATAAGGTTATCTTCTCACTAAGGGTCTTTTCTTTCATGTCGATTACAACAAGATACCAAGTGGGTCAAGGAAAACAACCTCAAGTAGTTTTTGAACAATTACCTTTAGTCCAAACTCATCAAAAGCGAAAGGGGAAGGAACCCGTCTTTGATCAATCTCTTAGGAGTGCTTCAGAAGTTTGGTTTGAGCCTAGGAGTAGCCTTAGTGAGTTGAGTACTTCTCTACCATCCTCTCAATCAAATATGGACATGAGCTAAACTTGGACTAGGAGACAAAGAGAAGCAATAGATCAAACTCTTGATGACATTTTTCAGAGACATAGGGGTAACATGTCGTTCAATGATGACAATCAACCTGAATCACCTCCTATTAATTCAAGATATCTAGATGCTCATCAACGAGCCAAAAGACGCTATGCACAAGCTCATCAAGATGCACGGTCACAACATGAAGACCAAAACAACCAATCTTGTGATGCTGATGTGAATGCAGCTAACTTGTTCAATCTTTCAAGGCCAAGCTCTCCACTAAAAACAACCTCAAGATATACAAGTGAGAGGCTAAAAAGTATTGAGTGAGAAAAACAAGCTTTCTTAAATGAACAAGCTGCAAAAGAAGAAAGGTTTAGGCTCCTAGAGGAGGAACAATGAGCCTTGTTGGACATAGAGAGAAGGGCCGCACAAGAAGAACAAGATAGGCTCCTAGCCCAACAACTTAATGCACAATTCAACAATAGGGGTACCAACAGTGGAAACAACCCTCCACCCTCTACTCCCTCAAGAACCGCAAGAAGTAGAAGGCGGTCAAGGACTCCTTCAAGATCTCCTAGTCCTAGAGGGAGAAGAATTTCACAACATAGGAGAAGAACACCTCCTAGGAACTCAAGACAACCCTCCCAACGAGCTCATCATGGCTCTCAACATGGAGGAAGTAGTACAAGTTTTGACGATCAAGATTTTATGAGAATGCAACAAGAACCACTATCCCAACAATACGTGGAAAAGTACCTTGATCAAAATAAGGATAAGTTCCTAGAGAACTTGATTAATAAAGGTGCGAGGGTTCCTTATAATTTTGATGTGGATAGGAGAATCAAGAAACATAGCCCCTCACAAGAAGAAGAAATTAAGAAAATCAAGAAAATGATGGAGAAAATGATGGCTCCCAAGAGTTCCTTCAACCTTGATTCTATTTGTCCTAATGCTTTTGATAGGATTGTGAGCATGACGGATTTTCCTAGGAAAATTGAATTTCCCCAATATGACAAATATGACGGTAATGGTGACCGACATGATCATGTGCGTCAGTTTTATACCATGAGTTTTGAATTCCATCATGAAGATTCCTATCTGATGAGATTATTTCCAAGGAGTCTAATAGGTCAAGCTATGGAGTGGTTTACCAACATAACCCCTCTCGTCAAAACTTTTAAAGAACTGGTCCATAGATTTGTGCAACATTTTGCCTACAATTTATCAAGATCAGTCACCATGCTCGATTTGTGTAATTTGAAACAAAATCATGGGGAATCCTTTGTTACATTTTTACAAAGGTGGAGACGATTGTGCTCTCGGTATTCTAGGACAATTCCTGAACATGAGAGAATTGATATCATTGTGAGCAATTTAGTACCTGAGATGCGGTATGAGGTTCGGAAGATGGTCTTTGATTCATTCGACACCATGGTCGAAACCACATGAAGAATAGAGGATGTCTTAAAAGAGCAAGGTATTTTAACTAAACAACATAATAACAACAATAGTCAAGATAATAACAACTCTCATAAGGACAAAAGCAAGAACTCACACTCGAATAAAAATAAGCAAGTAGTCAATGACGGAGTTGTTGACTCTTCCCAACCAAAGGATCGAGGTGTCCTTCATTTGTCCAGTGCGGTTCAAGCTATGAAGCTTAACACATCCTCTAACCAACAAGAGCATAAACAAAGATATCAAGACAAACCCAAAAAGGAAAAGCAACAGTTCTCTAAGCTTAGGGATTCTTATGAGGATGTTTTCAAAATGCTTATTGATAACAATCTTGCACAACCACAAGATCCAGCAAAATTTCATATACCTAACATTAAGCCATATTGGTGGAATGAAAAAGCTTACTGCATATTTCATAATGGCATTGGACATGACATAGAACACTGCTAGAAACTTAAACATCTCATTCAATATCTTATTGAAAATGGCAAGCTTGAGATTGATGGATTGAAAACCAATGCAGATCATAAAGCGTTTAAGGAACCTTTGCCTAAATATGATAAGGGGGAAACCTCTAAACCCAAAGATGGCAAAGCTGCAATCAACTACACCTATACGTCTATAGAGAATGTTATCAATATGCTTGAAGCTATGCATGAAAATGTCAATATGATGCGAAACAAAGATTCTTATAGTCATGATGTGGACTCTCCTATATTTGATAAAGAACCTGTGGTGGTGCTTAGAGGTCCTCACTTTCGAAGGTCATCCCAAGCTCTTAATGCTGTCACCAAAAGCCAAGGTCAAGGTCATCTAGTCATTAGAGGTCCTAATTCTAACCAGCCTAGAAAACCAAAGCAAGTGACATCCAAGAATGTCACCACCAAGTCAGCAGTCAATCCAGAAATGAGCTACAATCTTGTTGATTAGTTACAAAGAACACCAGCTCAAATCTCAATTTTTGAGCTCCTAGAGTTGTCTCCAAGACATAAGCGTGTCCTTGAAGATGCTTTGCGTACAACCAATGTCCCTAACAACATAGATATTGATCAATTCCAAAACATGGTAAATCACCTTGTCAGCCCACATTACCTCACATTCTCAGAAGAAGATGACAAAGTCTTGAGCCATCCGCATAATCTTTCCCTTCACATTGAAGTCATGATTCACAAGATTCGTGTCAGGCGTGTGTTGATTGATGGGGGTGCTGGGCTCAATATTTGTTCCTTGAGTTTGTTGAAAATACTGGGTTACTTAGAGCAAGTTATTGATACTCGCAATAAAATAGCCATCAAAGCCTATGATGAGGCAGAGAGAAGCTCCAAAGCTTGATCGTCCTTCCTATCAAGATTGGCCCCGTTGAAAAGGACATCTTGTTCCAAATTGTTGATGCTAGTCCTTTAGCCTATAATATTCTGCTTGGTAGACCGTGGATCCATGACATGCAAGCGGTGCCATCCACCTACCACCAATGTGTCAAGTTCCCCTATAATGGAGTAGAAGTTATTATACCCGGGGATAGCACATTATCTGTTAATTCAATTTCAACAGGGACCCATGTTCCTCTTAATCGGGAAGCAGAAAATTTTGATGCAACTTTGGCACAATGTCAGAATAAGTTCAAAACCATAGACCTGGGTATGGGTGGTTATCACATTGACTCCTTCACAAAGCTGCCAGTCTCACCTAGGTCCTATGGTAAACCTTCATAGGAGATGCGTCCCTCGTCCTTAGCAATGACTCTGTTTGATACATTTGTAGAGTCTTCAATACCCATTCAGGATGAAAAGGAGGAAGTAGCCGTTAGAGACTGGATTTACAAAGAGGAAAAATACAAGCACAATGCAAATTTTTCTCCATCTCCTAAGACTTATGGTAGAGGATATACTTTGGTAAAAAATATGGGTTACCCAGGTCATGGTCCTCTCAGTCATAGACTAGATGCTAAGGCTGAACCACTCAATCATGCTCTTTTTGGATGTAGATCTAAGACAACAGTTGGCCTAGGTTTTGAAGGTCAGAATAAGAAAGTTACCCCTATCCTAGCTGCAACGGATAGTGATGATGAATACATACCCAATTTGAAAAATCAACAAGATAGGTGTGAAGATTGGGTCCCTTCCACCATCTCCTCTAGGGAGATTTAGATACTACAGTTGACAATCCAATAGTTTCAAAACTAGAACAAGAACAATCCACTATTGAAGACCATGTTGAGGATCCTATTCAATACACAAATGGCATTCAAGAGGGTGTTACCCTTGGTGACATCAACGCTTCTACATGAAGGCCTAAAAAATATGGTTGGTGTAAACATCCCAGCCGGGATTCAGATACAGACTCACATGAGTATGAGTGGGAGACTCTTTCTGATTGTTCTACAGTTGATATGGACATTGTTGTTGTCCATACATCTAGTTCCCAATCCAAGGTAGCTAACGAGTCTAGTGTAGGATTAGAAGATTGGAATCCACGAGTCGCTTTAGTGGACATGCTTCGCTTAGTAAGATAAGTCCTAATTTGGGTACCTTAGAGGGATACTTGACGGATCCTAACTCTGCAATCACCAGAGATGATACCATTTGCATACACAATATTGAACCAGTCATTGACCTACACCTTGCCAATCCTCACTTAATTGATTGGTCTCAGCACTATCAAGAGCCTCAACTCCTAACTTTTCAAAATGACTATGAAATAGCGTGCTACCTAAATGCCCTTGAACCTGTAGTCTCTTCCACCAGCGAACCAACTACAAGTATGACCGAACCAGATATCAAGTACCTTAGTCACAAAATGAAAAGAAAAGAAAAAAAAGAATAAGAGTTTTGATGGCGAAAACCACTATGTGGTGGTATCAGAACCTAAAAAAGTAAAAATAAAGGACGTATCCGAGGGTGAAAACCTATCTGAGACACTTAAGGATGAGGTACTTGATTATCTTCCAAGCTATTTTCAGGACAAGTTTTCAGTACTTATTGAGCCTACACAGCCAGTCAATCTGAATACACCAGAGGCTCTACAAATTGTGCATTTAGCTCAGTCTCTATCAACACAAGAAAACGAGGCATATACCAAGTTCCTACAAAGAAAGAAAATTAATTTTTCTTGGACTTACTCAGACATGCCAAGATTGGACACTAGTCTCGTGCATCATTTGTCCATAACTCTAAGAATCAAACCAGTAAAATAGAAATTGAGGAAAATGCATCCTCACATAGCTCTCCTTGTCAAAGTTGAATTAGAGAAGCTCCTCAATGCAGGATTTATAAGAGCCATTGATTATGTCGAATGGATATCCAATATTGTACCAGTTTCAAAACATGACAAGTCCATTCGTGTTTGCACAGAATTTAGAGATCTTAATAAAGCATGCCCAAAGGATGATTTTCCACTTCCAAACATAGACATGATGGTGGACATGACCGTGGGCTATGAGATCTATTCTTTAATGGATGGATTTTCTGGTTATAATCAAATTAAAATAGCTCCTAAAGACCAAGAGAAAATTGCATTTACTACTATTTTCCATGACATGATGCATAAGAACATGGAAGACTATGTGGTTGACACCTTGGCAAAATGCAAGAAAAGGGATACACACCTAGGCTATTTGGAAGTAATTCTAGATCGTATGGAATAGTTTCAATTGAGATTAAATCCCAAAAAGTGTGCATTTGGAATTACCTCTGGCAAACTCTTAGGATTTATCATTTCAGCTAAAGGAATAGAGGTGGACCTAGAAAAAGTTTAAGCGATAATGAATATGTCGCCTCCCACAAACATCAGTCAAATGAGGAGTCTTCAAGAACACCTTCAGTCTATAAGGAGGTTTATTTGACAACTGGCTGATAGAGCTCAACCCTTTAATAAGACTTTTCATAAAGGGGTTAAATGTGTCTGGAATGAGGAATGTCAGCAAAGCATGGATCAAATCAAACAGTACTTGGCTAATCCTCCAATCTTAATGCCTCCTTTCCCAGGAAAACCAGTTATATTATATGTCTCAGCAACAGAATCTTCCCTGGGGGCATTATTGGCTCAACTTGATGATACTAGAAAAGAAAGAGCCATATATTACATTAGCCGAACACTTGTTTCATATGAGGTCAACTACACTAGTATTGAAAAATCTTGCCTAGCGGTGGTGTTTGCTTCCCAAAAGTTGCGACATTACATGTTGGCACATACAATACACCTCATAGCCAAAATTGATCCTCTAAAATACTTGCTTGTTAATGCTACTCTCACGGGTAGACTTGCTAAATGGATGATGATTCTTTCAGAATTTGACATAGAGTATGTTGAGCGTAAGGCTATAAAAGGACAAGCCATTGTAGACCAATTGGCTGATTTTCCAATTCAAGACAAAGTACCAATTCAAGTTGAATTTCCAGATGAGCACATAATGTACATGACTGCAAGAACATGGAAGATGTTCTTTGATGGCTCTTTCATGCAAAATAGTTTAGGTGTAGGAGTGTTATTTGTTTCTCCTCATGGGTACACAATCCCTAAGTCCTACAAACTATTGTTCCCATGCACAAATAACATTGCTGAGTATGAGGCCTTAACAAATGGACTAAAAATGGCTATAGAATGGGGAATTACAGAGCTACATATTTATGGGGATTTGCAATTGATTATCAACCAAGTTAATGAAGAATATCAAACAAAGAATGACAAACTGATACCCTATAAGAAGATGGTTTATTCATTGCGCCGATACTTTACCTTTGTTACATTTCAAGAAATCCCTAGAGCAGAAAATAAAGTAGCCGATGCTATGACTACATTAGCTTCACTTCTTCAGCTAGAACAACATAAGTCCAAATTTGAATTCTTGGTGGAAGAGCTACATTACCCTATCTAGGACTCCTCAGAAAGCCATGTCATTTGTACCTTGGTTAGCCATGAGTCATCCCGCTACGGTGCCATTCATTCATATCTCCGTGATGGCATTATTCTCAAAACCTTCAATCGTTCTAAAAGAAGAAACCTTGTTCGTAATGCCTCTCACCATACCCTTATCTTTGGTGATCTGTATAGGAGGGGTTTAGATGGGACACTTCTTAGGTGTTTAGAAAAAGATGAGTCCAACCAAGTGTTAGTTGACATTCACGAGGGCATTTGTGGAGGACATTCTAATGGTCTTGCCATGGCCCAAAGGTTGCTTAGGGCAGGGTACTATTGGCCTACCATGCAGACAGATGCAATAGCTTTTTCTAAATCTTGGGAAAAGTGTCAAAAACATGAAAACCTGATACATGCTCCAGGCAGGGAGCTTATTCCTTCTATTTCTCATTGGCCATTTCAGCGCTAGGTCTTTGACCTTGATGGGCAGATTCACCCCAACTCATCAGGTGGACAAAAATTCATTATTATTGCTACTGATTACTTTACCAAATGGGTAGAAGTTGTCCCACTTTCTGTTGCCTCCGGCAAGACAGTTTCTCTATTTATTTTGAACCATATCATCTGTTGGTATGGAGTGCCTTATGAAATAATCACTGATAATGGAGGTCAGTTTAAAAATAAGGACCTTAAACATCTCTGCAACAAATTCAAGATAAAACAGCATTGGTCCTCCATTTACTTCCCGCAAGGAAATGGACAAGCAGAGGCTTCAAATAAGACCATTCTCAAAATCCTCCATAGAACAGTTCACAAGAATGGTAGAGATTGACATCTATAGATAAATCCGGCCTTGTGGAACTATAGAACGAGTATTCGTACTCCAACAGGGGCTACACCTTTTGCCCTCACTTATGGTGCTGAAGCAATATTACCTTTAGAGGTAGAGATCCCTTCACTTAGAGTCTCTCTCAAATGTTTAGTGACAGATGAAGACTACCACGCCATGAGGTTGCAGGAACTAGAACTTCTAGATCAAAAGCGTAAAACATCTTTTGATTACATGAGAGTTTACCAAAAGCATATGTCCAAAGCGTTCAACAAGAAGGTTCACCCTAGAGAATTTCAAGTGGGGGATCTTGTCTTGCGAGAAAACCCTAAGAACCAACAGCATAGAGAACAAAAAGGGAAGTTTGAACCTAATTGGCTTGGACCATACATTATTACTGCTGCTTTTGGTACATGTGCTTACTATCTGATGAGAAGGCAGAGCAGCTCCCTGATCCTATCAATGTGTTGCACCTAAAGAAGTTATATTCATGATGCCTATTCTGTCTAGGGGCATCCTTTGTACATATTTATTGATCCTGAGAAAATTCTAACAAAATTCATATATGATGTTGAAAAAATCTTGAAAAGCATATAAAGTCCTGAAAAAATACAAAAAAATAGAAAAAGTGTCTTGGTGAAAACCTGGAAACAGGCGCCTTGGTAGCAAAAATACAAAAAAATCTCCAAGTGGTGAAAACTTGGAAACAGGCACTACTTGAGGCCTTTGCACCCTTGTCTTTTAGCATGCATCCTCGACCCTTAGCCTTTCTCCATCATGCCTTGACCTTGTTGCCCTAGTTTGGAATTGGTCTTTGTCTTTGTTTAGGGGGCATAATTGTGTTAGCTTTGGTCTCTAGGATGCGTTGGTCTTTAGGACATCTTGCAAATGGTGTTTTTAACACCACCCAAACTGTGTTTTTCAACACTACCCTAGCGTCAAGTGTTTCTCAACACTTATCAATTATCCTACCCTACAGTTTAGCATGATATGATATTTTTACTAGTAGATGTGATATTCAAAGATTGATTCTATGACCTACACACACGCACTTAAACACTTGACTCGTTGAGACTTGTTTGATTTTGTTTTCCTTGTGTGCTATCTATGATGATTTTTTTGATGAGTGTTCTCTCCCTATGATAGTTTTCGATGATGCATAGCTAGAAGACTGAGGGCATGAGAATATGTTTTATTGCTTTTTCTGCTTGTGGGTATATTTTGTTGGTCCTAATTGTCATTAGCATTTATGCTTGATCCACTTGACACCTAGGATCTCCAAGGTATTATCCTTGATTATTTATGCGAGTGCATGCTTATAGCCATCTTGACCTTCTTATGTCCTAATGCAAGCATAATCTCGCTATAGCAAACTCAGGTAATCTCACTGCATTAGTCATCTTGACCTACATGTCTTTGGTGCCTAGGTGGGATTTCCACATCCTATATGATATAGATCATATTCATATACCCATAGTCATACTAGTGTGTATTGTATGGTCTTGCGACACTACCAATAAAGCTCGATGATGATTATTAGATGTCTATTGGCGTTGTGACCTTGCAAGTCAACCACTTTTCATAGTAGCTTACATTCTTAGGTTCATGTTAGATTAGTTTTTGCACTTTGAATATGGTGAGAGCTCTCCTATTATCTTTCATGGACTAGTTGGTCAACTGCGCTCACCTTTCCTATTCTCGATCATGTCTTTCGCTCCTGTCATCATAAGGGGTTAATGTTATCATCATATTTATATCAAAAGAGATCATTTTTAGAAACATGAGTCTATATCATAAACATGAGAATTAAACATACATCTATGAGAGAGATCATACATGAGCATATAAACATACATTTTGAGCTATATGACAAGACAATATAAAAATTGATACATCCATCACAAGTGAGACAAATAATACAGATACATCGCAAATCCAGTAATCTCATATATATATATGAATGTCATAGTACAATATACAATATGGGATCCCAAAATCTGGATCAAAGTCTCATGATATGTCTACAACATCTAAACACCTAAACCCTAAACCTAGGACTCGCTAGCACTATCATGTGGAGTTGGTGGAGGAGGAAGTGGTGCCGCTGCCCTGTCTGGTACCATATCTGACATCCCTGCCCTTTGAGAATATGCCGGTGCTCTCTGACCCTTTGGAACAACCTAAAGATAAAGCCCATGATAGTACGCAGCTCTCGCTGCCTCCCATCGAATCTCTAGTGCATTCGCCTGTGCTAACCCCTCTCGGCGTGCTATCTCTGCCCTGAGATCTGCAAGGTGCTGATCTCTCTCTGCCCTCAGATCCGTCAACTGCTAGTCTCTAATAGCTATCATGATCCTAAGCTGTCGCATCTCTATCTCTAGAGCTTGTATCCTGGCTCTCAGGTCCTCTCCTCATGCAGGCTGATCCTGCCTAGCCTCTACCTGTCGGTGAACTGATCTCACCGCATCCTCACTCTCATTAACAGAGCTCCATCCCCGTGACCATTTCTGGCCACCTAATCGGGATCCCTCCCCTGTCTCCCTCACTCTCCCTCTCCCTGTTCCTCCACCATCTCCTCCATCCCCATCATCATCATCATCATCCCCTTGAGCTACTGGATGTGCATCTGGAACTATGAATCGAGGGAATGGAACTCTCCGTCGCTCTGCTCTATAGGCTGCATCAGCCCCTGCATTCACCATTTCTAGGAGATACTCCCATGGCTCTCTCCGTATCGCACCTGTACCCTATATTGTCTGCTAGTAATCCAGCATCGGCAGCCAACCATGACTCTCCTGATCCTTGGTCCATCCATAAGTCGCGGTCTTAGTAGATACTCGCTGCTGGCGCCCAAACTGCATCCAAACCCAAGTGATAACGAATCTCTTTATAATCTCTGGATGCCGACCTACCAATGGCCGGCTGCATAACATATAACTAAGCTCATCCTCTGCATCTCCCCATACCTCCACAGCCCTATATGGCCTCCACTGGAATGAAGTCAACTCATCCAATATCCTCCTATAGTACGTCACATCCCCGCTATGAGGCTGTGATAAGAATTCTGCATACCTATAAATGAAGGGATGTCTCCTCTCCCTCAGCTGTACTCGGGGGCGCGCCACAACGATGTGCTCCCACACCAAAACCTGTGCTAAGATAACACCGCATGCCCATGTCCTGCTATCCCGATAAACGATCTCATGTAACTCGTGGTACATGTCTACTAGTATGGTTGTGTAATACCCCAAAAATGGGCTATAAGTTCATTAATCTCCTACATCGACAATTCGAACGAAATCGACATCAAAGTCCTAATCTAAGGCACATCTAAACATCATCGAATCATAATTGATTATCTTAAATTTTGCATTGGAGAATATTCTTAGTAATATTCCTAATCATCATAATTATCTTTAATTTTATTATTATTTGGCAATAAATCACATTTATCCTAAAAATTTGATTAATTAAATATTTTATATATTTAATTAATTAGATTTAATATTTGCCACTTAATTGTTTAATTAAATTTAATTCTATCTATTATTAATTGTATTATTTAATTTTGACAATAGATCAAAATTCCTATCTTTAATTGATTAAATTCTTATTTAATTAATTAAAACATGTTGTCATTATTTAATAATATAATTTTTAATAAAAGTTTGGTAAAATAGTTAATTAACCCATAAATTAATTATTTTATTTCAAAAATCAGTTGAGTTGAGGATAAATCACTTTATTTATTTATTTAATTCTTAATTATTATGCATATTCAAAAGAAACAGTTAAACTCTAAATCAGAAAATCAATGCAAGTTATTGACTTTTTGGAACTCAACATTCTTTTGGAGTTCAAAAAGCTGATCTAAACTCTAATTTGAGTTAAAAAGTTGTTTTTGCATGTTTTTGCATGATTTTGAGAATTAACTATCTTTCATGATCAGAGAACTCAAAAATCAAGATGAGTTATTTGAGTGATTTATGACTTTTTCCCATGCACCTCCAAAGCCTTGGATTTCTATAAATTAAGGCTTTAGCTCTTCACAAATCATCTCATATTTTGCACAATCACGCTGGAGAATGGGAATTGAAGAATCAAAGCTCTTGCGAATCGACATCTTTGTGAGATCAATCTTATTTTTGAATTCATATTTCATATCATTGTTAGATTAGCATAGCATATCAGTTTTCATATAGATTAATTTCATATCAGTTTTTCATTCATTCTTATTGCATAGAAAAATCCAAAAAAATAGCTTAATTGCATTTATTTCATATCCATCTTTTGCATTCAAATCCTTCATTTAGGTGTCGTCTAGGTCACTGATCTCGATTACAATCTGAGAACATCAATCTCGCACCTATTAGAAGGCAGTAAATCGCTTGGTTAGATTAGATTTCAATTTTGCACGATTTTGATTATAGCTAACATCTAATGTTTTACTGAGTGTTGTGTCTACAGATCAGGTACAATTTTCACACACACAGGTTGGGCCCCATGCCATCCGATGTGGGTGTGCTACTAGATCCACTAACAATCTGCCTCATCCCAGTGGAAAACCCTTCTGACTCTTGTCAGTGATAAGGTTCTGTGCAATAATGGAAGCAACAATGCAAGGTACTGGGAAGTCCCTGCCAAAATCATCCATCAATCGATCCCAGCTGACGTGTCTATCTATAATGGTGACATCTTGGAACATGCCCTAGATGGCCCGCCATCCCTCGGTAGCATCCTGATCATAGTATACATGTGTCATCACATAATCATGTCAGTTTCTATTATATGAAAATATTACATCTATGAATATCTATAAACATGATTATACTCACAGGATCGCCATGGCTCAGTACTCGGAGTATCTGGTAGACGTCCTCCAGTGTGATCGATGCCTCTCTAGTAGGTAGATGGAAGGTGTTGTGCTCGCTATGCCATCTCTCAGAAAGTGCAATCAACAACCCGTGATCAGCTCTAATGTAGGGTAACTGTAGCAAGTACCCGAAGCCCATAGCCCTCAGATCTGCCTTGCCCAGATCATCTAGATCTTGGACAAATTGTAACCCCATCACCTTCGGCGCTCTAATGAGTAGTGCCGGAAAGACCTCCTGCAAACCATTAACCCCAGCTAGATGTCAACACATATCATGATGGATGTCTAAAAATCAGTACAAAGCATCTTAAAAAGTGATGAAGGGTGCTCCCCTTAATACCACAAACACATAACAGAAAAAGAGAAACAACAACAATAATATGCAAGAACAGAAAAATTGGCTTCTTATTATCTCCACAAATGTGGAATTACAAACTTTCAGAATTACAATATGCAAAGCCACATGGGCATTCCCTTACAATATTTTGTAGGACAAAGCCTCGAACTATTACCCAGAACTATTCTGAACTCCTAAGACAATAATACAGCCTTCATTATATAGATAATTTTCCACCGCTTGGGAAGGTTCCGGAATTTTAGCCAATAAGGCCGACCAAACTTAGAATTATTTTATTTTACGTTTTATTACATCATAGTCGGCTCAAGATAACCTTTGAAACCCGAACAGAAATTTTGAAGAAAATTATTTTCCGCCATTTCGGGTGGCCTAACTTCCGAAGACCATAAGTCATCACCGTTCAATATCTTCCAATATACACTTGATCTGGCAATGAAACTTTACTGGCAGACTTATATGACAAAAATGAACCTCCAAGAAAGAAACCAGATCATTCTGAGCACATACGAAAATTACCAAAAATAGTAACTTTCCATAAATAGCAGCTCTGCACAAAATAGCCCTTATTCAATACAAAAACAGAAATATTTTTGGGTGATGCAAGATTGCTCTTACACCTTGGATGCTCCTGCATCAGACACCCAAGATAATTTGAGAAGTGACCCTGTCACGACTCAGGTGTGCAGAGGAAAACCAAGATGGTTAACCTCCTCCTTTGTTAGCCACGATGAATCTTCTACAGGTCGTCCTTTCCATTTGACCAAATACTCTTCATATGTCCTATTCCTTGTGCTTCTACCAACATGACTGTCCAGTATGTCTTCGATCTCCTTAGTGTCTGAACGAGTTGTTGGAATACTCCACTGTGCTGTTGTGATCTCATCTTCAACACTTTCTTCATGATACTCTGTCAGATCTGAAATGTTAAACACTGTTGAAATATTCAGCTCACTAGGCAATTCTACCTCATATGCATTTCCTGAATCATGCTTCTTCAATATCTTACATGGTCCAAACTTCTTCATTTTTAGCTTGTTATATGTACCAACTGGAAACCGCTCCTTCCGCAAATGAACCATGACTTCATCACCAACCTGAAATTCCTTATACCTCTTTTTCTCATCTGCCTTAACCTTATACTGTGCATTCATCTTGGTAATATGCTTCTTCACCTCCTCATGGATGTTCTTCAAGTGTTCTGCAAAATCTTCAGCTTCAGCACTACTTATTTCTCTTTTATCTATCTTCCTCAATTCAGATGCATTTCTTGGACTACTTCCATATACAATCTGGAATGGTGATTTACCAGTGCTCCTGTTGACAGAATTATTGTATGCGAATTCTGCCTGTGGTAAAATCAAATCCCATCCTGTTGGCTTATCTCCAACCAAACATCTTAGCAAATTTTCCAAACTCCTATTCACCACCTCTGTCTGTGGATGATGTGATGAACTAAACTTCAAATCTGTCTTCAACTTCTTCCACAATGTACGCTAGAAATATCCAACAAACTTAGTGTCCCGATCTGAAACTATGGTCTTTGGCAAACTATGAAGTCTCACTACTTCTCTGAAAAATAATTCTGCTACATGAACAGCATCATTAGTCTTCTTGCAGGGAATAAAATGTGTCATCTTTGAAAATATGTCAACTACCACAAAAATTGAATCGTGTCCCCGCTGTGTCCTCGGTAAACCAAGAACAAAGTCCATGCTGATATCCTCCCAAGGCTTCTCTGGTACAGGTAATGGCTGATACAACCCTGTATTCTGCTTCACTCCCTTCGCCATCTGACATACTTGGCAACTCTGTACAAACTTCTTCACATCTTGCTGCAACTGTGGTCAATAATAATTCTTACTAACCAAACCAAGGGTTTTATCACGACAAAAATGTCCAGCCAATCCTCCGCTATGCTTCTCCTTGATGAGATTCTCCCTCATAGAACTTCGTGGAATGCACAACTGACTCCCTTTGAATAACATATCATCCTGGATGATGAAATCCAACCATTTCATCCTGTCTAGAGTAACAAGTTCTGTACAAGCTTTCCAAGCTTCACCAAAATCAGGATCCTCTGGATATAAATTTTTGAATTCCTTGAACCCAACCACTTCAATCTGCATTTCTGTCAGCAATAGTTGCCTTCTGCTAAGAGCATCTGCAACCCTATTAGACTTTCCACTCCTGTGTTTCAAAACAAATGTATAACTTTGCAAAAACTCAACCCATTTCAAATGCCTTTGATTCAATTTTACTTGACTATTCAAATATTGCAAAGCTTGATGATCAGTATACAAAACAAACTCCTTAGGAAGCAGATAGTGCCTCCATTTTTTCAATGCCTGAACTATAGCATAAAATTCCTGATCATAAACAGAATATTTTCTCTTGGCATCATTTAATTTCTCACTGAAATAAGCAACAAGTTTACTTTCTTGGCTCATAACAACTCCTATTGTAGTACCACTAGCATCACAATCTACTTGAAACACCTTATTAAAATCAAGAAGTGCTAAAATAGGTTGTTCTGTAACTTTTTGTTTCAACAATTGAAAACTCTTTTCTACCCCATTAGTCCACTTAAACTCTTTTCTATCCCCTCTCATTGTTTTAGTCAAGGGTCCACAAATACTGCTAAAATTTTTGATAAACTTTCTGTAAAAGCTAGCTAGACTATGAAAAGATCTTACCTCAGTAGCACTCCTTGGAGTAGGCCATTCAAGGATAGCCTGTACCTTCTCTGGGTCCATTTTTAGACCTTCTGCTGAAACTACAAATCCCAAATACACTAACTCTTTCTTCACAAAACTGCACTTCTTCAAATTAATCAACAATTTCTCATCTCTCAACTTCTCAAACACCATACGAATATGCATCATATGTTCCTCCAATGTCTTGCTAAAAATCAAAATATCATCTAGGTAAACAATGACAAACTTACCCAAAAATTCTTTCAGAACCTCGTTCATGAGCCGCATGAAAGTGCTCGGTGCATTGGTTAGCCCAAAAGGCATGACTAACCACTCATATAGTCCTTCCTTTGTCTTGAAGGCAGTCTTCCATTTATCTCCTTCTCTGATCCGAATCTGATGATATTCACTCTTCAGATCTATCTTTGAGAAATACACAGCTCCACTCAAACAGTCCATAATATCATCCATTCGTGGCAATGGAACCCTGTACTTGATTGTGATTTTGTTTATTGCCCTAGAATCTGTACACATCTTCCATTCTCCATTCTTCTTTGGTGCTAATACCGCTGGTACAGCACAAGGACTCAGACTCTCACGGATCAATCCTTTCTATAACAGTTCATGTACTTGTCTGTTCAACTCCTCACTTTCTGCAGGTGTCATTCTGTGTGCTGCCTTATTCGGCAAACTCGCTCTTGGGATCAAGTCCATCTGATGACTGATCTTCCTGACTGGTGGTAATCCATCAGGCACGTTATCGGATATAATATCCTGAAACTTATCCAACAAATCTGCAACTTCTACAGGAACATCTTCTACTTCCTCTTTACCAACTTTTGGAATTAAAGCAAAACATACATGCTCATGCCTCATACCATCTAAAAAATTTCTTCCATCAATGAAAGTTATCCTTGCATTACCACATACCTTTTCTTCGGTCTCCTTCCATGGTTTTAGCTTATGTCGCACTCCATCCTTTGTCAGGGAATAGGTATTCGCACGACCATCATGTACAGCACATGTGTCAAACTGCCATGGTCTACCCAACAACATATGACATGCATCCATAGATATGATATCACACAATACCTCATCTTGGTATCCGCCAACCTTGAATTTTGCTAGGCATTGTTCATTGACCATGACCTTGTGGTCATCCTGTACCCAAGCAATCCGATATGGATGTGGGTGTTTCTGTCTCTTGAGCTTCAACTTTGTCACCATCTCTTCTGACACCAAATTGTCAGTGCTTCCACTATCAATGATCACATCACAACATTTACCTTCACACTTGCACCTAGTGCAAAACAGGCTCCTACTTTGCTCAGGTTCATTCTCACCACTCAACAGGACTCTTCTGTTAATCAACGTTTCTCCTCTTTCAGCATCTTCAGAATTTGATGATCTGGCATCTTCATCTACATGTGCAACTCTAGCCTGACCTTCATTTCTCCTGTCTGTTCTGCCTTGGCGCTGAGGACATTCAAATGCCCTATGACCTTCTTCTCCACAGTGAAAACATGTTCCACGGAAGCCTCCTCTTCCAGATCCTTGTCCTCTTCCTCTTCCTCTCTGATCTCTATTATTCTGATCCTGGAAGCGATTGGAATTATTTCTACGCTGATTCTGACTGCTACTGGCCTCATCTTTCTTTTTCGGATCTTCATTTCGGCCACCATATGACCGTCCACCAGATCGTCCACCGCGACCTCTTCCGTTTTGTCTGCTCTCAAACTTCTTGTTCAGCTTTTCCTCTACTTTTAGGGCAAATTGGTATGCCTCCTCAATACTGTTCATTCGAACCAGATTCAACTCCTTCTGAATGCTTGGCCTTAACCCATTAAGGTATCGGACAACTTTCTCCTTATCAGCTTCTGCATGACCTGTTCTGATGAGGAGTCGATAGAACTCTTCTGTATACTCCTGAACAGATCTTCTTGCTTGCTTCAAAATTTGCATTTTCTTTAGTAGATCAAGCTCATAATCAACAGGAATGAACTTTCGCTTCAATTTATCCACCATCCGATCCCATCTTGTGATTTTATCTTTCCCTCTTCTATTTCGCTCCAATTGAATTTCTTGCCACCAGATCTTCGCATGACCTTTCAGTCTGGCTTTCGCAAATTTGACCTTATCAGGATCCTCAACATCTTCATACTCAAAATATTCCTCACATTCATTGATCCAGTCGATCAATTCCTCTAGGTTAAGATTTTCATAAAATGTAGGAACCTCAATCTTAGGTCTTTTCCTAATCTTAGAAATCGCCCGAAAAAGTCTTTCTTCCTCTTGGTTCACAATTTCAGCTTCTCCTTCTTGATATTTTTCTTCGGCTTCATCCTCGCTTTCGTCTCTGACATTAAGATTCATTTCTCTACGAATCTCTTCTTGTAATGCTCGCACTTGTCTCTGCAGCTCTCTAACCTCATGTGTTACAATACCAGCTCTTCCGCCACGTTCCCTTCGTGGAGGCATTTTCGCGATGCGCGCTGAAACCCTAGCCACGGTCCTGGTGCAAACTTCCTCACAGTCGGCGATCTGTTTACACACTCAAGAACTCCTGCTCTGATACCACTTGATGAAGGGTGTGCTCCCCTTAATACCACAAACACATAACAGAAAAAGAGAAACAACAACAATAATATGCAAGAACAGAAAAATTGGCTTCTTATTATCTCCACAAATGTGGAATTACAAACTTTCAGAATTACAATATGCAAAGCCACATGGGCATTCCCTTACAATATTCTGTAGGACAAAGCCTCGAACTATTACCCAGAACTATTCTGAACTCCTAAGACAATAATACAGCCTTCCTTATATAGGCAATTTTCCACCGCCTGGGAAGGTTCCAGAATTTTAGCCAATAAGGCCGACCAAACTTAGAATTATTTTATTTTACGTTTTATTACATCATAGTCGGCTCAAGATAACCTTTGAAACCCGAACAGAAATTTTGAAGAAAATTATTTTCCGCCATTTCAGGTGGCCTAACTTCCGAAGACCATAAGTCATCACCGTTCAATATCTTCCAATATACACTTGATCTGGCAATGAAACTTTACTGGCAGACTTATATGACAAAAATGAACCTCCAAGAAAGAAATCAGATCATTCTGAGCACATACGAAAATTACCAAAAATAGTAACTTTCCATAAATAGCAGCTCTGCACAAAATAGCCCTTATTGAATACAAAAACAGAAATATTTTTGGGTGATGCAAGATTGCTCTTACACCCAGGATGCTCCTGCATCAAAAAGTAAACTTTGTCTAGACCCATGTCATTTTGCTCAAAAACACTAAAACATGTCAAAATTTTACACTAGGCGATACTGTTTTTTGCTAAAGTATTGCGCAATACTTTCTTTAATAACAGTGCGATGATATCTTCTCAGGTGATACTTCGCATAGGATCACGCGATAGTTCGCCAGTTATCGTGCGATACTGGCTTGCATACCCACGCGATACTATATGGACCTATGGAGTATCGTGCGATAGATACTCTCAAAGGGGGCGATACTTGTAAAGTATCATGCGACTTTTCGCCTAAGTCTAAAATTTGAAAATTTAAAAATCTTTAAAAACATGTTTAATTGACATTAAATGCTCATAATGACTCAAAAATGGGCAAGTTTTTTTGAAAACATACCGGGGCACCATATTGTAGAGGATGGTTGTGCAATCGGAAGCACTCAAATCGATGCCTGTGAACTAGAACTGTTGCTTGCTGAGCCATTTTCTCTCTCTAAGCTCACGAAATTTTCAAATCGCTAAAAGACAAATGATTTTGAAAATGACCTTTTTACCCCTATATAGCATTTTGACTTTTTGACCGAATTTTCAAAACACCTCGAAATTGCGCAAAAATTGCACTCCTAGCTAATTTCAACGTCCTAGATCTATTTTCAGACTCGAAATCAAAATTCAAGTTTATCTTGATAGTCAAAATCACATTCCAAATTTCACCCTCTTCTGCGCAGTTGGCTGACCATTTGAGGCCTGATCCTTCGATCTTCGCTGGGGCATCTTCATTTCTTCACCCCCATCTCTTTTCAAACTTCTAGTCTCTCATTCATCTTCATTCGATCCATCTCTCTGTGGTTTGACTTCATCTTTTTTAGTCAAACTGGGGCATGTCTTCACTGCTTAATGGTTATCCTATCATGTTTTACCTTCGATCGTGATTTCTAGTGACTTGATCAAGTTTATCAATTTGTTGTTTCTCCTCTACCTAATTTCGATTTCGATTCCGAGAGGGCATTACCTATCAGCTTCAATCTTTGATTTAGCTTTATCATTCAGTTTAGCCTGAGATTTTTATTTTGAGACTTGACTATCACTTAACAATAATGGTGTTGGTTTTGTCTTTCGATTTTTATCTCTTATTTTGAGACTTGATTATCACTCAATAGCAACGGTGTTGGTCTTTTCTTTTAGCTTATCTTTGTCCTGATATGTTCCCATCCGTCGAACACATGTCTGGATTGTTTTGTGTTCCCAAATCGATCTCACACTTCAATTCCATTCTTTGACTGCATGTGATCCCAAATCAATCTCACATTAGTCAAAGAGGGGAAAATGTATGCACCCTGAAATGGTCGCCTAGATTTTGGGCCCCCATTCAACAATTTATCAAATCCTTGAATCAATATTTTCAAAAATTAGCATTTATCAATTATATCAATTTTCTTGATCAAATATTATTTTATTATTTTCGATTATTCTATGGGTTAACCATTTTATCCTAAGTCTTTATTTAATTAAAATAAATATTTCCTCCCTTTTTATTAAATAAAAAGCCCCCACTTTTCATCTTATCCTAAGTTGCACAAATAAAGCATTATTCTTATTTTATAAAAAAAAGAAAATCACTTTTTGTCTCATATGGACACAAAAGTCAACTCTTATTTTCTCATTGGAGGATATTTGTGCACATGGATTGCTCCTTTTTGATGCTTCATCGTTGATTAAATCTTTTGCCTCTTAATCTCAATGGTCCATTCTTCCTCATTTCTTATAAAGGGAGAGCTCTCTTCCTTATTTTCATATGCATTTTTGAATACTAATGTTATGCTGCAGGTTTTCTAGGTCACTTTGGAGCTTTTGAAGATTTGGAACATTCTTGGCTTTTGCATCTACATTCTTGGCTTTTGCATCTACGTTCCATTCTTAGTTTCATTCTTGCATAGTAGCTTCATATTTATGCTTTCATAGTTTAAATTTCCTTTCAAGCTTTAGAATAACTCATCTCGTTTAATTATGAAGGATTTGTAACACTTGCATCTTTCCTTTCATAGTTTAGTTTGTAGTTTCATTTCATTTCATAGCTTAGTTTGCATAGCTTGCATTTTCATTTCTACTATAGCATTGCATTGCATTTCATTTTGATTCTTGGGGATATTGGCATTCTTGCCCTTGTCTTCATTTGAATCTCTCATTGTGTGGTTGACTAGCAAGGTCATTAGCTGAATAGCTCTAGCTGAGAGCAAACTTAAAATAATCTTGCAACTCCATACATAAAGAGCTCTAGGTCGCTTTCTAAGGTTTCCCCTTCATAGATTTCCTTGGATATAATGACTTAGAGAAGTGCACCATTTGAGTGTGTATAGTTTTGACTCATTCCAAGGAGGTAGACATGATTTTTTTTAGGTGGTTTTGAAATTTGTTGTTTAGTGATACCACAATGGTATTCGTCCTTACAAACTCCTATGAAATGGTGTCTTGAGCTAGAGTTATTCATTTGGTTTTGTTCAGTTTCCAAGGTAATGAAGTTTGTCGTATTTTACAAGGGTCTACAAAGAAGTGTATTAATGTTGTATTCTTCATTGGATTAGTAATATCCTTTTCTCTCTTTTGTGGTGGATTTATTTTCCAAAAGGGGTTCTCCATGTAAATCTAGTGTTCTCATGTGTAATGGTTTTCTTGTTCTTGTTTTTATTCAAAATCATTTTGCTAACTTGGTTAATCTTAGTTTCGGATTTACAATAATATTAAGTTAAAATTCATATTGCAAGCTTTCTTCATATTGTTTCACAACAATCAGAGTATTGAGTGGTGCACAATGAATTTTTAAATTAAAAGGTAGCCAACGATTGATTTGTTCTACCTTTTCTTGAAAAAAAAAATGTTATTATGTTGAAGACAAAACTTGTATGAATTAGTGTAACACTTTGTTATTAGATAAAATACAAACTTATTCTCTCTTAGATGGTGGATTTTTTTTTATGAAAGAATTTTTCCCCATACATCTAGTGTTATGGTTTTCATTTTATATGATTTTATTCATTTCCAAAATTTCTATTCTATAACCTTATCTATGTTTTAAACTGGATACAATAGTTAAAATAACATATTATTTAATCATGTTAATTGGATTTGTAGATGTTGTGATTATACTATCATTATCACCATTCACCAATTTTATTAAAAAATATGAAATGACCCTTTTAAAGTTAATGGTTCTATAAATTATCATGATGTGTTTGCATCTGCTCCTATAATTATGAAATTGGTCCTTTAAGGAAGTGGAGAGTTTCATAATTGTCTCTTGCAAACAAAAACTTACAATTTTGTTTAATAGACAAAATCAAATATTCATTACTATTGATCATTTCTTGGAAACCTTGTATTGATAAAGATTTTGTGTTCCTAAATCCTTAAAACTTAAAAGCATTGAACATACAATAATAAACAAAATGCTACATTGATGATTATCCAAAATGTTGTAACACTAGGATAATGGTTCAATGTTTATTGGTTATCTTCGATCAAATTCTAGAAAAAAAAAAATTAAAAAATTAAAAAATAAACTTCTTCTCAGTGACTTACTTCAATTCCAGTTCATTTTTAGTGAATATAAATTCTTATTTTGTGTTTCAAAAATATATAATCAAATTATTAATTTGCTAGTTCTTACGTACATACATACATACATACGTATGTATATGTGCATATGTATGTATGATGCAGGGGCATCCAGGGTTGGAGTAGGGGCATTCTGTGTGCTTGGTGAAACTGCATAAGTGTTTGTGTTTTGGCCGGTTTTTACGCTGTTGCAGCCTTGACCGACGACCTTGGTCATTGAAGGAAGCTCGGTCGCTGAAGGAACTCGGTAGTCTCTGGCGCTTGGTGAATAGGTTACTTGGTCATGCCTGCGGTGCTCGATCAACAATGGTGCTCGGCGATGCCTGGCTGGATCGGTTATTTCACCGTTGCTTGGTAGATCTGACTTGTCGATGGAGTTCTGCACGATTTGTTGGGCCAACTTGGTGCATTTATTATTTTTATCTTTTGTTGGATTCTCCTATGTGGATCTGGAGGCCGACATGTTGTATTAAATGTTTGTATACATTTTGTAATCCGACTTGTATGGCATTTAATATTTGTTAGGAAGGGTTTGGGTTTTCATCTTGCCGACTTGTGGCTGATGATTAGTATTTAAGGGGAGCTTGGGTAGATGTTTGGGGGAGTGAGTTGGGAGAGCAGAGTTCTTGGTAGCAGAGCATAGCTTGGAGGTGCGCTATTGAAGCTGGAGTTGGTGAAGTTGTGGAAAAGTTGTTTCCACAAACTTGCAGATCTGATTCCTATCAGATAGTTTGTGATAGCAGAGCTAGTGGTTGCATACTTGGGAACACGGAGATTGCTTGGAGGCTTGCGAGCTCAAGTTTAGATCTGCCTTAGGGTTTCCATCAGCTTCTGATTGTCTTCAGAGCTGGACTAGCTGAGATTTGTATTAGATCTATTGTAGATTTTGTAGAATTGTTTACTAATTGTAATTGGCCCTAACCCGGAAGGCTTTATAGTCGGACATGTTAATGAAAATCAGAGTTAAACAATTGGTTATGTTGCTTTGTGAGTATTCCGATGTGTTGTTCTGACTAGCTGCAAGGTTTGGACTGTCTTTAATTGGATCCACCATCCCTTGACCTGCGTCAATGTATATGTGTATATAATATATTGATTAAGTATACATTTTAATCAAAAATTATCTTTTGACTAATCTATCACTAACAAGTGAAACCAACCCATCAAAGTCACTTCATGCAAATTACAACATCATAAGTATGCACACATCTGAACAAGAAGCCATCTTTTGACTAAGCTATCATAAATGAGAGAACCCTATCTATTATGACCACTTGAATTCAAACCTAAATATATTTTCAAAATATTCAAACTCTATGGATAACAAAATAAAATAAATATATCATTATCCTCCTTAATTAAACTTAACCGCTTAATGGACCCTTGGTCTACTAGTGAAGTTGAAAGGTTCTCAATGAGCCCACCAAGAATCAAGTCTTGCTGAGTGTAAGGCTCCAACATCGATACCCCTATTGAAACTAGTATCATGCCCGAATGAATTTGGAGGAATGGATACCCTCATTCCTTGACACTTAACCAAAAAGATTTAACTTAAAACTTATACTCCACATTAAATGACTAAAACAGTTTTATAGATAACCCCCATGTAAAAAAACTTAACCTATTATAAAATTATCCACCATATCTATTTAACTTTCAATGGAAGTTAATAGACTATCTCACTACAGACAAAGCACAAATCAAATATAGTGAGCAAGGAAGCAAAATACAACTACTCTCTCCGTGTGCACTACGTATTCTCAGTTCCCCAAGAAATTAACATTTTACAATGTGGTCAAAGATAGAATCGAAAACATTCGAATGCATGTGATGTGTTTATTAAATTGGCAACCCAATTCTCACGTAATCTCGACAACGTCAACGTTTAAACCAAGGAATGTAGATCATAATTCCAAGAGAGAATGAATTGACTGGAATGATAATCTGTGCTCTCCACATGCAATGGAAATCTGTGCTCTTTTTGTTTTGTTTCTCACCTTAATTTCTTTGTATGGTATTGCAATGCAACCAAACAAAAATATGGTGTCATTCAGTCTGGTTGGAACACTCTCTACTTCGATTATCAGTCTATCTCAATTAGAATTTGGAAATATAGATCTGGATTTTCATATATAGTTGGTATGTTGTCTTGTTTTGATGTTTTTTCTTAGGAAGAATTTGATTTTATAGTTTTTAGATTATTTTTTTTAAAGACCTATTGATTTTATTGAGCTTGGTTTATATGTATGAATGATTATTAGTGGATTTTGATTGATATTAATTGATGAATATTGAAAGTATAATATTATGAGAAGGAGGAACTTTTCTAGTTTAGATGGGATTTTTTTGAATTTTTTGTATTATTGAGTAAAGATCGGAGGTTTTCTTAGGAGAGCTCTTTGAACCAGCTTTTAAAAAATTAAAAAAAAATTATATTAAGTGATATGTCCACTTTTTTTTTTTGAAATTATGAAAATATGAGATCTTAAGTAGATTTACAATTTAATTTTTTATTTTTTTGATTTTATAATTATAACTAATTTACAAGATATTGGTAATTTTATTTTTAATTTTCACTACTTATGTTTCTATTTTTTTAATTAGTTGGGTATAAATATATTTAATATAATATTTAATCGTATTTTTATTTATAAGTTTATAATACTATTGAGATTTAGATTTTATTTTTTATTGTTATAATAGTTCACAATCAAACTTTTTGTGTTTTAAGATTCTAGTATTTTTAATTAATTTTAAGTTTAAAAGAGATACTAAAGTATTGTTCATTTTATTTTTATATATAATTAATATCACATATTATATAAATTAAAATATGTGAAGTACTTTTTTATATTTAAAAATAATATTTTGATAAAATAATTTAACTTTTATAAATATTGATAAGTGGGAGATATTTTCCACAACAAGTCAAATTGTGATATTGCTATCAAGATTTAACTGTGTAGTTTTTTGAGTCAAACTCATTGATTCATGAAACATGCATCAATGAGTTTGACTCAAAAACAACACACTTAAATCCTAATAGCAATATCACAATTTAATAAATATTACTTAAATTTTAATAGTTCATCCATTAATCTATTAAAAGAAGTACTACATTTCTTTTATCCTATAGTAGAAGAATGTTTTGAGCTATGAAAAGAAGAGAAGATGATTTAGGGTTAATTGGAGGAAGTCTAAAATTTTCGTGTATGTGCATGTGCATGTGTATGTGTATATGTTGAATCCAAATTTCATCAACTTTGATATGGTGTTTCTTTGTAGAAGTAAAGATGTTAATGTGCATGACATATTTATAGTCCATTCGATTGAATAGAATACATTCTAGGAAAGATAAATATATACAATATACTTATAATTATAAATATTTTCTTCTTTACATCAATTTCTAAGAAACCAATAAATATAATAGATTTGAGATAATGGTCCTTTATAACGGCATCCCATTATGTATCATTGCTAAGTGGTGTCAAATTAAGCACAAGAAAACCATTAGATACATACAGACCCCCTTTGGACTAGGATTCACTATTGATGGTATGCATCATTGTGTTTCTTCAAAATTTTATACAAAAGAGATTGTTGGGGTCATTCTTCTCTCCTTGGTTAGTAGAATTCACTTAAACATGTTCAATAATTTCTTCATTGTCAATCTTGAGCATCTATTGTTCGTAATATTGGTTGCCTTCAAAATCGCGGCATAATAAATTTACTAAGATCTAGTAAGAATGCTTCTTTAGGCCAAATAAGAATGAATGCAAACTATTTCACAACTTCAATGCATCTGGCTGAAAGATAAAGGTTGCTTAGGTGTTACACATCCTTTAATGCAAGCTAAGTCTATCATTACTAAATCATACATCTAATTTGTGTTGACCACCTAATCTTAGTAGCTACAACTCATAGTTAGTGGAACATTGGGAAGATGGTTAAAAATTTGATTTTATTCAAGAACTTTAATTTCTTTGTGTCTTTCACTATTGATAGTATGTGGAATATTGGTAAAATATATTATGTATTTTATAAGTAAATATATCAATCCTTACTCTCCTCCATATGATAGAATAACCTTTTTCAAATTAATAACCAATCTATTTTCCTATACCCCAAACAAAAAAAAGAACTCATTTAAGAAAGGAATCTAGAAACTCAAGAATGTTTGAAATCTCTCTAATTTTTAATTGGAAGAAATGGATAGTTCTAAAATACATTTACAAATTAGCAAAATTCAATAGAATATTTTTAGTAAAGGTATACAAGTAATTCTTTCTACTTTCTTTACTAAAACTTTGGTCATATTCTCATTTAATCCTATAAGGATTGAGGATTTCTACTCAAGTGCATGTATCAAAAAATTGCATTTTGACCTGTCATTACAACAAAGAATTAGTTATAAGTAGAAATATAAGCTTAAGGATACCAAATGGAAATTTCCCTAATCATAGCCTTGTCAAATCCAATTCAACACCACATCTCAAATGTCTACCAGAAAATTACTGCATTACAATATTTCCATGGGAAAGTTCATCAACTTTCTCAATATTATCATAATTAAGAATCCATTTAATCGATACCTTCAAAGACTACAAAATTTCTACATGTGTTTAGTTTATATTGATGATGACACCAAATTTTAAAGTTCAGTCATAAGCTCACTTTCAAACAAGCTATTTTAAAATTTTTCATACTTTTACCAATATCATCGAAACTAAAACTAATTATAAAACATATAAAGAGAAGAAAATGTGTTCTTATTTCCTTATAATTCTTGTACTACTTTGGGAGTCACTTAGATATTTTGGAAGTCAAATTTCTTATTAATTCTTCAAGGCTTACCCATCGTCAATGTTAAGCTCGCTCAATGAATGTTTAAGATCCAACAAAATTTTAAAAGATTGAATACGATTGACCTTGTACCAATGAAAGGTTGGATCAAATCAATGTGTATGCAAGGTAAGTGTCAAACATAGTACTCTCAAAATGGAAGGAAAAATCAATAAAGACAGTCTGAAATTTAAAAGCATTAGCAACACATTATTCAAGGAACGCAATTCAAGATGAGAAACAAATATGGTACTACCATTGTCAAAGAGTAGATTTTTATGTTCTCATTACTTGATTTTTTATTTTCACAAAGTCAAGGGTGTATATATTAGAATTAATAACTTTTTTTTGGACTTATATAAGATGCATGATTTTAATAATAAAGTAGTCACCAAAACCACTCCCCCCTTATACATTCCATCTCTATACCCATATTTATATTTAGTATAAGAATATTCTTTTTCATTTACTCATAAATGCCTTAATTTATAAGACGTCTCAATCTCAACACTATCTATATTATAATAACATAATATCTAAAAAAAATTATATATAATAAAAAAAAATTTAATAAAAAGAACACAACAATACACTTCAATAACCATAATCCCTATTCCTAAACCTACATTTTGTTTTAAGTTTTAACATTACCTCAATTAGAAACATTACACTCCTAGTCAAGAACATGTTCTCCTCTATCTCTATACCCAATTTGTTTTGTAACTTCAATATTATCTTAGTGCATAATATCGTCCCCTTCCACCTTGTCTCCTTTACCAACATATTTTAATGATTAAATCTGCATATAATGCAAACATTACCACCCTAAAACAACTCACATACCTGATTGCAAGGGCGTATCTCCAAATCTCCAAATGGCAAATGGTAAAAAGAAGTGTAATCTGATATGAAAAAAAAGATCAGCACAGACAACATTCTATTTATTACAACAATCTGTCCATGGGGATTGTATTGTTGGAAAGTGGTTTCAATTGGGTCAACAAACCCAAATTTTAAGGTGGAGAATACACTAATTACAGGGCATATTGGAATTAGAATGATTGAGTTGGCTCCAATATTTTTTCTTCATAGAACTATGAGCTCTCCTTTTATTTTAAACCCCAAAGAACAATTCTCTCTTTTGACTCTCTTTTAACAACTATATTTGTTTTCCTTCCTCGGAACAAGTTAAAAATGGTTATCATAGCCTTATCATTTTCATGAATTACACCAGAGTCAAATGTGAGGGGAGGAAGTTCTAGACGACCCATTTACAGAGACAGAATTTGCTAAACTCCATGCAAGTGAAACTTCCAGCCAGACGTAAATTAATGGCAAGACTAAAGTTAGGAGGTGAAAATTACCCACTAAAGTGTGTCAACATTTAAAGATGGCATCTGCCTGTTAACTGGATGAATGAGTTGCTCACCACGTTTGCCTCAAAATCAGGTTCCTTGCTTTGTAAGTTCTGTTCTTAGGGTGTTTTTTTAATCATGTTCAACATATATATATAAAAGAATACTTGCCTTAGCTCAGTGGGTCATTCAAAGAAGGTGCAAGAAATGGAATCTAGTGGAAGGAGTGGTGCAGTAAGGCAATATGTTCGCTCAAATGTTCCAAGGCTAAGATGGACATCTGAGCTTCATCACTGCTTTCTCAATGCAGTGGAGACACTTGGTGGTCAAGAAAGTGAGTTTGTCTCTGAATTACTTCACTATCTAATTAGGTTTGCTTCAATACTTTGTTATTTTAGATTTGTAGTTTTGGGCTGGTTTGTTAGCACTTAAACATGTAGTAGATCTGTAAGAGATATCTGAAAATTTCTGCATGAGAAATACTAGATTGCATTCTTCAATTTTTAGAGTCTCCAAATATAAAATGGCTGAATCTAAATTGAACTTTTGTGTTATCTGTTTGTTGGGTTCTTCAGAGGCTACACCCAAGCTTGTTCTTCAGCTGATGGATGTGAAAGGGCTCACCATATCTCATGTGAAAAGTCATCTGCAGGTATGACTTGAAATAGTACATCAATTATTGAGTGCAATCTATCTATTAGTATGATTTCAAATGATAAACAGGTCAAAGCTTAAAATTTGATGTTTAAGCTATAATGATGGAAGAATTTTGAAGTTGTTTAAGACTATAAAAAAGTCCTTAAACATAATGAATTTCTCTGTAACTTCTTCTATGTTGTATTTGCCTTTGCCAACCTTTTCTTTTTCATTCTTTCACCTTTCTCTGATTCTACTAGAGTTAAATGATTTGCTAAGCTTTTCTTTCTCCTTCACCCCTCTGAGCAAGACTCAGAATTATTGCAGTAGTTTCTGGCTTATACTAGAGATAGTTATGTTAGTATTTCTAGATTAGATTGTATTAGAGATTTCTTCTTCAATATTTTGAATTGTGTTAGAGACTCAAGTTTTACGGCATGGATTATTCTTAATTTTTTCTTTGCATTTGTCAGCTTTTTCGTTTTGCTTTTGATACCTTCCCCTTCGAATTATGACTTGGTCGAGTAACAAACCATAACCCTAGTAATAAACACAGACTATAGAAAGAAAATAATGTGATCTAACACTGTTCTAAGGACATAAAACTTGTTTCTATGAGCCTCTACTCACTTCTACTTTCTTGGTGCAGATGTATCGAAGTACGAAAGTTGATGAAAACGGCCATGGTATGTAGAGTACTTTGTATTACAGTTTAATTTCCAAACCCTTGTTTTTAACCAATACAATAAAGAGATTTAGGGTTTGAAAGTCCTTGAGGTGACATTGAAGTGTTTTCTCTGAACATATGTTATTGCTGGCCTTGCTATCTGCATACCCAATTGCACTGTCAGATGTCTCGCAGTGAAATTTTATCCCTTTGTGTGTGCTTTTTGAGTCTTACTGTTACTGCAAGATTCCTTACAGAATCCCTTGACTTTGTCATGCAGAAAGTGAAACAAGGAGATCAAGGAATGACAGATACAGTCCCTCTTGTTTTCCGTGCAAGTTCTATTCTTCACCTACCCATTCATCTACATCAGGTCTTATACCAAACAGGTAAGATCTAGAATCAAGAAGTTGTGCAATAGTTTAACTTTAAAAAATGGTGGAAAAGATTTGCAAACATCAACAGAAAACTAATATAATCATTGTGTTTCCTCCCGAGCAGACACTCCACCTATTAGTAGTAGTGATAAGGTCTATAACCAATGTTTGAAGGACTTATAGCTATGATTGATATGAGGTAGATTATAGTTTATTGAGATAGGTAGGTTATATATTATTTTACAATGTTTTTGGATTAAATTCTGTAAGATTTATTTACATCAACGTTTCAGATTATACTCATCGATTTATTTACAGTTTTCTCATTTTGATGATAGATCATAGATCTTACTAACACGTTGATACAAATAAGCTCTCTTATTTTGATAATAGATCATGAATCCGGACCCAACACGTTAATACAAAAAACCTTACACAGTTCAATTTAGAAACATTACAAAATTATTATTATAGACTGTAGAAATCTTATGTCCCTACTTTATATATTGTTTATGGGCTTAATCATTGCACCTGAAGCTGACATTGCTGATATTTTATAGACCGTCTATTTTGCAGTAGATTCTAATAAAACTAATTGGACTTTGGTTATTGCCTTCATTTGAACTGCAGATCAGGGAGAGAAGAAGAATGTCATGGAGCTGACACTGCAATAGGTCTAGGTGAGGTTATGAGCAGGAGAGAGAACAGTATGGATGAAAAAAGAAAGGCTGAGGAAATGGGCATTGCCCTCTCCCTCTCACTTTCTTTAAATCCCAAGAAGCCCAAAACATCTCCATCTCAGAACTTTTCATCAGCTTCTTACACTTGGGAAGGCAGCAGTGGTAGCAGGAAACAGTGTACTTATAATGTTTCCAGGAAACAACATGCACAGTGCCTAACTTCTAGAGTTAATGGTGATGATGACTATGGCCATATTCAACTGGATTTGACCATGTCTATAGGTCAAACTGCATAGTCCTTGAAATATTGCATGATATCACTAACTCTTCTAGAAACTGCTTTGTCTATATAGTTTGATGGAATGAGTGCTTTGTATAGTATGTCAGATACCCATTTCATTATGCTGTTTATACCCATCTGTATAACAAACATTTCATAGATCCACAATGCTTGATATTCCATAGAATGGATTGAGACGTTATTGCTGAGTTGACTAGATCTTTGATTGTGACAGAATTCTAACCTAGTTAAAGACCATTCTTTAATAAACAGTTCATGAAAACTTGCAATGGCGATTATAAATTTGAAAACAAAGGGAATGAATGGTTAAATAACATGAAATTGAAATTAAAAAGAATTAAAATTGTCAGTGTTACAAAAATTGAACAAAAAGTTAATAGGGCTTAAATTGGTGTTTTTAGCTTTATTGGACAAAGACTTTAAATAGTTAAAATCATATAATGTTGCTTCTTTACAGAAGCCATTGAACAAACAATAACGATGAGTGACACTATTTACTGATAACTATAATTTTCACCAACACTGTCTCCAAGTATCTCTATTGCTACTTTCAATGTATTAGGCCACTAGATACAATTTTGTTGAGCTTCTTTCTAGTTGAGGATGGTTAGGATATGATCCAAATGTTTCATTTCGTAGTTATTTTTAAAAATTGTTGAGCTAGTTTAATTGTTTATGATCTGGATAGTTTTTAGATATTCATAAGTATTTGATAATTATTTGAGTGGTTCAAAAGAAATAGTTTTGTAAATTCATTTTTGATAATGTAAATTTTAATCTATGTAGTATAAATTCATCTTTGATAATGTAAATTGTAATCTATGTAGGCATTGGCCTGCAGTGCAGCGGTTGCTGCTTCTCTTTGTAATAACAAGATTTTGAGTTTGATTCTCGAAATGGGAGCTTAAATAAACTTAATATAAAAAAAAAATTGTAATCTATGTAGTATATTTGTTAGTTTTCTTATATAATTTACAAATGTAACTTTTTATTATTTTTTATGTGTTTGATCTTAGAACTTACAATGTTATAGAGTGGGCAAGAAGAAGTAATGTTAAGTAAAGAGATTATATAGTCTTGTAAGAGGAAGAGTGTAAAAGGTTTTGATACAAATTGCTAGAGATTAGTTGAGAGCGTATATTTTGTTTAAAAGTATTCTTTCGTACATGATACCATGAAAAGTATGACAAATTAAAATGTTATACTAAATATTTTTGGGGATTACTTGAACGTAATTAGAATATAATGACATTGTTGGTTGTTAGGAATTGTTAGAAGACTATTGACATTGTTAGTTAAGTGTCATAAGTTCTTGATAGATAATTAGTTTGATTCAATTGTGATGCATTTGTATATATTTACATTTCCTTCTACATCTATTAATATACCCAAATTTGGAGAGGCTTTCATTAAAAAATTTTCATTTCTATTGTTATAAAAAACCATAATTATATTGTTTGGATATTTGTAAATATCTTGGATTGGTGTTAAAGCCTACATTGAAGTTGTACATAGAAAAAAAAAGAATGCATTTGGTATGCAATGGATTTGTCTACCATTTCATAATGTAAAATTAGAAGGAAGATGACCCAATAGGCTGAAGTAAGACTTAAACAGTACTAAGTGAGTGCAATGATCCTTTGCTAATAATGATTGAGAATGAAATGGATTTAGGAAAATAATATAATGATGCAAGATACATGACTAAATAAGTAAAATTAAGTAGTTTCAAAAAAATACAAACTGACAAAAATAGATAGAAAGATTTAGTGACTTGAAACATAAACTTGAAAACTGTATCGACCTGTAAACTAAATCTAAAGATATTCTAATAAGAGAAAAATGCCCTGGGCATTTTTTTCCCAAGAATAAGAAGCCTAGCCATTCTGTTCCCAAGACTTCTGCACGAAACTTTGACTGATAGTCCTGCAGACCTTGAACTTTTTGGATTTCATCCTAACAACTGCACCACCTATACCTACACATAGAAAGAAAAGGGAAAAGAATGTGGAAAGGGGTTTTCCTTGGCCACACCCCTCTATAAGAATCAACATTTAAAATGAAATAACATTACATAAAGGAGAGTAAATATAGGGGTAAATATTAGATCTACCTTACCAATACATTCATGAACAAATATTGAGGTCTCACATATTCATGAAGATGTTCAAATATTTCTTTGTCCACCTTGAAATATAGAAGGGAATCAACCTGGATGCCTTCACAATGCATGAATCTAACAATGTCACTCCTAGATCTTCAATGTTGTTATGCTTGATTGAATACTTGCTATGCAAGAAGAATGCATGAGGATGGAACAAGGATCTTCTTTTTTTCTTGAGAATTCCTCTACTTGGCCATCGTGGCAGAGAAGCTTTCTTCAATAGAGAAGATTTCTTCAATGGAGAAGATTCCCTTCAAAAGTAGCACATTACAACATGCAAACACAAAGGAATCCACCATACAAGAGGAGCTAATTAAGCATATCGCCTTCCCCCATCTTGGTCTATATCATTTAGAGAAGGTGGGAAACACATAAGAGGAGCCACATCAAGCACAATAGATGAAACAATAGCCAGTTCCAAACAAGGACCATGCTCTAAGGATGATTCACTATGTCACTAGGGTTAAGAGATAATTATTTTGTAAATCTAGCTAGTAAATCATGATTAATATCAATAAGCTCATACGTATCATCAGAATCACTAGCATGAACATAATTTGTATTAGAAACATCTAAATCATCATCAAGAGTATCTTCTTCATCCAAATTAATCAAGATAGGATCTCTAATCCGAATAGAATCATCATGTTTGTTCAATTTCATCTTTTTGAGATTAACTTCCTCCCTTGGGCTATGCATAGGTTGATCAAAGGGAATCAAAGCATGAGTAGGTGTATTAGGGGAGAAAAGGTTTTGGGAAGCACGCTCGTGATCTATAGCATGACATTTATGGTGATGGTCATGAGAAAAATGGTTATATTTGGTTTTGTTTGATATTTGATTTAGTTTAGGATCAATCAACATCGGGTCCTTTCCTTCTTTAGGAAGAAGAGCTAAAGGCACCTCAATAGGATGAGAGATAGAAACTACAGAGGGTTTATAAGATATAGGTGGAACTAAAGAATATATGGATGCATAGAAGGTGTAGGAAGAAGTCCATGTCTAGGGAAAGGATATGGAACTAAAGGAGAGGAATTCCTAGGTTTGCGAATCTTCTTAATTTTGAATTTTTTATAAGATAATAAATAATTATCTTTATGAAGTTGGATTGTTAGAGACATGGAAGGACAAAAGAATTCAAGGTCAAAGTTCCCTAGTTGAGTAGATAAAGGTTAATAGAGATTATGGTTAATTGTGATAATTTTTCAATCATGGGAAATTTCAAACACTTATGGATAGGAGAAAATATAACTTTCATGGAGGTGAGCCAAGGAAGACCAAGCCTAACTTGAATCTGACCAAAATTTAGGATGATAATCTAAATTTTTCTTACCAAATTCTATAGGAAGAGTAATGGAACCATGGGTAGGATAAGTGAAATCAAACTTCAATCCTTGATTCAGCTTTATCAATCCTATCAATTGCTTCGCTTGGGGCAACCTTTCTTGAGACTTGACAATTACCTATTTATAGGGGTGTTGGCCTTGTCTTTTTCAATCAACTTATCTTTGTCCCGATGTGTTCCCGTTCATCGATCACATGTCTGGGTTGTTTTGTGATCCCAAATCGATCTCACATTTCAACTTCATTCTTTGACTACATGTGTTCCCATGAAGAATCACACATTACCCAAAGAGGGGCAAATGTATGCACCCTAAAATGGTCGCCTAGACTTTGGGCCCCCGTTCTTCAATTTATCAAATGATGGAACCAATTTATTAATTTCCTAAATCAATGCCTTGCAATATTTTCAATTTAAACCAATTTCTTTGATCAAATCATAATTAATTTAATTATTTCAATATTTCCTAAGGTTTGATCATTTTATCCTAAGCCTCATTTAATTAAAAGAAAACTTCCCTTTTAATTAAATAAATCATCTTATTAAAATAAAATTCCTCTTTTAATAAAATCCCCACTTAAATATCTCTTTGTGTTGAAAAAAGAAATAAAAATAAATAAAAATCCCTTTTTCTCTCCACTTTGGATGCACATACTTTTAAGTGGTGGGTCCTTTTCATCTTTTTGCCTCTTAAAGAATCTTGAGCACATGGATCAACCAAGATTTAATCTCCACCATTGCTCATTTATTTTTGTCTCTTAATCTTGACCGTCCAGTTTCCTTTAAAAGGAGCCTTCTCTTTCTCATTAGAAACATTTAGATTTTAAGTATTGTTATGCTGCAGGTTTGGAGAGCAACTTTGGAGAAGATTCTTGAGCACTTGAGCTTAGATATTGCAACTTCTCTTTTCTTGTCTTCTTCTCTCATGCTTCCATGGAAATTCATTTAGATTAATCTTGCATTTGCATATTAGATTAAATTCATATTTCCTTTCATAGAATAATCTTGCATAAGTATTTCCTTTCATAGATTAGTTTGCTTTTATGCATTGTTATCATATAGAATAGCTTCCATTTTCATTTTCATGCATACTTGATGATCATGGAGACTAGCATTCTTGTTTTTCCTCTTTGAATCTCTCATTTTATGGTGTACTTGCATGGGCACAAACTAGGTCTAATCTGAGGGCCTCCATTACAAACCCTTGCACTCCATGAATAGAGAGCTATGAGTCGCCATTTAAGACCTCATTCTTGAGTAATATTGGATTTAATGACTCATAGACGTGCGACAATATTTTAGCACACATTTTTGGCGCCCACCGTGGGGCAGAAAATTTCATTCCTTGCCTCATATTATTTTATTTTAGTTTTCTGACGATTTTCATGCACTGTCCGTACTTTTGTGCGTCTCTGTTACGGATCCTCGCGTGAAGTTTCTCGTTGTATCGTGCGAAGTCTTGCTGGTATTAGCATTTATACGTGCAAGAGAGGTGTTTTATTGCGTGGGCCTATGTATTTTCTCATGCGGGCTTGTGTACTTTCTCACGTGGGCTTGTGTACTTTCTCACGCAGCCCTATGTACTGTCTCGTGTGACATTTCTGATAGCAAAGACCTAAAATTGCAAATTTACTTTTTACTTGATATTTTCTGAAATTTAATGCTTGTTGTGATTGTTTCCTTGATTCTAATTGCTGAGGCAACATAGCATTGGATTGTAGATCTTTGGACCTAAGGTGAGTTGCTATAATCTTTATAACATTTGGATTTTGGGCATAAAATGAATCTCTCATGTGTCTAGCTTGAGTGTTTATTGCTTTCATAGATCACACTTCAATTTTGGGCTCTAAAAAGAACATAGATTAACTTTCTTGCATATGTGTTTCACATAGTAATTAGGCCCTATGAACACTATTTGTGGCGTTCTTGAGAGAGTGGGTTTCTTGAGAAGCTCTTCTTGATGATAGAACCCCTTGTAGGTAGGGAGGATATTGTTACTATCTAACAGTCTTATTTGGTTTCATCTTCAACATTGATCGGTACGTTCTCTCTTGGCCCCACTTAGAGAGCTCGGTAGACATTGTTGTTGACATCATGAACCTTGGTGTGGTGGTTTCAATCTTAGCGTATCAATGAACTTGCTTGCTATGTTTGGGTGAAGTGAAGAGGCTAGAGGATTATGCTCTACTCTCTTTTTGGGTAGCACCAGAAACTCAGATCCTTGAATCTAAACCAAGTCCCCATGTGGTCTTTTTGGTGAGTCACCTTGTTAAAGAGGGTTAACCATAGTGGACATTCCATTTATTGGGTCAACCACGTGGACAAAACCTCAAGCAGTAATAGTCATTTTCACCGTGGTAGCAACAACCGCTATACAAATTTTCTTGTGGAAGAAATCTCCACGGGTGTAATTTCTTATTGGGTTGTCAGATCTCCTCAGCATCTCTGATTGTTTAAATTCTCAGAATGTGTCAAAACCCCAGTGCACTTAGATTGGAGTTCACCCTCTTGAGATTACAAAAGTTGCAGAGTCAAACCATTACTAAGAACCATAGTGCAACCAAATTTGTCTTTCTAGGACTATGTGTGTGGTTGGAAAACATTTGAAGAACATACACAAGTAGAATTTTTAAGGAGTAACATACTAAGTCACTATTCTTGTTCATGTGCAAGGTTGCTTTGTCCCTTGTCCATTGTTTGAAGACATTGTTTTCTTGAACTCCTTGATTTCTGTCTTGCGTGCTTGATTGATGAAAAATAAATTGTGAATACATCTAGTTGATCTTTTAAAATGAACAAAAAACTGAGTTCCTGAGTTTACAAACTTGCTGTCAAGCTGCCTAATCATGTTTTGGCACCTGGCTCTGTGCACATTCTCGCGCGAGCCTGGCATTATCTCGCATGAGATTTCACTTTCTCGCGTGATCCCTAGCATTTCTTCATGCGGGGCTGCATTCCCTCGTGCGAAATTGTCCTGCAGTCTATCAAAATAGTGAGCTGATTTGTGTAATTTCCAGTCTTCCTTGGTCGATCCGGATTATAGTAGGTCACTTACCTCGCTGTTGGAAGCCTGTTTGCACCTCGGATTCCTGTGTCTTGACCTCTTGGATTAGTATTCTTTGATTTCACAAGTGACCTTTCTTGGAATCGATTAGTTGGAGATCATCCTTGTTGAGAAAGTAAACCTTTAGATTCTTTGATAACTCACTTGGAGAGTTTTAGTAATCTCTTGTCCAATTCACTTCCATCCAAAATTAATTTCAATCAAATATAATTTGGGTAAATCATCCTCTTGATCCATATGTGTTAGGATACTTATCCGTTGATTGGGAACCTCTGTGGCAATGTTGGTTTATACCTTTTCCAAAAATTCTATCTTATCATCTTTCTTTTGGACAATTGAATGCTTTCACTATCCTAGTTTGGTACTAATGTTTCTTAGGGTCATCTTGTCACCTAGGATCTTTTCTTTCATGTTAGTTACGACAAGATATCAAGTAAATAAAGGAAAACAACCTCAGGTAGTCTTTGACCAATTAACCTTAGTTCAAACTCACCAAAAACGTAAGGGAAAAGAGCCTGTCTTTGATCAATCCCCTAGGAATACCTCAGAAGCTTGGTTTGATCCCAAGAGTAATCTTAGCAAGTTGAGCACATCCTTAGCACCTTCTCAATTGGATATGGATATGAGTTACACCATGACTCGAAGGGAGAGGGATGAAAGGGATATAAGTCTTGACAGCATATTGGAAAGACATAGAGATAATATTTTGTTTGGTAGTTCCTCTAATATAAATCGACTAGTTTCACCACTTATCTCAACCAGATATTTGGATGCTCACCAAAGGACTAAAAGGGAGATGAAGAAGTCCTATCAAGAAGAGCAATCACAACATGACAGTCAAGATGATGAACCTTATGATACTCGTGTGAATGTTGCATACACTAATGACTTGTTTAAACATTCAAGACCAAGTTCATCGCTCCAAACAACTTCAAGATACACAAGTGAAAGACTCAAAAGGATTGAGCGTGAAAAGAAAGCCTTCCTAGATGAACAAGCTGCAAAGGAAGATAAGATTAGACTCCTAGAGTCGAAAAGACAAGCCTTATTGGAAATAGAAAGGAGAGTCGCACAAGAAGAGAAAGATAGACTCTTGGCTCAACAACTCAACGATCGATACAACAACATATGTGTTGGTGGTGGAAACAACTCTGCTCCATCCACTCCTCCTAAGACTCCACAAAGTAGAAGGTATTCAAGGTCACCTTCATGATCTCCTATCCCTAGAGGAAGAAGGACTTCACAATGAGAGGATTATAGGAGACAAACACCTCCTAGGAACTTAAAACAACCTTCTCAACATGCTCACCATGGTTCACAATATGGGGGAAGTACTTCAAGTCTTGACCTTGACTCCCAATATTTCATGAAGATACAACAAGAACCACTCTTCCAACAATATGTGGAGAGATACTTGGAGCAAAACAAAGACAAGTTCCTAGAGAGTTTGATCAACAAAGGTGCTAAAGTCCCTTACAACTTTAATGTGGACAAGAAGATCAAGAAGCAAAGTCCATCCCAAGAAGAAGAGATCAAGAAACTTAAGTGTATGATGGAAAAGATGTTGGCACCCAAGAGCTCATTCAATCTTGATTCAATTTGTCCCAATCCTTTTGACAAGAGTGTGAGCATGAAATATTTTACTAGAAAAGTTGAGATCCCCCAATATGACAAGTATGACGGTAATGGAGATCCACATGATCATGTGCATCAGTTTTATATTATGAGTTTTGAGTTCCATCAAGATGACTCATACCTTATGAGATTGTTCCCAAGGAGTCTTAAGGGTCAAGCGATGGAATGGTTCACCAACATAACTCCCCCCATCAAGACTTTCAAAGATCTTGTCCATAGATTTGTCCAACACTTTGCATACAATCTTTCAAGATCTGTCACCATGTCGGACTTATGCAACTTAAAGCAGCATCAAGGGGAATCCTTTGTCACTTTCTTGCAAAGGTGGAGACGACAATGCTCTCGCTACTCTAGGACCATTCATGAAGATGAGAAGATTGACATCCTTAATAGAAACTTGGTTCCTGAGATGCGGTATGAAGTTAGGAAAATGGTCTTTGATTCCTTTGACACCATGTTTGAAACCGCATGTAGGATTGAGGATGTCTTGAAAGAACAAGTAATTTTGGCCAACAACAAAAACAATAACAATGGTCAAAATAACAACAACTCTAATAAGGATAAGGGGAAAAACTCACATTGGAATAGAAACAAACAAATGGTCAATGATGGAGTTGTGGACTCTTCTCAACCTAAGGATCAAGTTGTTCTTCACTTGTCTATCTTTATTCAAGCTATGAATCTCAACTCATCTAACCAACAAGAGTATAAGCCAAGATATCAAGATAAGCCTAGAAAAGAGAGTCGTCAATTTGCAAAACTTGGTGATTCATATGAGGATGTCTTCAAAACACTCATTGCCAACAACCTTGTGCATCCTCAAGATCTCGCAAAGCATCATATACATTTTTAGCCACATTGGTGTGATGAGAAAGCCTTTTGCAAGTTTCATAATGGCATTGGACATAATATTGAAAACTGTTGGAAACTTAAGCATATCATCCAAGATCTCATTGAGGGTGGAAAACTTCAGATAGATGGGTTAAACACCAATGCTGATCATAAGGCTTTCAAAGAGCCTTTGCCCAAGTATGAGAAGGGGGAAACCTCTAAACCTAAGAATGGCAAGGCTGAGATCAATTACACTTACACAGCTACGGAGAATGTTGTCAACATGCTTGAAGTTGTAGAATAAAATGTCAACATGATGAGAAATAAAGATCCCTATGGTTATGATCTAAACATGGACTCTCCTCCTACCTTTGATGAAGAACCTGTTGCAGTGCTAAGGGGTCCTAACTCTAGAATGTCATCCCAAGTTCTTAATGTTGTCACATGAAGTCGAGGTCCTATCATCATTAGAGGACCCAGTTTAAATCAACCTAGTAAACCAAAGCAACTGGAATCCAAGAATGTCACCTCAAAACTAGCAGTTAATCCCAAAATGAGTTATAATCTTGTAGATCAGTTGCAGAGAACCCCAGCTCAGATTTTGATCTTTGAGCTCTTAGAGTTGTCCCCAAGACACAAGAAAGTCCTTGAGGATGCCTTGTGTGCAGAAAATGTCCCTAACAACTTAGATGTTGATCAATTCCAAATAATGGTTAATCATATCGCTAGCCCTCATTACCTTACCTTTTTAGAGGAAAATGATAAAGCTTTGAGCCACCCACACAATCTCATGCTTCATATTGAAGGCATGATCCACAAAACTTGTGTCAGGCATTGTTTGATAGATGGGGGTGCTGGGCTTAATATTTGTTCCTTAAGTCTTTTGAAGATATTGGGTTATTCTAAACAAGTCATAGATACTAGAAAGAAGATCACTATCAAGGCCTATGATGAGGTGGAAAGAAGTTCCAAGGGGTTTGTCATCCTTCCTATTAGGATTGGTCCTGTTGAGAAGGATATTTTGTTTCAAATTGTGTATGTTGGTCCTCTGGCATACAATATTTTACTTGGTAGACCATGGATTCATGATATGTAAGTAGTGTCATCTACCTACCATCAGTGTGTTAAGTTCCCCTACAATGGAGTAGAAATTTGTATACCTAGGGATAGCACATTATCTGTTAACTCAATTTTGGCAAGTGCTCATGTTCCCCTCAATAGAGAAGTACAAGATTTTAATGCAATATTAACAGAATACAAAGACAAATTCAAGTCAGTAGACCTTGGTGTAGGGGGGTATCAACTTAACTCTTTTACAAAGCTACCAGTTTCACCTAGATCTTATGGCAAGTCTGCACAGGAAGTGAAACCTTCCTCTTCAACTATGACTTTATTTGGCACATTTGTAGAGTCCTCAGTGCCTATTCAAGATGAGAAAGAAGAGGTAGTTGTTAAAGACTAGATTTATAGAGAAGATAAATACATGCACAATGAGAACGTCTCTCCCTCTCCTAAGGCTTATGGAAGAGGGTATAATTTTGTCCAACAGATGGGCTATCCTGGACATGGCCCTCTTAGTCACAGATTGGATGCTAGAGCTGAACCTCTTGATCATGCTCTTTTTGGAGACAGGTCTAAGAAGACGTTCGGCCTAGGATTTGTGAAGCATAACAAGAACACTGCTCCTATCCTTGATGAGTCAAATAGTGGAGATGAACCAAAATACATGCCTAATTTAACAAATCAACAGGATATGTGTAAAGATTGGGTCCCTTCCACTAATCTCCTTTGGGGAGATTCAGATAATCCAGTTGCTCATGTGACAGTTGTGACCTTAGAACAAGAAGAATTAGATGTAGAAGATCCCATCAAAGAAAGTCAATGTAAGAACATTATTCATTTGATGGAGAGATATTTTACCCTTGATGACATTAGAGCTTCCACATCAAGATGTCCCAAACCTTCATTGTGTAAACATCCTAGTCAAGATTCAGAAACAGATTCACATGAGTATGAATGGGACTCTCTCTCAAAACCTTCTACAGTTGATATGAATGTTGATGTCATCCATACTTATAGTTCTCAACCCAAAGTAGCTGACGAGTCACGTGTAGGATTGGAGTATTTGAACCCACACATTGCCTTAGTGGACGATTCTTCACTTGTTAGGATGAATCCTGATTTGGGTAGCTTAGAAGGATACTTGACGGACTCTGACTCTTCAGTCACCAGAGACCATTGACTTACCTCTTGCTCATCCTAACCTCATTGATTGGTCCCAACGCTATCAAGAACCTGAGCTCTTAACATTCCAAAATGACTATGAGATAACCTGTTACTTGATCGCCATTGAGCCCATAGTCTCTTCCACCAGTGAACCGGTTACCAGCATGATAGAGCCATACATCAAGTACCTTAGTCACAAAATAAAAAGAAAAGAAAAAAAGAATAAGAGTTTTGATGGCGAAAACCATTGTGTGGCGATGTCAGAACCAAAAAAAGTAAAAAGAAATGATGTATCCAAGGGTGAAAACCTCTCTGAGGTGCCTAAGGATGAGGTACTTGATCGTCACCCTAGCTACTTTCAATACAGATCTTTAGTTCTTGTTGAGCCAACACAAGCAATCAACTTGGGTACAGATGAGGTTCCATAGATAGTACACTTGGCTCAGTCCTTGTTACCACAAGAAAAAGATGCTTACACGAAGTTCTTACAAAAAAAGAAGATCAATTTTTCTTGGACTTATTCAGATATGATAGGGTTGGACACTAATATTATCATGCATCACTTGTCCATAGCTCCAGGTGTCAAACCAGTCAAATAGAAATTGAGAAAGATTCATCCTCACATAGCTCTTCTAGTCAAAGCAAAATTAGAAAAACTCCTTAGTGCAGGTTTCATAAGAGCTATTGACTACGCTAAATGGATATCAAACATCATACCAGTTTCCAAACATGACAAATCCATTCAAATTTGCACATATTTTAGAGATGTCAATAGAGCATGCCCAAAGGATAATTTTCCACTTCCCAATATAGACATGATAGTGGACATGACTGCGGGTTATGAGATTTATTCCTTGATGGATGGTTTTTCTGGATACAACCAGATTAAGATAGCTCCTGAAGATCAAGAAAAGACTACATTCACTTGTGCATGGGGTACCTATTGTTGGAACGTTATGCCTTTTGGATTAAAAAATGCAGGAGCCACCTATCAATGAGCTATGACAACCATTTTTCATGACATGATGCATAAAAACATGGAAGATTATGTGGATGACACTTTGGCCAAGTCTAAAAAAAGAGACACACACTTAGATGATTTAGAAGTCATTCTAGATCACATGGAACAATTTCAATTAAGGTTAAATCCTAAGAAGTGTGCATTTGGTGTCACCTCTGGAAAACTACTAGGATTCATCATTTCAGCAAAAGGAATAGAGGTAGACCCTAAAAAGGTCCAAGAAATCATGGATATGCCACCTAAAAACATTAGTCAAATGAGGAGTCTTCAAGGACATCTTCAATTCATAAGGAGGTTCATTTCACAGTTGGCCGATAGAGCTCAACCTTTCAACAAAAACTTACACAAAGGAGTCAAATGTGTTTGGAATGAGGATTGTCCAGTTGCTCATGTGATAGTTGCAAACTTAGAACAAGAAGAATCAGATGTAGAAGATCCCATTAGAGAATGTCAATGAAATAATATTGTTCATTTGATGGAAAGAGATGTTACCCTTGATGATATTAGAGCTTCCACATCAAGATGTCCCAAACCTTCATGGTGTAAACATCCTAGTCGGGATTCAGAAACAGATTCACATGAGTATGAATAGGACTCTCTCTCAGAGCTTTCTACATTTGACATGAATGTTGATGTCATCCACGCTTATAGTTCTTAACTTGAGGTAGCTAATGAGTCATGTGTAGGATTAGAGGATTTGAACCCACATGTTGCCTTAGTGGACGATTCTTCTCTTGTTAGGATGAATCCTGATTTGGGTAGCTTAGAGGGATACTTGATAGACTCTGACTCTTCGGTCACCAGAGATGATATCATTCATATCTATAACCTTGAACCAGCCATTGACCTACCTTGTGCTCATCCTAACCTCATTGATTGGTCCCAACGCTATCAAGAACCTGAGCTCTTAACATTCCAAAATGACTATGAGATAACCTATTATTTGAATGCCATTGAACCCATAGTCTCTTCCACCAGTGAACCAGCTACCAACATGATAGAGATAGACATCAAGTACCTTAGTCACAAAATAAAAAGAAAAGAAAAAAAGAATAAGAGTTCTGATGGAGAAAACCACTATGTGGCGGTGTAAGAACCAAAAAAAGTAAAAAGAAATGACGTATCCAAGGGTGAAAACCTCTCTGAGGCACCTAAGGATGAGGTACTTGATCATCTCCATAGCTACTTTCAAGATAGATCTTCAATTCTTGTTGAGCCAACACAAGCAGTCAACTTGGGTATAGATGAGGCTCCATAGATAGTACACTTGGTTCAGTCGTTGTTACCAAAAGAAAAAGAAGCTTACACTAAGTTCTTACAGAAAAAGAAGATCAATTTTGCTTGGACTTATTCAGATATGCCAAGGTTGGACACTAATCTTATCATGCATCACTTATCCATAGCTCCAGGTGTCAAACCAGTCAAACAAAAATTGAGAAAGATGCATCCTCACATAGCTCTTCTAGTCAAAGCAAAATTAGAAAAACTCCTTAGTGCAGGTTTCATAAGAGCTATTGACTATACTGAATGGATATCAAACATTGTACCAGTTTCCAAACATGACAAATCCATTAGAATTTGCATAGATTTTAGAGATTTCAATAGAGCATGCCTAAAGGATGATTTTCCACTCCCCAATATAGACATGATAGTGGACATGACCGCGGGTTATGAGATTTATTCCTTGATGGATGTTTTTTCTAGATACAATCAGATTAAGATAGCTCCTGAAGATCAAGAAAAGACTGCATTCACTTGTGCATGGGGTACCTATTGTTGGAAAGTTATGCCTTTTGGATTAAAAAATGCAGGAGCCACCTATCAATGAGCTATGACAACCATTTTTCATGACATGGTGCATAAAAACATGGAAGATTATGTGGATGACACTTTGGCCAAATCTAAGAAAAGAGACACACATTTAGATGATTTAGAAGTCATTCTAGATCGCATGGAACAATTTCAACTAAGGCTAAATCCTAAAAAGTGTGCATTTGATGTCACCTCTGGAAAACTTCTAGGATTCATCATTTTAGTAAAAGGAATAGAGGTAGACCCTGAAAAATTCCAAGCAATCATGGATATGCCACCTCCTAAAAACATTAGTCAAATGAGGAGTCTTCAAGGACGCCTTCAATCCATAAGGAGGTTCATTTCACAATTGGTAGATAGAGCTCAACCTTTTAACAAGAACTTACATAAAGGAGTCAAATGTGTTTGGAATGAGGATTGTCAAAAGAGCATGGACCAAATCAAGAAATACTTGGCAAATCCTCCCATTTTAATGCCTCCTATCCCAGGGAAACCACTTATTTTGTACATTTCAGCGACAAAATCTTCCTTGGGGGCATTACTAGCTCAACTTGATGAACATGGGAAAGAAAGAGCAATATACTACATTAGTTATACTCTTGTTTCATATGAGGTTAACTACACCAGCATTGAGAAAGCTTGCCTTGCGGTTGTGTTTGCTTCCTAAAAGTTGTGACATTACATGCTTGCACACACTATACACCTCATAGAAAAAATTGATCCACTCAAGTATTTACTAGGTAAGGCTGCCCTCACAGGTAGACTTGCTAAATGGATGATGATCCTTTCTAAGTTTGACATAGAGTACATTGAGTGTAAAGCAATCAAAGGACAAGCTATAGCAGATCAATTGGCTAATTTCCCAATTCAAGATAATGCACCTATTCAAGTTGACTTTCCAGATGAGCACCTTATGTATATGAATGAAAGAACATGGAAGATGTTCTTTGATGGATCTTTTATGAAAAATGGTTCAGGAGCTAGTGTGTTGTTTGTTTCTCCTCATGAGTACACGATTCCTAAGTCTTACAAGCTATTGTTCCCATGCATAAACAACATTGTTGAGTATGAAGCTTTAAAAAATGGACTTAAGATGGCCATAGAATGGAGAATCACAGAGTTACACATCTATGGGGATTCACAGCTAATAATCAACCAAGTCTATGAACAATATCAAACAAAAGATGAGAAATTGGTACCTTACAAGAAAATAGTTGATTCCTTGAAATGATACTTCACATTTGTTACATTTCAGCAAATCCCTAGAGAAAATAACAAAGCAGCTGATGCTATGGCTACACTTGCTTCACTTTCTCAGTTAGAGCAACATGAATCAAGATTTGAATTCCTAGTGGAAGAGCTACATCACCCTATCTATGACTCCCAAGAAAGCCATGTTATTTGTACCCTTGTTGGTTGTGATTCATCCCATTATGGTTCCATTTACTCATACCTTCTTGATTGCATTATCCTTGAAACCTTTAACCAATCTGAACATAGAAACCTTACCTGAAATGCCTCTCACCATACCCTTATCTCTGGTGATCTGTATAGGAGGGGTTTAGATGGAACACTTCTTAGATGCTTAGAAAAGGAAGAATCTGACCAAGTGTTAGTTGACATTCATGAGGGCATCTGTGGGGGACATTCCAATGGTCTTGGCATGGCTCGAAGGTTGCTGAGGGTGGGGTACTATTGGCCCACGATGTAGATTGATGCGATAGCTTTTTCAAAGTCATGTGAAAAGTGTGAAAAACATAGTAACTTGATACATGCTCCAGGCAGGGAGCTCATTCCTTCTATATCTCATTGGCCATTTCAGCGTTGGGCCTTTGATGTTGTTGGGTAGATTCACCCCAACTCATTAGGTGGACACAAGTTTATTATCACTACTACTAATTACTTCACTAAATGGGTAGAAGTTGTCCCACTTTCTGTTGCCTCGGGCAAGACAGTCTCTCTATTCATTCTAAACCATATCATCTATCGATATGGAGTGCCTTCTGAGATTATTACTGATAATGGAGGTCAGTTCAAAAATAAGGACCTTAAACAACTTTGCAAGAAATTCAAGATTAAACAACATTGGTCCTCCATTTACTTCCCGCAAGGAAATGGTCAAGCAGAGGCATCAAACAAAACCATTCTTAAAATCCTACATAGAATAGTTCATAAGAATGGTAGAGATTGGCATTTACAGATAAATCTAGCTTTGTGGGCTTATAGAATGAGTATTCGTACTCCTACCCGAGGCCACTCCTTTTTCCCTTACATATGGTGTTGAAGAAGTGTTACCTTTAGAGGTTGAGATCCTTTCACTTAGAGTGTCCCTCAAAGGTCTAGTTACAGATGAAGACTACCATGCCATGAGACTTCAAGAGTTAGAACTTCTAGATGAGAAACATCAAGCATCATTTGACCATATGAGGGTTTATCAAAAGCATATGTCTAAAACCTTCAATGAAAAGGTTCTCCCTAGACAATTCCAAGTGGGAGATCTTGTCCTACATGAAAATCCTAAGAATCAACAGCATAGAGATCAAAAGGGAAAATTTGAACCTAATTGGCTTGGACCTTACATCATTACAACAACTTTTGGGACAGGTGCTTATTTATTATCTACTAAAGAGGGAGAGTAGCTTCTTGATCCTATCAATGTCTTGCACCTAAAGAAGTTCTATCCATGATGCCCATTCTGTCTAGGGGCATCCTTTGTACATACTTATTGATCCTGAAAAAATCTTTAAAAATGATATATTGTCAAAAATTCTAAAAATCAGAAAATATCCTGAAAAAATAATCATCTTAGTGAAAACCTAGCAATAGGCGCTTTGATGTATCTCAAAAAAATAATATATTCCAAAAATACCAAAAAATTCAAAAAATTCAAAAATTCAAAAAAAGAAAAGAAAAAGTGCCTCGGTGAAAACTTGGAAACAGGCGCCTTGGTAGCAAAAATACAAAAAAAAATTTTATAAAAACTCTTGAAAAAGAAGGAAAAATTTGCAATAAAATCCAAGTAGTGAAAACCTGGAAACGGGCGCTACTCGAGGCCTTTGCACCCTTGTTTATTAGCACGCTTCCTCGACACTTAGCCTTTCTCCATCATGCCTTGTCCTTGTTGCCCTGGTTTGGAATTGGTCTTTGTCTTTGTCTAGGGGGCATAACTGTGTTAGCTTCGGTCTCTTCGATGTATTAGTCTTTAGGACACCTCACAAACGGTGTTTTTCAACACCACCCCAACTGTGTTTTTCAACACAACACCTGACGTCGAGTGTTTTTCAACACTTATCAGTTTGTTCTTACCTAGTTTTTTCATGTGATCTTACGTATTGGCAAGCATTCAATCCTTATCCTCGAAACTCAGTATCAGTGAACACACTTAAATTTTTAAATGCAACACTTAATGCTTGAGCTATGTCATGATCTTTTCTTTGTGTGCTGATTGTTATTGATTTTTGTTGAGTGTCCTTGTCTAATAAGTCTCTCCGGGATGCATGGCTAGAGGACTTGGGGCATGGGGCATGTTTTTATTTTCTTTCTACTTGTGGGTGTGGTCTTGAACCTCTTGAGTGTCTCTTGTTGTTCCCTTGAAACACTTAGGAGATTTGAGGCATCATCCTTGACTGATTTTTTGCACAACCGTTCTTATGGTCATCCTGGCATCTATACCTTGATGCGAGTGTGTTTTTGCTACATTAAATTGGGTAAGCTAACATTGAATTCATCTTGACCTTTATGTCTTTGATGCTTATGTTAGAATCTTTCCACATTCCAATCCGATATAAATCACATTCATATCTTCATAGTTGCGCTTGTGACTGGTGATGATTGTGTGATTTTCTGATGTCCGTTAATAATGGCCCAATGATGAAAATAAGTTCCTTAACATTCTCTAATGAATGATGAACAAAAATCCCATGTTATAGTTGCCCTATTGCAAGTACACCTTTGCATTTTCATGTAACTTGCATTGTTAGACATCATGTTAATTTGCATTTTTAGGCTGCATTATGAGTTTGAGAGCGTTTTCCTTCATCTTTACTTTTAATCAACTCTGATCACGTTTTGATCTTCATTTCCTTATCTTCTTTCATGATCTCAATCAAAATTTCCTATCTTAAACAGTTGATTGATTTTGAGGCATTCTCTTTCTTGAAGCACATCCTCTTTCTTCTCTCCATTTCTTTTCACCTCTTCCAAACTTTTGTCTTCCATTCACTTTCACCCCACTTCTTTTCTTCTAATTCAACCTTGGGGCATAATCTTTCATGTTTGATGATCTACCTTGGTTCTATGATTTTTATATCTTTCATCTTACATCAAGAACCTTATCTTTAGTTCGATTTGATCAAATTTATCAATTTACTATTTCTCCTCTATCTCATTTTGATTTCGATCACGAGGGGGCAGTACCTATCAAACTTCAATCCTTGATTCAACTTTATCAATCCTATCAATTGCTTTGCTAGGGGAAACCTTTCTTGAGACTTGACAATTACCTATTTACAGGGGTGTTGGCCTTGTCTTTTTCAATCATCTTATCTTTGTCCTAATGTGTTCCCGTCTGTCGATCACACATCTGGGTTGTTTTATGATCCCAAATTGATCTCACATTTCAACTTCATTCTTTGACTACATGTGTTCCCATGAAGATCACGCATTATTCAAAGAGGGGCAAATGTATGCACCCTAAAATGGTTGCCTAGACTTTGGGCCCCCATTCATCAATTTATCAATTTCCTGAATCAATGTGTTGCAATATTTTCAATTCAAATCAATTTCCTTGATCAAATCATAATTAATTTAATTATTTCAATTTTTCCTAAAGTTTGATCATTTTATCCTAAGCCTCATTTAATTAAAATAAAACTTCCCTTTTAATTAAATAAATCATCTTATTAAAATAAAATTCCTCTTTAATAAAATACCTACTTAAATATCTCTTTGTGTTGAAAAAGGAAATAAAAATAAATAAAAAATCTCTTTTTCTCTCCACTTTGGATGCACATACTTTTAAGTGGTGGGCCTTTTTCATCTTTTTGCCTCTTAAAGAATCTTGAGCACATGGATCAACCAAGATTTAATCTCCACCATTGCTCATTTATTTTTGCCTCTTAATCTTGACCATTCACTTTCCTTTAAAAGCAGCCTTCTTTGTCTCATTAGGAAAATCTAGATTTTAAGTATTGTTATGCTGCAGGTTTGGAGAGCAACTTTGGAGAAGATTCTTGAGCACTTGAGCTTGGATATTGCAACTTCTATTTTCTTGTCTTCTTCTTTCATGCCTCATGGCAATCCATTTAGATTAATATTGCACTTGCATATTAGATTAGATTCATATTTCCTTTCATAGAATAATATTTCATAAGCATTTCCTTTCATAGATTAGTTTTCTTTCATGCATTGTTATCATTTGGAATAGCTTCCATTTTTATTTGCATGCATACTTGATGATCATGGAGACTAGCATTCTTTTTTTTCCTCTTTGAATCTCTCATTTTATGGTGTACTTGCATGGGCACAAACTAGGTCTAATCTGAGGGCCTCTATCATAAACCCTTGCACTCCATGAATAAAGAGCTATGAGTCACCATTTGAGACCTCATTCTTGAGTAATCTTGGATTTAATGACTCATAGAAGTGCGGCAACATTTTAGCACACAATCATCACATCATATTTATCATGAAAATATCATTGGATCTATCTAATGTAAAGATGTTCTTCAGTTATAAAATTCATCATACAAGCAGAATCTATAAGGATTCCACGAGAAGGGAGATCACTAAGCTTCACAACTATGTAAAAAGGACTATCAGGTGCTCTAATAGTCTCACTAGGATCAAATATAACACAAAGATTAGGTTTAGGTTTGGATTTATCAATAAGGTTGAAAAAATCATTGGCTTTGGTACACTCAATGTCATATCTCACAATGATACCTAAGAATCAACATGCGTAGATGAAGAAGGAATGGATTGAGTAGTATTAGCTGAATGGGAAGGTAGAGGATTGGTATAAATTTGCAATTTTTGGTTGAGAAGGTAAATGGATTTGTTTCCTTGATCATTAACACCCTCAATAGATATATATTTAGAATTAATGAGGTCTTGAACAATAGTTTTTAAATAGAAACACTTTTCAATATCATGACCAAGTTGATGATGATATTGGAAAAACAATTTAGGATAAGAAATTTTGTTGGTTTTTTTGTAAGCATCATTTGGCTTAATGGGAGGAAGTTTTAAGACATTAGCATTAATCAACTTCAACATCTTATTATGCGAAGATTAGTCTAAAAAGGTGAAAAATTACAGGAACACTTAAAATAAGTTGATGAAGGAGCCACACCTTTGGATGTTGTTGCCACTTGCACATCGATGTTGTTTGATGAATTGTTGATTTTGATGAAGCCTTTTAGTTTTTAAAACTTCTAAAAAGGTTGAGATGTGGCATCACTCTTATCAACTAGAGCCATTGGAGTAGTGGTCTCAAATTGAGTCACTTGAAGCTAATAATTATGAATAATTGCACATAATTGAGTAAAAAATGAGAATTCAAAAAGCAATATCTTATCTCTAATGCCTTTTTTATAAATTAGCAATAAAAATACATTGAATATCAAAATCAGACATAAGATAAGAAATTTGAGCATAAAAATTCTTAAATCTACCAATGAATTCAGTCACTTTTTCTTTAACACCTTGTTTACAATGCATTAAATCAATCAAAAAAATATTAGGACCAATATTGTTTTCAAATTGTTGAGTGAAAGTGTTGGTAATTTTCTAGAAAGAATCAATGTAATAAGGAGGTAAAGAACAATATCATTGTAAGGTCTTATGTCAAAAGGTTCTAGTAAATAGTTTAGCTATGAACCTATGTGATGCAAGAGCATCCTGGGTGTAAGAGCAATCTTGCATCACTCAAAAATATTTCTAGTTTCTTTTCAATAAGGGCTATCTTGTGTAGAGCTTCTATTTATGGAAACTTACTATTTTTAGTAAGTTGGTCATATGATCTCGGAATGTTCTGATTTCACAGTTGGAGGTTCATCTTAGTCATATCAGCCTTCCAATTGAGTTTCATTTGCACATCATCTGTATTGGTGAAGTTGTTGAGATTTTTGGGTACGAAGTCTTTCAGGTCAATTTTGAAGGCTTTAGAGGCTCCGAATCGTGATTGACCTCTGGCTGATTGGAGCTTACACAAGTCAGGCACTGTAGATTAGGTCCTGCCATTTCTGAAAAGTGGTTATAATATAAAAATGGAACTACGGGTGGAAAGTTGTGGCCTCCGGAAGTTGGGCTACCTAAAAACATATTTTGTAATAATTTGGAGCCAACCCTATGTAAAAAAAAAAGAAAATAAAATAATTCTTAGGATAGTCGGCCTTAAAGGCTAAATTTTTGGAACCTTCTCAAGCGGTGGAAGTTGCCTATATAAGAATGGTCTGTAGTGTTTTCTAGGGCAGTTCTGAGTAGTAGATCTAGGTAATGATTTGAGACTTTGTCCTACAGAATATTGTAAAGGAAAATGCCCATGTGGCTTTGCATATTGTAATTCTAAAATTTGTAATTCCACATTTGTGGAGATAATAAGAAGCCCACTTTTTGTTCTTGCAAATTGTTGTTGTTCTCTATTTCTATTATGTGTTTGTGGTATTAAAGGGAACACTCTTCATCAAGTGGTATCAAAGTGGGAGTTCCTGAGTATGTAAACAAATCACCAACTGTGAGGCAGTTTGCACCAGGACCGTGGTTTAAGGTTTCAATGAGCAGCGCGAAAATGCCTCCATGAAGGGAACATGGTGGAAGAGCTGGTGGTTTGACACCTAAGGTTAGAGCACTCCAGAGACAAGTGTGAGCATTGCAAGAAGAGATTCACTGAGGAATGAATCTTAATGTCAGAGATGAAAGTGAGGATGAAGCCGAAGAAGGAAATTCTGATCAAGAAGGAGAAGGCGAAATTATGAACCAAGAGGAAGAAAGGCTTTTTCGGGCCATTTCTAAGATCGGGAAAAGACCTAAGGTTGAGGTTCCTGGTTTTTAGGAAATCTTAACCCAAAGGAGTTGATCATCTAGATCAATGAATTAGAAAAATATTTTGAGTATGAAGACATCGAGGATCCTGATTGGATCAAGTTTTCGAAGGCCAGATTGAAGGGTCATACGAAGATCTGGTGGCAAGAGATTCAATTGGAGTGAAATAGAAAAGGAAAGGATAAAATCACAAGATGGGATCGGATGGTGGATAAATTAAAGTGAGAGTTCATTCCTGTTGATTATGAGCTTGACCTACTAAAAAAAATGCAAAGTTTGAAGCAAGCAGGAAGATATGTTCAGGAGTATACGGAGGAGTTCTATCGAATCCTCATCAAAACAGGCCATGCGGAAGTTGATAACGAGAAAGTTTCTCGTTACCTTAATGGGTTGAGGCTGAACATTCAAGAGGAGTTGAATTTGGTTTGAATGAACAATATTGAAGAGGCATACCAGTTTTCCCTAAAAGTAGAGTAAAAGCTAAACAAGAAGTTTGAGAGCAAACAAAATGGAAGAGGTCATGGTGGAAGATCTGGTGGATGGTCATATGGAGGCCGAAATGAAGATTTGAAAAATAAGGATGAGGCTAGTAGCAGTCAAAATCAAAGAGGAAACAATTTCAATCATTTTCATGATTAAAATAATAGAGATCAAAGAGGAAGAGGAAGATGACAAGGTTCAGGAAGAGGAGGCTTTCGTGGAACATGTTTCCACTATGGAGAAGAAGGTCATAGAGCATTTGAATGTCCTCAATGCCAAGGAAGGAAAAATGGGATAACTAAAGGCCACGCTAGAGTTGCACATGTAGATGCCAAATCATCACATTTTGAAGATGTTGAAAGAAGAGAAACACTAATTAACAAAAGAGTCCTGTTGGGTGGTGAGAATGAACCTAAGCAAAGGAGGAGCTTGTTTCGCACCAGGTGCAAGTGTGAAGATAAGTGTTGTGATGTGATCATTGATAGTGGAAGCACTGACAATTTGGTGTCAGAAGAGATGGTCAAAAAGTTGAATCTCAAGAGATAGAAATACCCACATCCATATCGGATTGCCTGGGTATAGGATGACCACAAGGTCATGGTTAGTGAACAGTGCCTAGTAAAGTTCAAGATTGGCAGATACCATGATGAGGTACTATGTGATATCATACCTATGGATGCATGTCATATGTTGTTGGGTAGACCATGGCAGTTTGACAGGCATGCTATACATGATGTTCATGTGAATACCTATTCCCTGACGAAGGATGGAGTGCGACATAAGCTACAGCCATTGAAGGACACAGAAGAAAAGGTATGTGGTAATGCAAGGATAACTTTTGTTGATGGAGGAAAATTCTTAGAGGGTATGAGGCATGAGCATATGTGTTTTTCTTTAATTCCAAAAGCCAGTAAAGAGAAAGTAGAAGATGTACCTGTAGAAGTTGTAGATCTATTGAATGAGTTTCAAGATATTGTATCTGATAATATTCCAAATGGATTACCACAGGTAAGGAAGATCAGTCATCACATGGACTTGATTCCAGGAGCTAGTTTGCCAAATAAGGTAGCACACAAAATGACACCAGCTGAAAGTGAAGAGTTGAATAGACAAGTACATGGGTTGTTATAGAAAGGGTTGATTCAGGAGAGCCTGAGTCCATGTGTTGTACCAGCAATATTAGTACAAAAAAATAATGGAGAATGGAGGATGTGTACAGATTCTAGACCAATAAACAAGATCACAATCAAGTACAGGTTTCCATTGCCACGAATGGATTATATTATGGATTGTTTGAGTGGAGCTGTGTATTTTTCAAAGATAGATCTGAAGAGTAGATATCACCATATTCGGATCAGAGAAGGAGATGAATGGAAGAATGATTTCAAGACAAAGTAAGGATTATATGAGTGGTTAGTCATGCCTTTTGGGTTAACCAATGCACCGAGCACTTTCATGCGGCTCATGAATGAGGTTCTGAAAGAATTTCTGGGTAAGTTTCTTATTTTTTACCTAGATGATATTATGATTTTTAGTAATACATTGGAGGAGCATATGATGCATATTCGTATGGTGTTTGAGAAGTTAAGGGAAGAGAAATTGTTGATTAATTTGAAGAAGTGTAGTTTTGTAAAGAAAGAGTTAGTGTATCTAGGATTTGTAGTTTTAGTAGAAGATCTAAAAATAGACCCAGAGAAAGTGCAGGCTATCCTTGAATGGCCTACTCCAAGGAGTGCTACTAAGGTAAGATCTTTTCATGGTTTGGCTAGCTTTTACAGAAAGTTTATCAATAATTTTAGCAGTATTTGTGGACCCTTGACTGAAACAATGAGAGGGGATAGAAAAGAGTTTAAGTGGACTACTGGGGCAGATAAGAGTTTTAAACTATTGAAATTGAAAGTTACAGAACAACCTGTTTTAGCACTTCCAAATTTTAATAAGGTGTTTCAAGTAGACTGTGATGCTAGTGGTATTGCAATAGGAGTTGTTATGAGTCAAGAAGGTAAACATGTTTCTTATTTCAGTGAGAAGTTAAATGATGCCAAGAGAAAGTATTCTATTTATGATCAAGAATTTTATGCTATAGTTCAAGCATTAAAGAAGTGGAGACACTATCTACTTCCTAAGGAGTTTGTTTTTTATACTGATCATCAAGATTTGCAATATTTGTATAGTCAAGGAAAGTTGAATCAAAGGAATTTGAAATGGGTGGAGTTTTTGCAAAGTTATACATTTTTTTTGAAACACATGAGTGGAAAGTCTAATAGAGTTGCAGATGTGCTAAGAAAAAGACAACTATTGCTGACAAAGATGCAGATTGAGGTGGTTGGGTTCAAGGAACTCAAGAATTTGTATCCAAAGGATCCTGATTTTGGTGAAGCTTAAAAATCTTGTAAAGAACCTGTTACTCTAGACAGAACGAAGTGGTTGGACTTCATCATTCAAGATGATATGCTATTCAGAGGGAGTCAGTTGTGCATTCCAAGAAGTTCTATGAGGGAGAATCTCATCAAAGAGAAGCATAGTGGAGGATTGGCTGGACATTTTGGTCGTGATAAAACCCTTGCTTTGGTTAGTGAGAGTTATTATTGGCCATAGTTGTAGCAAGATTTCAAGAAGTTTGTACAGAGTTGCATAGTATGTCAAATGGAAAAGAGATTAAAATAGAATACATGGTTGTATCAACAATTATCTGTACCAGAGAAGCCTTAGGAGGATATTAGTATGGACTTTGTTCTTGGTTTACCAAGGACTCGGCGGGGACATGATTCAATTTTTGTGGTGGTTGACAGATTTTCAAAGATGACACATTTTATTCCCTGCAAGAAGACTAATGATGCAGTTCATGTGGCAGAATTTTTTTTCAAAGAAGTGGTGAGACTACATGGTTTGCCAAAGAGCATAGTTTCAGATCGAGACACTAAGTTTGTTGTATATTTCTAGCACACATTGTGGAAGAAGTTAAAGATAGATTTGAAGTTTAGTTCATCACATCATCCACAGACTGATGGACAGATAGAGGTGGTGATTAAGAGTTTGGAGAATTTTGTGAGATGTTTGGTTGGAGATAGTAAGAAGCTCACTTTCTGTTCTTGCAAATTATTGTTGTTCTTTATTTTGGTCTGATTTTACTACATGAGGAATTTGCATACAATAATTTTGTCAATAGGAGCATTGGTAAATCACCATTTCTAATTTTATATGGAAGTAGTCCCAAAAATACATCTGAGTTGAAGAAGATAGATAAAGGAGAAATAAGTAGTGTTGAAGCCAAGAATTTTGTAGAACACTTGAAGAAAATCCATGAGGAGCTGAGGAAGAACATTACCAAGATGAATGCGTAGTATAAGGCTAAGGTAGATGAGAAAAGAAGACATAAAGAATTTCAAGTTGGAGATGAAGTCATGGTTCATTTGCAGAAGGAGAGATTTCTAGTTGGTACATTTAATAAGTTGAAAATGAAGAAGTTTGGGCCATGCAAGATACTGAAGAAGCATGATTCAGGAAATGCCTATGAGGTCGAGTTTCCTACAGAGTTAAATATTTCACCATTGTTTAACATTTCATATCTGATAAAGTATCATGAGGGAATTGTTGAAGATTATATCACAGTAGCACAGTGGAGTATTCCAGCAACTAGTTCAGCTACCAAGGAGATTGAGGACATATTGGATAGTCGTGTTGGCAGAAGCACAAGGAATAGGACATATGAAGAATATTTGGTCAAATGGAAAGGATGACCTGTTGAAGATTCATCATGGCTGACAAAGGAGGAGGTTAACCATCTTGGTTTTCCTCTTCACACCTGAGTCGTAACAGGGTCACTTCTCAAATTACCTCAGGTGTCTGATGTAGGAGCATCCTGGGTGTAAGAGCAATCTTGCATCACCCAAAAATATTTCTAGTTTCTTTTCAATAAGGGCTATCTTGTACAGAGCTTCTATTTATGAAAACTTACTATTTTTAGTAAGTTGGTCATATGATCTTGGAATGTTCTGATTTCACAGTTGGAGGTTCATCTTAGTCATATCAGCCTTCCAATTGAGTTTCATTGCCACATCATTTGTATTGGTGAAGTTATTGAGGTTTTTTGGTACAAAATATTTCAGGTCAATTTTGAAGGCCTTAGAGGCTCCGGATTGTGATCGACCTCCAATTGATTGGAGCTTGTGTGAGTCAAGCACTATAGATCAGGTCCTGCCATTTTCGAAAAGTGGTTATAATAGAAAAACAGAGCTACGGTTAGAAAGTTATGGCCTCTGGAAGTTGGGCTACCTAAAAACATATTTTGTAATTATTTGGAGATGATCCTATGTAAAAAGAAAATAAAATAATTCTTAGGATAGTCGGCCTTAAGGGCTAAATTTCTGGAACCTTCTCAGGCAGAGGAAATTGCCTATATAAGAATGGTTCGTAGTGTTGTCTAGGGCAGTTCTGAGTAGTAGATCTGGGTAATGATTTGAGGCTTTGTCCTATAGAATATTGTAAAGGAAAATGCCCATGTGGCTTTGCATATTGTAATTCTAAAATTTGTAATTCCACATTTGTGGAGATAATAAGAAGCCCACTTTCTGTTCTTGCAAATTGTTGTTGTTCTCTATTTCTATTATGTGTTTGTGGTATTAAAGGGAACATCCTTCATCACTATGGTCATGAGAAAATTCACTACACAATGTTTAAAAGGTCTTAACATGGCTCAATATATCGCCTTTACCATTATAAATCTTTAGGTATTTTCATGCATTGAGGGATAACAACATGAATAATATACAAGGACAAAGGCTAGAAATTTTGTGCATGTAGGGATGTTGAATTTGGATTGATTCATAGTGTAAAATTGTTGTTGTAAAGATGAAATGGTTTGAGAAATACTATTGATAGAGGACTCAATAAAGAGATTGGTATGAGAAATATGTGAAATGTTGGGACCATTATGGGAAATGGAAGAAATATTGGAATATAAAAATGGAACATTGTTGTAGGTAGGCATGGATGAAGGTTGTGAAATACATGGAGAATTTGTAGGAGGAAGAACAATAGGATTAGGAATTCTTGGACAATACTAACATGAATAGGATTTATGTTTGAAATGGATGTAGTCATGAGAGGTGGAGCATAAGTGGAAACACTAGGTAAAGAGGTAGGAATTGGAAGTGATGCCTCAACATTAATCAAAGGTTGAGTATCTTGAGAAAAATCCTTGAGAAGTTTAACATTACTATCAACAAGATGGGAAATAGTGTGTAAGAGTTTAATGTCATTTTCATCATTATGAATCAACTTTCTTAAATCTTCTATTAAGTAAATAACTCCTGAATTAAAATTTTCTTGACTTAACCATTGCTCAAATTTTTTGAAGTTGCGGCGGAAAGATTTTTTATTTGTGTATGAGGAACTCTTAAAGACTCATCTTTATCATGAGAAGAGTGGGAAGAAATATTTTCAACGATATTAGAAATCTCATTAGGAGGCATATGTGTCTCATTAAGATTCCTAGGAAATAAAGAGGACTCAAAATCAAAGGAACCCATAAGTCTAAGGCTTCTCCTAACTAGCATACTATAGGTAGGACTCAATGTTATAACACTTATACACAAGAGAAGAAAGAAAAGATACATCTAATATATTAGATTTCCACAATCCATTTGTATGCTAAAACAATTTCTGGATTCGATTGTGTAAAGTTTTTTACCACAATCGAATCCAGAAACTGTTTTAGCAAAGATACATCTATTAATTACAAATACAAAATTTGATAAAGATATGCAAACATTCATTTAGCTTAGACAAAACTAATTAAGTTTCTCATAAAATATAATGAATAACACATCTAAATATAAACTGAAAAAGTGAGGATACAATGTACATAAAGGGGATATAACACGGAAATCAAAATGGAAATATTGTGTGTCAAGATCACCAAAATGTACATTAAAAAATGGTGTATTTGGTATACAACAAATTTATCCACATTTTCCTAATGCACAATTGTTCAAAAGGAAGATGACCAATAAGCTCAAGTAGGACTTAAACATAAATTGAGTACAATGATCCTTCCCTAATAATAATTAAGAATTAAATAGATTTAGGGAAATAATATAACAATGCAAGATAGATCATTAAATAAGAAAAATTAAGCACTGACAAGAACAATCAGAAAGCTAGAGTGACCTAAAATAGAGATTCAAAAACTGTACTAACTTATAAACTAAATTTGAATGTTTTATGACGTGAACAAAATGCACTAGGTGTTTTGTTCCTGGAACAAGAAGCCTAGGGCATTCTATTCCTAGGAGTTATGTCCAAAACTTTGACTAACAGTCACATATATCCTAAACTTTTTGAATTTGGTCCCAACAGCTACACCACCTGTACTGCACATAGAAAACAAAGGGAAAGGGGTTTTCCTTGGTCACACCCCTATATAGGAATCAACCTTGAAAATAAAATAAGATTATATAAAGGAAAGTAAATATGTTCAGGTAAATATTAGATCTACCTTCACAATACCTTCATGAACAAATATTGAGATCATACATATTCATGAAGATGCTTAAATGTTGCTTTGTTGACCTTGTAATGTAGAATAGAATCAAGGATGCCTTCACAAATTTATGGATCTATGAATGTTGCTCCTAGATCTTCAATATTGTTATTCTTGATTGAATACTTTATATGGAGGAAGATTGCATTAGGATGGAGAAAGGATCTTCTTACTTTCTTGAGAACTCATCTACTTTGTCATCATGGGAGATAATTTTTCTTCAATGGAGAATATTTTCTTCAAAATTCCTTGGATTCTTGGAGAGATACTAGATTTTGGATGCTTGCCTTCAAATATTGAATTCACTTGATTTCCAAAATTCTTGAGTGTAGATGTCAAATCATGGATGCTAAAATGATGAGAGATAGGGTATTTTTGTACCTCAGCACACATTTTGGAATTCAAAACCAAGCCAGGCCAACCATGGGATCTAATTTCTCATTGAAATACTACAACAGGGCTTTGGTTCAAATTTGGGCCCAATCCTCGAGGAACAAAATGCCTTGGGAATTTTGTACTTAAAAAAAGCACCAAAATTTAAATGAGAAGCAAGTAAGATAGGGTAGATGATAGATCAAGGTGAGATAGGTAGATGGATCAAGCACAATAGATGAAATCTTGAAATCACCAAAATGGGGCCTAACTAGGCATCCCATTATGGGTGCTAAATTTTTAAGATTGTATAGAAGTAAAGTAATGCCAAGCTATTATCCCCAAGTATCTGTAGTGTTGTTCAGGGTAGGTACTATAATATGAACCATACTCGAGCCAAATATAGACCGATCACCAAGAGAGCTAGTAGTCCAGTGGTAGAGGACTCTAGCAAGAAATAGAGTTTCCTAGATTAACTCCTAGTTTATCCATAAAGACTTTAACAAAATTTTCATATGTTTATTATTATTTTAGCTTACAAAAGACAAATAAATCATTTTCAAGGGCATGTCCACTTTATCTTTCCTTTTAAGAAGTCATAAAAGGTTAAATATTGAAGTGATCATATTGCCAAGGCTAGTATGAAATTTGCATTCTTTCAGGAAAGAATTAAATGTAATAGTACAACAATAAAGAGAAAGTGTTATGAAAAAATGACTCATGGTCTACGAAGGGAATTGTGACTCACTATGCAAAGGAATATTTGAGTTGAATAATTGGGTGCAACAATTCAATTTTTTTTAATGGTTTTTGTGTCAGGATTTGCATTATAAGAATAGGAAAATTTTATTTTCTTCACATGAATTGTATTTCTGAGCATGGTTTACCAAGAATTTTTTTAATTGAACAATGAAGCAGTATTCTTTATTGAATGTGCCAAAATTCAAACAAAGTTTCCCTAGATTCTAGTGATGTACATGTATCATCTTAAAATGGAAGCACTTCCATGTTAAGAGCATTTAGCCCTCTAAGTGAGTAGTCTGGGTCATGTCAAGCACTTGGAATCAGCTCTTTGCTCGGATCATACCTATTTTCCTCATTCTGCTTCTATCTGCCCCTGATTTCCATTCCAATCTGCATTTCCTAGCATTCTAGGTCTGGATCTTGAGGTTTTTGACCATAAGGTCAAAGTCAACCTTATGGGGTCAAAGTTGACCTCTATCCTAACCTGGTTAGGATTGACCTCAACCTGACCTGGTCAGTTCTAACCTCGTCCTTGACCACCTATCTAGATTTCAAATTTCCTTGATTTTCGGGTGTCGGGTTTCGAGGATATTTGTTTTCCTACCTCCAGGTCGCCCATTTCGGGTTTTGGGATGGTAAATCCTTAAATTGCATTTAATCTAGGTATATTTTTTAAAGGTTATGACCTAATTGGGATTTAATTCTCCAAGGTGGCCCCTCTAGAGGATTGTGCCCTAGTTCACTATAAAAGGAGGCCTTCCTCTCTCATTTTCATCATCCATCATTCACATCTTCTTTTTCCATCAAGCAATCAAGTTTGGCAATCTCCTATCTCAATCTCTCAAGGTGATCAAGAAATAATCCATTCAATAAATCATCCATTCAAGCATTCAAGTTCTCTTCTCCATCCAAGTTCTCCATTGAAGATCAAGGATCAAGGATTCAAGCATTCAAGCCATTGAAGGGATTTGGTTCAAGCATTCAAGATTCATCATTCAAACCCTAGATCTAGCCATCATGATGGTGTGATCTTCCTTCAAGATCCTTTTTTGCATCTTCAAGATCCATTTCATTCTTCCCTCAAGGTGGATTCCAAGCATACAATCATGGAGCTTTGATTTACATTTATCGATGTTATGTTCAAGCTTTCATATTAACATACTTGATTACATTTCAAATACAATTGCATATCTATTGAATGTCATAGCTCCATTGTTAGATCTACTTCTACTACTTGCTAGCATTCTCCATTTCAATTTCAATATTAAGGTTGATTCCAAACTAGGGTTTGACCAAGGCAAACCCCCCAAACAAATAACAAAACCATTTTTCTTGTAGGTACAAGTGCAAAATTTTGGATCTGAGAGTATATTTGGATACCCTTTTCGGTGAACTTTCGAGATCTGCGAACAAAGTCAGAATTGACCTTCAAATAAAGAATGTAGCCTTTGACCTTTTATGAGGGTCAAAAGACTACCTACCGTCGGAAAGACAAAATATTTTTGGGTTTTCTTCGTCTCGGCATTTTTAGTCCAAAATAGGTTGCAGAATTGCCTGAAAGTACACATAGACATTAGAAATTGGTATTTTCTAGATTTGCCCTAATTTGAGGTTAGTACTTGTATTTCAATTATTTTAGATTTCAAACACAATTCTCCATAGGGAAATATAGGGTTTTTCTCTCTCTTTCATATTCTCCATAGATTGATTCGATTGTGTATTAACCTTTTGGTTTATCAAATTGGATCTCTCCTTTGGGAATTTGGATTTAGGAGTGGATCTAATATTTCCCCCATACATTACATTCAATAGAGGTGATTCCATTTTACCTCTATTTAGTACATTTGAAACAAGAATGAACATCATTTTAAATGCATATCAATGCTCTCGCATAGCTAAACTACAAGCATTAAGAAAAATATTTAAAAATACAAAAATGATTCATAATTAATTTGTAAATGAATTTTTTCTTCAAGTGGAAGGTTTGGTTAATTAGATAAAATTTGTGGGTGAAAATATAAAAAATTATGACATAATTAAAAGAATTAAGGAGCTTTCTCCCCAAAATTTGATAATGTTGTTTCCACTAGTTGAAATATCAAAGAATCTTAAAACTATGGAAATTGATGAATTAAGTGGCAATCTAATGACTATTGAAGAAATAATGAAAAATAGTGAAGAAAATTTAGAGTGAGAACATCTAAGGGAAACGTAAGAGGTATGTAATTACCCTCCTAGATTAGTAGAACATTTTATTCCGTCTGATATTATTATTCTTAGTGATAAGGGAGATAAATAAACTAAAAATATAGATGAATGTCTCGGGTTTATTGCAATCACATAACTAACAAGATGAGAAACCAATAAATTCCAAGTGTTTTTCCAAGGTACCTTTTTGTTAGTTTAGTAATACAAATTTAGATCTACTTGTGATATACACATTCTACAAGAAATAAAGATACATGAGATTGGTTTTCATGAGCATATTAGTTTGTTGAAATTAAAGGTTATTAATAAATAATTTATACCTTGGTCAAGATAGCCTAGGAGTTAAGTTAGTTTATTTTATTTTATTTTAAATTGTGCAACTAATGTGCAATGTAATTGTGGAGGGAGGAAATGGGTTTTAGCTAAATTATAAATTTAGATTAATTCCAACATCCTATAATAGAGTTTTACAAGAAGATAACATTTTAATTAAAAACAAAATACATCATATTTGCTAAAACCTACTCCATTGACCCCCCCCCCCCCCCCCCCTTCACACATTCTTGCATTTTTAAATAAGTTTTCTCTTAGAGCACATTGCACAAGAGATTGTGAAGAACAAAGGAATTCAAAAGAGGAATGCAAAAAAATAAATTGCAACTATACAGAAATATATATAATGATGATACAAAATGATTAAAGGTTAGAAATGCCAGATATATTGATATGCATGAACCAAAAAAAATGCAAGGAGCCTTGAATGAGAGAGAGGGGGGATGTATTTATGGTTGTCCTCAAATGGAAGAAAAACTTGAGGGAGAGGTGTGGGACAAAGGAAAGGTAGTTAGGAGGTAGTTAAAGGAACTTTTGTCCCACATTTGAAAAGTGACTGAAATGGTGGGGTCGGAAGGAATTATATGTAGAGAATTTTAGGAGATAGGAAATGGTTATGATTTTAAATAGATTAAGTAAATAGATCAAGAATATTAAATGAATTTAGTAGAGGAAAATATTAAGTGAATTAATTAAATAAATTATGATATGCATTTAGTTAATAGAAAAAGAATATGATTAATTATAAGGATATTTTTATGTGTCTACATTTTGCCCCTCTTTGAGGCAATGTAGCTCCTATCACATTGTTTCGAATAAAATTTGATTAACTAATATATACCCTAGGAATATCCTAGTAAGAATGATGATAAATTTGATATGTCCCTTGAGAGATTGATTGAACAAATTGTCATAAAATTGATCACTTGATAGATTATAGGAAAAATATTTGATGATTGATATTGCGCAAGTGATTAAGCTAAGTTCTACATTTTACAAAAAATGTGCAATGATTAAACATAACTGAACAATTAGTGGAAATGATCAATATAGCCAAGTTGATAAGATGATTGAGAATGAGATTGATGCTAGTGCAAGATAAGGTGGTACAATGATTGATTGATTGATGAGGGGTCAATGAGACCACGTGTTAAGAAGAAATTTGATTGATTTGAAATTGACATTAAAAGGCATGTATCAATTAGATAAAGCAATTTATATATATCTGAATTGAGGAAGAAGAAAAATAATGATGAAAGAAATAGTTGATGAACAAGGGATGAATGAAATAGATGATAGAGAAGAAATATGAGGATCATAGAAGGAAGATGAAATGAAGAAAATGGATGGAAGAAATGAAAGAAAGAAAAGTGAACCGAAATGAAGAAGTTGAATGAGGGAAATGAAATGAAGAAGGAAATTAGATGAAAGGAATGAGATGAAGGGAGAACTTAAATGAAGATAAATAAGATGATAAGAAGAAAGGAATGAGATTTCTTGTGCTTTTAAGTGCTAATATCATCATTGAGCTTATTATGGAAATGGGATGAACTCATATGAACATGGGAAGATCCAAATGAATCAACATACACATTGTGTGAAGAAAGACACATTAAAAAATTAAGGAATGTCATAGTTCACATGAGACACATATGTCTTCAATGATCTGAAATAATCATGTCCTAAGGTGAGTCATCATTTTACTAAGGAAAAATCCATAAGTAGAAAACAAGTGGACACGAGCCATCCTTTCCCTTCTAGTCAAAGACATCCTGTAGATAAAATATCTAGTCAAAGGCATCCTAGAAAAGCTAAAATACATGTCACCAAAGGTAAAATCAGAAACAATTAAAAGACCTAAAGAAAATAAAAAAACATCATGTTTCATGTTGAAATGATCTTTGTCACAAATGATATTTTTGGTTGATAGGTTGATAGGATGTTGTTATGTTTTCTCAATCTTAGTCTCATTTTTCCATGATTTTGTTGAAGCCTAAAGTTACATGCTTTTCTAAAGTGTAATTTATTCATGAACTAAAGTTTTTTATTCCAAAGAAAGGTGAAGTGATACGGTTGATGGTGCATGTGAAACTTTATTATGGTTTGTGAGAAAAAAGAGAGAGGGAGAAAGAAATAGTTCCTCCGACTGTGAGATGTCAAATATCCCAACCCATTGTTAAAGTCAAGGAGATTTCCCCAATGAAGATAGAACTACTATAATAATGTGCATAGGCAAGTGAGAAAGATGAAACAATCCACAAGCCATGGTGGGGATGGAAAGGTTATTATGAAATGAAAGGAAAATATAAGTGGGATCATGGATAATCAAGAAGAATCATGAAAGAGGGAGGAACAAAGTCACTACACATGTTTCCAATTGCTCAGTTTTCACCATGGTACTTATCCACAGTGCCACCGAAGTGGTTTTCACCAAAGGGAAAAAATTTATTGCTTTTGATTTTTTCTCTTTTTCATTTTTTTATTTCCTTTTTCTTTCTTTTCTTTCTTTTCTTTTCTTTTTCTTTTTTTCAGAACTTTTTATTATTATTTTTATGATTTTTTCACAACCTTTTATGATTTTTATGATTTTTTAAAAGATATTACTCGAAATGATCAAGTATAAAATCTGTGAAGGTGAATTCTATTGATGGGGTCTGCAATAAATTCACCCTTAAAAGTAGCCAACTAATATGCACCCAAGCCATATGTATTCATAATGATAAATGAACCAAACCAATTGGGTTCAAACTTTCCCTTTTTCACTCCGTCTTTTTTATTCTTTGGATTTTCCCTAAGGAAAATATCACCACTTTCAAATGTGGTTAATCTTAATCTATGATTGTAACTTTTTCACATTCACTGCTAGTATGCCTGGAGGTAATTAAAGTTATTCTATCTATGTTCATCAAGCATCTCTAATTCATGCAAGTAGGAGACCCTGTAGTTGTCACCATTGATCAAATTATGCAAAGAGACCCATAAAGAGGGTAACTCAACCTCAATCGAAAGGATAGATTTAGAACCATAAAATAAAGCATATAGAGTGGCAACAGTGGGAGTGCAAATTATCATGTGCTAAACCCACAAGGAAGAGTTCAATTGGATATGTCAGTCGCGACTAGATACATTGACCATCTTTTTTAGAATTTTGGGGATATTTTTATTAGATGCCTCATCTTGGTCATTACCTTGAATATGGTATATTGAGGAGAAATGGTGTTGGATATGGAATTTATCACAAATATCACAGACATCCTAATTTTTAAAGTGACTACTACTATTTTTGAGAATGACAAAGGGAACACACCATACCAATAGATGATATAGTTGAGGATAAATGTAGATATTTGTTTGTTGGTGACATTTGTTAATGGAACAAGTTCAACCCATTTTGTAAAATATTTTTTTGTAGTGATAATGTATTTATGGGCAATGGAAGAAGGAAAATTAATTTTCCCTACAAAATTGAGTCCCCACTAGTATAAGGGCCAAGGAGAAGCAAGTGATTCTAATTATTGATAAGGTGCATGTATTAGGTCTCCATGTATTTGACATTTCTTACATTTATTAACAAATTGACATGTATTTTTTTCCATGGTAGGCTAGTAATAACCAGTACGCAATTTTTTCTTAGCTAAGGTAGGACCACTGGAATGTGCCCCACTTATACCCTTGCGTACTTCTCGTAAGGTAGTTTTGGCCTCATCACATTTAATACATCTAAGTAAGGTAAAATCAAAACCCCAACAGCATAAGGTATCAACAAGAATGACATAGCGGGAAGCATGGCGTATAAAGGTTAGATGGTAAGATATTATCTTGTAGATAAGCATAGATATCCCCATACCATTGAGAGTCAGGACTAACAATACAAAAAATCATCTTAGGTTGGGGAAATTATAATCAGGTTCCAAGATTGGCTCCACCAAAAACTCACAATATGCAACATTATTGGGCATTTCTAGAAGTGATGCTATAGTGGTCATGGAATTAGCTACTCTATTAATATCCATGGGAATTTCCTCAAAATTTATTGATATGAAATGATATTTTAATCCATCCACCATTCTTTTATAGGGCATCAAATTTTCATCTTTTTTTTATAATTTTCATTGAGGTCTATTTGATCACAAGCTAAGAGTCGCCAAAAGCACATAACTCTTGGAATTTATATTGCACAACCATACAGAGTCCAATAATCAATGCTTCATATTCTAAAATATTGTTTGTACACTAAAAATGGATCTTATAATATTTTGGTATACACTCTTCATGTGGTGTGACAAAAATAATGTCAGTGCTAGAACTAGTTTATGTACATAAGCCATCGAAATACAAGGTCCAAAGGCATGTAGATTCCACATTAAATATTGATTTATTAGGTAACTCTATAATAAGTGGATGATCATCTTCTATAGGATCTATGTCAATTGATTGATTGTAACTTTTCATTTTATGGCTCTTCTTTCCACATATTCAATATCGAACTCACTCAAAATCATGACCCATTTAGCTAACCTCCATGTAAGTGTTATTTTCTGAAAGAGGTATTTGAGAGGATTAATCTTTGCAATCATTTTTTTTATGCATGAACATATAATAACCCAAATTTTGTGAATAAAAAACTATGGTGAGGTAATATTTTCCAATAGGAATATAATCTAATTCATAGCCCACTAGAGTATGATATAATAGATAGCTAGTTCTTTTCCATTTGTGTCATGTTGTACCAAAAGTTCCCTTAGTGTTGTAGTAGTTGTCGATATGTAAAGTAGTAGGGTCTTGTCATCCGTAGGAGGTACTAAAATTGGTGGTGATATCAAGTACTCTTTGATTTATTGGAAATATTTTTCACACCTATCATCCCATTTGAATGGAACATTTTGATGAGCCTAGTTTATGGATTGTTTTGTTTATGATTTTCTAGTTTAGGCTTAAGTATCTCATGGATTTTCATAAACAACTTCAGACTTTTTATGTTAATATGATATGACTATGTGTGTATTTGGTACTTTTAAGACTAAAGATATATGCTGAATATATATAGATTAAGTGGATATTATGATGAAATTTGGTATTTCTTTCCTCTTTGTATTAATGGGGTAGTGTTGTTGTAGCCATGTGATGAGGATGTGCTAAAATAGGAAAGCTCATTATGGATCTTTATCTTGGTTTGTGTTGGGGGTTGTGGTGCACTAATCTTTTGCAGGGAAAGATAAAGTCAGCAGGTAATGAAGACTCAGCATCGAAGTGGCTTCATTAAGTCAAGTAACTGTTTTCAAGTTTCATTATGATTCTACTACTTCCAATCAATTGCAGTTGCTATTATAGACTGAGTCAACCTGATTACCGAATGTTTTGGAGGAAATCCAGTGCTCGTGTGTTCCTATATTCCAGTGGATTTTAATGCGAGTTGTTTCTGCATTTAATGTCATGTTGTTGAAAGTTTTTGTACCCATGATTGGAGGATCCTAGTTCTTAGGAGTTTTTTTTTCTAGTTTCTTAAATAATTTGGAGTTGGTGATTCCAAGTTAGTTAGATGTTGAAGGAATCCATTTTGTAATCCAAAAAAGAAGTGAATACACTTTGATTTTCTATTCTGTACTTATGTTGATATTTTCATGAATGAATATATGATATCTTTGGATTTCAGTCTCTGAGTTTTAAATCTGTTCATTCTTCCATGGGGTCCCAGGCAGAAGGTGAGCTTAGTTTCTGCTTCAGTAGGAATTAGACTTTTACTTCCTCGCAGTAGTTACTCTGTTGCTCCTGCAGCCACTGGTAGCAGAACCGCTGGTTGTTTTCCTGCAGCTTAGATGCATAGCTAGGTTTATCATTTGCAACATTATCTTAAGCTCTGAAGTTAAGTTGTTATTTCCATTTCTAGCCTAGATTTCCTACAACATTATCTTTACTTTAGTTAATGACTTTAAAGGCAGACTAGACCATATATTTTGCAGCCACTGTTTCAAGTCTACACTCCCGGATTGATACACTAAATGAGTTCAATGTGCTATATTAAGTGTGACACCTAATGTTGTTTAACCATGGGATCATTGTAAAAGGATGTCCAATCCTTTATTACTAAGGTATTATATTGACTAACCATTTTTGGCGCTGTTTCCAGGGATGGTGTCAATCTAGTTCAACCCTGAAGTCATTTAGTTAGTTTACATTCTATATTATTTTACATGCATAAACGTAGGGACTGTAATACCCCAAAAATGGGCTATAAGTTCATTAACCTCCTACATCGACAAATCGAACAAAATCGACATCAAAGTCCCAACCTAAGGCACATCTAACATCATCGAATCATAATTGATTATCTTAAATTCTGCATCGGGGAATATTCCTAGTAATATTCCTAATTATCTTAATTATCTTTAATTTAATGATTATTTGGCGATAAATCACATTTATCCTAAGTTTGATTAATTGAATATTTTCATATTTAATTAATTATATTTAATATTTGCCACTTAATTATGTAATTAAATTTAATTCTATCTATTATTAATTGTATTATTTAATTTTGACAATAAATCAAAATTCCTATCTTTAATTGATTAAATTCTTATTTAATTAATTAAAGCATGTTGTCATTATTTAATAATATAATTTTTAATAAAAGTTTGGTAAAATAGTTAATTAACCCATAAATTAATTATTTTATTTCAAAAATCAGTTGAGTTGAGGATAAATCACTTTATTTATTTATTTAATTCTTAATTATTATGCATATTCAAAAGAAACAGTTAAACTCCAAATCAGAAAATCAATGCAAGTTATTGACTTTTTGGAACTCAACATCCTTTTGGAGTTCAAAAAGCTGATCTAAACTCTAATTTGAGTTAAAAAGCTATTTTTGCATGATTTTGAGAATTAACTATCTTTCATGATCAGATAACTCAAAAATCAAGATGAGTTAATTTGAGTGATTTATGGCTTTTCCCATGCACCTCCAAAGCCCTGGATTTCTATAAATTAAGGCTTTAGCTCTTCACAAATCATCTCATATTTTGCACAATCATGCTGGAGAATTGCAATTGAAGAATCAAAGCTCTTGCGAATCGACATCTTTGTGAGATCAATCTTATTTTTGCATTCATATTACATATCATTGTTAGATTCATAGCATATCAATTTCATCTAGCATAGATTCATATCAGTTTTTATCATTCTTATTGCATAGAAAATATCAAAAAAATAGATTAATTGCATTCATATTTCATATCTAGATCAATTGCATTCAAATCCTTCATTTAGGTATCGTCTAGGTCACTGATCTCGATTACAATCTGAGAACATTAATCTCGCACCTACTAGAAGGCAGTAAATCGCTTGGTTAGATAGCTTTCAATTTTGCACAATTTTGATTATAGCTAACCTCTAATGTTTTACTGAGTGTTGTGTCTCTAGATCAGGTACAATTTTCAAACACATATTTTTGGCGGCCACCGTGGGGCAACCCACCTTTGCATGCTGGTTTTGATTTTTTTGGGAGCTAAAACCCTAAAGTTTCAAAGATTTAATTTTATCTCCCAAACAGCTAAGAATTTTGGTCTAAATTTTTTTTTACAGGTTGGTGACATGTCAGGGAAGCTACAGTAAAATATTTAGAATTTTTTGAGATGTTTTGAATTTTTAATAAGTTTTTCTTGAAATTCTGGAAAAAATTAATATCTGACACAAATCAGCATATTTTTTAGAAATTTTTATATTTTCGGAAAGCTATTTAAATTTTACAGGGGGTATATTCTTTGTGTTTTAAATTTGGACATGATATAATAGCTCAAATAGTCAATTTACAAAAACTGGTCTATTTTGATAAAACGGGTCTCTAGGGCACAAATGAAGAGATTTTTCTAAAATTTTTGCATTTTTGGAAAGCTCTCTATTTTTTAGGAGGGATCTCTATTCTGAATTTTTATTTTTGTGACCAAAATCATATCAAAAAAATTAGATCTTGTTGACTAGGTCAAATGCAGCAAAAAAAATAAAGTTTTGTGATGGGTATGCACTTATTTTTTTTACATGGTTCAATGAATGATATGAGTTGTCATTTGGGTTAATTTCTAGTTATTATTACTGATAATAATTGATTTTTAGAGCTAACCCTATGGTTTTCATAAGTTGAATATATTTTGCATATCTTGTTTGCTTGTTTGCTTGTTGGAGAGTTCGTCACTTGCTTGCATGGAAAAGCTCAACAAAAATTGCTAAAAATCAAGTAAAATCTACTAAGCACGTTGTGAGGATCCCAGGTATTCTCCTTCATCTAATAATATTTTGATTTGGGACTTAAAATAAATCTCTTATGTGTCAAGCTTGTGTGCATCTTTTCATGCTTTTGATCTATTTCTACACACTTGCATAATTGATACTAGGTTGTGAACCCTTAAGGATTCATTAAGTAGTCTTAGAATACTTGTGATTGATCTTGATTGCTATCTTGGGTTATTGGACTCGCTAATCCGCCGGCCCCTCATTTCTGCCCCGTGGTTGCAATCTCAGCGCCATAAAGGGGAGGGGTCAACAGGACAGAAGCGTTAAGTGTTCCACTTGGCAACCCTTTTGTGCTTTTAGAAACTCACTTATTTTCTAAGTTGGGGACTCGTTTTCAGCTTGTGTGAGGTGTTAAGTGTTCCACCTTGTGGACTCATCTCATATTCGCTTTAAGCGTTAAGTGTTCCTCTTTCTACTTTTTGGGTACTTTTGGTAGATTTACTTTCGGGAATATATCTGTGCTCACATAGTAATTAGGCCCTATGAACACTATTCGTGATTCTTGAAAGATTGGATTCCCAGTGAAATCCTTCTTGACGACAGAATCCTTGTAGGTAGGGAGGATACTTAGGGCGTTTCACATTCAACTTGGTTAGTGCATCTTCTCTTATTGATCGACACATTCTCTCTCCGGAGAGGTTGATAGATCACGTAGGGTTGATATCATGAGCTTTGGTGAATCAAAATTGGTTAGTGTGTCTTCTCTTATTGATTGATACATTCTCTCCCTGGAGAGGTTGATAGATCACGTGGAGTTGATATCACAGACCTTGGTGGAACAAAACTTTGTCTTAGCGTGTCGGATTAATCTGCTTGTTTTGTTTGGGTTAAAAGTGAAGAGGTGTCAAAACCTTGAATCTGGAGCTAAGTCCCCTTGTGGTATACTATTGTGAGTCATCTTTAGAGAGGGTTAACCGTAGCGGACAATCCCTTCACAGGGCAAACTGCGTTGACGGAACCTCAAGCGGTCATAGCCTTTTTCGCCATGGTAGTGATAGCCGCTATATAAATGTCCTTGTGGAAGAAATCTCCATGGGTATGGTTCATTGTTGGGTTGTCAGATCTCCCTAGCAGCTCTTGAAGATTAAGTTCTCAGACTGTGTCAAAACCCTGGTGCGCCGGGATTGGAGTTCACCCCTTTGAATCATAAAATTTGTAGAGTCAAACCATTACTAAAAACCCTAGAGAGGCCAATTTTTCACTTTCAGGTATATGTGTGTTATTGCAAAACTTTTCAGAACATACACAATTAGTACTCTCAGGGATTAGCACAATTTGGTCACTTGATTGTTCATGCACAAGGTTGCTTTTGCCCTTGTTCATTATTTTCAGACGTGCTTGGAATCACTTGCTTGCTATTCTGCGTGCTTGTTTATCTACTTGGTTATTAAAAATGATCAAATCTGGTATAACCTTCAAAATTTGGATAGTACAATTTGCAAACAATCCAAAACTGAAGACCTTAAACTTTGCAAAAATTGACGTAAAATCTTTCTGGAGTCAAAAGTCATTTCAAGAAGTCAAAAGTTGTATGTGTTTTGTCAAGTGTCATTTCAGTATTGCCCATCTGTCGTACGATTGAGAACCCAGTGTCGTACGAGTTTTCAAACCAGCAAATTCAAGAAAGTCAAAACCCTGTTAGCAACTGTCGTACGAGTTTAGCAACTGTCATTTCATAGACTACCTAGTGTCGTATGAGTCTGCAGAGTGTCATTTGGAAAAATTTGAGAGAGTTGTCAGAAATTGTCAAATTGCAAGATATCCAATGTTTCCAGCCTAGTTCCAGAATCTGTCAAAAATATCATTGTGTCAAGAACAAATCAGTAGCTATTGAAAATCAGTACACATGTCTCAAAGAATCAGTACACATGAGGAAGAAATTCTGATCGCCGCTATGATGAAGCAGCTGCAAGCTATGCAAGTCCAGCTTGACAAACTTGAGAAAGAAAAGGCACCTCTATACTCTTTTCCATTTGATAAAGACTTGTACATGTCACCATGCCCCTGGAAAAAATTTGAGCAATATGATACCTCTTCCACGGAGAGTGACACATCTAGCTTTGGAGACTCTGATGACTATGAAGACAGACAATGTAATGATACCTATGACACCTCTGTTCCTAAGAGTCCTCCTCATCGTTCATTCCTGCTTACTACAAATGGGCCGTCACATTGGATAGATCGTGAGGGTGATCCATATGATTCTGATTATGAAAGAGACTTTGATAATTTCTATGCACAATACCTAGATGACACATCTACTTCACTTGAGGAAGAGAAAGTTTTTCATGCTGATTACAAAAGTAAATACTACAAGGATCTTTCCTCTAAGAACTCTCAGGCTGAAAATAAAGATTACACTCTCAAGGAAGATCATGTTAATGTTGGACCTTTGTCTTGTGATGGTTCCCTTCCATCCCCTACTTCCTCCAATACCCATACATTTCCTAAAGCTTCTGAGTCTTTCAAATCTTTCACAGAACCTTCATCTGACACAAGCCCTGATACTTTTCATGTGGTTCCCTATAGTTATCCCCCAGGGCTACCTCTTAAAGAAACTCAAGCTAACCTTCACTTGGCTGCAAAAACTTCCAATAATGATAAACTTAAAGAGCCTAAGCCTTCATATGCTATAATCCCTACTTCAGCTAGTCCTCCACCATCTCTTCCAAAGTCATCCATACAATCCCAACATGCTTCCTTGTCCTTAGAAGTGGCTCCATGTCAAGAGGACTCCAGAAATGATAAAGAAAAGAACATAAAGAAAGATCAAGATCAAGAAACCTCCATTTCATCCAATCCTTTTCATGATGTCTCTTATCTGCTTCATGGTTCTTTTGATCCTGTACCCTCTTTTTCATGCATTCCACCATGTCTTAAGTCTTCGCCTAACCAAGATCAAGCTACTACTTACACTGTTGAGCTTATTGACAATCAAAATAACCTTACTATGCTTGTGCTTTCCAAAGATGATACTTCCATTAAGGTTGGTAAAAATAGTGTTGTTACTTCCAATGTTAAACCTATTGAAAATCAAGAGACAAATTATGCGCTTATGCTATCCAAAGATCCTTGTCAAGATCAAAGTCTTTCATCTTCTTGTTCTACCACTCCATGTTCACTTCCACTTTCTACTCTTCCTAAGTCTTTGGAAGCTTTGAACAATCCTATCAAAGAAGGTGCTCATATTCAAGATGTCCATGATTCTATTGAAAATTCTAATGCTCACTCTAAAGATGTTGATATCCTTGGTTGTCATATAGATGCTGATGAACTTATTGATTATCCTTTTGCATCTTCCACTTCCATCCTTGGACCTCTTCCACCACTACTAAGGGCTTCATGCCTTCCTTCCATCTTGGGTCCTTATGTCCCTTCACTTTCCCCTCCTAACTCTCCTGATTCGCCATCCATCTTGGGTCCTTAAATACCTCCATCTCCCATCTTTCCTCAAGATCAACATAGATGCATACCCTTGAATCCTTTTCATCCACCCACCCATCTAAACCAGTCATATCCTCCTTCTTCCACAAGTCCCAAGTCTTTTGGAAGTAACTTGAATGTTCAATACAAGAAAAAGAAGCAATACAAGAATCCATCAAAAAAAGAAGATCACTATGTCTCCTCTAATAGACATGGAAACATAAAGTCAAAAGAGATATCTAAGAAAAAAACTACAAGACAAGTATGGGTTCCAAAATCCATCATTGAAGATATTCTCTCTAGATCATCAAAAGGAAATAAAAATCCTACGGCTATATGGATTCCAAAGTCTCTCTTGAAAGAGTCTAGTGTTGAACAAAAAGTGAAATTGACATTCAAGCTTCCAAAAGCTTCCACTACATCTCCTTCCAAAAATATTCTTCCATTTCATGCGCCCAAACCTCAACCTCTGCTATCCATTCACCATATTCCTTCACGTATTCCTTCATTCACATTTCCTCCACCCTCTCACTACCCTTCAAGGTGTGTGTTTACGTTGATCTTACCTTCCTTTCCACCTACCCTTTCACAATCCTTCCATGCATTATCCCTCTACCTTCTATCATTTTTCCTCATTTGTCTATTCCTCCTATCTTCCATCCTCACTCGCTTTACATAAAACCCTATCCTCCATTTTCCTCCTCCATATTCCTTTCCCTATCAGCATCTTTGAGCATATCATTTTGAATCCTTAGCATATCATGGTTTATCCTTTCAAGGAGCACTATCTAAAAAGCTTGCCTTCTTCCAAAAATTCAAAAATAAAATAAAATTGAAAATGTGCCTTGGTGAAAACCTAGAAATAGGCACCTTGGTAGCAAAAGTAAAGAGAAATAAATTCATCTTATGGTGAAAACCACTTCCTTGTGGCACCTTGGATAAGTACCATGATGAAAACCTGGCAATCAGGCATCATACGTAGTTCTTCTACATATTTCATCCATTCCATCTTCTCTCTTTGATCTTGACAATGTTGATCTATACATGAATATTTGGCTATTTTGTGAGCTATCTTACGGTGATCTTGCTTTCATTCCTTTCATGTTTAGCCTTCATATCCATCTTCCTCCATTCATTTTCACCTATCGCTATCCTTTTCCCCTTTGGTCTTGATCTAATAGAAAAAAGAGTAAAACACAATGCTATGAAGCCTCTTGACATGTCTACTCCTTTGGACTGCATCCTATCCTACTCTGGCATTACACTTTTGTGACTTATCCTATGTTGGCCTTTCATTGCTTGTCCAAATGCACTTTACATGAAAAATTTTTCCTAGCTTGGGTGTTCTTGAGGAGTTTCCCCTTGAAGATTTCTTCCCTTCATTTTCCTTCATTCTCTTATCTTTCATCTCTTCCACCAGCTTGCTAATCCCTCTTGTTCTCCACCTTGCTAGACATTGGGACTACATGATATGATCTTGCTTGGGAGTTTGCAAATGGAAAAAGATGCTATCAAGTATACCAAGTATCAGAACAATTATCAGAACAAGTATCAGAACCAGTATCAGAACAATTATCAGAACAAGTATCAGAACCAGTATCAGAACAATTATCAGAACAAGCATCAGAACCAGTATCAGAACAATTATCAGAATCAGTATCAGAATCAGTATCAGAACCAGTATCAGAATAATTATCAGAATTAGTATCAGAATAAGTATCAGAACAATTATCAGAATTAGTATCAGAATCAGTATCAGAACCAGTATCAGAACAAGTATCAAAATGGACCTACAAAACAAGTATCAGAATACCTACTGGGGCTACACCTTTCGCTTTAGTTTATGGGTCTAAAGTGGTACTGCCTATTGAGGTTGAAATCCCATCACTCAGAATCAGAATGCATGGACTTGTCACTGATGAAGACTACAGAGTGTCTAGGTTACAAGAACTGGAATTACTAGATGAGCGCAGGCAAGCAGCATATGATCATCTCAGAGTATATCAGAAAAGAATGTCTAGAGGCTACAACAAGAAAGTCAGACATAGAGAATTTCAGGTTGGTGATCTAGTGTTGAGAGAAAATCATAAAAATCAATCACATCAAGAACGCAAGGGGAAGTTCGAACCCAATTCACTGGGTCCCTTTGTAATCACTGCTACTTTTGGCTCTGGTGCTTATCAACCCTCAACGACTGAAGGAGAACAGCTCCGAGAACCAATCAACGTTCTCCATCTGAAGAAATTTTATGCCTAAGGCATTCAATGCTTGGTAAAATGTCCTAAAAAAATCTTAAAAATCAGAAAAAGTCCTGAAAAAATGAACATCTTGGTGAAAACCTAGCAATAGGCACCTTGATGATTCACAAAAAAATCAAAAAATATCAAAAATTCAAAAAAATTGAAAAAATGAAAAAAATACAAAAAAAAAATGAAAAAGAAGAAAAAGTGCCTTGGTGAAAACCTGGAAACAGGCACCTTGGTAGCAAAAATAGAATCTCTACCAAGATGGTGAAAACCTGGCAAACAGGCGCCACTTGTTCCAAAATGCTCCATCTATCAGCACAATCTTGGTCTTTCCCAGCTTTCAGTCTTGCTTTAGTTTGTACATATCTCTCGGTTTGTTTTTGCATATCCTGGTTTCAATAAGTCGGTCTGTACACCAATAAGCTCAAGCGTCTGTATCCTATCAATGTTCAAATTTGGGGGCAATCAATGTCATATCCTATGGTCTCCCATGTATCTTAGACATTTCCTATCCAGTCAGAGTCCTTTGAAGCTTCCTGTTGAGTCAGTCAGTCAGTCTTGTCTCCAGAAAGGATTTTGCATCTACAACAATCAAACATCAAAACTCAACTGAAAATAATTTGTGCTTTTCATGCTTTTATCTCCTTGTAGGCTTATTGATTCGCATTGAGATTTTTGCATATTGTGTCCCTTCGAGCTCTTCGATGATGTCCTTTATAGGATTTAGAGAGTGATGACTGGGGGCATAATCTTTTCTTTGTCTTCTGCTTGAATGTGAAAATCTAACATCTTTGGAACTTCTGGATTGAAATGGTGTCCGACTGTAAGAGCCTCTATCTTGAATTGGATGGCCATGCGTACCTCGACCATTGATACCCAGACAATTCAAGGAAGTTTGATCTAACTATTATCTTTTTGAGTAAGTTCTTTCTCCTACTGTGGAACGCAATCTTGCCTAAGGATGTGAATGATAAAGGGTCACTACGGGTAATTCACATTAGATTTAGAATGATCTCTTGACTGTTTGATGTGTTTGTAATGCAAGGTGTACTCAGGTCATCACAACGTTTATGTTTTGATGCTTGTACAAATTGCTATATCAAAATGGACATGATATTTAGGTCATCCTGACGCTTGTGCCTTGGTGCTTATATCTAATCTGACATTTCAAAAACAAAATCAATATTCATATATCCATGGTTGTTGACTAGTGGGTGTTGTATTGATTCTTGCGCATACAAATCGATATTCATATGTCTATGGTTTCATGGCTAGTGGGCATTGTATTGATTTATCCGGTTACCTAAAAGTTCAATGATGATAACAAATCGACATATGATCAGTGACTAGGTCCTAGGTCTTAGGTTGCATTTCATTTTGCATGTCTCATTGCATTTTGCATGTTTGCATGATCTCACAATGATTAAACGAACTTCAATGCTTAAATGATTCTTCAAATCGCATCTTCAAGTCTAACAAGAGCTGAATCTCACACGAAGGTTCCTCCAATGAAATAGCAAGTAGAATCCTTTTTCGGGATCAAAATTGAAATCTGAGATCATTCATATTATTAATTGCTTGCATAATCAACCTTCAATCATCACAGAAATCTAGTATTCAACTTAACTGATTATCTTACATCAAACTATCAAAATTTCAACTTGGTCAACCATGGTCAACTCATGGTCAAACCTAGTCAAACTTGGTCTTTTGGGACCTTCCAACGATGCAGAATGTGTTCTTGAATGTGTTTCACCACACTTCTCAAATCAATTAACATGATTCTAAACTATAACGCTGACTTTTCTTGTCAGATTTCAATTTTAATCCCGAAGGGGGCATGGTATTGCACATCATTCAAAGTTTTTAAATCAAAGTCTGTCAATCAAGTCTATCAATATATTTCATCAATGATCAAGACAACAATCACGTCTAGTCGTTGATTCATCAAAATTCCTCATCGCTCGGGGCAAATCTATCATCACTTGGGGCATATCAGATTCATCGATCCATATCAATCTGGTATTCTCTTAATCTTGTAATCTGTATCAGTTTTTGCAACCATCAGATCATAGTGTTCTTTCCTTGGTTCTTTGGCAACTGAAGGGTTTGGATGTGATACCTGCTAGTTCTGCTAAGACAATCGAGTCTAGAATAGGTCACTCACTTCTTATCAATCCTAAGGTTCAGAATCAGGTATTTGAACACTTTTTTGCAATCATAGGTTCATTTTCTGTTATAATGAACATTATCTTTGGTCATTCAGGACCTATTATCTCCATATCAAATTAATATCAATCAGCCGTCTCATATCAATTATCAATTTCAAACATCAATTTCATATCTCTATCAAACACAGACTATCTTTGAACCACTGCGCTTCGCACAGTAATTCAAAGAGGGGCAAAATGTAATACCCCAAAAATGGGCTATAAGTTCATTAACCTCCTACATCGACAAATCGACAAAATCGACATCAAAGTCCTAACCTAAGGCACATCTAACATCATCGAATCATAATTGATTATCTTAAATTCTGCATCGGGGAATATTCCTAGTAATATTCCTAATTATCTTAATTATCTTTAATTTAATGATTATTTGGTGATAAATCACATTTATCCTAAGTTTGATTAATTGAATATTTTCATATTTAATTAATTAGATTTAATATTTGCCACTTAATTGTGTAATTAAATTTAATTCTATCTATTATTAATTGTATTATTTAATTTTGACAATAAATCAAAATTCCTATCTTTAATTGATTAAATTCTTATTTAATTAATTAAAGCATGTTGTCATTATTTAATAATATAATTTTTAATAAAAGTTTGGTAAAATAGTTAATTAACCCATAAATTAATTATTTTATTTCAAAAATCAGTTGAGTTGAGGATAAATCACTTTATTTATTTATTTAATTCTTAATTATTATGCATATTCAAAAGAAATAGTTAAACTCCAAATCAGAAAATCAATGCAAGTTATTGACTTTTTGGAACTCAACATCCTTTTGGAGTTCAAAAAGCTAATCTAAACTCTAATTTGAGTTAAAAAGCTATTTTTGCATGTTTTTGCATGATTTTGAGAATTAACTATCTTTCATGATCAGATAACTCAAAAATCAAGATGAGTTAATTTGAGTGATTTATGGCTTTTCCCATGCACCTCCAAAGCCCTGGATTTCTATAAATTAAGGCTTTCGCTCTTCACAAATCATCTCATATTTTGCACAATCATGCTGGAGAATTGGAATTGAAGAATCAAAGCTCTTGCGAATCGACATCTTTGTGAGATCAATCTTATTTTTGCATTCATATTACATATCATTGTTAGATTCATAGCATATCAATTTCATCTAGCATAGATTCATATCAGTTTTTATCATTCTTATTGCATAGAAAATATCAAAAAAATAGATTAATTGCATTCATATTTCATATCTAGATCAATTGCATTCAAATCCTTAATTTAGGTGTCATCTAGGTCACTGATCTCGATTACAATCTGAGAACATTAATCTCGCACCTACTAGAAGGCAGTAAATCGCTTGGTTAGATAGCTTTCAATTTTGCATGATTTTGATTATAGCTAACTTCTAATGTTTTACTGAGTGTTGTGTCTACAGATCAGGTACAATTTTCACACACATAGGGACCATCTTGGGAGATTTCTTCCTCGCATTATCCAAGAAGAACCATTTGATGTTTTTAACCCAGAACCTAAGGAACCCCAAGCCGAGAACATACAAGAAGAAGAACCATTCAAGAACGCATTTGTGGATGCATATGAACAATTGCCTTCACCTTCAACCTTTGATGAATCATACCATTTGAATGACCTATTTGCTGACCTAGAATATCAAGACAACCCACTTGCTCTTATCATCTACCAACCACCACCCTCCTCCAAGAATTGCTCAGCCTACCTTCCATTTTCCTATTCCTAATCAATAGGTTAACCAAAATTTGAAGAATATACCTATTGCTGCATTACCCAGATTCTATGGCCTCATCACAGAGGACCTTGAGACATTCCTCTTTGAGTTTGACATCCTTTGCAGAAGCTATGACTACACAACTGATGCCCACAAGCTGAAGTTGTTTCCCTCTACTTTAAAGGAAGCTTCTTTAAGATGGTTCGTGAGCTTGAGTGCCAACGCTGTAGCAGATTGGCCTGCAATGACCAATTTTTTCCTGTCAAAGTATAAAGAGTATTGTAGGGGAAGAGACTTAAACGGGGATGACATTTTTAAAATATCTCAGAAAGAAGATGAAACCTTGGAAGATTATGTCTCCAGGTTCATGTTCAACCTGCAGTGTAATACATAGCACCAATTGAATGTGGAATCCCAAAAGCATCTTTTTCTAAAAGGTGTGCATGATGGAAGCATAGAGGCCCTTGACCTCATGGCAGGGGGGACATTACTCAGAAAACCTAGGCTGAAATAAAGAATATATGTTTGACTTATTCTATAGCTACCGTCAAGAAAGGAAGAGGACTTAGAGACTTACCTCATAAGTCTAATGGTGCGGGGGTGTCCAAAGTAGAGTTGTCAAACCTGTTGTTAGACTTCAAGCAAGACATCATCAATGATGTTGCTACGTAGTTGGACACCATGTAGGCGAGAAGAAAGAAGGATGAAGTTGATGCCATGCTAGCAGAATATTGTCCACACTGTAGCGAGAATAAAAAGAATTATCGATGCAAATATGTTGCAAGCCTAGAGTCACAACCTATGCCTACTAAGTTTAATGCCATCAACGAAAATGGAGAGGTACTCTACATTGCCCAATGGAGGCCGTGGGCACAGAGACCAGGTATGCCTCAAGATCCTCTCTAAAATTTTAATAGTAGTATTCAATGGAAAATCAACATCATAGTGGCTTTAGTGGTTATAATAATTGGCAACAACCCCAGCAAGGTTGGCAACAACCTCAGCAGGGTTGGCAAAAGCCTCGGCAAGGTTGGTAGCAGCCTTAGAAAGTTTTTCAACAGCCTCAGCAAGGTTGACAACAACCTCACCAAGGGTGGCAACAGCCTCACCAAGGGTGGCAACAACCTCACCAAGGTTGGAAACAACCTCAGCAAGGTTGGATGCCATCTCAGTAGGGGTGGCCAAAGCCACACAATTGGATGAACCAATCAAACCAATAAGCTTTGATGCCACCACCTCAACAACAGGCTTTAATGTCTCCTCCTACAGCCAACACTACTCCCCCTAAATAGACTCAACTTCCTTCTCAGCCTACCCCTAATCCCAATAATGCTAAACCACCAGTAGAATAGCAGATCTATGCTATTTCCTTGAATGATATTCACTTAAGGTTAGGCATAACCCTTTCCTCTCCTCAGTAGCCTATCATAACCAAAGTTGAGGATGCCTCTGTCAGAATAACTAAGAGGGGGGTGAATCAGTTATCCAGTGTCCCAAAAAAAATATATATAATTCAAAACAACTTCTCTAAATTTTTCTCGTCGATAAGCAATAATAAATCTCACTATCTGTGCTTTTATTGATTACTAATCTAATACTATAACAGTTTACCAATCAAATCTAACATGTAATATGCAAAGTATGATAACAAACAAATATCAAAATCAACACATAACACAAGAGATTTAACATGGAAACCCTGTAAAGGGAAAAACCACCTGGGACCGGCAACCCAAAATTGTTCACTCTTCTGAAGTGAGGTCAGTTAAGACCCAACCCTGTTAAAGGTTACAAACACACTGTCAGGTGTGACCTTGTTAGAGGATTTTAGACTAGAAGTTATCATCCAACCAGCATTCACTATGGGGTTGACAGGATAACAATGTTCATTCTATGAATGATACATCATAAGACTTTCAAAGTCCACTCGGTTAAGAGATTTTGACTGTATACAATGGATAAATATGTAACAGTAAATGATCTGACTTAATACAACTTCAATTGCAGATTACAGATCAATATTTAGTCCAAACAAATCCTTCTGATCAATATTTCACTTCAGATTCAATACTGTATCAACTTACTGTCCATCGGTAATTGCTTTATGTAGCTCGGTAATTGCTCTACAGCTTGATTCTTACTAACCAGTGTGATCAGAATGCATGAAAGCTTGTTCACACAAAATTCCTGCTACTTCTTCTTCTTCCGGCATATTCATAAAGAAATTATGTTCTCTTATATAGACAAGTAAATCATTTTCTTCTCCACCATTAGATTTTGCCGCTTAACCACATTCATAGATTTTTCCACTTCAAACTTTCTCAGTACTTGTGTCAATAACACATTTCAATCTGCTCTATTAGATCTTCCCTAAATTTCGTCAGCCGTCGATCTGTGTAACAAACATTATCTGTTACCTCGATGTTATACTCTTGCCAGCTCATCAATCATATCGGCTAAACTAATCATTTGATTCATTCTATTCCGCTTGATTAACAAAGAAATGTGTCGGTGAACACTGCTTGGTTAATACTATGGTTGGTATACACTACACTCCATCGGTGTATACTAGAAATGCTTCATTTACCGACAACATTGCTTTGTGTCTTTCAGCTCTATACTTCATCATAGATGAATGCAACATAATAAAATCAATATCATAAAGTCATAGACTCATCAACAAGTTACTCAATGTGTTCCTTATCCTCATCTATCATGTACATCTTTCCTCATGTACATTTCTCTATTCTTCATCTCTTTCACCTTTCTTCAGATGTCTCGATATAGTAACTTACAAGATAAGTGTTGTCAAACTAGTTGACATCAATGACAACATAATACTGATTTAATCATTTTACATATCTAATTAGCAACTCCTCACTAATCTTGTAATCACAGATTCTTCAATCAGATTCCAAATCAGTTGTAGTCCAACAATCTCTCCCTTTGGCATTGATGGCAACTCAAGTAATATGAAATGTACCATACACATACCAAACATATATTCTACAACTTTGTGAACAAATGTTGTAAGTTGAATAGACTTAATATGTTTAATCACTACATTACTAAACCAGCATTTAAATAATATAGCTTTACCATTCTGTAGTTATGATCTTTTCAGTTCTCCTGTTCCTACTTCTGTTCTCTATAACTGATCTTCAATATTCTATCTCATTCAGATTGTCTCTCCCTTAGATAATTCTCATTGATGCTTGATCCTTTTCATATAAACCTCATCGGTGCTTGATCCTTTTCATATTGTTTATCTCTCCCTTTGACAGCAATGCCAAAGAAACAAATAAACAATCAATTCTATCTTCCTCTGTATCTCTGAATACTGATATCCCAATTGGTACAAGCTCTCAAACTTAATCACAACCTTGAACATGATTCAAAGTGTGAGCTATGCTGCATCAACATGAATGATCTTCTGATAAAAATAGGCTGATGCAACATCCAGATCACCTTAGTGACCGATAGATAGGGCACAGACCCCAAGTCTAGTCCTCAAGTATTCAAATGTGTCCTTTGGTAGGGGCTTTGTAAAAATATCGGCAAGTTGTTCTTTAGATGTAACAAATTCTAACTTTACTTGCTTCTCTTGCACTTGTTCTCTTAAGTAATGATACTTAATAGATATATGCTTTGTCTTAGAGTGCATCACAGGATTCTTTGAAATATTAATAGCACTAGTGTTGTCACAGTATATAATCACCGGGTCAGTGATTACCTCATTCATTCCTTCCAACACTTGCTTGATATATGCAATGTTTGAACAGTTAGTAGCAGCAGCAACATATTATGCTTCTGCTATAGACTAAGAAATACAAGCCTTCTTTTTACTTGTCCAGGTTACAAGTCTTTCACCAAAGAAAAATGCTCCTCCGGTGGTGCTTTTTCTATCATCCACATTTCCAACCCAATCAGCATCGGTGTAAACTTTCAGTTCAAACTTCCCTTCCTTAGGATACTATAATCCATAATTCTCTATTTTCTTCAAGTATCTTAAGATCCTTTTTTTAGCTATCATGTGTGAATCTCTAAGATTAGCAGAAAATCTTACAACTATACCCACAACATGTGCTATATCTGGTCTACTATGAACTACGTACATTAACTTACCAATCATGGATCGGTAAAGTGTCTGGTTTACCTCTGTAGTTTCATCCTCCTTTGTCAATTTGCATCCAGTAGCCATTGGTGTTCCCACAGGTTTAGTATCTTCCATGCCAAATGTCTTCAGTACTTCCTTTATGTATTTAGATTGTGTGATAAATATTCCATCACTCTATTGAATCACTTGTAATCCAAGAAAGAACTTAATCTCTCCAAACATAGACATTTCAAATTCCTTTTGCATTTCATCAGAAAATACCTTGCATACAAGATCCGAGCCTCCAAAGATAATATCATCAACAAATATTTCAGCAATGATAATAGTATCATCAGTATCACCTTTCACATACAAATTGTTGTTTTCACTTGTTCTAACAAATCCAATACTTAATAAATAAGTATGCAATCTTTCATACCATGCTCTTGGTGCTTGCTTCAATCCATATAAAGCTTTATGTAATCTACATACCATGTCTTTATTGTTGGGATCAACAAATCCTTCAGGTTGTTCAATGTAGACCTCTTCTTCAAGTATACCATTAAAAAATGCTCACTTCACATACATTTGATAGACTTTGAATTTCTTATGTGTGGCATATGCAAGTAGCATTCTGACTCCTTCTAATCTAGCAACAAGTGCAAATGTTTCACCATAGTCAATGCCTTCTTCCTATGCATATCCCTTGCATGCCAATCTAGCTTTATTTCTTGTGACTTCACCATTTTCATTCAATTTATTCTTGTATATCCACTTAGTACCGATAACATTCTTATCTTTTGGTCGAGGTACTAAGGACCAAGTTTTTTTCTTTTCTATTTCCTCTATTTCCTCCTTCATTGCATTAACCCATTCTTCATTCTCTAATGCAACTTTCACAGTTTTAGGTTCAAATTCACAAATTAAACATGTACCTTGTCTTGTTTTGCTTCTAGTTTGCATTCCAGCATGTTTGTCTCCAATGATTTGTGTCTCAGGATGATGTCTTCTGACAAAACTAGCCAAAACTTGATTTTTCCTTTCTTGTTCATCCTGTTCAGGGTCATTTTCTTGATTGGCAACTTCTTCATGTTCATCGGTTTGTGGTGCCTGTTGTCCTGCATTATTTCCCTGTTGACCGGTTGTTACAGCTGGCGGTGTCGGTAGATACTCTGGATGTTCAATGTAAGTGAATCTAACATAGTCTTCTAGTTCCTTTGTACTTTCTTCTATGTACTTATCATCAAACTCATCAACACGAACATTAGTGCCTTCAAAAATCTTATTTGTAGCCTTATTCAAACATTTGTATGCTTTACTTGTAGTGGAATATCCTAGAAATATTCCTTCATCTCCTTTAGAATCAAATTTGTCATTTCTCTCATCTTTCAAAATAAAGCATTTACTCCCAAAAATTTTGAAATAACTTAATGTAGGTTTGTGTCCAAACCATAGTTCATAAGGTGTTCGGTTGGAGTCCTTCTTCAGTTGTACTCGGTTAAGAACATACACAGCTGTACTAATAGCTTCCCTCCAATATGTCTGAGCAACATTCTTATGTATCATTAATGTTCTAGCATAGTCAATTATAGACCTATTCCTCCTTTCAGCAATGCCATTTTGCTGAGGTGTCCTCGGTGCAAATACCTGCCTTTTGATTCCATGCTCATTACAAAAATTAGTAAGTTCATCAGAGATAAATTCACCTCCTCTATCAGATCTTAAACATTTTATTTCATTTCCAATTTCTTTCTCTACCTTAGCTTTATACCACTTAAACATTTTAAAAGCTTCAGATTTCTCTCTCAAGAACATAACAGTCATCAGCCTAGTATAGTCATCAACAAAAAGAATAAAATATCTATCACCACAATAGCTCTGAGTTCTCATAGGACCACATAGATCGGTATGAACCAACTCAAGTATCTTCTTTGTTGAGTAGTCTTTGCTTTTGAAACTAGACTTAGTCATCTTACCTCTCTGACATTCATGGCACATGGCATGATAAGGTTTTTTCAAGTTAGGCAATCCTCTAACTCTTTTCTTTCTACTAATCTTGATCATGTTGTCAAAGTTTACATGGCATAACTTTTTGTGCCACAACCAAGCATCTTCATCTTTTATTAACAAACAAGAAGACTGATCCATATCAAGATAGAATAGATTACCTTTGGATTGTGTACCAATTCCGACAAGTCTTCCTCCATTATCATAGATCTTCACCTTTTTTCTCTCAAAAGCCAATCGGTGGCCTAAATTGTTCAGCTGAGCCACACTTAACAAATTATAGTTCATTCCATCTACCCAGTATGCATTTTCACATTGTAGTCTGTCATTGATCATTAGTGAGCCTTTACCTCTTACCATACAAGGTGCATCATTTCACATTCTCATGGATCCTCCATTATATTCAACAAGATGATCAAACTTCTCTACATCACCGGTCATATGATGTGTACAGCCACTGTCTATGATCCATGTATCATTCCTGCTTACTTTAGAGATCAGTTCTTTCTCTTCATGTTTCTCCTCCTCTTCTGAGTCATCTTTCATAGAAACAAATACAACTTCTATGTCATCATCAGAATCAGATTTAGTTTCAATATCTTCAGCTATGTAACATAACTTTTTGCCTTTTTCATCTCGATTGTCTCTATTGTAGTGTCGGTAGCCTCTGTTGACTCTTCTTCCATAGCTTCCTTCAAATCGGTCTTTGGATCTATCATCATCTTTCTTCTGAGGACATCTAGCAACCATGTGACCAACTTCTTTACAATTAAAGCATGCCAAAGGTAGCTTACCTCTATACCTTCCTTTTCCTTTGGGCAATCTTCTGGCCATAAGTGCTTCAAGCTCATCAAGTTCATCATCGGTATTTTCATCACTATCACAATTCTTACTATTCCTGCTAGAATTTCCAATCTTCAAAGAAGACATGAAAGTGGATTCAATAGAAGGAACAACACTATTATCAAAGTTGTTTAATTGAAAGGTTGTAAGTTTACCAATCAGAGTGTCAAGAGTAAGGTTGGCTGTAGCTCTTGTTTCATGAATTGCAGAAATCCTGATTGCATAAACTAGAAGCAAAGTTCTGAGAATCTTGCTTATCACTGTTTCATCATCAGTCACTCCATCAGATGCTCTAATAGCATGTACTACCTCTTTGAGTCTATTTGAATATTGGACAATGTTCTCACCTTCTTTCATTCTCATATCATCAAATCTGCCTCTCAGGCTTTCAGCTCAGGCTCTTTTGACATTCAGATCTCCACTGTATATTTGTGTTAATTTATCCCACATTCCTTTAGCAGTCATGCAAGTCTTAATATCTTCAAATTCAGCATCGGTATAGGTAGCAACAAGTTCCATCATAGTAACATTGTGTTCATGCTTGTCCTTCAGTTGATCAATAGTTAAGAGACTAGTGGGTGGTTGTATGTATCCATTCTCCATCAGATCTAGTGCTGGGTTCCCAATTCCAGATATGCGCAGCTTCATTCTTCTTTTCCATACTACAAAGTTCTCTTTGTTCAGTTTCAATACTTCCCTCTTATACATCTTGAGACCTTTATGCTTAAGTCCTTAAAACTCTATTTCAAGCAACCAACGCTCTGATACCAATTATTAGAATAACTGAGAGGGGGGTGAATCAGTTATCCAGTGTCCCAAAAACAAAATGTATAATTTAAAACAACTTCTCTAAATTCTGCTCATCGGTAAGCAATAATAACTCTCACTATCTGTGCTTTTACCGATTACTAGTCTAATACTGTAACAGTTTACCGATCAAATCTAACATGTAATATGAAAAGTATGATAACAAACAAATAACACAATCAACACATAACACAAGAGATTTAATGTGAAAACCCTGTAAAGGGAAAAACCACCTGGGACCGGCAACCCAAAATTGTTCACTCTTCTGAAGTGAGGTTGGTTAAGACCCAACCCTATTAAAGGTTACAAACACACTGTCAGGTGTGACCTTGTTAGAGGATTTTAGACTAGAATTTATCATCCTACCAGCATTCACTATGGGGTTGACAGGATAACAATGTTCATTCTATGAATGATACATCATAAGACTTTCAGAGTCCACTCGGTTAAGAGATTTTGACTATATACAATGGTTAAATATGTAACAGTAAATGATCTGACTTAATACAACTTCAATTGCAGATTACAAATCAATATTCAGTCCAAAAAAATCCTTCTAATCAATATTTCACTTTAGATTCAATACTGTATTAACTTACTATCCGTCAGTAATTGCTCTGCAGCTGGGTTCTTACTAACCAATATGATCAAAATGCATGAAAGCTTGTTCACGCAAAATTCCTGCAGCTTCTTCTTCTTCTGGCATATTCATAAAGAAATTATGTTCTCTTATATAGATGAGTAAATCATTTTCTTCTCCACCATCAGATTTTTCCGCTTGACCACATTCATAGATTTTTCCGCTTCAAACTTTCTCGATACTTGTGTCAATAACATGTTTCAATCTGCTCCATTAGATCTTCCTTGAATTTCATCAATTGTTGATCTGTGTAACAAACATTATCTGTTACCTCGATGTTATACTCTTTCCAGCTCATCAATCTTATCGGCTAAACTAATCATTTGATTCATTTTGTTCCACTCGATTAACAAAGAAATGTGTCAGTGAACACTACTCGGTTAATACTGTGGTTGATATATACTACACTCCATCGATGTATACTAGAAATGCTTCATTTACTGACAACACTACTTTGTGTCTTTCAACTCTATACTTCATCATAGATGAATGCAACATAATAAAGTCAATATCATCAAGTCATAGACTCATCAACAAGTTACTCAATGTGTTCATTATCCTCATCTGTCATGTACATCTTTCCTCATGTAGATTTCTCTGTTCTTCATCTCTTTCACCTTTCTTCAGATGTCTCATTATTGTAACTTACAAGATAAGTGCTATCAAACTATTTGACATCAATGACAACATAATACTGATTTAATCATATTACATATCTAATCAAAAACTCATTAGTGATCTTGTAATCATAGATTCTTCAATCAAATTCCAAATCAGTTGTAGTCCAACAGCCTCAGCTGAGAAAAAAAATGTACCAACCAAATCAACCTCTCTTGTAGCTAAAGAACCTCCATTTCCTCATAGGTTGGAAGAGCAAGCTCAGCCTATGGAAAACCAGGCAGTGATAGACTTTCTTTATCAACTAAAGTAGATGACAATAAAAATATAATTGCTAGATGTCATAAAGGAAGTTCATGCTTATACCAAAGCTATCAAGAAGGCCTGCATAAAACAACCAGGAAGGAAGAAAAAGGATCCTAAAACCATCCATGTCTTAGGACAGTTATCTAATCTCATGTTGGAAAAATTGATTGTACCTAAGTATTATGATTCTGGAATCCCTGTGGTTACAGTCACCATTCAAGGAATACAAGTTCAAAATACCCTGGTTGATTTAGGTGCATCTATAAATGTCATGACAAAAGAGGTAATGTCTCAATTGCATATCATTGGTCTCAGGGAGACACCAACTATACTTCAGCTTATTGATAGTTCTACCATCACACTTGATGGGATGGTAGAGGATGTTATAGTCACCTTGAACTCTTGGGAATATCCGGTTGGCTTTGTTGTCCTTTCTCCCAAGGCAAATATGGGTGGTTATCCAATAATTCTAGGGAGACCATGGTTGGCTACTATAGATGCCTATATAGCTTTTCGGTCAATAAAAATGACAATATCCAATGGTGTTAATACTTAGAACCTGACCTTGTATTCCCCTGCTCAACCCATGTTGCAAGATGATCAAATAGTCTGGCTAGATTTGGGTGGTGCTGATCCAGAGGTCAATTCCATCTGCCAGCTTATGATGATAACTCGAGAGCCATTTGTAGTCCCTAGGGAGGAGGATGAGATAATTTCATCCATTATCATGAATGAGTATGGGGTGCAGTCTCAACAGTGCTCACAGGCAGACTATATTCTAGAAACTATGCTACCACCTCCAAATGCACCTTGGTATGCAGAAACTTCACAATTCCTCCACTCATTGCTACCTCATGAGATGGACTCTCTTCCTATGGCTCAGCTTTCAATGGTAGAAAAGGTCATCAAGCTGGAAGTTGGTCTAGGATGTGAATTGAATCTAAGCAGTGATTTATCACTTCCACAGTAGAAAGTCATCTTGTAGCTACTGCAGGAGCATCAACAAGCTTTTTCTTGGGACTATACAGACATGAAAGGCCTAGATCCTAAACTCTGCACTCATTGGATCTACATCAACCTTGAATGCAAGCATGTCCGACAGCCTCAAAGGAGGGTTAATCCAGCTTTAAGGGATATAGTCAAGAATGAATTGTAGAAGTTGTTAAATGTTGGTTTCATCTATCCCATTTCTGATAGCCAGTGGGTCTCACCTCTAGTTATAGTACCCAATAAAGGAGGGAAGTGGAGAGTTTGTGTTGACTATAGGGAGCTTAACATGGCCACTAAGAAGGACCACTTTCCATTTCCATTCATAGACCAAGTCCTTGATAACCTGGCTGGCAAGAAATACTTCTCTTTCCTGGATGGCTTTAGTGGTTATAATCGGATACAGATAGCTTCCGAGGACCAGCAGAAGAAAAATTTCACATGTCCATGGGAGACATTTGCCTATTCAGTCTTACCTTTCAGTTTATGTAATGCTCCTGCCACTTTCCAATGACCTGTGATAAGTATCTTCTCTGATATATCTGCTGACTACATGGAGATTTACATGGATAATTTTACTACCTATGGAAACACCTTTGATGAAGCTAAGGAAAATTTGAACAAAGTTCTCCAGAGATGCTGAGATTACAAACTTTCTCTCAATAGTGAGAAATTCTTTATGATAATGGAAGAGGGGGTTGTTCTAGGCCATTTCATTTCTTCCAAAGGCATTCAAGTGGACCCCATCAAGATTGAAGTAATTAGTACATTACCCACACCAGCAAAGCAGAAGGATGTGCAGAGTTTTCTTGGCCATGTCGGGTATTATCGAAGATTCATAAAGGATTTTAGTCAGCTTGTAGCACCTCTGAATAATTTTTTGAAAAAGGATGTTGAGTTCACTTGGGACTCTGAGTGTACAAAGTCTTTCTTGCAGCTTAAGGAGGTTCTCACTACAGCTTCGGTTTTGGGAGGACCTAATTGAGAATTTCCTTTTCACATTCATACACACACATTAGATTATGATATTGGTGATGTGCTTGGTCAGAAGGTGGATTCCATTGAACATGCTATTTACTTCATCAGTAAAAATTTACAAGGAGCAGAGTTCAACTACATGGTCACTGAGAAAGAACTGCTTGCAGTCATCTACACACTCAATAAATTTAGGTACTACATTACCATATATGAGATCTTTGTGCATACTAACCACTCTTCTATCAAGTACCTGATGAATAAGCCTGCCATATCTAGAAGACTAGCTCACTGGTTCCTCCTTATGCAAAAATTTGATATCACCATAGTAGACAAGCCTAGTAAGGCCAATGTGGTCGCTAACTTCCTTTCTCAGTTGCATGTCCCTGATGATCTTGTAGCCATTGATTACAATTTTCCTAATAAACACCTCTTTCTTTTGTCTACACATAATCCCTAGTATGTCAACCTAGCTAATTATCTTGCCACTGGTAAGACTCCAGCTCATTTCCCTGCTAAAGAAAGAAGGTTGTTAGTTGAGAAAAGTTTTAATTATTCTTGGATTTCTGGATTCGTGTTTTATACCGGTCCTAATCAAGTAACCCGTACATGCATAAGGGAGGATGAAACATATGATATCCTACAGGCATGTCATGATGAGCCCTATGGGGGTCATTTTGTTGCCAAAAGAACTATATTCAAGATCTTAACATCAGGATATTATTGGCCCAATTTACACAAAGATGTTGCTCAGTATACATAGAAGTGTGATAAATGCCAGCGCATGGGATGACCCAATAAGACCGATGAGATGCCCCTATAGCTAGAGGTGATTGTAGCACCATTTGATAAATGGGGGATTGACTTTTTCGGTCCTATTGAGCCACCTTCACAAGGTAAGTCTTATATCCTTGTATGCACTGACTATGTTACTAAGTGGGCCGAGGCCAAACCAATGAAGCATCCTAAGGATAAAATTTTTTTCTAAATTCCTCTATGAGTTTATTTTCACATGATTTGGTTTGCCTAGGGAGTTCCAATCTGATCAGGGGCCTCAGTTTACTTCCAATTTGATAGCTTCTTTGATGGAAGAGTATAAAATTTGCCACGGAAAATCCTCACCTTATCATCCCCAAGCTAATGGCCAAGTAGAGGTCACTAATAGGGAGCTGGAGTCCATTCTAACCAAGACTATAGCACTCCATAAAAATGATTCGGTCACATGACTTCTTGAAGTACTTTGGGCTTATAGGACTACCTGGAAATCTACAATAGGCTTCACTCCATTTGAGCTTGTCTATGGTCGGTCAGTTGTTATGCATATCGAATTTGAGCACAAAACCTTACAGATAGCTCTTGACCTTGGTCTGGATCTCACTACAACACAACAAGAAAGAATAATAAGTTTGAATGGACTAGATGAATGGCACAAATCTGCCTTGCACAATACAGAGCTCCTGTAGCAACAGACAAAGCAATGGCATGACAAGTATATTAAGGATAGAGTCTTTTCTGTTGGTGACTGGGCACTTCTTTATGATTCCCGGTATCAACATCATCCAGGGAAGTTTCAAACATGTTGGTTAGGCCCATATGAAATTGTTGTTGTGTTTCCCAATGGGGTGGTCCAGCTTTCTATTATTGATCATGTTCGGTTCAAGTTGCTAGTCAATGGTCACAGGTTGAAATTGTATCACAAACTGCAAAGTAAAGAAGAGTTCCTGCAGTATTTATCCTCCACCGATGGCGATATATTTCCTATAGCCTCTAACAATGAGCTTCCCACTCATTTTCATTCTTCACTTTAAAACGTTCTCTTCACTTCCTTAATAAATGCTTTCTTCACAAAAGTTCTCTCTCTGCAATAAAAATCCTCTTTATTTCTTGTCTTTCACCCATCCATTTCATTTTTCTCCATCAATGGTATGACAGTCGATGCCCTCAGCAACATTTTAGGATCATACACTGACCGAGGTATTTATTCCTTAATTTGTTTTCCAACTTTTTAGTAATGCCTCATCACATGCGCAATTGTGGGACCAATTGCCACATAAGCTGGGGGGACATAGGTATATCATTATTTTGTCTTACGTATTCATTTCAAATCTTTATGTTTATTCTTTTATCTTATTTGAACTTTACACTTCTTGTCATGATTTGACAATCCTTAAGAGTTGTGTGCTATGATTTTATTTCGCACATATTAAGTAAGGGTGGCAAGTATGTGCTAAGTACGAAGTTTGCAATTCTATAATAATGAGTAGTTAATGTGCGAGATATTCTTGATTTTCACTCATATTTACACTGGGGCTCCTTTCTAAAAATGCTAGAACTTTCTATATTCAACATTTTCCTATAACTTTCCAATTCAAAACTCCTTGTCTAAGCCTTGTTTTGAAGTGTTTAAATTTCCAGCAACCTTGTTTGGGTAATTTGACAACTTGAAGAGGGGGGCGACCTTAACCGTAGGGAACCCACAATGCACAATATCTTGTTAGAAGATCAAGCTTGCAGGCCATATTTTCAAGCGAGAGGATGACTTGACTACATCTTGAAGCTCACTGGTTGGGATGATGAAGTTGCGTTGCAATTTCTGAGCATGTTGAAAGGAGTAGCCACAGTAAAGGGGTTGAGGGTACCATTTTCATAAGCATTGGTAGCGGATGTCATGGGGTTCTCGTAGGAAGGGGAAGAATATGCAGAAAGTCTTGATCCAACAACATCTAGAGCACAATTTATCCTGCATTAATACCCACCTTTAGAAGTTTACAGGAAGCAAGGTACATTCAGAATGTCTTTACCAGAGCCATTTAGACAATGTGCAGTTCATGTTATCAAGTATTTCACTTGTGAGGGATAGAAGTCATATTTACATTCTATTCATTTCAAGTTTCTAAGCTATCTACGACATGAAAATAGACCCATAAACGTTCCCAGCTTCATGTTTAACATTTTGAAGAAGCAGGTTGCTTTAGTTCAAGAGGGTAAACTTAACTCTTTTTTGCATCACTATTTGGTTAAGTTAATAGTTGAAAAGGCCTTAAGGGAGTAGTCGGAGTTATCTTGGGAAGAAATTTTTTTGCAAGGGTTTAAAGAACCAACTCCCAAGCCTTTTGGGTGAAGGGTTGGGCAGAGAATTCAAACCGACAAAGGGTTTAGGAAAATTATTATAGAACTTGAACCAGGATCTTCCTCTAGGAAGAAGTCTAGGGTTAGAACTCCTGAGGATTCTCCTCACTCCTCTACTTCAAGGTCAGTCCTGAATGAGAAAGGAGAAAATACTTCTATAGAGAAGTATACTCCTGAGTCACAAAGAGTTTCTCAGAGGAACAAAGGGAAGAAAAACAATCCTAGTTCTAGTCCGCTGGCAAAGAAACAATCTCATGTAGCTGTAGGCACTTCTAAAAAGTGGAAATTTTCAGAGAAAAAGGAAGAAACTCCATTGAGGAGTAATAGGAAGAAGCAGAAGGAGACTACAGATATACCTCTTGAAGGGTCAAATGTTGAACAAGAAACCTCTGGGCAGAAAGAAGAAGAACTTAGGAATATTCAGCAGGAAACACAGCATGAAATTTCTGAGCAAAAAGAGGAGTCTAAGATTATGCAACAAACAACATTTGAAAAGTTTCCTAAGATTTAAAAAGAACAAGCTCCGAAGAGAAAGATTATGTATTTCAGAGAAGAAGTTTGTCCTCCAAGAATCCTCAGATAAATGATAGTTGTAGTGATTCAAAGATTGAAGAGATGTCTGGGGGGTGCTATATAATGGAAGAAGATGAGTTGGGATTATCTCCTGTAGTAGAGAGGAATTTGTATGAAGAGAACCCTGATGTTAATACAGAGCTTGTTAATAAGGTTGTGAAGCAGATTTTGAGTGAAGGTTTGGATGCATTGGCATCTGCTGCACAACAATATTGTAATACTAAAAGAGCCATGGTTGTATGGATAGATCCTATGAAGGGGATAAGTCTCAAAAATGGTAAGCTCCCTATTCCTAATTCAGCAAAAAATTATTGTATTAATTCTATGTTAGATCAGTCTAGTTTTGTGTCTTTGCTATCCCTTATTTTTTAGTTATCCAAGAAATTGGTTTCAGAAAGAGAATAGTGGAAACAAAAAAGAAAAGAATTGAATAGGGTAATAGACCAACACTATCAAGAGAATCTTGAGCAAGAAGAAATAGTAGAAAAATTGCATGTGAAACTTAGCAAAGTCACATCTATTATCCTTGAGTTAATGGCCTGTAGGTTCCCATCACCTGTATATCCCTTATTCCTAAAGGAGCAACTGTTGAACTACCAATTGACTTGTGTCATGCAAGATAGGTCCCCATCATTGCAAGACCCTATGCAATTTTCCCAGGCTTTTAATAATTCTCCTGTAGCCATTAAGAATTTACTATGTGAATTCTTTCTTCATAACTTGGCAGTTCCAAATGATCGGGTGTGGAATCCTTTACTCTATGTTGGGGATATCTAGCTTAGGGCTCTTATGTCTTGGGTTTAGAATGAGATCAGTTGGGAGTCTCAAGCTAAGTTATATAGAGAGTTAGAGGAGGAGATTCCCTTATATCTGAGACTAGAAGCTAAAGACCCCAAAACCTGCTATTATGACTGGTTGAGAATTGCATCCTCAGATTCAAGCAGTAAGCTCATTTATCCACTTAGAAATGCAGCATTTGATGAGTATGAACAGCTAGTTAATTTTGAGTTTCCTGAAGCTAGAAATGTCATTCAGTGGCATTGGGTCAGTTTAGCAAAGGAGCTAAGGGCTAAGAGCCACATTCGCCCCTTAATTTTAGCATGGAAAATAGGTGAGCACCCTAGTACATTTCCTTGGGGAGAGAATGATGGAGCTTTTGGATTCCACTTACTTTTCAGCCACCATTGCTAATGTCTCCTTTATTAGCAACTTTAGAAAGCTTAGACAGTTATGACATGGAAGTAGAGGAAAGCAGGTGGAAAAGGCATAGGGAGACTAAAGGGTTCTACTGGAGCTTTTCCAAGGGAGGTGTTGGACAGAAGATAGCTACTAATTATAGGATGATAGCCAGGCTTAAGAACTTCATGTTTGTTGCGAGACTAGCAAAGGGTTGAGCTAGGGGGTAATGATGAGCCCAGTTTATGGATTGTTTTGTTTATGATTTTCTGGTTAAGGCTTAAGTATCTCATGGGTTTTCATAAACAACTCCAAACTTTTTATGTTCATATGATATGACTATGTGTGTATTTGGTACTTTTAAGACTAAAGATATATGTTGAATATATATATAGATTAAGTGGATATTATGATAAAATTTGGTATTTCTTTCCTCTTTGCATTAATGGGGTAGTGTTCTTGTAGCCGTGTGATGAGGATGCACTAAAATAGGAAAACTTATTATGGATTTTTATCTTGGTTTGTGTTGTGGGTTGTGGTGCACTAATCTTTTGTAGGGAAAGATAAAGCCAGCAGGTAATGAAGACTCAGCATCGAAGTGGCTTCATTAAGTCAAGTAATTGTTTTCAAGTTTCATTATGATTCTACTATTTCAAATCAATTGCAGTTGTTGTTACAGACTGATTCAACCTGATTACCGAATGTTTTGGAGGAAATCCAGTGCTCATGTGTTCCTATATTCCTGTGGATTTGAATGCAGGTTGTTTCTGCATTTAATGTCCTATTGCTAAAAGTTGTTGTGCCCACGATTGGAGGATCCTAGTTCTTAGGAGTTTGTTTTTCTAGTTTCTTAAATAATCTAGAGTTGGTGATTCTGAGTTAGTTAGATGTTGAAGGAATCCATTTTATAATCTAGAAAAGAAGTGAATACACTTTGATCTTCTATTTTGTACTTATGTTGATGTTTTTATGAATGAATATATGATATCTTTGGATTTCATTCTCTGAGTTTTAAATCTATTCATTCTTCTATGGGACTGTGGGGGCCCATGCGGAAGGTGAGCTTAGTTTCTGCTTAAGTAGGAATTAGACTTTTACTTCCTCCTAGTAGTTACTCTATTGCTCTTGCACCCACTAGTAGCAGAACCGCTGGTTGTTTTCCTATAGCTTAGATGCATACCTAGGTTTATCATTTGTAGCATTATCTTAAGCTCTAAAGTTAAGTTGTTATTTCCATTTCTAGCATATATTTCCTGTAGCATTGTCTTTACTTTAGTTAATGACTTTAAAGGCAGACTAGAGCATATATTTTGCAGCCACCATTTCAAGAGTACGCTCTCAGATTGATACACTAAATGAGTTCAATGTGCTATCTTAAGTATGACACCTGATGTTGTTTAACCATGGTATCATTGTAAAAGGATGTCCAATCCTTTATTACTAAGGTATTATATTGACAAACCACATTTTTATGTAACAAATATTGAAAGGGGTAATATTTATTTCCTAACTATTCTATGAAGTGGTGAATAGATTGTAATTTCCCTTGCAATGATCTCTACTAATGAATATTATTTGGAAGTTCATTTCATATGTAGCTTTGACTTTATCAATATCAACTTCAATTCCTTTAGCAAAAATAATGTATCCTAGGAGCTTCCTAGCAGTTACCCCAAATATACATTTTTTTTTGGATTCAGTTGTACTTTGTATTATTTTAGTCATATGAATATATATTTATCCAGTATTTCTAAATGTCCATCTCTTGTATGATATTTTCCCAACAAATCATCCACATAGTCCTCTAGGTAGGTGTTCATGTCATGAAATATGGTACTCATAGCTCGATAGGTGGCTCCAACATTTTTCAACCCAAAAGGCATGACCTTCCAATATAAAGCTCCCAAAGGACAAGTGAATGTTTTTTTGACTTGATCTTAAGGATAAATTTTGATTTGGTTATAACCTGAGAAACCATCCATAAGGGAAAGAATATCATGTCCTTTTGTGAGATCAATGATTATATCAATATTTGGAAGTGGAAAATCATCTTTGGGACAAATATTGTTAAGATCTCTAAAATTTGTAAAGATGTGAACATTCCCCTTAGGCTTTGAAACTAGTACTAGATTGGAAATCCACTCTGAATAATTGATAGGCCTTATAGATCCAACATCTAGAAACTTTTTCAATTCTTCCTTTTACCAACAATGCCACTTGTGGATGCATTTTTCTTAATTTTTGAATTGTAGGTTTTGCCCCCGATGGTAAAGGCAAGTAATCCATAACCAAATTAGGATCAAGTCCTGACATGTCTGCATAGGACCAAGAAAAATTGAATTGTCTTTCCTTGAAATTTTTTATAAACATTTCTCTTTCCTCAAATGTTAATGATACATCTAAATGAATAATTTTGGGTTTTTCTTCTCTTCCAAGGTTTATTGCCACTATTTTCTCCACTAACATGGATGACTTTTCATGATAATATGGTTGGGGAAGTGTTTCAATCCTTCCATCCTCAAGTGATTCAAAGATGTTTTTACCTTTGGATATGTCATCTATTTTTACTTTTTTTATTCTAATAGCACTGCATAGTGGTTTTCACAAGAAGACATATTTATATCTTCTATAATTTTGCATCTAAAAGGATTTGCACCCTCTCCAAAGTAATTTTCACTATTAAATTCAATAGAAAAGCCAACTCTATGGTCCCCTTGGGGTATTTCACTTCATGCACAAAGGAAATTTACTATAGCCTCATTGTTTTAAAAGGTTTCTAATTGTGGTGGTCCTTGTTAATCCCACTAAATTTTTTCAGGATGGATAAGGGGTAAAGGGTCATGTATTAGACTCAAGGTTGTGGATTTATTCAAGGGTAAACGTGTTCTTATATTCATGAATGTCAATGAAATTAACAAGGTTGTTGATGGTACCCTCCTATTTATCCTTTGTTGCATTAAAGGACTCCCCTACCTCATTCAAATTTCCCTTGGTACTCGAGGTCTTACATTTTTGGCCTCAAGCCCAACAATTCCCCTTTCATAGTTTAAGGATAAAATAATGAATAATTGTAGTAGAATTTGGCTAAGTATAATTGTTTCAGTGAATATATACTTTTCTTTAATCAATCCTTGAGGTTTTAGTTTTCTCACAAAAGTTCCTAGAGTTTTCCCAAGAGTGAAAATATACACCCTTCTAAATAGTACTTGGATTTCCCTTATCAATGCTCTATAAATACATGTAGGCATTTTCAAAAGATTTAGAAGCCTAAATCTTCCACCACTTATCAACAAGACACTTATCTCTTTCAACATTTTTGTGAATGGCCTCATAGCTCATATTGACCACATTAACCAGATTGACATTCACCTTTTTCATCTTTTCCTCAAGCTCATAAATTCACTTTTCAAGGACTAATTTCATGATATATATTTAGCAACATTTTCTAAAATCACCACATTTTCTTATCATCCTCCTCAGACCTAAAATTACCTTCTCTTTTTTGAAGGTAACAAATATTACTCTACATAGATTCAATTCTAATATTAATTTGATTAATATCTAAAAATAACCACTTCAACATTATAAATTGATCAATAGTTGCATCAATAGCCACCCTAAGTGGATTCTCCAAATATTTTCTATCCAAATTTAGGAAAGAGGAATCCTTCTACAAGTGTCTTATAAAATGAGCGTGGACCTCTATGTCCTCACCAGTCTTGGGGGGAGGAGGATAAGAAGAAGAATGTCATAGATTGGGGTTATTTTCTTTATTATCCCTATAATTACACTTCCCCACTAAACCTTCACCTACAAAATCCAAACCATTAGACCCTGAAATGTGTATATTTTCCCTTTTTTTCTTTTCCCTCTTACCTTTTTCATTTAGTGAGAGGGAGGTGTCCATCACCTAGGTATCAATATCATTCTCCTTGAATCCATACTCCTCATCCTTAGACTCTTCATTCCCTATCTTAGTGTCCACGTCATCTCTTGTGTCAAACCTTGACTCCTCAACATCAAGTGGAGGGGAATCATCCTTCAAAACCCTATAATTTGGAGAGGGAAGGGCTTTAACATGGTCAATGATAAGGAGGATAAAAAATCATGTAGAATGGGGTTCCTTGCATTCATGATACACTCTTTTATCCCTAACTCCAACAAATCTAGCATACAATTAGGAAAATACACCTTCTATTTATGTCTAAAATGGTTTAACAAAGTAAAGTCAGAAAAAAAAAGTAGTATATCTACCATCTAAGGTGAAGTATTGCATAATAACCTTGATCATGTAGATGCATAAATAGATTTGATAAATTTGACTTCATAGTCACCATTAGTCTTCTTCACGGGTTAATTTCCCTCAACTCTTTGATAAATTCATACATGGTTACCTCTAAGTATTTCTTGTCTTTGAACATATCCTTCCCTCCATACAGAGGCTAGTAATCTTAGCAATAAGCTCTTAAGAAATCTCCACACCCTCACCATAGGTAGAAATTGTTGGTCCTTCCAACCTTTGAAGAAGATTTTTGAATCTTTAGGATCCAAACCATGGAGTCTCTACAAGTAGGGAGTCATGCCACCCTTCTTCAAGACTCTCTAAAATTTTATATTTCTTTTGAAAGAATCATAGATTATAAGATCAATCCAATTTCTCTCACCATCCATTGAAAGTAGAAGCCTAAAAACTATAACAAGGAGCCTACCCCACAATATCACTATCAACATTAACACCTAGAAAATTGCCTTCCAAATACCGCAAAAGGAACACCAAGAAAGAAATATACCCAAAATTCATGTGGTAATCATGAAATGGAAAGGAATACCTGTATGATCAATAGTTAGACTATCTACCTGGCCACCAATAAGGACCTTGGAAAAATGCAAGGAATTTTAGTGACATTACTACTTCAACCAAAGTAAATCATGTTTAATAATGTCTTCAATATTAGGCAAGATGAGGTCATTCCTTTGTCATCTAAATTTAGTTCTTCTTATGACACCAATATTGACAAAGGAGTCTTCCAAGACATTCCCTTCCCTAACGATATGGGATATAAATATATATTCAAAAGAGTTGATTACAAGAATTCAATCATTAATTAACCTCTTAATAGACCAACTAGGCTTGGAGTCCTCTTCAAACATTAGGTTATGTTGAGAAGTTCTCCTTCAATCTACACTTGTTTATACCGCTAAGAATGAGAAAGTTTAAGGCCATGGTACACAGTAGTCACTTCAGCATGGTGATTAGTTTGAAATTGTCCAAGTTTCTATTAATTACTATTGTCTTCTTTATTATTTTGTACATACCTTGAAGGGCATAGTTAAACATATTCATGTACACATATATTGTTTCTTTACTATTTTTTATCAATGTATTTTATAAATTAATTTTTTTATATTTATTACACCAAGAGGCATATTAAACTCAGAGAATAAAATGAAGAACCTCTATCAATAAAAACTCCATGCAATTTAAATTGACACTCGACATCTTCTATATATAAATAATGTTAGTCATTTATTTATTTTTAATTAAATTTTTAACTTTTAAATTGTAATATTTTATCAATAAAAAAACTATGTTATATTTTTAAAAAGTATAAGAATTATATGGATAAATATATCCTGATGAGAAAATTGATTCTATTTAAAATATTAAATAAATATAAATATTCTTCCTAAAAATCAACATAATTAAAGTAAGCTTTATAAATTTGTATTTTAAAAAATGCTTATAACAATTTTTTAGAAATATTTTAAAAATGTAAAAAAAAAGTTTTGTTTTTTTTTTTTTTTTTAATTTGAATTATATTTTTTTATAATAAATATTACAAAATGATATATATTATATTATATTATTTAAGTCGAATAGTAGGAAACTAAATTATTATATTATATCGTATTATTAATTTTATATATTTTTAAAAATTAAAAATATAGAATATCATTAAATTATCAATAGTTAAACTAAATAATTTATCAGTATCCTTTTATCACTTTTTAAACATTATAGATGCCCTTTTGTCATTGATCAATGGAGTATTCATTATTCAACATTGTAGGTTATCTTTCGTCATTTATAAATGGAGTATGTGTGGATGAGTCCATGATCTTGAAGCTCAATTAAAGAAAGTAGAAATATTCTTTCATCCCAGAATTTGAAATTTTTTTGAATCGCCAATTCAATAAAAGTTTAATTTTCCTATTATATGATAGTAATACAAAACTTCTTGGGATTTGACTCTTGAAAATAAAGCCCTAGGGGATAAATTATTATGGAAACTATACTGCAATCCAGACATTAAGTGGGAAAAACTTATGTTTGCTAAATACTCAAATTCCCCATCAAGAGAGAGACTATTCACTACTACTTTATTACCTAAGGGCTCTAAGGTTTGGGACTTCATCTCTTCTTGTAGGGATCCAATACTCACATACCTTGCCTGGCTCATTCATGATGGTGTTGGACTAACCACCAACATCCCCCTTCAGGATTCATGACATGGTTTAACAACCTCATGTATCTTCTATATTTCTAGTGGTTGTATCAGGCATTAACAAGTTGATCTTTTGGTGCAATGACAACCACTAGTTATAAAAAGTGGTATCGGAGCTTACTCATAGGTTCAAATCCCCTCAAATAATTATGAGGGGGGGATTGTTGGACTAACTGCCAATGTCCCCCTTTGGGATTTTTGACATGGTTTAACAACCTCTTGTGTCTTCTATATGTCTAGTGGTTATATCAGGCATTAACAGGTCGATCTTTTGGTGCAACAACAACCACTAGTTGTAACAGATGGCACCAAAGCTTACTTTTGGGAGGATTCCTAGAATGGATTCCCCCCTTTATCCTCTAATTTGGATTGGTCTCCCATGAATGCTATTTTAAAGAATTTTTGGGGCATTCATGCATCTGATTACTTTACCATTGATAATTCCACTTACCCGCCCTTAGCCAAATGGAAGATTTTATCTAATGTTGATGCTCCACCAAATCTTATTTCTAGCCTTTAGTTTGAATTGGATAAGAGAATTCTTGTTTATACTCCTTGAGAAGATGAATTTATCTAGACCCAATCACAGTCTATTCAGTACACTACAAAATATGGTTATGAATCTAGCTTGAACTATTAAATCACACATAAGTATGGCCATCTAGATTTCTCTAGGATGTGGCTTGTCTCCCTAAGGTTGGCTCTTTTACCTATCTTTCCATCCAATAAAAATTCCTTGATGAGATTAGATAGACTTGGAATCAAAGTTGTCTTTCCTTATACTCTATGTGCACTATATTTTATGAAATATTAGATCATCTATTTTCTACATTTCCCTTTATCCATGCCTTGTTGGAACTATCTCTTCTTAAAATTAGATTGGTCCTCAATGGTAGGCCCTACTCTGTCATCCTTTCTATTAAGTTGGTCATCTCTTCATAGATCTTCATTCTTCACCTCTTTATGGGATGTCAGCCCCTCCATCATTTTCTGTAACATTTGGTTAGAAAGAAACAAAGAGATATTTAGGAAGAAGTTTTAAGCTCATTCTAATGTTCTTCATAGGATTGAATAGTCTATTTCTAAAATGGTTATGTTTCATGTGTACAAGAATATCAAACATATAAATATTTTCACACATTGGGATAACTATATACATAAAACCTGGCCCTTTTTAAGAATCCTCATGTCTCATGGGTGCATGGTGAATAATGACAAAATTAATGCTTGGTTGACAGAAATTTGGTCTCCCCCCCCCCAAGGGTTTATACAAGTTGAATTTTGATGGCGCCTCTAGGGGAAACCCTGGGGTGGCTAGTGTTGGTGTTGTCATTCATGATTGCACTGGCTCAATCATCAAGGCAGATTGTAGAAAGCTTCCAAGTAGGACCAATAATTTTGTTGAGATTGAGTCTCTTAGTTTAGGTATCTCCTCAACTATGGATCTAAACATCGAGAAGATGATGATTTAGGGTGATTCCATGGTTATTTATCATGTCATCTTTAAAAAAATAACTCATTGTTGGAACCTTAAATACCATTTGGATAAAGTCTTACTACAACTCCAAGCTCTATCTAAATATGAGATCAAACATTTCTTTAGGGAAATAAACAAGATTGTGGACTTTCTTGCAAATAAGGCCATTGATGATGACTTGTTGCAACAAGAGGTGGGAATGGATCTCTTATCCTCCCTACTATAATTTAATAATCTTACCATCACTATGGTGTTTTCAATCCTCACCATTGTGGGTGGGATTGTTCAAAGAATTTTTACTTATAACATTTGACTTCTTATGATAGGGTTGATTGATGATGTTATTAAACTATATATTACCAGGTTACCATTGTGGATTGGTTTGGAGTTCCCAATTTGTAATGATAATTTTAAGATATGTTGCTTAATTTTATGGTTATGAGATCATTGGAGGATTACTTATTCCATGAAAGGTTGGGTTGAGGGGAGGGGGGGGGGACTTCTCTCTCTTCTATTTTTTTTTTTCTATTAAGATAGTTTATAAAGATGTTACATCAACACGAATCTGAAAAAGTATCAAAGACTAATAACTAGTAGATTTGACTATGTCCTTAAGTACATTTACAAAATCATTCCCTATGGGTTATTTGATCCAGCCTTTACATAAAAGCATTGCATAACATATCAACATGTATACATATAATCAAAACCATATGCTCAAAATGAGTCTAGCTAGTCCCAAGGACCAATAGAACTATTACTACATTCTTCTTTATCAGTCTCATATGACCCTATAAGGGGGTCCACTGCAATAGGGATGTTAGTTGCATCCTCCTAGATGGTACCTTCATTCTCCTTTTGATCTTGGAACTATTGATTTTCCTTCTTGATATTAATGTTGTTGTCTTTAGTAAATTTCCTCATCTTAGCAAGCTCCTCCTAGTTTAGCATTTCTGAATATGTATCAAAGTAATGGCCAGATTGGATGTCTTCTTTATATAAGATCATAGCACCTTCTCAAACCAAGATCATAAACCTTTCTTTGGGCACCTCCGGCACTGCAGATACCTGTGACATTATGTAAAAATGTATGAAATTAAAATTAAACTCAGTAGGATCCTTTTTAACATTTTAAAGAATCTCCTCATTCCTTCTCTTCTAGAGAAGCCAAATAGCCTTCATAGAAAGCACATACCAAAACTTATTAAGGTTGAAATAAAAAAACATCAACTAAACCAACAAGAAAATTATGTTGAGAAGAGAACGGTGTAGTACCCCAAGAAATAGAATGCCCAAGAAGAGACCAGACACTACAAGAAAAATTGCACTCAAAGAAAATATTCTCAAAAGTTATAGAGAAACCACAGAGACTAAAACACACAGGTTCAATACCAACATCAAAAAAAATAGATCCCATAGCAAGTTTTTTAAGAAATAAAAGCTAGCAAAAGGAGGATTTTTTTGGTTCTATAGGCGAATGCCACATCCAATCAAAGATAAAGTGTCATATAGAGTTTGGTCATTTAAGATTCTAGATGTAATTAATCCTATTGACAATGGCAGAATCATCCTTAATAATGTTATATAACTATTTTGTGAAAGTATTCACCAAAGGAGTACCATCATACCATTTCACCTGTAACAAAAGTTGCTTACTGTCTAACATCTTTCTTGGAAAAACCTGACCTATAGCCTTAGAAATGAGAGTGTATATTTTTTCTAAGTAGGATGTATATCAAATTTATGTCTAATCTCCTCCCATTAGGCTAAACGGTAGTCAACTAGAATATATTTAATATAGGAGATCCCCTTCTTATTCCAAGCTTTAGCAGAGCAATATTGAGTAAGAGCCAGAGGCTTTTTATTAAGAGAGACACCTCACCAAAGAGATCTATCTATAACTAGAAAGGAAGGAGGTCCATAAATTTCATTTTTGGCATAAAGAAACCCCCTCACTTGAGACCATGCCTTCCATAGAGATACAAACACCTCAGAGCTAAAAACCTTCAATTCAACTTTCCCAAAAATGATATCATAAATAGGAATATTAGTCCACTTCTTAGCTTTTTTAATGACATATCTAGAGATATTGTTCCTCACTAGGACTTTCCAAGGCTCATTGCCTTGGATTGCATTATAAATCCATTTAGAGGCCAAGGTTATACCATGATTCTTTAGGTCTCTTAGCCCAAGGTCCCCCATGTTCCTGGGCTAGCAACACCAATCCCAGCTAGTTCACAATGTCTTTTTCTTCCACCCATATCATCAGACCATAAAAAATCTCTCAAATTTTTTCAAGTTGATTAGTTTGATATTTATCAAAAATCCAAGTAGAAGAATAATAAATAGCATGGGAGGCCAAAACCTTTTGTACAACCTGAATTCTACCAGCCATAGATAGCATATGAGTCTGCCACTTCACATGTTTCCTTTCAATTTTAGAGTATATCCAATCCCACATATATCTAGTGGAGGGATCAATAGAAAACAAGATTCCTAGATACTTGGTGATAGTATTAGGTATAATTCACTACCACCCTTTGTATGAGATCCAAGAGGGGATCTAATTCCATCCAATCACTATAGAACCTATCCCTTCTATGTTTCTTTTTTATGGCTTATTAATATATCCACACATAGTTTTCAAATGATCTCAATGATTCTTCATCTGACTCTGAATGGTGGGGGTGGATGAAGGAACACACTATTTTTTCCACCTTCACCATTGCTAGTTGGATTCTAGTTATATGAGATCATTGATGGATTATTTGTTCCATGAAAGTTCATGTTGAGGGAGGGAAGATTTTCTCCCTTATATGTTGATTTTTTATGGCTTATTAAGATATCAGCATACTTATTTTTAGGATTCCTACCTCTATTCATATGGTCTCAGTGAAAATGACTTCTTCTCTTCCCTCACCCCTGAGGGCACCTTATCTAACTTCCAATGATGGGGATGGTTGAAGGTATGCAATAATGTTCTTCAATCCCTGTGTGCATCACCATTTGTGTGCTATTGTTCAAAATTGTTTTGTATACATTTGGATCACCACTTTCTAGTATGGATCTCCAAGGCCTTGGATTGGGATGAGATTTTTTTTCTTTTCAGTTATATTTAGATGTGGTTGACCACAAGGTTTAATAAGTGAGTGGCTTTATATTTTAATTTTTTTCAAAATGTCCCCTTATAATTGTTCAGGGGGATTCTAGAATCTCCTTTCTTGTCGAAGCCATATGTATTCAATATGCAACCAACATTTTTTTATTGTGGCTATTTTGGGAAATGTATTTCATGGTATCTTGTGGTTAGTCAATCATGGTGGTGCTACTGGAGTTTATGTACCACTCATTTCTTTTGATTTCACTGATGTTTGTTTTGAGCGAAGGCCAATAATTTTTTTCGATTGATTTCTTTCTTCTGATCTAGACTATTTTGTAGCATTGTGATTAGTGTGAAGGTGATGACATCATGGCTATTCTACCACTATGAGTTGTAGCTTCTCCATGGGACATTACTAACAATAATTAAATTGATGTACTTTATGCTGCTTGGGATGCTTGATTCTTCTTCTTCTAATTAGAATAATTCAAGAAAACTAATATTTGTACTAAAATGTAATCTTCGATTAATATCTTGTGTGTCCTATGGTTTTGGGTGAGGTGTCTTATATGTTTCTGTTATGGGGTATCTCAGGTTTATTAAATTTTTCTCTAGGATGTATTTTTTATCTTCAGTTGTGGTTGTCTTTAGGCTTTGGTTTGGGTTTTATTTATGTATTTGTTTTGGGCTATGGTTGTTTGTCATACTATTGTAATAGTGTATTAGGTTTTAGGCTTGTTACAGGAGCTAAAATTGGAGGTTTTCTTTATACCCAGTTCTTTCCTACCAGTATGCTCCCCTGAATCGAGTTTAATGTATACTCCTTTCAAAGTTAATAAAATGAGTATCCATTTTTATCAAAAAAAATTACAAAAAATCTTGAATTAATACTTAATTTTATTATCATTTTTTCTAATAAAATATTTAAGCCTAGAATAATTAAGCTTAGACTTTTAAAATTTAATATATTAAAAACTCAATATTTTTTTTTTTCTATTGCATATAATTTATAAACTTTTAGGTACAAAATATATTAGAGCTGAGTTCTAGAATATTACAAAAAATCTTAGTACTACAAAGAGTTGCGAGTATCTACTATTACATTACTACCTTAATTATGTATTCAACTAAAACAAAAAATACAAGAGAAGTTCAAGAAGGGTTGTCTCCTTCTTCTTCCTCTTCATCATTAGAGTCTGGGGAGACTGAATTTTATCTGATGACTCTGAAGTCTCTATCACCTGGGGTTCTCATCTCTTTCTTTTGATATGCTTGTTTCAGTTTTTGAATGAACTCAGCAAGGGTGATCTCGAACTCATCTTTGTCTTTCATTGTTTTATATCCGTGTGTGATCTATAATTTCTCAATGGTCACTTTACCTTCTCTCGGCACCTACAAGAACTTACTCTCTTTCATCTTTATGACCACCATGACCTGCATGGAAATGTCAAAGTATATGAGTCTCTAGCAAGACTCAGTAAGGTTCATGTTCTTACCTGCAAGTACATCATTATTTTGAGCCTTCCAAATGTTCCATAAAATAGCAGTAGATAACAAAGACCAAAATGCATTACAAAATTTTCTCCAATTAATAGTACCAGAGATTATATTCAAAACATCAAAATGGGATTTATAGGATAACCCAAACATGTTCCAGATTTCAGAGGCAAACAAACAATCAAAGAAGACATGGGTAACAGACTCTTGTTTTTTACAAATAGAACAGACATTTGGTTCTCCCTAGGGTTTCTTAAATGGCAACTTATGAAGGAATAGTTTCCACAAAAAGAAAGATATCTTAGGTTCTACTGGTCTGGTCCATAGAAGTCTAAAATACTTTATCCAATCTAAGTCTTGGATCTCAAGGCCCCATTTACGGTTAACATGGGAGAAGATGTCAAAATTATCATTCAATAGATAATAGAAATATCTAGATTTACCAAGGTGGAGGGGGGTGTTATCAGGCCAATATAACTAAAATATGTAGCAGGAATCAAAACAACAACCCTTTATGGGACCTAAAGAGTCAAAGGTAGCAGTGAGTATAGAGAAGGTTCTCCATTGGGTTCTGGGTATATTGAAATGGGATTCAAACCACTCCTAAGAGGAAAGTTTACCCTACTGGATGATATCCCTAAAAGTAGCAACACCTATCTCAGCCCACTTCCTTGTTGAACACCCCTGTAGAAGTGCCAGTGGTTTGCCCCCATCTCTTAGGTTCCACTAGATGAATTTGAGCCTACAGATATTACCATTACTCTCAATCGGCCCCTTGCTACTTGGGAACTTCTTGACATATTTCCAAGCCTTCCATATACTTTTGATTACATTTGAACCATGAACAACCACATTGGAATTAGCAGTGAGGGTGTCAGTAAAGAAAAATTTATGCCAACCTTTTGGTCTTCTAAGATGTGCCAAATGAAGATTATTTCTCACTAATACTTTCCAAGGTTCATCTTCCTCACCTGCTTTAGCTATCCACTTAACTGCCAAGGCTATACCTTGTGATCTTAGGTCCTTGAGACCTAGCCCTCCCCAGGACCTATCTCTTGAACACCATTCCTAGGAAACCGAGTGTAATCTCTTATTCCCTTTGCCATCCGACCAGATAAATTCTCTGATAACCTTCTAAATAGAATTAATTTTTTTCTGATTAAAAAAACACATAGAAGAGAAGTGCACTGGATAAGAGGAGAGTATCTTCTGGAAAACTTGAAATCTTCCAGGGAAGGAAAGGAGGTTATTGTCCCATTTAATGAGCTTCATGTTAATCATTTCAAATACCCATTCCCATATCTAATTGAGATTGGGGGAAATGGAAAAGGGGATCCCCAAATATCTGACCATATGGTCGAGACCTCCCCAAGAAAAATCAAAGTTAACCCACCAATCAAGAGGATTATGCTCCCAGCACAACAAAATAGATTTGGATAATGAGATCTTGCTACCATAAGCCTTGCAGAAAATGTCTAGTTTGGTCATCAAAAATATCATATTGGCTTCCTCAAGGAGAAGAAGAATGAAAGTGTCATGAGAAAATTGGACATTAGAGACTTCTTTTTCATTGGGGAGGAGGATACCTTTCATCCTTGGGGAGAGAGATTCATCTCTTAGGAGGTAGTGGAGAGAATCTGTAGCATTAATGAATAGGGAGGGAGAAAGGGGGCACCCTTGTTTGATAGATCTAGAGAGACTAAAGAACTCAGATCTGACTCCATTGACTTCCACTGTAGCCATGGCACCAAAAAGGAGTGTTGAAACCATCCTATAGAAGAAGGGAGGAAACCCTAATGCTTCTAGCATCATCATGATAAATCTTCACTCAATCCTATCATAAGCCTTCTCGTAATAAATGAGGAGCATGGCATAGTTCCATCCTGATAATTTTTCCTAGTTCGTAGCCTCCCAACATGTAATAATATTTTCAAGGATGTATCTCCCCTTGACGAAACCAGTTTGGGTGCTACTAACCATAGAGGGGAGGAGGTTCTCTACTCTCACGGCCAATGCTTTGTCTAGAATCTTGTATACAACATTTAGAAGGGTAATAGGTCTCTAGTTTTTAATTAGAAGCATGTCACCTTCTTTAGGTATAAGTTTGATGAGACCAGCATTCAATATTGGGCCAAGAGTGCTTGCTTCAATAGCTTCATTGTATACATGGAGAAGTTTAGATCCAATCCACTCTAGGTTGGCCTTGTAAAATTCAATTGGTAAACCATCGGGACCAGGAGCTTTATCATTAGCCATCCTATTGAAGGAGTTATTGATATCTTCCACAGAAAGCTCTTTGTTCAACTTATTTTCCTCAACCTCTCCTATCTTCTTAGGGATGAGGTTTTTGATCTTGGCCCTGGCTACTTCCATGGAGGGGTCAGTATCTTCTGATGTAAACAGATCTTTATAAAAATTGGAAAATGCATTAACAATCTCCTACTGAGAAGAAATGACTGAGTCCTGAACTCTGATGCTCGTAATCTTATCCCTTGCCTCTTTCTTCTTAAGAGTTTGAAAGAAAAACTTAGAACCTCTATCCCCCAGATTAATCCATTTGATTCTGGCTCTAATCTTAGCTCCTCTAGTTCTGACCATCTGAATTCTCCTGAGGGAGTCTCTACATGTCATAACATTTTCAAGCAGTTCATGAGAGGAAGGATTGGCTTGAATCTAGGTTTCAGCCTCTTGCAAAGACTCCACAAGTTTATATTCTAAAAATCTAGAATCTTTAGCCTTCTTAATCCCAACTATTTTAAGCATACTCTGCCAAGAATTTTCGGTTTGTGTCCACCTGGAAATATCAGAGGCATGTTGTGCAATATTCTCATTATACCTTGCAATGATCTTAATCACTGTCTGAACATCCTCATCTCCTAAGAGGGAGGTATTAAGAGAAAATCCTTGCTTAGGGGGTGAATAAGAGACTTCATTCTCAATGAGCTGAATGGAAGAAAAAAAGGGGTGGTGGTCGGATAGGGTGAAGGGAAAGACTCTCACACAATTATTGTTAGGAGGAGGCTGGCAGCTAAACAGGAGCTTATTAAGGTAGAACATATCCAGGCTGGAGTATATCCTTCTATCTCCTCTTTGAAAATTTGACCAGGTATACTAGATACCTTTAGATTCTCCTTTATTTCCTACTAAGGGATCGAACAGGTTGAGTTTGTTAATCAATTTGCTCCAGTAGAGTGGCTCATTTCCCTTCCACTCAAACATAAGTCCACCCAACTTATCTTGGGCCCTCTTTACCATGTTGAAGTCTCCTACAATAATCCAAGGAATGGATTCTAAATCTGCTAACCACCTCCACAACTCAATTCTGCTACTATTCTCATTGGGGGCATACACAGGGCATATCCCAAATTCTATTTTATTGACTTTAAATATGATCCAAACTACTTTGTTATAGGGTGAGATACCCCACATTTGGACAGCATTCTTCCAACTGGGGCTAACCAAGATAGAGGTCCCCCCCTTACCTCTAGGGTGTTTAGTAGAGAATGCAATTGCATCTTTCCAAATACATTTGAGGGCAATATCAAGCTCAAATCCTATTGCCTTAACCTCTTGAAGCATGAGAATATCCAATTCTTTGTGTGGGGTTAAGAAGTCTTTTGACCACATATTTCTTGTCAAAGGCTTCCATTCCTCTAACATTCCAAGATGTACAGTTTATTAATATAGTAAATGCTCACTAGTCAGTATCCATGGGTTTCCTAAATCCTTTAAAGCATTTAGGTATATCTACTCTAGGGGTTTTATAAAATTTAGGATTTCCACTGGAGAGGGGGGGCCTTCCCCTTTTCTTTTTCTTAATGATCCCTACACCCAATTCAGTAGAGCTTGATTTTAGAGACTAATCTTCCCCTTTGTTACCTTTGGAGTAATAAGCTGCAAACACAAAGGAACTGTCTGTAATACATTTCTGTGGAACCTTACAAGAGATGTCAATCTCTCCTTCCTCAAGTTCAAATTCCTACCTCTGAACTAGTTCCAACTTTGTTCTCCTTGTAGCGAGGGTAGACACCTCCTCAATCTTCCTGTCTAAAGATACATAGTTCCATCCATCAGGTGGGGGTGGAAGGGGAGGGGGTGTTGGGATGACAACAATCAAGAAGCCATTTAGCTTATCTTCCTTATCTGTTCTGGGAGGGGGGGAACTCCCTCCCATTCCACCACCCTGATAGGGCGTAAGGGGCACCTCAGCAGGGGTAGAGCACTCAGGAGAATCCCGAGGACTATCTACCCTATCTGTAGGGAGAGAAGAGGATGGAGTTGTTTTAGATGGAGGCCCTTGACCTTGCGGAAGGATGGAGAAAGTTTTCCAATTGGACTGAGGAGCACCTTTGTTCTTCAAGGCTCTCTCGCTAATTTTATCTACAACCAATTGTTGAGCATTCTTTGTTCTATGCTTTTGTTTATGTTTAGATCCATTTAGACTAAAATCTAGGGTTTCAATATTAGGAATTCCTTCGAGGGGCTTTGGGATGGTAGAGTCAACCTTTGGGGGCTCTGGGCGCGAGTCAAATTTCCCTTTAAGGCTATCCAGGGTAGCATAAAGAGTAGCAGAGTCTTGATTCCAAGCAGGGGGTGAAATGTGAGTCTTGGGGGGATGGTTAGGGGTGGCATTGTGCAAAGTCGAAGTAGACTGTAAATTTGGGCTATACTTTTCCTCGGGGTTAGGAATAGGATCTACTTTCTTATTCAAAGCATTTATCTTTTTAATAATAGGGCAGTCTTTCTTTTTGTGGCCTTCCTTCCTACAAACAAAGCAGCCACCCAATCCACCCAAGAAAGTAACCAGGAAACATATTGACAAGGGGTCAATGTTGAATTGTAGGGTTTCAGGGAGATCAAGTCTAGGTTTAACAGATAGAAGGACACGAACATCCATGTTAGGAATGAGAACATTGGACTAGTCTATTCTAAGCACTTTGCCTATCGGTTCAAGTGTGAGCGGAATGAGGTTCAACAAAAATGGGGGGAGGTTAGTAATGATTAGTCACCTTGGGCTAGACAAGGCCAAGACTTCTTCTTGGGAGGCTTTGAGAGACCAAGGGATGGCCCTAAACTCGCAAGGACCAACCCTCCAAAATTGCTTGCTCACAATAGCTTTCTACGCTTTAGGGTCGTAGAGAAACAAAATAAAAAGACCTTTTTGAAGCATATGACAGTAAGAAAAATGATACCCTAATTTTTGCCCCCATGTCTTATGAAACCATTCATTAAGAAAATTTCTAGAAGGGATTCTAGTAGTATCGAAAGCAGCAAAGAAAATAGCATAGTCCTTAAGTCTAGTTTTCTCCTAATTAATAGCAACATCCATCTGAGGGTTCGGCCTAATAATCAACTTGGGAGGAACATTAACCGTACCTCCATCTCCTACGCCAACAGAAGACCCCAGGGTTGCACACAAGAGGAAGGCGGCTCCTTCCGGTAGAATGCACTCATTTTGGATGGCATGTTTGAAGGACTTCTCTCTAGGTGTGGCAGATTGCTTCTCTCCATCTTGTTGAGCGTCACCTCCAGAGACATCATTGGAAGCCACTGGACTCACTCGAGCATCCAACTTAAGGTCAGAAACGGCACTGAGATTGTGAGAAATAACATCTCCCTCAAGGTTATTGCTCTTTGGCATCAAATCAGCAGTTATAGTGTCTGGTGATGTCAAGGCCATTAATGGCAGGCTATCGAGGTACGTGCGAGAGGACCAAGTAGAAAACTAGGGCTAACACAGGGCACATCTAGTTGCAGAGTGAAGTCATTCTTTTCCCAAAGATTTTTTTCTCCCTCATGCCTACTGTAAATTAAAATATATTTTCATTCTTTGACTTTTGTTTATTTTAAAATCTACTTTCAGTTTATTAATATATTTAAGATCTATCATATTTCCACAATCCATCAGTATAGTGCAAATACTTTTGGAATTGATTGTGTGTAATTTTTTTCATCAATGTTTAAGGTCACACTCAGTAATCCATCATCAAGATGCAAGAGAGAATAAGGAAAGAAAAGTGAGTTAGTTGTAGACTAGCAATCCAAAAAGGAAAAGGAGAGGAAAGGGGAACACAAACCAAGGAGAAGCCAAATCCAAATCAATAAGTATTAATATATGTTCAAATTCGATTATTTTGATAGATTTTTTATGTATATAATATTTTAAAAATTATAATTAAATTTATTAAAATATTTATTATAAAAAATTATAAATTTCTTGTAGTCATATTTATTTTAAATGTTTTTTTGTAACCTTAAATTTTGGCTAATTTAATTTAATTTTGTATTATAGTAACAAAAAATTTATTAATAGGATTTGTATTTAGTATTAGTATTCTTATATTTATATCTATTTATAATTTAATTTATCTTTCTAGATGTATTTTACATAGATTTTTTAAAATATACATATGCAAGTTTAACATAGACTCTTAAGTAGGTCACATCATAATAACTATGAATGCATGAATAACTATTAAATCTTCTCCTTCATATACATAAAAACAAATAAATTTATAAAAGTACATATATAAATTTACAAATGAACTAAATATGAATGATAAGTTTTAAAATCATTATAAATGTTTACATTAGTTTGTTATTTCTCTATAAGTATTGATTTTTCCGTTAATATAAAAGAAATTAAGCATTTTCTAAATTTAATCTAGGTCAATCTAATAAGATGTGTAGACCTAAGTTAAAAAAATAACTTAGATTAATAAATTTGATAATTGTATGACTAATAAGTGAAAAGTTGATATTATTTTAGAAAGTTAATATAGAAAATAGATGTGAAGAAGCAGAAGAAGAATTATTATATATATGAGGTATTATTTTTTTATATAGCGAGATTTAAAATGAAATATAGATTTATTTTGATGTAGGAGCATCTTGGGTGTAAGAGCAATCTTGCATCACCCAAAAATATTTTTTGTTTGCTTTTCAATAAGGGTTATCTTGTGCAGAGTTGCTATTTATGGAAACTTACTATTTTTAGTAAGTTGGTCATATGATCTCAGAATGTTCTGATTTCACAATTGGAGGTTCGTCTTAGTCATATCAGCCTACCAGTTGAGTTTCATTTCCACATCATCTGTATTGATCAAGTTATTGAGGTTTTTGGGTATGAAATCTTTCAGGTCAATTTTGAAGGCCTTAGAGGCTCCAGATCGCGATCGACCCCTAATTGAATAGAGCTTGCACGAGTTAAGCACTGTAGATCTCGTCCTGGCATTTTTGAAAAGTGGTTATAATAGATAAATAGAGCTACGGTTAGAAAGTTATGGCCTCCGAAAGTTGGGCTACCTAAAAGAATATTTTGTATTTCTTTTTAGCCGACCCTATTGTAAAAATTATGAAAATAAAATAATTATGTGTATAGTCGGCCTTAAGGGCTAAATTTTTGGAACCTTCTCGGGCGGTGGAAATTGCCTATATAAAGAAGACCCGTAGTGTTGTCTAGGGAAGTTCTGGGTAGATCTGGGTAATGATTCAAGGCTTTGTCATATAGAATATTGTAAAGGGAATGCCCATGTGGCTTTGCATATTGTAATTCTGAAATTTGTAATTCCACATTTGTGGAGATAAGAAGAAGCCCATTTTCTGTTCTTGCAAATTGTTGTTGTTTCTTTATTTATGTTATATGTTGTGGTATTAAGGGGAGTACCCTTCATTAAGTGGTATCAGAGCGGAAGTTCCTGAGTGTGTAGACAGATCACCAACTGTGAGGTAGTTTGCACCAGGACTATGGTTAGGGTTTCAGCAAGCAGCGTGAAAATGCCTCCACAAAGGGAACATGGCGGAAGAGCTGGTGTTGTAACACCTAAGGTTAGAGCACTCTAGAGACAAGTGCAAGCACTGCGAGAAGAGATTCATAGAGGAATGAATCTTAATGTCAGAGACGAAAGTGAGGATGAAGCCGAGAGAGAAAGAAATTCTGATCAAGAAGAAGGCGAAATTTTGAACCAGGAGGAAGAAAGACTTTTTTGAGTCATTTCCAAGATTGGGAAAATACCTAAGTTTGAGGTTCCTACATTTTCAGGAAATCTTAACCTAGAGGAGTTGATCGACTGGATCAATGAATTAGAATAATATTTTGAGTATGAAGATGTCGAGGATCCAGATTGGGTCAAGTTTGTGAAGGCTAAACTGAAGGGTCATGCGAAGATCTGGTGGCAGGAGATCTAATTAGAGAGAAATCAAAGAGGAAAGGATAAAATCACAAGATGGGATCGAATGGTGGATAAACTGAAGTGATAGTTCATTCCTGTTGATTATGAGCTTGACCTACTAAAGAAAATGCAAATTTTGAAGCAGGCAGGAGGACTGTTCAGGAGTTCTATCGAATCCTCATCAAAACAGGTCATGCGGAAGCTGATAAGGAGAAATTTGATAAGTAGGAGATATTTTCCATAGCAAGTCAAGTTGTGATATTGCTGTCAGGATTTAACTGTGTAGTTTTTTTGAGTCAAATTCATTGACCCATGATTCATGAGTAGTGGTTCACCGAACCCATCTCTCATGAGAATGAAATGGAACACTTAGCACTCATTGGATCTAGGTGATGCTCACAGAGGTGAAGCACTAGGACTTCCCACGAGGTCACCCATCCCAGTACTACTCCAGCTTGAGTGCACTTAACTACAGAGTTTCCTCCATGGTTAAACCCACTCTACTTGCATCCTCATTTGCAAAACCTTCACCAAGTGTTGTGCCTTATGAACCATTCATTAGAAAGCCCCTTAAGCTCATCAATTGATAAGTAGGAGATATTTTCCATAGCAATTCAAATTGTGATATTGCTATCAGGATTTAACTGTGTAGTTTTTTCTAGTCAAACTCATTGACCCATGATTCATGAGTAGTGGTTCACCGAACCCATCTCTCATGAGAATGAAATGGATAACTTAGCACTCATTAGATCTAGGTGATGCTCATAGAGGTGAAGCACTCGGACTTCCCAGGAGGTCACCCATCCCAGTACTACTCCAGCTTGAGTGCGCTTAACTATGGAGTTTCCTCCATGGTTAAACCCATTCAACTTGCATCCTCATTTGAAAAACCTTCACCAAGTGTTGTGCCTTATGAACCATTCATTAGAAAGCCCCTTAAGCTCATTAATTGATACGTAGGAGATATTTTCCACAGCAAGTCAAATTGTGATATTGCTATCAGGATTTAACTGTGTAGCTTTTTTGAGTCAAACTCATTGACCCATGATTCATGAGTAGTGGTTCACCAAACCCATCTCTCATGAGAATGAAATGGAACACTTAGCACTCATTGGATCTAGGTCATGCTCACAGAGGTGAAGCAAGTTACCCATTGCAAGGAGAAAGTTTCCTGTTACCTTAATGGGTTGAGATCAAGCATTCAGGAGGAGCTGAATTTGGTTCGAATGAACAGTATTGAAGAGGCATACCAGTTTGCCCTAAAAGTAGAGGAAAATTTGAACAAGAAGTTTGAGAGAAGATAAAATGGAAGAGGTCATGGTGGAAGATCTGGTGGATGGTCATATGGTGGCCAAAATGAAGATCCAAAAAAGAAGGATGAGGCCAGTAGCAGTCAAAATTAGAGAGGAAACACTTCCAATCATTTCCATGATCAGAATAATAGAGATTAGAGAGGAAGAGGAAGAGGACAAGGATCAAGAAGAGGAGGCTTCTGTGGAACATGTTTTCACTATGGAGAAGAAGGTCATAGGGCATTTGAATGTCCTCAATGCCAAGGAAGGACAAATAGGAGGAATGAAGGCTAGGCCAAAGTTGCACATATTGATGAAGATGTTAGATCATCACATTCTGAAGATGCTGAAAGAGGAGAAACATTGATTAACAGAAGAGTCCTACTAAATGGTGAGAATGAACCTGACCAAAGGAGGAGCTTGTTTCACACTAGATGCAAGTGTGAAGGCAAATGTTGTGATGTGATTATTGATAGTGGAAGCACTGACAATTTGGTGTCAGAAGAGATGGTGATAAAGTTGAAGCTCAAGAGATAGAAACACCCACATCCATATCGGATTGCCTAGGTGCAGGATGACCACAAGGTCATGGTCAATGAATAATGCCTAGTGAAATTCAAGATTGGCAGATACTATGATGAGGTACTGTGTGATATCATATCTATAGATGCATGTCATATGTTGTTGGGTAGACCATGGCAGTTTGATAGGTGTGTTGTACATGATGGTCATGTGAATACATATTCCCTGACAAAGGATGGAGTGCGACATAAGCTAAAGCCATTGAATGACACAGAAGAAAAGGTATGTGGTAATGCAAGAATAACTTTTGTTGATGGAAGAAAGTTCCTAGATGGTATGAGGCATGAGCATGTGTGTTTTGCTTTAATTCCAAAAGCTAGTAAAGAGGAAGTAGAAGATGTACCTATAGAAGTTGTGGATTTTTTGAATGAGTTTCTAGATATTGTATCTGATAATGTACCTGATGGATTACCACTAGTAAAGAAGATCAGTCATCAGATGGACCTGATTCCAGGAGCTAGTTTTCCAAATAAGGTAACACACCGAATGACACTAGTAGAAAGTGAGGAGTTGAATAGACAAGTACATGAGTTATTGCAGAAAGGGTTGATTCAAGAGAGTCTGAGTCCCTGTGTTGTACCAATGGTATTAGCACCAAAGAAGAATGGGCAGTGGAGGATGTGTATAAAATCTAGGGCAATAAACAAGATCACAATCAAGAACAGGTTTCCATTGCGATGAATGGATGATATTATGGATTGTTTGAGTGGAGCTGTGTATTTCTCAAAGATAGATTTGAAGAGTGGATATCAACAGATTTGAATCAGAGAAGGAGATGAGTGGAAGACTACCTTCAAGACAAAGGAAGGACTGTATGAGTGGTTAGTCATGCCTTTTGGGCTAACCAATGCAACAAGCACTTTCATGCAGCTCATGAACGAGGTTCTGAAAGAATTTCTGGGTAAGTTTGTCATTTTTTACCTAGATTATATTTTGATCTTTAGTAATACATTGGAGGAGCATATGATGCATATTCGTATGGTGTTTGAGAAGCTAAGAGAAGAGAAATTGTTGATAAATTTGAAAAAGTGCAGTTTTTTGAAGCAAGAGTTAGTGTATTTGGGATTTGTAGTTTCAGCAGAAGGTCTAAAAATGGACCCAGAGAAAGTACAGGATATCCTTGAATGGCCTACTCCAAGGAGTGCTATGGAGGTAAGATCTTTTCATGGTTTGGCTAGCTTTTACAGAAAGTTTATCAAAAATTTTAGCAGTATTTATGGACCCTTGACTGAAACAATGAGAGGGGATAGAAAAGGGTTCAAGTAGACTAATGGGGCAGATAAGAGTTTTAAATTGTTGAAACAGAAAGTTATAGAAAAACCTGTTCTAGCACTTCCAGATTTTAATAAGGTGTTTCAAGTAGACTGTGATGCTAGTGGTACTACAATAGGAGTTGTTATGAGTCAAGAAGGTAAACCTGTTGCTTATTTCAGTGAAAAGTTAAATGATGCCAAGAGAAAACATTATGTTTATGATCAGGAATTTTATGCTATAGTTCAGGCATTGAAGAAGTGGAGACACTATCTACTTCCTAAGGAGTTTGTTTTGTATACTGATCATCAAGATTTGTAATATTTTTAATAGTCAAGGAAAGTTGAATCAGAGGCATTTGAAATGGGATGAGTTTTTGCAAAGTTATACATTTGTTTTTTAACACAGGAGTGGAAAGTCTAACAGGGTTGTAGATGCGCTTAGCAGAAGGCAACTATTGCTAATAGAAATGCAGATTGAGGTGGTTGGGTTCAAGGAACTCAAGAAATTGTATCCAGAGGATCTTAATTTTGGTGAAGCTTGGAAAGCTTGCACAGAACCTGTTACTCTAGACATAACGAAGTGGTTAGATTTCATCATTCAGGATGATACGCTATTTTGGTCATGATAAAATCCTTGCTTTGGTTAGTGAGAATTATTATTGGCCACAGTTGCAGCAAGATGTCAAGAAGTTTGTACAAATTTGCAGAGTATGTCAAATGGAGAAGGGAGTAAAGCAGAGTACATAGTTGTATCAGCCATTACCTGTACCAGAGAAACCTTGGGAGGATATCAATATGGACTTTGTTCTTGGTTTACCGAAGACTCAGAGAGGACATGATTTAGTTTTTGTGGTGGTTGATGGATTTTCAAAGATGGCACCTTTCATTCCCTGCAAGAAAACTAATGATGTTGTCCATGTAGTAGAATTATTTTTCAGAGAAGTAGTGAGACTACTTGGTTTTCCAAAGAGCATAATTTTAGATCGAGACACTAAGTTTGTTGGATATTTCTGGCACACATTATGGAAGAAATTAAAGACAGATTTGAAGTTTGGTTCATCACATCATCCACAGACTGATGGACAAATAGAGGTGGTGAATAGAAGTTTGGGAAATTTGCTGAGATGTTTGGTTGGAGATAAGCCAACAACATGGGATTTGATTTTACCATAGGCGGAATTTGCATACAATAATTATGTCAATAGGAGCACTGGTAAATCACCATTCCAGATTGCATATGGTAGCAGTCCCAAAAATGCATTTGAGTTGAGGAAGATAGATAAAGGAGAAATAAGTAGTGCTGAAGCTGAGGATTTTGCAAAACATTTGAAGAACATCCATGAGGAGGTGAGGAAGCACATTACCAAGATGAATGCACAGTATAAGGCTAAGGAAGATAAGAAATAGAGGCATACGGAGTTTCAGGTTGGAGATGAAGTCATGTTTCATTTGCGGAAGGAGAGATTTCCAGTTGGTACATATAACAAGTTGAAAATGAAGAAGTTTGGGCCATGTAATATACTGAAGAAGCATGATTCAGGAAATGCCTGTGAAGTAGAATTTCCTACTAAGCTTAATATTTCACCAGTGTTTAACATTTTAGATTTGATAGAGTATCATGAAGAAGGTGTTGAAGATGAGATCATGGCAGCACAGTGGAGTATTCCAGCAACTAGTTCAGATACCAAAGAGATTGAAGATATACTAGATAGTCATGTTGGCAGAAGCACAAGGAACAAGACATATGAAGAATATCTAGTCAAGTGGAAAGGATGACCTGTTGAATATTCATCACAGCTGACAAGGGAGGAGGTTAACTATCTTGGTTTTCCTCTTCACACCTGAGACGTGATGAGGTCACTTCTCAAATTACCCCGGGTGTCTAATGCAGGAGCATCCTGGGTGTAAGAGAAATCTTGCATCACCCAAAAATATTTTTTGTTTGCTTTTCAATAAGGGCTATCTTGTGCAGAGCTGCTATTTATGGAAACTTACCATTTTTAGTAAGTTGGTCATATGATCTCGGAATGTTCTGATTTCATAGTTGGAGGTTCATCTTAGTCATATCAGCCTACCAGTTGAGTTTCATTGCTGCATCATTTGTATTGGTGAAGTTATTGAGGTTTTTGGTTATAAAATATTTTAGGTCAATTTTGAAGGCCTTAGAGGCTCTGGATCGCAATCAACCCTTGGCTGATTGGAGCTTTCACGAGTCAGGCACTGTAGATCTCATCCTGACATTTTTGAAAAGTGGTTATAATAGATAAACGGAGCTACGGTTAGAAAGTTATGGCCTCCAGAAGTTGGGCTACCTAAAAGCATATTTTGTATTTCTTTTGAGCCGACCCTATTGTAAAATTTCTGAAAATAAAATAATTCTATGTATAGTCAGCCTTAAGGGCTAAATTTTTGGAACCTTCTCGGGCGGTGGAAATTGCCTATATAAAGAAGGCCCGTAGTGTTGTCTAAGGCAGTTCTGGGTAGATCTGGGTAATGATTCGAAGCTTTTTCCTACATAATATTGTAAAGGGAATGCCCATGTGGCTTTGCATATTGTAATTCTAAAATTTGTAATTCCACATTTGTGGAGATAATAAGAAGCCTATTTTATGTTCTTGCAAATTGTTGTTGTTTCTCTATTTCTGTTATGTGTTGTGGTATTGAGGGGAGTACCCTTCATCATATTTCTACTTTGCCGCATAATCCGAATAATATGTTATCTTTATGGATGGTTAAGTTGGTAACATTTTTTTAAGGAGTGTGGATCTATCTAGTAATCAACATAAATAATTTTAGTGTTTGTGCATTTCTTTTTTTCTATTTTATCTAAATCATTATTGTCATTATATTTTGTGGATTGACAATATTTATGAATAATTTTAAAAAGTTGTTGGATTGATAGGGGACAAGTTTTCTTAAGTCATCTCTTAAAGAAATTAACTTTAAAATTTTTTTGATGATAAAAATTAGCAAACTTTAGACATGTAGATCTACTAGAGAAGTTCAAAATAAAACTAGGTTTTTTTTAGTTACACTAGTTGGAGTGTTCCTAGCGAGCTTCTCTAAATGTAAATGATATTTAATAATTTTTTAATGTCTAAAATATATGTAATTGAATTCTTTTAAGTACAACTACAAAGCAATAAATCACATAAAATTGTTCTTAGCTAGCTTTATGCTAAACATAAATGGGTTGGATTTGACCAAAACTTAGATCTAGGGGCATATCATCAATTACACGCTCATTGAATTGAATTGTCAAAATTTGATTGCAACTAAGCTTAGGTTTTTTGATACTTATGATGTTGACTTTAACTCAAAATTATAATCAAGATAGAAGGCATATTTTGGTCATCAAGATCAGTAGACTCATGAATAGACATAATAAATGAAGAATATGTGGGCATTTAAAGAACTAGTAGTCACATACTTTCATGCATGCAACCATGTGTCAATAGGAAATTTGTTTTTCCAAGAAGTGAAATGGTTTGCATAAAAAATTAATCTACTAATTCATTATTAGTTTAAGATTATTTAAATTTATGATTAAAAGTTATTACAAAAATTTTCAATTTATGACTATTTAAGTTATTAACTATTTTTGTTTATATTACAAATTGTTAATCGATTTTAATTTTCTATAATTTGAAACATAAAATTATTACAATAAAAAATTATGACATTGACCATAAAAGAAAAGCATGAAGAATTTTGTATCCATGACTGTTTTATTGCTCACTTCTATCCTTATATGTCGTGTAAACACATTTCATGGATAAACATTAAACATTTGTAAAATTATTTTATTTTTATTATGAGATAAATAAAGAGAAAAACATTCTTATCAAATTATGCATATCCAGTAAAACAAACATGATTTTATCTATGTAAGTTTAAAATTTCTCATTTGTTCATAAGCAATTTCGTACTAAATATAATTTACTTTTAAATTTAAAAAGACATTATTATGTATAAAAAATAAATTTATATATTTAATATAGATGGTATAAAATTATTATTAATTGTTTAAAAATTGATAAATTAAAATTGATTGATTACAGAAAGGAAAATTGAAAGCATGAGGAGGAAACTTTGGGTTGCATGATGGTTTGAATAGAGAATAGGGATAAATTATCAATTGGTTAATCTTAAACAAGTACCTTTCTAAAATTAAATTGATTGTCGGAGAATGAATGGATGAGAGAAAGATTTTAATAATGTCTGTGAGGATGAAGCGGCCTATGAGACACTCAAAAATATCAAAAAAATAAAAGAAGAAGTTGCTCAAAATTAGGGAAAAAATACACCAACAATTTTTTTTAAAAGCAAAAAAGTCTACTAGGGTAACATACAAGTAACGCTTAACAAGAACGTAATGCATAACCCAATGCAAGTTATCACTCAAGAGGTATCAAGGCATGCATTGGCTTGCCAACATCCCTTAAATGGTAACTGTGTTAGATATCATGAAAACCTAACGAGGCCTCTAAGAAACCCTAACAAGGTTCAAACCAAGCATTTTAATAGAAGGAATAAAATAATAGGGTAAATTAAACTTGATTTATAATATAAAGTCAAAGGTTTGATTTACACACCCAAAAAGGTTTATTTAAATAAATAATTAAATAAAAAGCAATAGTAACCCTAATGGTTCCAAACATGAACCAAGTTACTAACTAGGGTAGGAATTGCAAGAAAACATTAAACTAATAAAATAAGATCATAAAATAACCCTATGTGAAACCTAGGGTTACAATATTATTACCTATTTAAAATTTATAATGTTATAATATTTAATTTGAAATACTATATTTTAATTTAAGACATAAAGCTGCCAAGGTTTATTTATTAATTAATTTAAAAATTTAAAGGGATTAAAATACCCATCATTAAGTAATAATAATAAATGTTAAGATTTAGGCTAAGGGAAAGTTATTTATCTAAGTCCCCAACCTAGGCAATAAATAATTTCCCCTAGAATAAACCATTAAAACATTAAATTAATATAAGTAAAAAGTATATTAAATATTACCACCCACATTAGAATAAAATAAAAAAATAATATTCAATTAGAAATAAACATTAAATTTTAAATTCAAAAATTACAAACTACAAGAATAAATCTAAAAAGAATAAAGGTCAATTAAAATAATAATTTCATTATTATCAATTTAAATAATTCAAAAATGGCATCCAATAATAAAATATTTAAATCTCACTTATTAATTAAAATAATCAATACATAATCTCCAAGAATAATAAAATAATAAATAAATTAGAATTCAAATTAAAGTGACTGTCAAAAGTCAACAGTCATTAAATTAAAATAAGACGGAGATTAAAATTCAAATAGAACTTAATTTAAATCCAATTAAAATTAAAAAGGGTCCCAAAGGGCCAGCGCTAACCCTAATTCAAAATTAGGGTTAGGCTAAAGTATAAAACACCTACCAAACCCTAATTTTCCTCATTTGGATGTGCAAGTTTGGCAAGAGCAAGAATGAAGAAAATTTCAAGTTTTTGTATACACATGAGTATACATGTGTGTGTATACACATCAAGAGTGTGTATATACATACATATATACTTGTGTATATATGCTCTTCAAGAATCAACAAAAGAAAACATTTAGAATTAAAAGGGAGTAAATTTGATTTATTTAGTTTACCTATTATGCTTTATTCAAATTTTGCCCTCAAATAGATATGAATATTGTTGCATACATTTCCATTATGCAGTAGTCTGAAGTCTCTGTTATCTTTTTGTAATGACCCTCAGTAGTAGGATCACTAAAAACCCCAAATCTGATCCGTGTAAATTCGTCAAACAGTTGGCATGCACTTGAATGGTCTTGTTTGCAATGATGTTTATTTGTTTTGGGCACCAAATGTTATTGAGATAACAATACCAATGTAAAAGTAATACAAATGAGCAACAATGTAAAGGTCTCAAACTGATATATCAAATTCCTCAATTCTGATTACACTTTCAGAATTCATGCAACTGTTACATCTAACAGATATAAGCATTGTTTATGGACTGTTTACAACATATGGACTTGGATATGTAACCAATGAATGAACGTAGTCCTATCAATGCACCCAATTACAATGCAAAGTCTGAATACAAAGTCTGAATACCATGACTATTTTCAGATTACAATTGACTGTGACAAAATTCAAAATGCAATGCTATGACTATGTGGCAATATCCTTGCTAACATATATCTTTATCTGATGATAGAAGACTGACTGTTACAACAGAGATGAACTGAATATATGACCTTTTTCAATAACCAAAATGATGCAATAACAGTGCAGATTTAGATTGACTATGACATACAATTGAATTGCAATATTTTTGGTATCTAACAATGTCAACACATGCACCTGGAAATCGCTCCAAATTCCTTTGATTTACTACACTGCTGAAGACCAACACCAAGCAATCCTAACTCGCCCCCAAACTGCCCTTGAATCTCTGCTATGTGCTGCACACCACAGAGCCGTACCAAGCCATACATGTACGGCTCCTGCATAAAATAATTGCAAGGTTTTTGACACTCGAAAAAGCTATGAAAAGGACCACCAAGGGTGTACTAAGATCCTCCCAAGAGCATAAAAATATTCTCCAAGTAGATTAGGAGATATGAGCAAATTATTGGTTCCAAACCCTGATATTGCAATTCTGAAAATGTGCCAGTTTGTCTTCAATCCTTTGCCAAATTAATTCACCAATGCAAGAGGTGAATTCCAAACCCTTATTCAACCAATTACAAACCCTCAATATCAATTTTTCAGGTCTGCTTTTTTGGACTGCTTTTTCGGACTACTTTTTCGGACTACTTTTTTGAATTTTCTTTTTCGAACTACTTTTTCGGGCCTGCTTTTTCGGCCACCTATAATTTTGACCCTACTAAAAATGCCTCCTGAAATGCTATTTCAATCACAAACAAACCCTTACATCAAATTCTCAATGAAGTACCAATGAGATGGCTGAGTACCAACTCCAAACTTGCAACCCTTCAGTAGATATTTCACTACGTCAGTTATGCCAATCTAGGGGAGTGATTCGTTCCCAAAGATCAAATAGTATTTGCAGACCACAAGGCTACAAATTGCTTCACAATGAAGAAGTAGAAGAAATCCCAAATCCAAGCATGTCCAAATGAAAGCCCAAGCCCTCTATTTATTCTTTTCCTTGAGAAGTTGCTAGAACTTCTAGAAACATCCAATTATAAAGTACTTTATAATAAAATAACATTATAATAATAAAGTACATTTCTCAACTCAAAATTATAACAATTTAGGCCCAAATGTCTCATAACTGAATGTAGGCCCAACTAAGACTGAACATAGGCTCTACTACAACTGGATGTAGGCTCAAACTGGATGTAGGCTCACTCTGGATGTAGGCTCCACTACAACTGCATGTAGGCCCAAACTGGATGTAGGCTCTACCAAATGTAGGCTCTGTCAGCAATATGCAATCAAATGATCAATATAATGACCCTCTCTCCAAACCATTTGCCTACGAGAGTCGATGATAGAAAAATTCGTCATGCCGAACGATGTCAGCCAAAATGGGGACATGATAGTCTGCCCTTCCTAAAATTGCTTGTCCCCAAGCAATGGCTAAACAAATAATCAATCAATCCACATGGATCCCAAATGTAGTCATGATCTAAACTGCTATCAATCAACGCAAGATCCTACAATATTCTCTGAAATATAATCAAGAGGAATCCATAATCAAACTGACAAATACAACTCAACCAAACTCCAACATCACAACTGCCAGAGTCAGGAACCCATGAGAAACAAACCCTCAAAATATTAGAACCCAAGTAGAGAGGACAACTGGAACTACCAACATAGTAAATATCATCAACACATCCCACTGGCCTGTGTAGAGCACACAATCCAACTCTGCAACAATGGTGGACACTCCCGAATAAAATTGCACCAAGTACAGAGAATCCACACACTGTATAACTCCTGAAGTGAAAACAACTCTGCAAATCACCGACCACTGTCTCATAACCATAACTCCCATGTACAGCTGATGGCGAATAATCATCACATGATAGATAGCAAGAACTAGAACCCAAACCAAATCTGACGGCCATCAACTGCTCAACACATGGATCAAATGCAAACTGATGAACATATCCTGCAGTATGATGCTGATAAAAAGAACCAACCTCAGTCAATAGCTCACCATGCACAGGTAATACAACCCACTGTGACTGATCACCAACTAAGTCAGGAGATGACATAGCCAAAAGAGTAGAATCAATAACAACAGCCGCTAAGGTATCAATCTGAAACTCCTGCTCTAAGTCATGCACTATCAAGATATCAACTGCAGAACCTATCGCCATGACATTCTCATCAGAACTCTCATCCCGTGGCATCAAACCATCCCATAACTGATGACAAGCACTAGGGACCAAAGTATATCTACGTAACATCATCTCATCAACATGGTCATCAAAGGTAAACTGATGAGCATACCTCATAGTGTAATGCTGATAGAATGCGCCAATCTCAGTCAGTGGCTTAGACTGCAATCTAGATGAAACTAACTGCAACCGATCACTAACCAAGTCGAAACTAACTACTACCTCCGAAGACATCACCAAGGGAGTAGTATCACTAACAAGAACCATGCCAACTACCGATTCATCAACATCAAACATGATCTATGGTACAACATCACTAGTCTCCATGCCATCAGTAGTAGAGACCATCACCATGTCAAGCATACCACAACAATCTGTTGCAGCACCCAACTCAACTGAACCTGACCCCAGTGGAAGAGAATCCGATATGCCAATGCTAGTATCAAGGATGGATGCATCCCCATCTCCACTGTCTCTGCAATCTCAACCATGGACATCCTCGGATCACCAGACATCATGGTCTGTGACTGTACAGTATCTGGTAAAGATTGAAGTCGCTCTAACTCCATGGTCACCTCAACCAAATGAAACTGTGACTCCTCGAAGGCCAACTGTGTACTCTCAAGAAACTCAGAAGTCACCTCGAGCTGCTGAGTAAGCTCACTCACCTCATCTTCTTTGACCAATAATGCATCATATGTTGTACTGCCCCACTCCATAAGATAATCTCTATTGGCTACCAACTGCATATAATTTTGTCTCAGAATCCGGATAGCTTCCCATAAAGAGTGGATCTCAGTCAAGGAAAGATAACTTTCTCCCTGATCATCACTAGTAGGAGAACCCAATCTGTAAATTGCTAACAACTGATGAGCAGCATCAAAATGCTTGCAAGCGGCAGAAATGTCTCACTCACTAACTCTCAGCTGACTAGACACATGATGGCGCTAGCTAGATTGTCTCCTACAATCCTCCTCTAATGTACTGTCCAAAGGAGTAGACTCAAAACCACTGATCTCTGGAGTACTACCATCCATACTCTCCAAGTCAACTCCAAAACTGACAACATCATATGGAGTATCAAAAATTGTAGCATCACTGTCTAATTCCACTGTAACAAATGAACCTGTCGAGGAAGCTAAGTCCTCAAAACTGTCCATAGCATACTCCTGGATGTCATCAATACCAATATGATCTTGGGACTCATCTGTAAACTTCGTCATATATGGGATATCATCAACCCATTCCAACAAGAATGGTCGATTGGATACATGAACAATGCCCAACACAGGTGTATAAAAACTAATTCCAGCATCAGACAAGCTGCTGACATGGATGAGAACTACACCTGGTAAACTACTAATCAAGTCCATGAGAGCACCCGAAAAATTACTACTACCAATAGCTGATAAGGATCTCCAGTCAACATAATCCCAAACACCAATATAACGATCCTGAATCCACATCTGTAAACTAGAATCAGCTGGTAACTCAAGCAAACTCCTCACCTGAGTAATATGACTAATACCAACTAACTCCACATACATGTCTAATACTGTCTCCAAATCCTAGATATGAATGCAAGGTGTACTCTCACAACTATCATCCACCACATGTGATCTGACTATAAAAGAAAGCTGAGTCCCTGCCATATGCGCTAACTCCTAAACTGAACTCACCTCAAGATAAAGCTCGTCCACATGTCTCTCTGCTGCACCACTCTGATCAACTATACTATCCTCAAATGTGATAGTATCCTCAACTACTGTAACATCATCAGGATCAACTGTACCGTAACCACTATTAGAGCCAATCACACAATCCGGTGTGCTTGTGATATCTCCCTGTATCAAATCAGCATGTCTCTTTGAGTCCTGTAATGCCAATGGAGTACTCAACAAAGAGGCTCAAGTATCCTCTAGCTCACGAGAAAGCCTGATAGCTTCCTCCTCCTTCCTCCTCAAGGCGTCTGAATAGTCTCTGGCAAGGGTAAGAAGATGGTCACGGTCCGAAAGAAGATGTAAATAACTCATCTTTATCATTCCCATTCCTTCCCTAATCACCTGTAAGTCAATACAAGAGGTCTGTGCCTGTACTCCCTTATGTCTACTCTGTGACTGAATCATCCGGATATGATCCTCCATCATCTCCCACATCCTGTCATGATGAGATAATGAAGTCACAATCCCATCCTCGCTTACCCTAAGTTGACTAGACAAAACATGTGAAGTGCTATGTGCCTCAACCTCGTGTGATGTAGCGTCTAACTGTGCCTGATACTCTCTATCAGCAAAGTCATGAATACTCAATGTCTGCTCATCACTGATATGTATCTCATCATCATGCACAACAACCTCCTCACAATCATCATCTGAATCCATTGTACTATAGTTACTATTCTGAGCACCTGTGACATCATGCTCAGGCAACCTATATACAACTGTCTCAACTTGAGTACCAAGTTGACAGTTACTATCAATCCGCATAGTGTCCTTCACCACTTCCTCCTGTGGCTGAGTAGAAACTGAAACATCTGTCGGAATACTAACTTGTTCCTCAAAATCCTCATGAAGGTTTCTGGTAACTGTGTCAGCCGATCTTATGTTATCTCTCCTACGAGAAGATCTGCCAAATAAAAAACTTGTCAACTTATTCACCTTGGCTGGGTCGGGCAGTATATCATTCATCACACGGTGGTGCTTATTCCACTGTTCAAACAAGTTCTAGTCTATTCTCTTAAGTTCATCTTGAATGTCTGAATAACCATCATTTCTACTGTGTCTATCTGTTGCCCATGATCGTGTCCTCTGAAACCCTGTACTATTCCTGTCCATACTAAAATCAATCAAGTGCTGGTCACTCATGCAAAGACGGTTCTTACCCAACAGGATGGCAAGAAAACCGCTCTGATACCACTGTAATGACCCTCACTAGTAAGATCACTAAAAACCCCAAATCTTATCTGTGTAAATTCATCAAACAGTTGGCATGCACTTGAATGGTCTTGTTTGCAATGATGTTTATTTGTTTTGGGCACCAAATGTTATTGAGATAACAATACCAATGTAAAAGTAATACAAATGAGCAACAATGTAAAGGTCTCAAACTGATATATCAAATTCCTCAATTCTGATTACACTTTCAGAATTCATGCAACTGTTACATCTAACACATATAAGCACTGTTTATGGACTGTTTACAACATATGGACTTGGATATGTAACCAATGAATGAATGTAGTCCTATCAATGCACCCAATTACAATGCAAAGTCTGAATACCATGACTATTTTCAGATTACAATTGACTGTGACAAAATTCAAAATGCAATGCTATGACTATGTGGCAATATCCTTGCTAACATATATCTTTATCTGATGATAGAAGACTGACTGTTACAATAGAGATGAACTGAATATATGACCTTTTTCAATAACCAAAATGATGCAATAACAGTGCAGATTTAGATTGACTATGACATACAATTGAATTGCAATATTTTTGGTATCTAACAATGTCAACACATGCACCTGGAAATTACTCCAAATTCCTCTGATTTGCTACGCTGCTGAAGACCAACACCAAGCAATCCTAACTCGCCCCCAAACTGCCCTTGAATCTCTGCTATGTGCTGCACACCACAGAGCCGTACCAGGCCGTACATGTATGGCTTCTGCATAAAATAATTGTAGGGTTTTTGACACTCCAAAAAGCTATGAAAAGGACCGCCAAGGGTGTACTAAGATCCTCCCAAGAGAATAAAAATATTCTCCAAGTAGATTAGGAGATATGAGCAAATTATTGGTTCCAAACCCTGATATTGTAATTCTGAAAATGTGCCAGTTTGTCTTCAATCCTTTGCCAAATTAATTCACCAATGCAAGAGGTGAATTCCAAACCCTTATTCAACCAGTTACAAACCCTCAATATCAATTTTTCAGGTCTACTTTTTCGGACTGCTTTTTCAAGTTTGCTTTTTCGGACTACTTTTTCAGATTTGCTTTTTCGGACTGCTTTTTCGGACCTGCTTTTTCGGCTGCCTATAATTTTGGCCCTACTAAAAATGCCTCCTGAAATTCTATTTCAATCACAAACAAACCCTTACATCAAATTCTCAATGAAGTACCAATGAGATGGCTGAGTACCAACTCCAAACTTGCAACCCTTCAGTAGATATTTCACTACCTCAGTTATGCCAATCTAGGGGAGTGATTCGTTCCCAAAGATTGAATAGTATTTGCAGACCACAAGGCTACAAATTTCTTCACAATGAAGAAGTAGAAGAAATCCCAAATCCAAGCATGTCCAAATGAAAGCCCAAGCCCTCTATTTATTCTTTTCCTTGAGAAGTTGCTAAAACTTCTAGAAACATCCAATTATAAAGTACTTTATAATAAAATAACATTATAATAATAAAGTACATTTCTCAACTCAAAATTATAACAATGTAGGCCCAAATGTCTCATAACTGAATGTAGGCCCAACTAAGACTGAACATAGGCTCTACTACAACTGGATGTAGGCTCAAACTAGATGTAGGCTCACTCTGGATGTAGGCTCCACTACAACTGCATGTAGGCCCAAACTGGATGTAGGCTCTACCGAATGTAGGCTCTGTCAGCAATATGCAATCAAATGATCAATATAATGACCCTCTCTCCAAACCATTTGCCTACGAGAGTCGATGATGGGCAAATCCATCATGCCAAACAATGTCAGCCAAAATGGGGACATGACACTTTTTTTGTTCCTTAAAAAATTATGCAGCAATTTTTTTTTTATACAGTCTACATATTGTTGCTCTTTATTTATTTTCTTTATTATTACAATCTGTAATTTTTAGATTTAAAAGCATTCTATTTTTTTTTTAAAAAAATTATAATATTTTTTGCTTTAACCCCCACAGGGGAGTAAGGTCGGCAACCCGCGCTTAGCCATGGGCCTGCAGAAGGTTTGACATCTTCACCCCCCGTGGGTTGCGTTTGGCCTACCACCACCACTCCTTTGGGGTGTGGTAGGCAAGGCCTCTGCCACCCCAATGAACAAAAGAAGAAGTTGCAAGCCAATTTTGTTATGTAACTTGCACAACTATTGTTTATGTCACATCTTATTGGTGGCTTTGGAATTTTATTATTCCTCTTCTTATTTATTTGTTTTAGGATGCAAAAGATTAAGATAATTTTTCATAAATAATAAGAGATGTTTCTTTACGATGTGATTCTACTTAAATCATAAATCAAGCTAAAAATAGACATCTTGAGCATCTAATCTAAAGTTTAGGGTAAGATAAGTATGCATATTTTGGATAAAGATAAGTTTTTTAAAATTATGGGATGACCAAATTAGAAAGATGATAAACATATCCTACATAGAATTATGTAAAATATTTAATTTATACTTTCCATTATTTAATGCACTTACATCTTATTTATTTAATATAACATGATATAATTTCACACAAGAATTTAGAAAGCTATTTACTAAATTAAAAAATTTTGTATGTATTACTAATTATATTTTTTTTTAATTTTATAAAATTAAGATTAATCTTAAAACATTAAATAAAAATATTGAAATGACCAAAGCATCATAAAATTTCATATAACACGTAAGAGTGACCATAAAATTCATGCTCCCACAACTTGCTTGATTTCTGAAAATGCCTATTACACCTCTATGACTTACCATAAATGGTAACATTGTGAGCAACACTTAATATGTGACCAAAATAATTTTCACATATTTGAGAGTGTTTAGTTGCAAGAAAGCAACTTCTAAATGTACAAAAACAACAACAATAACAAAAAATAGCTTACAAAAGATAGCTTCTTCACACTTTAATGAGTTATAATTTTTTTATTAAATAAAGAATAAGAGTAATGCTAAAAAATATATACAACATAAAAAAGATTTCAATTTTTTATTTTCTAATTGAAAAATTATAATATAATATGTCAATTAATAAAAAATAATAATTAGATTGCATAGAAATCTCAATAATAGCCCCAATGCTAGTAATACAAATAGAATTGTTCTGATTATCTCTAACACCTAAAGCATGTCTCATTTCTTCTCCTTTCTTCTTCTTTGCACAAAAAACTAAGTCAAACTAGTAGAGGCTTTGCCCATTTCTTTCATCAAACTTCTAAATAGGGCTCCATCAAGTAGTAACCACTTAGTATTTGGAGAAATAACATGTGTTTCATTTTCACCAAATTATTCAAGAATATTGTAGATAATAGCTATAATTACACGAAATTTAGCAATATTCTCACAATAATCCCCTTGTAGACATCAAGATTCAACATACATGGAAATAACAATGGACCCACCTATATTCACTCCATGTTTGCAAGAATTCTATAATCTTTTTTGCCTCCATAATCAAGACATATATACAACTTGGTCGGCTATAGTTTCATGCAACCGCCAAGCATGCAATGATAAAATTGTCAATTTTTTTGTAATGTTCAGTATCTATGCAATGATAAAATTACCAATTTTTCATAATGTTCATTATCTAGACATAGTGCATGTTTTACTCTTGTGTTGAGTGAGGTAAGAGAAAGAGGTTGAGTGATTAAAAAAGATAGAAGAACAGTGTAATTAACTATGTGTCGGTAGCTCAATATACTTTTGAAATAAATTTATTTGAAGAAATAGATATATAAGGAATTTAATTGCAAAACTTTACTTATATGTCTGTCTTTGTTAAAAAAAAGACAACCAGAAAAGTTGACAATTTTATGACATAAAATTTATTTTTTTAGGAGCAATGCTCCCACAACTAGCCTATCGACTAATTACAAATAAAGAAAGAGAATGTGTGTGTACATATATGTATATATATATGCATGTGTGTGTGTGTGTGTGTGTGTGTGTATCTGTGTGTGTGTGTATACATATATGTATATGTAGACATATGTGTGTGTATACATATATGTATATGTATACATGTGTGTGTGTGTGTGTGTGTGTGTGTGTGTGACAACATAAAACTGTCTAGAGGAAGATTGGATTAAGGTCAATTTTGATGGGATTTCAAAGGGAAACATAGGTCCCTCTGGTGCTGGAGTTGTGGCAAGAGATTTCAATGGCAATATTATAGAAATTGGAGCAAAATAATTAAAGGATGGTTCAAACACATAGCTTAAGCGACATTTGAAGGAGCCTTACTGGCAAAAAAACTCAGGGTCAAAAAGATCCATCTAGAGGGTGACTCGATGATCATTGTGAATGTTCTAATGCAAGGTAGAGATTTGGCTTGGAACATTAATAAATTTATTAAATCAACATGTAAATTATTACATACTTTTCAAGTCTTTAAAATATCACATGTCTACCACTCTAGAATGATGTGGCAGACACTCTATCCAAGTGGTAGTGTTATTAAATGCTAATAATACTACAGATTTTTGGGAACAATACAATCATTTGGAATGGTGAAAGCCTAGAAAGTATGTCGTCGTCATGATTTTATACATCATTATTTAGCAAGATTGGATACAGATGGGATAGTTGGGACATAAACCATTTATTATGGGGATTTCATTCCCAAGCATTTTGGCCTTTTAAAGGAATCAACTTGATCATTTTTACATAGATCTTTTTGGAAATAGATGCTTTGAGGTTGGTAGGGGTTACCCAAAGTATGGACAAAACTTTATTGTGTTATCGGTGAAGTAACAATTAGCTTTTGTAGGTGAGATATCAGAGAAGCAGCTGAAAGGTGTTTTTAAAATTTAGGATTTCATTTTTTTGTAGATAGTGGATCTCATTTTGGGAGAAGAATTTTTTAAGACTGAATATCAATATTGGGTGAATGCTGATATTGTATCAATATATTTGGCTTGGGAACTAGAGTCTGGAACCAAGGCGGAAGTGGAGTGGGTAATGATAGAATGTGTCAATGATGAGTGGGTATTTGTCTTGAAGGCAATGTTGGCCTCGATGATACCAGGGAAAGGGATTAGGGATGAAAAGAGTGATCGACACAATGTAGGTACAATGGAAAATGGCCTTAAGCCATTCATTATCTTGAGCGCCAAAGGATCACGGGAGGAGAGTAGAATAGAGGCCCTAGTGGGATGGGAATCCCTAATGGAGTATCTACATAAGAGGGAAGTGATGGCTCTAGTTGAGGCCAAGGCAAAGAAGAAGGGAGGGTCAAAGCTTGTCTTTCATTTAGGCAACTTCTAGTTCAATGGCCCTACGCAATTGCAGAAAATGGAAAAAAAGGGGAAGAAACGGGTCTCTTAAGGCTAAATGCCCTTTTCATGGTGATTTTTGTTTTTGTTGTTGTAATAAAACACTAATGTTACATGGCTCAGGTGTATGTCTAGTTCAAAATACAACCATTCGTATGATATTTTATAAAATTGTAAATGTAAACAGTCAGGTTGTTTAATGCTTGTATAATTAGCAAGACAGGATTGTTATGATGGTAATTTGTTCTAAAAGTAATTATGCTAGGGAAAGAATAGTTTGAAAGGAGTGGCGAAATAGCTATTTTGAATGAAAAACTATTATATATATGTAAATTTCTATATTTTATTAATAAAATATAAACTATTTTCATAAATTAAAAAATAACATACAATAATAATAATAACAATAAATTATTAAAATAAAAAATTTCATACAATATTACATCATTTATCTACATAAATCATTCTATATACATACATGCATACAATATTAAAATTTATAAATATACCAATTTAGTTTAAAACTTTATAAAAATTTCAAACAAAGTCCTTAAATAAAAAATTATATACTTAAATAAATCAAATCTAATAAACTTACCAAAAAAATCTTAAATCAAATTGCAAACCTAAAAAAACGTTCTCAATATGCAATATTCACAAATTGAATTGTAAAACCAAGAATATACAAGAATATTCATCTAACTATTTTAATTATAAAACCATCTTGATAATGTTTTTTAATTTTGGATAATTTTTCTAATTAGAAATAAAGACTTGAAAAGATTAAAAAAAACTCTAAAGCAAATGTACGTCATATAAGCTTTTGGTCGCACGTAGTAGGTGTATTGCTGATGTAAGCAGCCCACGTGGATTCTGAAAATTTTGTCATAAACTTGTCTCCCACATGAGAAGTCATGTCTTTTGTCGAAAGAGAATCACATGTTTAGTTCAGATTCATTATCTGACGTGGAGGAATTGTCAGTGACACGTATTAAAATCAGAAAATAACATGCATCCTAGTCAGCAGTAAGACTCAAGTTTGTCCTTGTTAAGAAAGCAGAACAACCAGCTCTAGCGTTAGATTGTTCAAACATGATTGTCTTACTTTGAATAATTAAGGTGTTGTGTTCAGATTTTTATGAATAGGAATGAAGTCTTTTGGTTTTATCAATACACAATATTATTATTATTTTCCCCTTGTTTTGTTGTACAATGTTAAAAATTTGAATTTCCATAAGAAAGTTCTTTCTATTATATAAATTGATTGCATTTTGTTTGTTTATTTAATGTTTGACACTTTTATTGGACTACTAAATTTTCATCATATGTTTTGAAACATGTGTCTAAGCATGTGTCTATTTGCCTTTGCATTTAACCAGTTGTTTGGAAAACCAAAATTCTATCATGAAATGGGTGTTTTCTTTTTCACATTGTTTTGGCCATTAAAGCATAATTACAAGGCTTCAACTGTATGTTTTGGTAGGGCCAACTTTACTATCTTTTGTTTGATTTCACATTTGATGGGTTGTTTAATTCACAAAACTTTGACGACGTGGCTTGTCAAAATGAACATGTCGAGGTATTCAAAATTGGTCTGGTGTTTATTTATCTTCTCATTCAACAAATAATCAAATTCTCGGTAAGTCAAACATCTTCACCAATTGAATTACAACAAATTAATACAACATTGTTTGCTTGTATATAAAGATAGATATATTCAAAAAAATTAAATAATTGATATTTTGAACTACACAATTATATTATTTTTTGCTTTTGGATCTTGATTGTGTGCCAATTTTTAAGCCACAATCAAGATCTAAAAGCAAAAAATGCTATCATAGATTGTGGAAACCTACTAGCAATGATCCACACAATTACAACTTACTATGTAGATATACTTCTATATATGCTTCATATTGAAATTAAATAAACAAGTGATTTTAGGACATCTATGTTATTGTTGATTTTGGTAACTCTATTGCATACCCACATTTTAATAATTATATATAGGTGTATTGCTTTTTTGGGAGAAATATATGATTAAGTAGCATCTTTATATTTGCAAAGGTATTATGGAAATCAATGAGAATTTTCAAGAATCACTATTTGATAGCATGATCGTGTATTAGTTTTAAATTTATTTAGCACTCTTCAAGTTGGTGTTGTATATAATTTTATTAGAAGGGATTGTGACAATATCTTAATAAGATTGTTGTGACCTCCTTTTAGGGCTATTTTGTTGATGATATATATTTTATTCTTTTTATTTAACTCTATTGTTATGGTTATTTTTAATAGAGATGGTTATATGGGGTTGAGGGCCTAGCTTTATTGGCTAGAGCTTCATGTGGTAAAGCATGAGGTCATGAGTTCCATCCTCCCCCGAGCCCACGTAGTATCAAAGGATGTGTTGTGCCAACATCACCAATCATGTCAAAAAATTTACCAAGCACCAGAGAAAACTTTAGTGGTGATTATTCGCCATTTGGCGAATGTCGCCCATCGACATCCAGCGATTTGGCGAATAAATTGCCCATATGGGACTGACCCCATCGCCCCACATTTATGAAAATTGGGTCCATTACCCGGGTCCATCACCAAACACTATATTAAATTTTGTCCATTTCTTGCACATTTTCGCCAATGGCATATACGTCTTGGGCACGATATATTTTTAAAATTTGCCTATGATTTCAATGCGGCCCCAAATGGACGGCCTATATTCGCCGATAGTTATATATAAATATTTTTTAGGCAGCCCCAACTTTGCCAGTTATTTTATTGACGTGTGTCTCAAATCGATGGATTTTTGCCACCTTTATTAATCATACCAAGGTACTAGCGACCCATAATTGCCTAGGAAATAACACGTCCAAGGTACTCGCGACCCATAATCACCACCTTTATTAATCATACCAAGGTACTGGCGACCCATAATCACCTAGGAAATAACACAAGACGTGTTATCATTACGTGGGCTTCGCCAAATATTTGGACACTGACCTAATACCTCCCACCCAATTCACCAAAAGAGATTAGTATAAATACATTCATACATCAATGTTATTGTACACAATTTGGAATCTTGGATCGGTTCAATTTGATTGATAGCGAATTTCAGACTGTCTCACTATTGAGTCTCGACTGCTTTGGCGAGTCAAAGGTAAGTGATTATTATTCTGAATTTATACGACTATGTAAACATTGTATATTATAGTTATGTTGTCATTTGTCACTTCTTCAACAAGTAAACATTTTTTTTACATATTTTTATCACTAGGCTGGTAGCCAATCGAGATGTCGAACAAGAATAAGGGTAAGGCTCCAGCAAATGGGGAAAGCCAAGAGAGGCCAACAAAATGCAGAACCGTATCATCGTACTTTGGTCATGGTCGTGGAAATGTTTCTGGACAAAATAGGGAAGCTAGTGTTACTTCATTACAAGAAGATTTTGAACCTGAAGCTGAACCTTCACGACATATTGAAGAAGTCAGCGAACCTGATATCTCAAATCACGATGAACTTGAAGAAGATTTTCAGTTAAATACCCAGAGTAGCCATAATGATATAATCGACTTGGATGAGACTAAGAATGTCAGAAAAGATGATGGTGCAACTACAAGGAAGAAAAGAAAATCTAAATCAAAGAATGATAGACTGTGGGATATGTCGAGGAATTTTCAAAAAGATTGGGTGTCAACATATCCATTCATTGAACCAGTGCCTAATCCAATTGAAGGGAAACCTCCGGTAGAATGTAGATGTAAGATTTGCAGCGTGATAAATAAGAAGGAAAAGAGGTTGCAGCTAAAAATTGACACCATAGAAAAGCATATTGGTAAAGTTTATGAAAAGAAAACCATAGATGGAGTTCAAAAATCAGTGATAAGATGGAAAATAAAGGAGGAATCTCAGCATGTTAGGAATGCAGAATTATATGAATTTCAGCATAATATAAAGATGAAGCCTGGTGAAGTTAAAGGATCTATTGAAGTTTGTTTTGGAAAAGCATTGGAAGTAGAACTAATGGGAAAAGCTATTCAGTTAAGTGTTGTGTTTAATAATTTGAGTAGAGGGCGTCCAATGACAGACTACCCATCATTGAGTGCTTTATTACACTTTCTGAAAGTTCGTAACTATCCTAACAGTCACTGGTCAGTAAATAGTGGATGGGAATGGGCAAGTTGTCCATTCGAGGTTGAAAAAGAGGATTTGAAGGCAAAAATTAAAGAGTCAAATTTTATTGCATTGTCTTTAGACAAGGTCACAGTAGTAGACAATACTTCCTAGGTATGCATGCATGTTTATACTGTACAAAATTTTGTTCGCCAACCTCATCTACTAACTGTTGCTAAAATGAGGGATAATGCGATAGCAGAAAATTTATTTCAACTAGTAAAGAGTTCCCTAATTGAGTATGGAGGTATAGATGACATGACCATTGCCAAAAAGTTGGTGTGTGTTGGAGCTGATGGAGCTTCAGTAATGCAAGGCCACAGGGGTGGTCTTTGCATAAAGATACAATCTTCTTGTGCACCCTACGTTACTCCCATTCACTGCATGGCCCATAGAATGAATCTAGCTTTTGGAGTTGTCAACAAGCATGCTCCAGTACAAAAAATTGAAGTTTTAATCAAAGAGATCTACCAATACTTCTGTCGAAGTCTGAAATGATTCAGGGAATTTCAACACTTTGCTGAAGGACTAACCGATGGGAACAAGCTTCTTAAGGATAATGATACCAGATGGATCTCTTTGGATGGACCAACACATCGAGTTTTTTCAGAATATCAATCATTGCTTGGTCTAATGAACTCAAGCCGTGACGAAGCAAGGCAACTGAAATTTCCTGCACTACTGTCAATGTTAAGTAATGTAGAGACACTATTAACATTAGCAGGTCTTCTCCCCATGCTTGAGGAAATGAGAAATTTAATGAAAAAGGCCCAGCAAAGAGCTATGTATATCGCAGAATATGCTACGTTGTGCAAGTTGACATGCGTGACGCTCCATAATCTCTATCATTTATTTGTTGATGAAGTAAAATTTGCCAGCTGGCTGAAAATCACAGATTTGGACAATCCTGATAATTTTTTAAAAATTGGTTCAAACAGGGGGTTATGTGCAGAAGTTCATGGAGTTGAGATACCAATGCACTACAATGCCAGGATCAAGTCTGAGGAACTAGGAAAGAACCCCAGGAGGCGAGTATCAAGTGTTAAAAGGGAAGACTTTACCAAGATCATTGAGTTTGTAACAGCTTCGGTGAAGCACATTGCCTTTGATCTTTCCTCACAGATTAGAGCAAGATTCCCTCCAGTCAAACTACTTGAATCCATGGCTATTGTGTTTCCTCATTATTTGTGTATGAACAATCTGAAAGATTTTAAAAGTAGGCTACTAACTTTGATAGATCATTTTTGCAAAACCAAAGAGTTAGATGGAGTAACTCTAAATGGAATTTTAGATGCAAATCATTTGAGAGAGCAATCAGCTCATTTTTCACGGACAATGAGGGAACAATTTAATCTTATGGAGAACCCTATGGAAGATGGATCAGTAACAAGGCTTTGGAAAAACCTAGTTGAGAGTGAATTGTTGATTGATTCAATATCAGAATATTTCAAGCTTGCTGAATTATGTCTAACCATGATATTGGGTTCGATGGAGGATGAGAGATTTTTTAGTGCTTTGGGATTCCTAAAGTCAAAGCTAAGAAACAAACTTGACAAGAATTTGGAAAATTTCTTGAGACTCTATACATCCAGGTATGAAGTCAATACTTTTCCTTACGAAAGGGCACTGAAATTGTGGAGGAAGAAATGTCAGAGAAGAGGGGTAGGCAACATGTCAAACCAAAGTGGGAGTGGGGGTGGGAATGCCAGAGAAAATTATGTCATTGACCGGGACCCATGTACTGGCACTGGTACTGCTAGTGGTGAACATCAGTTAAGCAGAGGTATGCAGAGTGAAGAAAACATATCAAAGAACCAAGGAAGCTATGAAGTTGGTGCCGATGAATCTGACGATCTCAATGATGATATGGTGTGGTAGCTTGAAATTGAACCGTTGTAGAAGTAGCACTGAAGAATTAGCATGTCCTAGGTATTTATTAACATTTTCCCTAAGTCTATTGTCAGTTTTTGTATTTCATCATCAATCATGCATATCCCAATGTCAAAAACATGAATGTGGTCGATAATGTCATCAAGATTCAAGATTCAATTCCATAATTAATAATTATTAATGGTTTTCATTCACAATATTCGGCTAATATGGTACAATTCTTGTAGTTTTTTCATTATTTTGTTTGACAACATAGCAATTCATATGTTACAATTCTTAGAGTTAGAAATACTGATTCTCATTAATTTAATTACAAATATGATACAATGTATCCATTCATGATTAATACTAGTAAGAACACAACTCTCTGATTCTGTTTACAAAAGTCCATGACTCAATTCCCATTGGCAATTTAGTAAGCCAATGACCCTGAATTCCCTTTTATAGAAACAAGGGAGCAACAATAGCTTCAGGTCGATTTGCCTAATGTGAAGTCTCAAAATCTAAATGAGTAAGACAACTACAAGACTACAAGTCTACAACATCTCTACAACTTTAGTTGTACATTTCTACATTTGATAGACTGGTTTAGTAAATTAGCATAGGCAATAGCATCTGCAAGACTGCAACATTGATCCTGTTCAAAAAGCAAAGTTCAAACTTGTTACTTTAAACTCAATTCTAGAGTCTAGACTATAGTATGTAGGATAATATGAAAGATATAGAGATCATTGAAATTGAAAGTACTTTCACATACTATGATTCAAGATGATTCTGTAAGTTTATGTAGTATGCTCCATTCTTCTTCGGTTGGAAGGGAAAAAATTTTGATGGTATGGTAAATGACCTACATTCTCGTTAGAATTCCATACTTGGAAGAGCGAGTTTGAAGCAATGTTCCTTCCATTAGTGCATGCAAATTTGTGAATGTTTTGATGCACTTTGCAATGCCTTCATGAGTTCTGTCCTGAGGAAGGTTGCCTAAATCAGAGGTTATTGTGTCCTCCAACTTTTGTTTGTAAGCTTCTCTTCCAACGAAACCCGTTGTTGACAAATCAGGTCTAGGACTCGGTAAACCAAGAGATATCAATTTGGCTGTTTTATTGTTCATCTTGGCGAGCTTTGGCCCAAATAAAGCAAGAACTTCTTCTGCTTCTGTTAGTTTCTGACATTTATGAAATACAGAGGTCGCCTTTATTATTGAACCAACGCGGTCCTGAATTCCCTTGCTTGCCAATTGCCTGTCAGTAGTGCTGTTGATTTCTTGCATAATCTGCTTTGCATTTTTTTGTCTCTGACCAAAACTTTTGTTCTCCTCAAGTTGCTCTTTCAGCTTCTCAAAAACATCTATAAGAGCTTCATAGAGTTCAAACCAATCACACAACCTATCAGCAGAAGTCTTTATTTGCCCCCAAAAGTAATTTTTTATTTTCTTTACTGTATTATTTACATGGTCATTCAAGAAGTTTTCATAATTTTTAATAGTATTATTTGCCTTCTTTAGGTCTTCTTTCATTTATGAGTATTGGTGTTCACTATGTTTTCTTATTTTCTCTACTTTCTCTTCCCACTCTTTTGCTTTCTCTTCCCACTCTTTTTTTTTTACCCTCTCATTTTCCAATTCTTTCTTTAACTCATTGTTTACCTGTGTAGCATTCTCCAAGTTTTTGTATAAATTTACTGAAGAGGCTTTTTCATCCTGAAGTTTTTTATCCCCTTTTTCCAATTCCTTCTTTAACTCATTGTTTACCTGTGCAGCATTCTCCAAATTTTTGTATAAATTTATTGAAGAGGCTTTTTCATCCTGAAGTTTTTTATCCCTTTTTTCCAATTTTTCCCTCAGAGTTTTTAGTTCTGCGTCCATATGTTCTTGCTATTCAATTGCTTCTTTAGAGCTAGAGGATGAATCTTTTATCCTTTTCTCTAATTCTTTGCACCTGTTTACTGTTGCTTTCTCACTTGCCTTTACATTTGCCGGGTCTACCTTTATCTTATCTATTGTGCCCTAAAGCTTTCCTTTCTCTATCTCCAACTTCATCACTGAACTGTAGACCACTTGGTTGGTCATTTTGGACACATTTATCTTGTCCACATTTTTAATTTTGGATAAATCCATTTGGAAGTTGCTAACTTGAAATTCAGATGGATCTAACTGACTCTCTGGTGGATTGTTATCTCTAGCTGGGGGCATAACAACCATAAATTCCATCATATCTTTATTCAGGTCATATGTGGTTAATAACCTATTGGATGCAGGTTCTGCATCATGAGCTGCAGCAATTCCTTCCATCTTCATTGTCTTACTATTTTGTCTATTCTTGTTTTTTGATTTTTCATAGTTAGTTACAAATTCATTGTAACGAAAATTAGGATTTTGTGAGACAATTAAATGTTTGAATGGTGAAATAGCACTTGCACTAATGTACGAGCTTCCACCAATACCATGAGGATTACCAACACCTAGACCATTACAAGTGGGGTTTGTGGACTATTCTGAGGGTTTTGTCCTGAAGGATGGGAAATTTTTGGACTCACAATCACCATTCGCACTGTTGTACTAGTAGTACTACTAATACTTGTCATAACCTTTTGCTTCTTTACACTTTCTTGACCTTCGAGACCAACCTTTCTTGCATCTACATATTGATATAATATCCTTTTTGGACCACTACTTTTAGTTGTACAAATGATATTGCCAGCTGTGGGAGTGACAATTGATTATCTGAGTGCTTGGAACAGCTGGAAGTGGAACTGTATTTGAAGCAGAAACAGATGGAATTAACTGAGTTGAAACCAATGTGAATGGAATTGACTGAGTTGATGATTGATCTCCATGCCCAAGGCCTGGTTTCTGACCATGTTTTGGTGCTATAGCTGGTGGTTCAGGTGCATACCAAACCCCTTCTCCACTGGGACCTAGACCACCAGAACCTTGGTAGCCCATTTTTTCTACAATTTCTGCCCCTTTGCTATATAGAAGTTTGGTGGATGCATCAACTCCTCTCTTAATTGTTGTACTGGATGAGGGATTCAAAGAATCTTGCTCATTGTAATCGTCATCAATATCATTGTGATATGCTTCAGCTGGATGCTCCTTATTCCATAATTCGTTAAACATTGTATCCTCTTCCACCTCATTAAGATCTGCAGAGGTCTTTGGCTCACTGAGATTCTTCCTCATTTCCCAAAATTTAGAAATTTTGGTTCGACTCCATCTAGCATCTATACATTCATTCATTAGCTCTTTTGGAATATGTTTTGTAGATGGTTTATCAACTTTCTTGTAGAAATTGGACGATGTCATGGCCTGCAATTTTCCTTTCTGTTTGTGCAATGCCATTATTTGTGATGACAATTCCTGTATTGACATATTATTTTTAGTAGCATATTTCTCCATCTATTTTTTGACCTCCTCCCAGGAGTCCATGTTTTTAAAATTTTCAATCAAAGGCATACTTCCATGTTGATATTTGCTTGCAGAGTTCCCATTGTCTTTAAGCCTTGCTCCAATTATGTTCAGTGGATCATACTACCAATGACTGTCAACATCAAATCCAAAAATTGAAAAAAAGGCTTCTACCACTTTGAATCCTCTTCTCTCAAATGCGAACCCTCCAAAGTAGAATGGCAAGAAGGGAAATATCATTTTCTTTTGCTGACCATTAAAGAGTACATCTGTGCTCTCCATTTGTCGTACATATTCCAATGCAAATACCCTCTCTGTTACATGTATTGGAAGTTTGTAGGGTTCTACCCATGAACCGTAAAACCTTAACACAGTGTACTCTTCCATTAAGTACCAGTCAGCCAATTGTAGTTGACTTCTGAGTTGAATGCAATTTCTACAAGTAACAGGCAATCTAGGCATTGGAGTGCCTATAATTTTATGGTACATTGGTGCCAAAAAGAAGTCTACAAAATTGTTGTAGTTCCTTTTGTTATCAATCATCCTTATCTGAGGTGTCCACTCATACAAGTAGGTTGTGAATCTAAATGTCTTCTCTGAACCTCTTTGAATCATTAGTAATTGATCTTGCATGCAATGAACAATGTGCTCAATAAAACAATATTTTACTGGTTCTTTTTCAAAATGAATATGATAAAGCATTTCAAGAATGCTGGCACCCACTTGTTTGTTACTATCCAATCCCAAACAAAATGCTAGCAAGGAAATACTGTCCTATGCCCATGGCACAAAAATTTCATAATCATAAGGAGGCCTATGATCTGGACTCAGACTACAACCGCTTGTTATTCCTCTGATATAAGAATCTCTCTATTTTGCATCTAATTTTTCATAATCCTCTGCCAGCTTTCCCAAGTCAATGTGTACATTTGACTGTTGTTGTTGAAACCCTAGGTTCAACAGACTAGCAAATTCACTCTCAGTTATGGACAAAATTTCCTCCTGAGTATTTTTATTCACAATTGCTTTTCTATTTTCATCATAATTTTCGGCGCAGAGCATAACAATTTTTGGGCAAGGGAATACTTGAGGTAACGCCATGTGTGCCGACCCAATTTCCCACGGTGCAATTTTATTTGCAGTTGCATTTACCCTAGGGTTAAATGAATAAAATTTTGAAGCCTTATTTGGATGGTTCCACTTATTTTCAAGTGCAAATCTAATCTCCATTATACCCTTATTTCCATGAATAACAGGATCATGTATATCATGGAATAAATCACTGAAACCTAGTGTTTTAAGCATATTGTGGAATTCTATTATTTTGCCCATTGTGTTATTCTTGGTATTTGTAGCTACAAGTCTATAGGGGTGATTCAAAATTAAAACCTAACAGACTAATTTTTTTAATATAATATAAACAGTAAAGTTGTAAATCAAGAGACTTGAAAAATTTAAAATGCGGGACATAGATTTTCAAGATTTTAGTAGTTACACTTACCCATTGACATTCACGTTGCCCTTAGTTTCAATTTTTGCAAAGAGCTGAGAGACTTTGTAGTTTGTTGCTTTCCTCGGACCTCAATCCTCAACCGAGAAATTAAGAATCTGTAACTTTGTTGCGCTATAAGTTTGTAAATTGTAACCCCTTTCTAATTTCTAAATCTGCAGACCACGTATAACTACAAAATTAAAGAAACTTAAAGAGCCAAAATTGTACAATCTGTACTCTATAGTCGTCACACCCTATCATGTGTCACTTTTAGTTTAAATGCGAGTGGAATCATGGACCACTAGTTACTAGACACGTGTCATGAATCCGAAATGGGTTTGCTAATGTCACTATTAACTAACCCGTCATGACTCATAATGTATTAATGTCATTCTCATTCATAATGTCACTGTTAACTGTAAGTGGAATGTGAATATGTCAATGTGTTAACTGAGCAGTGACACGTGTCATGATTCTGGGACGTGTTTCAAAAGATAGGGCATCTTTTTCCTTTCGGCCTAAAACTTAACTTCAGTCGTTAATCTATAAACATCCAACGGCAACGGTGAATGGTGTGGTACTGGTGGCCCTGTGGGTCGTGGGTCCCATTAACTAGGCTAGTTAGGATGACTCACATCATGAGTCAGACGTGTCAGTGTCACGTCATCACCAAATTGAAATGACATTGTTATTTGTTGGTCGACCGAGGAGTTTAGTGACACATGTAATGATTCTGGGATGCGTTTGAAAAGATAGGGTTTCTTTTTCCTTTCGGCCTGAAACTCAACTTTGGTCATTGATCTATAAACATCCAACGGCAATGGTGAATGGTGTGGTGGCCACGTGGACCATGGGTCCCATTAACTAATCTAGTCAGGATGACTCACATCACGAGTCAGACGTGTCAGTCTCATGTCATCACCAAATTGAAACGACATTGTTCAATGTCATTTGTTGGTAGACCGACAACCGTGCGAGGTGTTAAGTGACACGTGTCATGATTCTGAGACGCGTTTGAAAAGATGGGGTTTCTTTTCCCTTTCGGCCCGAAACTCAACTTCGGTCGTTGATGTATAATAATCCAACGGCAACAGTGAATGGTATTGGTGTACCGTATGGTATTGGTGTACTATTTTTTGTAGTGATTAATTTTTTTTAATTTAAGATAATATTACTATTTAACTTTATTTGGAAACATTCTTTTATTTAAAACACATATATTTTAGAATTGTTATTATATTATCATTTTAATAGTACTATATTTTAATTGATTTTATTTTTGTATCATCTAATTAATATTAATTTTTTATAATATATTTAGAAACACATATATATAGATATTGTTATTATAATATTATCATTATGATAGTATTATATTTTAGTTATTTTTATTTTTATATCATCTTTTAACTATATTGTTATTATATTTATCTTATATTATCTTATAACTATGCACATAACCTTTATATTATTTTTTATAGTAAACTTATATTTTCTATGGGATTATTTATTAAAATATACTTATTATTAAACATATTTTTTAGATTTATTTTTTACATTGTTAAAAACTTAGAGACTCAATTTGACAACTTTAATCTTTTAATAAAATGAAAGAATTATAATCATTATGTAAGTTGAAATATATTTCATATTTTATGATGTTACAAATTATAAATATAAGATATAAGTTTTTTTCATTTATATATGTTTAAATTATACTATGTTAGTTTACCATAATAAGAGTTAAAAAAAATTACATGTGAAAAGTAATGTTCAAATTCTATATTATAATTTGTGAATATTTTTTAATGGAGAGTAATTATTTAAGTATTTAAACATCAATCTCATTCGTAGAGATATAATTGTACTTCAGACTATGTAATAAATTAAATGTGGGAGACACCATTTTTAAAAAATTATTAAACTACAGTTTCAATTAGTGAAGTTTTTGTAATAGATATCTGAAGGAGGATATTTGTCGGTGTATTTTATATATATTAAAATAAATATAGATAAGCTAGTCTACAGATAACTGATAAAGCATTGAAGCAAGTAATTGAAATATTGCAATCACGGTTACAAAGAAGTATAAAATATTAAAAACCATTTTTGCAATCACGGTTACAAAGAAGTATAAAATATTAAAAACCATTTTTGCAATCACGGTTACAGAGAAGTATAAAATATTAAAATATTGCAATCACGGTTACACTAAGCACAAATTGAAATGAGGTAAAGCTTGCAAAATTTCCATTGTATTTTTCATAAAATTATATTTACATTCTCGACTTCATACTATGTCTATAAACAAAAAGAAACATACTCGACTTGATACTATGTCTATAAACATATTATATTTACATTCTCGACTTCATACTATGTCTATAAACAAAAAAAAAAACCATAAACGACTACAGTACCAGTACCAGTACAAGGTAAGCTTTTAATATTTATCAAAAAAAAAGTTTTTATAAAGAAAAATCAATTGCGCCCTTCTGTGTAGAATTCTGCAGAGAGGATTAGCTACATGAATTCATCGAGCCACACAAATTGCCCCGCCCGAGCCTCCTCTGTGTCAAGCTCAAACCACTTACGGAGAAAACCCCTGGCAATCAACGCCCATTTCCTATGGCGCTTCAATTGCCTAGCAGTCAGGCACAAAAGAAAAGGTTGCATGGCCACATTCTGGCCTGGGAGGACAAGCTTGGGTATTTGACTTGCCCTAGGGATCCCCACCCCTAATTCAGTGAAGGTGACAACTTGAACATCGTCCCCCAGGTATTCCTCTTTGAATACCCTCCTCAGTAGCATCACCATGTCAACCTTTGGTCCTCCAAGGTCTAGAAGGGAAGCCAAAAAATGGGACATAATTTCTGTGGCTACTCGGTACCTATCTTCATTGTCAAGAAACTCTCGGCCCAACACCATTCTGACAGCCTCTGTAACGAAAGGCCCACCATCCTTACAAATTGATGCTAAAATTTCATCAGAAAAGGAACCCAGAAAGGCCTTCTGGGCCTCCTCAGAAGTGCATCTAAGACGAATGGGAGTGTCCATCTTAGATTACTTGCAGACTGTAAAACTTAAAATAGTAAAACTAGAAAATTTAAAAACAAATTACTTGCAAAATGTGTCACTGCAGACCCTAAACAAACAATCAATCAATGTCGATGAATAATGAAGCTAGATCGTCTATAAATAGCCCTTGAATCCTTGATCGTTACTTACCAATCAATTATTTCTATCTTAATGGTATTAAATACATTGTCCTCAATATGCCTCTAAATCTTGCACGAAAATCTTTTCCCTAAATACATGCGTGTGAGAATTGAAAATTTTATCCTTAATCTTTCATATCTGGCAGTAAATCTTTTCTATCGATAAAAAAATGTCAAAAATCAGCTGTACAATTTGGGAAGTGGTGTGTGGTAGCCAAAGAATGTCGTTGTCACTGACATGGCATTTAATTCTTTCCCAGTTAAGTGCTTTTAATACTCTGCAGACAACTTACTTTGATACGTGTCAACATTCTAGTGACTACCTCAATAATTCTTCTTCCTTCAAGAAATGTTGGCCGAAATTAAACCTCAGCCATTGATCTTGGATCATCAGACGATCTGAGTTCTCAAATAATACATTTAACATAATTACAGTGGTAGTGGCAAAGATTATGGTAGTGGCAAATAATACATTATGCTTCCATAATATAAGGTCAAACAACCACGTCTTTAAACCATCACTTGCTAGTTGCCAATAATTTATGTATGTTAGGTATGCTAGGTTAGGCTACTTATTTCCCATCTTTTGAAAATCGCCAATAATTTATTTATTTTTCCATAATTAACGAACGATTAGCCAATACAATTATTTTTTCACCCTTCAAAAGAAAAGTATTCGCCTCAAATATTAAAATTTTTTACTTGAAAAGAAAATTATTCACCTCAAATATTATAATTTTTTACTTGAAAAGAAAATTATTCGCCTCAAATATTATAATTTTTTATTTGAAAAGAAAATTATTTGCCTCAAATATTATAATTTTTTACTTGAAAAGAAAATTATTTGCCTCAAATATTATAATTTTTTACTTGAAAAGAAAATTATTCGCCAGCAATTTATGAAATTTTCAATCTGGGGTGAAAAAATCGCCAATACAAACTATGAAAAATTGTGGATTTGAAAAAAAAAATCACCTAGATTAAAACAAATTACCCCCTAAAATAATGTATGATTCACCAGGACTTTACACTTTTTCCTAAAAGGGGGTTTCTTAAAGTTATCCCTGCCGAGCACACTGCATTTTATAAGGGGTGTTATACCCAATTCTTGCAATCCAAGAAAAAATAAAATTAGAGATAGTTATATGGTTATTTTTAATATAGATGGTTATATGGTGATTTTTAAAAATCTATTACATTTACTAATGATGAGAAAATACTTATCGTGTTGTAAGAGTGGATGATTTTATTTATAAATTGACATTGATTGTAATATTTGTTAACCTCTTAATATAATTATCCACAAATTTTATGTTAAAATTGAAGTTTTATTGTTATAATCTACAAAATAATTAAAATTTGCCTCAGGTGTATTCTAATGGAAAAATTGACTTGAACTTACAAATAAGATCATAAGTTAAGAGTCGTGCTAATAAAATTGCATGTTGTACTCCTTTCATGTATCCTACCAATACGTAATATTGTTTAGGTAATATCTATTTTTAGCATGAAGAGGTGGCATAGTTGGCTAAGGGACTCTTAAGTTCAATTCTCTTCACTCCAATTAAGTCAGTTTCTTGGTTGGTTTGTGCACATTCAACAACTCTTGGGGGACTACTCTTGCCTCAACTCACCCTACTCTAACCCAAAAACTTGCCACAAAAGTAAGACCAAGGAAAGGTTGGGTGGGAATCATTGGTTTGAGATGCAAGGATACCCCTAAGTTACCTAGAAAAATATTGTCTAAGTATTAGCCTTTCCAATTTAAACATATTATAGAACTAAAAAAGGTCATATGTGATACAAAGGAGAGACGTACCAAAGAAAATGAGTGTGCATAAAGGGCATAAATATTTTTTTTTTAAATGGTTAGGTTAACCCAAGTTGTGCTTTCTAAATAGTTATAACTCTTAGTTTATTTTACTAAAAAATCTACAAATTTAACATCTATAGATGGTCAAAGCCTAATAAGTGGTGTATTAGAAGGGACCTAAAGTTAGTAATAATTTTTAAATGCATGATTATAGACACTTGAATTTTGTTGAAGTTACTTGTTCAACTCCAAAAGCCCATGAATCTCTTCCAAGCAAAATACCTATACTTTCCTTCTATTTTGTAGGTTTCTTTAGTTATTTTGGAGCCCATGATGACACTTACGAGGTGTAGGATAGTTACAAGTTTTAAAAGGCCAAAAATAATCACTAGATATTTCTGGTAGTTAGCCTATACAAATGCATATGGACCTAAAACCCCAAGAATCAAAACTGGAAAATAAGTGAATTGTAATAGAATCATCTCAATATCCTATAGTATTCGGTAGATATTAAAAAAAATTCTTGGAAAATTTCTTCTATAAAGTTTCAAGCTCAAATTTGAAGCCCTAGGAAACCCTATAAAATCTCAAAAAGTGGATGAAGTGGCATTTTGCAAGCTTTCTTGTGATATATTATAATAGAAAATTAGAAATTTGAGATAAAAGTTATGGCTCTTGGAAGTTGTGCTACCAAACTTTATGCTTTTAATGAAAATTATTCCTAGGTGTAAAAATGAATGGCTGGACCTCTAGCACCTTAAAAGAGGGAGTTACATTTTCGAGAACATTCTGAGTTGGTTATTTGTCTCAAATAAAGAGGGGAATGGACATTACAGAATATATCCTTGTCAAGGAAAATCGTGGCTCTAAATCATAGAGTTCTCATAGAGATTGTAATGGTTTAAGCATGTATAGTTTTGAATCTATAATTTTTTTTGTTGAACAAACTCAAAGGATGAGTACTTTTCCTTGTATTTCATGTGTTATTATATATTTTTCTACTATGTGTGAGTTTTGAGTGCAGTTTTCATTTATCAATGTAACTCTCACATGTGTGCGAGAACTCATATGTCCATATCTACCTTCCCCATGTACCTTCCTTCCTTCTTTATCTCCTAGGATAATGTTTTGCAAAGATAAGTCTTTGCGGAAAGAATTTTAGTATTATTTCAATATGAAATATATTTAGTATTTAGGGATAATTGCAATTACTTTAATGGTATCTAATCTAAGCATAGTAATTGATGTGCACATAAAACGTATAATATTGTGCTTGTTGCATATTCCTTTAGTCCCTTCACATAAGATATTGTGAGTAGTCACATAATCAGTTTACATATACATGTACCCAACAAGATACAATAATAACATCTAACAGTGGCCATAATGGTGTTATTATTGATTTAAATGAGTTGGATGCACATGTATATGATGGACTACTCTTTGTTACATAAATTGAGAAAATCTTAGAAGATAGGATATTGAGGAACGACATTGGAATTTTACGGTAATTTTTCTAATACTATTAATTCTCTCCCTATTTATTGTAAACCTAATGGAATTCATTATATAGATATGTATTGTGATCCTAGTGCAAACTTTCATCCCCCCTAAGGAAATACCATAAAATTTAAGCATACTATTTGACTCGGTTATGTTGCTTAATGAGTACTTCATATAGATGTTAAATTCCCTAATGTTTTGTGGAGATGCAACTATTTCTAATGGTCAAATTGGTGGGTCTACCATGAAGAGAAACAAAAAAAATTGAGGATACATATTTTGCGGAGGTTGAAGTGTAATAGATTTATTTTTTAATTGGCTTCCTCCCTTGCTTTCTTAATCTTGAGGATGTTGATGCTAACACACTCATTGTTGTATGCAAAGAAGGTATGCATGGAGATGTGTTGGAGATGATATATGTTGGTGTTATCATTGATGAAAACCTGATGTGAGGAGATGGTTGAAAATTTTTGTTTGAATATTCCTATGTTATCTAGTGTTTCTCTTGAGTAAGTATTTGATGTTTCCATAATGCTACAGTGTTAAAAGATAGAATACGCAAAAAAGAGTATTTGAAGTCTATATAGAATAATATTCCACAATCCTATAGATTTTGTGAGAGATCTCATGGTTTTGGATATAATATTTATGTTTTATGGATGTTGCACTCTTATGTTTTCAAGTCCTTAGTACTGCAAATGATGTGGTTGGTAAGTGAAGTTTGATGACAATCTAGTTGTCTATCAAGATTGGTCTGGATAATGTTCCTCATTTATGCTTCTAGTATTGTGATTTAGAGGACATGCTCAAAATGCTTATATTGTGTCTCATTTTAGTTTTTAGTTGGTGTTTTTCTTTGCAAGAATAGTTATGATGTTGTGTTTCTTTGTAGTATTTTCTAGCTCTCTGGAAATGAAATATGTTATAGCTATTGATATTTTGGTAGATTGTATTGATTTAGTAGTTTGATATAATGATTTTGTATTAAGGTTGGATAATCTAGGAATGTCCCTATGTGATCTACATGATGATAGTTGATCTAGTTACTATTTCTTTTATATCTAAAGTTGTCTTTCTTGGTGTGTTGCAACTCCCTAGCCTTCTAAGTTGGCTCTTCTATTCTGGCCATATTTTTTGGTTCTGACTGGTTTTGGAAGTTGAGTTCATATTTAGTTTGGGTCTTAACATTGTGTGTGAATACTTGCATTGAATCATTTTTACTAGATTTATATTTTTGGAATTTTTTGTTATGGCTAAATAGTTTGTGTACATGTTACCCTTGTTGCCAACTTTGAAGGATGGGTTCTTGAATGTGAATTATTTAGAGATACTTCAAAAATGTGCTATGCTTTTTTTAGGATTACTTTATCTCCTGAAGTGGAATACAATCACCGCAATCATATTTGGTGGATGATTTGATAGTACTTATGTCTATCTCTTGTTTTGGATGACCTAAATGAGGGTTTTGATAAAGAGGTTGATATATATTAAAGATCATTTCAGTACGTTGAGTGAGAAAAAAGGGTGTAGTGTGGATATGTCTTGAATATAAGTGTGAAGATCATTTTGGATAGTGCACCCACATGATCACATCAATTAATATACTTTTTTTGAGATAATTAATGTGTGTGGTGATTTTTGTAAAGTTGTAGTCACTTACGACAATGATTCAAGGACAAATCCTTGCTTGGAGATTTTTGGAGGCAATATTGTAAAGGCTTGTTCATATTGATTCATAATATTCATTTATATTCTTGGAAGACAATGAGTCCTTCTTGATATTTTTGTATCTTTCTCTAAGGTGGTACATCTTAGGCACCAATTCCTTTATATGTTGCTCTATGGAACTGTGCCTTAACTTACAAGTTAGGGAGAAATTATCTTCCTTAGATAAGCCTAAAACAAATATTGTGTATACCTTTTTTCATATAGTATGATTTGGATCTTACCACATGGTTTTTAACTTCTTGGGTTTTACACATAAATATAGTGTTCTCATGTGAATGGTGTTCATTGCTTAACTTTCTTTGCCTCTAATTTGGTTAAGGTTGATTGATGTGAGATTATGATTGAAAATTTTATAAGTGTATGATCAAGACTAATTCACCCCTTTCCCCCTCTCATTCTTAGGGTGTGTTCAACAATTGGTATTAGAGAAAGGTTCTTCTAGGAGAAGCTTAACTATTTGATAAAGGCATGGGATGGGACCAGAAGGAGCTTACAAGGTACCTAGGTTTGATGGCACAAACTATTCCTTCTAGAAGCTAAGGATGGAATCATATTTGAACTCTTTGTCACATGGAATATGGAACTCTATTGTTGATGATTATGCTACCCCTTGTACTACTCCTAATCAGATGAGATTACATGAGAATAATGGAAAGGAATCAAATGCGATCATAATTAATTTGGAAGATTCAAAACTCTTGAAGATTATATGTTGTAAGTTTTCTAAGGATGTGTGGAAAAATCTCAGCAGTATCTATGAAGGATATGTGAAAATTAAGAAATCAAAGATGTACAACCTTAAGTAAAAAATTTTAAAATTAAAAGATGTCAGAAGAAGAAAATGTTAATAGTTACCTACATCAGATAATAGTAGTAAATGGAATAAGAGGTATTGGTAGAACTATGGATGAAAATGAACTTGAGAGAAAAGTACTCAGAACTCTTCCCAGATCCTATATTAGACATAAGGTATATTCTATTGAAGAGATTCATGAACAAATAAATAATAATTGGATCAACTCTATGGGGGACTATTTTCTTTTGAGATCAGTGAATTTAAACTAGATAATTTCAAAGAGGAATTTGCATTCAAAACTATTAAGAAAGTAGAAGGTGAACTTGATACAAGCAATGACATTATTGATGCAGAAGTAAAATTTGTTAGCATACTAAAGAAAAGTACAAAAAATTAAAAAGGAAAGTTACCTTTCAAATGTTTCAAATGTGGAAGAATTGGTCATTATGCATTTATATGTTGTTTTAGAGAAGATTACTATAGAGGGGCCAATGATAAAAATAAAAGAGAAGATGGAAGAGACAATCCTAAGAGAATTTTTTATTCAAAGAAAAGTAGCCAATCATCTGAAGATGAAGTTTTTTATGACTCAAATGATCAAACATTGTTTATGTCTGTAAAAGTACTTGATAGTAATATTTTGGTACTTTGCATACTAATGAAAATAATAAGAGAACATTGATTGTATGAATTTTTCTTCATGCAAATGAAGAACCAAAAGTCTGGTTCATTGATTATGTATGCTCAAATAATATGATTGGTGATAAAATAATGTTTCTTAATCTTGAAAAGATGAATGGTAGATCAATTAAGTTTGGTAGTGAAGAGGTTGCTACAATTTATTGTAAAGGAACTATATCCATTGATGGTAAGATCAAGATAGATAATGTATTGTATGTTAATGCATTAAGACATACCCTTCTCAATGTCAATCATATGTGAAACCAAGGATACAAACTTACCTTTTGTGATACTATATGTTAAATTAGAAAAGATGACTTAGGAAGATTAGTTGCAGAAGGAATAAGGACTAATGGAAATGTCTATTACCTAAATGAAAACAAAGGAAGTAGTTGTCTAATGGATCAAGGAAATGAATGTTGGTTATGGAACAAAAGGATGGGACATGTTAACTTTCACAACATGGTAAAGGTTAGTTCTAAACATGTAGTAAGGGGTTTTTGAAAGATCATTAAGCCTAATAATGCAATATGCAAAGAATGTCAGATGGGGAAGTAAACTGCAAGGACCGGTTTAAAAGATAAGGAGTATTCTACTACAAGATCTCTGGAGCTAATACAAACTAACCTTTGTAAACCTAATTGAACAAGGGGACTAAATGGTGAAAGGTATTTTATGTTATATATTGATTATTACTCTAGAATGATATGGGTCACTTTCTTAAAACAAAATCTATAGTCCTAGATAAATTTAAAGTATTCAAATCTATGGTTGAGAATGAAATACATGTCAAGATCAAGTGTTTAAGGTTTGATAGAGGTAGATAATTTACATAAAACAAGTTTGAAATATTTTTTGAAGAGCATGGCATTAGGAGAGGTATTTTTCCACCCAAGAAACCTCAAAAAAATGGAGTTGTTGAAAGGAAGAATAGAACAATTCAATAAATGACTAGGACAATGTTGAAATGCACTAACTTGTTTGATATGTATTGGAAGGAATTTGCACAAATTCTAAATAGAATAAAAGTGAATTTTAATCATTCTAAGGCCCCTTATGAGCTATGGTAATGAAGACCTACCACTGGAAAATATTTTAGAATTTTCAGAAGAAAATGTTACATCAAGGGAGATGAAGAAGATCTTGGAAAGTTTGACTCAATATTTGATGAAGGTATTCTTCTTGGATATTAAACAAGAAGAAATAATACAAGTGTTACAACAAGAGACTCAAAAAATTATGGGAAGCACAAATGCCAAAGTGAGTGAATAATGGAATCAAGTTGCTCCAAAACTTGAGGATGTGAAATTGAAGATGCCCTTTGCACCACAAAAGAGAAAGACTAAAAAGAAAATGAAGAAACAAATGGAAAAGAAAAGGAATTAAAAAAACCACCTAAGACACCAACAAATTATGTTTAAAATGATCATTTGGAAGACTAGATCATTGGAGATAAAAATGGAGTTCCAACCCAAAGAAGACTTGCCAAGATAAGTAAACAAGAAAATATTTTCCTTTTAGCTAAGGTTGAACCTAATCCTTTATAGAAGCTAGAAAAGATGATGGATGGTTGAAAGCAATGGAAGAATAACTCAATTAGATTAAAAAGAATCAGACATAGAAATTAGTACCTAGGCTGATAGACAAGAATGTTATTGGAACAAAATGGGTATTCTAGAATGAGTTGAATTAAGAAGGAGAAGTAACAAGAAACAAAGCTAGATTGGTTTTTAAGAATACTCTCAAGTTGAAGACATAGATTTTTAAGACTACTCCATTGGCTAGGATAGAAACTATCGAGATGTTTCTTGCATTTTATGATTAAAATAACTTTAAGGTGTATCAAATAGATGTCAAGACAATCTTTTTTGAATGGAGATCTTGAGGAAGAAGTTTACATTGAGTAATCTAATGCTTTTTAGTTGGTATAAGATTTGAACATGGTGTTTACACTTAAAAGGTGCTATATGTTTTCAAGCAAGTTCTTAGACCTTAGTATGCAAGATTAGACAAGTATTTACTACAACAAGGCTTCAAGAAAAGAACAAGAGATAGTTATCTTTATTTGAAAGTGGGATACAAACTCTAGATAGTTATGGTGCATGTTGATGATATCATTTTTAGTGGAGAGGATGATATATGGGTACATGCAATAAGTTGGTTCCAATTCAAGGGAATTTTTCTCAACCTTGGAACCTCACTAGAAATGGGTGCCCATTATGGCTCAAAAGCCTGAGCTAAAAAGCATAACAAGTACCCTTTTTAAAAAAATGAGTACCTGTTCTTTTAAAATAACAAGTACACATTTTCTAAAAGATGGGTACCTTTATTTAAATATATTTATTTTTAAAAAAATAGGTACCCATTTTTTCACAAAATGGATTCCCATTTTAAAATGGGTACTAGTTTTGGGACACGTTTTGTAAAAAACTTATATAAAAAAATACCTATAAAATCATTTTTACATAAAAACTTATTACATTTATGTAATGGGTGCACATTTTATAATGGGTACCTATTATTTAAAATTTGAATTCACCACCTGCCCTTTGGATTGGGTTTTAGGTCAAGATATGTTTGGTGGGACCAACCCTATGCCTTAGACCTGCAAATTCATGGTTGAGGCATTGGAAATAAAATTTATACCTTACAATATTTATTTGATGTCTTTCCCAATCTTTTTTTTTTGACAAAACGAAAACCCATTAGAGATTTTAAAAGTAGCATTCAAAAATATTAGTTTTAATGGATTTGATTAATTTTAGTATTTTATTATTATTTATTAATCAAACTAGTTCATCAACTTCAAATAGAAATTTTTTCAATTTTTAGTAACTTTTTAGTTCTTATGCTTTTTGTCAAACAAATTATATGACATCAATATACAGATAGTTTATTTTGAAGATGAAAAAAGAAATTTGAAAAAATGATAAGTTTAGGCCAATTTATGGTGGTTTTACAATAGAGATTTTCAAAACAAACTTTAGGGTCAATAAAATAAATAAGAATAAAACATTCTAAAATAAATAAATAAAAATATACTAATCAATATTTAGTGTCTTAAACATATTTTCCTAAAAGGATTTATAAAAATACTTTTATTTGGGTCAAAATATGGTGGTAGTACATCTGCATGGTATGGTCCTAAAATAAACATCTTTAAAAAGTGGTTTTTACACATGCCTACTAAAAACCAATTTCTACCATGTGGCTACTAAAATAAATTACATATTTGAAAAGTAGACTCAAAGAACTATATTTAATAGTACTAAACTCTTTTGAGATTCAACATTTAAGCTCTCCAAATTTTTAGATCAAATGAGACAAATCTTGAAAATAAAGGGAAAACACTTCCACTTTTTTCACTTTTATGGGACTCAACTTCTTGTAGGAAACCATATCTAGGATTTTTGTAGAATAGATGCAAAGAGAGTTTAAGATGTCAATGATTGGTGTGTTGTCAATATTTTTTGGTCTTCAACTGACTCAGTTAGATGATGGTATCTTTATTTCTTAGACTAAGCATATCAAAGAGATGTTGAAGAAATTTGCCATGGAAAACTCTAAACTAGTGAGTATCCTTATGGTTCATGGTTTCCATGTAAGAAAGGATGAGGAACCTCTAAAAAGGGACCAGACTCTAAGGTCTATGATTGGATGATTTTTATATTTAACTACTTCAAGACTTGGCATTATGCATGCAATATGTTTGGTTGTAAGATGTCAAGCTAATCCTAGAAAATTTGATGACAAGGTGATAAAATAGATATTCAAATATTTGAAAGGAACTCTAAATTTGTACCTATAGTATAATAAAGATGTAGTTTCTCTCTAAAGACTTGCATTGTTGTTGATTGGGTTGGTTATGTGGATGTTATAAGAAATACCAGCGGTGGAGCATTTTTCTTAGGAAACATATTAGTCTCTTGGTTGAGTAAAAATTGAGATTCAATAGATTTATTAATAGAAGAGTTGAGCACATTGCAAAAACAACTAGTTATACTAAGGTGATGAAGATAAAGAAGATACTAAAATACATCAAATTGATGTATAATGAGTCTATTCCTATTATGTGTGGTAATAAAACTGCAATTAGCATTTTAATGAATATGGTAATGCATTCAAGAACCAATCATATTTATAATAGGTATCACTTCCTAAGAGAGAAGGTAACAAAGAAAGAGGTCAAATTAGAGTATGTTCCCACAAGGGATCATATTATTGACATTTTCACTAAGGTACTGCCAAAAGATACTTTTTAGTATCTCAAGTAGAAGGTAGGGGTTATTGCCCTTCCTTCTTCTTATTAGATGCACTTTTAGTTCTCAAAGTCAAAACATTTTTATTTTTTCAGCATCATAGATTTTCACACACCTTCCTATCCTTAGTGAGAAAACTTAGAGGTCAATATCCTTGAAGGTTTTCTCGGAGTAGAGAGGTGGTAACTAGGTCCTCGAGGGGTTTGACCATCCTTTGTAATGGTTCAATTTCCCTACTCTAAAGTAACTTTATACATACATACATATGCGTAAATGTATATCCTAGTGTAATGGAGATTATTATATATATTCACTTATAAATGTTGAAGTTATTTGTTCAACGCAACAAACCTATGAATCACCACCTACAAAAAAATATCTATCACAAATAGAATGTTACAAGTAGTGGTTGTCATTACACCAAAAGATCGACCTGTTAATGCCCGATACAACCACTAGACTTATAGAAGACACGGGGGGCGGTTAAGCCATGTCACGAATCTTGAGGAGAGCACTAACCATTTTGTCAACAATCTCCCCCTCAGCATTACCTGACGAGATTCAAACCTGTGACCAAGCTCTGATACCACTTGTTACAAATAGTGGTTGTCATTGCACCAAAAGATCGACCTGTTAATGCCTGATATAACCACTAGACTTATAGAAGACACAGGAGGCATTTAAGCCATGTCATGAATCCTGAGGGGAGCGCTAACCATTTTGCCAACATAGAGATCAACAAATAATAATTTTATTAACAAACTAAAAATTGTATATTGATGCAAAAAATATTATCGTTATAATGAATGAATCAATCCTTTTCAAAAGGATGAATGAAACCTATAATGTCGTGAATTGCACCCCATGTAATCATTCATTGCATAATCCATCCTCTTTGGACAAAAATTAAAATTCCACCTAACCCTCCATCTCATCTTGCTTGCCTTATCATCTCCCGTGTCTAAATTTGCAACCACGTGGCTTGTTTGGTTTAGGATGTGTGCACACCATGAAGACTTTTGTGCGGTGCACACTTGTCCCTCAAATCTATAAAATTGAAGGTGATCATTAGGATGTTACACCTTCTATTTTTTGGCATTGTAACACCTCCTTAGTGAGTCCACCAATGTAAAAAATCATCCTACCTTTTTTAAAATATCACTTTGCCTTGTTTTTCCATTTCTTGGTTGTTTTTGGGTTCTCTATTGTCATTCAAATCAATTCTCTCACACTCTCTTGAGATCTCTTCACCATTATTGATACTCTTCACAACTCATTGGTCTTGTTGACTTGCTACTCCAATACTCTCTAACCTTCAATCCACCAAGCTCTAGCTTCTTGTCTTTGAAGGGTAGTTACCTAACTCTTATTTAACTTTATTTAGTTAGAAAATCATATCTTCTTGAATATTTTTATTTTTATTGTTATTTTTTTATGGTTTATTAGTTTATCCATTATCATATCTATATAGATAGCTATTTGTGGAGTTAGAAATATCAAAATGGGGGCTTGACTTTGGCAATCCTTGAAAGAAAATAACCTGAAACCTTTCCTTGTCATTATGTTTACAGGATTGAAGGAGGAAATAATATTATATCTTTGGATTCTACTACTCTGAATTGTGAGAACTTCCTTCTCCCTTTTTTTGATTTAGTATACATGTTTTCATTTTGTAATCTATTTCGTATCATTTACATTTATAGTACTCTTAATCATGTTAAGTTAGGTAATAGTTTTGTACTTGTTGGTCTTTATTTTCATACCTTGTCTATATAAGATATACACACATCATGTTAGCATCCCAAATCCATGTTTTTGTCCTAAACTTGTGCATCCATCCAAGACACTGAGTTAGAAAAAAACACCAAACAATCTTGATCAACAACTCTTTCATTTCTAGTAGCTAAAATATTTTTATCAATTCATGGCATAAATTTATCTCTATATTATTTACTTTGAATTCATGTTAAAGATTAATCTTGGTTCAATTAATTGATCTCCCTAGCTCACAAGAGTACTAATTAAGTGAAGGGTAGATTTGCTCCTTCGGATTCTATCAATCTTGAGGGCGACAAATTCCCTTCTCCACATTTTGGTGAGCCTGACGTGTATACAAACTTATCATTGATTATCTTAAAGAAATTGTTGGAATTTTGTGAGGCTCTTCTATGAGGTTCAAGTCCCAAATCACTTAAAATATTGTCATAAGGAGATCCTTAAGACCAAACACTCATCCTAACCAGTATAGTGCAACTAGACCAAGCCCAATGTTTATTGGAAATATTTACCATAATATTAGGAATCAATAGCTCTCCTAAATTAGGTTCTAAGGACACAAATAAAATTAACTCTCCTCTTTATTCTCCTCCCACTATAGATGATGAATCTTCTCTTACAATCTAGTTTGAACAAATTTAGTCTCTCGAGAACTTGAAAGATTTTAAAATATTTATAAATAAGGAAATATTATCTTTAAGGATAGATTTTTTATTATAAACCTAAGGGGAATGATAATTTTGGATAAGAAAGGTCTCAAAGTGCTAATGGAATTACCCCATATTGTAGGAACTCATGTGATTGTCCCCCTACCTAACCCCAAAATACTCAATCTGATGCCACTAGTTCATAGATCACCGTCGCTATGAATGGAGTGTCTATATACATGGTAGAGAAAAGTCCCAACATTAACCCTCTATCTATTAGTACACTATCAAGCATGAGTATGGTAAATATCCCATTGGCATACAATATGCCACCAAATGGTGTTGGAACTAGTGTCAATATAAGTATTGTAGCTAGTGCTAGTATTGGCCTTATTTTTGGTGTCGATAAATCATCTTCTCCGAATGGTGAAAAAGGTAATCTACCTCCAGATCCCCCACTTGATAATCTTTTTTTCAATACCATATTACAAAATATGGGTTAATTGCAATAACAAATTGTCAACCTTTCTATTGCAACCTATCAAAGCTCCCTCCCATATACTATCATCACAGTCTACTCTCTATGAAAGTTATTAACACATTGCTACATAAGGGGTGAAGTCCCTAAATTTTGATATGTATAATGATGATGGGGATCCTCTGTTGGAAACTCCAATTGAAGAAATTGTTGTATTGTCATTGATGTCAAACCTTAACTGGTAAGATTGTTGCTATCTAAGAAAGTACTATATCTATTTGATTGTTGTGAAGGGGATAGGCAAGGTTGGTAAAAATAGCACCTAAGGAAAGGTTGAGTTATCTTGATACTTCAATGAGTACTTGATCACGTGGCACAATGATAAGATAATGTATTTTTTATCTAAGTAAGAATGAAGACTAAACTGGTAGGCTTAACTGAGCAAAAGTGAAGAAATCTATTCTAAGCCGAGTGATGTTAGTGTTGACCGGAGCTAGTATATGCCAAGTAAATTTAGTGTTGACCAAACATCAGTTAATTGCCGAGGAACACAGTATTAGCCGAGGAAACATTTTTTGAGGTGACCAAGCTTTCTAATGAAAACCAAGGAGTTGAACACTATATTGAACGAGCGTCGGTAATTTACATTTGAGGAAGAATTCAGATTTCCAGCCGACATAGTTGAATTCTTGGATTATGTAAAATGTGTTGACTTTATTTATTGATTGTATGGAAGTATTTAATGCACTGTAAAATGTTTTATTGTAAATCTATTAAGAGATTTGAGATATTTATAGAAGGATAGACGAAGAACATAAAGTTGGAAGGATTCGATGAATCTGACCTAACCCTAAGATCTACGAAGGAGATTCAGCAGCAAAAGATGTATTGACCTAATTGAGGAAGTATTAAGGAAACCTAAGCATGAGGTTGAACAAAGGAGAGGATGTTGGAAGTATTGTTGATTTTATTGACTAAGTAGAGAAAGCTGAAGGAGAAGTGTTGTGATTGCTTAAAGAGATTTCTGAGCAAATCAATGATGGAGATGGTAAAGGTTCACAGTCAGTAAGCCAGCATATATGTACGGAATTGGATCTGATATTTGCAAAGTGAGTTGTATGTTTTTCAGATCAATACTACTATTACTTTCTAACCATTGTATTAGTCAAAATCCTTTTAACAGAGGTTGACCTAACAGTCATTTGTATAAATCCTTTGAACAAGGTTACATTCTAATGGGATGTATGTAAGTCCTATAACAAGGCACAATTTTAACAAAGTGGTTTAAATCCTTTAACTGGGTCACACCTGACAGTGTGTTTTTAACCTTTGATAGGGTTGGCTTTTCATAGAGCTCACTTCAGAAGAGTGAAAATAATAGTAACATGTTACAAAGTGTAGACACCTAAAAATCCTTTAGAAAATAAAATATTTTTATTTTCTGAAAAATCCCTGATGACATCATCATTTATTAATTAATTATTTATTTAATTAATTAATTTATTTTTATGTCATTAAATCCCTTTTTCTTAATTAAAAATATTTAATTAAGAAATCCCTCCCAAAAATGTTTAAATCTTATTTAAACATTAATCCCCTATTTATTAATTATTTTAATTAATAAATTGACCAAAAATCCCCCAAAAAATAATTAATTTATTTTTTGACCAAAACTTGGCCAATTTTCTTAAGACCACTAACCTCTTCCAAAATCTTCTAATCCCTTCTTAATTTCGATTAAAAGGCTAATCCCATCTTTTCTAACCCTAATCTCAACTCAAAATATTTAATTAAGATTAAATATTTAATTTTCATATTTATTGAAAATATTTCAATAAATTTTCCCAAACTTAAGCTTTTGGAATGAATAAACTTTTATTCCATAAAACCTAGGAGAATTCTAAACTCTTCTAGAAACTTCTCAACCCAACCTCTTCACCCATCCTAATCCTAAAATCCCCTAATCCTAATCCTAATCCCCTTTCTAATCTTGTCACATTCCATTAGCAAAAGGTTTACCAAAACTTATGCTAACCTCCTCTTAGTCATCCTCCTTAGTCAACAAAGATGGCCACCTCTTGGCCACCTCTTGCAAATGCATTTAAGGATGCATTTAAGCCTTCCTTATCTTTCTTACATGCATTCATTATGCATTTAAGACCTTCTTATCCCTTCCTTGCCACCTCTTGGCCTTGGGCACATTTACCAAATTGTGCACATGCCCTCAAACTTTCAACTCAATCCTCCCTTGACACTTGTCAGGACACTTGTCCTTGACTCAACCCTAACCTTAGCCCTAACTCTGACTCATCCTTTTTAACCAAGCCCTTCCCTTTTCCTATAAATACCCTCACTTCCTAAGGCAAATCATCTTTTAACTCTCAAACTCAATAGCAAAGTTATAATGCCATTTTCAATCTAGCATAAGCATAAACTCATCATTTTAGATCATTTTCAAGCTTAAATCACATTTAAATTAGCTTAATTGGATTAACATAGATTCATTTCTTGTTTAATCAATCTTAGTTCATCTTTTAGCTTTGCATATTTGTGTGTTCTTGAGGCCTTTGAGGCAAAATAGGTTCCTCATACCTATTTTGTGTCATTTTGGGTCTTCTTGATCCTCAAATCATCCTATTTGTATGCTCCAAGTGCTTGAGTTTGCACACCCACATCCATTTATATCCAAGCATATCAAACGGTGCATGGGCGCATCCGTTTTAGGCTTAAACTGAGGTGGCTTTGATTTTAGTTTGTTTACCATTAAATTTGATTTGATAATATGCTATGACGTTTGTTTGTCTTTGGCCTTCAAAACAGGTTTAGGTGCACGCTCAAATCCTAGTCTACACAAAGTGGTTTTTCCCTAATTGGGTTTCCACTATAAATCCTAGTGTCAATACTTGTGTGAATTTTTTGGTTTGAACATTTTTGTGTTTTACAAGGTAGATACTATTGGATAGTGGACTCCATTGTTATATGTTTCTTTTATGCAATCAGTAATGACCGAGTAGCTATTGGTTGTTGGATCTGATTTGTTGAAGAGTTTTTTAAAAAAATTTATACATCTGGACCTGAGAACAACTTTAACAGAGGCACAATTTTAACAGAGTGGTTTAAATCCTTTAACCGGGTCACACCTGACAGTGTGTTTTTAACCTTTGATAGGGTTGACTTTTCATAGAGCTCACTTCAGAAGAGTGAAAATAATAGTAACATGTTACAAAGTGGTTTTTCCCTAATTGGGTTTCCACTATAAATCCTAGTGTCAATACTTGTGTGAATTTTTTGGTTTGAACATTTCTGTGTTTTACAAGCTAGATACTATTGGATAGTGGACTCCATTGTTATATGTTTTTGTTATGCAATCAGTAATGACTGAGTAGCTATTGGTTGTTGGATCTGATTTGTTGAAGAGTTTTAAAGTTTTTTTTATAAATCTGGACCTGAGAACAACTGATTCACCCCCCCTCTCTGTTGTTCTAAATCATATTAACAATTGGTATCAGATTTGTTGGTTCTTACAAAGAACAATTTTAAAGGTACTTGAAGCAAATGATCAGGATGCATAAGAAGGAGGTACCGAAGCTAAATAAGGAGAACTTCCCTACATGGAAAAGTTTGATGAAGCTACATCTGGCTGGTATTAGTGATTCTGTAAAGTATTATGTTGAGCATGATTATGTCACACTAATTGCACCTCTGACTACTGAGGAGATGAGAGCTAAACAAGAGCACAACCAAGCAATGTTGGAGATTGTATCTGCCCTAAGTTATCCAGAATTTGAAGACATCAAAGACTGCACTATGCAAAGAAAATGTGGGATACTCTTGCAAACATCTATAGTAGTGACATAAATGTACTAAGAGCAAAAACTAAGAGCCTAAGAGGTAAATTTGATGAAATGAGAATGCAAGAAGGTGAGAATATTGCACAATATTGTGGTAGAATAAAAGTTGTAAATGCTATTAGAAGAGAAAATGGAACTATTGATGATGAAACTATAATTGGAAAAGTATTGAGAACTCTGTGTCCTATTTATGCCATCAAAATTTCAAAAATTTAGGAATCTAGATGGAACCCTAACAATGCTCTTCCTTTGGAAAGTTTGGTTGGTAAGCTTACTGCTTTTGAACTTTCTAACTATGATAAATTCATTGTTGCTAATGTTGAATCTTCTTTTTAAGTCGCAAATGGTTTTGAGTAAGTCAAAGAAGCAAAAATAAAGATGCATCAGTGAGAGTGAAAGTGAAAGTGACACGTCTGATGAAGAACTTGAGGATCTAGAAGCTCTTGTGGCTAGAAGACTGAAAAGGGGAAAAGGAAAGTACAAAGGTAAACTCCCTATTATATGTTTTTCGTGTAATAAAGTTGGTCATATAGCTACTAGATGTCCTGATAGGGATGATAAGGATGAAGAAAGAGACAACAAGCATAAAGACAAAAGAGAAGATAGAGGTTTCCGAAGATACAAGGACTACAAAGGAAAAGGTAAGAAATATTTCTATATTGTCGAAGAAGAGACTGACACTGATAGTGATGATTTTGAAATTAAAGTTGTCTATGTTGCAATGAAAGATGAGTTTGATGAGGATGAGAAAACTGCATTGATATCTTATGTGAACAAAAATTATAAATGAATTGTTGATAGTGGTTGTTCACATCACATGACTGGTAACAAGAGTAAGTTTGATACCTTAGATCATTATAAAGGTAGAAGTGTGAAATTTGGTAATGATGCACATTGTCCTGTTAGAGGTAAAGGATTCATTAAGCTGATTGATAAGATCACTTATGGGAATGCTTATTGGGTTGAGGGTCTTAACCATAATCTGTTGACTGTTGCACAGCTTAATAGCACTGCCCACTAAGTGGAATTTCATCATAGGAAGGCCAAAATATTTGATGCCACTGGTGAAATGATTGGAAGTGGAGAATAGACAAGAGGTAATTTGTTCTATCTAGACATATCTAAATAAACATGTATGATTTCATAACTTGATGATATTTGGTTATGGCATAAGCAGCTATGTCATGTTAACTTTGATAATATGGTAGAAATTAGTAAGAAGAAGAAAGTGAGAGGTCTGCCTAGATTGAAGAAACCTGAGAATGTAATGTGAAAAGAATGTCAGTTGGGTAAGATGACAAAGTCTAGTTTTAAGAGCAAGACTTTTACTTCTGAGAATGCTTTAGATTTGATTCATACTGACCTTTGTGGACCTATGGATGTTAAGTCTGCATTTTTAAATGGTATATTAGAAGAAGAAGTGTACATTGAACAGCCAGAAGGATTTGTTGATCCAAACAAAAAACACATGGTTTGCAAACTGAATAAGGCACTGTATAGACTAAAGCAAGCTCCCAGAGTATGGTATGAGAGACTACACAACTACCTGATACAGATTGGATTCTCAAGGAAAAATGACACAAGAAATCTGTACATGAAAGATGAAGAAGGTAAAGGAATCTTTTTGGCTAAGATTTTTATAGATGATATTATATTTGGTGGACAAGATGCCTTGTGTAAGAAATTTTCAAATGAAATGCAAACTGAATTTGAAATGAGTATGTTTGGGGAGATCAAATTTTTTGTTGGTTTACAAGTATATCAAATGGAGAAAGGAATTTTCATCACCCATTCTAAATCTGTTCATGAGATACTGAAAACCTTTGGTATGGAAGATTCAAGGCTAGTAAGTACTCCCATGGCTACTGGACAAAAGTTGTCTAAAAATGATGACATTGCAGAAGTAAAACAGACTTTGTATAGATCCATGATTGGAAAGCTATAGTATGTTGTACACAGTAGACCAGATATTGCTTTAGCTATTGGGATTGTGGCAAGATTCTCTACCAATCCTAAGGAAACTCACATGATGGTTGTCAAAAGGATAATGAGATCTTTGAAAGGGACTGCTGACTATGGATTGTACTACAAGAAGCATGAAAAGTTTGAACTGAAAGTGTATACTGATGCTGATTGGGTAGGAAATGTGGATGATAGAAAGAGTACTAGTCGTGGAGCTTTCTTTCTTGGACAGAGATTAGTTTCCTGGACAAGCAAGAAACAAAATTGCATTTCCCAATCTACTATTGAAGCCGAGTATGTGGCTACAGCAGTGAGCTATTCAAACTTGGTATGGATAAAGAAATTTTTGGTAGGCATGAAAGAAGAGATCACTAAACCAGTTGTCATCTACTGTGACAACACAAGTGCTATCAACATCTCTAAGAATCTAGTGATGCACACAAAGACCAAACACATCGCCTTCAAGTATCATTACTTGAGGGAACTAGTACAAGATAAAGAGATCCAAATGGAATACGTGAATACAAAGGAAAAACTAGCAGACATATTCACTAAAGCTTTACCTAAAGAAGCTCATGAATATCTGAGAGGTCAATTAGGGGTTCTTCCCCTAACTGAGGTTGCCTAGTCAAGCTAGGAGCACTACATCAAATGTGTTGCAAAGAGTATCTGACAAATTGATGCAGAGACAGGTCACACTTTAGGAGCAGCCTAGAGTTGTGAAAAGTACATCAAAGTCAAGAATCAGTCATAAGAAAAGATGACAGAGGGAGAAATATTGTTACTGAACTGAAAATAATGATATCTACATCTGCAAGATGTATATTTTAGTTGTTGCTTTGACATTTTGTCAAAGAGGGAGATGATCACAGATGAATACACATGGTGAGATTTAATGGAAGATCAAGTAAGAGGGAGAGCTTCAGTGGACAGTCATACAAGCATGGCTAATTGATTCTATATCAGAATGAAGCTAAGGATATTATAAATATTTCTGATGGATAGATAATTTTTGGATTGGTTGGTGATTCGTGTGTTATTCATATGGTGTTGCCATCAATGCCAAAGAGGGAGATTGTTGGAAACTGCAATTGAAGCAATTGTTGTATTTTCATTGATGTCAAACCTTAACTGGTAATATTGTTGCTATCTAAGAAAGTACTATGTCTATTTGATTGTTGTGAACAGGATAGGAAAGGTTGGTAACAATAGCACCTAAGGAAAGGTTCAGTTATCTTGATACTTCAATGACTACTTGATTATGTGGCAGAATGATAAGATAATGTATTGTTTATCTAAGTAAGAATGAAGACTAAACTGGTAGGCTTAACTGAGCAAAACTAAAGAAATCTAGTTTAAGCCGAATGATGTTAGTGTCGACCAGAGCTAGTATATGCCGAATAAATCCAGTGTTGACCGAATATCAGTTAATTGTCGAGGAAGACAGTATTAGCCGAGGAAATAGTTTTTGAGGTGATCGGGCTTTCTAATGAAGATTGAGGAGTTGAACACTGTATTGACCGAGTGTCAGTAATTTACATTTGAGGAAGAACTCAGATTTCTAGCCAACATAGTTGAATTCTTGGATTATGTAAAACATGTTGACTTTATTTATTGATTCTATGGAAGCATTTAATGTACTGTAAAACATTTTATTGTAAATCTATTAAGAGATTTGAGATATTTCTAGAAGGATAGGCGAAGAACATAAAGTTGGAATGATTCGATGAATCTAACCTAACCCTAAGATCTATGAAGGAGATTAAGAGGCAAAAGATGTATTGACCTAATTGAGGAAGTATTAAGGAAACCTAAGCATGAGGTTGAATAGAGGAGAGGATGTTGGAAGTATTGTTGATGTTATTGACTATCTCAGCAGAGAAGGCTGAAGGAGAAGTGTTGTGATTGCTTGAAGAGATTTCTGAGCAGATCAGTGATGGAGATGGTAAAGGTTCACAGTCAGTAAGCTAGCATATGTGTACAGAATTGGATCTGATATTTTCAAAGTGAGTTGTATGTTTTTCAGATCAATACTACTATTACTTTCTAACCTTTATATCAGTCAAAATCCTTTTAACAGAGGTTGACCTAATAGTCATTTATATAAATCCTTTGAACAAGGTTTCATTCTAATGAGATGTATGTAAGTCCTATAACAAGGTGCACTTTTAATAGAGTGGTTTAAATCCTTTAACCCGGTCACACCTGATAGTGTGTTTGTAACATTTGACAGGGTTGGCTTTTCATAGAGCTCACTTCAGAAGAGTGAAAATAATAGTAGCATGTTACAAAGTGGTTTTTCCCTAATTGGGTTTCCACTATAAATCCTAGTGTTAATACTTGTGTGAATGTTTTGGTTTGAACATTTCTGTGTTTTACAAGCTAGATACTATTGGATAGTGGACTACACTATTATATGTTTCTATTATGCAATCAGTAATGACCAAGTAGCTATTGGTTGTTGGATCTGATTTGTTGAAGAGTTTTAAAGTTTTTTTTATACATCTGGACCTGAGAACAACTGATTCACCCCCCCTCTCTATTGTTCTAAATCATATTAACAATCCTCATCTTTACATAAATTCCTCTCTTACTATTTGCAGAAACTATGATTACCTAGATCACATTTCTCTCAAGGTATTCTTTTGGTCCCTTAAAGGAACCACAATGGAATAGTGTAGCTCTCTTTCAAATTATTTCATTTAAATATTCAACTATATAATGGATTCTTTTCTCATATGGTTCCAAGCAAACATTGGTAACAAGGTCACTATAACCAACCTTTTTCATTGTAAGAAAAATTTGAAGGAGAAAGTGATTGATTTGATATCAAGGTACCAATCCATGTCTATGAAGATTAGATGTGTCATACACAATGGTGACCTCCAAAGGATTTTCATTGACAACTTGCAACCAACTTTAAGAGAGAAAATCTCCTTGAAATTGTACCACAAATTTATTGTTCTCTGTAGTACTCTGACTAATTTTCAGTAACCATGGATCCATTTAGATATTCTTCTTTAAATATATATGGTGGTGCATCTTCCTTGGGTGGGTCTCAAAAAAACAAAGTCATGGATAGTGTTATTACAATTCCTCATATTGTAAAAATAAATTACTTCTCTATAAAACCTTAGAGGGATTTATTTTTAACTAAGTTAACTGAATCCTATGTGAGTATCCTAAAAACATTATTGAAAGAAAACATGTTAACCCTCCTTGAGATTCAACCTCTTCCCCAAAACCACCCATACCCTCATTTCTATGACTTTTCAACAACTTTCCAATATCATGGCATACTTGGTCATGACACGGAAAATTCCATAGATCTTCGACATCTTCTACAAGACCATATAGATAGTAATTCCATCTAGGTCGGTGAAAAGAATAAAAAAAGATAATAAGTTGATGGACAAGACAAATAGTGAGCTTAAAATTTAAGGTGATCCTTTTCCACTGAATTCAATAAACTATATCTCTACACCATCATCATCTTCTCTCCCTCCATTTGGTGATAGTCCATTTGTAAACATGGTGAATATCACTTCTACCTCACCCCATAACCAAAGGACATATAACATGGACATAACATTTACACCTTTGGGTTCCCCTACTATGGAGAGACTTCTCCCATGTACATCCCTACACAAATCAATATAAATGTCACAAGTGGCTTTATAGTTGACCTTGCACAAAAATTTCATATCATTAGGAGGTGTTGATGTAGGAATGATTACTAGGAGGGGGGTGAATCAGTAATCACAAATTCAAACTTAAACTCACCCAATTCAAACTGATCAAACTGATAAGCAATTTAACCTTTTAAACATTTATTCATCACAATAGGTAAAGTAGGCTTTAAATAACATGAAAAAAAATAAAACTCATCCAAAAAAATTTAACACCAAATATATCACATGGAAACCTAATCAAGGTGAAAACCACGATGTGAAAATTATGCTCACAAATTGTGTACTCTTTTGGAATATTCTATGTTAGGAGCTTTCTCGATTAAGAGTAACACCAACACTTTTAAATGTTACCTGATTAAGGAATTTTCCTTTAGAACTATTAGGATCTATGTCATTTTAGGATAATCCTTGTTAGAGGGCTTTAAACAGTCTTTATAATGTCACCTAGTTAGAGGATTTTACAATAGGACCTATTAGGATCCACTTGATTAAGGAATTTTTCTATTACAATTGTTAGAGAGTAACAGATAGAGAATGATCTATAATTTGCACTACCTTTGCTAGATTAGATCCAATTTAGTTCTAAAACTCAACAACATACTGTACTCTGCACTCTACCTTGATCGCATTCAATTCCAACACTTACTGATCAACCACAACATTTTGCAACTTTACATTCCTCTGACATTTAACAATTAGTTTCTTCTTTCTTTTTCCTTTAAGTAGAAATCTATTCCACCACCTTAACAAAACCTAAATCCAAAGATTCAAATTAATTATGTCATCAAAAATCACATTTGACCATACATTATTTATTTTCTCTTGACTGAGTCAGCTCAGATTCAATCTGTACCTTGGAACTTGTTCTGACTCCATAAACTATTTTGACCAAATAGAAACTTCTTGAAGAATATTCCTTAAACGTATTATCTCTATTAATGTGTTGTCAATAATTTCCAAAAATCACACATATACCTCCTAACTCTTTGAAAATCATCATCGATCCCAATAACAAATCAACATTCACTATCGCTCCTAAAATCTTTACAAATTATTCTTTGTTCACATGTTCACCTGTGCTCCTAGTTCACCATGTTTATCTAGTTCACCTATTTTTTCATCATCACTTCTAAATCATCAAATGACTTTTACCTTTGAAAATTTTAAGGTGTGATCTTAATCATATCATATTTACATTATTATAATTCATATTACATGATCACTCTAGATAATGCTATACGGATTTGAAATAACATTCAAATCATTTAACTATTTGTCACTAATTTCTTTAGCTATTACCCAATTTGATTCCATCATACATAACTTACTCAATTCTTCACATAAATAGGTTCTATCATAAACATATCATTATAACTCATCATTAAACCTTCATGTGCAATAAAAATACTTAATTTATTATGAAACTCATTTTTTTCTCTATTGAATATGTGGTGACATGCCAAAAAAGTTAGTCAAATAGTTGACATCAATGACAACCATATAGCTAATTTGTATGTCATAAAATCTTGTTACAATCTTCATCAGCTCATCATCAATCATAACCAACAATGTTTTCATGACATCTCTTCAACAATTATGCCAACAATCATCACCATTAATCAGTTATGCCAATAATTGATGCAGGAGCATCCTGGGTGTAAGAGCAATCTTGCATCACCCAAAAATATTTTTGTTTTTGTATTCAATAAGGGCTATCTCGTGCAGAGTTGCTATTTATGGAAACTTGTTGTTTTTAGTAAGTTGGTCATACGATCTTGGAATGTTCTGATTTTACATGTGGACGTTCATCTCAGTCATATCAGCCTGCCAGTAAAGTTTCATGGCTAGATCAGGTCTAGTTTTGAAGATATTGAAAATTTTTGGTATTGGCAGCAGGGTACAAAAAATTTGAACTTAGTTTTGAAGGCTTTAGAGGCCCTGGATGAGGTCAAAAATTTGGGTGACAGGCGCTTGTGCAAGTCAAGTTTGTAGAGCACTTTTTGGCCTTTCTGAAATGGGGTTATAATAGTCAATCGGGTCAACTGGTGATGACTTATGGTCTCCGGAAGTCGAGTCACCTGAAATGGCGAAAAATAATTTTCCTTCAAAATTTCTATTCGGGTTTCAAAAGTTATTTTGAGCTGACTTTGATGTAATAAATTGAAAAAAATAAAATAATTCTAAGTTTGGTCGGCCCTAAGGGCTAAATTTTTGGAACCTTCTCGGCGGTGGAAAATGCCTATATAAAGAAGGCCCGTAGTGTTGTCTAGGGCAGTTCTGGGTATTAGATCTAGGTATTGATTTGAGGCTTTGTCCTACAAAATATTGTAAGAGAATGCCCATGTGGCTTTGCATATTATAATTCTGAAAGTTTGTAATTCCACATTTGTGGAGATAATAAGAAGCCAATTTTTTGTTCTTGCATATTGTTGTTGTTTCTCTGTTTCTGTTATGTGTTTGTGGTATTAAGGGGAGCACCCTTCATCAAGTGGTATCAGAGCAGGAGTTCCTGAGTGTGTAAATAGATCGCCGACTATGAGGTAGTTTGCACCAGGACCATGGTTAGGGTTTCAGCATTCCCTTACAATATTCTATAGGACAAAGCCTCAAATCAATACCCAGATCTACTACCCAGAATTGCCCTAGACAACACTACGGGCCTTCTTTATATAGGCATTTTCCACCGCCGAGAAAGTTCCAGAAATTTAGCCCTTAGGGCCAACCAAACTTAGAATTATTTTATTTTTTTTAATTTATTACATCAAAGTCGGCTCAAAATAACTTTTGAAACCCGAATAGAAATTTTGAAGGAAAATTATTTTCCACCATTTCAGGTGACCCGACTTTCGAAGACCATAAGTCATCACCAGTTGACCCAATTGACTATTATAACCCCATTTTAGAAAGGCCACGAAGTGCTCTATAGGCTTGATTCACGCAAGCGCTTGTCACCCAAATTTTCAACCTCATCTGGGGCCTCTAAAGCCTTCAAAACTTAGATGAACCTCCACATGTAAAATTAGAACATTTCAAGATCGTATGACCAACTTACTAAAAACAAGTTTCCATAAATAGCAGCTCTGCACAAGATAGCCCTTATTGAATACAAAAATAGAAATATTTTTGGGTGATGCAAGATTGCTCTTACACCCAGGATGCTCCTGCATCAGACACCTGGGGTAATTTGAGAAGTGACCCCGTCATGTCTCAGGTGTGTAGAGGAAAACCAAGATGGTTAACCTCCTCTTTTGTCAGCCATGATGAATATTCAATAGGTCATCCTTTCCACTTGACCAGATATTCTTCATATGTCCTGTTCCTTGTGCTTCTGCCAACATGACTATCCAGTATATCCTCAATCTCTTTGGTATCTGAACTAGTTGCTAGAATACTCCACTGTGCTATTGTGATCTCATCTTCAACACCTCCCTCATGATACTCTGTCAGATCTGAAATGTTAAACACTGGTGAAATATTCAGCTCAGTAGGCAATTCTACTTCATATGCATTTCCTGAATCATGCTTCTTCAGTATTTTACATGGCCCAAACTTCTTCATTTTCAATTTGTTATATGTACCAACTGAAAATCGCTCCTTCCACAAATGAGCCATGATCTCATCTCCAACCTAAAATTCCTTATGCCTCCTTTTCACATCTGCCTTAGCCTTATACTATGCATTCATCTTGGTAATATGCTTCCTCACCTCCTCATGGATGTTCTTCAAGTGTTCTACAAAATCTTCAGCTTTAGCACTACTTATTTCTCCTTTATCTATCTTTCTCAACTCGGATGTATTTCTGGGACTACTCCCATAGACAATATAGAATGGTGATTTACCAATGCTCCTCTTGACATAATTATTATATGTAAATTCTTCCTGTGGTAAAATCAAATCCTATCCTGTTGGCTTATCTCCAACCAAACATCTAAGCAAATTTTCCAAACTCCTATTCACCACCTCTATCTGTCCATCAGTCTGTGGATGATGTGATGAACTGAACTTCAAAGTTGTTTTCAACTTCTTCCATAATGTACGCCAAAAATATCCAATGAACTTAGTGTCCCTATCTGAAACTATACTCTTTGGAAAACCATGTAGTCTCATTACTTCTCTAAAAAACAATTCTGATACATGAACAACATCATTAGTCTTCTTACAAGGAATAAAATATGTCATCTTTGAAAATCTGTCAACTACCACAAAAATTGAATCATGCCCCACTGTGTCCTTGGTAAACCAAGAACAAAGTCCATACTGATATCCTCCCAAGGCTTCTCTGGTACAGGTAATGGCTGATACAACCCTGTATTCTACTTCACTCTTTTCGCCATCTAACATACTCTACAACTCTATACAAACTTGTTAACATCTTGCTGCAACTATGGCCAATAATAATTCTCACTAACGAAAGCAAGGGTTTTATCATGACCAAAATGTCCAGCCAATCCTCCGCTATGCTTCTCCTTGATGAGATTCTCCCTCATAGAACTTCTTGGAATGCACAACTGACTCCCTCTAAATAGCATATCATCTCAAATGATGAAATCCAGCCACTTCATCCTGTCTAGAGTAACAGGTTCTTTACAAGCTTTCCAAGCTTCACCAAAATTAGGATCCTTTGGATACAAATGCTTGAGTTCCTTGAGCCCAACCACCTCAATCTACATCTCTGTCAAAAATAGTTGCCTTCTGCTAAGTGCATCTGCAACCCTATTAGACTTTCCACTTCTTTGTTTCAAAAAAAATGTATTACTCTGCAAAAACTCAACCCATTTTAGATTCCTTTGATTCAACTTTCCTTGACTATTCAAATATTGCAAAGCTTGATGATAAGTATACAAAAAAAACTCCTTAGGAAGCAGATAGTGTCTCCACTTCTTCAATGCTTGCACTATAGCATAAAATTCTTGATCATAAACAGAATATTTTCTCTTGGCATCATTTAACTTCTCACTAAAATAACCAAAAGTTTACCTTCTTGGCTCATAACAGCTCCTATTGCAGTACCACTAGCATCACAATCTACTTGAAACACCTTATTAAAATTAGGAAGTGCTAAAATGGGTTGTTTTGTAACCTTTTGTTTCAACAGTTTAAAAATCTTATCTACCCCATTAGTCCACTTGAACTCTTTTCTATCCCCTCTCATTGTTTCAGTCAAGGGTTCACAAATACTGCTAAAATTTCTGATAAACTTTCTATAAAAGCTAGCCAAACCATGAAAAGACCTTACCTCAGTAGTACTCCTTGGAGTAGGCCATTCAAGGATAGCCTGTACCTTCTTGGGGTCCATTTTAAGACCTTCTGCTGAAACTACAAATCTCAAATATACTAACTCTTTCTTCACAAAACTGCACTTCTTCAAATTAATCAACAATTTCTCATCTCTTAACTTCTCAAAAACCATAAAAATATGCATCATATACTCTTCCAATGTCTTACTAAAGATCAAAATATCATCTAGGTACACAATGACAAACTTACCCAAAAATTCTTTCAGAATCTCATTCATGAGCCGCTTGAAAGTGCTTAGTGCATTGGTTAGCCCAAAAGGCATGAATAACCACTCATACAGTCCTTCCTTTGTCTTGAAGGCAGTCTTCCATTCATCTCCTTCTCTAATCTAAATCTGGTGATATCCACTCTTCAGATCTATCTTTGAGAAATAGACAGCCCCACTCAAACAGTCCATAATATCATCCATTCGTGGCAATGGAATCTGGTACTTGATTATGATCTTGTTTATTGCTCTAGAATCTGTACACATCCTCCATTCTCCATTCTTCTTTGGTGCTAATATCACTGGTATAGCACAAGGACTCAGACTCTCTCGAATCAACCCCTTTTTCAATAACTCATGTACTTGTCTGTTCAACTCTTCACTTTCTGTTGGTGTCATACTGTGTGCTGCCTTGTTTGGAAAACTGGCTCTTGGAATCAAACTCGTTTGATGATTGATCTTCCTTACCAGTGGTAATCCATCAGGTACATTATTAGATACAATATCTTGAAACTCATTCAACAAATTTGCAACCTCTACAGGTACATCCTCTACTTCCTCTTTACCAGCTTTTGGAATTAACGCAAAACACATGCTCATGCCTCATACCATCTAGGAATTTTGTTCCATCAACAAAAGTTATTCTTGCATTACCACATACCTTTTCTTCAGTCTCCTTCAAGGGCTTTAGCTTATGTCACACTCTATCCTTTGTTAGGGAATAGGTATTCGCATGACCATCATGTACAAAACATCTATCAAACTGTCACGGCCTACCCAACAACATGTGACATGCATCCATAGGTATGATATCACATAGTACCTCATCATGGTACCTACCAATCTTGAACTTTACTAGGCACTATTCACTGACCATGACCTTGTGGTCATCCTGCACCCAGGAAATCCGATATGGATGTGGGTCTTTCTGTCTCTTGAGCTTCAACTTTGTCACCATCTCTTCTAACACCAAATTGTTAGTGCTTCCACTATCAATAATCACATCATAACATTTACCCTCACACTTGCATCTAGTGCAAAATAGGCTCCTCCTTTACTCAGGTTCATTCTCACCACTCAATGGGACTCTTCTATTAATCAGCGTTTCTCCTCTTTTAGCATCTTCAGAATTTGATGATCTGGCATCTTCATCTACATGTGCAACCATGGCCTAACCTTCATTCCTCCTATCCGTCCTTCCTTGGCATTGAGGATATTCAAATCCCCTATGACCTTCTTCTCCATAATGAAAGCATGTTCTGCGGAAGCCTCCTCTTCCTGAATCTTGTCCTCTTCCTCTTCCTCTCTGATCTCTATTGTTTTGATCTTGAAAATGATTGGAATTGTTTCCTCTCTGATTTTGACTACTACTGGCCTCATCCTTCTTTTTCGGATCTTCATTTCAGCCTCCATATGACCGTCCACCAGATCATCCACCATGACCCCTTCCATTTTGTCTACTCTTGAACTTCTTGTTAAGATTTTCCTCTACTTTTAGGGCAAACTGGTATGCCTCTTCAATACTATTCATTCAAACCAAATTCAGCTCCTCCTGAATGCTTGACCTCAACCCATTAACCCATTAAGGTAACGGGCAACTTTCTCCTTGTCAGCTTCTGCATGGCCTATTTTGATGAGGATTCGATAGAACTTCTCTGTATACTCCTAAATAGATCTTCCTACCTGCTTCAAACTTTGCATCTTCTTCAGTAGGTCAAGCTCATAATCAACAGGAATGAATTGCTACTTCAATTTATCCACCATTTGATCCCATTTTGTGATTTTATCTTTCCCTCTTCTATTTCGCTCCAATTGAATCTCTTGCCACTAGATCTTCACATGACCTTTCAGTCTGGCCTTTGCGAATTTGACCCTATCAGGATCCTCAATATCTTCATACTCAAAATATTCTTCACATTTATTGATCCAGTCAATCAAATCCTCTGGGTTAAGATTTCCTGAAAATGTAGGAACCTCAATCTTAGGTCTTTTTCCGATCTTGGAAATGGTCTGAAAAAGTCTTTCTTCCTCCTGGTTCACAACTTTGACTTCTCCTTCTTGATCTTCTTCTTCGGCTTCATCCTCACTTTCGTCTCTGACATTAAGATTCATTCCTCTGTGAATCTCATGTTGCAATGCTCACACTTGTCTCTGGAGTGCTCTAACCTCAAGTGTTACAACACTAGCTCTTCTACCACGTTCCCTTTGAGGAGGCATTTTTATGATGCATGCTGAAACCCTAACCATGGTCCTGGTGCAAACTGCCTCATAGTCGGTGATCTGTTTACACAGAAACCCTAACCCATAGTCTTGGTGCAAACTGCCTCACAATCGGTGATGTGTTTACACATAAACCCTAACCCACGGTCCTGGTGCAAACTGCCTCACAATCGATGATCTATTTACACACTTAGGAACTCCTGCTTTGATACCACTTGATAAAGGGTGCTCCCCTTAATACCACAAACACATAATAGAAATAGAGAAACAACAACAATATGCAAGAATAGAAAATGGGCTTCTTATTATCTCCACAAATGTGGAATTACAAACTTTCAGAATTATAATATGCAATGCCACATGGGCTTTCCCTTACAATATTCTATAGGACAAAGCCTCGAATCAATACTCAGAACTATCCCAAACTACCTAAGACAACACTACAACCTTCCTTATATAAGCAATTTTCCACCACTTGGGAAGGTTCCAGAATTTTAGCCAAGAAGGCTGACCAAACTTAGAATTATTTTATTTTATAATTTATTACATCAAAGTCGGCTCAAAATAAATTTTGAAACCCAAACAGAAATTTTGAAGGAAAATCATTTTTTGCCATTTCAGGTGATCCAACTTCCGAAGACCATAAGTCATTGCCAGTTGACCCGATTGACTATTATGACCCCATTTTGGAAAGGCCACGAAGTGCTCTACAAGCTTGACTTATGCAAGCACCTGTCACCCAAATTTTTGACCTCATCCGAGGCCTCTAAAGCCTTCAAAACTGAGTTCAAAGTTTCTGTACCCTCTTACCAATACCGAAAATCTTCAATATCTACAAAGCTAGACTTGATCCATCAATGAAACTTTACTAGCAGGCTGATATGACCAAAATGAACCTCCAGGGAAGAAATCAGAACATTTCGAGATCGGATGACCAACTTACTAAAAATAGAAAGTTTCCATAAATAGCAGCTCTACACAAGATAGCCCTTATTGAATACAAAAACATAAATATTTTTGGGTGATGCAAGATTGCTCTTACACCCAAGATGCTCCTGCATCACAAAGGTAATTTTCCTTCAAATTTTCCCTTACCTCTTTTCTCTCTTCTAGCTATCAGTGCAACAAGTTCTTCCATCTTCTTTTCTTCTTCCATTATCTTCTGCCATTCCTTGGTATACTCACCAAGCTCTTCTCTAAGGTCTTCTTTGCTTGTGCTCAGAAGTGCAGATACTTTCTTGTGTGTGGATGCCCTAAATGTAGATTCAACTTTAGGAGCAACTTCTCCTAATTCTGCAACTTCAAAGGTGGTTAACTTTGCAATCAACATCTCTTTCCTAAAGTTTGGAGTCAAGGGTATAGTTTCTTGAATTCACATTGCCTTGAATTTATAAGTAGGAGTTAGAGATCTGAGAATCTTTACAATGACTTCATCTTCATCATAAGTACCTCCACAATTTTTGATTCCAACTACAACTTATGTAACCCTTTGAACATAGGCTTTAATGCTTTCATCTTCATTCATTTGCAGCTTCTCCATCTTTGTCTTCTAGTTCTGGAATTTCACTTGTTTGGTATATTTGTCTCCTTCATAGAGTGCCTCTAATCTATTCCAAATTTCATGTGCTGAATTCAGATCTTTAATTTCAGTAAACTCACCCTCAGATAGTGCACTGATCAATGCTTCTCTTGCGACCATGTTGCATGAAAATAGTTTCTTTTCATCATTGGTGGCTGACCCTAAGTCATTCTTAGCCTTCAAAGTTTCTTTCTTCACAATCATCAAGTAGTCTATGCCCAAACATAGCAAATGTGTTCGCATCTTGTTTTTCCAATTGTCAAAGTTTTCAGGATCAAACTTAGGATTATCCTTCCTATAGAATTCCATTTTCCAAGATCACCTCAAGTTGTTAAGCTTTCTCTTTGAGGACCACAAGCTCTGATACCAATTGTTAGGATTAACAATCCACAATACAACTAAGAGGGGGGGTGAATCAGTTGTATGACAGAATATTAAATTTTAAACTTTAAGCTTATCAATATTAGATCTAATGAACACAATGAATGCCAACACAATAACACAATATTTTGGTTATGGGGAAACCCTGTTAAAGGTAAAAGCCCTGGTGGGAATTAGCACCCACTAATGATGTACTGAGAGTATAGTAATCCTTGTTAGAAGATATAGCCCTGTTAGGAGATTATTGAAACATTACAGTACATAGTCCTTGTTAGAGGATAGACCCTGTTAGGAGTCAAGAACAAAAGAGGGCTCACTCCCCAAGGTTCACTTTCCAAAGAAGGTTAAGTCCACCTTCTAAACTCACTAGTTCGCAACAAGTGTAAATGAAGAAATACACAATCTTTTGAACTGTTTTCCAGCAAGTGTCTTTGCTTGATCAGTTCCAATGAAGTCCACCAATAATCCTCTGCTCTACATATAGAAGACACAAGTTCACAACCTCCTTATATCATGTTGGCAAACAGATTGTTCTTCTTTTCAAACTCCTTTTATTTGCCCAATTTATATCAAAGAACAATTTTACTCAATAGTTGGGAAACTATTTCTGAGAATATCTAGTTTCCCTCTGAATTGAGGTACAACTCCCTATATGAAAAATCTTCAATGAATTATGTTTCAAATCTTATCCCTACTACAAATAAGTTCTTAACTAGAGAACAATAGAGGAAAACTGAGTTCCACCCAGGCAAGTGAAATCTCAGGCGGGATTTAAATGCAAAGATGCTATGTTGTGACCTTCACAATCTTATGAATTTCCCAACAAAGCAATTATGAAAAATGCAAATTATGAGATGCAATGGAAAAATGATTATGCAAATTATGAAATGCAAATGAAGTAGCTAATACAATTCCACAACCAGTTATAATTCTATGATTATCCTACTGATTGGCTAAACTGAAAACAATAGAACAAAACTCTGTTTATTTATCATTCCCAATTCAACACAATGAAATAACACAAGATATAGTTGGACAGAAAATAAATGGCACTGGACTTGATTGTCTCTGCAACTAGCTTCACACTAGAAATTTTGCCAACCTTCTATTAACTTCTTTCAAAGAATTTATAGAGTTTACAATGTATCATGCTCGTAGGGACTGATGACCTTTCAATTTTCATGAATACAAAAAGATTGGGAACAAATAACTTTGAAAATACAATGAAGAGGAATCAATTTGACTCTGTCCCTTCACCTTCCCTCACTAATATTAATCTCTTCCAATACATCATCTTGATCAATGAAAACTTCATCACCTTGAAAAATGGTGTGCCCGTGATCCCTGTTGAGAGGTCTGACATAACACTTCCACCGTATTTAATCATTTCTCTATTATGAATCCTTCCTGATTTATCCTTTATATTAAGTTGATCCTCATAAAACATATTACAAAATAGCAATGATTATCCTTTAGACCTGTAGTGCTTTGCCCATTTTTTGCACGTCAAAGTTAAGTGCGAGAGCGATTATAACTTAGACTAGTCGCATGATCGCATAACAATACTTTAATCTATGCGATCATAAGACCGCTCCCTAATTGGTCAACTTCCACAAGCATCTTCGGTCCCACCTAGACATATGGAAGGATCCCACTTTACCCACTAAGCATCTCCTGCAACATCTCAGTAAAGCGGAAGCTGTCGACGAAGGATCTATCTTCATGCTTGCATCATATGATAGCCAGCGTACATGAAACACCTTTACATGTGTCATAATCTTGCATGATCGCAAAGAATCTCACACACCATAGCGACAAAGTGACCACCGTCGATTTAACCTCGTAGGCAAACTTTTTTTTGGACCCACCAAGCTACGTGTCTCAATCCCGCTATGCCGCAAGGAAAAGGCTACCGTCGATTCTGACCAAAGGGAAAACATGAACCAGGCCCGCATCTGTTGAGGAGTCCACATGGCTACATCTCGCATGATCGCATGGTAGTTCTATTAGTCATGTGATCTTGCGAGGACCGTAGATCTGGAGACCGCAACAAGGAACCCGCGACCCCACCATCAATGTATTACCCCACCAGCCAATGAAAACTAGACAAGTCACCGCACAAGGACCCACCACCAGAGCTGAAAGCCTCTGCTTGACCATTTGTCGCATTTGCGCCATTGGCGTATGTGGGTCCCAGCAAGCTTTATTGTTGCATGATCGTATGGTATTATTTTAATCCATGTGATCATGCGACCACTCTTTTCTAACCGTCACAAATGCACGGTGAGGTTAATGCTCAGCTCTCCTGGACACATGGAAGTATTTCATGTTTTTCATAAAAGTAAACTTCACACAACTTGAATCCTGCGAAAACATGAAAACCGTTGATTCTGCCAACTGGAAAGTCCTTCTTCAACCTACACTGTAGATTAAAGGGCATGTGGAAAATCTTTAACTTAAGTGATGCTTCCAGATGAATAAAGAGACATGCACCCACCTGTCAAAGATGAATCAAAAGGTAATGAAAGATTATAAAACCTGACACAAGCAAAGACTGTTGAAACATTTCGAGCTCGGGTAGAAACATTGAAAAGATTGAACAAACGGCTCTGTCACTACATTTTCTTCCTGATTCTTTGCACACACTTGAAGATCATGTATCTCAAACATTTACCTAATTGAGAAGAAGAATCAATTGGAGCATCAAGACTTTGCCAGGTTAGGAACTATAACCTACCTAATGATAAAGAGACTTTAGAACCACCCAACTAGCTTGAACAAAGAAGGTAAAGTGAGGGGAACCTGGCAAAATCATCCTACCCTAGGGAAGACTTAGACTTAGACACAGACATGACTATGATACCAAAATTTTCCACTTGACAGCATAGCCATAGGATGAAAAGTGGGGCAACATATCACACATATCACATTCATGTCTCTTCCAAAGAGAAGACCTTTTATTTATACCTTATTACATTTTACCAAGAATAGGTCAGCCCATAAGGCTTTCCTAATTACAAATAATTACATAGGCCCTTGCTAAGATACACACGGTAGCACAAACAAGTTTACAACAATTAAGGACTAACATCCTTGAATTATGCTTGCCAAACAAAACACACACTTCATTCCCTGAGTTGGCTTCATAATAAGCCATCACTAGAGCACACGCCACAGATGAGGTCACCAATCATTCCATACCTTGCACTGACTAATGAACATCTATCAGTACCTCTTCCATCATCCTTCAAGATCACATACCTTGAATCAAATCCCTCTGAAATCTATACCAAAATCTCAAAGACTAACTCTATCAATTCTCACTGTCACAGTCCAGTGACCAGTCTTTACCAAAACAGTTGTATCTTCCTTAATATGCATCCATTAATGATGTGATCTTAGATATAAGATCACTACATCCATCTGAACTTTCATCTGACTTCGCAGCATCTGAAACATCCGTACACCTTTTGTACACTGTGATTACCAATCTGGTTCCTTCATAGAAGCATATGTTGACATCAATGACAAAATAAAAATGACAATAGTATGAGTGCCCATTCAGTAACGTAGTGATTAAACATATTAAATGTCTCAATCACCACCCATGCATTAGCAATATCCAGCAAGATTATGGTGAAACTTTTGCACCTATTGCTAGACTAGAGGGAGTTCAAATGTTACTTGCATATGCAGCACATAAGAAGTTTAAAGTCTATCAAATGGATGTTAAGTCTTCTTTTCTGAATGGGGTACTAGAAGAGGAGGTCTACATAGAACAACCAAAAGATTTTTTTGATCCAGACAAGAAAGACATGGTATGTAGACTACATAAAGCTTTATATGGTTTAAAGCTGTGTGTGTGAAAATTGTACCTAGCTGCAGACACAACACTTCAGTAAAACATTAGAGGTTAGCAAAATCAAAATCTGCAGATAAATAAAACTAAGCTAACTAGACAATTTATTGTCTTCTAGTAGGTGCGAGTATGATTTTCTCAGATTGAAATCGAGATCAGTGACAATGCAACACCTAAACAAAGGATTTGAATGCTAAAAGATGAAAAACTGTATGAATGCAGATTAATCTATTTTTTTGGATTTTGTATGCAATAAGAATGAAAAACTTGAATAAATCTAATCTAGAATGAATCGAAATGATATGCAGATTATTTTAAGAACAATATGAATGAATGAATGCTATGATATGAAAACTATGCAAAAACTTATGACCAACAATGAAAGATCTCACAAATCGCCTGTGCAAGTGCTTAATCCTTCAATTGCAAATTCGCTAGAGTAATTGTGCAAATTCGAGGGTTGTTTTGTGAAGAGATGAGCCTTGTTTTTATAGAAATCTAGGGTTTGAGGATGCATTGAGAAAAGCCATAAATCACTCTTGATAAACTCAGGTTGATTTTTGAGTTAACAAGAAATTAGAAATAGATCAACTCACAAAATCATGTAAATCATGTAAAAATAGCTTTTTAACTCAAATCAGAAGTTTAGATCAATTTTCAACTCAAAATAGATGTTGAGTTTCCAAAAGATAACAACTTGAACTGATTTTCTGATTTAAAGTTTAACTGCTCTTTCAAATGTGCATAGATAATTATGAATTAATTTTAAAATAAAGTGATTTATCTTCAACTTAATTGATTTTGAATTAAAACAATTGATTTATGGGTTAATCAATTATTAAATCAAACTTTTATTCAAAAACTATATCATTAAATATTGACAACTGACATTAATTAATTAAATGAGAATTTAATCAATTAGTCATGAGATTTTTTATTTATTGTGAATGATTAATTAATACAATTTAGGAAAAAATCTAATTAAATAATTAAGTGGTAGAATTAAATCTAATTAATTAAATATTCATCATATTCAATTAATCAAATTTTAGGATAAATAGGATTTATCGCCAAATAATTATTAAATTAAAGATAATTATGATAAATTAGGAATATTCCCATGCAGAATTAAGATAATCAATTAGGTTTTTGATAAACTGATGTGCAGATGTGCCTTAGGTTAGGACTTTGATGTCGATTTCATTCAATCTGAAGATGTAAGAGGTTAATGAACCTATAGCCCATTTTTGGTGTATTACATTTTGCCCCTCTTTGAATTACTGTGCAAAGCGCAGTGGTGCAAAGATTAGCCTGTGTTTTATGTAGATGTATGAAACTGATTTGAAAGATTAACCATTTCTGAGATAAAAATTAATTGAAAGATTTGAAGATGTTAGGTTTACGCCCTGATTGACCAAAGATAATGTTAACTATAGCAACAATGAACCGGTGATTACGAAAAAGTATCAAAACACCTGATTCTGAACCTTATGATTACAAAGAAGTGAGTGACCTGATTCCATACCTGAATGCCTAGAGGAATCATAGTGGTATCACATCTGAATCCTTTAGATACGAAGAACCAAGGAAATGACGCTAATGAACCGATGGTTAAGAAAAGCTGATACAGTTTACAAGATAGATTAGGATACCAGATTGATATGGATTTTGATGAATCTTATATGCCCCAAGCAATGTGCCCCAAGAGACGAGGTCTTTAGATGAATCAGCAACTAGATGTGGTTGTCATCTTGATCACTGAGGAAAGATTTGATTAACAGAATTAGATTGACAGACTTTGAATGATGTGTAATACCATGCCCCCTTCAGGATGAAAATCAAAATCTGACAAGAAAAGCCAGCGTTAAATGATTTAGAAGCATGTTAATTGATTTGAGAATTGGTTATACACATTCAAGAACACGTTCTGCATCATTTAAAGGTCTTGGAGACCAAGTTTGATTGGGTTTGACAATGAGTTGACCATGGTTGACCAAGTTGAAATTCTGATAGTTTGATGTTAGATAATCAGTTAAGTTAAATTCTAGATTTCTGTGATGATTGAAGGTTGATTATGCAAGCAATCGGTCGTCCTGGGTCTGAAAATTCTTAATCGCGATTTTGACATAGTAAACGATCTCAAATTTTGATTTTGATCTCGAAAATGGATTCAGAATGTCGAAATTAGCCAAGGGTTAATGATATATATATATGAGATTGATTTTTGGTTATGACTTCATGTGTACTTGTCATTTTGTGTATGATGATATCATGTGATGTGTAAAATTATTTGATTAGTGTAGAATGTATGGAATATGCAATGTAATGGTTTCTTTCAAATGTATGGATTATGCAATACAATTGATTATGGATTATGGAAATGTGTGATTTTGATGATTCTCATGTATGCAATGCAATGCAATAGATGGAATGATCATGAAATATAATGTAAATGCAACGATACACATGCTATGTTTTGCAGGTATTGAAGACAAGTACTCAGTCTTATGTCAAAAGGATGTTTAACCCAGGATGGTGACTTCTTGCAATTCTACAAGGAAACCTTCGTGTGAGATTCAGCTCTTCATGTCAAGTTTAAGTTTAGTTTAGAAGAATCATTTAATAATTTTAAGTGCATTCAACAATTTGTGAGATCATGCAATCATGCAAAGTGCAAAATGACATGCAGAATGAAATGCAAACCTAAAACCTAGGACCTAGTCACTGATCATGTGTCGATTTGTTTTCATCATTGAACTTTTTAGGTAACCAAATAAATCAATACAATGCCTACTAGTCAGGAAACTACAGACATATCAATATTGATTTGTATGCGCAAGAATCAATATAATGCCCACTGGTTAGACAACCATGGACATATGAATATTGAGTTTGTTTTCAGAATGTCAGATTAGATATAAGCACCAAGGTAGAAATGCCAAGATGACCTGAATATCATATCCATTTTGATATAGCAATTTGTATAAGCATCAAAACATAAACGTCATGATGACCTGAATACACCTTATGGTACAAACACATCAAGCAATCAAGAGATTATTCTAAATCCAATGTGAATTACCCGTAGTGACCCTTTATCATTCACATCCTTAGGTAAGATCGCATTTCATAGTAGGAGTAAGAATTCACTCAAAAAGACCATAGTTAGATCATAATTCCTTGAATTTTTTGGGTATCAATGGTCGAGGTACTCATGGCCATCCAATATGAGATAGAGGCTCTTACAGATGGATACCATTTCAATCCAAAATTTCCAAAGTTAGATTTTCACATACAAGCAGAAGACAAAGAAAAGATTATGCCCCCAATCATCACTCTCTAAATCCCATAAAGGATATCATCGAAGAGCTTGAGGGAACACAATATGAAAAAATCTCAATGTGAATCAGTAAGCATACAAGGAGAATCATGTAAAGCATAGATTGTTGTCCGTTTGTGTTGATGTTTGATTGCAAAATCCTTTTTGGAGAGGAGACTGACTGACTAACTCGGATGTAGCTTCGAAGGACCTTGATTGCATATGACTCATCTAAGATACACTGGAGACCATAGGATATGACATTGATTGCCCCCAAGTTTTGAACATTGATAGGACACAGACATTTGATCCAATTGGTGTACAGACTGACTTATTGAAAATAGGAAAGTAGAAACAAACTGGGAGGTATGTACAAACTAAAGCAAGACTGAAAGCTAGGAAAGACCAAGATTGTGCTGATAGATGGAGAATTTTGAAACAAGTGGCATCTATTTGCTGGGTTTTCACCATCTTGACAAAGATTCTATTTTTTCTACGAAGGCACCTATTTCCAGGTTTTCACCAAGGCACTTTTTATTTTTCTCATTTTTTTGTATTTTTCATTTTTTTCAATTTTTTTGTACTTTTGATATTTTTTTATTTTTTTTGTGAATCATCAAGGCACCTATTGCTAGGTTTTCACCAAGATGTTCATTTTTTTAGTACTTTTTCTGATTTTTATAATTTTTAAGACATTTTGTAAAGACTGAATGCCTTAGGCGTAGAATTTCTTCAAATGGAGAATGTTGATTGGTTCTCGGAGCTGTTCTCCTTTAGTCATTGAGAGTTGATAGGCTCTAGAGCCAAAAGTAGCAATGATAACAAAGGGACCCAGCCATTTGGGTTCAAACTTCCCCTTGCACTCTCTATGTGATTGATTTTTAGGATTTTCTCTCAAGACTAGATCACCAACCTGAAATTCTCTGTGTCTAACTTTTTTATTGTAACCTCTAGACATTCTCTTCTGATATACTCTAAGATGATAATACGCTACTTGTTTGCACTCATCTAGTAGTTCAATTTCTTGCAACCCAGACACTATGTAGTCATCATCAGTTACTAGACCATGCTTTTTGATTCTTAGTGATGGGATTTCAACCTCAATAAGTAGTACCACTTCAGACCCATAAACTAAAGTGAATGGTGTAGCCCCAATGGGCATTCTGATACTTGTTCTGTAGGGCTAGAGAGTTGGATTGATCATGAGATGTCAGTCTCTTCCTATTTTATTAACTGTGTGATGCAAGATTTTCAATAGATTCTTGTTTGAAGCCTATGCTTGTCCATTCCCTTGGGGATAATAGATAGATGACCAATGTTGTGTAATCTTGAATTTTTTGCATAGATCATCTAAGTCTCTATTCTTGAATTGTCCACCATTATCTATAATTATAGAGTGTGGAATACCATACCGACATATGATGTAGTTTATAATGAACATGGAAATTTTCTTGCCGATTACTTGAGTCAAAGGGACTGCTTCTACCCATTTTATGAAATAGTCTATAGCTGTAATAATATGGGTATGCCCATTAGAAGAATGAGGATGTATGGCTCCTATAAGATAAATGCCCATTGGTGAAAAGGCCATTATGTAGTAAAGGGAATTAGATCTCTCCTTGGTGCATGAATTAAGTTACCATGTACTTGGCACTTTTGATGATTCTTAGAAAACTTGATAGCCTCTTTCTCCATTTCAGACCAATAGTACCCAGCCCTAATAAGTTTTTGAGCTAGTGTTAAACCATTGGAAAGTGATCCACAAATACCATCATGGACTTCCTCTAATGCACATTGAGACTCTTCCCATTCTAAACATCTAAGGAGTGTACCATCTAGACCTTGTTTGTACAGATCGTTACCAATGATGACATACCGGGATGCATTGTGGATAAGGTATCATTTCTCATGGCAGTTGAGGGTATCGGGAATGATTTGATCTTGGAGATAGGAGAAAAGGTTTTTGTATCTAGATGAAACATGAACAACAATAATGCAGATCATGTGGGTTTTAGGGGAATCATATGTAGGATAAGATAGTGCTTCCACCAGGAACTCATAGCGTAGCTCATGTTTGGGCTGCTGTAATAAAGTAGATAGTGTTGCCATAGTGTTAGTAGCTTTATTCTCTATTCTAGGTATTTTCTCAAAGGTGATAGATATGAAATATTTCTTTAGATCATCTACCATTCTTTTGTATGGGATTAGCTTTCCATCTTTCTTTTGATACACATCATTGACTTGGTGTATGACAAGTTGTGAGTCTCCATGAATGTGTAGTTTTGTTACTCTCCATTCAATTGCTATCTTCATGCCATTAAGAAGGGCTTCATATTCAACAATATTGTTTGTGCAAGGAAACTTTATTTGAATTCTTTAGGAATTGAGTATCCTTGAGGAGTGATGAACAATATGCCTGCTCCAGATCCATTCTTTGTATAGGAGCCATCAAAGAATAACTTCCATGCTCTAGAAGAAAGATTCATGATAGAAGAATCTAGGAATTCCATTTGCATTGGTGTATCATCAAAAAAAGGTGCATCAACCAGTTGATCATCAATAACTTGTCCTTTGATAGCTTTTCTTTCAACATATTCAATGTCAAATTCACTTAATAACATCACCCATTTAGCTAGTCTACCTGTGAGGGAAGCTTTTCTTAGTAGGTACTTTAATGGATCAATCTTAGCTACCAAATGTGTGGTATGAGCCAACATTTAATGTCTCAGTTTCTATGATGCAAAGATCACAGCTAGACAAGCTTTTTCAATCATTGAATAGTTCTTCTCATAGGCTACCAATGTTCTACTGATATAGTATATAGCTCTTTCTTTCTTGTTCTCATCATGTTGTGCTAGCAATGCCCCCAGTGATGTATCTGTGGCGGAGACATATAAGATCAATGGCTTCCCTTGAATAGGAAGCATCAAAATAGGAGGATTTGATATATATTTCTTGATATGATTAAAGTTCTTTTCACATTCCTCATTCCATGCAAAGGTCACACCCTTATGTAATGTCTTTGTGAAAGGTTGTGATATGTCTGCTAGCTGAGATATGAAGTGTCTAATAGATTGTACTCTCCCTTGTAATGTTCTCATTTGACTGATATTATTAGGAGGTTTCATCTCTATGATAGCTTTAACTTTTGTTGGATCTACTTCAATTCCCTTCTTTGAAACAATGTAACCTAAGAGCTTTCCAGAAGTAACACCAAAAGCACACTTCTTAGGGTTCAGTCAGAGACTAAACTTCTCCATTCGATCTAGTATTTTTCTCAAGTCATTTAGATGTTTAGATCTTATCATAGATTTTGCTAAAGTATCATCAACATAATCCTCCATAGTTTGATGCATCATGTCATGAAAGATAGACATCATAGCTCTTTGATATGTAGCACCAACATTCTTAAGCCCAAATGGCATGACATTCCAACAAAAGGTACCCCATGCACATGTGAAAGCAATTTTCTCTTGATCCTCTGGAGCAATTTTGATTTGATTATATCCAAAAAAACCATCCATTAAAGAATACATCTCGAAGCCTACAGTCATGTCCACTATCATATCAATGTTAGGTAGTGGAAAATCATTCTTAGGGCATGCTTTGTTTACATCTCTAAAATATGTGCAGACACTTATAGACTTGTCTGGTTATGATACAAGTACAATATTTGAGATCCATTCAACATAATCAATAACACGAATGAATCCAAATTTTAGTAATTTCTCTAATTTAGTTTTGACCAAGAGGGCCACATGTGGATGCATCTTTCTCAATTTTTGCTTAATGGGTTTGACGCCTAGAGCTATAGATAAATGGTGCATTATAAGATCAGGATCCAACACTGGCATATTTGAATATTTCCATGCAAATTTGATCTTATTTTTTGTTAGGAATGTGGTAAGTTTTTGCTTTTCTTCTTTTGATAAGGATTGTGCTACATGGATCAACTGTGGTTCTTCTATTGTTCCCAAGTTGATAAATTGAGTGGGCTCAATTAGAATTGGAGATCTATCCTATAAATGACTTGGAAGGACATCAAATATCTCATCCTTAGGTGCCTCAGAGAGCTTTTCGCCTTCAGATACATCTTTTATTTTTACTTTTGTAGGTTCTAAGACTGCCACAAAGTGGTTTTCACCCTCAAAACTCCTTTTCTTTTTCTTTTTATTCTTATTCTTTTGACTAAGATACTTGATGTCCAACTTCATCATGCTAACGCTTGGTTCACTGATGGAAGTCATCATAGGCTCAACTAAATTGAGGTAACAAGCAAGGGCATAGTCATTCATAAAGGTATAGATATCGTGACTCGGATTCATAGAGGTTTGGTCAAGAAGTTCGGGATGTTGGATAGTCAAAGTGGTGAAAGATTGGGAAATAGTATTTATGGATATGGATCTATCATCATTGGTCCTAACCTAACTCTCAAGTTTGAAGGTGATATTACAACTCAAAATGTTCAATTTTTTAATAGGCTCAATGTCATTGTGGGAGTCCACTTCAACCATTGGTGGATCAGACTCATTAAGTTTGTCATTTCACTCTAGACTTACGTTGGGTTTAGGTACATATTAGTGAATAACATCAACATGTTTCTATGTGATAAGCTATTTTTCCTCTGGAATGACTCCCCATTCATAGTAATTGGATTCATCTTTTGATTCTAGACCTCTAGGAAATATAAGAACATGTGTAAAGTCTGGATGGATACCCCAAGAAGGGTTACCCTCAGATTCTAATTTGAATTCATACTCATGAGAATTTGTCTCAGAATAGCTACCACCTTCCTCCTTGTCTATGTGGTCTTCTTTAAGATCAGCTGGTTCTTGTGGTGCAACTGTCTTATGTTCTATAGTAGGTTCTTGTATTTCTACTACATTGATTATTTTTACTGGATCATCTTTAGCTTCAAGGAGGTCTTTTATTTCTTTAGGCAAATGTGCATAAGGAATGAGCTCATCAGTGATGTCTGAATCATCACTGTCAGATTGTTGTGTTGTTTCCTCCATTGGTTCAATCTATTCTAAGACATGTGGGGAGTTCTTGCTAAGATAGAAAGGCTTCTTCTTATATCCTAGACCTGTTGTATTCTTGTTGGTTCAGCCATGATGATCAAGAGGTGATAGAAGACCTTTTCCTTGTAGTCCTAGAGGTCCTTTTCCAGTATATCCCATTTTTGTGATCAATTTGTCTCCTGGTCCATATGACTTCTGAGGAATTTTGCTTGAAGTAGAGTCACATTTCAGGACTGATTGGGATTGAGGCTCATCCTTGTATAACCATGCAAGCACAACTTCATCTTCCTCAAACTCTTGTTTAGATACTTGCTCTATGACAAAACTTCCATTGAATATGACTTGGGATTCTTTAGCTGTAGGTTTCACTTTGTCAGATGGTTGTCCATAAGATTTTGGGGACAACGAGAGAGATGTGAGGGAAAAAATAGGTTCCATAGTGTATTCTCCCATACCATTATCCTTGATTTTGATTTCTTTAGCAATGTCTTCCATTTTAGAGGTTGAAGCAATGTCCAACTGCTTAGTGGAAGATTCTATGTTATTAGGAACAAGTTTATTAGCACTTTCTTTCAAAGCATTGCAAGTTGTATATAGGTCAGCTAGAATCATCACCTCTACTCCTTCATAAGGGAATTTCACACATTGATAGTATGTGGAAGGAATAGCTCTCATTTCATGTATCCAAGGTCTTCCCAGAAGGATGTTGTAAGCTAAAAGTAGATCAAGAACTTGACATATGGTGTCTTTGATAACAGGTCCTATTCTGATAGGTAAGACAATAGTTCCTTTGGAAGATCTTTCTTGCTCATCGTATGCTTTGATAGTTATCTTCTTCTTAGGATCAATGGAAGTTTTAGATAATCCCCTAAGTGTGTGATCAAGCTATAAGAACAAATGTTTAGGCCAGCACCTCCATCTATCAACACGTGTTTGACACGATGGTTTTGGATCAAAACTTCAATGTGCAAGGGCTGATTATGCGGATGACTCAAGGAGTTATCATCTTCTTCTAAAAAGTAGATATACTATGGAGACATCAGATGACCAACCATAGTCTAGAATCTGTCTAAATCAAGGTTGTCAGGAACATTGGATCTGAGCAGAGATTTGTCTAGAATGGCTCTATGAGCTAGAGATATGTGAAGCAACTCAAACATGGAAATTTTTGCATTTATATGCTGGAGTTGTTGGACAATATTGTATGATGTTGGCCTCGTGTCTTTAGGATTTGATTTAGAGGCAGTTTTTTGTTTAGAAGCAGGCAAAAGATTGAAAGGCATCTTAGGGACATTTGATGAATCTAGGATTTGTCCTTGCAGATGCACCTGAGCTTGTGATCGAGTAACTGCATTTGCTGATTAATTATCTCTATCTTTTCTTACAATTGTGATGACATTGAAATGCTCAGATAGGCATGCTTCAACCATATTTATGACAGCATTGTTTCCAGAGTAGGCATAATTGACTTTAGCACCCACATTAGGTTGAGAAGATGAATCTCCTTGATTATGTTTCAGAAATGGTTCCATGAATGTTGTATGATCATTATTGCCTTTATGATTATCAATTATGATTTCTCCATTATCAATTTTGTCTTGTATGATGTGTTTCAAATGTATGCAGTTATTAGTCTTATGACCCTTGTTACGATGGAAGTAATAGAAATCATTTTGTCTCCACCATTTCAATTTAGGTTCAGGATCAAAAACTTTTATCTCAAGAAAGGAGATGATGTTGTTGGCCAACAGAGTTTTCATGGAAAATTCCAAGGACTCTCCAAGAGGAGTAAACTTTCATTTAGGATCTGTAGCCCAAGTTTTATAGTCAGATGGCTTCTTGTTAGATTCTGTTGCTTTAGCTTCTAAGGCCTTAATAGCTTGGGTACCAACAGTGAGATTAAAAGTGGGTGCCTTAGATGGGGCACGAATAGTATCAACAATGCCATCAATGATGATGCCTTTATTCTTGTTCCAATTTTTGCCTTTGTCTTTAGAATTAGATCCAGATTCATACTTGTCCTTTTGAAGTGATGTCTCCTTTTTGTACAAGTACTTTCTCAATTTTGATTGCATTTTCTACCATTTTATCAAAGGATGTATGATTTTGCATTTGCAAATGGTAGTTGAGTTCTGGAACAAGATTGTTGATAAAAATTTCCAGCTTCTCAGTTTCTAGAATAGGTCTAGCATATAGAGAAAACTTCTTCCTCCATCTTTTGAGAAAAGTCAGGAATGATTCTCTTGAGTTCTATTTCAAATTACAGATGTCAATCATAGTGACCGGATGTGGGATGTTCTAGGAATATTGTTGATAGAATAGTTTGATTAACTCCTCAAAATTTTTGATAATAGGAGGCATTTTTGAGAACCAATGAATAGCTAACCCTCCCAGAGATTGAGGAAAAAAATGCATTAGGTAGGTTGGTTCATGCATGAACTCCATAGATTGAATACAAAATTCTCTGACATGATCTTGAGGATCAGAGTTTCCATCATACTTATCATATTTAGGCATCTCCACTCTTTTAGGGAATGGCAGCATCTACAAGTCTTTATCAAATGGAAAAGGGCATAGAGCTTTCATGGAGAACTCTTTAGGTTCCTTTTCTTTTTTAATTTTATTAAGCTTGTGGCATGCATCTGTTTCATCATAGTGGTGATTGGAGCTTCTTTCTCATGTGAGGAAGTTGGGAGGAAGTTGTGATTGGAGCTTCTTTCTCATGTGAGGAAGTTGGGAGGAAGTTTAGCCCCTTGACAAGCTAACTCTAGGAAGTATGTTTCTTTGTCTTCCTTCAAGAAATACCTCATCATTTTCTTGAAGTCGTCATCATTTTGATATTGAGCAATTTCAAAAGGTGTGGGTTCTTGATCCACACCATGTTGAGAGTGATTTCCTTGAGACCCATGGTTTTTCCCTCCTTGAGACATGTTAGGAGTTTTAGGACTCCCTAGGATAGATTGATGTGGAGTTCGTTGATCACCTCTATGGGTTGATGGAGGGGGGTATGTAACCAGTTTTTAATCGAAGATTGTTGAGACCGTCGTCTTCATAAAGACCTGAATTGTAGATTTTCTCAAAGGTTGGACCCACATGAGTAGACAAAGGTAAGGTATTGGGTGCTTCTCTGGGTTTCTTGTGTGAGGAAGCTCTAGTTTCCACCATTAACCTTGGGTGAAGCAAGAGAGAAAGATGAAAACAACTAAAGAATGACTTGATTCAAGAAGATCGAATGACGCAACCTTGTCAAGATTGGGCTGATTGAAGATTAGATTGGATGTAAATGAAGGATACTATGGCCTAGTAGGATGGGTAGATGCCCAAAAGATAGCAGACACGAGCTCAGAACACTTAGTTGTTTTGTAGACAAAGATTGAATTGAAGATAATTTTGACAAGGTTTTGACACAAGATGAAAAAGACTCAAATCGATAAATCAGAAGGCTAAATCAGACTCAAGAGACCACTTTAGGTAAATGATCAAATTCTTTCTAGTTTCTGCTATGTTCCTAACATAGTGAATATTTTGACAAAATCTGGAAATAGGCTGTAAAAACTGGATTCCTGACAAATTTGACAAGTTTCTGACAACTTTTTGAAAATTTTGATATGATTTTCTCCAGGCTTGTACGAGTCTGGGTAAGCTCTGGCATGACAATTAACAAAACTCATATGACAATTGACACCAAGGTTTAATTTTCTTGACTTTTTTTTACAAAGCTCATACGACAATGTATAGGCTTCTGTATGACAATCCGGGGGTTCTGAAATGAATTTTGGAAAAACTCGTATGACTTTCTAATCTTGTGGGATGACTTTTGACTCTAGAAAGGAATTTTGCTTCAAATTTTGCAATTTTTAGGTTTTCAGTTTCACATTGTTGGCAAATTTTTCTATCCAATTTTGAAGATCTGTATAATAGTTCATCTCAAATAACCAAGTAGATATCAAGCATGCAAAATAGGAAGCAAGCAATCATCTGAAAACAATGAACAAGGGAAAAAGCAACCTTGTGAATGAACAAGCAATACTGACTTAATGTGCTAATCCCCAGGAATGGTAGTTATGTCTGTTCCAAAAAAATTTTCAATAACGCACATAATCCTAGAAAATGAAAAATTGGCCTCACTAGGGTTTGTAGTAATGGTCTGACTCTGCAACTTTTATGATCTCAAGAGGGTGAACTCCAATCCAGGTGCACCGAGATTTTGACACAGTATGAGAATTTAATCAATCAGGAGCTGCTAGGGAGATCTGACAACCCAACAAGAAACCACACCTTTGAAGATTTCCTCCACAAGAACATTTTTATAGTGGTTGTTGCTACCATGGTGAAAATGGCTATTACCACTTGAGGTTCCATCCACGTGGTTGACCCAATTAAGGGAATGTCCACTATGGTTAACCCTCTCTAAAGGTGACTCACAAAAGATACCACAGGGGGACTAGATTGGATTCAAGGATCTGGGTTTCTAGTACCATCCAAAAAGGAAGTAGAGCATAATCCCCTAACCTCTTCACTTCACCAAAACAAAGCAGACAGACTAATTCAACATGCTAAGAATAAAATTATCTCACCAAGATTTATGATGTCAACCACTTATGGTCTATCAATCTCTCTGGAGAGAGAATGTATCGATCAAAAGTTGAAGACTCAAAAATCTAGTAGAACGCAAGATAATCCTAGTATCCTCCCTACCTACAAGGGGATCCTTCATCAAGAAGAGCTTCGCATGTGTGAACAAGTGAAAGAAACCCACTCTCTCGAAATCATCCACAAATAGTGTTCATAGGGCCTATTTACTGTGTAACAGATATGCAGAAAGCAAAATCTATGTTTATTTTATAGCCCAAAAATTGAAGTCTATGATATGAAAGCAGGAAAAGTCACACAAGCTTGACACAAGAGAGTTTGTTTTAAATTTCCAAATTGAAGTGTTATCAGTTGTAGAAGAATACTTGAATTCCTCACAACACACTTAGTATATTTTACATGTTTTAGCAATTTAGTTGCACTTTCCCAATCAGAATTAGGAAATACCAATCAAAAATAGCAAAGTTCAATTGTTACGGTTAGCTGTTAGTCCAAATTTGAAAATCAAATCTGACAAACTGCCTAAAAATTTGAAATGAAAATTGAATCCTGGTACCAAAACTCATATGACAATGGGTTACCTCTCATACAACAATAAAAATCTCATACGACAATGGGTCGCCTCTAGCATGACTTTTGAGAAACTTGTACAATAATGGGTACCTGTCGATATGACAATGAAGTCTCCAAACGATAATTTGTAGTTGCTGATACGAGCCTCAAAAATGTCAAATGTTATACGACACTCAAAGGGTCTTGGCACGAGTTTTTTACAAAACTCATACAAAATTGTATGGACAGAGAGTAAAATCGTAGAATTCACCAGAAAACAATAGAAAATAGATAGAAATTGATAAAAGAGAAATGGAAACTTGTTTCAGGGCCCCACGATGGGTGCCAAAAATGTGTGTGTGAAAATTGTACCTAGTTGCGGACACAACACTTCAGTAAAACATTAGAGGTTAGTAAAATCAAAATCTACAGATAAATGAAACTAAGCTAACCAGGTGATTTACTTCCTTCTAATAGGTGGGAGTATGATGTTCTCAGATTAAAATTGAGATCAGTGACAATGCAACACCTAAACAAAGGATTTGAATGCTAAAAGATGAAAAACTATATGAATGCAAATTAATCTATTTTTTGGATTTTTTATGCAATAAGAATGAAAAACTTGAATAAATCTAATCTAGAATGAATTGAAATGATATGCAAATTATTCTAAGAATGATATGAATGAATGAATTCTATGATATGAAAACTATGCAAAAACTTATGACCAATAATGAAAGATCTCACAAATCGCCTATCACAAGTGCTTAATCCTTCAATTGCAAATTCGCCAGAGTAATTGTGCATATTCGAGGGTTGTTTTGTGAAGAGCTGAGCCTTGTTTTTATAGAAATCTAGGGTTTGAGGATGCATTGAGAAAAGCCATAAATCACTCTTGATAAACTCAGGTTGATTTTTGAGTTAACAAGAAATTAGAAATAGATCAACTCACAAAATCATGCAAATCATGCAAAAATAGCTTTTTAACTCAAATCAAAAGTTTAGGTCAATTTTCAACTCAAAATAGATGTTGAGTTTCCAAATGATAACAACTTGAATTGATTTTCTGATTTAAAGTTTAACTGCTCTTTCAAATGTGCATAGATAATTATGAATTAATTTAAAAATAAAGTGATTTATCTTCAACTTAACTGATTTTGAATTAAAACAATTGATTGATGGGTTAATCAATTATTAAATCAAACTTTTATTCAAAAACTATATCATTAAATATTGACAACTGACATTAATTAATTAAATGAGAATTTAATTAATTAGTCATGAGATTTTTTATTTATTGTCAATGATTAAATAATACAATTTAGGAATAAATGTGATTAAATCTAATTAAATAATTAAGTGGTAGAATTAAATCTAATTAATTAAATATTCATCATATTCAATTAATCAAACTTTGTGATAAATAGGATTTATCACCAAATAATTATTAAATTAAAGATCATTATGATAAATTAGGAATATTCAAGGAATATTCCCCGATGCAGAATTAAGATAATCAATTAGGTTTCTGATAAATTGATGTGCAGATGTGCCTTAGGTTAGGACTTTGATGTCGATTTCATTCGATTTGAAGATGTAAGAGGTTAATGAACCTATAGCCCATTTTTGGGGTATTACAAAAGCAAGCACCTAGAGCCTAGTATGAAAGGTTGCATACTTATTTGTTAAGTACTGGTTTTGTTAGAACTAGTGAAAACAACAATTTGTATATGAAAGGAGAGTCTGATGACACTATTTTGATTGCTGAAATATTTTTGGATGATATAATTTTTGGAGGATGAGATCATATCTGTAAATCATTTGCTGATGAGATGAGAAAAGAATTTGAAATGTCTATGTTTGGAGAGATTAAGTTCTTTCTAGGCTTGCAGGTTATTCAGCAGAATGATGGAATATTTATCACACAATCAAAGTATATAAAGGAAGTATACAAAACATTTGGCATGGAAGATGCTAAACTAGTTGGAACACCAATGGTCACATGCTGCAAACTAACTAAAGATGATGAATCCACAGAGGTCAACCAGACATTGTACTGATCTATGATTGGTAAGTTGATGTATGTAGTGCATAGTAGACCAGATATTGCACATGTTGTGGGAATTGTTGCTAGATTTTTTACAAATCCTAAGGAGTCACACATGGTTGCAATAAAAAGAATCTTAAGATACCTGAAGAAAATAGAGGACTATGGATTATGGTATCCTAAGGAAGGAAAGTTTGAACTAAGAGTCTACACCAACGTAGATTGGGCTAGAAATATAGATGACAGAAAGAGTACCACCAGGGGAGCATTTTTCTTTGGTGAAAGACTTGTTACTTGGACAAGTAAGAAACAACCTTGTATTTCTCAGTCTACTACTGAAGCAGAATATGTTGTTGCTACTACAAACTATTCAAACATTGCTTACATCAAGAAAGTGTTGGAAGGGATGAATGAGGTAATCACTAAGTCGATAATTATATATTATGACAACACAAATGCAATAAAAATATCTAAGAATCATGTAATGCACTCAAAGACCAAGCACATTTCTATTAAGTATCACTACTTAAGAGAAAAAGTACAAGAGAAGCAAGTTAAACTGGAATATGTTACATCAAAAGAGAAACTTGTTGAAATATTTACCAAGCCTCTACCGAAGGAAACTTTTGAATACTTGAGGACTAGACTTGGGGTTCATCCCCTATCTACCAGTCACTAATTTGATCTAGTGGTTGCATCAGCCTAATCTTATTAGAAAATCACTCATGTTGATGCAGCATAGTTCACACTTTGGATTTTGTCTAAGGTTTTGAAATATTTTAGGAATAGCTATCTGCATATCAGTATACCGAGATACATTTTATGCACTGGAAAATAGAGAGTTACATGGCTAATACAGAGTTGTATGTTTATGTGTTTCTTTAGCATTGTTGTCAAAGGGAGAGATAAACAATATGACAAACCAAGAGATCACCAGAACATCTATCTAAGGGAGAGACAATCTGAGAAAGTTAGGGAGAGTTTTGAAGATTTGTTGCTGAGAACAGAAGGAATCTAAGAACTGCAAAGATCATATCTGCAGAGGAAAGTCTGCACTTCCAATGCTGTTATGTAACATAGTGATTAAACATATTTAATATCAAGCTAGGGAGAGCTTATTGAATTACAGCATTTGCTTACATAGTTGTAGAATACATGTTTGGTATGTCTATGGTATATTTCATATTTCTTTAGTTTCCATCAATGCCAAAGGGAGAAATTGATGAACTACAACTGATTGAGAACCTAATTGATGAACTAAAAGTAACTAGAGATCAACGAGCACTGAATATATATGTAAGACAATTGAATCGGTCATTATGTTGTCATTGATGTCAACTAGTTTTGATAGTACTTATCATGGTAGTTGAAAATATCTATACATCTGTAAAAGAGGAGAAAAGATGAAGAATTGAGATATCTACATGGAGGAAGATGGATATGACAGATGAGGATAAAGAATACTCTTGGTAACTTATTGATGAGTCTATGAATTTATATTGTTGACTTGATTATGTTACAGTAATCTGTTATGAAGATGGAAGAAAAATGTTACAAAGTAGTGTGGTCAGTTAATGAAGCATTCTAGTATACACCGAGCCAGTGTAGTGTATACAGAGTGACAGTATCAACCGAGCATGTATTCCTGACACATTTCTTTGTCAATCGAGTATGGATAGAAGAACTAAATGATTAGTTTAGCCGACAGAAATTAATGAGCTGTAAAGTGTATGATTACGAGGTGCAAAGATAAAGTTTGTTATGAGATCAACAGCTAACAAAATTTGAAGAATATCTAAAGGATGGAATTGAAACGAGTCATTAACACATCTGTCAAGGAAGGTTTAAGTGGCAAAATCAACAAAGGAGATTAACTGGCAAAATCTGATGGATGAAAAGAAAATGGTTTACTTGTCTATATAAGAGACTAGGGTTTCATTATGAAAAGGATGCTAGAAGAAGGAGACTGTAGAGATATCATGTGAACATAGCTTCATGCATGCTTGATCAAATTGGTTGAAGAAGAACTAAACTGCAAAATAGAACCGAGTGTCAGAGAGCTTTATCGAGGGACAGTAAGTTATTGAATGTTGATGAACTGAATAGAAATATTGATCAGAGGATTTGTATGGGCTTATAATAGATTTGAACATCTACAAAATCAAGTTGTATTGTAATGAGATCACCTACTGTTTCAGTTTAACCATTGTAACAAAAAAATCTCTTAACTGAGTGGACTTGAAAGTCTTATTATGTCATCCATAGAATGTACATTGTTTTCCTTTCAATCCCATAGTGAATGATGGTTGGACGATAACTGTTAGTGTTAAATCCTCTAACAAGGTCACACCTTACAGTGTGTTTTGTAACCTTTAACAAGGTTGGCTCTTCATTGATCTCACTTCAGAAGAGTGGAAATATTTTGGGTTACCGGTCCCAGGTGGCTTTTCCCTTTGCAGGGTTTCCACGTTAAATCTTTGTGTTATGTGTTTTTGTGGTGATTGATTTGTGGTCATACTTTACATATTGCATATTTGATTTGGTTGGTAATCACTATGAGAAATTAACTGGTAATCGGTAATTACACAGACAGTTTAGTATTTTATATTTATCAAGCTGTAGAATTAGCTGAATTTGTTTTAAGTGATACATTTTGTATTTGGGACTGTGGATAACTGATTCACCCCCCTCTTATTTATTCTATCACTTTCATCATCCTCAATCCAAATCAAGCATCCCATCAGCCTGCAGTGTCCGACCATCCTTCAGTTCATCCAAATCCTTGCATCTTATCCTAGAAATCACCATCCTTGAGTTTCTTTAGATCTACATTCACCATCCTTAGAGGTTTTATAAAACATCTTGCATGCATCCATCATTTGCATCTTCATCTTAGATCTGCATTCCATGCCTACTGAGACATGATCCAAGAAGAGAAGGAATATGGATCCCAACCTAGCCACTAGTTCATCTAATCCCAACAATCCTACCAGTGTGATGGTGACCTATAATCCAAAAATCCCATAAGTTGAGAATGTACAAGAAAATATAACTGAAACTCCCACATTGTTCTCCATGGAAACATTCATGAACCATTTGAGGCATGCACAAATGTTAAGTGCAATCATTGATCAGAATCAACAAACCATATTGGAAAACTTTGTACAAGAGGGTACTTCCATTTTGCCACATCTCCAGCCCATCGTCCCCATAAAAACAATCCATATCCCAACTGAAACCTATACCCCCATCATCCAAAAAGTCCCCGATCCTAACCTGCAAATATCTCAGGTAGCCTCACCCATCCCCCATCTCTTACAAAGAAGCTTTGCAAGTCCCACAACACAAGAAATGAGTCAATCCACCCCCTTTTCCATCATGGGAACACCACCATCTTTTCAAACATCTCAAGCTGCCACTCAAGCCAAAAGCTTCCCACAAAACCAACCTCCACCTTCCACACAAGCCGCCACTCAAGCCAAAAGCTTCCCACAAAACCAACCTCCACCTTCAACACAAGCCACCACTCAAGCCAAAAGCTTCCCACAAAACCAACCTCCACCTTCCACACAAGCCACCACACAAGAAGTACCTCCACCATCCATGAGCCAAGTAGAATCATCCTTTCCAGGGGCAACACAATCGTTCCCCTCTTTCACTCAATAAGCTTCCTCATCAATACCACTTTTTTGGAGGGCAACGCAACCATTTCCTTCCTTCACTCAACAAGCCTCCACATCAGCACCATCTTTCCCATGGGGAACACAAGCACCTTCTTCCACCTCTCAGCAAGGTTTCACCCAAGCATACGTTCCACCTCCACCTTTCATTGCCCTTACACAAGCTCAAAAAACCACCTTTACAAAAAGGATGCCCTTCATGGGATCTCATAATTCCCCATTTACATCCCAAATTCCCACCATCACATCTGCATTTCCAACATCCTCTGGATTGCAAACTCTAGCACCAACCGGCTCTCATTGGGGCCTCACCCAAGCAGAAATACAAGCCTTGGGTATACCAACCCAATCACACATATCCATGCCCGCAAACCAACAAATCACTTTCCCTCAATCAAAGTAATAGCAACCATCGCAATCCCCACCAACCTCATCCACTAGTACATTTGAGACCTTTTTCCAATGGCAGGTTGTCTGAATTGGGATGGTTTACCATCGATATTATGACACCACCCGTCGTCACAGTTTTGCAGCCGAAAAAAATGATGGCTACAATTGGCATCATAATTAAGACAACTATAGTCATCACAAAAAGGGGGTTTCAACACAGTGAATACACTATCATGTCTATTTGTATTTGTCCCAATTTTGAGGGGTAGACGTCAAACGTAGTTAGTTTACCAACAAAAATGTTGTACATGTGACAATTAACCATCCTAATGTTCTGACGGATAACCATCATTTGTAGATTGTTTACCGAAAAAAATGTTGTGCATGCGATAGTTTTTCATTGGAATTTTCTAACAGATTGTCGTCGCTTTTCTAGTGACATCGTAATTGCGACAAAATTCACAATTTTTTTAAAAATATATATATATTTATGTCGATCGATTTTGTATCGATTCAGAATGGTGTTCTTGCAAATCTAGTTCCAGCTAGTTGAATTACTTTCAGATCTTGATTGACTTGCAAGGTGGTTTGGTGAGTCAAGGTCTTTTATTCATGCTCATGATTTGGTTGTCATTCGGAGATGACTTTGCAATAGATTCAATAGATGACAAGAAGCTAGTGTGGCAATCAGAGATGCATTCTTCCTGATGTTTTCATGGGATATATGCAGACCTAATTACATTTGGATCTGATTTGAATGTCTTCTTGACTTCTTTGGTCTGAATTGGATGTGCTTTGTTCCTATGGAGTGTAGTAGTGACTTGACTTGCAGAACTTGCACAATGGAAATTTGTAGATCACTATGGTGTCCATGATGACTTCGAATAAGTCTTCTTCTTAGTGAATCAAGCTGAGAGACTTGGATTATAAAAATCGGGTCATTTGATGTGACTTATGAGACATTGGATGCCTCTTCACAATGGGTTTACGGTGTGGTATGTGTTGTTTCTTTGTGACTGGGTTCTTGGCAAAGATCTATTAATTTGGTAGCCATTGAGATGGATCGATATGACTTGATATTGGGTCAAGACTTCTTGAGGTGAGCTGAAGTAATCATTTCTCCTTGAAGTGATTGATGTTTCTGACAAATAGCCGTCGCTTTTAGTTTTGTTGTCATTTATTCTTTGGTTTCCATTGTAATTGCGACGACTCACACTATTTTTTAAAAAGAAATATATATTTGTCGTACGTTGATTGAGATCTTAAATTATTGAGCTTCTCTTTATTTTGATAATAGTTTAACATTCTCTACTTAACAGGGCCAACCATGTGAAGGTGGAAGCTCATCTGGCCCCTCCTAGGATCCTCTTATGACCCTTTACGACACTTTAAGACCTCTAAGATGTATTGTTAGGGATTGTAAAGGGTCATAAAGGGTCATAAGGGGTCCTGGGACATAACAGCTGAGAAACATAAATGTAGGCATCATGGTCACAATTGTTTAGAGACACAACATAATTGAATGCTATACCCAGATGATGCAACACAACCACTACTGCAGTTCTAAGTGGACACTACGGGATCCAAAAACCAAAGATAAGGAATCTATATATGGTTTTTGGATCCTGTAGTGTCAATTTAGAATTGCAAGAGTAGTGGTTGTGTTGCATCCTCTAGGTATAGCATTCAATTATGTTGTGTCTCCAAAGAATTGTGACCATGATGCCTACATTTATGTTTCTCAGCTGTTGTGATACCTACATTTATGTTTTGTAGTTGTCATGTTTATTTGCATGTTCTTTGTGTTTGGCTTCTCTCCCTCTCGTCAAAAATAAGATTTTCCCACTCTGAATCAAGAATGCGCGTGCAACACAAGTAGAATATGCATGGATAGCAGATGGAGCTGAGAAAACACAACACATTTACATTTTTTTAATAGGTCAAAATTTCAATGTTCGTGATGGTCTATAACTTAAAATACGCAATTAAAGACCTCTATAAAAAATGCAACCTTGTTGTATTTTTCAGCTCCACCTGATATCCTATGTATATGAATTGATATTGCATATTGAACTAGGTGTCTCCTTCTACATTGCCTGAAACTAAGAGATTGTCACAATTAACATCTAAAATCATTATTGAACTTTTGTTATTATTAAAAAGTACACTAGTCTCCTTTGTTTCTTATACACCAACTCTATTGGAAAGTTTCTTCATGGATGGCCTCCACTTTCTTCCCCACTACAACTGTAACCACTATTCATTCTCCTGCAATCATTACTATCTTCTCTATTGATCAGACCTCCGCTGCAATTTCTCTGATGAAAATTTCCAAATTCATTGTTTGGTATTCCTTCATCTCCCCTCAACTCCATCACTTATGGCTACAAATCAAGTTCCAAGAATCAGGCTAGAGCATCTCATCATCACAACTAATCCACCTTAAACAATTGATTAACCATTCTAGACAAGATGATGATTTAAGGTTTTTTGTGAAGCTTCTAACTTGGTAGTTGCTATCAGCATTTGTATTACAAGTTTTGTTGTTGTTCAAGTAGTGTATTTTAGAAAAGAACCCATTGAACATTCTAATACTAATTTCTCCCAAAATATGAAATCCACTAAAATTTAGCGAAAACCCCTCAAACATTACAATAGTGTATAAAAGGAAACTCAATGTTTCTAGTAGTGATAAATAGATTTTTTGAGAAGAGTAGAAGAAACAATAATAGAAACAATACGCTTGGAGGGAGAAAACCTTATAGACTTATGACATACCTTTGTATGTAGCCCATTAACATTTCAAATGCAAGAATGAAAGAAAAGATGGAACTAAGCTCAAACATGTGTAAATAAACATCAGTCATTATCAAATAAACATCGAGAAATAAAAATCAGTCATTATCAAATAAGTTGCATAAATGTGAATCATTTTTTTGGGGCTTTTTCTTTTTTTCTGCTTCCCTATATTATTGCAGAGGCATATCTATGTCCACATTGTCATTTCTTCTCGATCGTGCACATGATCTCACTGTCCTTTGCAAAGGCGGGTCCTCTGCAATAACAAATAAAAGGCTTCAATTAAAACATATTATCATAATTATGGTTAATTTAAAAATATATTCATTATTGTTACAAGCATTTCAATTCTTTAAAAAACATAAACGTGACGCTCTTTACCTTGTCCAACCACATCATCTTGTCTGGTAGCTTGAGCCTCAACACGCTCATCGGGAACAACCTCTACATCCCCTGCAACTGCAATACAAAATGTTTTATTAATCCCAACACATTATAATTAAATTGTTATTACTACGCCAAATTCAATTTAACATGTTTACTTCTATTAAATATTCATTAATCAAAATTTGAATAGAAAATGTATACCTTGAGTACTACAATTCACATTAGAATCGATGCCTCCGTCGTGGTCGGCCGGTGCAGTATCAATATCGGCAGGCTGCATTCCAATGTAAATAATTAGTGCATTTATTAACAATATATACATATAAATACAAGACAAATATTGAGAAATGTTAATCATTCAATTTAATACATATAAATATATTCACTTTAAATTTTTAAACAAATATATAATCACTGTTTCCTTACTTAAAACAAATATATTCACTTTATGTTGGAACTTAACATCAAACACAGTAATTGGTAAAGTTTTCAACTTGAAATAAAAATCAATTGGCTTATTTACCTGATCAACAGATCTAGCAGAATAACCTTGTGCACTCATTGCTCGGTATTGTTCAACCACGACTTTATAGCCTTGTTTGTAGCCTATTTTTTTGTCCTCTTCTATAATTAGTTTTTTGAACTCCAAGGCCTGCATTTTTTATTGGTATCATGAATTTTTATTGTACTGAATTTCATCAAAACTAAATTGATTGCAATTTAATTAAAAATATTTGCATACATTTTTCATTTACTAATACTTACAACTCGTGTAGCAAGTTTTGAATATCCACCTGAGCCAAGCTTATGTTGCCCGTGCTTTTGTTTTCTTGTTGTTCTTTCCTTTGTTTTGTCAGACAACTTATGTGATGTTTGAAATATCTTAGATCACATAAGTACAAAGAGTAAATAGTGCATAATTTCATTATTAACATTATCACGTACCTTCTTTCCTCGGGTGATACTACTCGTCCACTGTGTCTTGCACTTCTCTCAAGTGCATCCTTTTTAAGATCCTCCCACTCATTAATAGGAATATAGGGAGGCCGCTCGTAATAAGGTTTGTGTTCTACTTGGCTCCTGTAGTTGTCCCTAATATACTTCAAAACAGTGCCCGCTTTGTCAAGGAGTCTAAGTCTATGAAAGACTTTGGGTCCAAAAAGTGTTGTCATAGAATCAATGAGTTTATTATTTAACCCTTTATCTTGTAATGACCACCTTTTAAGAAAAAAAATTGTTAGATTCATAAATGAAGTGAAGCTACCTTTTAATATACTTGAAGAAAGGGATGAAATGAAATCTAATCTTGCAATGAAATCAAAATATGATACCATGTGTGTATGGTCGGCTCGAAAATGTGCAAACATTCATCATTAAGTTTTTCATAAAATAGATTATTGCCTGCAAGATAATTAAAAGATTATTATAATTAGTTATTGCAAGGGACCACACAGGGGGTTAGTGCATTACATTATGAGTATTATATTGTATAGTAAAATAAAAGATCAGTCTTTAAAGTACCTGGAAGTTGGGCTACTCTCAAGGGAAGTCCATCTTCATTGGTCACAAGCAATTGATCACACTGTATTGTTCCAGTACATTTAACACGAGTATATCCAGGAATTGTGTCATCACCTCCTACATAAAATGAATCCAATATTACAAAATGCCCCCTAAGAAAGAATATATAGTTCAAGTGAAATAAACACATGATAAATAAGAGAGAAAAAGAGGAGTCTACTTACCAATAGTAGGTGTTGTCATCGCATCTATGGTCATGCTACATGTTTCTGACATTGCAGGTGGAACTACCTATGTGGATCTGATCCTTGTACCAGGTGACATACGCAACATAGGTTCAATAGTAGGTGTTGAACAAAAATATTGTTAGAGCATTAAAAAATATGGATAACCATGGAAAAGATGGAGGATAAAACATGCAATGTACCACCCGAAGTATTTGCATCTGAGGTAATGCCCTTTAATCTATTTAGCATGCCCTATAAAGAGAACACATATATATTTTAGTTAATGACATAAATAAAATATTATACTATAAAAAATATTATTGAACTTTTGTTATAATTAAAAACTACATTAATACTTACTCTATAGTTCTAAACACAGCCAATCAACATATTTGCTGCCCTCTATATTTCAGGAGTGTGAGGTTGAATATCTATCATTTGAGCTAACTCTTTTGAAATTGCACAAAGGACCCTTTCCAGTGCAACCACAAGATTAACCTCTGATAAAAAATCAGCATCGAATGGATCCTACTCATTCTACGGCTCCTCATGGACTACTTATTTCTTTCCCTTTTTCTGATCAACACTCGTTTGTGAGAACAATATTATTATCCATTTATTTAAAAGCAATCCAAAATAGAAGAACAACAAAAAATACGCATTAACATAACAAAAAATACACATTAACATTTTTCTTGTATGTGTATTTGTACAACAACAATGAGTTTTACCTGTCGGGAAGAAGAAGTCTCATGAGAACTATCACCATCGTGCATATCGTGTGGTTGTTGATCCATAATATAGCTCTGTATTTCAAAAAAAACCATTCAGACATGTTAAAACACATGTGTTCTTATTCTAAGTTACATTGAATAATAGACAATTATCAAAATGTGTACCACCTTGTCCATGATAGTGATGGATTTTTTGTATTTATGCAATTCAAATTGTAATCGATAAGCAACTCTTTGCATCCACATATTGATTTAATCGCACATACAAATACACAATTTCCCTCGCGTGCCTCAAATATGCAATTGGGTTGCTTCTTAGTTGATGCAGGTCGTGTACTATTTATAAAACCTACAATATTCCCTGATGCTTTGGGTCTTCCATCAATGTATATAGCTACTATTTTACTTTGTTTACTAACTTTTTGTTGTATATAATTTTCCACGAGTGCATACCTACACATATTTTTTTTATATTTAACAATCTGCATCCAACTACTGTAATCATAACAAGGTCTAACATACTCCATCAATTCAACAACTTTGTTGTAAGAGACCTTTATGCCATCCATGGAAAATAGGCCCAAACCATGTAATGAAGACGGTGTTATGCGATATATCCTCTCTTTAACACAAAAATTAGTGTTTATTGAAGGAAGTTCATCAAGGACCCATTGTTTACGTAGATGTTTGTACCTAAACGGCAGCTCGGAGTCGCCTTTTCTCTCATCATCATAAAAACACAACCCCCCTTGAGCAAGGAAAAATTTCATGCGTTTATTGAATTTCTTTCTGATCTTTTGACCTCGAGTCGATCTCATTGAATTACACTTACTAAATTTCTCACTTTCTTCTTCCATTCCTAGATTTTCCACGCTCGAGGAAGATAATTCTAACAAATACCTATTCGTTGGTACCTGCACTTCATGCAATGAGAAAGACATGTCACAATGAGAGAGATATTTTACAAATGGTAAAAGATATTAATCTCTATGGGGTGTATTGACTTGTACCTGACAATCCATGAAACTGTGTGGGATACCTGACATAAGATAATAGTTATATAATTAGACAAACATAGTTCACTCCATAGTTTTCATTATATCTTCTGAAGGACATTATACATTGTTAAAATTATCTATTTATCCAACAATATTTTGAATATCTCAGCATTGCATATAACTAAACATCTCAGCATTGCATGAGACACCACTATTGTGGAATTTCGTCAAACAGTTCTTGTGCCTTGCTAGTGTTTTTATTACATCTTGTGAAGGACTTTATACATTGTTAAAATTATCTATTTATACTTTCAAAATTATCTCACTCCATTGCAAGGAACAAAGAGAATCCCCTTGTGATTTAACATCATTGAGATTTCTTCTTTCATTAGCTTCATGTCACCTTCTCATAGCTTCTCATAGCTTCCTATGTGTTTCATCCTTTATTTATACACTTACTTCGACCAAACTTTTAATTTTCTGACACATTTCACCAAAGGCTTTGTAGGAAACCAAGTAAGGGGTATTCTTGAGTTCAAACACATTGAGCTATTATAACTAAATTATAAATCATGAATTCACTATAAATCAAGAGGCATTATAAATCATGAATTCGCTATAAAATTAATGTATTTCTCTAGATTTCATATGGACATTTTGTCAAATGGTTGGCATGTATGTTTATTCAAATGGAGTTATATCATTTGGAATGGATATATGATCAGTTGATATCAAATTCTATGTCAAGATTTACAGCATTAAATTGATCATAGTTAGAAGACTCAAACACAAGAAGAATATGAGTATAGCTAATTTTCAGAAGAATATGAATGAATGCAAACATACATAAGTGGATGAACATAAATAATGAAGGTACCTAATATTGCCTAAAGTAATGAAGTGTTGACCCTGGGTTCAATCCAATATGCTCATGTATGATCCATAAACTACAAGGAAAGAAAGGATGGGGTTAGATCGAAAGGATCTAAGCAATGCCTGACACCATATTATTGATTCTCATCTACAATTATGCATGTGCATAGTTAAGCCATACACTTCTAAAAAGAACTATGCTACAGAACATGTGCACTCAGAAACATGTGCAGTGTATAGGTGCTGGAATCCAAATGAAGCCCTACATTTATGTCTCTATGAACACCTGGTGAATCATTGTTGTGGCTACATTTATGTCTCTATGAACACCTGGTGAATCACTTTTGTGATTGCATCATCCAAATAGTGCAACAACAACACCAGATGTTGTTGTTCCATCTGGTGTTGCTATGGCATCACTTCCAAATGATGCATCCACAACAGTAACCCACCATGCCCATCAACACAAGGCAGACATGATCAAGCATAAGCAATGGAGGGGACATTATCAAGGTCAAATCAGATGTCAAATTTCATTCCTTGAAATTTTATATTTGTACAGTTATAAAATTCCATGCCTTGAAATTTTATAACATAGTTCCTTAGCATTTGATCCTCATATTGCAGCCATGACTTGAGGTAGGCATTCAAGCTTTGTCTTCTCATTAACTCAATTTCATTTTGATGGCATTTGTTGATTTAATTGTGACACCAGTTTGGTTATAAACAAAAAAGAAAAGAAAAAGAAAGTGTCATTTGTAATTTTTGTGAATTCAAAGAGCTTCCGCGAAGATGACACTGCACTTTTGTGTGGCACGAAGAGGGCATTCGAGTTTGGCGTGCACGAAGAGGTCAGCATCATGTGGGAAGAGGGCACTAGCACTTGAGGTAGGCATTCGAGATTTGTCTTCTTATTAACTCAATTTCATTTTGATGGCATTTGTTGATTTAATGGTACAATATGAATGTTAATAGTGGCATTGTTTACATCTTAGCATTTGGAATGCTTGATGACCTGCGAGCTTTGAGAGCTAGGGCATCATCACTATTACCTTCAAGGCATTGTGTGAAGTGCTTGATCTCTCTTTATTTGTTTTTTTGTTGATATTCACTATGTGGTACTCCCTGTTTATGATCATTTCATGAGGAAATGTCTTGAGGGCTCACGAGCTGCAAGCTAGGGCATCATGCATTGTTTATGAGCTCATTGTTTAAGCACCTCATGTACTTATTTGATTGGCTAGTACTATGTTTGTTATATTGAGTTACATCATATATTTACTCTTAATAAATATCTTATAAAACAACATAAAACTAACCCAAAATATTTTGTCTTAATAAAATAATATATTTAGTCTTAATAAAATCTTATAAAACAACATATATTGTGTGAAGTGTTTGATCTCTCTTTGTTTTTTTTGCTGTTGATATTCACTAGCTATGTGGTACTCCTCAATTATGATCATTTCATGAGGAAATGTCTTGATGGCTCATGGGATGCAAGCTAGGGCATCATGCAGTGTTCATGAGCTCACTATTTAATACTGGCATTGTTTACATCTTTTCATTTGGAATGCTTGATGACCCACGAGCTTTGAGAGCTAGGGCATCGTTGCTATTACCTTCAAGGAATTATGTGAAGTGTTTGATCTCTCTTTATTTGTTTTGTTGTTGATATTCACTATGTGGTACCCCATGTTTATGATCATTTCATGAGGAAATGTCTTGATGGTTCACGGGCTACAAGCTAGGGCATCATGCATTATTTATGAGCTCACTGTTTGAGCACCGACCAATCTAATAGGGACTTGAGGTGCTCAAATAGTGATCTCATAAACAATGCATGATGCCCTAGCTTGTAGCCCACGAGCCATCAAGATATTTCCTCATGAAATGATCATAAAAGGGGAGTACCACATAGTGAATTTCAACAACAAAACAAATAAAGAGAGATCAAACACTTCACACAATATATGTTGTTCTATAAGATTTTATTAAGACTAAATATATTGTTTTATTAATATTTTATTAAGACAAAGTATTTTGGGTTAGTTTTATGTTGTTTTATAAGATTTTATTAAGACTAATTATATGATGTAAACTCATAATTATACTTGATACATATATATTCTTAAAAGGAGGAATTATGATAGTTATCTCTTCTACTATGATGGAGGAGTGAAAGGTAATGATCAATGAGGTTGCTGCTATTAGATCATACATTAATACACTTATTGTTTTAAATTTGAGCTCGGGCATCATGTAATGTTATTGTTGTCATTGCATGCTTGCTGTTGTTGTGCACCATATATTGTTTTATACACTGTTTATTTCATTGAGACCATGAGCTTGGCATTTGTAATGTATTTTTTGTTATTGGATCAATGCTACCATTTTGTTGAAGTTGTAGATACATTGAATCACAACTGCCATTCTATTTTTATAGCAGCAATATAACAAATAGAACACCGGCCTATCAAATAGGGACATCAGTAAGACATTTAATGCATTATTACTTCATCATGAGATAAAAATTTCATTGGCTCCAAGCACATAGAATGTGGGTAGATGCATTGAATCACCACTTCCATTCTATTTTGATGAAGAGGAACTATGTTTTAAAATTTCAAGGCATGAAATTTTATAACCGTACATATAGTTTATGAGTATAACTGTACAATAGAAGAGTACCCACATGCCTTGGTTGTTATTGGTCTATGAAAGGTTTTGTTTTGCCTTTCCCAATTGAGATGTCATCCTAAGATTCAAAAGGACCAAGGTAATAATAAGTCTTGAACACAAATGCATGATTGTGGATCCTCAAGTAGGAGTTGTGATGCAAAGGAAGAACACTTATATGGGTTTACCCACATAAGGACAATAGTTTCATTCATCTTTCTTTCAAGTGCTCTTGGGTACTTTCCTTGGCCTCTAGGCTTGGGCATCCTATAGGGGTTGAAGAAAAATTACGAAGGCAATAAGGACACATAGAACAATAGGTTTGGGGACTTAGGCTTATGTTCAATCCTTAGTAATGGTTTGGGGAACTAATTACTAGATGAGTGACTACAGTACCCTAGTTTGCATTATTAGATGATCTTGTTTAATTTGTGTTCATTTCATGCAAAGATACATGTAAAGGAAAAGAAATTTTTGCATCTAAAGATTACATGTATATATGAAAAATAACTTGTATATACTATACAAGGAAATAACTTTTAGAAGAAAATGCAAGAGTACAGGCACACATAAGAGGATGAACATAAATAATAATGATGCCAGCCATTGCCTGAAGTGATGAATTTTTGACTCGGGTATGAATCTAGTGTGCCCCTATGTCATCCAGAACGTGCAAATAAAAGAGAGATGGGGGTTAGATAAAAAATATCTAAGCAATGAATGGCATCCTATTACTAATCCTCATCTACAATTATGCATGTGCATAGTCGAGCCATACACTTCTGAAAGAAAAAGTATACTACATGACATGTGCACTCAAAAGAATGTTGCAGAGAGTAAATGGTTGCATTTATGTCTGCATGAACACCTATGAGTCACTATTGTGACTACATCATTCAAATAGTGCAATAGAAACACCAAATGTTGTTGTTTCATCTAGTGTCATTGTGACATCATTTCCAAATGATGCACCCATAATAGTCACACACCATGCCCATCATTACAAGGTAGTCATGAGCAAGCATGAGTAAGCAATGGAAGGGGCATACATCATCATCAAATCAGAGGAGAAAAGCATCAAATCTACATATTAAGGGAGGAGTACATCATGGATTTCAAGTAAAGATCATAACATCACAACATGGTTGGCAGCCCCAAGGAGGCCCCATTGCATGTAGTGAGTAAGCTACATCAAAATAAAGAGGTACACAAATATGCATCATCTATACATTAATGCTATGGCATGGAGTATATTTGAATCTACATTTTAAAGGATAAGTAAGAAAGTTGCATGATGCTAGTGAAATTAACAAAGGTACAGATATAATGAAGTAATGAAGCTACCTACATTCTATGTGCTTTGAGCCAATAAAATTTTTATCATCATGATGAAGTAATAATGCATTAAATGTCTTACTGATGTCTCTATTTGATTGGATGGTGCTCTGTTTGTTATATTGCTACTATCAAAATAGAATGGCAGTGGTGATTCAATGCATCTACAGCCTTAACAATATGGCAACATCAATCCAATAACAGAAAATACATTACAAATTCCAAGCTCATAGTCTCAATGAAATAAACAATGTATAAAATAATATATGGTGCACAACAGCACCAAGCATGCAATGACAACAATAACATTGCATGATGCCCTAGCTCAAATTCAAAATAGTACGTGTATTAATGTATGATCTAATAGCAACAATCTCATTGATCATTACCTTTCACTCCTCCATCATTATAAAAGAGATAACTACTTACAACTATATTTCATAATTCCTCCTTTGAAGTATATATATATCAAGTATAATTATGAGTTTACATCATATATTTAGTCTTAATAAAATCTTATAAAACAACATAAAACTAACCCAAAATACTTTTTCTTAATAAAACAATATATTTAGTCTTAATAAAATATTATACAACAACATACATTGTGTGAAGTGTTTGATCTCTCTTTATATGTTTTGTTGTTGATATTCACTATGTGGTACTCCCCGTTTATGATTATTTCATGAGGAAATGTCTCGATGGATCGCGAGCTTCAAGCTAGGGCATCATGCATTATTTATGAGCTCATTATTTGAGCACCTCATGTCTCTATTTGATTGATTGGTGCTCAAATAGTGAGCTCATAAATAATGCATGATGCCCTAGCTTGCAGCCTGTGAACCATCAAGACATTTCCTCATGAAATGATCATAAACGGAGAGTACCACATAGTGAATATCAACAAAAAAACAAATAAAGACAGATCAAACACTTCACACAATTCCTTGAAGGTAATAGCAATGATTCCCTAGCTCTCAAAGCTCGCAGATCATCAAGCATTCCAAATGAAAAGATGTAAACAATGTTCGTATTAAACAATGAGCTCATGAACAATGTATGATGCCCTAGCTTGCAGCGCGCGAGCCATCAAGGCATTTCCTCATGAAATGATCATAAACAAGGAGTACCACATAGCTAGTGAATATCAACAGCAAAATAAATAAAGAGAGATCAAACACTTCACACAATATATGTTGTTTTATAAGATTTTATTAAGACTAAATATATTGTTTTATTAAGATTTTATTAAGACAAAGTATTTTGGGTTAGTTTTATGTTGTTTTATAAGATATTTATTAAGACTAAATATATGATGTAAACTCAATATAACAAATAGAGCACTGGCCAATCAAATAGGGACATGAGGTTCTCAAACAATGAGCTCATAAACAATGCATGATGCTCTAGCTTGCAGCTCGTGAGCCATCAAGACATTTCCTCATGAAATGATCATAAACAAGGAGTACCACATAGTGAATATCAATAGCAAAACAAATAAAGAGAGATCAAACACTTCACACAATGCCTTGAAGGTAATAGAAATGATGCCCTAGCTCTCAAATCTCGCGGGTCATCAAGCATTCCACATGCTAAGATGTAAACAATGTCATCCAAACATGTGTACTGTGAGCTTTCCTACAACAAATGGACTTGTGATGATTTTCACATTAGTACATGTGTTTTAGGAAAGCTCAAAGTAATGCTTAGGAAAATATGAATGTTCATCACCTGTGCATATCAGAGTTGATCAGAGAAGGTATATGCATAACAAAATAAATAAAGAGAGATCAAACACTTCACACAATGCCTTAAAGGTAATAGAAACGATCAAACACTTCAAATAGGGACATCAGTAATAAAATAATACACTTACTATTTTGAATTTGAGCTAATAAAGATTAAGATATCCCTATTTTATTACTGATGTCCCTATTTACATATTTTCATCAAATGACCCAAAAACATCAAGAATGGTCCTGTATGGTCACTAATAGCCAACTTTCAGAAGAATATGAATGAATGCAAACATACATAAGTGGATGAATATAAATAATGAAGGTACCAAACATTGCCTGAAGTAATGAAGTGTTGAACTAGGGTTCAATCCAGTATGATCTTGTATGATCCAAAACCTACAAGGAAGGAAAATATGGGGTTAGATCCAAAGGATCTAAGCAGTGCTTGGCACCCTATTACAGATCCTCATCTACAATTATGCATGTGCGTAGTCAAGCCATACACTTTTAAAACTAACTATGCTACAGAACATGTGCACTCAGTAAACATATGCATGCAGTGAGTAAATCAAGACCAAAATGGAGAAAAAAGTATGATGTCAAATGTGTTATCAAGCAACACCTCATAGGTTGTGAGTCAACATGGTATATATGTTGTTTATACAAGATCAGTAAAAGGATATCTACAACCTCAACAACATGGAAATATTAATCCAATAACAGGAAATACATTACAAATGCCAAGCTCACGGTCTCAATGAAATAAATAGTGTATAAAAAAATATATGATGCCCGAGCTCAAATTCAAAATAGTAAGTGTATTAATGTATGATCTAATAGTGACAACCTCATTGATCATTACCTTTGACTCCTCCATCATTATAGAAGAGATAACTACCTACAACTATATTTCATAATTCCTCCTTTGAAGTCATAGGTTAGTTTAACTATTGGACAATGAGCTGATAGGAGTTTCGAATAGATTTGAATAAAAACTAAGAGTATTGAATTTTATTTGTTCCTATTGTGATTTTAGGGGAGACAAAGTCTACGACCTTTTCAGTGGATCAAGGTGGTGTATATAGCTTGTAAGTTTATACGTTTGCACTTTTTTTTTAGGCTTAATTATGCTATTTTTTAAACAGAAAGATTTGTCTTTCTTATTTCAAATCCATTCCTTCATATGTCATACCTGATGCACAGTGCATTCATAGGAGTTTCGAATAGATTTGAAGAAAAACTAAGAGAATTGAATTTTAACTGTTCTTATTGTGAATTCAGGGGAGAAGAAGGCTAAGATCTTTACAACTGATCTTGTGTTGGCAAGGTACGAAATTTATTCTTGTCACAATCTAAAACTATTTGGAGTTGATTTCAGCTCTTTATCATAGAAAGAGATCTATAATTTACAAATCATTGTGACAAGTATTTTTAATTCAAATTCATGACTAAGTGTTACAACTAAGAAATGTAAATTAGGTTGACTTGCAAACACCATAGGCAACTTTAGCATATCATGTTTGATGAAAATGATAATGAAATTTGGCATGTGCGGGTAAAGGAATCATGCGGTCATCATTTTGTTTGGGCTATGGTTTTCATGTATAGTTTTTGTAAAAGTTTTCATCCTTAAACTAAACCTGTCCTTCCGAGTATCCAAATTATTGATGCTTCTATTGGTATTAATTTGGATTCTAGTTCTCGTGCTCTTTGGTGCCTTTCCATGCTTTATTTGGTGTTGAGTTTTTAACTTGCTAACCTCCTTGTTTTGTCAGCATCCTCTATGATTTCGGATGTTATATTTTCTTGAGTCTGGTTGGTGCCTTACTTTCCCCTCTTTGGTTCCACGCTTTCTTACATTAAGAGTTCATTTTGTCTCTGATTAGGGCACTATTTCTCCTTAACTGTATTCTTTTGGGGTCTGATCTATTTTAGTTGTTTCTTTTTTCTTTGAATCATTTTTTACAATTACTTTTGATGCAATATTTGTGTGAAGAACAAGAACAAAATGGTGAATGAGTGTATTTGACAAAGATAAATATGACACATTTTGTTGGGCTGATTGGGTTGGCCTGGTACCATTTACATGGCCTGGCCAGATATTAAATAGTGATCTCATGAACAATGTCAGTATTAAACAGTGAGCTCATGAACAATGTATGATGCCCTAGCTTGTAGCCCCTGATCCATCAAGACATTTCCTCATGAAATGATCATAAACGGGGAGTACCACATAGAGAATATCAACAACAAAACAAATAAAGAGAGATCAAACACTTCACATAATACCTTGAAGGTAATAGAAATGATGTCCTAGCTCTCAAAACTCGCAGGTCATCAAGAATTCCAAATGAAAAGATGTAAACAATGCCAGTATTAAATAGTGAGCTCATCAACAATGTATGATGCCCTAGCTTGCAGCTCATGAGCCATCAAGACATTTCCTCATGAAATTATCATAAATGAGGAGTACCACATAGTGAATATCAATAGCAAAATAAATAAAGAGTGATCAAACACTTCACACAATGCCTTGAAGGTAATAGCAACGATGCCCTAGCTCTCAAACCTCGCGGGTCATCAAGCATTCCAAATGAAAAGATGTAAACAATGCCAGTATTCAATAGTGAGCTCATAAACAATGTATGATGCCCTAGTTTGCAGCCTACGAGCCATCAACAGAAAAACAAATAAAGAGAGATCAAACACTTCACACAATTCCTTGAAGGTAATAGCAACGATGCCCTAGCTCACAAAGCTTGTGGGTCATCATGCATTCCAAATGCTAAGATGTAAACAATGCCACTATTACCATTCATATTATGCCATTAATTGAGTTAATGAGAAGACAAAGCTTGAATGCCTAACTCAAGTGTCAGTGCCCTCTTCCCACACGGTGTCAGCCTCTTCATGCATGCCAAACACGAATTCCCTCTTCGTGCCATGCAAAAGTGTAGTGCCATCTTCATGGTAGCTCTTTGAATTCACAAAAATTACAAATGACACTTTCTTTTTCTTTTTTTGTTTATAACTAAAGGGGTGTCGTAATTACAACATCATCATCACTATTACAACACTATCAGGTGCACTTGCAAAAAAAAACACAAAAAACAAACACAAATTGTAGTGGCATCAAAATTTGACCCCAAATGTTGTAGTGATCTTTTCCTTCATATACCTCCTATCACTAGCTTCCCAACAATTGTTTCATCCCTAAGAAATGCAGGGATGCATCCCACATACACCAGCGAAGCCCAAATCCAAGTGCATCAAGGCCAATCCTATCAGCAAGCAGCACCATTCCATTAGCCTCCTCCACAACAGCAATACTTCCCAAGGCAATAGCAACAACATCATGTCATCCCTTAGTAGCAACAAGCATCATCCTATCTAGCGCAACATCAATATCCCATCATCTCCCAATAAAAAAATCACATCATACCCCACTAGCAATAAGAAACTTCATATCCTCCACATCACTATACTCCTGCACCTCAGCAGCAATATCCTCCCCAAAAACCATCACCCCAACATCCATTCCAATCTTTCTATCTTGTTGGACAATCTCCATACCTAACTCCACAATATCCTCCACAAAACCATTTGTATTCACCAGCACCATCAAATCCTTTCCCAATGGGAATACCTACTCCAACGCTAATCAATGTTGATTAGGAAGAAATGAAGAATGCTCTTAAAGAGCTAAGAGCCAGAACAAAGAGAAAGGCCTTCAAATTTGAAGAGGTTTGTCCCTATCCCTTCGACAGATCAATCAAAACTATCCCCTTTCCTAAGCACTTCGAGACACCAAATTTCAAAAAATATCATGGAAAGGGAGATCTAGTAAGCCATGTCAAAGAATTCTATATGGCTTGTCAAGAGGTTGCATACAGTGACAATTTCCTCATGTGCCTATTCCCCAAGAGCTTGAGAGGAACTACTATTAAGTATTTTTACCTGGTACCACTAGTTTTAGGGTACCCTCTGATCCTATGTATTTCTGTAACTACTACAGCAGTAGGGGCACTCTTAGCACAGCATGATGACAATAACAAAGAGAAAGATATATATTATATCAATCAAACTCTTTTTGGCTATGAGCTCAATTAATCACCAATGGAGAAAGCATGCCTCATAGTGGTCTTTTCCACTCAAAATATCAGACATTACATGCTTAGCCACACAATCAAGCTCATCTCAAAGGTGGACCCACTCAAGTATCTTCTATCAAGAACAACTCTCACAAGCCGTATGGAAAAATTGGTCATGTTGCTAAGCGAGTTTGACATCCAGTGCATAGATCAAAAAGTAATCAAGGGGCAAGTCATTGCCGATCAACTTGTTGAAGCACCCTTGATAGATGCATATCCACTAATCATGGAATTTCCTGATGAGCACCTTTGCATGATTAAAGAATAGCCAATATGGAAGCTATACTTTGATGGCTCCTAAACATCAAATGGATCAGGGGAAGGAATCTTATTCATCACACCTCAAGGTGAATACATTCCTAAATCATTCAAATTGGGATTCCCTTACACCAATAATATTGTAGAGTATGAGGCTCTCATCTCGGGGCTCAAAACCGCTATTCAGTGGAACATCACAAAATTGCAAGTGTTTGGAGATTCACAGCCAATAATCAAGAAAGTCCTAGATGAATTCCAAATGAAGGAAAAGAAGCTTCTACCCTACAAGAAACTCATGGACAGATTAAAAGAACACTTCTTGGGTCTACAGTTCACATAGATACCAAGGCTTCAGAACAAAGCATTCGATGCAATGGAAACCATCAGATCCTTATTGGAAATCGCTCATGACTCATTGTAATATGAATTCTTAGTCGAACAGCTACATGCACCTTCATATGAGAATGTCAATTCAGAAATGGTGTGCATCTTGGTTGGTCCTTAGTCCCCATGGTACCACGACATCCATGTGTATCTTAAAAATGGTATCATATATCCCCGTCTCATAAACACCCAACGCCAGAACCTAATTCATAGAGCATCCTGCTACACTCTTGTAGCCAACACCCTTTATCATCAAGGATATCACAACATCCTTTCTAGGTGTTTAGATTCAAACAAGGTCATCCTGGTTGGACAAGAGGTTCACATTGGAATTTGTGGTGCCCACATGAGTGGCATGGTCCTAGCAAAGTAGTTGCTTAGACTTGAGTATTATTGGCCAGCAATGGAGCATGATGCATGTGAATTTGTCAAGAAATGCTTACCATGTCAACAACATGCCAATCTAATTCATGCTTCAGCTCAAGATTTGTAGCCCATTGCGCCACCATGGCCATTTTCATGTTGGGGATTCAACCTCATTCGGTTAATCACTCCCCTTTCCTCTGATGGACACAAATATATCATAATAGCCACATAATACTTTACAAAGTGGGTTGAAGCAATTCCACTCATTCTCACTACTGGCATTCTATAGATATCCAAGTTCATCCTATACCATATCATTTGCTACTCCAGCATCTCATCCACCATATTCATAGATCACGGCACACCTTTTGAAAACTTGCATGTGGATGATCTATGTGCCAGACTCCACATCCACCATTGCTTCTCCATCCCATACTTCCCTCAAGGAAATGGCCAAGCTAAGGCAACCAACAAAACCATCCTCAAAATCCTCAAGAAGGTTCTCAATGATTCTGGTTGTGACTGGCATCTCCAAATAAATCCTACCCTTTGGGCCTCTCATACTTCTTATCACAATCCCATAGGCACCACCCCATACTCCCTTTTATATGATGTCAAAGTCATTCTACCCATCGAGGTTGAGCTCCCATCATTGTGTGTCTCCATGAAGAACTACACCACAAATAAAGACTATCGTGTGGCACATCTCACACAGTTGGACCTATTAGATGAAAAGAGGCAGCAAGCATATGATCACCTGGTTGCATACCAGAATCGATTCAAAAGGAGTTATCACAAGAAGGTCCATCCAAGATAATTCTAGGTTGGCGACATGGTCCTCAAGGAAAATTAGAAAGTGCAAGCACATCGAGAGAAAAAGGGAAAGTTTGAACCTACTTGGTTGGGTCCTTATGTTGTCACAACATGCTTTGGCTTCGGAGCTTACCAGCTATCAACACCAGAAGGTGATCCCTTGAATGATCCTATCAACATCATACATCTAAAGTGGTTCTATGCTTGAACCAGATCCTGTTAAATCTAGAAAATCTGTAAAAATTTGGAAAATCTAGAAAAATATAAAAAAAGCAAAAAAGAAAAGAAAAATAATCATCCAATGGTGAAAAATTGGCAATTCAAGCGTCTTGGATAAGTATGCTGGTGAAAACCTGGAATAGGCACCATACATAGTGGACTGGGTCATTATCTATCAAACTCCCATCCCCCACCCATCCCCAATCCTAATCCCAAATCCTCTTTATCCAATCCACATCCCCACCACCAACCCATCACTCCCAAGGTGTTCTATCCTCAAGCCTATCCAATGCAACAATCAACTCCTATCCCAAATCCTGAGCTTCATGTATATTACCTATATAGCGAGATCTTCCTATTCCTAATCCCTAGGATTGTGTACATCTCTATTGTAAATATCTCCCCGTCTGTTGTACATATCATCACATCTTGTTGTACATATCCTCATCAATCCTACAACAACATTTGATCAAATAACTTGTCCCACCCATCCTCGTACTTCAGCAACATCTTTTGTTGACTCTCTTTGATCATAGTGATTATCCTTGACTCATCATTTGTCAACAACAACACACATTCTCCTCATCAACAGGTCCTTGAGGATATATCCTTCCTCATGTCTACCCTAATCTTCCATCATCAATCAAACCGGGTCCGTGTAGGATGTATCCTTCCTCGCATTCTGACCCAATCTTCCCCCCATCAGTCAAATCAATCCTTCTCCTTGGCAAAGGACATTTTGTGGATTTATCACTTTTATCTTGGATTTCGTCCTTTGGATCTTGTTTATCTTTTACAGCTTATCATTGTTCCTCTCCTCAAATTCATCACAATCCTTTATATCATGGTGTTCTATGAATGAGGACAAGCTAGGGAAAGTTATTTTGATCTTTTGCTTCTACTTATGAGTCAGTTGGACATGACCCTTGCACATTTTACATGTGATCTTTTGGGTTACATGGTGTACTTGGGAAATATCATTTGTTTGTGGCTTCTCCAGCATCATTTCTACCATGCCTCCTCTTGGGTTCATGCATGATGTTGGGGAAACCCTTGCATGTCTTTTTTGTGTCATTCCTATGCAATGTTGGTGACAAGGCCTTGTGTTCCAAGTAACCTTGGTAGGTCTCTAATAGTGCTATATAAAACTAGGTTGTGCTCTCCACATTTACACAAGGATCTCCCCAAATCCCCTATCCTACATCATATAGATTAATCTTGCATCTTTCATCCTTCATATAGCTTCATCCTGCATCTTGCATTTCACATCATCTTGCATTCACCCATCTTTGCTCTTGGAAGGTCATCTGTTTATACCCCCTTCCTATCTTTCTTCATCCTTTCCCTTCCTTTCTTTGTTCTTTTCAAGAAAATTCCACAAAGTTCCTCTTTGCATTATTTTCTCGAGGGGGCACAACCTCTTATCTTCAAATTCTAGCATGGGGCATCTTATTTTCTTGTCTTTGACACCATGCCACTTGCGGCATCGCATCAAAGAGGGGAAAAATGTAGACACCTAAAATCCCTTTGCTAAAATAAAAATATTTTATTTTACAAAAAACCCCTGATGACATCATCATTTGTTAATTAATTAATTAATTAATTATTATTCCATTAATCTCTCCTATCTTAATTAAATATATTTAATTAAGAAATCCCTTCCAAAAATATTTAAATCCAATTTGAAAATCATTCCCTCCAAATTTTATTAACTATTTAATAAATTGTCCCAAAACCCTTTAAATAAATTATATATTTATTTAAACCCTAAAAACCCTAGAAACTTCTAGAAAACCCTAAACTTATCTAACCTTTCCTAAACCCATCCTAAACCTGCTTAGAGGGTGATTCCTAACCTTCTTATTCTAAACCTTCATCCTTTGACTTTTGGTCAACCCCCTCATTAATGAGCCTTACAAACTCATTAATGACTCCTTACACCCTCATTAAGGCTCTTATAGCCTCATAATGAAGCCCATGTCTCCTCTTTCACCTTAGTTCCCTAGGCACACTTCCCTAGTGTTGCTCACACATGTGTGAGCAACCCTTAACCCTCATCATCTTGACCTTACCTCTAACCATACCCCAAACTCTACCCCTAACCTTGACTCTGACCCTAACTCCTCTTCCTAACCCAAGCCCTTCCTTAAATCCTATAAATACCCCTCACTTCCAAGAGCATTTGACCAATTCACATAATCAAATTAAGTAGTGTTGTCATGCTAATTTACTTCTAGACCATCTTAGCTTAAATCCTAATTGTTAGATTTAGTTCATTTCTAAGCTTTCTAACTCACATCTTAGCTTAGCATTAATGGATTAACCATTTTTTTTTCATTGCTTTGCTTAGCATTATCATCATATTACTTTCATATTTGGGTTTAAACTCAATCTAGCATAATTATTCTTAGCTCAATCTGCATTTTAGCTTCATTAGGCTCCTTGGAGCTTTAGGGGAAAATCAGGTGTTCTATACTTGATTTTGTGCCACTATGGGGTTCTCATGGTCCCTGATTGATCCTAAACCTTCCTAATCTTCATTAGGGACATTCTCCTAGTGTTGAGAGCACACCCACATCCCTAAATCAAGAGCAAATCGAACAGTGACAGGGTGCTCCCGTTAAGCTCTATCTGAAGTGTCTTTGCAAATAGATTTTACTATATGTTAGGAATATTCTCTTAGGATAATGTTTGAATGTCTATGCTTGTTCTGAATAGGTTAGGTTTTCTCTGATCACATTAATAGCACTTGTGTTATCACAATGTATTACAACTAGTTTAGTTACCTTTTTATGAATACCTTTAAGAATTTTCTTAATCCAGGTTATCTATTGATAATTTATAGTAACAACAACATATTCAACCTCTACAGTAGATTGTGATATACAATTTTGCTTCTTTCTTGTCCATGACACTAATCTTTCTCCTAGAAAGAAAGCTCATCCACTGGTACTTTTCCTATCATCAATATCACCAGTCCAATCAACATTTTTAAACACATTTAGATTGAATCCTCCTTGTTTTCCATACCATAAACCATAATCTTATGTTCCATTAACATATCTAAATATCCTCTTCACTATTTTCATATGAGACTCTTTAGGATTTTAAGAAAATCTAATAACTATGCCAACTTCATGAGATATATCAAGTCTTCTATGAAGAACATATTGTAACTTACCTATCATTGATCTATACAATGTTTCATTTACCTCTTTTGAATCATCTTCCTTAGACAATTTGCATCATGTGATCATAGGTGTACCAACTAGTTTTGAGTCTTCCATTCCAAAAAAAATTAGTATCTCCTTGATGTACTTTGATTGACTAATGTAGATACCTCTCTGCATCTTTTGTACTTGAAGTCCTATAAAGAATTTTTTCTCACCGGTCATAGACATTTCAAATTCCTTTCTCATATTGTCTGCAAATGATTGGCATAATGCTTCATTTCCACCAAAGATTATATCATCAACAAATATTTCAGCAATCAATATCCTATCCTCATTTTCATCTTTAAGATACATATTTTTGTTGTCTCTAGTCCTTGTGAATCTAATTTTTATTAGATAAGAGTGAAGTCTTTCATACCATGCTCTTGGAGCTTGTTTCAAACCATACAATTCTTTATGCAATTTTTAAACCATGTTCTTACCTTTTTTAGCAACAAATCCTTCAGGTTGTTCTATATATACCTCTTCTTCAGGTATTCCATTTAGAAAAGCATATTTCACATCCATTTGATAGCCTTTGAAACATTTGTATGCAACATAAGCTAGAAGTATTCTAACTCCTTCTAACCAGAAATAGGGGCAATATTATCACCATAATCAAGACCTTCTTCTTGAGCATGTCCTTTGTAAACTAATCTCACTTTATTTATGATTACATATCCTCTCTCATTTAGCTTGTTCCTAAAAATCCACTTAGTACCTATCATATTTTTGTTAGTAGGTCTGGGTACTAAAGTCAATATTTTGTTCTCAATCTGATTAATTTCTTCTTTCATTGTTGTCATCCAATTGTCACATTTTAGTGCATCTTTAACTATCTTAGGCTCAACTTCATATAACAAACAAGTTGTATCTTTAACCTTACTTCTTGTCATAACACCAACATTCTTATCTCCAATAATTTTAGATTCAGAGTGAGTACATCTAAGTCTTCCATACCTTGGGTTTACTGGTTCAGCATTATGATTTCTTTCATCTTCATTTTCATTGTCATTCACCATTTGAGAATTATTTTCTCCTAAATTCATTTGTGGAACTGTTTTAGGTTCCACTGGTTCATAATAGATGATATTATTGTAATCTTCAAGTTTCTTTTTGTTGTCTTCTTCATTATTCTCTAAAAATTCATCAACTTTTACATTTTCAATCAATAATTTTGTTAGTCCTTTTATTCAAACACTTATATGCCTTAATTCTTGTGGAGTAACCAAGAAATATACCCTCATCTCCTTTAGTGTCAAAATTTCCATTCATTTCATCCTTCTTAATATAACATTTGCTTCCAAATATTTTGAAATAACTAACATTGGGAGTATGTCCGTACCATAATTCATAAGGTGTCTTGTTTGTACCTTTCTTGAGTTTTACACTGTTCAAAGTATAGACTGCATTACTTATTGCTTCTCTCTAAAATTGTTGTGTCACTCCTTGTTTTAGCAATTTTATTGCACATTCTATGATAGATTTGTTCCTCCTTTCTGCAACACCAAATTTTGTGGTTTCCTTGGTGTTGTCAGTTATCTTTCGATTCCATTCTCACCATAATATGTATTAAACTCATGTGAAGTGAATTCACCTCCTCTATTAGATCTAAGACATTTGAGAGTCTTACCTATTTCTTTTTCAACTATAGCTTTATACATCTTGAACATATGAAAAGCCTCATATTTAACTTTCAAAAACATTATTGACATCATTCTTGAATAGTCATCAATAAAAAGTATGAAATACTTATCACCATGATAACTTTCTGATCCAATAGGTCCACACAAATTAGTATGTATCAAATCAATAATATTTTCTGATGAATAGGTTTTACTAGTAAAGCCTGAACTTGCCATCTTTCCTAATTGAAATTCTTTGCACATAGCATTCTCGAGTTTGACTAAAGTAGGTATACCTCTTACAGATTTCTTCTTATTGACCTTTTTATCAAAAATTACATGATAAAACCTTTTATGCCATAGTCAACATTCCTCTACTTTAGCAATTAAGCAATGTCCATTAGAAGTGTTCAACAGAAAAAGATTACCGCTTCTCTTGTTTGTTCACCAGTAGCAAGCAATTCACTAGAATTTCCTGAAATATTGCATATGTCATTACTAAACTCAAATCTAAAACCTTTGTTATCAATTGAGATACACTCAATAGGTTATACTTCAAACCATTAGCCCAATAAACATCATCACAAGTAATACTTTCATTAAGTGCAATAGAACCTTTACCTTTTATAATACAAGGTGATCCATTACCAAATCTCATTGTGCCTCCATTACATTCTTCTATAGATATAAACTTCTTCTTATTACCGGTCATATGGTATGTGCATCCACTGTTAATAATCTAGTCATCTTTATTGTTCACATTTAAAATTAATGCTTTCTCTTCATTGACTCTTCCTTTACCGGTAGATGGCTCTTCTTTCACTACAACAAACACTACTTCTTCATCATCATTATTATCATCAGAATCTTCATTTCTTTCATCATTTTCAGCTATGTAGCATGCTTTCTTGATTGTATCCTTGTAGTTCTTGACCTTCTTGTACCTTTCTTTCTTATCATTGTTCTTCTTGTCTTTCTTTTCATCATTAGGGTATTTATAAGCTAGGTGACCGATCTTATTGCATGTCCTGGAAATAAGTGGACTATTTCCTTTCTACTTTCCTTTTCCTTTGGGAAACCTCTTAGTTATTAAAGCTTCAAGTTCCTCCAATTCTCTTTCTTTAGCCAACAAACACTCAAAATCATCAGAACTATGAGAAATTGTTTTTCCTTTTCTAGATTAGCCAAGGGTTAGGGAAGCTTGAAAATCAATTTTAACCACAGGCAAACTATTATCATAGTTACTTAACTCAAATGCAGTCAATTTTCCAACCAATGAATCCAATGTAAAACTATTAGGGCTAATAGACCTTAACTCTTGAATAGAAGAAACTCTTATAGCATACCGAGGTAAAAGATTTCTCAAAACTTTACTTACAATCTCATCTTATATGATTGTTCATCCTGCACTTGTGATAGTAGCTCTAACCTCTTTAAGTATTGTAATGTATTGTGTAATGTTTTCTCCTTCTTGCATCCTCATGTCATCATACTTACCTCTGAGACTATCAACCTTAGCCTTCAGTACATGTGCATCACCTCCATATAAATTCATCAGCTTATCCCACATATCTTTTGCATTGTCTATATGTTGAATATCAACATATTCAACATCAGATAGGGCACTTGTAATTTCTATCATCACCGAGTTGTGCATCAACATTTATTTTCTCTCATCTACAGTAGGTGTTCTAGTAGGTGGTGTGTTCATTGTATCAAGATAGCCAACTTTTGTGTCTGAAAGACTGAATATATGCAACTTCATTCTGCTTACCCATATGTTGAAATTATCCTTTGAAAACTTGGGTGCCTCCTTTCTATACATATTCAAATATTTTCCCTAAGATGTTAAGCTTTCTAAATTAGGGAACTAATGTGCTAATACCAATTGTTATGTAGGAATGATTACTAAGAGGGGGGTGAATCATTAATCACCAATTCAAACTTAACTCACCCAATTCAAACTAATAAGCAATTTAACCTTTTAAACATTCATTCATCACAATAGGCAAAGTAGGCTTTAAATAACATACAAACACATAAAACTCATCCAAAAAAAATTAACACCAGATATATCACGTGAAAACCCGATCAAGGTGAAAACCACGATGCAATAATGATGCTCACAAATTGTGTACTCTTTTGGAATACACTCTGCTAGGAGATTTCTCGGTTAAGGGTTACAACATCACTTTTAAATGCTACCCGATTAAGGGATTTTCCTTAAGACTTGTTAGGATATATGCCCTATTAGGAGCATCCTTGTTAGAGGACTTTAAACACTCTTTAGAATGTCACCTGGTTAGAGGATTTTACAATAGAACCTGTTAGGATCCACCCGATTAAGGGAATTTGTTGTTATAATTGTTAGAGAGTAATAGATAGAGGATGGTCTGCAATTTGCACTACCTCTGCTAGATCAGATGAAATTAAGTTTTGAAACTCAACAACATACCATACTCTACACTCTTCCTTGATCGCATTTGATTCCAACACTTACTGATCAACCACGACCTTTTGCAACTTTACATTCCTTTGGCATTCAACAATTAGTTTCTTCTTTCTTTTTCCTTTAAGTAGAAGTCCATTCCACTACCTTAAAAAAACCTAAATGCAATGATCCAAATTAATTCTATCATCACAAATCACATCTGACCATAAATTCTTTATTTTCTCCTGGCCACATCAGCTCAGATTCAATTTGTACCTTGGAACTTGTTCCAACTCCATAAACCATTTTGACCAAATAAAAACTTCTTGAAGAGTATTCCTTAAGTGTATTATCTTAATAATGTGTTGTCAATACTTTCCACAAATCACACATACACCTCTCGACTCTTCAAAAATCATCATCGATTCCAATAACAAATCAACATTCACTATCGCTCCTGAAATTATTACAAACTATTATTTTTTCACTTGTTCAACCTTAGTTGTTCACCTGTTCTCCTAGTTCACTGGTTTGTCTAGTTCACATGTTATGTAGACATCACTTCCAAATCATCAAATGACCTTTACCTATGAACATTTTAAGGTGCAATATTAATCATATCATCTTGACATTATTATAAGTCATATTACATGACCACTCTAGATAATGCTATACATATTTGAAATAACAATCAAATCATTTAACTGCTTGTCACTGATTGCTTTATCTATTACCCAGTTTGATTTTATCATACATAACTTACTCAATTATTCACATAAATAGGTTCTATCATAAACATATCATTATAACTCATCATTAAACCTTCATGTACAATAGCAACACTTAATTCATTATGAAACTCATTCTTTTCTCGAATGAATATGTGGTAACATTCCAAAACACTTAGTCAACTAAGATATATTAGACCTTCATTAAGCTTCGCTTATGTCCACTCCTCAAAATCCAAAACTGGGTATGCACACCAAACCTTTTATAGAACACAATCAACTACATTGTTTCTTCCATACTTAGCCAATTTTATCTTCAATAGATCGGTATGACCAACATAAGATATGTGAACATGTGGAATGCATATATTTTCCATCAATGAAAACATCAAATCCCTCAAGAGCAATGTATCTTTCTAACAATCTCCCCCTTTGGCATCGATGGCAACACTTAGTGAAAAATGACTAAGTGTCAAAAATGCCAAATATACTAATTGCTCTCAAATCAAAATTTCACATGCTCTCCCACTGGCTCCCCTTGAGCTAAATAAATCATTTTTCACTACATATCTCTCCCCCTTTGACATCAATGGAAAAGGTGCTACAACCAAAATCTTCTACCAAAATTCCTATATATATCTCCTATATACAAGTATATTGTTTATACTTACAAGAAGTTAATAACATAAAAAAAATTTACTCCTTGAAACACCAAAATTTATATCCCAACTATTCTTCATGCTTTCAATGATTTGAATCTAACCACATATGGTATATGCAAGCTTCTTTGTTGATTGTAGGTCGCGAGAATTAGGTGAGTTGTACGTTGCTTTTGTTTCTCTCAATCCATTGAACAAAATGTCCATCTTAGAAGCTATCAAGCTTCTCATCTCACCAATTCTCCCAATCACTCTCTCCTTCTTTGTGATTAATATTTTGATTTTATCCATTCAAAACCAATGAAGTGGGTTACACTTTTTTTCCTGAACGAACACTGAACTCTACATTTTGAAAAAAAAAAATTCAAATTCGAATGCATATTCTCCTTAAACCGTTTGGAATCGGAAGATGAAGTAAATTAGAGTCTTTTAGGATTTTCTCTCTAGATTATAAATATATTTTTTATTTTTATTTTTGAGTTTATTTGATTAGTTTTTTCTTTCTCCCATGAAAACTGGTAGGTGTCTAAAGACGTCATTTTCAAAGAGTTACATTGTTTTCATAGAGCATAACTTTTTTTCTAAAATAGATATTAATGTGATTCTTTCGAATTTAGTTTTTTAACATTCATATGGAGGGAATGAAATTGGTTTTATGACATTATCATGATTATTTCATATTTTATTAATGTTTGAAGTTGACTAAACCATAATTTTGACATACCTTGACTACATAACTTATAACTTGTTACGTATGTGTCCAATTTCTTTTTTATTTTTTTGGATAGAAAGATAACTTCAATACCTAGGGCATATATATTTTTTAGAATTTTTTTTCTCTCATTTACTATTTTTCCATAAGCATCAAACATTGAGGTAGACATACGGTGAAATATCTATGTTTAGTAAAACTAAAAATATAAAGTCATAATAAACTTAATATGTATTAAAATTATAATCATTGGAAAGAGTTTTATCATTAGTACCTTACTACATAGATAAGTTTTTCAAATGGATTCATTTGATCTACCAAAAGATAAAGTCGAAGTGATTTTTTGTCAGCATTTTAGTAGGTGGGAAGGAGACTCCATTGTAGGTATGCATGAGGAGTATAGATGTCATATCAATGTTTTTTTTTATCTAAGAGGCTTTGAGCTAACCATTTATAATTAATTCATTCAAATGGAACCTCCAAGGCTTAAATAATCATATTTTATTAAAAATCTGTTATTTCAGCAAAAATCAGCATGTCTAAAAAAGTGTAACCCACTATCGTGGGGTCACCCAGGACCTATTTGGAACTCTCTCCTTTCTCAAAACCAAGACCATTTGTATCACCCTTCATTCTTTATCTTTCTATTTGTTCATTGAGCTTCACTAAGCTAGCTTTGAACTTCTCCTTGAATTCATTTGCAGTAGCAAGTTCACTCCTGAGAATATTTTTTACCCTTTCAAGTTCTTTCTCATTATGTCTAGATTCATATAGATCAAGTTGTAGCTTCCCAACTTCATCATTTATTCTATGACATTCATCACATTTTTCCTTCAAGGATTTCTCAAGATTCTCCTCATTCTTCTTCCTTGTCTCAATATCCTTAGTCATCTTCATCATCATGGATTCCATCTCATGCTTCAGATTTTGTTTGTCTTTTGCAAGCTTCTCACATTCATCTACATTTTCCTTCAAGTCTTGAGATTCATCCATATTTCTTTTTTTCTTTATCTTCTCAACAAGATCTTTCCTCTTTTCCATGGATTTGTTCAATTGTCCCTTCAAAGTTTCAATAAAATTTTCAGTTTCCTTAAGTCTCTTTTCCAATTCCATGTTTTGAGCATTAGATTGATCAAGATCTTCAAGTGCAACTAGAAGTTACTTCTAAACTCTACTTGAAGCCATTGAATCACCCATCAAGATCTTCCTCAAGATTCTAGACTTCATGTAAGGCACAAAGCTCTGATACCAATTATTGGTATTAAGGAACACTGAGAGGGGGGGGGGGGGGTGAATGAGTGTTCATCAACTTTTTAACTTATTAATCTGATTTTTCAACCACAAATAAAATTCAATAAAGATTAAAGAACTTAAACAAAGATCAAGCATCCACAATAATATAACACCATGATTTTTATCATGGAAACCCTATTAGGGGAAAAACCACAGTGGAGATGGAACCCACATGATATACTCTGCATAAATATATCACCTTATTAAAGGCTTATAAGAGGAATGCACATGCATTTAGGCACACTTCCTAGAGATCACTACTAAATCACAATAAGGGATACAACCCTAAGGAAGGCTTACTGCCTTTACAAAATATATGGACTACAATCCATAATTGATGAATTGGATCACAACATCTGAATATGCCAAAGTAGTTCCATTTAAATATAATAAACCAAATTAATACACTTCATCTAATGAATCAAAAATCTAATCAAATACCCTTCACATACATAGAATTCTCTCCAAATCAACAAAGTAACTATATCTTATCTATCCTCTTTAAAGAATTAAATTACCAATGGGTCAACCTCCAAAACATATTGCAAAAATATTTTAGTGTGTAGATAGTTGGTTGAATCCATATGAAAAATGTAATGTCTGTATGCACCCAAAAATGGTCACCTAGACTTTGGGCCCCATTTATTTGATTTATCAACCCTGAATCATTTTGATCAATAATCAATATTCTCAACGTTATCAATCTCTTGATCAAGTCTTAATTTTGATCATATATTGGATTTTTATCCTATGGGCTAATCATTTATCCTAAGTCTTTATTTGATTAAAAGGAATATTTCCTCCCCTTTTAATAAATAAAAAGCCCCCACTTTCCTCTTATCCTAAGTTGCACAAATAAAGCATTATTCATATTTTATAAAAAAAGGGAAAAACACTTTTTGTCTCATATGGACATAAAGTCAACTCTTATTTTCCTATTGGAAGATACTTGTGCACATGGATTGCTCCTCTTTCAAGCTCCACCCCTGATTAAGACTTTTTGCCTCTTAATCTCCATGGTCCATTTCACCTCATTTCTTATAAAAGGAGAGCTCTCTCCTTCATTTGCATATACCATGTTTTTATGCTAATGTTATGCTGCAGGTTTTAGGTGCATTTGGAGCCTTTTGAGGATATTGAAGACTTGTTGCATTTCATCATTTAGTTGCATATTTGTTTTCTTAGTTGCATGATAATGGCATTCTTAGTGTAGATCTCCTTTTATGCAATAGATTAATCTCACATAGTCTAAATAGGAAGGCTTGGTAATACTTGTTCTTTCCTTTCATAGCATAGTTTGTACTTTCCTTTCATAGCTTAGATTGCATCCTCATTTTAGTTGCATTGCATTGCATCTTCATAGTGATTCTTGGAGATATTGGCATTGTTTCCCTTGTCTTCACTTGAATCTCTCATTGTGTGGTTGACTAGCAAGGTCACAAGTTTGTAGCTCTAGCTGAGAGCAATTTTCAACCTTGCAACTCCATGCATAGAGAGCTATGAGCCGCTTTGTGAGGCCTCATTCTTGAGCAACCTTGCATGTAATGGTTCATAGAAGTGCACCATTTTAGTGTGTACATTTCTGGCACCCACCGTGGGGCTGAGTAGATTAGCTTTGTCCCTTTAATTTTGCATTTTTCGTCAAAATTTTCATCAATTTTTGGCTTGGTTTTCAGTCTCTGGTTTTCAATCTCAGAGTATCGCGTGATACTTCTCAGAAATATCACGTGATATATCTTTGTATAGCGGTGCGACACTTCGCGTGAGAGAAGAATCGCCCACCAGTACTGAGAAATATCACCTGTTATCGGGCGAAGTATCACCCGCCCATAGTGAGAAGTATCGCGCGATTGAGAAATATTGCGCGACTGAGAAATATCGCACGACTATAGGAAACTGTATCGCGCGATACTGGTGAAGTCTGAGAAATATCACCTGGTCTGACAGAGACTTGCATTTCCAGTTTTCTCATCCGAATTTGATTATTTTAGCTTGTTGTTTTGTTTTGTTGTGTTTAGATAGGTCTAACCCGCATCTTTTAGCTTAAATCTAGCAGTTTATTGTATGTTTACATTTGGATTTGGATTTTGCTAACCTTGTGGGTCTAACAAGTTGTGTTTATAGGTGCTCTCATTTGCTTGAAAATTGCTAAAAACGCATGTCAAAGAGGGCTACTAACAGTTTTTGCAGGGCTGCCCAAGCATAAAAAATAAAAAATAAAAATTTTGCTTATTTATTTGCTTTCCTGTCAAGTGTGGCATTCACTAATTGTATTAGGCATCTTAATACCTTGTGAAAGGGATCTTGAGGTGGTAGGAGAAGTATGCTCTTCACCTTTAGGTGAATCAAAAAATCTTGACCCATCTTAAGGTTTTGGAAGCAAGGGAGTAATTGAATCTCTTTGCTTGGTGTGTTTGGGAGAGATTTTTTGAGATAGGGGAGTATGCTCTTCACCCTTGTGAACCAAAAACTTTGAACCTCAAGAGTTGATCCACTTTTTGTTTAGTTGTTAGAATCCTTTAGCGGGCCTGCTCTTGAGCAATCAAGAGGAATGACTCAAGTGGAGACAACCTTGTCATCATTTTTCTTGGTGGCAAGTGATTCCAACTCACTATAATCTCAAGGCTATCAAGGACACCAAAAACCTTGGTAGACATAACACTTGTCTTCGTTTGATGTGAGTAGCTCATGGGATTGCGACCATGGGGAAAACATTGAACAAGAATGCTTAAGGTACTCTTGAGGCCGTGAGGTCCTAGTCCTTTTATGAGGAGCAAGAGGGGTGTTGTGAATGGAAATCCTTATTAAGAACCATTAGATAGAAGCCACCTTCTTTTAGCCGCTTATCTTCTTAGTGCAAGGATTGATCCAAGTGGTTTACCCAGATCACCTTAAGATACTCACCATATGTGTCCCTTTGGTTGTGTCATTTGACATTTCCATGACAAAGCCAACATCTCTTGTGGGTAACCACTTGGTGTGAGGCGAGGGGGCATCAAGTTGTGGGCTAAGTTGGTAAGTATTGAGCCTTGACTTTCTAGGATAGATTTGCTTGAAGTGTCTTCGATTGTGTGATACCAGTGTAAACATTCTTACATACAAATGATCGGTAGCATTCATAGGGTGTTTTTTCAATTTTGATATCACAAGTGCTTGTCTTGGCAAGGTTTCTTTTGCCCTTGTTTAAGGTATTTGAAGACATGTTTGATCCCCTACTGTTTGCAAACCTATCCAATTGCTGTTGAATTTGTGATTGAAATCAGACATTTTCACCCTCACATTCAGAAACTTGAAATTAGACCTTAAAAAAACTCAAAATTTTGCACAAATTGGTCAAGATCAACTTCAGTATCACATTAGCCAAAGAGAAATATTGCATTAGAAGGTTGTTCTTGGTGAGAAAGTTTATCTCTAGAATTGTGAGCTACATTCTTGGGAAATTCTCATACTCTTATTGTCCAAATAATTTTCATTTAATCTCAATTTCAATTATATTTTAGCCTAGCCCAACCTCCTGGTTCAAAAGTGCAAGGGTAGTCACCCTTTGATTTGAAGCACCTCTTTGACAGTGTTGGTAAAGCCCCTTCTTATATCTTTTCATTTCTCTTTGGACAATAGAGAACTTTGATTATCCTAGTTTGGTGTTGACATTTTGTGAGGTCATCCTATTACCAGTCTTCCTTGGTCAGTCCAGATCTTAGATCCTAGGTGTTGTCATATTGCTCAACATCTCAATGAACGTTATGGTATCAATTGCACAAGATGGCTCTTAGTCTTCTTCTTTCTTCTTCATTTCCCATGTTCTTCTGAAGTCTTCTATTCCCATGGGAAATTCTTCTTCTTCTTCTTGATTCTTTTCCTCTTACTATCTAATCTACTTTCTTCTCTTCTATTCATTTCTTCCTATGCTTGATTTCTCCTCTTTTGGAACCATGAATCTTGACTATCTAGCTTTGGAACCTTTATTAAGAATAGATGATCTTGAGCTCATTGACATATTTGAAAAGTGTTGTTCTTCCAAAATTCTCATGAGTGATGAATTTATAGCAAAAATAAAAGAAAAGATGATTAAATTAGATGCCTTTGCTAGAATCATAAACATGATCATATCACGATCTTCTTCTTCCAAACATTCTTCATCATCTAAATCTTCTCATTCTTCTTCACCTTCCAAGTCTTATCATGACTCTTCCAGACATCATTCTCATTCTTCATCTTCTAAATCTTATCATGATTCTTCTAAACACTATTCACATTCTTCATCTTCCAAATCTTATCATGACTCTTCTAAACATTATTCGAATTCCTCATTATCCAAGTCTTCTTCTTCCACTAAGTCTTCAATTTACTCTTCTTCATGATCTCATTCTTCTTCTACTTCTCCTAAGAGTCTTACTTCTCTTCAGAAGACATACCATAAAGAGCAACATGATAGTCTTTGTGATGTCTCTTCCACAAAGAGTGACACACCTACCTTTGATGACTATGATGACTATGATGATGGATAATGTAGCAATACTTATGGCAACTCTATTCCTAAGATTCCTCCTCGTCGTGTGCTTAGGCTTACTAAAGGGTCATCCTATTGGATAGATTGTGATGGTGATCCATATGATTCTGATTTTGAGAGAAATTATGATATTTGTTGTGAACAATATGATACATCTACTTCTATTGAGGAAGAGAAAGCTTTCTGTGCTGATTATAAATGAAGATACTATGAGCATGTCTTGTCTAAAAACTCTCATGCTGAAAATAAAGATTACACTCTCCAGCAAGATCATGTTAATGTTGAACCTTTGTCTTGTGATGGTCCCCTTCCATCCTCTCCTTCCTCCAATATCCACACATCTCCTAAAGCTTCCAAGTCTTCCAAATCTTTCACAAAGCCTTCAAGGAGCCTTAAGAGCACAAATCCTTCATCCAACAAAGTTCCTAATGCTTTCCATGTGGTTCCCTATAGTTATCCTCAAGGGCCACCTCTTAAAGATACTCAAGATAACCTTCACTTGGCTGCAAATACTTTCAATAATGTCAAACCTAAAGAACCTAAGCCTTCATCCGCTATAATGCCTATTTCAGCTAGTCCTTCACCACCTCTTCCAAAGTCTTCCATACAATCCCAACATGCTTCCTTGTCCTTAGAAGCGGCTCCATGTCAAGAGGACTCTAAAAATGATAAAGAAAAAAACATAAAAAAAGATCAAGATCAAGAACCCTCCATGTCATCCAATCCTTTTCGTGATGTCTCTGATCCGCTTCATGGTTCTTTTGATCCTCTACGCTCTTTCGCATTCATTCCACCATCTCCTAAGCAAGATCAAGCTACTACTTACACTATTGAGCTTATTGACAATCAAAATAACCTTACTACGCTTGCGCTTTCTAAAGATGATACTTCCATTAAGGTTATTAAAAATGGTGTTGTTACTTCCAATGTTGAGCCTATTGAAAATCTAGAAAAAGTTGATACGCTTATGCTACCCAACAATCATTGTCAAGATCAAAGTCTTCCATCTTCTTGTTCTACCATTCCATGTTCATTTCCGCTTTCTACTCTTCCTAAGTCTTTGCAAGCTCTGAACAATCCTATCAAAGAAGTTGCTCCTATTCAAGATGTTCATGATCCTATTGTAAATCCTAATGCTCACTCTAAAGATCCTGATGTCCTTGGTTGTGATATAGATGTTGATGAACTTATTGATTATCCTTTTGCATCTTCCATGTCCATCCTTGGACCTCCTCCACCAATACTAAGGGCTTCACGTCTTCCTTCCATCTTGGGCCTTTATGTCCCTTCGCTTTCCCCTCCTAATTCTCCTAATTTGTCATCCATCTTGGGTCCTTACGTCCCTCCATCTCCTATCTTTCCTCAAGATCAACATAGATACATACCCTTGAATCCTTTTCATCCACCCACCCATCTAAACCGGTCATATCCTCCTTCTTCTTCCACAAGTCCCAAGTCTTTTGGAAGTAAGTTGAATGTTCAAAACAAGAAAAAGAAGAAATATAAGAATCCATCAAAAAAAGATCACCATGTCTCCTCTAATCGACATGGGGGCATAAAGTCAAAAGAGATATCTAAGAAGAAAACTACAAGACAAGTATGGGTTCCAAAATCCATCATTGAAGATATTCTCTCTAAATTATCAAAAGGAAATGAAAAGCCTAAGGCTATATAGATTCCAAAATCTCTCTTCAAAGAGTCTCATGTTGAACAAAAATTGAAATTGACATTCAAGCTTTCAAAGACTTCCACTTCATCTTCTTCCAAAAACATTCTTTCATTCCATGCGCCTGAACCACAACCTCTGCTAAACATTTTCCATATTCCTTCTCGTATTCCTCAATTCACATTTGAGAATTATAACAAGCACACCAATCCTCTCTTCGAGGAGTCAGATAGCAATAATGAACCAGAATATGATTCGCATTTGGACTAGAATATGGTTTACGTTTCCTCCATTTTTCCCGTCACCCTTCAAGGTGTGTATTGACGTTGATCTTACCTTTCTTTCCATCTACCTTTTCACATTCCTTCCATTCATTATCCTTCTACCTTCTATCATTTTTTCCTCATTTGTCTATTCCTTCTGCGTCTTCCTTTCCTCTTCAGCATCTTTGAGCATATCATTTTGAATCCTTGACATATCATGGTTTATCCTTTCAAGGAGCATTATCTAAAAAGCTTGCCTTCTTCCAAAAAATAGAAAAAATATTTTAAAAAAATGAAAAAATGAAAAAGAAAAATTTTTAAGAAAAAAATTGAAAATGTGCCATGGTGAAAACCTGAAAACAGGCACCTTGGTAGCAAAAGTAAAGAGAAATAAATTCATCCTATGGTGAAAACCACTCTCTTGTGGTGCCTTGGATAAGTACCATGATGAAAACTTGACAATCAGGCATCATGCGTAGTCCTTCTACATATTTCATCTATTCCATCTTCTCTCTTTGATCTTGACAATGTTGACCTATACTTAAATATTTGGCTATCTTGTGAGCTATCTTACAATGATCTTGCTTTCACTCCTTTCATGTTTAGCCTTCATATTCATTTTCCTTCATTCATTCTAACCTTTCGCTATCCTTTTCCCCTCTGGTCTTGATCTAATAAAATAAAAAAAAAGTAAAACATGATGCTATGAAGCCTCTTGACATGTCTACTCCTTTGGACTGCATCCTTCCTTCTTTTGCAGTGCACTTTTGTGAATTATCCTATGCTATCCTTTCATTGCTTGTCCAAATGTGCTTTACATGACAACAATTTTTCCCTAGCTTGGGTACTCTTGAGGAGTTTGACCTTGAGGATTTCTTCCCTCCATTTCAGTCACTAGCTTGCTAATCCCTCTCGTTCCCACCTTGCTAGAAATTGGAAATACATGATGTGATCTTGCTTAAAGAGTTTGATGCTCGTTCTGTCTGGGGGCATCCTTTGTACATATTTATGGATCCTGAAAAAAGTACCAAAAAATTCATATATGATGCTGAAAAAATCCTAAAAAGTATAAAAGTCCTGAAAAAAATACAAAAAAATCAAATATTCAAAAATTCAAAAAAATTAGAAAAAGTTCAAAAATCCAAAAAAATGAAAAAATGAAAAAAGATTCCAAGTGGTGAAAACCTGGAAACAGGCGCTACTTGAGGCCTTTGCACTCCTATTCGTTAGCATGCATCCTCGACACTTAGCCACTTCCCATCATCCCTTGACCTTATTTGACTCGGTCTAGAATTGGTCTTTGTCTTTGTCTAGGGGGCATAACTGTTCGCATAGGTCCTTTTGGTGCGTTTGTCTCTTGGGGCATTTCACAACAGGTGTTTTTCAACACCACCCCAAAACAGTGTTTTTCAACACTACCCTTGCGTCGAGTGTTTCTTAACACTTATCAGGTGCCTTACCCAACAGTCTCGTATGATGTGATATTTCTCACTAAGTAGATATGATACTCAGAATTTGACTCTATGACCAACACACACACACTTAAACAATCAACTTGTTGATATATGTTGACTTTATTTTTCTTTGTGTGCTGTTTATGAGGATTTCTTTGATGAGTGGTCTCTCCCTGAGAAGTTTTTGATGATGCATAGCTAGAAGACTGAGGGAATGAGAACATGTTTTCTTTCTTTATCTACTTGTGGGTATATGTTGTTGATCCTAACTGTCATGAGCATTTATGCTGGTCCTACTTGACACTATGGATTAACAAGGTATTATCCTTGACTATTTTGCGAGTGCATGCTTTTAGCTATCCTGACTTTCATGTGTCTTGATACAAGCATAATCTCGCCACATCAAACTTAGGTGATCTCACTGCATTAGTCATCTTGACCTATATGTCTTTGATGCCTAGGTGAGATTTCCACATTTCTATCTGATAAAGATCATATTCATATCCACATAGTTATGCTAGTGTGCATTGTATGATCTTACGACGCTACCAATAACGCTTGATGATGATAATTAGATGTCTATAAGCATTGTGACCTTGCAAGTCAACCACTTTCATAGTAGCTTGCATTCTTAGGTTCATCATAGCTTAGTTTTTGCATCTTGCATATGGAGTGAGCTCTCTTTTTTATCATCTATGGACTAGTTGGTCAACTGTGCTCATTTTCTGATTCTTTTTGATCATATCTTTCATTTCTGGTCTTTCATATCACATCATTTTCTATCCATTTTCAAACTCAAAATCAAAATCTAAGTCACGTTTCCAAGATTTCTCATTCTTCTATGCAATTGACTAACTTTTTGAGGCATAATTTTTTGATCTTTGGTGGAATTTCTTCCTTCCATGTCTCTCAAATTTTCTAGTCTCTCATTCGCTCTATTCCTAGTCTTCTATTTCTATTCTTTTACTTCCTCACTGGGGCATGTTTCATTGCCTAATGGTTAACCTATTGACTCTTACCTTCGATTGTGATTTCATTATGATTTGATCATCTTTATCGATTTTCTATCTCTCCTCTACTTGATTTCAATTTCGATTTCAAGGGGGCAGTATTTATGGGATTCTCATCCCTGATTTCCTTGATTCTCTTGATTCAGACATCTTTTGTGAGCTTTTGCTCAAATTTGAGATTCTTATCTCTTACTTTGAATGTGATCCCAAATCGACCTCATGTTCAAAGACCTTTGTTTATGCTTTGTCCGGATATGATCCCGAATTGACCTCATATTTGAGTTGTTTTGTGATCCCAGATCGATCTCACATTTCAATTCTTCTTTGACTGCATGTGTTCCCAAATCGATCACACATTAGTCAAAGAGGGGCAAATGTATGCACCCAAAAATGCTCGCCTAGACTTTGGGCCCCATTTATTTGATTTATCAACCCTGAATCATTTTGATCAATAATCAATATTCTCAACGTTATCAATCTCTTGATCAAGTCTTAATTTTGATCATATATTAGATTTTTATCCTATGGGCTAATCATTTATCCTAAGTCTTTATTTGATTAAAAAGAATATTTCCTCCCCTTTTAATAAATAAAAAGCCCCCACTTTCCTCTTATCCTAAGTTGCACAAATAAAGCATTATTCATATTTTATAAAAAAAGGGAAAAACACTTTTTGTCTCATATGGACATAAAGTCAACTCTTATTTTCCTATTGGAAGATACTTGTGCACATGGATTGCTCCTCTTTCAAGCTCCACCGCTGATTAAGACTTTTTGCCTCTTAATCTCCATGGTCCATTTCACCTCATTTCTTATAAAAGGAGAGCTCTCTCCTTCATTTGCATATACCATGTTTTTATGCTAATGTTATGCTGCAGGTTTTAGGTGCATTTGGAGCCTTTTGAGGATATTGAAGACTTGTTGCATTTCATCATTTAGTTGCATATTTGCTTTCTTAGTTGCATGATAATGGCATTCTTAGTGTAGATCTCCTTTTATGCAATAGATTAATCTCACATAGTCTAAATAGGAAGGCTTGGTAATACTTGTTCTTTCCTTTCATAGCATAGTTTGTACTTTCCTTTCATAGCTTAGATTGCATCCTCATTTTAGTTGCATTGCATTGCATCTTCATAGTGATTCTTGGAGATATTGGCATTGTTGCCCTTGTCTTCACTTGAATCTCTCATTGTGTGGTTGACTAGCAAGGTCACAAGTTTGTAGCTCTAGCTGAGAGCAATTTTCAACCTTGCAACTCCATGCATAGAGAGCTATGAGCCGCTTTGTGAGGCCTCATTCTTGAGCAACCTTGCATGTAATGGTTCATAGAAGTGCACCATTTTAGTGTGTACAATGTCGAGATCAAAAAACCACAAATAATCAATATCCCATGTTGCATAATCAACCTCAAACTTAAAAATAAATAAAAATATTGATCTGATAGGAGCGCATAAAAAATTGTTCACTTCCATCTCTATTCTTCACTGTTAATCAAAAAATTGATACTCAGATCCTCATAACCCCATCCAATGAACTCACTAAGTGTTACAGACCTAGAATAAGATAGATTAGACCTTCATTAAGCTTCACCTAAGTATTCTCCTAAAAATCCAAAACTAGGTATGCACACCAAACCTTTTAATGAACATAGTCAACTGTAATGTTTCTTCCATACTTAGCCAATTTTATCTTTAATCGATTGGTATGACCAAAATAAGATATTTAACATGTGGAATGCATATATTTTCCATCAATGAAAACATCAAATCCCTCAAGAGTAGTGTCTCTTTCCAACATCTAGAATTAGTGTGATATATCAAATAGCCCTGCAATGTCTAGCAAGTACTCATCCACACTACTAAAATTGGAAGAGAACAATCAACCTATCCAACTATACTATTATGTGAAGAAGTTTGAGGTAGAGGAGGAGGTACAATGCAAATCTCAGGAACCATAGTGGATTATGAAAGCACACAAAGGTTTAGGTGACTAAATTTATCCTTAGATTTTTTATCCATTCTAAATGCCTGAGAGTGATAATTGGGTATATCGTCCCAAATTGTAAACACCTATAATTATATGCTCAACTAGGCCCCATTTAGCATGTATGGACTCCTGCATTAATTTATGGTACCCCATCTTTGCACTACCTATATTTCATCTTTCTCTCCATCTTCCTAACTCCCAAATCAATTTTCATCATCTTTTGGTGGAAAGAGGATGCCCTGGGTGTCCTCTTCTCAAGAAGAGGATGTCTGAGCCATTCTCTTCCCTATGCTTATCCCCAAAATTAAAATCGAGGAATGTCTCATTGGTTGAGTAGGATTTCCAAATTACTGATGGCCTCCTTTGAGTTTAGAGCCCTAAAATGTTGTGAGAGGTATAGAAATAAACTATCTCTCCTCATTTGGACATAAGAAAAGATGGATTTCAATCGATTTCCTACAATTTCGCATATGAAGCATTCTCAAGTAAGATTTCAAGAATTCTAAGGTGTTTTCAAGGAAATATTCTCCATGGATCAAGCTTATTTCCCTTAGTGAAGGCCAAGAAAAGGAGTCCACCATCAAAGAAGAAGATCATAGTACAAGCATTCATGTTTATTCAAGCTTTCAAGTCTTCAAGTCATCTTTCTCTCTCTTGTGGTAAACTAAAACATCCATTACACAAGGTTTTGTCTTTCCTGATTTCCTTCTAGGTTTTTTTGTGAAGTCAAAGCTATTGCATCAACATACTTGATCATATTCACATAAGCATTTGCATTGCCAAGGTATAATACACTTCAATTTTAGATCTAGCCTCTGCTATATGAAAAAACACTTTCATTTATTTCATTCCATTTCAAGGTTGATTCTAAATTGGGATTTGAATGAGGCAAGCCCCTCTCTATACAATATTTTCACCATTTTTTTGTGTGTAGGTATATGTGGCATTCACATCAACTTAGATCTATAAATCACATGACGTAATAGATAGTCTTAAATTTGAATCAATCAAAAGTGTCAGGAACAATATGCCCCATGTAACCTCTTCCCAAGAATAGGATTCTCTAGGCGATATCTTCGCTTTAGGTTTGCACTAAAATGAAACCAAAAGTTAGTGACACCTTTTGATTGTTGTTTTTGATACCTGTACAAATATGTCTATTTTTTTTTAATTGGTGTGCATAGAATGTCATTATTTCCCTCCATTTCCTCTTGGTTATCATATCTTCCTATCATTTTTCCATTATAGTGAAGGAACCAAGGTACCCATTTAGCGCTTGGACATCTTCTACACCTATTGGGTTATCTCTCCTTCCTAATGCACAATAGGAGGTAGGATCAACCCCCCTTAAATTCCTTTTCTTATTGTATACTAGGATAAGGAATGACATGCTTGATGAGAGAAAAATGAGATTACTCATACAATCAAGAGGCGTGATTTACACTACCAATCACAATAATCTCTCTATTGTGTAAATCTCTAATAAGCGGTGAATTAGGCGTGTAGTACTCTACTATTTTACCCTACCCAATATGAGTAACCTAATATATGGTAAGGAGATTTAATGGTAATCAAGGGACATAAAATACATAATTGAATACACCATCATCAACCTCAATAGAAATCCTCCAAGTAACATTCTTATAAGTTTTTTACCCATCAAAATGTGTGGTAAAGTACAAGACTTGTATGAAGAGAACATACCCTTAGATAAAGCCATATGATGAGAGGCTCATAAATCAAGAAGATACCAACTATACTGAAGATGTGTGGATACAAAGAGAGCATGAACCTTTATCTTTTCCTTGCCATGTTCCATAAAGGAGGACCTAGAACATGCAACTTGTGAAGTGGTGGAAGAGGATGTACTAGATGAAGGTAGTTGAACATGATTCTTCCAGAGATCTTTCAAATCATATATTTTATTTTTATAAAAATGATTCTCATCATGTCTTATCTTAGTGTGATAATCACACTTAGGCTTGTTCTTCTTGGATGAAGACCTCTTGGAAGAGGAGGAAAAATATAAATTATGTGCATGAGACTCTATAGTTGGTCAATTAGACTATGAATCTCTATGCTTCTACTTCTTATTTTATTTCCCTATATATTACTAAGAAACTAGAGCCTATCATTTAGAACTAGAAAGTGAATAAAGTTGTATCAACTTGGCCTATTCCAATATCAAGCATTTACAAAATGCATCAAGTGAAGGCATAGTAAAGCGGTAACAAAATCATCCATGATGGTATAGAATTTGGTGGAAAAGACCTAAAAGGGGCCTCAAATCTTTGATAGAATACACTCTTTTTTTGGCTTATCCTTCCCATAACCATGTAAAAGTGGTTTGATGGATTTTAATTTCTCTATATATTCCTTAATAGAGGAGAAGGAATTAGATACCAAAGATGTCAAATTTGACTCAAGATGAAGTGCTCAAAACTCATTAATACCCCTCAAAAAGCTCCTAGAAATTGCTCCACATAGCCTAAGGAGTGATGTAGGATTCAAAATGAAACATGAGACTATTTGAAACATGCATATTGATCAAAACCATAGCCTAATCCATCATCTCCCTAAATTGAAATATTTAAAATTGAAGATTCAATTTGAGTCGGTTCTCATCTAAATAGGGCCATAAACCTTATGATTGAAGTAATCTAGTCATCTTAGTCTTCCAACTATGATAGTTATGGGGTGTAAGTTTCTCAATAGATGATTTTGTCATTGAAATTGGTTTTCATATTAGGAAAGGACTTTAAGGTAGTATGTGAATCTAAAATATGATGATACCATCCAATCCCCACCCTCCACGGCAAGAAAAAACAACTCTTTTGCAACTTTAAAATTTGAGAAATATCAAAAGAAAGAAATGATTAATCATGAGATCTCTAGGTGCCTTGTGAAAATACATGAAAGAAAATTTAGTATATTTGGGTAGAGAACAAAATTAGCTTTCCAATTCCTACTCATTTTCAAAAAATAGAGTGTGGATGTGCAAGTTATGGCCCCAAATGTGTAAAACTAAAGATCTAACTTTATAAGCTTGTATTAGAAAACTAGAGTGGGATCTATAAATAATAGCATCACCATTGGATCAAGGGTGAAATCAACTTTTTGACGATGTGATGTTTGTGTGATTTCAACTATGTATGCAAAAGTTATGGAAAAAATGGAGCATATGTCAAAATGCAAATGGAGGACAAGAAGGGGCCTTACAAGATGCCCTTACTACTAACGTAGTGAATATTCCCTAGGGTTACAAGAAAAAAACCTCATTTCATGAAAAAATCGCCAAGGTATTCCTTTCAGATTTTCCTAGAAATATAATATTTTTGTTAGAATAAGGAATATTCTCATGCCTATGGGAATGTTAATGTCAATATGTTATGTTGCATGTGCATGCATTGAGGGTTCTAATTTAGGCACTAACATCATGGGGGTCTAAGAACTATGAGGTTATGATGCATGCACTATGCAATGCATGTGCAGTAATGGTATGAAAACCCCCTTAAAATTTTGGAAAAAAAAATACGCCTAAGAAAAAAATTAACTTTTTAAAACTTTGAATAGGGGTAAAATGGAATAACCTCTCTTGAAATGTATGTATGGAGGAAATATGAGATCCACTTCTAAATCCAAATTCCCAAGGGAGAGATCCAAATTGATCAACCAAAAGGTTAATGCACAATCGAATCAATCTATGGAGAATATGAAAAAGGAAGAAAACCTTATATTTCCCTATAATGGACTCATGCTTGAAATCTGAAATAATTGAAAGGAAAATACTAACCTCAAAATAGGGCAGATCTAGAAAATGCCAATTTCTAATGTCTGTGTGTACTTTCGGGCAATTCTACAACCTGTTTTGGACTAGAAATGTCGAGATGAAGAAAACCCAGAAATCTTTTATCTTTTTGACAACAGGTAGTCTTTGACCCTCATAAAAGGTCAAAGGCTACATTCTTATTCTGAAGGTCGACTTTGATTTTGTTCGCAGATCTCAGAAGTTCACCAAAAAGGGTATCCAAATCCAATCTCAAATCCGAAGTTCCGCACCTGCACCTGCAAGAAAAGGAGGGTTTTTGTTGTTTGTTTGAGGGGTTTGCCTTGGTCAAACCCTAGTTTGGAATCAACCTTCTTATTGAAATTGAAATGAGAATGCTAGCAAGTAGTAGAAGTAGATCTAATAATGAAGCTATGCAATTCGATAGATATGCAATTGTATTTCGAATGTAAACAAATATATTGATATGAAAGCTTGAACGCAAAAATGGAAAATATAGATCAAAACCATGAAAGCAAATACAAAACCTCCATGCTTATATGCTTGGAATCTACCTTCATAGAAGAATTAATGGATCTAGAAGATGAACAAAGGATCTTGAAGGAAGATCACACCATTATGATGGCTAGATCTAGGGTTTGAATGATGAATCTTGCATGCTTGAACCAAATCCCTTCAAAGACTTGATGCTTGAATCCTTGATCTTCAATGGAGAAATTGAATAGAGAAGAGGACTTGAATGCTTCCTTGAAAATGCTTGATGAAATGCTTGCTTGACCTTTCTCTTGATAATGGATGTGTTCTCACAAAACTTTATGATCAAAATGAGAGAGGAAAGCCTCCTTTTATAGTGAACTAGGGCACAAACCTCTAGAGAAGGCTAACATTGGGGAATTAAATCCCAATTAACCTTAACTCCTAGAAATGGACCCATATTAAATTCAATTTAAGGATTTACCATTCTGAAACCCGAAATGGCCGACTTAGAGGCAGGAAAACAAATATCTTTGAAACTCGACACCCGGAAATCATGGGAACTTGAAACTTGAACTGTGGGTCAAGGATGAGGTCGACTCTACCCTAGGTCAGAGTCAAGGTCAACCCTGACCTAGGTCAGATTCAAGGTTGACTTTGACCCTCAAGGTTGACTTTGACCTTGAGTTCAACAACCTCAGGACCTTAGTCCATAATGCCAGGAAATGCAAAAATATACTGAAAATAGGGATAGATAGGAGCAGAATAAGGAGAACAAGTCAGATCTGAGAAAAAGGTTGATTCAAGGGTCTTGACATGACCCAGACCACTCACTCAGGGGGCTAAATGCTCTTAACATGGAAGTTCTTCCATTTCAAGATGATACATTAAGCCCCCACTTTAGCAAGAGTATGGATTCGATGCAAACTCTTGGTAAAGGAGAAAGAAGAAGAGATCCCAGTGGATTCGGAATGAGATAGGATAACACTTAGTTAGGGACACAAGCCCCTAGGCTAAGGATTCTAACTCAACATACACGCACGAGGGTGTGAAAACAAAAAAGGAAAAAGACACAAAAGAGGGGTTAGCAAACCCAAATCAACTAGCATAAGAAACCTTACTAAGAAACACTTCTCATAATAATATCATATTTGGAAAGCTATCATAAAAGCATAAATGATTACATAAGAAGGACAAGAGAAACACTATAAATAACATAGCTTCATGATCCAATCCTACTAGCATGAAAGCGAAAAAGAGAGAAAGGGAAAAGAGTGATTACCTCGCCTAGTAAGATGCCCACCTTACCATGAATCACCTTGGAGGGAGAGCCCAACAAGTTCACCCATAAACTATGCTTGCAACTGTAATGTGTCTTCTTACGGCTTCTAGAATACCCATAGATCCACCTTCTTGTATCACTATGAATATGAAATGCGTGTCTCCTCAGGATTTAGCAACTTATGTGCGTTACCTTTGGAAGATTTAGCATATAGATGCGTGGCTTTTCAGGATTTAGCAACTTATGTGCATTACCTTCCAAGATTTAGCATATTTGAAATTGGAAATGTGTGTCCCTTTAGGATTTAGCAACTTATGTGCGTTACTTTCCAGGATTTAGCATATTTGAAAAATTTTGAAAAATGTGTCTCCTCAGGATTTAGCAACTTATGTGCGTTATCTTCAGAAGATTTAGTATATAGATGCGTGTCTTTTCAGGATTTAGCAACTTATGTGCGTTACCTTCCAAGATTTAGCATATAAAAATTAAAAAAACTATAGTACAAGGGAGACCCTATATATGCCCCCCGTCCTTAATATGGAAAAAACATACTATTTTGACATGTTAAGGAAAGGAAAGAACAAGGATAAAGCCTTCTTCAACATCAAGACAATATCCACAAACAACACCCAGTCCAAGCCAAGAAGGTCACAACTCCTATGAGGCTGTGGAAGGGACAAATGTAAACAGATATCATGCAAGAATTGTAAAAAGTAACCCTTATGAGGGATAGCACACTGTTCAATTTCCAAGGTGAGAGATTTATCAACCATGGAAACCTAATGTCAAACAACAAAAGAGGTTATTATCAAGGATATAGATCCTCAATGCAAACCAAAATTTTCATGTATGATTGGATATCACATAATAGATAGATACTGCTTAACCAAGAAAAGAGGTGAATCCTGGAAAGACAGAAAAGAAGGAGATGGAATCCTTACCCCCCCCAAATGTAGGAACAAAGATGGAAGAGGATACCTTCTTCACAATGCAAGGAGATATCATGTTTACAACAATGTACACCATATTCTTAGCGAGGGATATTGACTCCTACATCCAAGAATATAGATAATCGTGAAAAGAATATGTCACTCATGGAAAAAGGATCCTCAAAGAAAGAGATCTTATCAACAAGACCCCCACCAAAGAGGAGTGCTTTAAATAAAATATCATCTTTCAAAAGGCAAGAACAAAGATTCAATCATCAAGCCCCCTGCAAACAAGAGGAAGAGGAATCTTTGAAATAAGGGAAACAACTCTAACACCAAAGCAAGGGTGAGAGTTTATAAAGAATATAATTTGCAAAATAGAGAGGAGGTGACAACTTAGGACAACAACTTCTCATATAAAAAATTTATCCATAGTCAAAACATCTATCAATATAATGAAATAATATTGCAATATAAACAAATACCACTAAGCTAGGAAAGCAATTCCCTAGACAAAGAAAAAGAAATAGGTACCTTTCCCCCTAGGGAGAGAGACAAGGGATACCCTTGGAAAACATATGTCTTAGAAAAGATATCTTGAAAGATTCTATGGAAGATAAAAAACATAATGCAAAACCATAGAAAAATAAGAGATAAAGAATACCAATTAAGCTCAAGACATAATATATATACTAAAAGCCTAATGGATCCTAGGAGACTGGATGAAAATACACCTCTTGCCCCCCAGTCATGAGACAAGAGGGGAAGACCATCTACATTATATCAGGAGGGGAATCCCCTATATCAAAATTATGAAGGAATTGTAAAACTACACGAGAGTGAGATATAATTCCTAAAGCAACTCTTTCTCTAACATATAGCTTGAAATGTTTACAATCAGTGAGTAAATGTGTGTTGCTATAATGAAAAGGAAATTTGTATTTGTATAAAGCATCTATCGGCATAGGTCTAAAGATTTCTTTCTTGGAATTCATTAGCTCAACATATACCTTCTTAGCCACTTCTTGACGAATATTAGGGTTATTTAAGATAGGTGTGGGGAGAAGAATGTGAAGAGGAGGACGATGATTAACATCACCTACTTTGACTTGAGATTTTGAACAACCAACACCATACATATCTGGTTTAGGGGGTATATGAACTGGAAACCTAATACCGTGCTCGTTAACTCCAAGCCCTAAACCTTTATAACCTTTTTTAGTCACCATATTATATCCGGTAGTGTACATATTATGTAAAGCTTCTAGAGGAGGTGATTGTTTATCATGTTCATGAATAAAGGTTGTACAAGGTGGAATAATAGGTTTTGAAGAAGTTTCTTTACCCTTTCCTTTAATATCATTATGAATTGGAGGAGAAGGTAAATCAAAGAAATCTTGCACATCTGCATCCTGAACTATAGCTTGAATCCCATCATAAGTACAAGAAGAGAGAGAATGAATAGATGGAGAATTAGGTATCGGATTAGGATTAGGAAGATTAGGATTGATAGGATTAGGATTAGGATTGATAGGATTAAGATTAGGATTGATAGAAGATGGTGTATCATCTACCAAATTCTTCACATAATCCAAAAGATTAATAAGGCTAGCACATAAATCTTTAATGAAGGTTTTAAATGTAGGTAGACTAGTGTCGGTCAACTTCACAAAAGCATAAGCAAGAGCAAAGTGAAGGATCATCAACATAATGAAGTGAATGATACTCTCATAAACATCATATGTATTATAAAGAGATGCTAAAAGAAGAGTAATAAAGAACATGACTACACACCAAAGCATCTTAACAATCTCCATAGAAAATGAAATGCAAGAAATGTTTTTGGATTTTATTGACTATATAGATTTTTTTTGTATTTTTGAATGCAAGAGCATAAACTAGATCTAATCTAAATGCAAGAAAGGATCTAAAATCTAACACAATAGGGCGTCTAATTCCATAAAAGAAAAGGGGTAAGTATGTCGGGTTCACCAAAATGAATAGTGAAGGTGAACACACACAATAAGACAAAGGGAAATCTAACACCAAAAAGAAAGAGAGTAAGCTTGTCGGGTTCACCAAAATGAATAGAGAAGGTGAACACACACAATAAGACAAAGGGAAATCTAACACCAAAAAGAAAGAGAGTAAGCTAGTCGGGTTCACCAAAATGAATAGGGAAGGTGAACACACACAATAGGACAAAGGGAACTTAACACTAAAAAGAAAGAGAGTAAGCTAGTCGGGTTCACCAAAATGAATAGGGGTAAAATGGAATCACCTCTATTGAAATGTATAGGGGAAATATGAGATCTACTTCTAAATCCAAATTCCCAAGGGAGAGATCCAAATTGATCAACCAAAAGGTTAATGCACAATCGAATCAATCTATGGAGAATATGAAAAAGGAAGAAAACCTTATATTTCCCTATAATGGACTCGTGCTTGAAATCTAAAATAATTGAAAGGAAAATACTAACCTCAAAATAGGGCAGATCTGGAAAATGCCAATTTTTGATGTCTGTGTGTACTTTTGGGCAATTCTGCAACCTGTTTCAGACTGGAAATGTCGAGACGAAGAAAACCCAGAAATCTTTTATCTTTCTGATAGTGGGTAGTCTTTGACCCTCATAAAAGGTCAAAGGCTACATTCTTATTCTGAAGGTCGACTTTGATTTTGTTCGCAGATCTCAGAAGTTCACCAAAAAGGGTATCCAAATCCAATCTCAAATCCGAAGTTCCGTACCCGCACCTGCAAGAAAAGGAGGGTTTTTGTTGTTTGTTTGAGGGGTTTGCCTTGGTCAAACCCTAGTTTGGAATCAACCTTCTTATTGAAATTGAAATGAGATTGCTAGCAAGTAGTAGAAGTAGATCTAATAATGAAGCTATGCAATTCGATAGATATGCAATTGTATTTCGAATGTAAACAAATATATTGATATGAAAGCTTGAACGCAAAAATGGAAAATATAGATCAAAACCATGAAAGCAAATACAAAACCTCCATGCTTATATGCTTGGAATCTACCTTCATAGAAGAATGAATGGATCTAGAAGATGAACAAAGGATCTTGAAGGAAGATCACACCATTATGATGGCTAGATCTAGGGTTTGAATGATGAATCTTGCATGCTTGAACCAAATCCCTTCAAAGACTTGAATGCTTGAATCCTTGATCTTCAATGGAGAACTTGAATGGAGAAGAGGACTTGAATGCTTCCTTGAAAATGCTTGATGAAATGCTTGCTTGACCTTGCTCTTGATAATGGATGTGTTCTCACAAAACTTGATGATCAAAATGAGAGAGGAAAGCCTCCTTTTATAGTGAACTAGGGCACAAATCTCTAGAGAAGGCCGACATTGGGGAATTAAATCCCAATTAACCTTAACCCTTAGAAATGGATCCATATTAAATGCAATTTAAGGATTTACCATTCCGAAACCCGAAATGGCCGACCCGGAGGTGGGAAAACAAATATCTCTGAAACCTGACACCCGAAAATCATGGGAACTTGAAACTTGAACTGTGGGTCAAGGACAAGGTCGACTCTGCCCTAGGTTAGAGTTGAGGTCGACCCTGACCTAGGTCAGAGTCAAGGTTGACTTTGACCTTTAGGTCAAAAACCTTAGGACCTCAGTCCATAATGCCAGGAAATGCAGAAATATACTATAAACAGGGACATACAAGAGCAGAATAAGGAGAACAAGTCATATCCGGGAAAAAGGTTGATTCAAGGTGCTTGACATGACCCAGACCACTCACTCGGAGGGCTAAACGCTCTTAACATGGAAGTGCTTCCATTTTAAGACGATACAAACTTTCATTTGATTTTTTTTGCAGAGGTCTGGGTATGATGTAATTACAACTATACAAATCTATATGAAAATTTGTACCCAACAAAAACCTCAAAAAATCACCTCAATTTTGCTCAGCTCAAATTTTTAAGTTTGGACAAGCATTCTTCGGATTTTTAGCCACTCCAAGTACGATGGCAAGGTCATTTTTGCTCCAAAATACCTAGATTTTTTGTTGACTATTAGTTCTTTGCCTCAATTATTATGCTCTCAACAAAAAACACTCAAAACTTACACTTCTCATATTTTTATGAAACAATAATCGATCAATAGGGTTTTGGATGATGTGAACATTATGGCAGTCTCTGTTTGATCCTAAAATACACCAAAAATTGTATTAAGGTTGGATCCCTTGAGAATTTGGATAGGAACTTACCAGATTTGGAGCTTTGATACCATGGTAGAGTTATTTTTCAACCCCACAAGCCCATGAATCGTCTACAAGCAAAGCACTTATCACAAATGAGAATCAATCAAGAATGATCTACCCAACAACATGAGAATTGTATGTTGACGCACAAAGGATTATTGTTACAACGAATGAATGAACACTTATCAAAAGGATGAATGAAACCCTACATACAAACCCTAAAGAAAGATTAAATTGGCTAATGCCAAATGACACAATCATAATGAATGAGAGACCATAAGCTATTATTAGCCTAATCTAATAAAAGATAAAACTACTATAAGACTTAAACAGACAATCAATACATAAATTAAAACACTTTATTGTTACAAACATAAGTTTTTGATTGACATCAAAATACTTAACTTTTTAATTTGTTGAAGTTGAACCATGACTTTCATATTTATATTCTTCTTGTTTAAGATCTCGATTTAAATCCTCATACAATTATAACTCTTAACATAGTATAAGTCTCAACTCTAAACCTATCACCACTTCCATCAACTCTACCAAGTTCATAACACAAAAAATATGGTATCTACCAAGAGCATAACATAAAATTCTGAATAATTTAGAAAAGCAACTCCATACTTTAGAAAAGTAACAATCATGTCTCCAACGATTGTTGCTCCTACTTGAATGAAAATTTTGAACCTTGCGACATTTGCACCTACTAATGGGGCCTCGTCTAGGCTCTACAATGACTGTGAAGCCTAGAACTCATGTTCATTGTGGGTGGGTCTACATTTTCTATGGAGGCACTAGATGCCACTCTATTAGTTTCCTCTGATGTGGTGCCCACTAGTAGGGCTATGAATGACAAAGGCCTCAAGCCTCTTCTTGTTGTTGGTGCATGGACCTTTTCTCATGTTGCCAGATCTACTGCAACTCTTCCTCCAAAGGTCAAGTCTCAACCTCTAGCTTGTGCCAAGACCTTCCTTGTGGTGGTGTGTGGCTAGGACGTGATTGAAAATGTGGAGTACTTCCAACGTTGTGGGTTAGTGTGCAAATTTTCTAGTTTCTAGCCTTCTCTACTTAATTTGCATCATTGAGTAATGGACTCTTGGAGACCTTTGGTTCCAGGTACCATTGAGTTTTTACCTTGTCTTAAGGGATTTTTTGTTTCTATTTTTCCTTCCTCTATGGAACAGGATCTAGTGATGAGTAAGTTGTAGGCTTGGGGGAATCCCTCTCTTTCGGAAAAACCTTGAGCTATCTCCTTCAACCCTCTGATTGAACCTCTCAAGGTGTGCTTTGTGTGGGTTCATCTTCCCCTTCATTTCTGGCAGAATTCTTGTTTTGAGGCAATCGACAACTCTATTGGTCATTTTCTAAATGTGAATGATACCACAACTACCATGGGTCTTTCCACCTTTGCACACATCTTGGTTTACATTAATATTTCCACACCTCTCCCTAGAGATGTGGTTCTTATGGTGGGGGAAAGGTCGTGGACTCAATTGGTGGATTATCACGAGGACCTCCCATTTCGATGTTGTTGGTGTCTCGACTGGTCACCTGGCAACTGATTGTTCTCTCTTATGGCATAAAGGTGCTACCACTTGGTAGAAGGAAAATATGATGAATATTTGATTGTTTGGGCTTCTAATTCTTTCTCTAATGACACATCACAAACTAATGATGACTCTCCTAGGGATGATGCTCCTGTTGCAAATCTAGATGATGCTCTTGTTGCAAATTTGGCCTCTACAACCCTTGTGCCTCCTGCTACTAGTGCATTCCTCTCTGGTCGCACAAACCCTTTTCTGTTTGCTACTCTTGCTCTAATCCAATCTTTGATTGATGATGTGCAACCTTCTTAACACTCTGGCCATTGTGATGACAATCTTTCTAATGGAGTTTATTCACTTCCTCCTTGCGGCGGGGATCCTAGTGATAGTATCGCTTGGATAGTTGTGTAACGATGTAGAAAAAATAATTCTTTAGCCTCTCATTTGCCTCCCCACATTGGGGGTTTGTCGTCTACCCACTCTTGAGGTGGGTTACTAAGTGTGTCGTTCTTAGCCTTATTTGTAACACCCAACACCTTTGTTTATATATTGTTGATCTCTTTTGATGCCTTTGGACTATGATTGTATAAGGTTTGACATTCTTATTATGTTGTTGATTTTAATTAAAACACACAAAAATCTGATATGCAAATGAAATGTTAATGTGGACTAAATTGTTGACAGATTATTTTAACTAAGATAAAGCTACATTAGATTTTTGACATAGTGACACCTCATTCAAACAATCTATAAATTAAATAGAAAAACAACATCCTTATCAAATGTTTATTAAAAAAATCATACATCATAATCTCTCAATATGCTCTAATTAGTAATGTTTGTCCATCGATCATTATCATTCCACATACGTTGTGAGTGGATTTCATGGCACCCTTGAATTTCTTATTCTTTTAAATTTCCCGGCCTCGTATCAGATTGTAAAAATCCAAAAGAAAGAACAAATGTCGGTGAAAGCGAATTGAATACATATATTTATAAATAAATAAACAAACATCCCACAAAATGGTTTATGGTCTCTGTAAACAATCCCCGTTAAATGGTTTATCATTGGTTTTTAATAATGCTTCCGGTGCTGTAGTGGATCCATGCTTATCTAGACTGAATTAACTGATTCCACCGATTTTTTCATTCCTCCAAATCGTGTTTCAAGGAGCCCAAATCGAGATACGAATGAAAAGATTAGGACTCTGTTTATGCTAAGTAGGATAAATTCTTCATTTAGTCGACCAGAATTGGTACTGCTTTCATTGGCTTGAAGGTGATCAAATCGGTATTTTTCTGTAAATAGGAAGAACTAGAATATAAATCAATGTTTGTTTATATCAAGTCTGTTAAACTTCGCATTAATGCATCCCGAATCTAGAGCTGTTTTCAGCGTCTCAAGATGACGAAATCCAATCTTTTCTTTTTGGTGACGCCCAAAATCATTGAATGTAGAAAGTAATAAGAACTAGATAAGATAATTTGTCTGTTTATGCTCAGTCCCATAAATGTTGCATGATTGCCCAATTTTTTGCCGTTGTGTCTGTTTTGAGATGATTAAAGCCGAAATTTTTTTTTGAAGGTACTTGCCTTTTTTGGATACCCTAATCATTTATATCTTTCAGGTAGGTTAGGAAAGAGTAAAAACCATGTTTGATAATACCCTGTTCGACAAATATCTCGTTGGTTCACACCAAATTCTAGCTAATTTCTTCGTCATGATGCCCTAGATTTTTCTTTGAATCATGCAATTGGGTTTTTAATATTTTGAATCAGAATGGGAGATGAATGCAAAGAACTGCCAGAAGAATGCTGGGAGATTGTGTTCAGGCATCTCACACAGCCAAGCCAGTGGGCATCAGTCTCACTTGCATGTAAACAGTTCCTTTTCATGTCCAACCGCCTTAGGCCTTCTATCAAGATTTCCAGCACATCACTTGGGATGATCCATGGGGATTTACCTCGGATTCTGAGAAGATTTTATGGGCTGCAAGAGATTTATCTGCACAAATTCCATGGGAATCTTGCTCGCCCTCTTGTAGACATAGCTCGTTCAGGACTCCAGTTGAGGGCTCTCAGTCTCCAAGGCCAGATGGCCCTGCCTACCGATGCCATTACCCAACTGGGCAAAAGCTGTGAAAAATCTTTGAGGTCTTTAAACTGCTCCAGAATTCATCTTCTCCGTGACGAAGACCTTGCAACCATTGCGGAAGCCTTTCCCAATCTTGAACAGCTGGATATCTCACATACTGCTGCTCTCAGGCCTCTTTACGATGTAAGTATAACCGATGCAGGAATTGAAGCCCTGGCCGGACAGCTTCACAGTCTTAAAATTCTGAACGTTTCAGGACATTATTTTCTATCTGATGCTGCTCTGTTTGCCCTGTCATGGGGTTGCAGACGTCTGGAAGAGCTTATATTGTTCGACTGTCCACTAATCAGCGATATAGGCCTAGAAATGATTGCTTCCCAGTGCGCACAGTTGACTTCTTTAGCTATCAATGGAGGTAGAATTTCCCAGTCTGCAATAAAATCTTTCGCCAGCACCACTAGCCTGCAGTGTCTTGATCTTTCTCTGTTGAATATATCGAATGAATTACTGCTAAATCTTGCAGAACTGAAACTCAAAAGGCTGATTTTGGCTCGGTGTAAGGGCATGACTTCAGCAGGAATTTTGGCGCTCTCTAGATTTTGTCCAAACCTTGTTCACCTAAATCTGGAGGGTGCACATTGCTTGACAGATGAAATAATGGAGGCCATCGTGCAGAGGCTGCCTAATCTAACATATCTCTGTCTGAATTACTGTTCCCTACTGACAGATTCAACATTCTTTTGCCTCCTCAAGAATTGCAAGAATTTAGTGGAGCTTGAGATGGAGAGCACTGGTTTAGGATGGGGCATGAATTCAAGCATGGCCCCTGACCAGCGGTGCTGTAAGTTGCAGTCTCTGAAGATTGCATGGAATAAGCCTGTTGGTGATGTAACATTAAAATGCATTGGAATACTCTGCCCACGTTTGGTTTCTCTCGATGTGAGCCACTGTTTGCTGGTGACTGATAATGGACTGAGGGCTATTAGCAGAGGCTGCCCTGACCTGAAAAAACTGGTGTTGAAAGGGTGTAGACAGGTTATGAGCCTAGGAATTGAGGGTTTTGAGGGTTTCAGGAATTTGGAGCAGTTGCAGGTAGAGGGATCAGGTTTTACTGATCCTGGCCTGATGGGTGTTGGTAGATGTTGCAGATGGCTTTTGAGGCTGGGATTGGAAGGGTGCTTGAGAGTGACAGAGTCTGGGCTTAAGAAGGTGATGGAAGACTGCAGATTGCTGAGACAGGTGAATTTGAAGGACTGCAAATGTGTGAATGTGGATGCACTGGCTTGGATGGTGTTCTACAGACCCTCTCTCAGAAAACTTGTGCCTCCTTCCTCTTGTGTGTCTGAGGGCCAGAAGGCGCTGCTGTCGCGACATGGATGTGAAGTTTTCAGGTTGTAGAGAGAGGTACTTATGTGGAATGAAACCCTCCACAATGGATATTCAACTGCAATTTTCGCAAGCAGTCCGAAATCATTTTTATTTATGTGTTTATCTTGTTTGTTTTACATAAACAGCCTGTGGTCGAGATACGTTTTTGACTTCTTATTTTTAGTTTTCAGGTCTAGTTAATCTATCATTGCTTGCAGCATATATCTACATACTCTATCATGCAAGTTCTACTTATACCTATCATATTGTGGACACTTAATGCTGCAGATTAAAGAATAAGGCTTAGGATTGTTATTGAGTTTATTTTGTGCGAGTGACTGGAGAAAAACATGGCAGGGGCATAGTCTTCTGTATCACCAAAGGCTTATTTAGACACCAAGTTTCAGTTTCACTGCAAAGAAATTGTCTAGCAGGAATGCACATCAGTACCTGGAGATGATATCTTAGACTAAAAGATTATGTCTAACCATTGAAGAAATCATTCCATGTCCGAATACTAACAGCTTAAAATTCCATTGAACCCCATATGCCAATCATCAAGATGGGCTTAGAGTTCTGTGTGTTTTGGAACCTTATCTGGGAATTTCAAATCCCTACCTCATCAAAAGGGTAACCAAATCAAGTTTTAGACCGAGGATACAACTAGCTTACCAACTCAATGTTCTGTAAGAACCTCAAACTCATCTATGAAGTGACACTGTATACAAAATTGGTATTGTTGCTTAATAAAATTGAATGGCCGCTCCATACAATAATGGCATTATCACGTGAACGATTGCCTTTTGGAAATGGTTAATAAGATAATTATGTATCTCACTTAGCTTATGACATGTTTTTAGAATACATCATCAAATTTTCCTGATTAAGTTCAATCCCGCTGTTGGATTTAATTGGTCACGTTTCAGCCAGTAAAGAACTGTTTTTAATTTTATTTTTGAAGAAAGAATACATAATTATGTATTTTAATGGAAAACCACATAATTCCTAAAATTCCTTTTCTTGAGTTTGAATGATCCACTTAATATTCATTGTGTTTAGGTGTATGTACATTTATTTATATATGCTCAGTTTTCCTGCAACATAAGGACACTGCCCTTGTATAATTTGACTTAAACATGTTAGTTTTCCCTATTTAACCATAGGGTCTCAGGGTGTTCCCCTTGATTACTTGAGTGTAAAGCTCTGTCCGGACACAGTAATAAAAAATAAAAGAAATCACAAGACCGTGAATGTACTATTGCTACAGTCTTGTTATCCCAAGACTTACTAGACAATAATAACAGATGGTGATAAAATCTAATGTTTGTGAAGGTAAGATGGTTTATTCTGGAATCTTCAGGGATTAAATGAAATTAGAAACTGGGTTTGGAGGTACATATAGTTGCTGGTTCCTATGACTTCAGGGTTTACTTCAAATGTATGAAGCTACTAGTATGTTTTAACAGTAATTTAAGTTTGAAGTGGTGCCTCTGTTCCATTTGTTGAAGAGAGCATAAACTATTGACATGTCTTTGACATTGCAAACTAAGTCACAAAAAGGAAGGCTGAATACATAGTGGGCAAATTATTCCTTGAGACAGACCCATTTGGTTGGCCTACTATAGTAGATTACAGGAATGCATGGTCAGTTTGGTTTTCGAACATAAAGAAATAGATTTCATGTCTCCTTAGAAATCAAAAGATTTTCAGAATGAGGTACATCGAATTGTTTCTCTTTTTCTCACAAATGCCCCAAATCGCTTGCAACAAATGCATAGCAGACAACCCTACTTTCTAGATAATGGGAGCTCAGCTTGGGTTTCAATTCTCATTTTATCTCTGCTGTGAATTCTGGCGTGACCATAAGTTATGATATTTCTCAATCATATTGGATATAATTGTGGAAGTGGCTGCTTCAGGGGCTCTTGATTGTCCTCATTTATGAATTTATGTCTTGTATATAGTTTGGAGAGCAGACCATTCATTGTTAGCATTATATGAACAGCACACCCTCACAGTCTTCTTATGCCCATTGATATTCTGTCATCCCATCCCTATACCTTGTCGGACCCTCATTCCCAACAACTTCATTAACATCATATTTTGCCTCATGCTTCTTGCCACAATTATTCTCGTGGTTGCCTGCATTATGAGATCATAAATCTCACTTATCTGCTATTTTTTTGTATGGATTATTTAGGATTTGAATTTATGATCTTTCATTTGTTGTCGGAATGTTTTGCCATCAAGCTATTGGTTTGCTCTGTGACTGGTTCTCTTACAGTTGGGTGTAGCTGATTTCTCCAACAACTTCCCTTAAGTCACCCTCTAGATGTTTGGAGCTCCTAACAGCTCTGATATTGTGTTAAATTCTCCACGGACTAGCTCAGACTTGAATCTAGGACTTCTCATTTACTGCATTTACTGCTGATATTTAACGGTGCATCTGAATTTTCCATCTGACCCTGAATGATTTATTTCAGTACCCAAACTTCTATGACATTTTGGACCATCAAACAAAAGTTAAATTTCAGGACTGTAGGCAGAGTTACCAAAATTCTCAACAAGAAGGCTTCCATTACTGCGACTTTTATCCTCTCTTAGAATACATACAAAATTGAAAGCGATAATTGGTAATTGCCTCAAAGTTAGCAACAAGGGTTGAAGCTTGTTTGCTCTAAGCAAATAGATATTAACGATTACCCTTTTTTATGTAGGGAGTAAGGTACTTCTTCCCAGGTTAGTTGTAACTTTCTACGGCATTAACCGCTTGTGTCTGTTGATAACATCCATAATAGCTGTCTCTCTGTAAAATATCCGCTAATGAAAATCTTTTTGTTTTTTATTGGATGAAGAAGATTATTACAGGAAACTAAACAGCAGATTACAACAGAAAATTGAGTCATCTTAGCAGCTGAATATAATTTAAGAGTGTTGTGACAACAAAATCTACATCCCAATGAAGGGACAGCACAAAGTCTGCAACAAGAGCAGCAAATACAACACCAGAAAATCAAACCAAAACAGCCAACAAGGGAGAAATTCATCTTTCTAGCAGACATACTGTTATCTCAAAGAAGCACTAGAGTAAATTCTCTTTCCAGCGAAGAATGCTGTTATCCCTTAGAAGCATGGTCATTCCTCTAAGAGAATCCCAGGTGCACCAAAGGTGTGTCTTGAACCCTGCACATCCTGGAATTTCATCATTAAAGAACAGTCATCAGTAAAAACCATATCCTCTTGTTAGGTTGACATGTTACCAATCTGGAAGTCATATACTTTAGTATGGGCTTCAAACGTACGGATTTGATCATACAGGTCAACTAAGGTAATTTTCAGCTTTGAATTAGACTAGAGAGTGTTACAAGTAGTGGTTGTCGTTGCACCAAAAGACCGACCTATTAATGCCCGATACAACCACTAGACTTATAGAAGACACAGGAGGCTGTTAAACCATGTCACAAATCCCGAAGGGGGATGTTGGTGGTTAGTCCAACAAAGAGTAGACTGTAGATTAAAGATAGATGGAGAGAAAGTACACAGAGAATTAGAGCTTCCATTTGCAGGGGATAAAACATGCGAGGGAAGGCAGTACAATGAAATTACCAAATGAGCTTACTGATAACATGTATAAAGTTCTGAGAAATGACAACACAGTGTGGGGAAAGCCCAAGGAGAGCATTTGTCCAGGACCATGCCTAAGGAAAAAGAGTAGGGAGGGTGGTGAATAGAAATCTCCAAATATGTTGGGCATGAGGGCAGAACCAAAAGGCAATATTTAATATACGTTTTTTTGGAGCAGAAGGGGTAGTTAAGAGTGGAAAAGATAAGGGTCAATCAATCACCAATAGGAACTTTGACATGTAGGACTTCTTAGGCAACCAGTTAGGCTTAAGCATTGGCTTTAGACCTCCAAATTAGAGAGCTCAACTTGTTCTATTTGGTTTGTTCAAGTTTTGAACTTGCAATGCCGCTTGAGGTTAAGATCCTAGGAGATAAGGAAATTGATGAAAGGATTCTATAAATAGTTTTTACAAGGAAAACCCCAAAGTTTTGTGTATTGGGCCATTTCTAACCCTTCAAGAAGCTATCATGAAACAGGGTGGAAAGCATTGTAGAAAGATTAGGAGGAACAATATGTTGGATTGTCTAGAGAGAAATCTTGTCTGCCGGGGAAAGACCAAATTGAGACATAAGTTCCCTTGATTTCTAGTTAAAAGTGGTAGGATCCCACAAGTAAGAAAATATTTGAATGCCCTTTCGACCGAGGCATCTCTCTTTAAAATTTTGAAATTTGAAAGAGGAGAATTGTCACATTGGACTAAATGACTCCACCAAATGGAGGATGAGGCAAAACTTAAACCATGGCTCAAGGTTTGATCATACCAAGATAATTTCGTCAATGTAATCTGCCAAGCATTCCAAAAGGAAATTGAAAGGAGCATAGTCGTGCGTTTTGAAGAAGGGAGCAAGAAGCAACTTATCCTTCTAATCAACCAATTCCTCGTTGTAGCTAGTAGTCATTGTTTGGATAAAACTTCCAAAGATACTCACCATCTAGGGCCTTTATGATCTATTTAGTTGTAACTTGTAAGACAAATACTTGGCTTATAGTTCTTTGATTCCCAACAACGTTTGTCTTTTGGTTGGATGTAGTGAATCCACAAAGTAGTAGGTGTTATTGTTTATAGCTAGGAGAGATCTAGCTCAGGACTTTAGATCAAATCTTTAATTTGATCCTAAAGTATTTTATCTAAAACGTCTAAGGGTTAGACGTTTCCCTTATGACATGGTCGACCCTTCCTCTCCGCTAGCCTTCACGCCAAAACCTTTTACCTTGGTCGGCCCTACACTATTTTTGGTGCCAAAAATATATATATTTTGTAGAAGGTCGGCCTGCTTAATGTTCTATTGGCAACGCATATATATATATATACTATCTTCCATCGCAATCAAACACAATCAACTCACCGAATTGCAAGAGGCATGCGATCTGCCTTGAAGGAGTGCGACCTACTCTTGGAGCTACTCTGATATTATCATCAGAATACAAGGAACCTGCGTTCTGCATTTAGAAAAGAAGTGCATTCTATAGTTGGAGAAGATACTTTAGTCTATCATCAACTCTTCACCAAAGGAGAAGACATGTAACCTAATCTTGAAGCAGCAGCAAGCATATATCTGTATATACTCACAGTTTTCTCAGAGCAGCATACATATATCAGATTGGACGGCAAGCTAAAAGATTTTATACTATCCATTGTGACAGTTGTATATCTATTTGAGTTATTCAACCTTATCAGATTATGCAGGCATTTACCTATTATTGAGTCAGATCTAGAGACTACATACTCAGATCAGACATTACTTGGTTGTCATACTACTTGTGGGATCTGTGGCAAGCAATTTGAGATTTGCTTCGTGGATCGGGGATCCTCAGCAAATCAATAGCGATATCATTGTGAGTTATTGTAATTGGGATTTTGAGGACAATTAACTGATCTGATCTGAATGCTGGGTTTTTCCTCATAGAGGTTTCCCAGGGTAAAATTACTGTGTTATTGTCTTATTGCTTTACTTTTCTGTTAATTATTTAATGCTTTAGATCTGATTATTAAAATTTAACATGGTATCAGAGCCAGGTTCATATTGAACTAATCAGATCTAACAAGTCCCAGGTTCTTGCTAATTGCATCAGATATAACTTGTATTCTTTAGGTTTGTTGTTTTTGTGTGTTTCCTTCTTGTGTCAAAATGGTGACAAGATTGAAGGTGGAAGATAGACTTGAAGGTTCCATCAACTTCATCTCTTGGAAAGCTCGAATTTTGATTGCTTTTGAAGAACATGACGTGCTGGAATTTGTGCAAAGTGAAAAAGTTGAAACACCTACGGATCCAGAAGCACTTAATCAATTCAAGAAGAAAGCTATCAAGGCCAAGAAGATCCTAATAGATTCTATCAGAGATCATATTGTTCTTGTCATCTCGAGGATGTCTTCAGCCAGAGATATGTTCAAACAATTAGAAGTCATGTTCGAAGTAAACAACATGAGCAGGGCTCTTACCTTAAGAAGAGACTTACTTCAAATCAAAATGAAAGAGGATGAGTCATTCATGGAGTTCTTCATGAGGATTTCAGAATTAAGAGATAAAATAAGTGCTATTGATGGTGAAGTTGTAGACAAGGATCTCGTCATGCTTGCACTCAATGGTCTCCCTCCTTCATGGGAACCCTTCATTCAAGGTTTAAGCGGTAGAGGTAACTTTCCTTCATTTGATCTTCTTCGTGCTGACTACATTCAAGAGGAATCTAGGCTCATATCAAGAGGGATCAAGTCTACCCGTAATGAAGTTCTTACTACTCAATTGGTCAAAGGTGATCATTGGAAGAAGAACAACTTCAAGAGGAACATTGATTTCAGATCCAATGATGCTAACATCTCAAGGAAGAAGCCAAGAGATCTCTCTCATATTCAATGCTTCAAATGTAACAAATTTGGCCACTATGCCAGAGATTGTCAGGTTCAACTCTTTCAACAAAAGGCTAACCCAAGCGAAGTTGTCAATCTTGAAGATAAGGAAGATTTTTTTTCTTTAAAGCATTTCTTGTGTTAGATAGTTTAGAATCAATGTTGTTTGAGATCTAACTATTGAAACTAACTTTAAGGGAAGGACATGTGTTGTAGATTTCTTTTGGTTGTGTAGGAGCAAGGATCAAGAGGGAGTCACACTTTCTCATCTTACTTGAGTTTGATGTAATCTAACCTATGTGGAATCGTCAATCGCATGGAATGCTTCAGAATCAGGGTATACTGCTTCTCCAAGAGAAGCTATTGGGATTGATTTTCTGTCACGTGAAGGATGTCCGAGTGCTTTGGAAGTTATGTAGGGCTCAGCTACTGCTAAGAGGGAGTCTTAGTCTCTTTTGATGTATCTTGTATTCCACTCTTGCGGGCAATGCAAGGTGGCCTTTGTATTTTGTTGTTTAATCTTCCTTAAGTGAAGATATTTGTAACCACCCTCTGCGGGCAATGCAAGGTGGAATTGTAAATCTTAATTTTGTCCATCCTCTGCGGGAAATGCAAGATGGTGTTGTAATAATTCTTATAAGTCCACCCTCTGCAGGCAATGTAAGGTGGTGTTGTATTGAAGTCCACCCTCTGCGGGCAATGTATGGTGGCAACCACCCTCTGCGGGCAATGCAAGGTGGAGATGTATTTGTTGTATCTTGACCATCCTCTGCGGGCAATGCAAGATGATGTTGTAATCCTTTTGTAATTATTTGAAGTCCACCCTCTGCGGGCAATGTAAGGTGGCAAAGGTTTCAATCACCCTCTGCGGGCAATGCAAGGTGATCCTTTTGAGGCTTGTTCTCCTCCACCCTTTGCGAGTAGGTACAATGGATATTCTTGACCATCCTCTGTGAGTAGGCATGATGGTTCCACCCTCTACGAGTAGGTATGGTGGATATGCTTTGGTTTCATCCTCTGTGAGTAGGCATGATGGATATGGTTGATTTGTTCTTACAGGTATGCATCTGTCCTTTGCGAGTAGGCATGATGGAAAGGTAAGGTAATGGCGATATCTCTCCTAGCTAAGAGGGAGTGTTATTGTTTATAGCTAGGAGAGATCTAGCTCGGGACTTTAGATCAAATCTTTAATTTGATTTTAAAGTATTTTATCTAAAACGTCTAAGGGTTAGACGTTTCCCTTATGACATGGTCGACCCTTCCTCTCAGCTAGCCTTCACGCCAAAACCTTTTACCTTGGTCGGCCCTACACTATTTTTGGTGCCAAAAATATATATATATTGTAGAAGGTCGGCTTGCTTAATGTTCTATTGGCAACGCATATATATATATACTATCTTCCATCGCAATCAAACACAATCAACTCACCGAATTGCAAGAGGCATGCGATCTGCTCTGAGGGAAGAAGTGCGACCTGCTCCTGAAGTATGCTTACAATTTAATCTAATATTGTTATCTACTTGCGATCTGCCTTAAAGGAGTGCGACCTGCTCTTGGAGCTGCTCTGATATTATCATCTAAATACAAGGAACCCGCATTCTGCATTTAGAAAAGAAGTGCATTCTACAGTTGGAGAAGATACTTTAGTCTATCATCAACTCTTCACCAAAGGAGAAGACATGTAACCTAATCTTGAAGCAGCAGCAAGCATATATCTGTATATACTCACAATTTTCTCAGAGCAGCATACATATATCAGATTGGACGGCAAGCTAAAAGATTTTATACTATCCATTGTGACAGCTGTATATCCATTTGAGTTATTCAACCTTATCAGATTATGCAGGCATTTACCTATTATTGAGTCAGATCTAGAGACTACATACTCAGATCAGACATTACTTGGCTATCATACTACTTGTGGGATCTATGGCAAGCAATCTGAGATTTGCTTCGTGGATCGGGGATCCTCAGCAAATCAATAGTGATATCATTGTGAGTTATTGTAATTGGGATTTTGAGGACAATTAACTGATCTGATCTGAATGCTAGGTTTTTCCTCATAGAGGTTTCCCAGGGTAAAATTACTGTGTTATTGTCTTATTGCTTTACTTTTCTGTTAATTATTTAATGCTTCAGATCTTATTATTAAAATTTAACAATAGGAAGCACTTTTTTATTTCCCCATTTAGCCCAAAGGAAGTTCTTGATTAATCATATCAATTGCTTATAGAAAGTTTTTGAAGACAACCAACAAGAAGACTGTAAACATGGTTGGCCATGAGGATTTTCTTAGTGACTTGAATTCTACTAGCCACTGATAAAGATTTGTTGGTCCATTTTAGGAGTTTATTTTTATAACAGAGGAGAACCATTTCCACATTTATTTGAGAGAGAATCTAATGCCAAAGCGGATCCCAAGGAACCTTGTGATAATACCATGTTTTACATCTTGCCAATCATTAGGAATCCAAGATGGTCAATGTTTAGGGTGTGTCATTATGTATTCAATTTTATTCATGGTCAAATTAGACCTTGAGATAGAGAAAACGGATAACATCAAGGGAATGAGACACCTTCATTGGGTTTCAAATGAAAAATAAGTTATCATTCGTAAAATGAGAGTTAAGTGTAGTGGCATTGCCTAGGAGTGAGATACCTTGAACAAGCGTAATGGAGAGTGCATGTTGAAAAACATAGCCAGGAGCATCCGCTGCAAGGACATAAAGGAAATGTGCAAGAGGATAGCCTTGGTAAATGGATTTTTGCAAAGAAATTGGGGAGAGTGAATACCATTAACCTCAACTCTAAGATAAACATATTAGAATGTGAAGTTGATGCTATTCATGTTGTTGTCATTAATGGTTGTCATTAATGTCAACATATCCTATGTATGTTCATGTTTTGGTTCTATTGGTTGATGTGTATTGATAGTCTTGGTGGTATCAGTTGTCGTACTAATAGGATGTGTGTCTCGATAGAAGTGTTCATCGATAGATTTCTCCTTTGGTGGTGGTTCTACATTGTGTGCAACATTTGGTGGATCGGTTGTTTGGGTTGATCCTATTTGGAGTGTGTTTGTTTGTGTTTTGGTCCCAATTGTTGTTATGTAACGTGTTCATCATGTCCACTGGAATCGATGGCTTTTGAGATTGTGTTAAGTGTTGGCATGTGCAAGGCAAGTTGTATTGGTTGAGGTGGTCCACATCTCATTCCTTACCATTCCGAGAAAGCCTTGGTATGACCTATTTCAAATTGTGTTTGGCCGACATAGTTGATGGCATCAAGCAGTATAAGAAGGGCGAGGAATCTTGTTATTTGCAACAAGAAGAGTGGCTTATGTTTTGCTTGTATGCGAAGTGATTGTGAATCTATTTCTAGAGATCTACGTGATGTTGATCGTGCGTGTGGTAGATTGTTGTGACAATGATCTCAGTGGTGGATTCAATTTTATTTCAAATACTTTGGTAGTGAGCCTTTGTGTATCGGCAGTGAGCCTTGTTGTATTGGCAGTGAGCCTTATTGTGTATCGACAGTGAGCCTTGTGTACTTGGCAATGAGCCTTTGTAAAAATCACCATACCGGTGTCACCTTAACTTGTGTTTTACATTTCATGAGAATTAGTCTCTCTGTGGTTTTTTCCCATCTTGGGTTTCCATGTAAATCCTGGTGTTCTTTGTATCAGTGTTTCTATGTTTCTAATGCTTACATTTTATGTGGATGTCTGATGTGCTTAACCGACAAATTTAAAGTTGTTAATATTGTTGTTTGTGAGTTAATTGACAAAGAAAAAGTTTTATAAGTTGTGTGGGAATAACTGATTCAACCCCCCCCCCCCCTCCTCCCCCTTTCAGTCATTCAGCATGTTCAACAAAACATCCCTGAACAACATATTGATTTGCTCACAAATTTTGGGGTCAAACCTAATACATTTTAAAATTTTGAGAATGAATGGCCAACAAATGTAGTTGTAGGTTTTATCAAAATCAAGTTTAATGATAATAGCATTATAGGTAGATTGTTGAGACCAATCACTCATTTCCCAAGCAAGAACTAAATTGTTTAAGATGGAAATTCCACCTAAGAAACAAATTTGCTTTGGGCAAACAATCACTTGAGAAATATCCTTTGAGCCAAAGCTTTAGCAATGATTTTGTATGAAGTATTAAGGAGGGTTATAGGTATCTATCCAAACAATATCTTCATTTCTACCTTTGGGGTTAAGTCTATACAATCCTCGCTTGATAACACCTCCCAATGATCTAGTTTCAATTCATTTGAGGTAAGCAATTGTGTAAAAGTCCTCTTGGATGTGGGGCCAGAGAGCCCCGTAGAATTCAACCAGGATTCCATCAATTTTTGGGTTTTTTCCAAGGCCATAGACTAGAGAGCTTCATCAAGCTTTTTTAAGGAAAGAAGGTGGTCAACAAATTTGTTGTGACTGAGTATTTTATGCAGTATGTAGCCAACAACACTATCCTCAAGAATTGGGAGAAGAATGTCATGGATTGACTCATTAGTAAAAAGGTTTTGAAGTGCTCATAAAAGACTTGCATAATGTTAGGAAGTTTGTTTTTCAAGGTATCATCAATAGAAATGATTGGAGAAAGTTGCTCAATTTTGTGTTTGTGATGAAGATATTAAAAGAAAAATTTGGTTCCCCTACCTCCATCATTTATCCACTATAATCAAGTGTGGAATAGAGCACCTTTACCTTTATAAGCTTCCAATTTTCAAAGCATATTTTCAGAGTTAGCAATTGATTGTTTGAAGGAGATGTTATGGGGGTTAAGAGAAAGGAGAAAATGCTCATGTTCCAATTGGCCTTTGGGAGATTTCTCAAGTCTAAAATGTTTTGTAGTAGCTCTTTGACCATAATCACAAAGGAAAGAGGCACATCTAGCAATAGTTCAAACCCACCAGCTTATCCATATGTCTGGTTGAGGCTTTGGTTCAATGTTCCAAGTGGCTAAGAGACCATCAATACAATCTTGGTTCTTAAGATGGGTGACATTCATATCATATGGAAGGTCTTTAGAAATGGGGTTGGGATTTGAGTGGGTGAAGTTGATGAAAAAGGGAAGGTAATAAAAAAGAGTGACTGAGAGATATAGAGGGATGAAACGACAAGAAAATGAAGAATTGGTCAACTAGGAGAGATATAGAAGTAGTTGAACCTACTTATTTTTCTTAAAGCTCATTCATGTCAATTGTTCCAAATTAACCAATGAAGAATGTGAAAGATTAAGATTTTCCATAAGGGGATCATGAACACCAAGGGAATTTTGGGCTAATGATCAAGCTTCAAATTTGGAATGTGACAAATCAACAAAATTATCTCAATTGTGGTCAGTAGGGCACTCCATTGTATTAAAATTACCCCCAAGATCTACTTAGCATTGGGGAGATGAAGTTGAACCCATTCCCGTAGCCTTGCTCTCTCAACAAGTGAATTAGGAGCATAGATAGAGAAAAACCACATAAGAGCAGTGGTCCAAACACAATGATTGTTAGGATCAGATACAATATGCTTTGCTAACCAACATGCAAGACCTAAAACCACACGATCACCACAATTATCAACATGATTGATATTGAAGAATTGAACATCTAGCCAAATGGAAGTGAAGGTAGAATTAAAACACACTTTTTTAACTTCCACTTCTTGTAGTATGATTACATCAATTTGATTATTCTTTATAGAATGTTTGACATGACATTCATGCACATGGATTGTTAGACCTCACATGTTCCAAGGTCGAATTTTGCACTTCACTGGGAAGACTCTAAGAGACTTTCCTTATCTAACTGAATCACATTTCATCTAATTTTTTGTTATTTTTTTACTAGGATTGAGGTGTATTCAAATGCTTTTATGTATGGCCCATATAATTTGAACATGGATTTTTTTAATAATTACATGTGTCAATTTCTATTAATTTATAAATATATGCACATTCACAATAAAAAGGAGGACATGAGGTCACTCCTCAAAGAAACACAACGAGAGCTCAAAACGCAAAGAAACAAAAATAACAATAAAGTTGCTTAAGTGGTGAGAGCAACACTAGAGAGAGGTGGAGGGGAATCCCTATCACCCAATTTACCCCATACATCAGTGAGGTCTAGGGTGACATCGGGAATGGACCATCCTTCATCGACCATAACTCCACCCTTATTTGTCTTTATCTTCATTACACAAGAGAAATCGACAAAGCTAGTCTATGGAGCCATTAGAGAAGTCTAGCCAACCACTATCTCCTCCAGTTACAAGCCAACCATTGCCACCACCAAAAGATGCCCTGCACTTGAAGGCAACTCAAAAGAAAGAGTCTTCATGTGGAGAAGAAGAGTGTCGTCGAGCCAAGCTGCTAAAGCCACCAAACTGGCAACAAGAAGCTTGGGACCTAGGTGTCTAAGAACGGCAAGCTGAAGAACTTCCGCCACATCGACGACCACTAGGTGGAGACCCACCATGGGAAGCAAAATTGTCTAGTGGGACCCTAGCCACATTGCAAGGTGTATTTCACTAGTGATTAAGAAGTGACTGGAGGTGGGCCATCTCCAACACTACTTTGTTGGCTTGAACCTAAATTTGAAACGTAACATTATTACAAATACTAGATTTAGTAAAAAGTAAAACACCGGTGTCAATAGAGATGTGAGAAAATATAACAAAACTCCTATCTTCCCATAAGGAAATAAGTATCTCCACCCTAAAAGCATACCAAATCTGGGTCTACTTGAAAGGTATGTGAGGCCAATCTCTTAAAAGAACCATATGCTAGGAAAAAGGTATTGGCCAAAAGGGGTTAAAAAAAGTCATGAATCCAACTCCACAAATATTGAACACAACAAAAAAACCAAAAGAGATGTTTGAACGACTCTAGTTGGATGTAAAACGGGCAACAAAGGTCCAAAATACAAATATATCGAAGGCGAGAGTCCATAGGCATGCCTTGGAAAAGAATACACTAGGCACAATGGGCAAGCTTAGGCTCAACAATAGCCAACAAAATGTTGTGAAACCATCATTGCCAAAAAGACAAAGGTGAGAAAAACCCACCAATTCAAAGAAGGTTATAATTTAAGGGTGATTAGAGGTTCAAATTGTAGATTCTTGAAGAAAAAATGAAAAAAGAACTGAAGGAATGTAAAGGTGTGCAAGTTGTTGACAGGGAAGTTGTTCATAGTTCCCTTGCCAATGTAGACATTCAACTACATATCAATGATGGCATGTATGTACCACACATATATTTTCCATGACGGATGGAGACTGCACGGGGTGGGGATGATAACGACAATTGACAAGAGATATAAGGGTTTGTTGCCTTTGTTGGTTTTGAGGGAGTCATAAGGGGACTTGTTGATGAACCAGTGCAAAAATAATTGCACAAGGGTGTGTTGGAGGAATAAGGAGCCATTAGGAGTCTTGGGAGATATAAGGAGACCAGTTCGTGTGTAGTAGACGAGAGTCATAAGGTGACATGTTGGCAGTAGATGGGAGACATTGAGTTGTGTTGCCACCATGGATGGAGTCATAAGGGTGATGAAATATTGGAGAGATAAGGTGTCGTGTCCAACCAAGTATAGACCTAAGAGATGTTAATGCCTCAGAAGTAGCAAACCACTTACAAGGATCGAATTTGACCCCATTGGTTCATAGCTTCATTCAAAAGCATTTATCGACCAAAAAACAAACATTCAAAAAATTTGAACGCTACACTCAAATGGGCTCAAATCATTGCAAAGAAAATCAACTCTAAGAAAACCCTACAATCCAGAGCAAAAATCTGTACTAGTGGAATTTTCCCTGTAAGCATTGGTTCACCTGTTTATTTAGCACCAATAACTTCTTAGAATGTTTTAGAAAGTGTGATTTTTCATCTTTTTCATGCCCAACGGTCCAGCCATTCATTATCCCACCCAAGTGGATTTTGATTGGAAATTAAGTTTTGGTGGTACAACTTCTGGGAGCCCTAATTTTTTACTTACGTGTTTGATTTCCTACTATGACCTATCATTGGAAAGCTCACAAAGAGATCTTAAACATCAAATGCATCTTAAGAATTATTTTTAATTTTCAAACCTTTTCGAGGTTCCTAAGGTCCTCAATTTTGAGTTTGAAACTTCATTAGTGAAATCTCTCAAGCTGAAACCTTTAATATCTTCCAAATAGTGTAGGATATTGGGATTATTCTTTCACCAATCATTTTATTTTTTTATTTTGCTCATTGGGGTCAATTTTTCGTGTCATAAGAACATGAATAATCTAACTTAATAAAAAATAGCATATGAATATTTTTGAATGTTTCAAGCTTTGGATTGTCCTACACCTCATAAGCGTCATCATGTAATCTAAATCAATTAAATAAAATTACAAAAGAAAAGGAAAATACAATATTTGTAGGCGATGTAAGATTGCCCTTACCCTTCTGAATGCTCTTGCATCATATATAATCAAGAGTGATTAGGAATAATAACATATGTTCTTTCAAGTTTATGAAACATTGCATTTAATATTTAACTACTAGTTGGACGCTTGTGGGCATGCAACGATAGCCGATAGGTTTTATTTATTTGAAGAGGATTAGGCAATTATGGTGAAAATAATTAAATTGTTTTCTTGTAGAACATCATTGTCAAAGTTGGTTTATGATTTTTTGATGAATTTGGGTAAAAGATTTTAAAGGGCACCAATAATAGAGTCGAGGTAGTGGTGTGGTTCTAGAACCTAGTCAAGTTCTGGCTCTATTCCAGAACCATGTTAGACTTCAACTCTAAAGCCTTTTCAATAAATCCATTTTGATATTTGTGTTGGGTCTGTGCTCATCTTTGGAGTTTTTGAACCATGTCGGGCGGGAGTGGTTAGTGAACTGTGTGAAAAACTGACTCCAAAGTCCTTTTTAATGATTTCATTGGGTAAATCACACAAACATTTTGTTCCTCCATTTTCTACAAATCTTGAAATCATTTCATTGCACAATACTCATGCACGCAATCAAACACTTTCAATGAGCAACATAGTCAAACAACTCTACTTTAGAATGAGAAAATAAACACATTGTAGGGTATTGTTTTCATTATCCACAATCAAAGGGTAAAGTTGGACATTTCCACCTGGTTCATTTATTGATTTTCTGACTAGTTCATAAATCACTATTTTCCAATTGATTCATAGAGCACTAAATTTGTCGATTGGCTCATAGATCACTAAATTTCCCTAAATGGATTCACCTCATATGGAAAAGTTGAATATTGGTCCAACTCAGGCGTTCTCTTACTCTGATCTTCTATTGATATGACATTAATAATGCAAGCACAACTTGAAGCTTTATCAAGGGCAACTGCAAAATGGACTTTGTTATATTATTCTTCCCCCCCCACCAAATAAAATAAAATAAATAAATAAAATCCTCCTAATAGATTCGATGTCCACGTGGAAATTCATGTTGGATCCATTATTGAGGATAAAGATGAATAGGTATCACTCATATGATTAAACATGTTGCTTTTCTTGGAAGTAAAAAGCATGAAAAACTTCTAGGGATCGGAGCTTGTTCAAATGCAAATATAAATTTTCATCATTTTGGTTTTCATGTTCATTCACCTTCATGAATAAGGATTTTGATGGACCTTTGTTGTTGTACAATAAGAAAAGGTTGTGGCTGGGCAAACAACAAGGAGTTCTAGAGTAGTTCCCTAGTGAACACCTAACCAATTCCTTATTATTGTACAATCAAAAGGAAGATGACCCACTAGGCCCAAGGAGGACTTGAGCGCTAGGTGAGTGCAATAATCCTTCATTTTTTGTGTAAATATGAGAATTGACTAGGGAGAAATGATTGATTGATGTAAGATAGAAGAAAAAATATGCAAAAATGACAAGTTTTAAAATACATAGACTGACCAAAAATAGATAGCCACCTAATTGTGTATTTAGATGATAATTTGATTTTTAGTAAGGAACTAGATGAACACTTAGTGCATATTCGTAGAGTCTTTGAGAAGTTAAGAGAGGAGAAACTTTGATTAATCTAAAGAAATGTATTTTTGTAAAAAGGGAACTAGTATACTTGGGGTTTGTTGTCTCACTAGACGGTCTCAAAATGGACCCAAAGAAGGTGAAGGTCATTCTAGAATGGCCTACCCTAAGGAGTGCTACTGAAGTAAGGTCTTTCCATGGTCTGGTTAGTTTTTATAGGAAGTTCATTAGAAACTTCAATAGTATTTGTTCACCCCTGACTGAAACAATAAGGGGGGACAGAAAAGAGTTCAAATGGACTACAGGAGCTGCAAGAAGTTTTGAAATGTTAAAGAAGAAGGTGACAGAGAAACCTGTTTTAGCCCTCTCACATTTTAATAAGGTGTTTCAGGTGGATTATGATGCTAGTTTTAATGCCATTGGAGTTGTTTTGAGCCAAGAAGGTAAGCCCATTGCATATTTCAGTGAGAAGTTAAATGATTCAAAGAAGAAGCATTCTATTTATGATCAGGAATTCTATGTAATAGTCTAGGCATTGAAGAAATGAAGGCATTATCTATTGCCCAAAGAATTTGTTTGGTATATCGATCATCAAGCATTGCAGTACTTAAATAGCCAAGGAAAATTGAATCAAAGACATTTGAAGTGGGTAGAATTTTTGTAGAGCTATACCTTTGTTTTGAAGCATAGGAGTGGGAGGTCTAATAGAGTTGCAGATGCTTTAAGTAGGAGGCAAATATTGCTGACAGAAATGCAGATTGAAGTGGCTAAGTTTAATGAACTCAAGACCCTGTACCCTGAGGATCCTGATGTTGCAGAGGCTTGGAAGACTTGCAAGGAACCTATTACTTTGGATAGGACAAGGTGATTGGACTACAAGATCCAAGATGGTATGTTGTTTAAGGGAAGTCAACTATGCATCCCAAAGAGTTCCATGATGGAGAATTTGATCAAAGAGAAGCATAGTGGAGGAATGGATAGACACTTTGGTCGAGACAAGACCATTTCCATTGTCAGTGAGCATTATTATTGGCCACAGTTGTCATAGGATGTGAAGAAATTTGTGTAGAGTTGTCGAATATGCCAAATAGCTAAAGGAGTCAGCCAAAATACAAGACTTTATCATCCTTTACCTGTACCATCAAGGCCTTGTGAATATATAAGTATGGATTTCATTCTTGGCTTGCCAAGGACACATAGGGGTAATGATTCAGTATTTGTGGTGGTTGACAAGTTTTCAAAGATGACACATTTCATTCCTTGCCAAAAGACTCATGATGCAGTTCACATTGCTAATTTATTCTTCAGAGAGGTAGTGAGACTACATGGTCTTCCAAAGAGTATAGTTTCAAATTGTGATACCAATTTTGTTGGAGATTTCTGGAGAACCTTGTGGAAGAAATTAAAGATCGAGTTGAAGTTTAGTTCTGCACACCACCCATAGACTAATGGGCAAACTAAGTAGTGAATAGGAGTCTGGGTAACTTACTAAGATGTTTAGTAGGAGATAAACCCAAGGGATGAGATTTAGTCCAACCACAGGTAGAATTTTACTACAACAATTCTATGAACAAGGGTACTAGTAGGTCACCATTCCAAATTTTATATGGAGGTAGTCCAAGGACCACACCGGAACTGAGGAAGATGGACCAAGGAAGTAGGATTAGTATTGAAGCATAGGCTTTTGTAGAGTACATCAAGATTCTACATGAGGAAGTGTGGGAACACATCAACAAGATGAACATGCAGTATAAGGCTAAGGCATATCAGAAGTAGAGGCATAAGGAGTTTCAAGTTTTGGATGAGGTCATGGTGTATTTGAGAAAAGAAAGGTTTCCAGTAGGAACCTACAAGCTAAAGATGAAAAAGTTTGGTCCTTGCAAGATTCTAAAGAAGCATGATTCAAAGAATGCATATGAGGTGGACTTGCAAGTTGGAATCAATATTTCCTTTGTTTTCAACATTGCAGACTTAACAAACTATTCGAGAAGGTAGAACAAAGGAAGAATTTGTACTAGAGCAACTTATCATTCCAACACCTACTTCAAGGAAGGAGGAGATTGAAGCAATCTTGGACAGTCATGTGGGAAGGAGTACTAGAAACATACAGTATGAAGAATATTTAGTGAAGTGGAAGGGAAGACCTGTAGAAGACTCCACATGGTTGTACAAGGTAGAGGTTGACCTCTTAAGTTTTTCTCAACCGGCTGAGAAGTGATAGGATCACTTTTCAAATTACCCTGGGTGTCTGATGCAAGAACATCCAACGGTGTAAGGGCAATCCTACATCCCCCAAAAATATTATTTGTTAATAGTTTTTGTTTGATGTTTTTGTACTTTTGGATACCCATTTGGGCAAAATAGAGACTCCAACTCTCAGAATCTCACTACTACATTTCTAGGTCAACTTGCTATTTTATAGGAAATTGCTACATTTTAGGGAAAATGAGCTATTTTGTAGGAGAGCGTGAATTATAAGGTAGATGAGGACATGAATGCAAGGAAAGCTTGTAAATGGAATATTACACACTATTGAAAAATAATCAGGTTAATATCATTCGCCATTTGAAAGTTATTATAATTTTTATGTTTTCGTAAGCTTGCCAAAAAAACCTTTGGATTCAGGTTTGAGGCACTAAACGGTCTCGTACGACCTCAAAAATGGGGGACAAGCTTTATTATAAGGTTGCAGAGAACTCAAAGAGCTTTCCGATGATGTAAACGGTTCGTCAATCAGAGTCTCGGATCAAAAATTATGCCTCCGAGAAGTTGGACCACTTTTAGGGAACTACCTTGTTTTCGAACTTGAGGCAAATTTGAATTTTGAAGCTTCTATTTTGGTGCCCATCCACCAAATTCCAAAATGTAAATTTCAATTTTTCTCCAAAACTAAAAATAGGTTATTTAAGACCCATCTTTAAGGTGCAAATGCAATTTTTGAGAGGAGGTATTGGGATAAGGGTTTTGTCCAGAATCTGAATTGTAGCTTGTAAGACATGTTATTTTTCTTTCTGATTGTAAAGTGTATGTAATAAGCATCTTTATTCAGATAATAGAAAGTATCTTTCCCATTTTGTTCTTTTGTTCTCCCAAGTTCTACCCTCATCACTTTCATGGCAACCCATGTTGCAACAAAAATTGTCCCCAATCCCATGAACCGTCTCAAGGAAGAATCCTTGAGATTTGCAGGAAATAGATTCAATAAGTGAGCATCAGTGGTGTAGTCATAGTTGTGCCACATGACGTCAAACTCAAAAATAAATGTGTCTAGATCTTCAGTAACTAGTCCATGAAAGTTTGGAAGAGTAGGAGGTATATTCTTCATAGTAGAACCCCTCTATGTTGGTGGATTATGGGAAAGTGAAAGGCTAGTGTAGCATCATTCCCCGCCCCACTATTTCTTGAGGAATGAGAACTAGTGGAACTAGGTGGATAATTTGGAGCCAAAACCATGTGGGCTTTTGGTGCTAACTTTTCAGGTTCTGCTAGTTGAAGAAATATTTGCATTGTTGTCTCAAACTTTACTTGTCAAGAAACTCCTTTAGCTTTAGGTACTTCTTGTATAACTTCTTCCTAGCTCAGTTGACCATTTGAAGGAAGTAATCTTCCACAAGGATCCCTCCTTCAATGCATACAAGAATGAAGAATATAGAATTCCCTTGGCCCTGCACAATGTTAGTAAATACGGGGTATGAGAATATATTTTTTCTAATTCTAATTGTAGACACCTAAAACTGACTTGTTGCTTATGCACAACAACTATACTAGCATTCCTCTTAAAATTGTTAAATAATCTTTACTATTTAATTAATTTGCATCTTCCTACTATATGCTAAATTCAATTTCACAATTTCTCCCTAATTGTGTAGTTAAGTAATTGTACTTAATTATTTAATTATTAAATGTCTAATCAATAGTCATCAATTATTCTTCTAGAAAGTAATTAAATAATTAATGTTTTTAAATAATTCCTCAATATTCCCTCTTTGTGATTATTACACACATGTAATAATTACATTTCATAAATCAAATTGCCACTCATAATTGAATAAATGATATTTATTTAATTTAACTAATTATTCTTCGCATAAACAAATAAGTTTAATTATTTATTTATATCCCTCATGTGAAAATAAATAAATTCTTTTATTTATTTAATCATATTTATTCTTCCACTTTTGACTAATACGAAGTTTCAATTAACTCCTCAATCACACCTTCTAACTCCTCAATCACCTTTTCTAACTAATCAATCAATTCAATTATCAAATCAATCTATTCAATCTTCTATTCCATCTAATCAATCAACTCTTTTCAATATATTCACCTAACAAATCAATCAAATCTACTGACAAGGCAATCGAGTCAGTTGAGCTCCCAATCAATCTGAGTTTAACTCTTCAATCATAAATAATCAGTCCCACCAATCAAGGAATCCTGATCGGAACCTCCAAAATTCTATATTTCTATATAATGAGAGCTAATTCTCATATTTTTTAACCACATTATGCTTTGAATTCTTATGTTGTCACAATTGAGGTTGATTTTGAGAGCCCAACATTGCATTAAGAAGGAGAACAACAAATGAGGGTTATTGAATTTGCATGTTCATATGTTTAATTGATTTATTTATCATTGCTTATGCATTCTATTTCATTGCTTCATCTTTTTATATTAGGGATTTTACTAACTAAGATTGACAAATCTTGTTGTGGTTAAGATTTGTGTTGAATTACAGGTTCCGGATACCAAATTACCCCTGATTACAATGGTGATTGTATTTATTTTTTGATTGGAGGATTGATATAACTCCCTAAAGTATGTCATGTTGTTTAAGTCAATATTGAAACCTACCTTGTGGTCTCCCATCAGTATGCCTTGCCTTAGTCCCAAGAACTTAGCTATCGCTTTGTTGTTCTCAAAGGCATCTATGGTTGGCAGACTTTGTTGTTCCTAATCAATAAGCTCGGGGTAAACTAAGGCTATGATATCCTTGGTTTGAAAGGAGTAAATGGGGAGTATGATTAAGGTATTAATATATGAATAAGTCAATAATTCATGGGTTTTTTATGAAGACGAGGATGAGGGTTCAAATCTATTCTAGAATTGTTTGATTCATGTTTTTTAATTTGATGGTCTATCTTGTAAGGATAAGCATGAAATAACAGTGTTAAGATATAAGGTATCGGGTGTTCATGGGGTATCCCACTCATAATCATATGAGTCTGTGTCTGAATGGTTCTCTTCAATGCCTCAACTTCATCATAAACACAAGAATTGATATTAGTGGGCAACATGATTTTTGAAATGCCTTCTATAGATGGCCTATAAACTAAGCCTCAAAACCTTGGATTTTGAGTAGGTGCAATAGGCTCTACAATTCCTTGATCATTATTTCCAAGGCTAGACTTGTTAGGCCCAAAAGAAGGAAAGCACAACTGAGGGGGGGGGGGGGGGAGGAGGGGTTAATCAGTTGTACACTAACAATTAAAACTTTAAACCACTTAAACCAATTAATGATATGAAAGATAAATAATAATGCAAGATCCATAACACATAACACAGAGCACCAAATTTGTTCTTGAGGAAATCCGATCAAGGGACAACCCTGGTGGGAGTCAAACCCACTAGATAGATGTACTTTGTTAAAAGTGCTGCCCAGTTAAGAGCAAATGTAAACAAAAAAGGAATGTACATACATTCACATGCCCACTGCCTAGAGTTCACTACTCACAATACAATACAATGATCTGACCCTCAATCGAGTTCACTAATCAATCTCTTATTATAATTCACAGGAGTGGACAAACTGTCCAATATGACTAAACTGAATAACAACATCAGCAACGCCAATACAGTTCTAATGAAGTACACTTTTTGCCTCAATCACATAATACAAACATCATCATTCTTATCTCTTCTACACACACACCACAATCACAAGTTATTGCCAATTTATACAAATTATAATGAATAATCCACAACAAGGTTGTCTAAGACATATAAGAACAAATGATATAAACATTATGATCAAACTAAAATGTGATCCAAATCAAGTCGTCCAAGACTTAATGGACCAAAATCTTCATCCTCGAACACACAACAGCTTCGCCAAACCCGCATCAAGAATCGCAACACGTTACTTCACCAAGTCGGCTAGGACCTAAATGAAGAAACACCAACACACTAAAATATCACCAAAAGCTATGACCATAATCAATGTGAACTTTCAACATAGTCATAACACGATCGAAGAATACCAACAAGAAGTGAGATTAGCTTCCCGAACCTTCACATCAACTCAATCTCAAAATCCAAACTCTTCTCTATACTAAATACCAAAAACACTGAACACAGTAATATTGAAATACATTCAACTAATAAATCAATCATAACTCGCCCAATATGTCATGTGATCCTTTGTAAGTTGACCAGAATCAACTACATACATATCTAAAACACCAATAAGAATAGCAGCAAAATATCTTCAACAAATCACCTGAACAACTAAAATCATCTTCTCTAAACAAACTAAACACATTTTTTGAAACAACAATAGTATGTTCATATCAATGACAAAACACTAATGTCAACACACATAAACAAGGCTAATAAAAAATCTGTGACATGCTCAACAATCTCCCAACAAGACCTTCCATTATATCCATTTATTTGTACAATAGTGTACCCCCATCCATATTCGTGCACTAGAATTGTGACCTCAGGGGGTTCTTCATTCATGTATAGCTAGGAAGCTAGATTATCTTCATGTATGTCACCCTATCTTATGAAAATCATTGGATGATAAATAATTGTTAGATTTTTTTCTCTAGAGAGGTTGTATTGGTTTTCCATAAGTGTGGGGTGATATAGGTAACTTGCCTACACATAATGAGTTTGCATAGGTGTATCCTTCACATCCCTTTTCTTGTATCTAGATTTTGAGTTCTGATTGAGGTTTTACTATTGATTTAGCAAGACTTGTGAAATCTATGTTTTGAGACGAGGAAACAATGGATGCTTCCTGATTGTTGGGTACTTGATTGGAGATGGCTCCTTTAAGATTTGTGCAGTATAGAAAAGGATCTCTATCACCAAGCACGGTGATTTCAACTCCATAATGATGTAGGAGCATCCTGGGTGTAAGAGCAATCTTGCATCACCCAAAAATATTTCTATTTTTGTATTCAATAAGGGCTATCTTGTGCAGAGATGCTATTTATGGGAACTTTCTATTTTTAGTAAGTTGGTCATATGATCTCGGAATGTTCTGATTTTTCATGTGGAGGTTCATCTCAGTCATATCAGCCTGCCAGTAAAGTTTCATGGCTAGATCAGGTCTAGTTTTGAAGATATTGAAGATTTTTGGTATTGGCAGCAGGGTACATAAACTTTGAACTCAATTTTGAAGGCTTTAGAGGCCTCATATGAAGTTGAAAACTTGGGTGACAAGCGCTTGCGCGAGTCAAGCCTGTAGAGCACTTCGTGGCCTTTCCGAAATGGGTTATAATAATCAATCGGGTCAACTAGTGATGACTTATGGTCTCTAGAAGTTGGGCCATCTGAAATGGCGAAAAATAATTTTCCTTCAAAATTTCTATTCGGGTTTCAAAAATAATTTTTGAGCCGACTTTGATGTAATAAATTGAAAAATAAAATAATTCTAAGTTTGGTCGGCCCTAAGGGCTAAATTTCTCGAACCTTCTCGGGCGATGAAAAATGCCTATATAAAGAAGGCCCGTAGTGTTGTCTAGGGCAGTTCTGGGTAGTAGATTTGGGTATTGATTCGAGGCTTTGTCCTACAAAATATTGTAAGAGAATGCCCATGTGGCTTTGCATATTGTAATTCTGAAAGTTTGTAATTCCACATTTGTGGAGATAATAAGAAGCCAATTTTCTATTCTTGCATATTGTTGTTGTTATTTCTTTGTTTCTGTTATATGTTTGTGGTATTAAGGAGAGCACCCTTCATCAAGTGGTATCAGAGCAGGAGTTCCTGAGCGTGTAAATAGATCACCGATTGTGAGGTAGTTTGCACCAGGACCGTGGTTAGGGTTTTAACACACATCGTGAAAATGCCTCCACGAAGGGAACGTGGCGGAAGAGCTAGTGTTGTAACACCTGAGGTTAGAGTGCTCCAGAGACAAGTGCAAGCATTGCAAGAGGAGATTCGCAGAGGAATGAATCTTAATGTCAGAGACGAAAGAGAGGATGAAGCCGAAGAAGAAGGTCAAGAAGGAGAAGTCAAAGTTGTGAACCAGGAGGAAGAAAGACTTTTTCAAGCCATTTCCAAGATAAAAAAAAGACTTAAGATTGAGGTTCCTGCATTTTCAAGAAATCTTAACCCAAAAGAATTGATCGACTAGATCAATGAATGTGAAGAATATTTTGAGTATGAAGATGAGGATCCTAATAGGGTCAAATTCGCGAAGGCCAAACTAAAAGGTCATGCGAAGATCTGGTGGCAAGAGATTCAATTGGAGCGAATTAGAAGAGGGAAAAATAAAATCACAAGATGGGATCGGATGGTGGATAAATTGAAGTGACATTTCATCCTTGTTGATTATGAGCTTGACCTACTAAAGAAAATGCAAAGTTTGAAGCAAGCGGGATGATCTGTTCAGGAGTATACAAAGGAGTTCTATCGAATCCTCATCAAAACAGGCCATGCAGAAGCTGATAAGGAGAAAGTTGCCCGTTACCTTAATGGGTTGAGGCCAAGCATTCAGGAGGAGCTGAATCTAGTTCGAATGAACAGTATTAAAGAGGCATACTAGTTTTCCCTAAAAGTAGAGGAAAAGCTAAACAAAAAGTTCGAGAGAAGACAAAATGGAAGAGGTCGCGGTGGACTATCTGGTGGACGGTCATACGGAGGCCAAAATGAAGATCCGAAAAAGAAGGATGAGGCCACTAGTAGTCAAAATCAGAGAGAAAACAATTTCAATCATTTCCAAGATCAGAACAATAGAGATTAGAGAGGAAGAGGAAGAGGACAAGGTTCAGGAAGAGGAGGCTTCCGTGGAACATGTTTTCACTGTGGAGAAGCAGGTCATAGGGCATTTGAATGTCCTCAACGCCAAGGAAGGATGGATAGGAGGAATGAAGGCCAGGCCAGAGTGGCACATGTAGATGAAGATGCCAGATCCTCAAATTCTGAAGATGCTGAAAGAGGAGAAACGTTGATCAATAGAAGAGTCATGCTGAGTGGTGAGAATGAACCTGAACAAAGGAGGAGTCTGTTTCGCACTTGATGCAAGTGTGAGAGTAAATGTTGTGATGTGATTATTGATAGTGGAAGCACTGACAATTTGGTGTCAAAAGAGATGGTGACAAAGTTGAAGCTCAAGAGATAGAAACACCCACATCCATATCGGATTGCCTGGGTGCAGGATGACCACAAGGTCATGGTCAGTGAATAGTGCCTAGTAAAGTTCAAGATCAGCGGGTACCAAGATGAGGTACTGTGTGATATCATATCTATGGATGCATGTCATATGTTGTTGGGTAGACCATGACAGTTTGACAGATGTGTTGTACATGATGGTCGTGTGAATACCTATTCCTTGACAAAAGATAGAGTGCGACATAAGCTAAAGCCATTGAAGGAGACCGAAGAAAAGGTATGTGGTAATGCAAGAAAAAAATTTGTTGATGGAAGGAAATCCCTAGATGGTATGAGGCATGAGCATGTTTGTTTTGCTTTAATTCCAAAAGTTGGTAAAGAGGAAGTAGAGGATGTACTTGTAGAGGTTGCAAATTTGTTGAATAAGTTTCAGGATATTGTATCTGATAATGTACTTGATGGATTACCACCGGTAAGGAAGATCAGTTATCTGATGGATTTGATTCCAAGAGTCAGTTTGCCAAACAAGGCAGCACACAGAATGACACCAGCAGAAAGTGAAGAGTTGAACAGATAGGTACATGAGTTATTGCAGAAGGGGTTGATTCGAGAGAGCCTAAATCCATGTGCTATACCAGCAGTATTAGCACCAAAGAAGAATAGAGAATGGAGGATGTGTACAGATTCTAGAGCAATAAACAAGATCACAATCAAGTATAGGTTTCCATTGCCGCGAATGGATGATATTATAGATTGTTTAAGTGGAGCTGTGTATTTCTCAAAGATAGATCTGAAGAGTGGATACCACCAGATTTGGATCAGAGAAGGAGATGAATGGAAGACTGCCTTCAAGACAAAAGAAGGACTGTATGAGTGGTTAGTCATGCCTTTTGGGCTAACTAATGTACCGAGCACTTTCATGCGGCTCATGAACGAGGTTCTGAAAGAATTTTTGGGTAAGTTTGTCATTGTTTACCTAGATGATATTTTGATCTTTAGCAAGACATTAGAGGAACATATGATGCATATTCATATGGTGTTTGAGAAGTTGAGAGATGAGAAATTGTTGATTAATTTGAAGAAGTGCAATTTTGTGAAGAAGGAATTAGTGTATTTGGAATTTGTAGTTTCAGTAGAAGGTCTGAAAATGGATCCAGAGAAAGTACAGGCTATCCTTGAATGGCCTACTCCAAGGAGTGCTACCGAGGTAAGATCTTTTCATGGTCTAGCTAGTTTTTACAGAAAGTTTATCAAAATTTTTAGCAGCATTTGTGGTCCCTTGACTGAAACAATGAGAGGGGATAGAAAAGAGTTTAAGTGGACTAATGGGGTAGATAAGAGTTTTAAACTGTTGAAACAGAAAGTTACAGAACAACCTATTTTAGCACTTCTAGATTTTAATAAGGTGTTTCAAGTAGATTGTGATGCTAGTGGTACTGCAATAGGAGCTGTTATGAGCCAAGAAGGTAAACCTATTGCTTATTTTAGTGAGAAGTTGAATGATGCCAAGAGAAAATATTCTGTTTATGATCAGGAATTTTATGCTATAGTTCAAGCATTGAAGAAGTGGAGACACTATCTGCTTCCTAAGGATTTTGTTTTGTATACTGATCATCAAGCTTTGCAATATTTGAATAGTCAAGGAAAGTTGAATCAGAGACATTTGAAATGGGTTGAGTTTTTGCAGAGTTATACATTTGTTTTGAAACACAGAAGTGAAAAATCTAACAGGGTTGTAGATGCGCTTAGCAGAAGGCAACTATTGCTGACAGAGATGCAGATTAAGGTGGTTGGGTTCAAGGAACTCAAGAATTTGTATCCAGAGGATCCTGATTTTGGTGAAGCTTGGAAAGCTTGTAAAGAACCTATTACTCTAGACAAAATGAAGTGGCTGGATTTCATCATTTAGGATGATATGCTATTTAGAGGGAGTCAGTTGTGCATTCCAAGAAGTTCTATGAGGGAGAATCTCATCAAAGAGAAGCATAGCGGAGGATTGGCTGGACATTTTGGTCATGACAAAACCCTTGCTTTGGTTAGTGAGAATTATTATTGGCCACAGTTGCAGCAAGATGTCAAGAAGTTTGTACAGAGTTGCAGAGTATGTCAAATGGTGAAAGGAGTGAAGCAGAATACAGGGTTGTATCAGCCATTACCTCTACCAGAGAAGCCTTGGGAGGATATCAGTATGGACTTTGTTCTTGGTTTATCGAGGACTCAGCGGGGACATGATTCAATTTTTGTGGTGGTTGATGGATTTTCAAAGATGACACATTTTATTCCCTGCAAGAAGACTAATGATGTTGTTCATGTAGCAGAATTATTTTTTAGAGAAGTAGTGAGACTACATGGTTTGCCAAAGACCATAGTTTCAGATCGAGACACTAAGTTTGTTGGATATTTCTGGCGTACATTGTGGAAGAAGTTCAAGATAGATTTGAAGTTCAGTTCATCACATCATCCACAGACTGATAGACAGACAGAGGTGGTGAATAGGAGTTTGGGAAATTTATTGAGATGTTTGGTTGGAGATAAGCCAACAGGATGGGATTTGATTTTACCATAGGCAGAATTTGTATATACTAATTCTGTCAACAGGAGCACTGGTAAATCACCATTCTAGATTGTATATGGAAGTAGTCCCAGAAATGCATCTGAGTTGAGAAAGATAGATAAAGGGAAATAAGTAGTGCTGAAGCTGAGGATTTTGCAAAACATTTGAAAAACATCCATGAGGAGGTGAGGAAGCGCATTACCAAGATGAATGCGTAGTATAAGGCTAAGGCAGATGAGAAAAGGAGGCATAAGGAATTTTAGGTTGGCGATGAAGTCATGGTTCATTTGCGGAAGGAGCGATTTCTAGTTGGTATATACAACAAGCTAAAAATGAAGAAGTTTGGGCCATGTAAGATACTGAATAAGCATGATTCAGGAAATGCATATGAGGTAGAATTGCCTACTGAGTTGAATATTTCACTAGTGTTTAACATTTCAAATTTGATAGAGTATCATGAAGGAGGTGTTGAAGATGAGATCACAGCAGCACAGTGGAGTATTCCAGCAACTAATTCAGATACTAAAGAGATTGAGGATATACTGGATAGTTGTGTTGGCAGAAGCACAAGGAACAGGACATATGAAGAGTATTTGGTCAAATGGAAAGGATGACCTATTGAAGATTCATCATGGCTAACAAAGGAGGAGGTTAACCGTCTTGGTTTTCCTCTGCACACCTGAGTCATGACAGGGTCACTTCTCAAATTACCTTAGGTGTCTGATGCAGGAGCATCCTGGGTGTAAGAGCAATCTTGCATCACCCAAAAATATTTCTGTTTTTGTATTCAATAAGGGCTATCTTGTGTAGAGCTGCTATTTATGGGAACTTGCTATTTTTAGTAAGTTGGTCATATAATCTCGGAATGTTCTGATTTTACATGTGGAGGTTCATCTCAGTCATGTCAGCCTGCTAGTAAAGTTTCATGGCTAGATCAGGTCTAGTTTTGAAGATATTGAAGATTTTTGGTATTGGCAGCAGGGTACATAAACTTTGAACTCAGTTTTGAAGGCTTTAGAGGTCTCGAATGAGGTTGAAAACTTGGGTGATAGGTGCTTGCGTGATTCAAGCCTGTAGAGTGCTTCGTGGCCTTTTCGAAGTGGGGTTATAATAATCAATCGGGTCAACTGGTGATGACTTATGGTCTCTAGAAGTTGGGCCACCTAAAATGGCGAAAAATAATTTTCCTTCAAAATTTCTGTCTGGGTTTCAAAAGTTATTTTTGAGCCGACTTTGATGTAATAAATTGAAAAATAAAATAATTCTAAGTTTGGTCGGCCCTAAGGGCTAAATTTCTCGAACCTTCTCGGGCGGTGGAAAATGCCTATATAAAGAAGGCCCGTAGTGTTGTCTAGGGTAGTTCTGGGTAGTAGATCTAGGTATTGATTCGAGGCTTTGTCCTACAGAATATTGTAAGGGAATGCCCATGTGGCTTTGCATATTGTAATTCTGAAAGTTTGCAATTCCACATTTGTGGAGATAATAAGAAGCCAATTTTCTGTTCTTGCATATTGTTGTTTTTGTTTCTCTGTTTCTGTTATGTGTTTGTGGTATTAAGAGGAGCACCCTTCATCACATAATGATGAAACTTAAGGCACTGATGATAAGTAGATGGTACAACCTACATGTAATGAATCCATGGTCTCCCTAGGAGCATATTGTATCCTAATTCTAGGTCCAACACTTGGAATGCAGTATCTTGTGTCGTTGGACCTAATTTGATTAAAAGGCTTATCATACCCTTGGAAGGATGTTCCTCATCATCATATGCTCTAATTATGATTTTTTTTCGTAACATCTACACAAATCTCAAATTAGCCTAGTTCTTATACCAATTTTAATGTACAAATATTCAAACCAACTCCTCCATCTATCAAGACTCGCCTAATTTTGTGGAGGTGGATGAAGACTTCTAAATGTAGAGGATCATCATGGGATGGTTTGTGTAATGGGAGATCCTTCTCAGTGAAAATGACATGGTGTGGAGTGGAGAGATATCCAATCATGGCTTGGAATTTGTTGACGTTAATGTCTTTTGGGACAAATGACTGCAATAGGGTTTTGTTCAGAACTGCCTTATGGGTTGGTGAAATGCGGAGTGGTTCAAAGATAGATATTTGAGTTGGGTCTTCTTTAGATGGTCTAATAAGTTATAGTGACCTAATGGTGGATTGAATTGCTTGGAGGCACCTTGTATTGTGATTTTGGAATGGCATGTGGTAACAACAAAATCAGCGTCTGGACCTCGAATAGTGATGGTATTAATGGTCAAGTTGGGGTCCATTTTGACATAGGTGAGGTTAGCCTTGTTGTCTTTTCTTGATGTGGAGTTCTTCCATTTTCCATTATCCATCAATGGCTTTGCAAAGGTTTCGTGATCTTGGTTGGTTGAACCCAAATTGTTGACAACCTTGATTTCACCTTGTTCTATGAAATCCTGGACAATGTTCTTCAGCTAAAAATAGTTGTTCATTTTGTATCTTTTGGTTGTGTGATAGTCATAGAAGTTGTTATCATCCTACCATGCTAGTTTAAAGGGACCTAGTGTTCGTATAATCCTATTTCGGGTAGATTAATCGAATGAGACTATAACAATTTCTTCAGGATATTCTCAAGAGGTTCTACTTGAGGAGTATAATGATGGCATGGATTGGGCCTTCTTGTAGAACTTTGGTTGTTTCTTGTTTGATTTGATGGTGGATTCTCTTGAGGAGTAGTGTTGTTGAAATTTTGGACAGTTGGTGGTTGTTGGTTATTTTGTACATTTGTTGACTTATACATGTAGGACTCAGTGTGCTACCTTAGCATCAACAACACCATTGTTTGTCACATTCTTGTTTTTGGACCAATAGTTAGATTTATTGTAGGGTGTTGTGGTACTGGTCTCTTTCTTGATTGCTCCCTTTAAGGTGAGGGATCTTTCTTTCTTTAGCCCTTGCTTGGCTAGTTCTTTGAAGGACTCAATACAATGGGAGTTTAGTTCACACATCATGTCCAATTGACAATTTTCAATGAACATGTGGATATTTTCCTTGGTGGGTATGTGGAAAGATGCCTTCACATCCACATACAACATCGAATTGTAAAACATATTGTAATATGTGTTTCAATTGTGATATGCCACACATACCTCAACTCTTAACGCTCGACCTAGATGGATTAGCCCACATTCCTTGTCTATTCAAAATACTTTTTTAAATGCAAGAGGATAATCATACCTAGATCATTCATATCTTGGTAGGATGGTATTTGATTTTACTATAATAAAATGGCTCAATGATGAAGTAAATTTCTAAAGCAAGTTTGAATTCAAAGATGGTTAATGGAATTTAAGGTTTCAATTACGATTCATCCTCATTCTCTCATCTCCTAACTATTCTATCAATACTAACATTCTCTCACTCAATCCCTACAGTCATTATGGTGTGGTATTTGTACTTAAACAAAAAAACATCTTACATGCATAGCATATCATATAGAAATGCATAGAACATCATCATAATCATTATACATATAGTGATATGTATGCATAAACATAGGTCATTTAATTACATCATAGAAAGTGCATACTAATCATCATCATATTTGCATGAACATAAATTAAAAGCATGTAGAACAAAATCATGTACATCACATAAAGCATAAAGTAAATTAGATCATATCAAAACATAATCCCGCCAAAACTGCATCACATATATGTAACTACAAATAATGTTAGGGTACAATATCATGATGATTGTCTAACATAGATCTCGCAAGCTCTCAAAATATATACACAAAATTGTCTATAAGAATCAACTTGTGCTACCTCCATCGTCTGGTCTAGGAGGCCTAGGTGGTACAAAAGTCAAAGGTCCAGCCCCAGTCTATGCTAGAGGTGCATATGTACCTTCATGGGATGTTTTAAGAGGTTGTACCACTACCCCACTTCTCTATGATCTTTGAGGTCTTTGTGATCTTTGTGGCATTATATAGCTAGGGACCCTATGCTTAGTAGGCACAACATGGTCATAATACCCTCAGTAATAATCTATCTCTCTATGCATCTCTCAAGATCGTCTACTAGCATCTATACCTACCTGGAAGATCATGTCAATAGTCTATTGTAAGGTCAAATCTTGTACACTAGAAATGAATGATCTCACTTCTTCCTATGTTGCTTTGGCTTTGACCTTTGTTTCATGTGCTTTGGCCTCTACTGCATGTACCTCCCCCCTTATATTGTCCCTTTCCAGAGCCATATCCTTCTACATCTTCGCTATCCTTTCTTGGAGAGTGGTCACCCTCGAGGCATACTAATGGTTATGTGCCTATGTCATTATTGCCCTCCCCTATGCCTAAGTAACCCTAGTCTCAACCCATGTCACCATCCTCATAGCTCCATCCAATCTACCCCAAGAATCTCTAACTTCACCCCTTAGTCTCCTCAACTCATCCTTTTGATCTCCACCCATATGTCCAACATCCAATCTCAAAGGTATAGCCTATGCATCCTTGTTAAAACCACCCATGGCCACATCCATGAGTCCAACATCATCACCCTCAACCTCCATATCTTCACCAGAAGAGTTGGATCCACTATTTCTCCTAGTCTCACTATTATTGCCACTCTCCTTTGAACTACTCCTAGTCACATCTACATCGTTGTTGTCACCTCCCATTGATGTCAATACTATTAGGGCAATAACCAGAGCAACCACTAGGAAACTACAACAACAACAACACTTTCGCAACCCTTGTCATCCCTATCTCCACCATCATCCTCATCATCTCTACCCCCTCATCCTCCATCTCTCCCTCCACCCCATACTCCATCATCTCCACCATCTTTTCCCTCCATCTCTCCATCCATGTCCACCATGTCTACCTCATCTCCCATACCTCCTCCCTGGTTGTCTAGCTTGACGATACCTATCAATAGGTACTAGAACTCTTGGATCCATATAAGGAATGGGCCTATGAGTATCCCATCATGCATCATACTCTGCTATGGTCCCAACATATGCCATCATTGATTGCCAATCCCACCTTAAAGGAGATAAGGTACTAAACTGAGCTACTATTGTTGCTATGAGGATCATTCTTCCCTAGCCTCTGACATCCATCATGCACTAAGAAAACTAAGCTGACCTCATTGGTACTCCATGTCTCTCTCCATATTGCCTCAACATCTTATCTAGAAGTTGCATCTCAATAATCTAGGAATATTGTGTCTACCAACCATAAGATATCTCTCTTGCCTAAAAAACTAGAGGTGGTCATCCTCGCTTGCCCACATGGGGCAACAAATATAAGGTCTCCAAGTAAAGTCCCACAGTGTGTATAGAAAGTGTCTCCAATACCTCAAGTGGCCTACCTATTTGTAAACCACTACATCATAATAATATACATAGGGTTGTCTCACTTGTATGGCTAGTTTTTTGAAAACTAGATGAAATACAACTATGTGCTCAAAGGACCAAACCTGTAAACATGACTCCACACCCTAAGCTCTGAGCCTCATGGTATGGAATATCATGTAATTGATTATATACCATAGCTAATACACATAGTCCCCAAGAATAAATTATCCCTCATAGCCACATCACTATAGCTATGTCTCCCCACCCAACTGGGAGCCCATGTCCTCACCTATCTAGAACCAAAACACCTACCACAACCCCACAAATCATCACAAAGTATGGATCATAGAAAACCGTGTCTCACCATTTGATCTCATAACCTCTAATCTTGAATCTGCTACACTACAATCATATAGGTCACAAAGAGTTTCTCTAGCTACCTGGAAAGAGTACGCAACCCTCTCCCCCTAAATAGGAATCCATAGAATCCTATACACATCCTCTAAAGTAATAGTGTACTCTCCTCTCAACAAGTTGAAGGACGATATCATGAAAAGACCCCTATTTTCCCTAATCTCGGGCATCAATGTAACATGGAGAAAACCAAGGTTGTCCAAATACTCATGCTCTTCATCATCTAGTCTCTGCCTATAAGCCAATGTGTGGGGATGATTCTCTTGAGTAATTAGGATATCATCCCTAATCTATAAGTAACAATGCAGTCTGAAGTCAATACACATGCGGTAAAACAAAGTAAAAATGCATCTACGCTACATGATTTTCACACATAGCCAAGTACATAATAAATTTCATTGCATTCATTTCAAAAAAATATGTTCAAAATAGTCATTAAATTTTACAAGTAAATTAAGCCAAGTGTGTCATTCCATCCATACATGTGTGGATAGGTCGTTAACCAATTTTTGTCAAGCAATTGTGTCACCCTAAGCCTTTAAGTGTGGCAAAATAGACTAATATCTATGTTGCTTCTATAAGGTAAGTGCACCACTTATGCAATAATTATGTCACACTATGTCCAAGTGCGACTTGGTTCAAAGTCAGTTCCTATACTAAGCGTGTCTCTTAAACTACCTAAGTGCATCGAACGCGACCTATGACTATGTCATTTTATCTCTGACCAACCTAGACCTCATCTGGAAAAAATCATGAAAAATGAGATAAAATAAAGGCAGGGATGTTGAAACTCACCGGATGTGGGACATCTACTAGACGTTGATATCTCCTTACTTGGTCCCCGATTTGTACTCTATCCTTGTAAGTTGTCATCGCTCCACAAATTGCTTAGAGACTACTCCTTCCACACCAAATTCTCTAACAAAAACACCTCCACCACCCCTGTCATCCCCATCTCTACCATCATTCCCATCACCTCTACCCCCTCGTCCTTCATATCTCCCTCCACTCTATCCTTCATCATCTCCACCATCTCTCCCTCCATGTCCACGACATCTACCTCACCTCCCATATCTCCTTCGCAACTGTCTAGATTGATAAAACATATCAATAGGTACTAGAACTCCTGGATCCATGTAAGGAGTGGGCCTATGAGTAAAACACCATGAATCATACTTTTTTATGGTTCCATCATCTTCCATCATTGATCACCAATCCCACCTCAAAGGAGCTAAGATACTAAAGTGAGCCACTATTGTCGCTATTGGGATCACTAGTCCCTAGCCTTTGACATCCATCACGCACTGAGAAAACTATGCTAACCCCATCGGTACTCCTTGTCTCTCTCCATACTGCCTCAACACCCTATATGGAAGTTGTATCTCAATAATCCAGGAATACTATGTCAACCAACCAATAAGATATCTCTCTTGTCTACAAAACTAGAGGTGGTCATCCTCACCTGCCCACACGGAGCAATTGATATAAGGTCTCCAAAAGTTATGGGCTCGAGAAGGTGAAAAACATTACAACTAATAGAAGCGCATAGTATACACAACCATCGAGGTGGGTAGGGGAGGGTATAAGTAGAATTTGGAGGTCATAAATAGTGTCTCTACGTAAAGTCCCATTATAAGTACTTGAAATGGGCTAGCACAGTTTATGCAATATCATTCTATTCAAATTACCATCTAAATATTAAATGAAATGCAGTAAAGAAATAATCTTCTAACTTCTAGAGCTAGAGATTAATCTACTTAACCATAATGCAATTCTGAAACAACTCTTCACTTATTAACTTCAAATAAAGTAAAATGTTGCAAAGAATTTACTTGAAATAAATCAAACATCTACAAACGTCAATCTACTAATATTGTTCGAGCTATAAAAATAGAGTCATGCAACATAAACAACAATATTCAATAGATTGTACCCAAGAAATGAAATACACTACTGCATTATTTAACTACTACATTGCAATCATTGAAATAAAATGAGATGGAGATGTACTTCAAGCGGTCCCCTTGAGATACTCCCCATTGTACTAAATTGAAGAAAATAGACTCGTTAACACTCTTTCTATTCATCATTCATTAATCCATATTGGCAATGTATAAATATGTAGAATTAACTATAATAACTGTATATTATCCAACAAAGAAACACATCATCTACATCCTTCAAGGATTACAATATATAAACTTTAAAGGTTGAAAGAGTCAACCATCCATGCATGTGAGGTCCCAAGATCTAGGAGAAGATTGATTGATAATAAAGACAACACATACTTAAGAGATAAAATCTTATCATTACTACGACTCTTAGATCAATTATGAAAATTTTAAAGTTGTCTTTACCCATGTCATTTTAAAGTAGCAAATCATTGTCTTCATCTTAACAAAACATAGAATAAGTCTTCAAGATTGAACAAGTTGATAATCTTGCTTTGAATTGTGAAGACTATTTGAATGCTTGATCAGTCCTTGGTTGTAAGAAGTTGCACAATCATATCCCCAGGAATTATGGCAGACCATCTCACTAAATGTTGCAAAACCCAATTAGGAGACAAACATCCATTTATATAATATTTAATCTAAATTCCATCACATTCAATCCATAAATTGTCACATGACTATTCTTCATATATATATATATATATATATATATATATATATATATATATATATATATATATATATATATATATATATATATATATATATATATATATATATATATATATATATATATATATATATATATATATATATATATATATATATATATATATATATATCTATGTGTGTGTGTGTTATTGTAGCATAAAAGTAACCTTAATCATATGAAAGTACCGAGTCTTCATCATAAAAAACATAACCATAGTAATTGATGAAGTCTTAGACAAAGTTATAAAGTCATATAAAAATACCAAAAAAACTACTCATCACCCCCCATTCATTATGAATCACATATTCTATTCATGATATCCTTAGATTATCTTTTGTAGCACCACTAATCTGACAAAAATTGGAGGTGATGGTTTCCATTTAATTATGCTCTTGTCATGCTTATTTACATTGATGAAGGCACACCAACTTGGAACACTAAGGAGGGACCATTCTTACAATTCCATAGCATCCATGTTTGAAAAATACTTATTTTCATTTTTTTAAAACAACAAATTTATAAAGGAAATATTTCATATCTGAGAATTCTTTTTTTTCTTTTTTTTTTTATGCAAGCTCTGCCTAGGGGGCAGTACCCATTTAATTTCCATTTGAAAAACTTACAAAGGGAGATGGAGCAAAAAACTCCTATTACATATGGCCCAATTAAAATGGATCAATGATACATATACATGATCCCGTTAGCAATGGACTTCGGCCTATCCACTACTTCCTCTGGGAAGAGATTCCTGTTAGCTTGAATAAAGGCCTCAAATTTAGACAAGTCATACTCTTTCACAATGCCAGCCTTGTATAACGTCCAGACCTTCTTCATGAAAGTTTTCTTTCCTTCTGCCTCAAGACAGAAATGCCCCAAGACACAGCCATCATACAACTTAGGATCAATATGGTCCAATGTTGAGTCTACCTCTAGATAAACCTCGTCTACTACCATCCTTTGAACCATTCCTACTACAAGGAAAGAATTTTTGAGGACCTGAATGATGGGCTGGAGAAGATTTGCTACCATAACCCCATCATGGACATGTCCACCTGACCAATAGTCCGCCCCTAGGATGACCACCATGCTTGCCTGCTCTCGCTCATTAGCCCGGCTGAAAATTTGTTGGATCTGCACCTCCGGCGATTTCACCGACGCCTCCTTCTTGCAATAACAATTGATGCCTAAGTGATTTTCCATATTGCTCTGCCTGAAATAGAAACTCAAGAGTCTTTTAAAGGCCAAAATCATCCCTCCTCTACTATGGCTCTGCTCAGATTATCAAATCGTATCTAAAATCCAGATACGCATGACTCTGCTAGGACTAAAATCAATTATACTATCACCATGTGACTGGTACTACGTTGCATTCTCTCTGGTAAAATCTGGATACACATGGCTCTGCTAGGACTAAAAAAAATTATACAATCACCTTGTGACTGGTATGTTGCTACATTCTCTCTGCCAAACTATCCATCCCCCTTTCCAGTGCCATCAAAATCTACCATCTCTACCTGATCCCTTCCTTTGGGAGAGCTTCGATGTCTACCGAAATAATATCCTGCAATCCCTTTAGGATGTGGTCGTCCTGGCTTAACACTATTTTAGATTCCGTAGCAATTCCCAAATTTGCCATGTGATCATCCGCTTTATTCCCTTCACGGAAAACATGTTGAATGCAAAAGTCTTCAAACTTTTTTTAGGGCCTCTTTGATCCTTGGTAACCAGCAAGCCAATCTCCATTTGTTGAAAGTAGCTTTCAAAACACCGTTAAAAATAATTTGTGAATCCCCCTCTATAATAAGTTTTCTGATGCCGAAATTTGCACACCAACTAATCCCGGCCTCCAAAGCCGCAATCTCGGCCACCTTGTTAGTGGTGACGCTCATATTCTTTGCTATGCCCTACAACATTTCACCTTTGTTATTCCTGATGATAGCACCCAAGCCACTCCTGCCCGAATTGCCTCTGTTGGCTCCATCAAAATTTAACTTTACCCAGCCAAACGGAGGAGCCTACCAATAGGTATGGGTCTTATCATCCTACTTATTCTTCAGCATATGGTCCCCTCAGTGTTTAAAAAGCCACAATGTTTTCATTTCAAAGTCCCATTTTGATTGATATCTTAATTTCAGTCCCAGGGATCTGGCATTGATAACTTCCTCTATAGCTATTTTGATCTTACTTTTGAGTTCACTTACTTCCAAACCTTCCTCCTTGAAGATCCTGCAATTGCACTCTTTCCATATATGCCAAACCAGCATTGAAGGATGTACACTAGCCATAACAAGCCCCATTTTGATTTTGTTTTACCAATTAGCCATGCTACGAGGAAATCCTTAAGCGTGGCATTCTTTACTGTATACTAGTGAAGCCTACCCAACAGCCAATCACAATAGTCCTTTGCATATGAGCACCAATATAGCAGGTGATTCATTGTCTCTTCTCCTTGTTTGCACATTACGCACCAATTGGGCCCCGAAATCCCAATCATTTTTAATCTGTTGCCTGTCAGAATCCTACCATGTAAAGCAATCCAAAGAAAATCCCTTGCCTTTGGTAAAGGCCATTTGCCCCAGTATAGTTTTGAAGGCCAATAGTCGCTACATTTTATGTGCCTTAGCAACTCTTACCCTAGGTTTACCTTATAATCCCTCGACTTTGAAGCACTCCAGATCAGAGTGTCCTTTGTTGCTAAATGAATCACTACTTTGAGCGAAAGCAGCTCCTACAAAATGATGCTATTGGAAGAAGAGGCTAAGCCTATGGTTCGCCAACTAGATCTTGACGCGGTTGGGGAAGCAAAAAACATGTAATTTGTGACCCGTAACCCTTCTGAAGCTTCCATTTGGTTAACCCAATCTTTGTTAGAGAAGAAGCTTTCAAGGGGCAGATCCCCGTTCCAAGAGTCTCTCCAAAATCTACCACTCTAGCCATTTCCAACATTCCATGAAAGATGTTCAGTGAGTATCTTTCAACTTTCCCAAATAAATCTCCAAAATAGTGAGCCAATAACATAATTAGCCACCGTCAAAATCCTCTCTAGGGCCCAGGAATCAAAATATTTGGCAACCATAATTTGGCACCACAATTTCCTCCGGTATTTGTACATTTTCCAAGCCAATTTTGTACCTAGGGCCAAATTTTGTAAACTAATTTTACGTAGCCTTGCACCACCTTCCTCCTTAATCAGACAGGTCATTTCCCAGTTGATAAGTGGGATCTTCTTATCTTCTTTCGATCCTTCCCACATAATTTTTTTAAATAGACCGTCCAAGGCCGAGGAAGCTTTCACCCATTCTTCCATGATGATGCTTTCACCCAACATTTATTTAAGATCTCCTCCCAAAAATTATTATTCAGTCATCTCGCATATAGAGGTATCCCAAGATAGACAATCAAAAATTCTCCTTGTTCAAACTCCAAAATAGCACAGATTATAGCTCGCTGCCTCCTGCTAGTGTTGAGAAAGTACACCCTTGATTTAGTCTTGTTCATACACTGTCTCGAATCCCTCTCATAAATATCCAGCACTTCTTTGATAACCTTAGCCTCCTTAATAGTGGCTTCCCCGAATAGGATAGCATCATCAGCAAATTGGGAGTGTGAAATTCGATCTAGGCTATTATGAATGGAAATCCCTTGCCATCGACTCAAGCTTGTCTATAGCTTAATAAATCTGCCAAGAACTTCTGCCATCAACACAAATAGAAAGGGGGACAGGGGATCACCTTGTCTTAACCCATTAGTAGGTTGAAAAAATCCACATACCGAACCATTCACAAAGATTGAGAAATGAATGGAAGATATACAATTAATGATGCATTTGATCCAATTATTGTGAAAGCCAAACCAAGAACAAATTTTTGAAAGAAAGGGCCATCAGACTCTATCATATGCCTTGCTAACATCTAGTTTAACAATCATACCTTTCTTCTTTTTTGTATGCAAACTATGGATAGAGTCACCCACCAGGAGGATGTTGTCCACTATTTCCTGACCGGGAACAAAACCTTGTTGTTCTGCCGAAATAATCCTATCAAGAAGTGGTTTTAATTTGTTGACCATGGCTTTAGACAAGATTTTATACAAAGCATTACATAACAAAATAGGCTGAAAATCATCCATAGTCGAGCACTCTTGTTTCTTGGGAATCAAAGTGATGACAGTGTTATTCAATTCTTTGACAAATTGCCCTTTAAGTCTGAATGCTTCCAACACCTTAAGAATATCAACGCCCATAAATCCCCAACACTTTTGAAATTTTTTTGCTGGAAATCCATCAGGGCCTGAGGCTTTAAAAGGGGGATTATCGAAAGTTGCTCTTTTTACTTCCTGTAGTGTGAACGGATGCATCAATTCATTGTTATCTGCGTCAGATACCTCTTGATTGATGGCTTCAAATAATGTCGATGTAGACTAAGATAGGGAATTGAAGGATGCCCCTAGCAGGGATTTGAAGTGCAAAATTGCCAGATTCTCAACATCTTTGGGTTTGTCCTACCACCTACCCTAAGAGTCTTGTATACCACTAATTATGTTGATGGATCCCTTGGCTTTGACCGAAGCATGGAAAAATTTGGTGTTAAAATCCCCATCATTAATCCAATATTCCCTGGACTTATCCCTCCAATATATTTCTTCTCTGAGCAAAATTTTAGAAAGTTCACTCTTGAGAGATTTTTCTTTCTCAAAATCCTCATTAGACATTCTTGCAGATATAACTGAATTATTCAGGGCATCCAATTCTGCTTCCACCCTGGATTTTTCTGAGAAAATATTCTTGAAGGAGACCTAATTCCATTCTTGGATTTTATCCTTAACTAGTTTGAGTCTCTTTATAAACACAAAGCTCGGGGTTCCCTTGAATATATCACTATCTTTCCACCAACCTTCTACCTTAGATAGAAAGTCCTTATCCCTCCACCACATATTCAGAAATATGAAACTCCCCTTATACCTTGTCTTGGCAACATTAAAGCTCAACTAAACTAGAAAGTGGTCTGATAGGGGCAGAGGAAGGATACTTGCATCCAGATTGAAGTTTGAGTCTACCCAAAATGATCCAACCAAAAATATGTCTAGTCTTTCAGAGATTCTGGCAAAATTTGCCCGCTTATTAGTCCAAGTGAATCTCTCATTCTTAGGAACCACATCTAGCAGGTGATTCTCATTCACAAAGTCCCTAAAGTCCTCCATCACTTTATTAGGCATTCTCAAGCCACCCGCTTTATCATCCAAATTCAAGATGGCATTGAAGTCTCCTGCTATAATAATCTTGTCGCTTTTGAGAGAAACTATCTTAGAGGAAATATCTCGCCACAATTGCAATTTAGCTTCTGTTTTAATCAGACCATAGACATTGATTAAAGGAAAAGAAACATTGTGTTGAATTTTGACCATTGTACCAAATAACCAATGATCAAATCTTTCCAAATCCATCATCTTGATATTTTTGGGATTCCAAAGAAATCCAAGACCCCCTGACGCACCTCTTGCTTCTTGAAAAAAACCTTCCCAATTGCTACAAGAAAAGAGAAAACTAAGTGCTTTATTCATACTCAACTTGGTCTCTTGAAACAATCACTATCTAATTTGATTAACGCTCACTTGACCAAGCATCTTTTGTCAGGAGCAGATATGCCCTTGACATTCGAAGTTGAGATCCTCATTTCTCACCAAGGGAGAGCCCTACTCCCTTGGCTTTTTTCATGAAATCGAAGACACTGATGATGCCCTTCTCCTTTGCCTGCTCTTCCCTCATTTTTTTATGAGACTGCCTACCCCTGCCACCTTTGGCTTTGCCTAAAGGATGTTAGCAGATTGGCTAATACACTTAGGCTCAATATTCTCTAATTCATCAGCCGGTAGAAAATCTTCCAGAGAATCCCTGTCATAATCAACCTCTGAATCCGACCATGCCTGATAATTGAAAGGAATGATTGCCTTAGTTCCTGACTCCCCTTGGCCCTTCTCCTGATGGGAGCCTGAGCATTCCCCTTCTTCCTTAGTGCCATCCACCTTTTGAGATGAGGTTGACTGCACATGTTCCTTGTTTGCGGGACAGTTATTGAAACCATTTTATGAATATTGTTCTTCTGCACCCAAACTTTCACAAGCTTAATGAATGGCTTACCATCCACTGAATCATGATTCTTAAAACCTCCTCTCGAACACTCAATAATAGGAGATTCAACTTCTACCTACTTCTTCCAATTACTGCTGCCCACTTTCAAATTGATAAAAGAGGGAACTTCTTGAACTGCTACAATTTTGATTCTGGCATATAGGTAAGAATCATTCTCTATTATTGATTCATCCACTTCAAGCAAGGTACCCAGCGATCTCCCAATACATTCTAAACTTGCATCTCCCCAATATTCTAACAGAAAATTGTATAATCGAATCCAAATAGGAGCCTGATATACCGCCAATGGGATAGGATCAAAATTAGTTTGCCACGACTGCAAGTATAAAGGAAACGACTGAAAGGACTAATTTTGCTGATTTAGGATTTTATCTCTATCTGCTTCCTCTTTGAAAATCACTACAAAAAAGTCTTTCACGATAAATTTTATCACTACATCTCTGCTCCATTTATCTTGAACCCATGATCTAATTTTCTCTCTTGCCAATCTCGCACTGATGAAACACCCGATAACTGCCATATTTTCCCACAAGGAAACGTCCTCATCAATTTCCTCTGGAAGATCAACGTCCACCACCTTATCGTTCTTCTCAAATGCCTGTCAAGAAGAGGCTGCAACATTCTCAGGCCTGAACTTGTTGGAGAAATGGCCCTGGTTAAACCTCTGATGAAAAAACCGTCTGCCATGCCTGAACTTATCCCTTCTCCGTTGCATACTTCCCCATATCTGAGAATTCTTTTATGAAGACTCTCCTATTGCGTTCACACCATTTGTTACAAAATGTCATTTCTAGAACAACTACCCACAAAGCATTAAAAAGGAATCCTTTGTATAAGACTCGCCAACTCTAGAAAAGATCTAACAGGTAATTTTGGAGTGGGGAGTGCCATTGAAGGTTATTTTAATCTAATTTCATCATGTTTGAGAAAAAAAGTGAAGTTCACAATAAGATGGTCAACTAACTCCTAGAAATTACCACATATACTATAGTTAGAAGGTGAGTAATACGAATCCTAGAGAGTTTACAACCAGTAATTCTAATAAAGCTTATAAGGCCATTTTCCTAATTGGATTCTATCTTCAAAATTCAAGGATTTATATACATATTTGACATTATATTAACCTAATTTCAATTGAGCCCAAAAGATTTTGTCTTTGGAATTCAAAAATATGACAATTATTTTGAGAGTCTTATTATGATGCTAAGGGAAGGTCGATTGTCAAAGTTTCTTTATGAAACATTAGATCTAATATTTTCACCATCAATTGTTACATAATTTCTCATTCCATGAATCTTCCCAAATTTTCACCTTTTCTTCATTGTTTATAATCCGTGATAAGCAAAGTAAGATGACTTCTCAACATTTGGTGATAAAATTCCATGTTTTTATCCCTCCATTAGATTTTCTAGGGTAAATATTCTTTGCAATGAATTTGAATCAAGATACTTATCCCTAATTATACAACTTCTTTGAGAATGGGTTTGCATATAACTTTCATATTAATTTTGCACCTAAAGCCAACTTTTTGATTTCCAAAATTTGGAAACCAACTCCACCAACTAATTTGTCGGTACATAAATTTTCCTAGGGCACAAGAGGTATTTTTCTAGTGTTATCTAAATTTCTTTTTCAAATGAATTATTTGATTACTTTAACTATGTCCTCATCAACCTCTTTGGGAGTTTTGAACATTGACATGTAGTATTTAGGGAAGGTAGATAAAACATCTTTGATCATGGTGATTCTTCCCACTAGGGACAACCACATTCCCCTCCATTAAGCCAGTCGACTTTGGATAACTAAGAAGATCATGTCCCAAAGAGAATATTTGTGATTCCTTGTCAAAATGGGATTCCAAGATGTCCACAAGGAATGTTGTCTTGCTTAAATTCCAGTAGATGGAGAGAATGCAAGCACTGACCTAAGGAATAATTATGTTGGAAAAAAAATTGACTTACCCAAGTTAATTGTCTATCTTGATATTAGACAAGAATTTTCCATCACATATTTATTTATTTTTTCTTCTCTAATTAAAGGATTTCCAAATATCAAAGTATCATCTACAAATAAGGAATGTGTACAAGATATTTCTAATCTTGGAATAGTTATCCCTAACTATCTATTTGATATATAAAAATTTGAAATTCCCTTAATGAATGCATATTCCATTAAAATGAAAAGAAAGGAAGAGAGAGGATCCCCTTTTCTTGCCCCTTGTGATGTAGGAAAGAAGCTAGCCAATTAACTATTTATTAGCATAGAGAATTTTATTCTATGAGATAGCAAAGAATTTGCACCATTTTATGGAAAATCCCAATTGCCCCAAGAACTTATGCAAGAATTTATATTTTACCTTATCATAGACCTTCATAATATCTAATCTTAATATCATTGCAAGAATTTCCTCTTGATGAATTGAATGTATAATTTCATGTGCTAAGATTTATCCTTCAATAATCTCTTTTCCAAAGACAAATCCACCATGCTCTTCTAATATAATAGTTGGAATGAGTTTTTCAAACCTTTGGTAATTTGGTCTTTGGTTTTGTCATTGATGTCAATAAGACATAGCAGATCTCTCAGTCAGTTATGATGATACACAAGGTACAGTTCTAATAATGGTACACAAGATGGAAATTTAGTGATCTTATATAAGTTGATTAAAGTGATCAAGAGGTGGTTAACATCATGTTATTGATGTACTAATACATTGATTATATCATTATTGATTTGGTTGATAAAGTGTTAAGTATATTACACTTAATGTTGATTATGAGTGTTAAATCAGTTATAATTTCATAACTACCTAGTTTCGGTCTAAATGAATTTGAACATATTAAGTGTTAAACAATACCCCAACTATTATACCTTTTTGGAAGGGTAACAAGCAAAACTAAAATGGGTCTGAGTCAGATTTTGTAGAACACGTGGTTGGAGAGAGAAAGAATTTCAACCAAGACTGTTGTAGGTAGTTATAACCATTTTTACCCAGTTTTGGGCTAATTTGGTTTTGTACAGGTTTTGGTGCTGGTAAATAATGAAAAAGGAAATTTATAAGTAGGGTATTCATCCATTCAAACATTTGTCCATGTGGCTTGGAAAGATATGTAGTTTTTGAAAAGATATATGAATTAGACCAGAAAGAAAGGTTGCAGGTTGACAAGACATTTTTTAAATGGTAAAATAATTTTGTTTCAGGTTTGGTATATATTGAATTAATGATATTTGTAGAGAATGAACACCGATATAAAAAATTTTAAAATATGATATTCAGTGGTTTGGATCAGTAATTAATTAGAGGTTTTAATGGTGCATGAATTCACATTTAGATCCTTAATATTTTGGGAGGAAACTAGTTGTTGATTTCTCAAAAAGGCTAATAGTTTGGAGATTATCTGTTTTCATTCAAATTCATGTTCATGTTATCAGATTAAGGGATTCATATCAAATTGTAAGTCTTTTATTTTGATAAAGATCACATGTAAAAGAAGATTTGTATGATTTAAAAGAATCAGTGAGAAAAATAGGAATAGAGATAAAACATGTTTTCAACTAGAAGTTGAATTATTGCTTCATGATTTGTATTATAACAGAGATGATCTTCTAATTTGTAACTCAATTTTTTCATGTTAGAAGTTGGTGCTTCTTAACTTTTAAAGTCGGTACTTCAGATATAAGGGATTGGTGTTCCTTGAGATAAGTGTCTCTAAAATAGGGTGTTGGTGCTTCTTAGAGTTGTAGCTCTAAAAGTTTTGCCCAAGAGGCTAATAAAGGTTTAGATTCAAAGTGGTTTTTTACCCTTAGGGGTTTTCCACTATAAATATTGTGTAATGTTTTCCTCTTGTTGTTCTTATTTCATAACTTCATGTTATAATTGTCAAAAAATGAAAAGCTTGTAAACGTTTAACCACTAATTCACTCCCCCCCCCCCCCCCCCCCTCATAGTGGTGTTTGTATTCCAACAAGTGGTATCAGAGAAAGGTTCCCTACATCAAGTTTAACAACTTTGGGTAGATTTTGGTTGAGTGGAATACTTATCTATAATGGCTCAAGATAGTTTTTCAAATGTTCCTATTTTTTATGGATCATATTATGCTTTTTGGGAAGTAATGATGCAAACATACTTGTTATCTATTAATGTTGATGTTTGGGCTTCAGTTGTTAATGGTTATAAAGTTCCTAATACTTTACCTACAAATCCTAATGAAAATAAGAAGTATGAAATTGATATGAAAGCTAAATTTTCTATATTTAATAGTTTGTCTAAAGATGTGTTTGTTAAGGTAATGCATTGTAGATCTTCTAATGAAGTGTGGGACAAATTGAAAAATATATATCATGGTAATGATAGAGTTAAAGAATCCAAGATACAACATTTGAAAGCAAGATTTGAAGACCTAAAGATGGGTGATGATGAAAAGGTAGAAGACTGCCTCCTTAAGATAGATGAAACAATGAATGACATAAGACAACTTGGTGAAACAATTGATGATATTGATGTTGTAAAGAAAGTTTTAAAATCTCTTCCTGATAAGTTTGATTCTAAAATATGTTTCATAGAATAAACTAGGGACATTAACAAATATACAATAGAAGATATTCATGGAGCACTTGTAGCTTATGAAATGAGAAAGTTTCACAAGCAAGAATCCACAAGCAAAGAAGCAACATTCAAGGTGGAAAAGAAAGTGAAGCAAGTTTCTTTAGAATTGGAAGACCTTGATGTTCTTGAAGAACATTTATCAAGGAAATTAAAGAAAGGAAAAGGTAAATACAAAGGTAAACTTCCTTTCAAATGTTTTAATTGTAGTAAAGTATGACACTTTGCATCTAAATGTCCTTATGATAATCATGATGAAGTAGATGATGAGAAAGAGAAATCAAGTAAAAAGAAATTTTATAACAAAAAGAAGTTCTTTAAGAAGAAGAAGAAGAGTTTGTTTGTTGATGTATAGATAGTGAATCTAATAGCTTTGTATATAATGAAAATGAAGTTTTATTTATGGCAATAGAAACTACTTATCAAGAATCAGATAGTGATAATGGTGTTGAACTTGTTGAAGCTGATTTAGAATGTGAATTTCTTTATGCACTTAAAAAGATCAAAGAATTAAAAAGGAATTTAAGTGCCCCAAAAAATAAATTCATAAAGGAAAAAGAGAACTTTGAAAAATAAATTAAGAAATTTAGTTAACAAGTTACAGATTTGAAATTACAAGCTGAGGAACAAAAGAGAATTGTCTTTATCACTAAGGAAGAGTTAAGTTCTAAAGATCATGAATGTACAAGATTAATGAATGAAGTAGTATCATATAAAAGGAAGTTAGAAAAATATGAGAATACTACTTTGGATGATATATTAAGGAATCAAAGTAAAACTGATAACCTAACTGGAATTGGTTTTGAGCTTGGACAATGTTCTAGTGACAAGAAAGATAAAACCTTATTTGAGATATTCAAATCTGAAAGTAAGGATATAGATAAGAATACTATCACTTAAAATGCAGGTAAAAATGTAGATTTTAATCAGATTTATAATGATAAAAGGAAGGTTATATCAAGCACTTCATTCATGGATACAAGATCTCCAAACAAGTTCACTTCTTTCTTTGATGGGTATTGCTTCATGTGTCATCAATATGGACATAGAATAAGTAATTGCAAATAAATGTCAATGAGGTTTTCAAAGTTTCATTTTGGTTATTCATTTCCTAAAATGAATCATCTAATATGTTAAAAATGCAATCTCTTTGGTCATGTTATGAGGAATTGCAAAACTAAGTCATTTCAGAATGATCAATCTTATACTAGTCTACAAGTTGATAAAGAATTTGATACTAAAGTGATTAAGATATGGAGCCCTAAGTCTATGTCTATTCAAATGGCTTTACATTCTGAAGAAAAAGACTTGTGGATAATTGATAGTGGTTATTCTAGACACATTACAGGTGATAAAACAAAGTTTGACAAATTGATTAACTACAAAGGTGGAAGTGTGAGTTTTGGTGGCGATTCTTCAAGGAAAATTAAAGGTTTGGGTTCTTTGATGCTTAGTGATAAAATTTCTATTCATGATGTGTATTATGTCAAAGGATTGGAGTACAATCTTCTAAGTGTTACTCAAATTTGTGATAATGGATATGAAGTTATGTTTGATGATCATGGTTGTCAAATCAAATTAAAATCTGGACATTTGGTTGCATCGGGTAAAATATCTAAAGGGAATATATACAGCTTAAAAGATATCACAAATACTAACAATCATGAAGATGTTTGTCTTATACGATAGGTGAATGAAGTTTTGCAGGATAAAAAGGAAACAAGAAAGGATAATACTCTTCTCCAAGACAATGATAATGACTTGAATAAATAAGATAATAAAGTTGAAGAAAGTGAAGAAGAGATAAAAGATCAAACAGGAACACTAGAACCAATAGGTACAAAGTCTATAGGAACAAGATTGAAGAAATATCATCATCAAGAATAGATTATAGGAGACAAACATGAAGATTAGTTAGCTGGCATATTAACAAAACATCTCTCAAAAGAAGTGTTTGAAGGTTTGAGAACCAGATTGGGAGTTCTCTTTGTTTCTTCTCTTGCATAAGTTACTCAGTTTGTGATAGGTTTTAGGGGGATCATTTATGATCATTTTTGCAAATGAAGCCTTAGTGTATCTCCTTTGTCATTGATGTCAAAGGGGGAGAAAAAGCACGAGGAAAACATATTGTGATTGATATATGAGGTTGGTTAATAGAAAAAATATTGTGATTGATATATGAGGTTGGTTAATGATATTGATAAAAATTTGTTGATGAAATCTATGTAGGTACATGATGGATTCTATATAGGTGATACAGGTACATGCAGGGGTTAATATGTTTTTATAGGTATTGACATCAATTCCAAAGGGGGAGTATGTTGAACCTTTGGCAATTTGGTCTTTGGTTTTGTCATTGATGTCAATAAGACATGTCAGATCTCTTTGTCAGTTATGGTGGTACAATTCTAATAATGGTACACAAGATGGAAATTTAGTGATCTAATAGAAGTTGATTAAAGTGATTAAGAGGTGGTTAACATCATGTTATTAATGTACTAATATATTGATTATATCATTATTGAGGTGGTTGATAAAGTGTTAAGTATATAACACTTAATGTTGATTATGAGTGTTAAATCGGTTATAATTTCATAACTACCTAGTTTCGGTCTAAATGAATTTGAACATATTAAGTGTTAAACAAGACATAAACTATTATACCTTTTCAGAAAGGTAACAGACAAAAATAAAATGGTTCTGGGTCATATTTTGTAAAACACGTGGTTGGAGAGAGAAAAACTATTTTGACCAAGACTGTTGGAGGCAGTTATAACCGTTTTTACCCAGTTTTAGTCCAATTCAGTTTTGAATAGGTTTTTGTGTTGGTAAATAATAAAAAATGACATTTATAAGTAGGATATTCATCCATCCAAACATTTGTACATGTGGCTTGGAAAGATATGCAATTTTTGAAAACATATACGAAGTAGACCATAAGGAAAGGTTGCAAGTTGACAAGACAATTTTTGAATGGTAAAACAATTTTGTTTCAAGTTTGGTATATATTGAATGAATGATATTTGTAGAGAATGAATAGTGATCTAAATTAGTTTAAAATATGATATTCAGTGGTTTCGATCAGTAATTAATCAGAGATTTTAATGGTGCATGAATTCACATTTGGATCCTTAATGCTTAGAGAGGAAACTAGTTGTTGATTTCTCAAAAAGGCTAATAGTTTGGAGATTATATTCTTTCATTCAAATTCATGTTTATGTTATCAGATTAATGGATTGATATTAGATTGTAAGTCTTTTATTTTGATAAAGATGATATGTAAAAGAAGATTTGTATGATTTGGTGATGTAAAAGAATTGGTGAGAAAAATAGGAAGAGATAAATCCTGCTTGATGTTTTCAACTAGAAGTTGAATTCTTGCTTCATGATTTGTATTGTAATAGAGATGATCCTCTGATTTGTAACTCAATTTTTTCATGTTAGAAGTTGGTGCTTCTTAAATTTTAAAGTTTGTGCTTCATATATAAGGGATTGGTGTTCCTTGAGATAGGTGTCTCTAAAACAAGGTGTCGGTGCTTCCCAGAGTTGTAGCTCTCAAAATTTTGCCCAAGAGGCTAATAAAGGTTAAGATTCAAAGTTTTTTTTTACCGTAAGGGGTTTTCTACTATAAATATTGTGTAATTTTTTCCTCTTGCATTTCTTGTTCTTATTTCATAACTTCATGTTATAATTGTAAAAAATTGAAAGCTTGTAAAAGTTAAAAAGGTCAAGTTTTCAAGTAACCACTGATTCACCCACCCCCCCCCCCCCTCTTAGTGGTGTTTTTATTCCAACAACCTTAGAGTAATAGCCTTTGATGATATTTTATAGATGGTGTCACAAAGAGAGATATACCAAAACTCTACAAAATTCATAGGATTTTGGTATTTGGTAATAGAACAATGTGAGTAATATTGAGCTACTTTAACATTGTCCCATTTATATGTGATTCATCTAAATTTGACCAAATATCTACTCAAACAAAGTCTCAACATTTCTGATATAATGTTGTGGTAAAATTATCTAGTCCAAGGGCTTTGTTTAGTGAGAGGAAATTGCATCATTTTCTTCTTCCAAAGTGAATGGTGACAAACAAAACTTATTATCCTAAGGGATGGGTACCTTTGGTATGAAGATTAGAAATCCTTTCTCTTTTTCTACCTTAGTAATCACATTTGGATTTGACATGGAAAGAAGATTAGAAAATAAAAGGACTACCTCTTTTTGGATCCGCACTTCATCTTTGACACTCTCATTGGAATATGATTTGATAGACAAAAAATTATTAGCATGTCCCTTAATTGTTTTTGAAGTATGGAAGAATTTTGTGTTTATATTGCCCTACTTTAACCAAGTTTCTCACAATTTTTGTCATCAATAAATTTCCTCCCTATTAAGGAATTCTTACCACTCTTTTTATTGTTGTTTATGTTTCTCAAAGGATTCATTGTTCATTCAAAATTGAATAATATGATCATTGAGGTCCAATAATTGTTGGAAAAGGTGATTTGTTCAAAAATATTTTTGAAATGAAACTAGTTCCATTGCCTAATCTATCCCTTTATAAATTAATTTTTTTGGTTATCTAAAAGAGTTTGGATCCTACAACAAAAGGTGCATTTTGTGATTATTTCTTAAGTAAAACCAATAAGTTTGTATCCCTAAATCACATTTGCTCAAATTTGATTGAAGAGTTGAATTTTCTTTGATTATCATTATATAACACATCCAATCGAATAAGATAAATGATTTGATCTTGAATAAGAAAGAATTGAAGATAATTATTTAAATTTGGTAGAGGTCCAAGTTATCAAAAGAAGGAGGTTGTCCAATCTTTCTGCAATAAGCTAGAAACACTTCTTGCAGTTTGTCCAAGTGAATTTACCATTGGTAGGTGAGCAATCAACGAGGACAATATATTGAAAAAAATAAGACAAGTCTTCCATTGCTTTTTATGGAGAAGTATGCCACCATTATTCTCTTTTAGTGATGCAATATAATTAAGATCCACTCCCAATTCCTAGAAAACTTTCCATTTAGTTCGTTTGTCTATTTTTTTGTTCATGTAATAATTTTGTTTCCAATAATATAATAATATAAGTTTTACTAGAATCTAGTGGATGATTGATCAAGCATATCTTATTAGGGGCATTCAAGCCCCTAGCATTCCATGAAATGACCTTCATCACTCTCCTAGAGAGTGATACGCTTTCTTTAGTCCCAAGTTTTTGTCCAGACCTACAATTTTTATTTCAATTGGTGATAGTATTTATTTTATTGATACTATAAAACTATGTTATAGAAGAAGTAATCAACTAGGAAACCTTTTCAAACTAACCCCTAACACCCAAAAACTCTACCCTTGCTTCCAAAATTGAGCTAATACACAACCTCCTTGCAAACCCAATTGTCCTAGTCTAAATTGTATGTGCCCTTCTTTAAAATTGGGCTTTCAAAATTAAAAACATAGAGGACTGGTGAGAACACCAGCTACAACTAAAAGAGTAAATTTGTAACTAAAGCCCATACATTAACAAAATTGGGCAGTCACTACTACATATAATGAGTAAAACATTAAACAAAATAGAGAAAAATAAACACTGTTGTACTAAGGCCATAATTCATAATTTCTTTACATTAGCCTTTTCTTTGTAATCCCTAGAGTCCTTGGGGATGATAAATCCTCCTCTAGTGTCTAATTTTTCCTTCTTGGCTTCTAATTTCTCACATTATTTTTGCTTCTTCTCTGCTTCTAGTTGCAACAAGTGTTCCTTTAAGAGTTCCCAACTATCCTTGGCCTCTTCCTCTTCTCGCTACTGGTCATTGCACTCTATATGAGAATCAATTTGAAGCTCTTCAACAATCCCTCGACCTACCTCCATTTTCCATCTTCCACTTTAAAACCAATACTTGGTTCAACAACCACAAACATTGAGACCATTCTCCCTATCCATTATGGTCTCACTCAAGAGCACATAACCCAGAGTGCCTCTTCTTTTGTACTTAACTCTAAATCCCATTAAAGCATTGCATATGATACATCTATGTTTGATCAATACTGATGTTTTATGACCATAAACTCCTCCCCTAGATAAAAATCCTGAATTTTCCAAAATTGTAGATTATCCATAATGAAAATGCCCTTCATCCTCTTCGTGGTAACCTCCCCTAGGAAAGTTTGTTGTTGTTTAGGCATCTTAAGGGTAAAATTTGCTTCCATATTTTCCCTATTCTCACACATTGTTATCAAGAAACATCTGGAGAGAACGTGAGTTTTGCACTTGTCTTTTAGCTATCAACTTCTCTTCTCCACTTCACATATGCCTATCATAGCTATATCTACACTCTTCTAAATTTGATGAGTACCAAAGTACTTGATTGCCCTGCTACATCTTCCTTGGCATGTGAGAAATTAATGCCTTAACTCTGTGCTATGATGGCCCCACAATATCTCTATAATTTTTGAAACATTTCATCAAATGAAATTAAATTCTCATCAAAGCTATAAATCTTCCTTTAACAACTAGTGGGGGTGGTGGGAAAGAAAGAGAAAAAAATTCAAATTTAAATTCACCCCACAACATGCTTGTGTTTAATGGGACTTTTCCCTCCCACTCACTAAGATTTTGACTTTGTGGGACTAGTTTCCTCACAAATTCTAATCAATATTGCTTCTAATAGGCCAACTCCAAGCATTTATCATCAATGTTTCAGAAGTATTATATCATTTCCTCTCTTCCCCGATCTTTTAATGACACCCCAACTTTAGACATAGTATCTGCAACTTTGTTTCCTTCATGCTTGACATGGGTAACTTTAAAGCCATCATAAGAGTTAATTAAATAATTGATCTTTCTAATGAAATTATTTAAGTAGCATACACTTGATTCCCTTTTCATGATCATTTTCACTATGATCAATGAGCCTCCCTCCAAATGTGGTTTGTTAATATTGAGGGATTTAGCGACTTTAATTGTTCATAGGGTTATTCACACTTCAGCCTAATTGTTTGTACCTTCAAACAATATCTTTGCCCCAATCACAAGAATATTACTAGTTCAATCTCTAACCACAAAACTAGCTCCTAAAGGCCCCAAATTGCCTTTTAGGTCACTATTAAAATTAATCTTGATCCATTCTTTCTCTGGTGGTTGCCAACTCTACTTGAAAACACCTTGGGAGATGGATAAACCCATGAATGCCCATTAATGGGTTGTCCAGACCTATAAATTATTGCTATGTTATCTTAAGGAATTGTATTTGGATGTGTTAATCAGGTATTATTTCTTTAGGCCACACATTAAATTTGAAGTAAGAAAAATACCACATGTATAAGTGTATTGAAGCATTGAAATGTTGCTTAAAAGGGATTGAGGGTATGAAGATGTTTTTGAAAAAAAAAAAAATCAAAACTCTTCCAAGTCATGGTCAAGGTCAAGGTTGAAAAATGATTGAAAGGATGATAATGGGTCGTAAAGGGCAGATGTATAACTAGTAAATAGCTAAATGTAGCTAGAATGAACCTATCACCATGTATGAGGTCCTTGTAGACAACAAAAAATAGGCTTAAATATGACATATGTAAACAATTTTCCTCATGGTAATTTTCCCCAGGGGTTATAGGAATGGTTTTATCATGACCCTAAATTAATCTTTTCTTGTTTAATTGATTTATTTGATATTAATTAATGACTACAATGATAAATAAATTACAATATTATTATTAATATATTTAAAATAATAATAACAATAATAAATAATGTCATATGTGTTTTTAATTTGTATCTTTTGTTTAATGAAATATTATGCTTATTGCTTGTGAATGCATGAAATAATCATAATCAAATAAAATAGGTTGTTATTCTGATGCAGTAAATGATGGTGGATCCAATTAAGGACAGTCCAAACCTTGCAGCTTTAGAACAACACTGTATGCAAATTAGATGTCTAACTACTCTAAATGATAAATTAACTATTCTAAGATTAATAAATCAAACTAATTAGCAAACAACAATGAAGAATACACTAAAAATGAAGCTAAAACAAGGTTTTACCTTCACCTACCATGTAGCTTGTCTCCATTGCCCTCCTAGCCTTGATTTCTTGAGGATGTTGAGCTCTCAGATTTCCAAATGAAGCCTCTTGCCCAAGATGATACCAAAGTGTGGAGATTGATGATGAATGTATGCAAAACTAAAGCTTAATTATGCAAATATGGTGAATGAGATGCAAGTGATATGAAAATGGCTTGATTATGCTTGAATGCTCTTAGAATGCTTGATTGCTTGATTGCTTGATTGCTTGATTGCTTGAATGCCTGATTGCCTATTCACTATTAGCTCACAAAGGGGAAATGAGGCTCCTTTTATAGAGTTTTGGAGGATCTAAGCCTAGGTGGCACAATCCTACGATGGAGAATGAAAGGTGGAAGATCCTAGGGCTAGGATTGACTTGGTTGAAGGAGTTGAGAGAAAGGGGGATGTAGTTGGAATGTGAGAGAAAGAATAGGGATGATGTTCCTCTCACATTGACATGGAGGAGAACGAGGTGGAAGGGAAAGACACATGTCAAGTGTCTCACAAAGACCAAAGAGAGGAAGAGGGAAGGACTTTTTCCTCATGAGGACTCTTGGCACAAGTGTCCCATGAGTCACCTTTGACCCTTAGAGGTGGCTTGAGAAGCCCCTTAGGAATAGGGAATGTCTCTTGACTTGGTTTAAGAGAGGACATGTGGTCATGAGACCAAGTCCTATGAGGCCACATAGCTCTTAAGAATAGGACATGTGTGGGTGAGGATAATTACCAATAAACAATTAATAATAATTATTTATTTTAGCCAAAGTGATGTGTCAGGTGACTAGGTAGGTGATATGGACTATGGGACTTAGTCATATTTAGGTGATTGTATATTTAATTAAATCACTTTAATAAGACTAATTAGAAGACTTAGGATAGAGGAATAGACTATAATGAATATAATAATATGACTATGGGACTTAGTCATATTTAGGAAGGGATCCTGTGCAAATGTGATAGAAAACTGCGCAAATGTGGAAACCTGTGCAAATAGTTAGGGAAACTGCGCATGCATTTTTCAGTGTTGTGCATTTGTATAATGGATAGAATGCGGTCAAATTAGCAAGTCAGTTAGGTCAAACTTGAGGTCGATAAGTCGATGTGATCTGTCGGCAGTTGAATTTGATCGATTTGATCAAGATAGGCAACGTTGTAGCATGGTAGCTAGTTAACCAGTCTTGATGTTAGATAATTGAGAAAATATCTGTTGAAACACGTGATAAAACATGTTTGTATTTAATATGACAGGATAGATAGATTTATAAATCAGTTTATCAAAATCTGATAGCTTGATATTGTTGACTTTAACAGGAGGATATTACCAATGTTCTGATGTCACGGGAGAGATATCCCGTCACACAGAACTTGAGACCGACACTATCAGAGACTAACAGACTCTTGATCAGAGTGATTAGATTATATCATGTCATCTACACGCTTGAGATTTAGGTGAATTTGAGCATGATGACAACGTTAGCAGAGCGATGGGACTCAAAGACAAGTACCTTTCATCTCCCAATAGGAGAGATGACAGTGACACTCAAGGATGTATATCGCATCCTCCGGCTTCCTATCACAGGTGAGCTGGTTCATTATGATCGACCCGGCGGGGTGACAGAGTGCAAAGCCATCTTTGGAGACGATGCGATTGATGAGGGGGAGATTAGGTGGGAGGATATGGTTGATTTGTATGAGCCTCTACTAGTGGTTTTAGCAGGAGCGATTGGGGGATTCGTATGCCCTGATTGTAGGTCACACGGGTTTACAATTGGTTGGGGCCGCACATTACAGTGGATGATGGATGACGGGACCCGATTTACTTGGGGTATCTATCTATTAGCCCATTTATACCATGATCTTCATTAGGTGGTGTACCATAGGGGTGCTTCATTATCAGCAGGCATCACATTGCTCCATGTATGGGCATGGGAGCATATTGTAATTACACGGCCAGTGGCGATCAGATTTCACGGCGCAGGATAGTCGTACATTCATTTGTATTCATTAGTTTTGTCTCAGGCAAAGCTAGGACACTTAGAGTTCTGGCAGTACACTTTTAACACTCTAGATACAGTCACATGGAGACCTTACCTAGGGTGTGAGCCCTGGGATGATGAGAGACATCTTGGTTTTTATTTTGAGTCATGATGGTTGATAGGGCAGATACCCTATATCATTAAGAGATAGCTGGTCAGCCGAGTTTTGCGACAGTTTGGCAGGATCCAGGGCATGCCACAGGGAGTCACGGAGTTTGCACGTACACATCAGGAGAGATGTGATGGGGGCCCATGGTCTCATTTGACATAGCTAAACATGAGTTTCTTGACATGCCATTTCAGGCATGGATGATGAGACAGGGGGTCATGGACCCAGGGATGACTGTTGATCTGGAATAGTACCTTAGATATTATCCAGTACCTTGCTTGATGGATCTAGCAGCTAGGCCACTAGAGAGAGATCTGATAGAGAGATGTCATCGGAGATGCCGAGACCGAGATAGGAGAGGCTGAGGGAGAGGAGGCGAAGGCGACGGTGGAGATGGAGGAGATGGAGGGAGAGGAGATGAAGGAGATGGTGGGAGAGGAGATAGAGCTAGACCTCGGATGAGAGGTGGTGGTGTGAGACAGAGGGGTTTGATGCCACCTCCAGCTAGATAAGGACAGAGATAGTCTCCAGCAAAGCCAGCAGTAGGAGCTGCACCACAAATACCAGCTGCCCCAGTATAGGTACCAGTAGTATAGGTACAAGTGTCGATATAGGCAGGATAGGGATAGGATGAGGTGGATGTACTATTAGCCTAGGTTGGAGTGGTACAGGGTGGATAGGTCCACGATGATATACAGGATGAGCAGATGCTCGATATAGTAGGGCAGGATGCATAGATGTCAGATGTTGAGGCATAGGATGAGTAGGCTGAGATGGATATTGAGGGACAGGACCCCTATTTACAGAGAGATGTCGTAGGGGAGGAGGATCCAGATATTGACTCATTGCTAGTTTGACTAGCAATGACACAGGTACAGGCAGACCACGTCTCTAGACTGGAGAGACAGATAGAGAGGATGGAGACACAGATGGGAGACCTTAGGCATGAGCGAGATGCTACGATAGAGAGACTTGGAGAGTCAGAGATGTTACTGGATGAGCTATAGTGGACAGAGGATTTGTGTCCTCATGGAGACAGTTTGAGAGCTATGATACAGGCCAAGAAGGAGGTATCCTACTGGCGAGAGGCCTACAGACAGGTAGTTCCTAGGGATCAGTGGATTGGGAGCTTCAGAGAGAGCTCAATTTCTGTCAGGACTACGGTGTATGACAAACAGGTTCCAGCTGGTAGTGGAGGTGTATCATCACACCCTCCGAGAGCACCCACAGGTTCAGGGGATCCGGCAGGAGCCTCAGGGTCAGGTGGTTCAGCAGCATAGGGTCTCATTGCATCTCGTAGGCAGCGATAGATGGAGTTTGGAGGTAGCGAATCATATATTTTGGATATCATTGTATACACTCTTTGTATCATTGTATCATTATGTTTCATTATGTTATAGACTTGATGGACACTGTTGGACATTGTTATTGATGATATATCATTGGACACTTGGACATTTTTTTTTTATGGACTCTATATATACATTGATGCAGTTCAATCACAATTCATTGTGATGATTTTATATACATGTGCGTACTGACATATTCAGGATGCGATGATTTACTTTAATATGCATAGAATGTATATCCTAGAATGCAAAATGATTTATTTTCTATTTGATGCATAATGGTTAATGATCTAACATATGATGTTGATATAAATGCATGTCCTAAATGATTTTACTCTATACAATGCTATGTGGTTACTAATGCAATGATGTAAAGAACAATGTAGATAATGTATAATGAATGGATAATAAATGAATGTAATAGATAATAAATGATGATATAATACATGTAATGGATAATAAATGATGGTGTAAAATGCATATAATATATAATAAATGATGATATAATGTAGATGATATGTAATGAATAAAAATGTTCTTAAGATGACTAAATATAACAACTTACACCATAATAGAAAGATAATGATATTTTATGATAACTATAACAAAACAACACGTGAAATATGCATGCCAACATAGATGGGTAATATACAAATGAACATACCTAATGAAGATAATGCATGGCCTAAATGAATTGATTAAATGTTGTAAGATGCGAGGTGAAAACTTGATGTTTTTGTTGTCCAAATGTCCTCAACTTAAATAACAATGTATCTGACACAAGAAGAATGGACTAGGAGAACAGATGACCTAATAAGAAAAATAACCTACAAATCCCTATAAAAGGAGCACTGATATGCAAGTCGTGAACCGTTTCAATGTAATGCAAAATGAAATATGAAATGAGTATATCTCCACAGCTTCATGTAACATCTTAGAACTTCATAATAACTAGAATTTGATTTTCATCATTGAGCTCGTTATGTTGCAAGAAAACGCAAGCATCATGGTATAATTAAACCAGGATGACCTGAGCACTTCTTGCATGGAGTTTAATATTGCAAACTTGACAAGCATCTAGGTATAATTGAACCGACATGACCTAAGTTTTGTTTGCATAATAGATAAGGAATATTCCCCCCTCCATCAGGGAACAAATATTTGGAGTCAAGGTATGTGTTGGCGTATAACCATTAATAGCATTTGTAGAACAACATGATTTGTATGTTGTCAATACTAGTAAACTGATGAAGGCACTTATGCACAGACACCCCAATTATTTGTTCCTTCGATTTCATCAGAAAATATCCCACAAACAACAATCAAAGAAAATACCATGCCCCATCCCGGCTATTCTAATCAATGACATATGGGAGTTTCAAACTCATGTCAAAGATATCCCGGAATAGCATAGGAAACATGATAACAATGAAATATAGATATGAATGCATAAGCTACAACAAACCATTCTAACACGCCTGTCATGAATATACATTTCTTTTGCCAAAAGATAGTGTAAGGTACAGAGATCAGTTCAATTGATGATGTATAGTCAAGAATGATAGATAAGCGACCATGTTTCGAAGGATAGATCATAGATTTCGATTCATCATGAAGATACCATTGTGGAAGAACGTTTGATTATGTTTGCTTGTTTGGTGAAAATACTCCATTCTATCCTCTAAGAGTCATGACTATCATAGATCCACTTCTCAAACTAGGTCGAGGACATGCCCCCAGCTAGGTGATGGACTGACTTATTATGGGTGAAGAAGGACGTAACAAGACTAGGATGAAGACCATGACAAATGATCAAGCTATTACGGGATTTTATTATGGGTAGATACAATGGATGGTGTATGAACTGGCCATTTATTATGATATATACATGGTGGAAATGGGGACTGACTAGCCATTTTATTGTGGATATATATAATGAACAGACACACTAGAAGAATCCTAATAGATAGAAGAGCTAACTTGTCACACATAGTGCCTGTTTCCAGGTTTTCACTGCATGTTTTTATTGCAGTTTTTTTTTATTGATTTATTTTTATTTTTTTGTATTGATTTATTTTATTTTTTTTGTATTTTTTTTTTAAATTTACAGAATATATGCATAGCCCTTGCATTGGGATTTCAAGGATAGAACTTCTTGAGGTGTATGCTGTTAAGAGGTTCATCCAAAGGATCTCCCTCAGGTGTGGACAATTGATAAGCCCCGAAACCATAAACTATTGTAATTACAAAAGGACCTAACAAATTGGGTTCAAACTTGCCCTTCTTCTCATGATGTTGTTGATTCTTTGGATTTTCTCGAAGGACTAAATCACCCAGCTGAAAGTCTTTGATTTTCACCTTGCTGTTATACTGACGAGACATATGCTGCTGATAGAATTTCAAATGATCATAAGCTCTCTGACGGCATTCATCCAACAGTTCTAGTTCAGTCAGCCGTGCAACTCTATACTCTTCATCGGGAATCAAATCTTTGAGAGTGACGTGAAGTGAAGGCAACTCGACCTCGAGGGGTAGGACTGTTTCAGATCCATAGACAAGGGAATATGGGGTGGCTCCAGTGGGAGTACAGATGGAGGTGCGGTAAGCCCATAAGGTTGGATTCAGTTGGATATGCTAGTCACGGCCAGTGTCATTCATAGACTTTTGTATGATTTTAACAATTGTTTTGTTTGACGCCTCAGCTTGGCCGTTTCCTTGGGGATAGTATATGGAGGAATAGTTATGGGTGATATGAAATTTCGTGCATAATTCATCCATGTCCTGATTTTGAAATGGTTTCCCATGATCAATAATGAGATACATAGGTATACCATATCTACAAATGATATAATTTAGGATAAACATGGATATTTGTTTCCCTGTGGCGGTAATCAATGGAACGACCTCAATCCATTTAGTAAAATACTCTATTGCAGTGATAATCCATTTGTGACTGTTGGAAGATGGAGGGCTGATGGCACCCACGAGGTCGAGTCCCCACCGACTAAATGGCAAGGTAGTTGTAAAAGGATGTAACTCTTGTGCTGGAGCATGAATAAGGTTTCCATGTATCTGACATTTCTTGCATGCCCTAGCAAAATGAAAGGAATATGTTTCCATGGTAGGCCAATAATAACCCATATGCATGAGTTTCTTAGCCAAAGAGGGACCACTCGAATGTGTCCCACAAACACCCTCATGTACGTCTCGCAAGGCAGTTTGAGCTTCATCATGCTTGAGACATCATAGGAGAGTACCGTCAAGACCTCGCCGATAAAGGGTATCAGATATTTGGACATAACGAGAGGCTTGGCGGAGAAAAGTTCATTTTTTATTTTGGGATAGGTCAGGGGGTAGGATGTCATTTGTTAGATAAGAATAGATTTTTCCATAAATTGGGGAGTCATGTCTAATAAGATGACATTTAATACTCATATCAGGATCATCATATGCAGGACAAGTTAGGGATTCCACCAAGAACTCAAAACGGACCTTGGTATCCTCTGCATCAAATAAAGAAGCAATCGTAGCCATTGCATCGGCAACCTTGTTATCATGCCGAGGAATCTGCTCAAAAGTGATGACTGAGAAATATTGTTTGAAGTCATCAACCATACGTTTATATGGTAATAACTTATCATCTTTAGTCTGATAATCATCATTAACCTGGTTTATAATCAACTAAGAATCCCTATAGACATTCATTTCAGCTACTTTCCATTGTAAAGCCATCTTTAGCCCAATCAACAAAGCTTCATATTCTGCTACATTATTGGTGCAAGGAAATAGCAGCTTGTAAGATTTCAGAATTGTGTATCCTTGCGATGTGATAAAGAGAATACCAGCTCCTGAACTCTATTGAGTACATGATCCATCAAAGTATAGTTTCCATGTTTGTGTAGATAAGGCCAAGATGTGTGCATCAGGAAACTCTATGTGTATAGGTTGGTCATTCGTTAATGGAGCATCAGCTAGATGATCTGCTATCACTTGGCCTTTGATAGCCTTCCTGTCTACATATTCAATATCAAACTCACTAAGTAGCATGACCCACTTAGCCAATCTGCCTGTCAATGTTGTCTTCCTTAATAGATACTTTAAAGGATCAATCTTTGCAATGAGCTTGATTGAATGTGACAACATGTAATGTCACCACTTCTGTGAAGCAAAAACAATGGCCAAACATGCTCTTTTTATAGGAGAATAGTTTAGCTCATATCCCACTAGGGTGCGACTGATATAGTATATGGTTTTTTCTTTCCCTTCATGATCTTGCTGAGCCAGAAGAGCACCTAGTGAGACTGTTGTAGCTAAAATGTAAAGCAAGAGTGGCTTGCTTGGAATTGGTGACATCAGAATTGGAGGATTCGCTAGATATTGCTTGATTTTATTGAAAGCTTCCTCACACTTATCATCCCATTGGAATAAGATATTTTTATGCAACAAATGTTGAAAGGGATGACTTTGATCTGCTAGTTGAGAAACAAATCTTCGGATGGATTGGAGACATCCCTGCAAAGATCTTAACTGACTGATGTTAGTGGGGGAAGCCATCTCCATTATTGCTTTAACTTTTTCTAGATCTACCTTGATTCCTTTGGCTGAGACAATGTACCCTAACAGTTTACCGAAGGTGACCTTGAATGCACATTTCTTTGGATTGAGTTGAATCTGATACTTTTCCATCTGGGTGAATATTCTATCCAACACTCTCAAATGACCAACTCTATCTTTGGATTTTGCTAAAATGTCATCAACATAATCTTCCATAATGGTATGCATCATGTCATGAAAGATTGTGGTCATAGCTCTTTGGTAAGTTGCTCTAGCATTTTTGAGGACAAATGGCATCACATTCCAGCAGTATGTACCCCACAGACAAGTAAAAGCTGTCTTTTCCTGGTCTTTCAGTGCAATCTTGATCTGGTTATAACCAAAAAAACCATCCATTAATGACAACATCTCATGCCCAACTGTCAAATCAACAATAATGTCAATATTTGGTAGAGGAAAGTCATCTTTTGGACAAGCTTTATTAAGATCTTGAAAATCAATACAAATCCAGATAGACTTGTCTGGTTTTGAGATGGGGATGATATTTGAAATCCACTCAGCATAATCAATAGCACGAATGGATCCAACATCTAAGAGCTTCTTCAATTCTACTTTAACCATTAGTGCAATGTGCGGGTGCATCTTGCGAAGCTTCTGCTTAATTGGTTTTACACCTGGTCTAATAGATAAATGAGGCATAATGAGATTAGGGTCCAGGCTAGGCATATTAGCATAGGACCAAGCAAAGCTGATTTGTCTCTCTTTGAAATTTTTTGCAAAAGCTTCTTTCTTTGATTCTATCAAGGATGCTGCTACTTTGAGGATGCACGGAGACTCCTCTATTCCAATGTTAAGAGGTACTATTGGTTCAATAAGGATGGAAGATTTCTCTCGATACAAATAATTGGGAAGAGTGTCAATCCTTCCATCGTCAGGCACCTTAGAGAGGTTTTCACCATCAGATGCCTCTTTTCTTTTTACTATTTTTGGATCTAATACTGCCACTGAGTGTTTTCACCATTAGATCTGTTGATTATTTTTATATTTTTATGACTGAAAGGATTGGAACTCTCTCCAAAGTAGGCCATGTCATTGATTTCTATTGGAAATCCTAACTTGTGATCCCCTAGTGGTAAATGATCCCTGATTCCAAGATAGTCAATGATGGCATCATCATAATGGAAGACATCAAGTTCTGGATGATCGGGAGAATCCCAATCGATAAGTTTGGGATGTACAAGGGGCATTGGATCATTTGGGTCAGTTTCAAAGGCAGAGATGGTATTGATGGAAAAGTTCTCAAGATTTATGATGGTATCAGCGAGGTCTATTTCCATACTCTCATCTGATTCATCTATCGCAAGATAAAGCTCACTTTCCTCACAATCGACAAAAGTAGTATCACGTGGGATAATCCTAGTGAGACAGTCCTTGAACTCTCTCCCTCATTGTAATCGTTACTATAGTGATGGACAACATCAACTCCTATCTCTTTAGTACAATCAGATAATGAATCCCATTCATAATCATTTGAGTCAGAATCATCATTATCCCCAAGTCTATCAGTGATTCTTTGTGCTATCTTTTGTTTCTCTGGATCTACATACATACCATGTTTTCAAAACTGTAAGGCAGGAGCTTTAGATGTCTCATGAAAAGGTGTGATCTTTTCTTTTCCTTTGGGTTCTTTTGGTCCTTCTCCTTTATACCCTAATCCTATGGTATCTCTTTGATAATTTGGATTTTGCAAAATTGGTTTTATAACACCCTCTCTTTGTAACCCTATAGGTCCAGCACCTTGGTATCCCATCTTTTGTAGCAAAGTATACCCTTTACCATAGACATCAAGTGATCTATATTCATGTTTGATTTCCTCTTCATTCTTCTATGACTTAAGCAAATGATTAGCATTACGCTCAGCTGCCTCTTTGGATATTGTGCCCCCACTTATAAATGTGTCATAAACAAGTGTGGAAGGGGGTTTTGATTGTTGCTTAAGGATCAAAGATCTACCATATGATCTAGGAGATAAAGGTAACTCTATGATGCAAAGAGCTTGACCTAAAGTGTACTCTCCCATACTTTTTTCTTTTATGTCTATCTTGATCCCATTTGATTTAGAAGTTGATGCTATATTACTAGGATCACTGGGTATAGTTGTAGAAGATCCAGTACGATTATAAGGTACCAAAGAATCAGATGTCTTCACAATGTTACAATACTGGAAAGGATTAGTATCTCCTTTGATAGTAATCTCTTGACCATTATGAGGGAATTTCAAGCACTGATGATAAGTTGATGGCACAGCTTGCATGGAATGAATCCATGGTATTCCCAAGAGAATGTTATAAGCAAGATCCATGTCAAGAACTTGGCAAGGTACATCTTTGATTATAGGACCTACTCTGATAGGAAGAACAACAGATCCCTTGGATGACCTCTCTTCTTCATCATAAGCTTTTATTGTGATTTGCTTCTTTGGATCTACAACATTTTCAGAAAATCCTAATGCAAGGACTAATTTCAATGTGCATATATTCAAGCCAGCTCCTCCATCTATTAGTACTCTCTTGATTTTGTGACTCTATACAAGGACTTCAATATGTAGGGGAGCATTATGAGGTTGGGTAATAGCTAAATCATCATTTTCAGTGAAGGATAGGTAATGTGGGGTTGTTAAATGTCCCACCATAGCTTGAAATTGATCATGATCTAGATTTGTGGGGACCTGGGTCTCTAAGAGAGCTTTTTCAAGGATATCTTTGTGAGACAGGGATAGACGCAAAAGCTCTAAGATGGATATTTGGGCTGGTGTTTTCTTGAGTTGTTCCAAAAGATTGTACTGGTTGGAAATATTTGGTGTAGACTTTGGGACATAAACAGACTTGTTTTGAGAGGTGTTTGGTTTAGATGGGACTCCTTGGAGAGTAACCTTGGATTGAGCACGAGTAGTAACATGGACTGGTTGACTCTTTGATTTGTCCTTTATGGTAATGACATTAGCATAGTACTTAGAAGGATGACATTCAGAAATGTTACCAACATATCTATAGGGCGTAGTATTATAATTGGCTTGATTGTCACCCTTAGTGTTGGAAGAACCTCATTTTTCATGCTCAGGAAGTGGATCTTTGAAAGCCATATGTGATTCATTCAAGGTATGTCTGTCAACACCAATTTCACCACTTTCAATTAAGTCTTGAATTACATTTTTGAGCCTTTGGCAGTCATTGGTTTTATGTCCTTTTCCTCTGTGAAATTCAAAATAATCATTCCCATTCCACCAAGAAGGTTTCACTCTAGGTTCAAAATCTTTCGTTTCAGGAAGCGTAATGAGTTTCTTTGTGATTAATGTTTGTAATGTGGATTCGAGAGATTCCCCTTAAGGAGTAAAATTTCTTCGAGGTGACATAAAAGACAATCTTGGTTTAGATGAATCTTTGTTGGTGTTTGGATTTGTTGATTGATTGATTGTAGGTAGCTTGAGTAGCGTTGGCCTTACTTGTGAGATTTAGAAGGGGTTGTGTTGGTTTGACATTACGATTATCAAGAATCTCATCATTGACAATGTTTTTGTTTTTATTCCAGAATTTGGATTTTTCATTGTTATAGTTGTTAGGATTGGAATTTGAGGACCCAACATTGTCTTTGGAATAAAGTTTTATCTCACCTTTTCTGACCATAGCTTCCTCAATCTTAATACCATTTTTTATGAGCTTATTGAAGTTTGGTGGGCATTGCAATTCTAACCTATAAATCATTTCTGGTGTAAGGTTATGTACAAAGATATCCATCTTTTCTTGTTCAGGAATCGTTCATGGATATTTGGCAAACAATTGAGGCCATCTTTGCAAAAAAGTAAGGAAGGGTTCTCCATTCTTTTGATGTGCATTGCAAAGATCAAGCATAGTGACTTCATGTTTGATGTTATATGAATAATGAGTCACAAATTTGTCAAGAAGCTCATTGAAATATTTGATGCATGGGGGTAGTTTGGAGAACCATTCCATGGCTTGTCCTCCTAAACTTTGTGGAAATAGTCGCATAAGATAAGTGTCATTGTGAGAGACTTCAATACAAGCATCACAAAACTCACGAATGTGGTCTTGTGGATCCGAATTCCCTTTGTATTTGTCAAATTTTGGTACCTCAAAATGAGGAGGGAATGGAATCATTGCTAAATTCTTATCAAAAGGATAAGGGCATATATCATCCAAGGAATACTTCTTAGTTGATGATCCAGTTTGAATATCATGGATTTGTTGTTGAAGCATCTGGATTTGTTGTAGAATGGGATCCAAAGATAACGTGTTTCCTTGAGTGTTTTGGGAAACATTTTGTCGTTGAGTATCTTGAGAAGCATTGGATTGCTGATTATTTTGAGAGGCATTGTTTTGTTGGTTGTTTTGAGAAGCATTGGATTGTTGATTGGTTTCCTTTGCTCCATGAGTATCTTGAGAACTACTAGGGATTTCTTGATTGTTTGTATTAGGTGGTTCTCTAAGATGGGAAACATCAAAATCAGTTGGTAGTTTGGCTCCTTGTTGAGCAAGCATGAGGAAATACATCTCTCTATCCATGTCTAGGAGTCTTTCCATGACATTATAAAATCTAGGATCTTGTGTAGAATCCCTAAGTTCTTGATCTGTGGGTTCCTCTTCTGATGTAAAAAGTGAAGTTTTCTTAGGAATTCCGAACCAAGGATTTTCTTCATTGCTTTTGTTTCCTTCCATCTTGTCTAGGGATTCTGAATCAACAATTTGTTTAAGTTTCTGAGATTGAGTTTGAACCATAAAAATGTGAAAATTGATTTGTGGGATGAAAGGTTTTTGATGAAAAGATATGGAAAGAGTGTTTGATAGAAAAGATATTGAAAAGTGTTGAAAAGTGATGAGACAACTTGATAAAATCTAAGTCAATAGGAGGTATAGATTTCACTATGATATGACAAAGAAAAATCAAGAGATATTAACCTAAGTAAGTTTGATTGGGGATGATAGATCCTAATAGGATAAACTCACAAAGATCAAAATCTGATAGATAAGGTGGTGTTTCAACACTAAACTTGGAATTTCAGAAGATTAGAAGAAATGATTTGATGACTTTTGGTGAAGGAAGGATGATGAAAATTGATGAAAATGGTCAAACTAAAGATCAAAGGTCTGTGTAATGTGAATGTTTTTCCAAAATCTTACTAAGGACGAAAATGGGTATCTGAAAAAGTGATTGTGAAAATTTCAAAGCTTGTGGAAATGCTCTTTGTTGTATATGCGCAATGACAAAAGCGAAGGACAGTTTAATATATGTGCAACAAAATGAATCAAATGCGCAACAATTATAAACTGATGCATGGTAAAATTAACAGATGGGCAGAACAGTGTAACAGATGCACAGGAAAATTGTATGAATGTGCAGGTTTTTGTTTTTGATTGATTGCAACTGCAAGATTTGGAATTTTTTAATTTTTTGATGTTTTGGTTTTTTGGCAAAGGTAAAATGCATAAACACACCCATGCAAGACAAAAATGATTTTAATCTAATTGTTCTAGTATGAATGCACAAACATGCTTACAATCCTAAGGTTGGCAAGGACAGTATCTGCTGAATCCCCACTAGGATAATAAAATCCAGCCACACAAATCCATAGCGGACAGCCTAGGAACTTGGAGGCACGGGCTCCTCCTTACAGTGCACTCACTTCTCAAGCACACCAAGTTCCAAATTCAATGGGTCATTACTTCCTAAAGAACTTCTATCTCTACTATGAATCGTGAGTAATGTGGGGTGTCTTCACGGGCTTGGGTGACCCCTTGAGCCAACAAATAGGAGGTTTTTGGCCACTATACAAAAGTATTTAATAAGGACATCCGTTCAAGTGGTTGTGATCAAGTCATTTTCCCAATTAAGGGGGCTCTCCCAATCCTTTCAAAGCAAGGCTTTCACCTCTACTAAGTAGGACTTTAACGCACCACTGGGGTACTGGAGGAGATTTTGGTTGCCACAATGAATTCACACCTATCTAATGTGAGACTAATCACACTAGCATTTTTTATATACCAGTTTGGAAGGGCCTGGCTTTAGCCTATTACCGGTTGGGTCGTTCCTTGGGGTGAGTACCTCTTTTCCCACCAAAGACCGCCCTCTAAAAATTATAACAGTTTCTCTTACACCCAAGGTCCACGAATGGTGAGGGGAGAGGATACGTTGTTATAATTTTGGGATTACAGATAGCTTATGAAGCAAAACACAATAGACACAAAATCTATTCTAAAGAAGACACGCGAAATTGAAAAAACATGTCTTATTTTAAAACCCAAACGAGATTATGGTTTATTTTGCAAACCCCTTAGAAATCTGCAAACAAACTTGTTAGAAATTTTGGCAATGGGGTCTTCAAAAACAACGTCTTGCCAAACAGCCTAAAAGACTACCAGAACAAACATAAACTTGTTAAAAGATTAGCTAAAAATCAAAACAACTATAAAACTGAATGCAACTATTGTAGAAAACAAATGCGCAGCAAGGATGAATGGATGCATATAAATGATGGATGCACAACAAGGAGAAATGAATGCACAACACGATGGTGTAAATAAGCAGAAGTGACGAATGCATAGCAGAAAAGTATATATGCGCAGAACAATAAGGTGAATGTGCAGTTTTGTGCTAGGAAGCTGAAAAAATAGAAAGTGAAAGATGACAGTTTAATAGAAATGAATGCGTAGCACAGAGTGATGAATACACCAGAATCATGGATATATGCACAGGAAGAATCTGGAAATGTCAGCACACGGAAAACTGCAAATAAAATGTTAAAAACATGGGGAGGCCCCACGGTGGGCGCCAAAAATGTATGCATATTAGATGTCTAACTACTCTAAATGATAAATTAACTATTCTAAGATTAATAAATCAAACTAATTAGCAAACAACAATGAAGAATACACTAAAAATGAAGCTAAAACAAGGTTTTACCTTCACCTACCGTGTAGCTTGTCTCCATTGCCCTCCTAGCCTTGATTTCTTGAGGATGTTGAGCTCTCAGATTTCCAAATGAAGCCTCTTGCCTAAGATGATACCAAAGTGTGGAGATTGATGGTGAATGTATGCAAAACTAAAGCTTAATTATGCAAATATGATGAATGAGATGCAAGTGATATGAAAATGGCTTGATTATGCTTGAATGCTCTTAGAATGCTTAATTTCTTGATTGCTTGAATGTCTGATTGCCTATTCACTATTAGCTCACAAAGGGGAAATGAGGCTCCTTTTATAGAGTTTTGGAGGATCTAAGCCTAGGTGGCACAATCCTACGATGGAGAATGAAAGGTGGAAGATCCTAGGGCTAGGATTGACTTGGTTGAAGGAGTTGAGAGAAAGGGGGATGTAGTTGGAATGTGAGAGAAAGAATAGGGATGATGTTCCTCTCACATTGACATGGAGGAGAACAAGGTGAAAGGGAAAGACACATGTCAAGTGTCTCACAAAGACCAAAGAGAGGAAGAGGGAAGGACTTTTTCCTCATGAGGACTCTTGGCACAAGTGTCCTATGAGTCACCTTTGACCCTTAGAGGTGGCTTGAGAAGCCCCTTAGGAATAGGGAATGTCTCTTGACTTGGTTTAAGAGAGGACATGTGGTCATGAGACCAAGTCCTATGAGGCCACATAACCCTTAAGAATAGGACATGTGTGGGTGAGGATAATTACCAATAAATAATTAATAATAATTATTTATTTTAGCCAAAGTGATGTGTTAGGTGACTAGGTAGGTGAGATGGACTATGGGACTTAATCATATTTAGGTGATTGTATATTTAATTAAATCACTTTAATAAGATTAATTAGAAGACTTAGGATAGAGAAATAGACTATAATGAATTTACTAAATAAGTTGAATAATTATTTAATAAATAGAGGAAATAATTATTAATTAAATAATAAATATTTAATTAATTTATCAAGCCAATATCAATTAAATAATAAATACTTAATTAATTAATGAAGCCATTTTTAAGTGTATACAAACACAACGAAATACTCAACAACACAACAACAAAGCAATTTTTTAACTCTGATTTTCATTAACATGCCCGACTGTAAGGCCTTCCGGGTTAGGGCCAATTACAATCAAAAACAATTCTGCAAGATCCAAACGGATCCAATACAATCTCAGCTAGTTCAGTTATGAAGAGAATCAGAAACTGATGGAAACCCTAAGGTAGATCTAAACTTGAGCTCGCAAGCCTCCAAGAAATCTCCTTGTCTCCAAGCGTGCAAACCACTAGCTCTGCAATTACAAACTATTAGATAACAATCTAATCTGCAAGATCAGGCAATATCTCTTCCACAACTTTGCCAACTCTAGCTTTCAGAACCTCAGATCTAATTCGCTAAGTCTTCCAAGTCATGAAATTCTACCATCTCCTCCTTCCCTCAACAACTACCCCAAATATCCTATAAATACTAGTCATCAGCCACAAGTCGACTGGATGAAACCATTAAATCCCCCCAACAAATATTAAATTCTATACAAGTCGGCATCAAAATAGCCTTACAAACATTTAATCTAACATGTCAACCTGTAACAATAGCTACCAACAATAAATGCACCAAGTCAGCCCAACAAATCACACATAACTCCAGTTGGTAAACCAGAACTACCGAGAAACAATGAAACAACTAAGCATGCTAGGCATCGCCAAGCACTAGTGTCGATTGAGCACCACAGGCATCGTCGAGTAACACTTTCATCGAGTGCCAGAGGTTACCAAATTCCTTCAGCGACCGTGCTTCCTTCAATGACCGAGGTTGTCGGTCAAGGTTGCAATTGAGTAACACCGACCAAACATCCACCCCCCATGCAGATTCACCAAGTACCCTAGAAAGCCCCTGCATCAGACACCCCAAGTTCGAAAAGATGTTCATATGTGAGAAGAACATCTTCCAGGATTCAGCACATAAACCCTGAATTGGTTCTTCACATACAAGTCCTCCACATTTTCAGCTTGCAGACTCTTCCACTTCAGCTTTCTTTGTCTCTTCAAGTCTTTTTTTGACAACACACAGGTAGGTTCTCTATACTGATCATTCATTTTCTCTAGATCCACAATCTCAACTCAGCTACCAATACTCAGGCTTCTCCTACCGAGTGTTGTATCCAACAAAGGCATCGGGGAAAACTTCATGTCATCCTTCTCAATAGTAAACACATTTCTTACACAGTCATATATAGCTTTGCAATCATATTGCCAATGTCTACTAAGCAATATATCATAACTATTCATCCACAATGTCACATAACACAAGATCCTTATATTGGCCAATTTGAACATCAATAAAGCATTGTTCTCTTACTTCTAGAGCATGAACATCTTGTAACCAACCAATCCTATAAGGACAAGGATGCTTCATTCTATTCAACCCAATTTTTTGAACCATGTCCTCAGCAACAAGGTTATCAGTACTACCACTATCAACAATAACATCACAAAGTTTACCTCCAGACTTGCATCGAGTCCTAAACAAGTTACTCCTCTGATAAGGTTCCTCCTTTGTACTGAGCAATGTTCGCCGAAGCAACAAGTTCTCAGATTCAGGTTCATTCTCATTCACCACAGTAGTTCGTCGGTCACCAAGCTCCTTCTGTGTACACTCAAAAGAATGGTGTCCTTCCTCTCCATAGTTATAGCAAGTACCCTTAAATATAACTCTACATGTCTTCTTCTTCGGTTCCATAGGTTTCTGTTCATCTTCTGCATCAGTTGGTTTATCCCTCACTGAGTGATCAATCTTTTCCTTCCCTCGGGGATTACTATGTTGTTTCCTCTTCAACTTATCTTCTGCCTTCAGAGCATACTGATAAGCATCTTCAACAGAATCAATCTTTAGCATACCAAGCTCATCCTGAATATTGAATCTCAGACCATTCACATACCGAGCTACCTTTTCCTTACTAAGCTCTCGGTGTCTAGACTGAATAGTAAGTTTGTAGAACTCTTCGGTATAATCTTCCACAGACAGATCCTTCTATTTCAGATTTTGTAACTTCTTAAACAAGTCAAACTCATAATCAGAAGGTATGAACTTAGCTTTCAACTTAGTCACCATCAACCTCCACTGATTGATCTTCATTTCACCTTCATCTTCTCTATCTCTTTGTAGTTCCTTCCACCAAAGAGCAGCATGTCCTTTCAACTTTGTCTGTGCTAATCTCACCCGAAGAGGATCTTCAATTTCTTCCAGCTCAAAGAAATCTTCAAGTTCACCAATCCAATCAATCAAGTTCTTAGGCTTCAAAGTACCAGAGAAAGTAGAAACTTCCATTCAGTAACTACTACTTAACCTAGCTCTAGATCTAGGCAACCGAGCAGTTCTGTCTTCACCAGATCTATCCCTTCGGTCATCACCACTAAATCCAACAGGTTCAAAGTCTTTAGTAGCTTCTTCATAACCATCTTTAGTACCAACATTTTGAGGTATACCAGTAACAACTCACATGATCTCGACGACCATGTCATTCTTCATCAACTCCATCTCAGATCTGAAATCTGATTTCACCTTCTTTGTGATCCGGGATTCAAAAGTATCACAAAGATCAGAAATAACTCTAAGGTCCAATCTCCTCAAAGGTATCCTTAAAGATATGCAAAAACCCTCTACAACAAACCCTCATCGACCACCTTGTGGAAATCTCCAAGTTGTGTACAAGTCAAACCTCAACCTGCCACCTTGAACAAATAACTAGGGCAAGATCCACAAGTTCAGTGCCACAGATCTGCAATCCAGATCATACGATCTCTTCACCAACAAGATCAACTTCGCAAGATCAGCCTTGCTAGGTCAACCTTTGCTCCACAAGATCATCTCTCAGCTCTGATACCACCTGATGCAGTCAAGGATGGTGGATCCAATTAAGGATAGTCCAAACCTTGCAGCTTCAGAACAACACAACAAAATACTCAACAACACAACAACAAAGCAATTATTTAACTTTGATTTTCATTAATATGCCTAGTTGTAAGGCCTTCCGGGTTAGGGCCAATTACAATAAAAAATAATTCTACAAGATCTAAACAGATCCAATACAATCTTAGCTAGTTTAGTTCTGAAGAGAATCACAAACTGATGGAAACCCGAAGGCAGATCTAAACTTGAGCTCGCAAGCCTCCAAGAAATCTCCTTGTCTCCAAGCGTGCAAACCACTAGCTCTGCAATTACAAACTATCAGATAACAATCTGATCTGCAATATCAGGTAAGATCTTTTCCACAACTTCACCAACTCCAGCTTTCAGAACCTTAGATCTGATTCGCTAAGTTTTCTAAGTCATGAACTTCTACCATCTCCTCCTTCCCTCAACAACTACCCCAAACATCCTATAAATACTAGTCATCAGCCACAAGTCGGCTGGATGAAACCATTAACTCCCCCCAATAAATATTAAATTCAATACAAGTCCACATCAAAATAGATTTAAAAACATTTAATCTAACATGTCGGCTTGTAACAATAGCTACCAACAATAAATGCACCAAGTTGGCCCAACAAATCACACAAAATTCCAGTCGGTAAACCAGAACTACAGAGCAATAGTGAAATAACTGAGCATGCCAAGCATCATCGAGCACCAGTGTCGACCAAGCACCACAGGCATCACCGAGTAACACTTTCACCGAGCGCCAGAGGTTACCGAGCTCCTTCAGTGACCAAGCTTCCTTCAATGACCGAGGCCATCGGTCAAGGTTGCAATCGAGTAACACCGACCAAACATCCACCCCCCATGTAGATTCACCGAGTACCCTAGAATGCCCCTGCATCATATTCCTATGGTGATAGGAACAAAGTTTCCATGGTTAATCAAAATATTATTTTAATTTAAAACATTTACTTTTATTGTTAATTTAATTTGAAATCTATTGTATTTTTTTTAAAAGAGGGGAATGTAGAAAGCTTTAGTTAGTAAAGAGCTAAGAAAATAATAATAAGATAAGACACCTTCACCAAACATTAGCTTAAGAATAGATAATTGTTCATTCATGCAAGGCACCAAGAAAATAAATCCTAAGAGGTCGGATTGTATTGTTCCTTTAAAAACACCAATCGAAGAGGGTTTTCAAGGGAGGGGGGAGTTTGAATTCCCAAGGCTTAATTGTAAGAAGGAAATGAGGAGAAATTCTCTCATGGCATCACTAGTAGCTTCTAATTGAAGAGAAACAATAATGTTGAGAGATTTGTATATCATTCCAAGCACTAAAGATTACATGTTTGCCTATTTCCACCACCAAATATAAATTATGATTATATAGTGGAGATTCTATGAATACCACAACACCATTTAGAAGTAGATTATGATTATATAGTGGAGATTCTATGAATACTACAACACCATTTAGAAGTAGTTTTCTTTAGAAGGGAGCCACATGTTTGTTGTAGCAAAATCTATTTGATACTATCTCATCATCTCTTAGGCATCTAATCCACTCGTCACAACATTCCTTAGTTGACATATATATTAAATGTGTTATATGAAAAATTAGTAAAAATTAAATATAACTTTGAGATTAATATTTTTAGAACTATATTTTAATGTGTAGTTTTTTAGCCTTTATGGATAAATTAAATAGAATTAGGGTTTTTATATTGTGCTTCCAATTTTCTTATTGTTGTTTCAATTATTATAGGTTGCCATAATTAGTTGCTCTCCATACTAATTCAATTTGTAAGTATTTCAAAAATATCAAAAAAATAAAAAATAGCCTAAAAAGAATTGGCGACATTATAGGCACAATTTTGTCCATAAAGGTAGAAGGTCCATTGATTTAAATCCTTCTTGATCAAGTCAACATTTGTCAAAACAAACTTTAGTGTTGGATCTATGGCAAGGATTGGTTAATATTCCAGATGATTCAGGTTGAGTGCTAAAACCATGCATTTAATTCATCCACACAAAATGATGTAAAATGAAGGCTTAATATTGTAAGCTATGCATTTTTATCCCATATAAATACCTTTCATTTCTTAGTATTGAGTTGAAGAAATTGATTATTCATACATTAAGTACAATATAATTTGTGTTCTTTTATAATAAAACACAATTATTATTGATGAAAATATTCTTATGATGAGAACCTTTTAATATTGCTTTGTACTCTTTATATATACTATTTAGCTGTTGTAAATATCACTACTTTAAGTTTTCTTAGCCCTCTAGATCACAAGTGTAATTTATTGAATGCTCACATGGATTATGAATGATTATAACTTTATTATGTTTGAATACACCATTCATTCCAATCACCACAATCACCACAATCATTATCAAATTGATCCTTTCTTTTAATCTTTCAAGTCCCTCCAATACAAATATAATGAATGATCACATAAATTGAATGCTTTACACCTTTTGAATACACCACCCACATTTCATCATTACCATTAATTAATTTTAGCTTTTATTTAAACCTTTCATTCCCCTTATTATAGCCAATACTCTTAATGATCACACAATCTCTTAATGAATATTTACCTCCTTTAAATATACCCATTCAAGTCTCTTCATGATCACATAAACTTTAAAAGGTCAATATTTTACCTCTTTTGAATATACCATTTAAGTCTCTTCTATAGTCATATTTTATGTTAATATCTTCATACTATTTATCTCTATTATGAACCATCAATTACAACCCCTCCTTTAACCTTTTAGACCTGTCATTTCTCCTTAAATCATCAATTACAACCCCTCCTCTAACCCTTTGGACCCTTCGTTTATATTTATCTCCTTAGAACCATCACTTACAACCCCTCCTTTAATCTTTTTGCACCTTTTGACTTAATTGATACATTAAATAAACATATATTATGAACGATCCCAAATTGTCCTTCTTTTCAAAACACAAAATAATAAATTAAAAAACTCAATAAAATAATATAAAAGTACTAAAGAAACATGACAAAAGTTAAAACTAAAGACTTGAGAATGAGTACCTATAATTTTCCCATGGGTCCCAAGCAAAAGACAGCGAGCATAGAATAAAAATAATAATAATCTAAACTAACTAAGAGGACGTATGGCCAATAGCGAACGATGTCTTGCAATTTCCTCTAATCCAGGAGAGCAGGTTGACCAGCCGGAAGTTGGCAGGTGGCCAACCAATCCATACAAAATATGTTGTCATCCATGTCGACATTGGATTCCAACTAGAACAGAATGGAAAAGCATCATTCCGCTTAAATATTTGCACTTTGACCGTGAATAGAGGGGGGAAAAATCATGGGCTTCCTCCCACCAGACGCCTCCTAACGTATTCTTGTGTCTTAAGAATCACATGTTATGCAAGGAAACCCCACCCAAATGGTAATGACAAGCAACCAAATGTGTAAACTCACTCTCTTTTTCAAAAGTTAAATTTATATATATTTTAATGGAGATGTTTCTTCGTTTGCAAAGTCGTTTTAGTTATTTGATATGGGACTACGAGTTTTAGGCTGAATCTTTTTGGCTAAGAGCCAAGGATTATAGGAAATCCCTTTCACCACGTTTGTTTGGGGTACAACCTCGACCTCATCCCTTACGATTTCAAAGTCTTACACTCAACAAGACTTGATCCTCGATGGGCTCTTTAATAGCCCATTAGTGGAAGTGTACCATTTGACATTATAGCTAACTTTGTGCACCCAAAGCTCCTCAACAGTACGTCAAATTTCAATTTTTTTGGCTGTTGTTGTTGTCTTTGTATGTGATTTAATTTCTTACAGCTATTGTTTTGGCTTTTGGATAGTCAAGACGAACATTGTGGGATCCATTATGGGTACCATGGTCAAAAAGTGGTCATTTCAAAGTGTTGTCCCAAGCATATTCCCTATTGCTCCAATGACCATTTGCTTTGCCACCACAAAATGCCCCAGTAGTCACACACTATTAATACAAATAAAGTTGCACAAACACTCTAATTACTAACTTTTATATCAATAGGTAGCTATAGACTCACCACATTTTTGGATGATAATTGAACTCATTCTCTTATTTTGAACATATAATTTTTTTTTCTACAACTTTTTTTTTAATCATCTTTTACTAAAGATAAATCATCTATTTAATATTCATTGTATTTGAAAATCTCTATGTAAGTGAAGCATACAAACTTCTAGAAACTTATTCATCTCTATAAATAAAATTTTTAATTTTATTTTCAATTAAAAATATATAATAATAAATTTAAAAGAATATAATAAAATAAATGAAGTTTATATGAAAACCAAAAATTTATGGTAAAAAAAATAAAAATTGAAGGATACGACATTTTAGAATATTGTAAGTGATAGCATCATTATACATCATGACATACGTTTGAATCATATTGTGTGGGGGCTTGTCAACATAATGTAGCCAACCTATCCACATGGTTTATAAGATTCGTATTTAAATATTTTATCAGTTTAGATATGTTAAATAGATATTAAAATATCTGAATTGTTTTTCTTTATAATTATTAATTGTTATATAAAATAATATAATTGAATTAATATTATTTATAATATAAAATATTATGTTTAAATTATTAATTTAAAATAAAATTTATTATACAATACATTTATACAATTACAATTTACTTTCTATTTTATGTAGACATTTCATGTAATAAGAATATTACAATTATGTTACATTTTTTTTAATTTCAATAATTTTTGTTTAAATAAAGAAATTCTTTTAAGTCTATTTTATTTATATTCTTATGAATTCTCAACATAAATTATTAATATTTAAATTTTAATCAATTTTGAACGTTAAAATTATATACAACACAAGATCCTTAATAACTAATAACAAAATAATTACATTATTTCATATATATATATTTTTTCATTTTTAAAATATATTCATAAAGAAGATACAATTGATGTACCACACACTCATATATTTATCTTCATTGAGTAACATTTCTAATAGAGAGTGCTTTAATGTGTAGATTTTGTATTAACATTTTGGAGCTCCATCATCAATGAATATTCTTCACAAATGCTTTTCAAATCATTAGTCATGAGCTATTCAAACATCACACCTCTAAATTATGTGACATTATTAAATGAAATATAGTTTGGTGAAATGGATTTAGATAAGTGATGAGTGACTTCCTATGAAGGCTTAATGTTTGGCCTCTATAAATATATACTTGCTAGATATGCCATTTATATTTATAAGAGATGAATTCTTGTAAAACACTTTTCATAAAATATGAGTCAACAAATCGACTCAAAAACTTACAAAGTCAAATCCCAATAAAACATCACATAATTTAACTCAGTGAAAACCCACCTACTTACTAATAATGATTAACAATTCTCACCATAAAATATTACCTGCAATATAAGTCAATCAAAAAGACTCAAAACCTTATACAATCAAATCACAAAAAGAAACATCACATAATTTAACTCACACTCAAACCATCACCTACTTAACAATAATAATTAACCATTCTAACCATAAAATATTACCTATTTATTTACTAATATTTATGATTTTTAAATAGAAGCAGATGTGAAAAGAAAAAATAATCATTTTACCTTTTTGAGAAATTTTGACTATGATATTATTAGAATTTCCTGTCACCAACAATAAGGGAAAGATTCCATTTTAAGGCAGGGAGGCATAATTAATTAATTAACAAATACAACACATAAAGCGATAAATCTCATATGAAGAGTAAGGCCGAGTCAAGAACAGAAAAACGATGTCAAGTCTACGCAAGCAACCAAAATCTAACAAATCCCATGACGATTAAAAGAAAGCAAAATCTACTCATCTGAAACCCTTTACAGATACAGAAGGAAAAAATCTTCGCCTTTTCTCTCTTTTGAGGTTCAGGGTTCGAACCTCATGGCAGATTTACCCGGTGACCCAACAAATTGGGATTGGGAAAACATACTATACTTCCCCGATGTCTCCCCAAACATTTTGCCCTGGCATGCCGAGGAGCCTTCTGCCAATTTCAACGAAGACTTGTTGGCCCCCCTCGAAACCCTAAGAATCCTAGAGGTGCAAAATTCACTCATAGAGGAGAATCATGGATCGCAGGATGTTACCGAGGAGGAGACGGCTAGCAGGATCCGCAAGAGGGATCCGCGGCTCACCTGCGAGAATTTTTTGGCCGGGAGAGTGCCCTGCGCGTGTCCGGAAATGGAGGAAATTGAAGAGGAGGAAGAACTCGACGGGAGCCGCAAGCGCGCAAAGGTCGGCATCGTACGTTGCCAGGTGCCGAGCTGTGAGGCCGACATCAGCCATTTGAAGGGATACCACCGGCGACACCGTGTGTGTCTGAGCTGCGTTAATGCAGCCACCGTTGTGCTCGACGACGTGCCTCAGCGGTACTGCCAGCAGTGTGGCAAGTGAGTGCATCTGTTTTAGGTTGTTTAGATATCCAGCCTTGCAATTTTGTGTTGAAATTCTTTTGAGCTATTAATTTTTAGAAATTTAGGTTCTCGGGACGTGCAATTTGACCTAAGAAAAATAATTTAGCATTTTACTGCTCAAAAGTTACTGTTGGTTTGCTTCTGTGCAATCTAATATAGTGGGTTTAGCCTTTTACTACGAGCAAATTACATTCGATTTGCTTTCGTACATTTTAAGCTTCCGTGACGTCCAATCTTGCGTTGATATGCTTCTGTGCAATCTAATTTCAGAATTTTAGGCTCTAATGATGGTTATTTTTGTGTTGCTATGTTGAATCTGAGAATTTTACGCATCAACAACATTGCAGTTCTGTGTTGAAATCGTGACAGGCAATTTTATGTTGATATGCTTAATTTAAGAAATTTGCGCAGTGCCAACAGTGCAGTTGTTTGTCGATATGCTTCTATGGTATTTCTGTTGATACGATTCAGTTAAATTTTATATTATTTTTGGATTTCATGTTGAGCAATTTTGCGTTCATATCATTACAGGCATTTTAATGTTAAAACTTAATATGCGTAATTTAAGAATTTATGTCTGATTAACAGTGTGATTTTGCATCGGTATGCTTCTTTACATATTCTGCGTTGATACGATTCTTGGCAATTTAATTTAAGCCCCGATACTTTATAATAGTGCAGCTGTACTGAAGCTGGAAAAAATTGCTTTCTGGCATAGCCAGAGCTCAAACTCATAACCAAAACTGGCAACTTAGATGTTTTGCAATTTTATGTTGGTATGCTTTGGTGCTTTTTGCATTAAATATTAGTGAATAAGTGTTTTGGGCTTTTGTGGTGTGCATTGTTTCAATTTTACTATTTCAGGCTTTTGCACTATGTGATTTTGTAATGGAATTTTTTATGTGATTTTGTAATGGAATTTGTGTTGATACGCTTCTGCGCAATTTTGCGTTAAATAATTGTGGAGGGCAGTGAATATGTATTTCAGGCTTTCACAACATGCATTTTTGCATTTAACAATTTCAGGCTTCAACTCCATGCACTTTTGTGTTGATATCCTTTTGTGCAATTTAATTTAATTATTTTAGGCTTTCATAACGTGCAATTTGCATTGCTGTGTGTGTAAAATTTGTGTTAATAAGCTTCTGCAAATATAGTGTATGATAATGAATACTTGTTTCATGTTTTTGTGGTAGGCATTATTTCAATTTAAGCATTCAGTATTTTGTACTTTATAATCGTGTTAATATGCTCTCTGGAACAATGCTATCTGGAACAAATCTAAATATGTGGATCATTTGTTCTGTTTCATATATATAATGCTTTAAGATTTATTTTATTTTAATTTACATATTGATAAGAGCAAGTGGTCAAGAATGGTGAGTGGAATCTATTACCTTTAATACAAGTATTTTTTTCCTGAGTATATTTGGTTAACCTGCTTAAACCTATACAAGGATTTAATCAACTTGCAAAGTAGACGTTCATGTCCAAGAAGTTGAAACCTTCAAGTTGCACCGTATGGATCTCATCCAAATTTCTATTCAGATTGGTGCTTTGACATCAATTTGGTACACTTTCCAACCAAACTGAACAACTATGGAGAGAAACAATTGAAATGCAACCATCTTTTCAATACGAGAAAACATTTCTTAATAGTCTATCTCTTGCGAAAATGCATTAATAACAAGATGCACTTTATACTTGTCCAAGGAACCATCAACTTAGCATTTTACGTTATAAACCCGTTTGCACCTTATGAACTTTTTTGTAGGAAGCATTTCTACCAATTTTCAAGTATGATTTTTCAATAATGCATCATCCTTAACCTTCATAGCGGTTTCCCATTTTGGTTTTCCTTGAGCCTAAGGAATTTGGTGGATTAGAAACTTGAAGAAAAGAGAAAAATGAACATGCACAACCATTGAACCAGAATTCGATTGTGTTGTTCTTTGAGATCTCTCATTTGGTTGAGAAAGCTCATCCTCATGTACTCTTTCCAAAGAAGAATGCATCTTTTACGCCTATTATGTAGTTGAGGCCAATTTTGTGAAGGCAAAGGGTAATCAAGAACCCTAGGTGGAATGGAAACATTGTTAGTCTTGCTTTCTTGATGTACACGCAGATAAGGAGCAACCAAAGATTCATTCCTAGATTGAGCTAATGGAATTGGAGATTCTACTTCTAATGGTACCTTAAGACTAGACTTAGGAATTGGGTTGACCTCTTGCCAAACACAAGAAAATATGGCTATGTATCCTTTCATCAACATCTAGAATAGCAACAATTTTGTTAGTAATAATATCAATAAGCATGTATGCCTTGGGTTATTCAAGAGGAAGTGTCTTAGACTATTATGTTCACAACTTCTACCTGATATTGGTAGGGCATGTTCTTGCCTACATCATGCATTGTACCATCTCCATGATAGTTCTATTACGTCTTTCAACCACTCCATATTCCTTGAATTAATTGGAGGTGAGTTTTTTTTCATTATTGGATTTGACACCTTGTGAATGTTTCCACCAATAACTTGAATTTGAGAAAGGCATCATATCAATCATCCACCAATAGCAAAAATACCTAGAATTAAGGTGTTAAAGAATATAATTCATTAGATGAGTCAATATTATTTGCATATAATGTATAAACAATAAATATATGAATGCACATATGATCAACAAATAATTACATAGGGACATAGAATCAGGTGGGGAAAACCTTGAAGTTGAAAACTCCATGAAGCAGCACCATAAATTAAGCAAACCTAGTTTCATACTATGTCACAACATTCACCAAATTTCAGTCAAGAAGTTCGAAATTTGGTGGACTTCAAAACATATTTATAATTATTTTGCTTTATTTTAAACTTTATTAATATACTTAAACATGTATTTGTTTTGCTTTTTAAATAAGGGGTAAATGCATTTGACCTAGAGCTATGAATTGGTTATCTCACAAAAAGGGATCTCATCCCCAATATAAGCATTCAACAATAACACCCTAGTGGGGTTTGAACCTTGATGGCAAGAGCAATACCACCAAAACTTAACCATCACACTATGCGAATACCAACAAATATATTAGTATATTAACATTGTTTTATTACTCATTTTAAATCTATCTTTTTTTTAAAATATTAAGTTTATACAAGGCGAATTTTTGATTTTTTTTTCAATTTTTATTTCCTTACCAATATTGATCTGAATTTAATTGTTGTTGAACACGAACTCGAACTCAAACCTTGTGACATAGGTTACATAGATTTGTATATTTATTTTGAATATATAAATTTATTTGAAAAAATTACACGCTTGATTTATATTAATTTTTTGCATAAACATTAGCTTATGAAGGTGGCTTGGATACCTTGTTAAAGAATATGACTCATTAGATGAATTAATGTTATTTGCATATAGTATGTAAAAAAATATATGAATGCATACATTATCAATGAACAACTATGCATGAAGGCATAATTAGGTGGGGAGAATCTTTAAGGTAAAAATACCCCACAAAGCAACATCATAATGGAGAAAATTGGCAAGATTGCCCATAAAATTATAAGCCATTGAACTTGGGGAACATCCTATTCTCTCATTTCAAAGAGCCTTAGAATTCCTCTAGTTGCTGGAATTAACCTGGAATAGGAAAATGGGAATTGGTGAATTGGCATAAGTTAATTCTCATTTTGGTCCAAAATGAGCATTCATCTAATTCCAGGTTCTGAGAGGAATTAGATGAATTCTCATTTTGGACCAAAATGAGAATTAACTTATGCCAATTCACCAATTCCCATTTTCTTATTCCAGGTTAATTCCAGCAATCAAACGGGCTAGTGTAGGGTGAAATCTTTAGCAAAACCCAAATTCAATATCACATTTTTGGAACAGGAATTCTCTAAAATATAGGTAAATAAGGTTGGGAAGTTGCTATACCTTATGAAATCTAACATTGGAATTGTTGTGGCTTTTTCACACTATCGCCCCTTTGCAAATGGGGACCCCCTCTTTTTGCTTTGTATTAGAGCAGTTGTCATGGTCAGGTAGCAATCTTGAAGTCTCCAAGTCAAGGGGGCAAGTTTGAACAACTCTAGATGCAAGTCCTTGTCCAATAGTAAGTTTGAACTATAGAAGGAATAAGGGTGTCAAGTAAGGATTCCACACCTAGTGAAAGTCTTGATCTGCCAATAAATGAAATTCCCTTGTATTTGAGTGATCCAATTCCCTTGGCCAAGCTATGATTTGCAAAATGGTGAAGTGTTGATCTTATCTTAGTGGACTTCAATCATCTATCCAGCACTTAGCTAAATTCTAGGCAAGGAGTGAGCATTAGTGGAAGGTTTGCCATGAGAGAATGGAAATCTGATCTGAAGTTCAAATTCTAATCTTTGAGAGAAAAGTGGGAAATCCTGATTTTTTGAGATGAAGTTTGAAAGTCTGATCTGAAAGTTGCAAGCCCAATTTGGGGTGATTGAGAGTCTAACTTATGAGGCAAAGTAAAGACACGTTCAATTTTGAAAATGAAAGACAATTAGCCCAGCATGAATTTCAACCTCAATCTGATTATCACTTGGTGAAAACATGCGAATCCAAATCAGGCGATGCTGAACCAAAATTAGAGTTCAAAGAACATTAGAATTTAAAGACTTTATGATCAGATCTGAAGCAGAACAGGACTGAAAACTATAAGGCAAGGAGTGAATTTGAATGAACAAAGGATGAGGTCTGGGTTTTGAAGGTGAAAGAAAGCAACACTTAGAAGTTTTGGGCAATATTGGAGAATTCCAAGAGGTTGTCGGACTCCGACCACCACTTGGAACTTGAGTTCCAACCTCTTCACAATTCCACTCCCGATTTGTAAGTAATTTCCAATGAGTTCCAACCTCTTCACGATTCCACTCCGGATCTGTAAGTAATTTCCAATGACCATTAGATTTCTGCCCTAGGTATAGGGGTATTGTAAGGTGTCTCCAATCCCCAATGATGGGTAAAATTTGATCAACAAAGGCAAGAAAATGAAAATCAGATGAAGCAATGACAATCAGACCTTGAATCAACATGAGAGTGACAGTCAGATCTATAATAAGGCGTTAGTTGGAGATCAGAATGAAGAAGTCATGAATTCCAAGCAAAAGGGGGCTGAATAGGCATTTGGTGTCAAAGTGCAAGAATGAGAGATTTCCATGGTGGTGGAATTGTGATGTATGTTGAAAATGGAATTCCAACACAAGACATCACAATTCCACCACCATGGAAATCTCAGTTCAGACTCTATAGTGATCTCCACTCAAATGTATGGGCATTTGAAACCATGACTAAGCCTCTCTATCAAACAAATCTGATCCAGGTTTGGGAAAATATTAACTTCTCCACATAAAACATGAAAGTCAGATCTCTAATCAGGGGAAGTTCATTATCAGATCTTAAATTTCAGACTGAAATCAATATCAAAAGCCACTCCATTTCAATCAAGGAAAGATTTTGAGTTTGAAAAGTGAAAAGGCAAAGTAAAACAAAGTTATTTGCATCAAAGAAGGCACAAAAGTCCCAAGGGAGGAGGCCATGGATGCTATCCAAGAAGAGATTGGAATCCGACCTCACCTTGGACGGGGCTGTCCAAGGGTAAGTCGGATTCAGACCTCACCTTGGACACCTTTGTCCAACACCCTCCAAAATTCTGCCAGCCTTCACACTTGCAATTTGAACTTGAAATTGAATTATTCACCCCAAATTTGATGTGGATGCTTGGTCAAGTTGGCCTAGGAGAAGAAAAGATCAATTTAAATCAATTTAAATTCAAATCTGATTGAAAAATCAGTTAGGTCGGCCAAGCCAAGAAGGCATGTCTTATATGAAAGATCATGCCCACCATTTGAATACCAACTCAATCACAATCAGTTCAAGCAATAAAAAAGAGCAGAGCAGACTTGCAATCAGCAAATTTCACATTGACAAATCAATTTTGGAGAAGACATTGAAAGCATTTGAAGTCAGACTTGACAAAACATAAGGATTTGGGTGAATTTAAGGGTTTGAATTCAGATTTATCAAAGAAAATCGAGCCTAGGGGGGTGTGAATTCCAGATTTGTGCAAGAAAGTTACAAGCTATATTACTAATAAAAGGTTGCCTTGTCATAGCAACGTTTTAAATTTGTTTACATTTATCATTTCACCAACTTTACACAAGTGTTTTCTTGTTTTGTAGGGGAAGATGGAGGAGACTTTCGACATGAAGATGACAAGCAAGGTGGTATGGAGCCAAGCAATTCTTGTGCAAGAGAATGGTTCAAGGTCGAAGATCAAGATGGAGATGCAAACCGAGTTCAAGTACAAATTCATGGAACAAGACCAAGGCCTAGACGTCAAGTTGAGAACCACATCAAGTACCAATAAGTTCAAGCCATTGCAATGAGAAGATTTCCAAGAGAATGGAGAAAATATTCATGAAGATGAAGCAATTTGGGAATATGGGCCATCACAATCAATCAAAGACTTAATAATGTTGAGTATCAAGAGATATTTCTTCATCCTTAAGGAATTGATGAAGTAGACAAGATAAACATGCTGAGGTGGCACCCACTCATCTTCAACCAATTAGAAAATTTCAAGTTCCAAGTGTCAAAATTCAATCAAGCAAGTCATTTGAAGTGTACATGTGGAGTCCACTTATTGTCTTCGCCTAACCAATTTTCTCATTGGTTCATAAAAGCAATGTAATTTTCTCATTGGCCCACAAGGTGGTGCTTTATTGTAATTAGATGAGCATTTAATGCTTGTAGCTGGTAGTTACATTAGGGCTTCATTGGGTAGATTTGGGCCATTGATCCCAAATCAGTCTTGGCCACTCATTCTTTTTGAGCTCCTTATAAAAGGCAAGACCTTCTGATTTGTAAAGGGAGAGACTTGCAGAGATTGTTGCTAATCTATTGCCAAAATTATCCCTTCTGCATTGTTGTTATAATGATTAAAGTTTGTGAAGTTTTGGGGTATTGCACGGTTTCTACATTTCCTCACTTAGATTAGTATTTCATTTATGTTGAGTAGAAGTAGAAGTAGACGAATGGAAGGTATTTTTGATTGGTGAACTATGATGAAACTATGTTCATACCTTTTGGTACTTGTTGATTGCAAGTAACAGTGTAAGGTTGGTTTGAACTCATTACAAGCTTTTAACTTCAATTAGAAATGTTCATTTGGATTGTGTTGTCTTTGGGTATTTGAATGATTATTGACAATATGAAAATCATCCACGCATCCATAGAAGCAAGCTCCCTTCTATGCATAGTTGATTTGGGGAAGTAAGGACTGGTTTAGTTTCATCTCACCTTCAATGATCTCTTGCATTGTTAGAGTTAAATTAGCTTCCTAAACCCATTTCTTTTGCAATTTGTTTTGTAAGTAGTTGAAGAGCCTACATCGCCAAATCATTCATATTAGAAAGTTGATTATACATTGAATGAATAGCGTAAATCCCCTTAGTGATTACCATCAAATCACATCAACATAATTGAGTTGAATCCACAATTAGAAGGGACCTTGGGGTTGTCTTAGTTGATCACACAATCATATACATTGTTTAGCATCTAAGTTGCCTTATTCAAGAGAGGATTTGATATTTGGTGATTTATCTTGGAATACTAAGTGTTTCATCCTGCATGTTGAAGTGGTCACAAAACTCGCATCAACAAGAATTAATTAATATTTAAAAATAAATTGATATGTTGATAAAATTATTAATTGATAAAATGTGGACAAACCTTGGGCGGATGGTGATGCATATTGTTGTGCGAGATGGTGCTTCACGACCCTATACACGCCATTTTCTTTGTTTTGCTGATCAAGTTAGGGGCGTTAGAGGTGTTTATTGTTGTGTATTATGCTAGGGTTCAATGTTGGGTAAAGTTTGCAGGTTTTCAACATTTGTTGATCGAGGGTTTTCTGTACTGTGGAAGCATTTAGGGGTGTGTTTTCTGCTTAAAGAAGGGATTTTGATTGTTTGGTGGTGGCATAGTTACACCGCCTTAGGGGACAGGGGGATGTCGGGACGGGGGGACAGGTTTTTGGGTAGGGGGATAGAGGGGCCTCAATTTGGGGACGGCGGGGGGGGAGGTGTATATACTATATACTATACATGTGGTACTTAAAATGCTAGTTATGAAAAGATGTATAACAATTTAAGACATAAAGATGTAAAACTAAAAATACTAATTTACTAAAATTTAAATACTTGAACATTGCATTGTGATTGAACATGAAAGTGAAACATTGAACATTGAACAATAAATATTAAAATTTTAAATACTCGAATCAGCAAACAATAAGAAACCCAAAATGAATGCAAATGAAGCCACATAGTGAATGCAAACAATATAACACAAGTAATGGGCCCCACATGGCTTAGGGTTAAAAAACGACCAATAGAATATAAGAAAAATGTTATGTATTTTTTTTTAAAAACAAACTTTATTTTTTTTACTGGACAAGAGACTTTCGACCGTCCCCTAGAGGGTTCGAGGGATGCGTTCCCGTCCCCCTGTCCACTCAAGGGATGTTGAGACGTCCACCTGTCTCCGCTAGAACGACGGCGGATGGGTGGCGCTATTGGAGATGCCGGAACGACGTCCCCCCGTCCCCGGTGCATCCCCGTCTCGAAGACGTGGGGGTTTTTTGGGGGGGGGGACGAATCCCTGTGTTACTATGGGTGTTGGTGATTTGGCTTTGGTGTGGATTGGGGTTGTGTTTTATAGTTTTTTGGGAGCCTTGGATTGTTGTTCTTGGTTTTGGAGGGTGGGTTTGTTGCTATGCCAAACATGTATTGTGAGGCCTTGGCAAGGGTAGATCCATCTTTATCATTGCTTGCAAAGGTTGTTGATTGTTTGAATAAGACTTTGAATGGTGAAGGCTCTTCTTTGAATGGAAAGCCTAGATTCTTGAAAGTGAATGGTTATTTGAAGAGAGTCTATATCAACCAGCTTTGGTGATTCAACTAGACTCTGTTGTAGAAGATGTTGATTACCTAAGCAATCATTCGCTAATTTGCAATGGGGATTTGGGTTTCTTGCTCATTTTTGGAAGCATGGGCTCGTCAAACTTGGAACCCCAAGGAAGATATGGAGGTAAAGTTGGTTGCTAACAATTTTTTATGGTAATCTTTACGTGCATGGTGGATAGAACTAAGGTCTTGAGGGAGGGCCTTACTTCACAACCAGTTTGGTCTCTTTGTCAAACCATCACATTCGGGGTTCAACTCTGAGGAGGAGCTTCCTACAAGGATGCTTGTTTGGGTACGTCTCTCAAGGCTCCCACTTGAGTTTTGGAGGAACGACATTTTACATATGTTTGCTCTTTTGCTTGGGAAGTTGGTAGACCCTTCACAACAAACATTGGATAAAAAGGTAATCACTTATGCTTGAGTTTTTGGTTGAAATTGATTTAAATAATCCATTGCTAGATTTTGTGGAAATTTGTCTTGGGTCCTCTTCTTGGACTCAACAACTTGATTACGAAGCCCTCCCATTTCTTTGTCGGATATGCCATGTGTATGGAGTTTGGAAATCTGCAAAAGAAGTGCCCTAGAGTTAATCATATAGCTGATTCAGCTAATGTGCCTTCTCATCCTACTCAAGGGTGATAAAGGAAAAACCCCCATGTTAGAAGGGGTTGTAGATAAGGAGGGTTTCATTCTTGTAAAGCCTCGTAACAGTGGTAGAGGACAAAAGAAAACTCTCAAGGATAGATAGGGCGATGGAATTTTTAAGTTGATTTGATGCCTTGGATGATTTGGCTCAGGACTACATTTTGGAGCTGATTCCTTGGGAGAAGTTCACTTGGATTTTAGAGGGATTGATGGTCATAACTTGTAGGGTGGACTCCAGGATGTGTAGATGGATGCGGATTAGCCTTTTTTTGCCCTTGGTGAGTTGGAGCCAAGTGAAATTAAGGACTTGAAAGTTGGTTCAACCTTGGCTAGTCGCTCCTCATTTATAGAAGGATGTTTTCGATTTTGGAAAAGACAATGGGGCTCTCGCCTACTTTGGGGCTACAACAAAGGTCCCTTAAAAAGAGTGCTTTAGAAAAGCCACCCAAGGTGGGTCACAAGAAGGATGAAGAGAAAGTTAAGCTAATTGGTGAGACTTTGGTGGAATCAAGGTTACTTAAAACCATTGATTCCCATTTCTCACCTTCCCAAAGGTGATTGTCCTTTCATGGGATGTAAGGGGTATGCATATCATCCTTAGAACAAAAAGGCTATTCGGGAGTTGATTTAGTTTTATTTTCTTGATATTGTTTTCATTCAAGAGACTAAGTTGTCAGTGGAAGGTAGGATTTAAATGGCATCTAGACTTTGCGTGTTCAAGGTAGTTTAGATGGTGAGTCTTGCTTTTGGGACCCACACAAAATTGTTCAACTTTGATGGATCTCTAATAGATCCTCTATCTCTATGGCTGCTTTGAGTATGGAATATGCTCTCTAATGTTTATACTTTGATTCATTTTTTGGAAAATCAGTGCTTTGGTCTCATGTTAGGTATGTCTGATCCTATGCCCCTTTTCTTCCTTGGATCTTAGTTGGAGACTTTAATGTTGTTTCTAGTTTGATGGATAAGAGGGGTGGCACAGATAGGCTTGAGCCTTCTTCCATGCTTCCGAGGGAAAATATAGACTACTTGAATTTGGTGGGCATAAAGCCTATTAATGGACTGTTTACATGGAACAACAAGAGTTATGGGGAGGATTCTATTTTTGAGAGGTTAGATAGGTTTTGGGTTTCTAGTTATTGGGTTGGTGATAGTTGGGTTACTAGTTCAAAGATATTGGATAGGAGAATATCTCACCAATGTCCAATCAAACTTTCTACTAACTTTTTCAAAGTCTCAAAGAACCCATCTTTCAAATTTCAGCTTGTGTGGTTTTGTGGTCCTTCTCTTTAGGATCTTATGTCAGAGTGGCGGCGGAAAGGGAAGCTTGCTTATGTCATGACAATGTACTCCTTTGTTAAGAGATTCTAAGTTTAAAAGTTGGAATAGGTAGTGTTTTGGCAATCTTTTTTTTGGCTTATACAGCTACCCAATCTTGTTTGGATGCCATTACTTGTCAGATTCAAGATTGTTGTCTAACTGAGGAAAATTATATAAAGGAGTTTGTAGTTGTAAAGGAGCTTAAGGAATGGGAGTTACGAGAGGAGATTTTATGGAAGCAAAAGTGGCGTATTGATTGGCTTCAAAAAGGCAACAAAAACACTATTTTTTTCACAATTTTGTTAAAAATAGGAGGCAAAGGAATTTGATCTCTTCTCTTCAGTCCTTTGAGGGGAATTGACTTTCTTCTTTCTATGAAATTTCAAGGGAGGCTTCTCAATTCTATGCCACCTTGTCTACTAAGGAATCTTCCCTTGCTAGGGATGAAGAAAATCCCATTCTGGATTATATTCCTTAGCTAGTGTCTATTGGGATGAACAAGTCTTTTATTAGACTTATCTCTTTGGTTGAATTAGAGGAAATTGTGTTTGAGATGAAGAAGGGGAAAGATCTTGGTCCCAATGGATATCCTATTGAATGTTTTCAAAAGTTTTGGGAGATTGTCAAATTTGATCTACTAGAGGTAGTGCAAGAGTCACAAAGGAAGAAATAGATGTCAAGAGCCATGAATGCTACGTTCCTTGCTCTTATTCCTAAAAGAGAATGGGTTAATTTTCTGGAACTCTTTAGACCTATAGCTCTTTGCAATGTGGTTAATAAAACAATTAATAAGCTGGTTGCAAATAGACTCAGGTTGTGGCCCAATAGGTTAATTTCGAACGAGAAAGATGGCTTTGTTGTTAGGCAAATTTTGGATGAGACAGTAGTTGCAATTGAGGCTATTTGCTCTATGGCTGCTTCTAGGAAGGCAATGCTTATTACGCTAGACATGGCCAAAGCCCATGACCTTATCAAATGGGCTTTATTGCATAATGTGCTTTTAGCTTTTGGGTTTGGCAATGATTGGTTTAAACGGGTCATGAGTTGCATCATTTATGTTAATGTTTGTAGCTTCAGTCGTATAATCATTTAGAATACATATAATAAGTTAAGATATTGATTAATAGTAATATATTATATTGGTATATATATATATATATATGATATGTATATATATATGTTATATTATATATATTATTATTTATATATATTATGCAAACTTATACTAATGATTGATTAATGAATAGACATGTCCCATGAAGGGACATGTCTCTCCTAGCCTCCTCAATATAAAAGAGAGATCATTGCTCTTGGAAAACATATACTATAGAGGTAATGCTATTACATTTGCAGCAATCCTACAATTTTAACATGGTATCAGAGCGGGTTCCCTACTTGCCTGTGAGATTTCAGAAATAAACTCCCCACCATAAATGGCTTGAACAGTTCCGAGGAAGGTTTAATCTTGTTATTCGGTGGTTATATATTTCTAGGTAGATTTGGTCCATCTGTAGAGAGATAAGTTGGATCTGTCAAGTATGTTGAGGTTTAATGAGAAGCAATGGATGGAAGAAGCAGAACATGATCTCACTTTGGCAGGGAAAGCCTATGAGAAGTCTTCTTGCATTTTTAGTGCATCAATACCCTTGTTGAAGGAATGTGAAGATGCGAATGTTCCTCAAATTGTTTCCATCAGCCCTTGTCATTTCAGAAAAATCCCACCTCTGTGGAATGGAAACATTCAAGGTGATACAACGTGTAGAGCGCTTGTAAGAATTCAGAGCACAATTGAGAATTATGATTTTAAGTTTGACCAAGTGATTGATAAAATTAAAGCTAAGTCTCCTTGAGGAGGCAAAAATTGTGCAAAGGCTAAAGACCTCAGGTTGTTCCAGTATTGCCATATAACGAAGAGAGTGAAGTTCTCATACATTGCATATCAGATCGCACCTGAAGTTCATCTGGGAAATCAGATAATTCCAATCATATAGGATCAGAGGTTGGAGCATTGGCAAATCGGACAGAGGACAGTGATATTCTTCAAACATCACATTGAATATTCATCATCATGATTGCAACACCATATGCATTTCACTAAACATAATTGTCATTTTCATCAAGCTCAAGGTGGAATATTGCCGCAACAATACATATATTGTTATTGAGCCCTAGGTAGAAGAATCGTTGCAATCGAACCTACACATCACTGAACACATTGACATTAATATTGCGTTCAAGACTAATCGTGACCTACTTGCTGTTTGATGTTTTTGTTGACACCTCATTTTTGGATAGAGATATCCCTTGATATCATTATCATCGTTGACTGCTCCAGATCCGAACTTGGGGGTTGGATGTGAAGCCTATGGTTCTTGTCGTAGAAAAGTTGGGCGAAGCAGGGCTTGAGGTGCTTTGAAGCTTGGCAAATGTTGACTGCTCGTATGGCCTCATGCCTCAAGAGCTTTGTTTGAAGATATTTCTTTGCGACACTATTATTGTCCGCAGTGGAACAAAGGTGACTCAAGAGGTTTTTGAGTCCTTACAAGGATGCCTCAAGGTTGTTGCTAGGCGTACAAAAGGATTGGGGATGTATGTTGCGCACGATCCATATGCCGCTGTAGATCGAGCACATGCCATTGAAGGCATCCCAAACTGAATCATTTTCGTTACTGTGAAAGATAGCCATTCTTAGAAATACGAAGGAATAAAACATACTACCTGTAGGAATGGAACATCATGTTGAACCAGAGTTTTAAAGATGAGACAATTTGTATTCCTCAAATTGCATTAAACAGTCAACTGTGTGTCGTATTTCTTATTAGTGCCAGGAAAATTATTTTCTCTCTAAAATATAAGAGCAGCGTTGCATCATATTTTGGTTTGTGGCTTTGAAAAGAAAATCTCTGGCATGTTAAGTAACGGCTGGAGCACATCTTGACTTGCATGACAATTGGTCTGTGTAATCTTTAGTAAGGAAAGAAGTTTGAGCCTATCTCTGCATATGAGCAGAAATGGCCATTACGGTGGAAAGATTCCATGATTCCATGTAACTGTTTTCCTCTACCTGTGTATTGACGGTGCAAGTCTTGATGTTCCTGCTAACATATGAAATTCGAATGTCATATTATTGATGTGAAGAACCATTGTAGTATGAGACGTCTAGTCATTTGCTTGTGAAGAAAAGCAACAGTTCAAGTTGTGTGTACACTAGCCAGTAGCATGGAAGCATGAACAAACAGAGGAATGAGATTATTATTTGAAACGAATATGAGAAGTCCATTCAATTGTGTAGATTGATTTATTGTCAGCATATTCAAAGACTCAGAGGAAACTAACACCATGTGAGTAGGGTATGCTTTTGTGATAGAGGAAGCAACCTTGGACGAGAAAGTTAAATGTTGATGTTAGTACTCAAAGCTTCAGAGGGAGTCAGTACAACATCTAGAGGATCTGCCTTATTTGATTTCCAAGGATCTTGGTCATATTGATTCAGAGGGAGTAAACCATATTGAGATGGTTTCCCTAGTGACCAGGAAACTATAAAAGGAAAAAGAACTGCGATTCAAATGATGTGAGCTAGAAGGCTATTATGCAGGTATCTAGGTCATGATATTCCTAGATAGATAGTTGGGCATTCAAGAAAAGAGCTTAATGCAGACTAAAGAACAAAGACACGACTTTCTCGCAGAAGGTTGATATTAGATTCAGAGGGAGTATGATAGTTCATGTAAAAACAACCTTAGATGAGGAAGTGAGGAGGTTGTTACAAGACCTTAAAAGGAGCATCCAGAGGACTATGATCATGAGACTGAGTCTCATGTGTGCTAGCTGAAATGCCTTTATGCTAGCTCCTACATAACTTGGGGTTCACCTAAAGTGATGCAAACTATATAAGAGATATAGTGCATAAGTATGCTATTCAAGGTACATTATCACTACAGAACATATGGCTGATATTCTCGCCAAGTTTCTTGCTAGAGGTAAGGTTGTGTACCTTCGAGATAAACTTGGCATGTTGGAGAATGAAGCCTTAGATGAAAAGGAGTTTCATCTATCATCTCGTATGTTATTGCATTCTTCTCCTTGAGAGAGAAGTCTAAGGTGAAAGCCCTTGTTTTTCACCCTTTGGGATGAGCCATGATGGATCCACCCTCTGACATGAGTCAAGGTGGATTTCACGTGTGTGACTCCAGGACTTATGGGCCCTCCTGTGAACATTGGAGAAAGGTGACGACTTTTCGACAATGAACATTTGTATTTGATGATTACAAGGTGACGATCTTGTAATGGAGATTCGTTATGGTAGACAGTTATGTCTGTGCACATACCATAATAGGGTTATATGTAAATGGAATGTAATGTTCTTATTTACTATATCCTTGTATCACGATCTGAGGTGATATGAAAATTAGGTATCACGATCTAAGGTGATTCCTCATATCAAGGTGGTATGAAAAATTAGGTATCACGATCTAAGGTGATTCCTCATATCAAGGTGGTATGAAAATTGGGTATCACATGTTAGGTGATTCCTCATATCACATGTTAGGTGATATGTAAAACTTGATATCACATGTTAGGCTTGGTATCACATGTTAGGTGATACTTCATATCACAAATTATGTAATATATGATTTCTTAGTATCCATCTGAATCATATTAGGATCTTTCTGAACTTAGTATTACATATTGATTGGACCCTATGAAACATATCACATAGTGACATGTCTCTACGTAAACTTAGTATCCATATGACATACATCATGAGATGTATTGTCATTAGACATACCATAGATTATCTATACTCACATATTACATTGAGGTAATATATTTATCCTCCCTAGCTAAGAGGGAGTGTTAATGATTATAGGAGTTTCATGTAGCTATGGTGAGGATCTTAAGTGTTGACAAGGAAGACCCCTACACATTCTATTTGATCATCCTCCCTAGCTAAGAGGGAGTGTTAATGCTTGTAGCTTCAGTCGTATAATCATTTAGAATACATATAATAAGTTAAAATATTGATTAATAGTAATATATTATATTGGTATATATATATATATATGATATGTATATATATATGTTATATTATATATATTATTATTTATATATATTATGCAAACTTATACTAATGATTGATTAATGAATAGACATGTCCCATGAAGGGACATGTCTCTCCTAGCCTCCTCAATATAAAAGAGAGATCATTGCTCTTGGAAAACATATACTATAGAGGTAATGCTATTACATTTGCAGCGATCCTACAATTTTAACAATTTCTACTACACTTTCTTAGTTCTCATCAATAGTGAGCCTTTTTAGCTGTTTAGAGCCTCTAGGGGTCTTTGATCCCCTATCATCTTATTTGTTTATCTTAATGGCTGAAGGTTTGGGGAGATTTATCATGTTAAAATAATTACTTAATGTTTCCATGATGGTCATTCAATTAGGATCTTACTGTTTCGTAGTTAGTTCTTATTTAGAATGTTTCTTTACAGTCTTTTGTTTTTGTATTAGAAGCTTTGCTTGCAATCTCTATTTAAGGAACTCTTTTCTCCTTTATAACTATCAAATATCAATCATCATTTCATGGTATTAGAGCCCATAGGTTAGTTTTTTTTTTAAATTCGTAGTTTCAATGCTTGGAATGTATCTCCAAATTTTTTTAACGATATTTTATGAAAAATTGTAAGGTTTACCTAGAAATTTCTTTAAAAAATGTTTAGAAGATATTTACCGATTTTTTAATAAAATCGAATTTTTCAGTTTAGATGAAGGGTTTTCTGAGTTGTTTTCCAGATTGAGCTGCAAATCACGAGTGAAGTTTTTTTTGAGAATCGAAGCTTTTGGTTCGTGATTTTTTTTGTGTTTTGCACATTTTTCCAAAAAATTGTAGTTTTTTTGTGGGTTTTTGTACATTTTTTTCCAAAAAAGATTGTAGTGGGTTTTTTCATGATTTTTTTTTCTTAAAAATCGTGATTTATTGTTTTTTGGCATTTTTTTAAGAACAAAAATCATGACTTTTGCAACTTTCTTTTTAGATTTGCAAAGATTTTTTGCAATTTTTTTCACACAAAATTGTGGGTTCTTTATCAGCTGGAGGGTTTTTTGATTTTTATTTCCACAAAACATTGTGGCAGGGTTTTGTATGATTTTTTCCATAACAATCAGAGGGTTTTGCATGATTTGGTCCTAAAAGTCATGGTCTTTCGTAGTTGTTTTTTTGGTTTTTACGCTTTTCCCCATAAAAACGAAGAGGTGTGGTTTCATCATTGCATCGAGGGTTTGGCAATTCTTCCACAAAACCATGGCTTAAGTTTTTTGCCGTTTTTTTTGTCAACAAAAGTCGAAGCTTTTTAAGTTGTTCTTGGTGTCTCTGGATAAAGGAATTGATGGCTTTGTTACACAACAATAGGTTGGAAGAATTGTGGTTATCTTGGTCATATTCAGCAATTCTGCAGTACCAAGGAGGGTCTTAGCAGTAGGCTCTTGTCACAATGTTCTGAAGAGAAATGGTGTAACCTTCTATGTATTCATGGTCAAATGACCTATAGATTATGTCAAGTCTTATGTAGGGTAGTTAGTAGAATGACCATTCAGGGAGGGTGTTAAATTAATTTGTAATGTTTCCATTATGGTCATTTAGTTAGGATCTTTCTGTTTCATAGTTAGTTCTTATTTAGAATGTTTCTTTTCAGTCTTTTTTTTTGTTTTAGAATCTTTGCTCGTAATCTCTATTAAAGGAGCTTTCGCTCCCTTTGTAATTATTGAATATCAATCAATTATCATTTCATATCAAGTCTTGGGTGAGGCAAGGTTTGATCTAGGGATGGAATTGGGGTAATAGTTTGCCTCCTCACTCTCATTTACAGTTTGTAGATGACACAACTTTGATGGCATTAGCCAAGGTTAATGAGGTGGTTAACTTAAGGAGGACTTGGATATTTACTTGGTTGCCTTGGGGAAAAGGATTAATGAGGACAAGTCCTCCATTTTCTTCTTCAATACTCCTAGGCTTGTTCAAATCAAGATTGCTTGATTTCTTAGATTTTAGATTAGCTTGCTTCCTTTTGTTTACCTTGGTATCCTCATTGTTGTAGGTCCTTTGCCCAAAGGGTTTTGGTAGGATGTGTTGGATAAATTCCACAAGTGAGTTAGTCATTGGACTTGCAGGTGGCTCTCGTGTGTTGGGAGAGTTATGTTATTGAAGCTAGCGGTTTAGGCTCTTCCCATTCACAAGTGTTTTGTGTAGGTTGCTCCTTTCGGCTTCATTAAGGATTTGATACTCTTTTCTGTCAATTCTAATGAGCTGGTAGTTTGCTTTCGTTATAATAGAGTTTGGTTATGTGGGAGTTTGCTTGTAGACCGATACAAGTAGGTGGCCTTGGTCTTGAATAGGTGGGTCTTAGAGGTTAGGTTTTGGCTGCCAAACGTTTTTGGAGGTGGTGCATTAATCAGGATTAGGATTGGGCTAGGATCCTTACTACTAAGTATTTGAGGGGGGTGGAGAGCAAAAATGTTCCTCGGTTTAGTCTCTAGGACAAGGGATCTATGATTTGGATACTCTTAAAAAGGGTGCTAAGTTAATTTAGCAAGGACATTTTTAGATCTTGGATAGGGGATTTGAGTCTTTTTTTGGGTATGATTCTTGGGATTGGTACCCTCCTTGTATTTCAATACATTGGTGCTTGTTGTCCCTATGCAACAACTTTCTTGAAGCTAGTTAGAGTACAGTTGAGGACTTTAAACAATCCCAAACTTGGGCATGGTGGAAGTGTCTAGATGGAAAGAACTGAAGAGCACACGATTATACTGAGAGGGGGGGGGGTGAATCAGTATAATAACCTTTATAAATTTAAATGCTTTTATTCAAAGATAACTTCAATTACTCAAATAAACAATTATGCACATGAACACAATATTTATGTGGAAACCCAATATGGGAAAAAACCACAAAATAATTTACTTTTATATAATATTGTTCTCTTACAATGTTTTGTAGGCACCAACCTACTAGAGGCTCCAACCCCTATGTTTATGAGCACCGACTCATTGGAAGCTCCAACTCCCACACTTCGCAGGCACCGACCTACTGGAAGCACCAACTCTCCTTGTCCGGATTTTGAGCACCAACTCATTGTATACAAATTTCTTCCACCTTGGCAATGTTGCTTTCTTCAACTGATGATGGATTCTATTTGCTGTACCAATACATTTCCTTCCTCAATCTGCTAACAAGATAATCACAATCACTTGATGATATTCAATATATTTTCTTCCATCCCAAATGCACCATACCTATAAGCTGATTGTCTTTAAAGCACATTCTTCACATATACTGTATATACATAATATATATTAGATTAAAATCTGAATATATATATAAATATTTAATTCTCCCTTCTTATCATTTTCTCACTGCTCTTCTACTTTCTTATTTCAATTGCTGACTTCCACTAAAAATGATTGATTCAATCAATATATATATATCTTCATCTATCAAATGAACCAATATGTCTTTTATAAAAGACATGACCCTTTGAATAGGTGTCTTTTTATTAAAATATCATTAACTTAAAAATATTATTAATAAATTAACCATTTATTATTTCCTTTGTCTTTATATTAGCATCCACCGCTTTGTTAAACATAATCACATATGCTTTTATACCCGTAAATGCATATGCCTTCGAAACATAACTTGGTAAGGTAATTTCTGCCCTCTTTTATTAATACCGTTCCATTGTCTTGATGATTATTAATGCATACTCAATCACATCATTTTATATTAATTGGAAATTGCTGTCTTTGGTAACTTTAACATGCGCCTTCTTATTACTATATTTTACAGATTCAAACCTTTGATAATTCATCGCATCCCCTTTTAATGATATTATCTCTTTCAAAGCTTTTAAAACTTTGACGTCGCTGCATATAAAATTTTATATTATCTTCATATGAATACGTCTCTGCTGCGTATGATGTTCAATCCGTTGTTTATGCATCTTCGAAAACAACCTTCGATGATGTATACTATCTGTCGTTTCTCTAATTATATTTGAATCTTCGATGTGTACTCTGCTGTATACATATCATATATATATCTGCTGTTCTCTGAGAACCTTCGATATATAATATTCTTGCATTCGTATATACTTCCTGCTGCTGCATATTTCTCCGCTACATACTTTCCATTGCTGTATTTATAATATCGTTCTTTATACATCGTATCTGAATGTATGTAATATATATGTAGCTGTTTATATTATGTTATGCCGTATATCATATATGTATCTTCCCTGTTATATAAATATTTTATGTTGTGTATATGCCATGTGTATATGACGCTGTTATGTTTTAATCTATTATATATCTTTATATATACGTAGGTCATTATCTCTTGCTGAGTATTTATAGTCACTGCCTTCATCATAATATCAATGTCGTCTCTTATCATTTGCCGTTCTCTATATACTGTATGTCTTCATTGTTCTGTATATGATATATGCTGAATATATGCAATACTGTTATATAATCATACATCTGATTATATCTTTGAGTATGTGTTATATGCATCTCTGTTATTATTGAGAATAAGGTATGTATCCGTATTTGCTGTTTCATACCGAGTTATCTCTTATTCATACTTCATACTGTATATGTATAAGATTGCTGTATATATATCCCGGTATCTTCTTGTCACAATAGATTTATCGATACTTATTTTATAAAGTTCGATATTTATGCTAATTGATATATTCTTTGTTTTCTGTTCTTATTTTACGTATAAAATCTCTGTGCCTTTATATATATAGTCTGCTGCTTGTATCTATAAATACTTATCTTTCACTTTATAATATATGCCGATAACTGTTACCTCTTTCAATACTCGGATATGTTCTGAATACGCTGGTCTGAATACTGAATATATATACTGAGATGTATGTATACACTTCATGCTACATGGTATAGTATGATTATTCTCTTTATACTGATTATCTATCAATGACATAGTATTCTTTTTGACATCAATGACAATTTTCCATCAAGAACCTTATGAGTGGTCACTATAAGAGGAGGTTTGTCCAGAGGTTGCTGGGACTATGGCAGGTAGAGCGCAATTTGTTGAGTGTGCGAGATGTTCTTGCTTGGGGTCCTGATCTAAAAGGTAACTTGGTTGCCTCAGGATATCGAGAGTTGGATAGGAAGATTTATGGGAGGATTGATGTTTTGCAGTGGAAATTGGTGTGGAATAAGTTTGCTTGGTCCAAATGCAAATTTTTTCTTGTGGCTAGTTGCACAAAATACATGCCTCACTTGGGAGAATTTACGAAAGAGAGGACTTCAAGGTCCATCTATATGTATTTGCTACAATAATAGTGAGGAGTGCTCCATGCATATTTTCTTCTAGTGTTCCTTCTTGAGAGAGATTTGGCTTGGTTGGGGGCTTGGAATCAAGCTTGTGTTCATGCCTCTTCTTTGGTTGAGTACTGGGCTTTTTTAGGGAATCCCCCAACTAAGACTTCCTATCTTCATGTAGCTTAGGACACTGGTCCCAATTTTATTATTTGGCAACTTTGGTTGGAAAGGAAGTGTCAGATTTTTCAGGATAAGATATAGGTGGTTAATCAAATATGGTTGAGGATTAGTAGTATGCCTTAGGAAGGCGTATTTGCAAATTGTAATCCCTTTGCTCCAATAGATAGTGGAGATATGGGAGCAATTCAGAATTTGTGCTTATTGGATTGTGGCATGGGTCTTTCCTTGTTGAGGATGATCAACATGCTAAAAGGAAGATCGAGAGAGAAGGTTGCTAGTCTCCCCCAGCTCAAGGGATTTTGAAGATTAATACTAATGGTTTGTCTGAGGGGAATCCTGGGCATGTTGGGATTGCTGGTATTGGTAAAAATAGTTTGGGAGTGTCTTGTTCTTTTTCTATGTATAAAGGTCAGTAAAATAATAATTTCAGGGAAGGTCTTGCTCTTCTCCAAGCTTTGGAAAGTGGTTCTGCCCAAGGTTGGCAAAAGATCATTTATGAGTTGGATTTTCAAGTTGTGATAGATACGTTGAATGAGAAGAAGTTGAATGGAGGGAATTGGTAATTGGCTTTGCTTGTTAGACATATTCTTAGTCTAAGTAGTTCTTTGGACTTTGTCACTTTTTGTCACATCCCACAGGGTGGTAGATTGTTTGGCTAAATGGGCTTTTGATCGAACCTGGGGGGATGTGTGAGGGGTGGGGGTGAAATGTTGGCGTCTGGGGCCACTTGACCTTGGAGCATTCTCAAAATTTAGAGAAGCTAGTTATGGATTTCATGATAGGTTAATTGAAAGCCCTGTTTGGGGTTTTCTCTAGCTAGGTGTTCTTTTGTTTTGTTGCTGGTTCTCTGCTAGACATTCTCTGCCAAACTTGTATTTCTTACTTGCTATTTGTTCTTTTTAATTAATAAATTCTCACCCCTTTCTCGAAAAAAATAAAATTATGCTAAAAACGTATTTAAATTATAAGGTTGTTTGCACCTTATATTAGAGATATATGAATTCTATTTAAGGCTTATTTAAATATGTAGACCTCCAATAACATTATTCTCCAACATGAGGACAATGGGAGATTTCTAGGAAAGCTCATAGGGATTTACACAAATGATATCCAAAAGCCCTTAGGTCGCTATGTACTTTTTGTTGGAAATGATTTCCTCTTGTACTTTTCAATCAAACACCCAACAAACAAATATTGTTTTGCTCGTGTAAGAGGCAATCCATGAACCATATAGGCTCTATTGAGTTTGGACAAATACCTTTCATGCCAAAGGACATTGACATTATCTTTGGCATCTAACATATGCAAATCAATTGTAGTAGGATCAACACACTTATATAAACCAACACGCTTGTAGTAGGATCAACACACTTATATAAACCAACTTGCCCAATGTTGAGGGTAGAAGCTTTGTCTTTTTCACATCAGACACACTACATATCTTTCCATAAAGACTAACTTGAATGTTAGAGTTCTCAGTAAGTTGACCAATAGATAATAACTTCTTGTTCATATTAGAAATATATTGAGCATTGCATACCAAAAATTTGAGACAACCATTTAATACAACTCTAACATTTCCTATCCTTCAACCATATATGATCTATTGTCAACAAGTGAAAATATATCTCGATGACTAGAACCGACAATAAACGGGTAAATACTAGTGCTTGAATTTGTTGTGGAAATATATCTTTTCTCTTATCAAAAATTACGTTTTGAGTTTCAATAGTAAATTCAAAGTAGAGTAACCGGAAACTCCTCTATCCCTCCTTGGGCACGCGTATCCCTGTATCCTATTTGGATACGTATTTGATATGACCCGGATACATGTTGAATACTATGCCCATTTGTGCCCAAAAAACCTTGATTTTCCAACCGTTCTGAATGCTATGCAATTTGATTTTTTTAAAATTTGATGTAAATCTTCCCAAATTTAATTTAAAAAAACTTCATTTATGCAATTTTAATTTTTTTTGGTATAAACAAAACCTTCACCAAATGAGAAAGACAAATGAAATGTTTTTCTATTTTGGCGACCATTTTTTTGGGTTATCTTCCAATGCAACTCTACTATTTTTGCATATTGTAAAGTGTTAAATTAACATATAATTATTTATGTGTCTATATTACTTTTGAAGTAATGAAAATCTCCTTTAATAACTTGGAAAATTGTGTTTAATATAAGTGTGTGTGTTTTTTATAATGTCGTATCCAGCTGTATCCATATTGGGCGTCTTAAAAAATGGCTGTATCCGTATCCATATCCGTGTCCATGAAACTTTGATTCAAAGACTTTACAAATGCCCCAAAGGAAGGTTGGAGACTATTAATAGCCAATGCAACTTTGTCCTCAACTGGTTTGTTGACGGTGACAAGTTGATCCTTAAGGTCCTATTTTAAAAGATGCTTAGACAAAGATCCCCCCAAGACAATTTGATAGAGGTTTTTTTGAGATTCATAAGCCAACCTTTTTTTGAAACTTAATATTGATTTTTTAACCCATCCCATAGGGTACGTTGGTATAAGCATAAGAATGAGACAAGAGAAGAGGCTTGAGGAATTAGATCTTTGGATAGTGACAGTTTTAAAACCTGGAGGAATTAGGTCATCTGATTCTAACAATTTTAAAATAAGGAGGGGCTTCCATGTGGCTATTATTAAAGTCATTAGAATATTTACAGGATTTTGTTGCATTCCCAATACTCATTTATAGCTAGTATCTTGTGCCTCCATATATTATAATGTTTTCTTGTTAATCTTTGTGTTTTGGGCAATACTAGGTTCTGATACCTGATATCAATCATTCTACTTAGCAACCTAGAAATAAAATTTCTTGGAATCTTCAAAGATTTTGACTTTAATACCAATTTGTTTCAAAATATTTGAAAACCCTTGTAAAAGATTGAATGTAGACTTTAAATTATGATCACTAAGGTTTTGGATACTCAAATTTTTTTGATCCACACGGCCAAAATTGTGATTGTAAAAACATGTCAAAAAAGTCCTAGCTGTGACTGGTAAATGGCCTGCCAGAAAGAATTCCTTGTGACCTATGAAGACCTTGTTTTCTGGAAAGATTCATGTGAAATCCAGCAGCAGTACCTTCAAATACCCGTGCAACCTTTTCTTTCTGACCAGGACTTGAAAAATGGTGTCAATTGTGTGCTCACAACACTAATTTCTGCTGCACGTGATTGAAAAAACAAGAACCTGCAATTTTCTCTGCAAATGCCCATATTTATTACCTTCCTGTCTTAATGCACTGTGAACTTATTGTGACCTTGTTGCTGGTGTGAAGAATCTGTGGAGGATTGCAAAAAAAGTGACCTATGTCTAATAGCTGTGACCAACTATTATGTGATTTCTTTCCTCATTTCTGCAACATGTGAATACTACCTGCAATTGCAGTATTTCTAGGCCCATGATATGAGGAAACAATGAACTCTGACCTGCAATTGTTGCAACAATGGACTTCCTTACTTTGACACCACTGTTGTCATAAGTAGAAGAATGAGATGAGAAAGGATGCTTGATCATCTTAGCAGGAGATGACGACCTTATATTATTTAGGAATGTCTAATAGTAGATGTCAGGTACAAAGGCCATAAAGATTGTGGCTACAAATGAGCAGAAGCAAAAAAATATCAATATATCAATATGATACTAATTATCCTAATAATTATATATAGTAGGACTTTGATGCTTAGAAAGAAAATATAAGGCATTTAATTTTTGAAGAGATACTGGATAGTGCCCATGCAACATTTAGAGTCTAGACCAAATTTATGACAAGATGGTGTTTACTTTGTTGGTGGAGTAGTCAATTGGATGAGATAGAGGAAACAATTGATTGTCAACTACAGAAGATGAGTACATGGCAGCCACTCATGAATGCAAAGAAACTACATGGTTACAAAGGTTGTGTTCAAATGTTGGTTTCTTATAGAAAGCTGGTCAAAGTGCAGTCAGTTTGGCAAAGAACCCCACTTATCATGTTTGCATGAAGCATATTGATGTGTAATATCATCTTATTAGAAACATGATTGAAGATATAAAAGTATTGTTGTAGAAGGTCTATACCTTGTAGAATGCTGCTGACTTGTTGATGAAGTCAGTTATTATCTTATTACTAAGAAGTTTTCTTGGTGCAAGAAATCTATGTGCATAGCTACTTTTAACAACTGATATATGTACGCATGTCCCCTATGCAGAGTGTTCAACAAATTGGAGATTTATTGGATATATGAAATTTGCATGCTCTACACCCTTTATGTGCACCTCACCATACCTAGTGGGGTTTGGGGTTGTGTCTGGGCTAGGGAATATTAGGGTCATGTGCCTTTGGGAATTGTTTTTGGCCATTATAGATGCTTTTTTTTGCCCATGATTGACGACCTTTATATTGTAATACTGTTTAACTTTTTCCTGTAGTGATGTGCCTATAGCTACATGCACATGGATTAGGGTTAACTGTTAAGCACAAGGTGAGAAATACTTACTGTATTGTGAATGGTTGAGGTGATACAATAATTGAGTGCTTTTTTTGTTGGATTTTTTTCTCAAAAGGGTTTCGTAGGGTAAATAATCTTGTTGTATTGTGAGGGTGTGTGAGGTTGTGATTATTTTCTTTCTATTGCATTTAAGACTTAGTTAACAATGCTTCTCTTGTATAAGTATCAGTATTATTTTTCCTCAAGCCAGAAACCTTTTTTTGCTAAAACATGGTTTTCTAGTAGGTTGTGTTGGTTGCTACTTCAATAGTCCTTGATTCAAGTTTGTGTAGGATTATTCTCCCTGAAATAATTTTATTCCCTCGTTTAATGATGTGAAGGGAACCTCATTCTATGGTTTATCTTCTAATTATTGGAGTGGTAACTTGAACGTCAAGAAAATACAAGCCAATTGAGTTCTTAAATCTTGAAATTCTCTTGACACTTAGATTTTTGTGATCCATAAAAGTATCAATGGAGGCAGCCTTGTAAGTTATGTAGATCTTCAATGTGGGCAACATGCAAATAAAGTTTTGCATGTTCTCTAACTTGTTGACAACGACTCACAATCAACCATACTGATCTATTAACGAAGACTAGATTTTTTTCTGGCAGTATTACATTTTGATTTCCTGCCCCCAATTAATTATGTTTGCCATGGCAGGCTCTCCAAATTTGATCAGCATGATTTCAAAGAGGTTCTGTGCAGATTTTTGTGAATAGCCATATGCAGCAAGATTCTCTGCTTAAGGATGATTGCAAACTTTTAAAAGTGTAGGAAAAGTAATCAGTTAATATTGTGCTCATCTTGTCCATTGATTGTCTCTGTATGTGGTTCTGATATGGCATTAAAAGGTGAGATCTATTTTCTTTTGCCTGGTCATGGATATCAGCATTGTGGATTTTGTCGGTATGAATTTTTAATGAAGACATGAGCGAAGCTTATGGCTGTTGTCCCATTGAGCTAAATTCTTTCCTTGAAGAAACTAGAACTGATATGTGCTATTGCCTTTATTGGGCTTTATAGAGGATTTGTGGACAGACGCAATGGTAAAATCTTTTGTATGAACTTGAGATATATTTTATTCATGGGCAAAGCCTCTAAGTGTTTCAATAACATTTGCTTTGCAGATTTCATTTACTCCCAGATTTTGATGAGGGAAAAAGAAGCTGTAGAAGGAAATTAGAGAGACACAACACTAGGAGGAGGCGAAAACCTGTTGGTGACAAAGCTTCAGTGCAAGGGCGGACCTCAAGGACAAAATCGCCCTTGCAGAATGCAGATGCAGAGCCTTATATCTATGCGACAAGTGCTCAAGGTGCTCTGTTTGCAAATGTTTTACCTCTTCTTTTGATGAAATGAATATCAAGCTTCTCTTTAGATTTATCGTTCAAGTTGTTTTTGTTTTGTTTTGTCATATTGATATAACGTCTTTCTCCATTCCATATGGGAAGTCACCTTTCAATTTCTTGCAATCTAAAGCAGCTTCAGTTAGATCTATGTTTATGTTTATTGTTATCTGTATAAATTATTGAATAAAGCCCTGTTGGACACCATATACTTTTTAACCAATGGGCACACACACACACACACACACACACACACACACACACATATATATACATATATATCAGAGTAACCTGGGGACGCGTCCCCCCCCTAAAACCCAGCCGTCCCCGTCCCCGTCCCCCCATGGGGATGTGGGGATGGCGTTTCCTCTCTTTGGGCGGAGCAGCCGTTCCACCGCCGTCCCCGTGGGGGATGTCCCCCCGTCCCCCACGGGGACAAGGGGACTTCTGGACATCCCCTTGACCCTAAAGGGGACTTCTGGACATCCCTCGACCCTAAAGGGGATGCCCAGACGTCCCCCGACCCCGAGATGCATGATTAGAGGCCTCCTTGGCATTTTGATTTTGACATTTGATGTTTGTACTTGTTTTGATATATCATATATGCAACTCAATGAAACATTGTAATACAGTATGATGAGTTAGATACTCATACTTTTGATATTTATTATGCTGATTAATAGAACTCTTATGCTGATTGGAGTATTTAAGATTTATTGTTAAATGTCCAATGCAATGTTAAATGTTCAATGATTCAATATATTAAGTTAAACAATGCAATGCTCAATGATTTTGTCTTACACTCTTATATTGTTATACATCTTTTCATAACTACCATTTTAAGTACCACATGTAAGTATAGACTATATACACCCCCCCCCCCCCGGTCCCCCGCCGCCGTCCCCTTGCCGTCCCCAAATTGAGGCCCCTTTGTCACCCCATCCCGGAAACTCGTCCCGACATCCCCCCGTCCCCCAGGCCGGTGTAACTATGATATATATATTATGTGGCATGCACAGAAAGAGTAAAAGAGGAATATATAGTGCCTTTGGTAACTGCCAATGTCCTATGTGTTTACAAGTGTGCCAAGCCCTATGTATATTTGTAACCCTAAGATAGCAATTTGTGAATAAGGACCATTGTTACTTTAGGTTATAAGATATAATAGTGTAGCAATGATAGATTGCTGAAGCTCATGCTATGTTTTGATTAAGTAAAAACAGGTTTTGAAAAGGACCCAAAACCTTTTACAAAGTGCTTAAAGATAAACCATTAAAAGCATAACAAAGTCTGTGCCTCAGCACCCAAGAACAAAAGCAGGAAAAACACACAGCAGCTACCGATATACAAAAGGCTGCACCAAAAGAAATGGAACAGGACAGCAAAACAAAAAGATAGGACAACAAAAAGAGACAGCTAAATACATTTCATAAGGTCCCCAGCCCGGACCACCATTATCTGCATATGATCAGCAGATTCCTTGAGCTCTTTTAGCTCCTTGTCTTCTTTGGTCTCAGTCTTCCTGGTGCTTGCCCGAGTGCACTTTCCATCTCCCATAGCCAAGCTCATGCTATGTTAAATATGGCCATGGAAAGATGATTCAATTGATGAAATTGTATGGGGTCCCAGGCAAGCAGGTCAGTTTATTAGCCAATTTGGATTCATATATTGGTTTTGTTGCTTTTGTGTTTGCAAGTTCTTTCTGCAAAGGAAAATGTTTCCCTCATAGTTTATATAGAACTTTCTTTTGTAATATTTTTGGATTGTGATGCCTTCATTACACGCTTGAAGTGAACATGGTGCAAAGTGTGCAGAGTGTAGATTGTGCAGCAAACCTGAGTGTAGGTTTGGTCTTGTACTATAAAAAAACTTGATAGGCACAAGTTATTTGAGAGCTTAAAAACTCAATATTTTAGGATATATAAAAGCATGGTGAGTTAGATTTGCATCAGAAATGTAATTGCTTGAAGTATTTAGAAGGAAGATTGACTACGGTGGTCCAATTGCATTTTTTACAAATGCAGAAGATGACTTTTCTTCAAGGATCTTCCCACATAATCAGTCTTACATTTTTATAGTGGAACAGTTAGAGTTTTTTTTTCTAAACTATTAGATTCATAATAAAACACACCAGAATACTGTTTTTCTAAAAATGCCATTGAAGTACATTATTGGGCAGCACAATTCTAAGGCTAAACATGTCATTGGAACTTTTAACAAACATCACAATGTGATTGGTTTTCGTGTGATTAAAAAGTAAATAATACCTAATTTTTATTAGTTTCAGATTTTTTCTACCCTCTTTGTTTGGTGGATGAGACAACTTTATTGATTATATGCTAGAGAAAAGTATATATGTTTAAGCTTGGAACTGGCAGTTTGAAGATGGGTAACTAGAAGCGTGGGTGCATACTAGAAGCGTCGGGTGTTGGGTATGGAAGTTTGACATTTTGGAAGCAGGGATTTGACAGTTTGAAGATGGGTTACTAGTGGCATGGGTGCAAATATGCTAGGGGTGTTGGGGGTGGCAGTTTGACAATGCAGAAGCAGGGATTTGTCAATATAGATATTTAAAAGGTGTATCTAGAATTTTCAAACTTATTACTATTAAGATATCAATATAATGATCATAATTTAAGTGACACATGTATATTGTCAAGGTCCATTGACATAAGAAATACAATTGTGTTTTATAGAAATTAGTATTAAGGGAGTTTGCATTAACCTTGTAATAATAGGGTAGTTGAGTTGTTCACCAATTTCTTTCTTCTTTTAGTGGAATAACCCAGGAAACCTCCCTCTTCAGATTTTCTTGAATTTTTCTCCTCTCTTTGTTTGCCATTGTCTCATTTTTAAGAGAAATGACCCAATCACAAAAGTCAATTGAAAATGAGAACACAATTCAGTGAAAATTGATCCAACTGCAAAAGTCAACTGAAAATGAGATCATAATTCAGTGAACATTGAAATGCACATTCTTCATGTGTGGGGAGGTCTATTAGTTAATAGATTAGGGTGCCTTGCTTGGCAGCTTATGCTTTAGTGATCAGTTATTTGAATTTTATTTATTTTCTATGTTATCAGTTCACTGTAAAACTCTCAGGTTTGGGTGTGGTTTGTACTTTTTGTACCCAATTTGTGTTTGTGACCTGGTCCACTGTGGGTACGGATAGGGTGAGCCTGGGTGTTTTGCAGCACCCAGGGAGAAGCTGTAGCAAACTCTGCATTTCTATCTTATTTTTACCTTCTTTTCATTAATGCTCTTTGCTGCAGTGAACTATGGTGACTGTTAATCTATTAAGGTTTTTTCTTTTTAGCTGTCTGTCAACTTCTCATCTTCTGCTGCCTTGCATCAGTATGCCATTGTCATAAGTAGACTAGATGAGCTGTATGAAGAATCGGGATGGGGTGATGCATTTTGGGGACGGGGATGGGAGGGAGCCATTTTTTTAGGGGACGGCAGGGGATGGCTATTTAAAAAATATAATTTTTTAAAAATATTCATATGATATAATTGATAAGGCAATCATCATATTCATCATAGAACATTAGCAAATAATATTGGAGTTCAATTGATATTTTCATTTTATAGAAAGCGACAAAAAAATAAAGTTTTAGCAAAATTTAATTGCATTCATTGACAAAACACAATGTATTATATAAATATTACATCAAAATCCCCAAAGGCTGCAATTTTCAACTAGAAAATGAAAAATATGTATTAATATTAATATGCAGCTGTCCCTAATCAGCCTTCCCTAGTACTGCATCAAAATTGGAGTTTTAATCACTTGCTTTTCCTTTAGCTGTTCATAATTCACAACACAAATGAGTTCTTTTGTTTTGAATGCTTTATTGTTGTTTTTAGGTTGAGATTGTTTGCAAAGGGGTGTGGGGACCCTTGTACCTTGCCCCCACATTCACCCCATCCGGCCATCCCTTTAATTTTTTTTTTTTTAGTTTTTCTTTAAGAAAAAACAACTTAAAGTTGCTTGTGCTTCAGGAGATGGCTAGCCGTTTCCAAGACATCAAGGTGTCCCCTGCCCGTTTCAAGGACAGCTAGGCACCCCTAGTCATTTCCACCTGTTCTGCAACTGTACAAGATATGTTTCTGATTCTTTTGTTATTTTTGGGGATGGTGAGGGACGTTTCAGAGGCATCCCTGCAACCCCTGGATGTTGTTGACCTGGGGCGGCCTGATTTTGGTCGGGTATGTGTGCCTGGCTAACATAGGAGGCCACAGTAAATTACTTCCAGCTGTAGTGAGATCAATCAAATCTCTAAGAAATAAGAATTTTCCGTCTAGATGGCTGTATGGCTGTGTTGGAAAATGAGAGAGCTGACCAACTTTATTATTGAGATTAATAATTTTTCATATTTTTATTATTATAGCATTGTAAAAGATTAAAAGTGAAATTATAATCATAAAATAATATGTATTATTATAAGTTTATATTATTACAATAATAATTTATATTCAAGTTTATATTAAGTGATAATTTAATACTTAATTCTTGTTATTGGGTTGCAAATCCATACATATATGATTTTATTGTTTTTTGTATGAACGAACCCAAAACAAACCGGCCCAATAATTGTTCCCCTTACCTACCTGCCAAACTCCTGTGCATGGACCCAAACCTCAACCCTTAACCAAGTTTATTTTCATTATGACACCCATAAATGTCATACATTTTTTCCTTATCTGCCCGCCAAACTCCTGTGCATGAACCCAAACTTGAACCTGTAACTTAGTATTTTTTTATCATAACGCCCATAAACATTATGCATTTCTCATTGTGGGAATTGTATTTGAGCCAGGATTTTGGCATCACTATCTGTTTTGTTTTCTTTGGTAGTCACAAATTAATGTCTATAATATCTTTGAACTGGAAAATTTAATGGCCCAAAAGTCAGAACATATGATCCATTATGCTGTTCCCAACCAAAAAGAAACAACAGTCTAATGTCTGGATGCTGTTTGACTTAGAATATACTTACCAGTTGCATTTGCTGATTAGAGACAGCTATATATTTTTATCTTTTTGTCATTTTATAGTTGGAACTTGGAGCCTTTTGGCATTTTGTTACGATTCCTATATAATATGTACAGACATTGACAATGAAAGCATTTATGTTTTTTTAATTTGTTTGTCAATACTCATGTGAAATCTCAATTCTAGTCTAATATTATGTATTAAGCTTCTACAATGTCATGTTATGTATTAATCTTCTACAATGTCTTTGATGAATGCTTTATCAACGTATTGATATTAATATTTGAAATTTCTCTATATTTTTAAACATTTTCCTATTTTTTAATAGCCGTCCCCTAAAAATGGCCAAAAAGTACCCCCCGTACTGGAAAAACGTCCTGTCAGCCCCGTCCCTGAAGCTTGGGGGAGCATAGAATATAAATGCTTCAAGTGCACGCAAAGAGAAATGGTTTGGTTGCTCATTATCCCTCTCTTACCTCTGTCTATACATGTTTACGTGAGAGACTGTCACTCATGAGATGATGCTCTGTTGCTGTTAGAGAAGCGATCTTGGTGATTAAATCAAGGTGAAAAACATAGATGTCTTGGTCTTGGAGTATTACAGTAGTCACAAAACAAATGAACGGAAAACAACTAGCTTTAGTAATTCAATTTTGCTGCCAGTTAAAACTTTCTTAAGTCAAAATGAGATAAAATAAAAAATTATACACAATATCAATAAACAAGTCAAACTTTACAGCCTAAAGAGATTAGAAAATTCTTAATCTTAAACTAAAAACAACTTTAATTTGACATCTGGTTGGCCATTAGTCATTCACGGAAAACATTGGCGTAAATATTTTTTTGTGGTGGGAACATTCTTTGTACTACTCACAATGATTATGTTCTTGGAAAATGAGTTTGTGCAGGAATTCTGGAATGTTTTCAGTGAAGGAGCAGGGGATGGGATGAAGGAATCCACTGCTGTACCTACTAACTTAAATACAGATAGAAATAACTTCAATTGGAATAAATCTATTTTTTTCTGTAATAAGACGAGAATTGAAGAACCACTAGAAGATACTATTGTTCTCAGCACACATAAAAGTATTAAATAAAAGAGCTGTACAAAATTACTTCAGACTTACTGCTATATCAGAGCTACAGTTGTATGATCAAGAAGAGTTCAATTACAATATGGATGGGGTGAAGGAATCCACTTCTGTACCTACTAACTTAAACGCAGACAGAAACAACTTCAATTGGTTTTTTCTGTAATAAAGATGAGAATTGAAGAACCACTAGAAGATACTATTGTTCTTAGCACACATAAAAGTATTAAATAAAAAAGCTGTACAAAATTACTGCAGACTTACTGCTATATCAGAGCTACAGTTGTATGATCAAGAAGAGTTCAATTACAATATATTGCTTCCAGGAAATTTTCTGTTTTTTCAGATTGATTATGCATTTATTGCTAAATTGAATGTTTTTTCCTTTGCCAGCATTGGTCTTGATACTTTATGATCAAGATTTAATTTCATTCTACATTGTATTTGAGTCCAATTTCACCTGTCCAACTCTAGTGCCGTCCTATGATTTGTTTGTTTAGCCTTATATTACTTACTTTGAAAGGAAATGGTATGTAATCAATGAACTGTCAAAGTTGAAATAAGATTAGGGCAGCTGCAGTCCATATATCTTGCAGCAATTAATTGATATTTATTTGGCAGACACATTTGGATATAAATACTTCTTTTTTTGACTTATGTTTCACACTTTTTGTGAAATGCAAGTTTAGTTTCATGATTCTGTGTCTATATATATATATATATATAATTTTTTTTTCTGGATGTGATCCATGTTACTCTATTCTAGTTTTTGATTTTACATTTCTTTTGCAGAGACAATTAAGTTTCCTTCCATGCTTGCTAAATGAATATACTGAAAAATATTTTGATGGGAAAGTTATATTACTCTTTTCTAGAATTTGTTTTTGGTTTGAATTAATGCTCCAAATGTTTGTTGTATCTTCCTCACAGAAACGCTTTTTTTTTTCTTAAATTTTTCTTGAAGAGTCAAAATCATTATCGTCTCTTGGCACTGGTGAAAAGCAAGCTAGCAGTGTGAGTGAAGAGTTTCAGATTTCTGAAGTAGAGCAACCATATAAAGATCGTTCCTGTGTGGATATTGTGGAACTGAAGTCCGCAGATGGTAATAAAGTTTCCAACATCTCCAGGCCAGTAATTGTTCCCATAGAACTTGAAGGTATAATCTGTATTTGAAGGAAAAAAATAGCTTGATAATGATAAAATGTATCATATAATTTCTAATTGTAACATTGAGGCTGCAGAGATAAGATATGACTATTGTTCTCTGAACAATTTGTAACAATAGGATATACCGAGACTATTTGTTCAAATGGTTCAGAAAGGTTTATGCAGAGATTAAGCTTTGATGTAGAAATTTAGTTTCATGGAGCACATGTATTAGGCCTATTGTGTACAGGATTCGTTTAGTGCTTTATGCCCTTTAGTGCTATTAATATGTGTAAGTGAAGGATCATCACATATTGGTTCTTGATTTGATTGTTTCAAAAACAATTACAGGGACGCTCATTCCAGACAATGATAGGGGATGTGAAGAGTACTTAAATGAAAGGGAAAGAAAGTTCATTGAAAATAATCAAGCATCTCCTTTGAAGATGTTGGTGGGGTCTCAAGATCATGATGACTCGACCTACACAGAATTCAATGAACATTCTTATACTGGATTGTTGATAGAAGATAATTCCCATAAAGATAAGCATCTACATAGCTCAAGTGGTTGGAACCAAAGGGAAAAAGGAACTGGTCCCTCAAGATCTTCTCTTTCTTCAACTGGGCAGGAAAAAAACTTGCCATACACATCTGTGGTAAGTCAAATAACGCACATCCTAGCTAACCCTATCTCATGGCTGCTTTATGAATGGTTGCTCATACTCAGTACACATTGCTGGTATTTTCTTTAGGAATCTTAGAATGAATTAAGGTGGAGCACATAATAGTGGTTAAATGTTTAAAATGAGGATTATGTCTCTTATTACCACAGAAGTATTTCAGACATATTTGTTTTTCTGTTTATCTTACTCCATTTGTTTGAAGTTAGCTTTTAGTCTCACATGTAATTCTTTAAAAGCAGCTTTCTGTCATATATACTTGATGTAATTTTCTGTTCTATTGATATTCTTTTGTCACTTAAGGACATGGATACACTTTTCTTATATGTTTTTGGCTTGTTTTCCTGGTCCATCTGTTATATTCTTACCATCAAAATTCCTTAAATTCTAGTGCCCTACAGGTCGTATCTCCTTCAAGCTTTATGATTGGAACCCTGCAGAGTTTCCCCGTCGGCTTCGCCAACAAGTATGTTAAAGTTACTAGCAGGAATTTGATTATTGGTGGCATTGTTAAAGTCTTGATGCATTTATTCTTTAGTCTGTTGCAGGAACATTGTATTTCAAGGTTCAATTTTATGGCCAAGAGATGTGACATAAATTATCTTTTGACTATTATAATTTCATTCAGGGAAATAACATTAAATTGCATTTGACCAGATTTTGCAGTGGTTGGCTAACATGCCGATTGAGTTGGAGGGTTATATTCGGCCGGGATGTATCATTTTGACTTGTTTTATTGCATTACCACAGTATATGTGGGAAAAGGTAATTCTGATTATACCTTCTGATTTTAATTTTTGTGGTTACATGTAACCATGGTCCAAAGGAAGCCATTGATATGTGTATTAGTTTTATGCATAATTTGGATGCTTACTGCTTAATAAGCTGATAATAAAACCATTATAGGCAATACTTCTCGCAAATGTATCTAATCAAGTATCTGGTATCCTTTCCCCTGTTTGCTATCTTCAACTTGATGATATAAGATGAACATTGTCAAAAATTTTATGGTAGCTATTCTCCCATCATTATCACAGGGACTAAATTCATTGCATTCCTTTTTAGAGATGAACATGTATATTTGTTTGGAATGGTTGTAATCACGAGTCATGACCAGTGAGTGGGCTGTGTACTTCTCGGCTTTGTAATATCTGAGAGCAGATGTTGTGATAAATTTACTTTGTTTGAATTGCTTAGAATAATTTTCTTTTGTTGGACTGGCATAAATTCTTGTCTCAAGCATTGGAGAAATCTTAAACTGTGAAGTAATGCATTGCATCTATTAGTTATAATTGGGCTACATTTTGAATTGCAAATGATTGTTTTCCTTTTATTTTTGTAGTTGACATTAGTTCATTCTTAACATGTTGGCACTTTTTAAAACATAAAAATGCCAACACATCTAGGAGACGCTCTCCTTATATATTCATTATAATAGCATTTGTGTTCTCTTTGTAAAATACTTGTAGGGTTTGTTCTTTTGTTCTCATCTTTTTTAATCTATTAGCGTGTATCTATCTAAATGTTAGTATTTGAAATTTTGATCCTTTCTACATTAATCTATTATACGTTCTAGAATTGTGCACCTGCTAATATTTTCCACTGTTTTGATTTGAGCAATAATAATAGGTTGATCTTTTTGCCCTTTGTTTTTGCTTGTTTCATGCATTTGAATTTATATCTTCCGTGTTGGCTTTTCCTCAGTTGTCTGCAGATGCAACAAGCTATATATGTAGTCTTCTAAGTGGCTCTGAAAGCATCTTATCAGGCAGGGGCAACATGCTTGTTTATTTGAACAACATAGTTATGCAAATTGAAAATGGTAAAATACAAAACTTACCATGTTTTCTAATTTTATCTGTTAGCATGTTAAATTTTTACACTTAGGAATTTTTGATGACACCATTTTATATGCATTGAGATGCATGGTGTAATTAGATAGCAATAATTTGTACTTGCAAAGTAGACTATACAAGGGGTTTCAAGTTGCATTTATGATCGTTTTGTTATATTAATTCTTAGTTTTTGGGTGTACCCCTCCTTAGTCCCTAAGACCATATTAGTACAGTATGGGTGTCATTAGTGTTAGTATACAGATTTGTCCTTCGGAAAGGAATGTAAATAATGACTCAATATACCCGGAAAGAAGAACAAAACGTACTAACAGTTGGATGAGTTATCATTGGTTGATAACCTTCCTTTGAATTCAAAGGTACAGCTCCTTTCTAGAATGATTTACAATGAATTATATAACAGACTATGTCTTTCACCAGAAGACATGAAGGATAAGCTAACATTCATCCATAGACATGGATTGAATGCGATTATCAGATATTCAACTAAAGAATAAGAGAAAAACTAGATAACAGCCTCAAGACCATCCATCAAGTCTTTCACAAAACAGAAGAAGTAAGAGGAACTAAATAATTTATTCAGTGGATGATGAGTTTATGAACTGATTGATTCACAATCACATAAGTACTTGACATAATAACACAAAACTGTATTCAAAATAGGGAGAAAAGACTGCATAATCAATTTCAACCAGGAAATAAATACTCAGACCTCAAGATCTGACATAAATATACTCCTCTTTATTCTGAAAACATAACAAAATAACCACAAGATTACTTGTCTCTGTCATTACAATCAAGTTGCCAAAAGATAAAAATAAAATGCTCTCTGTATCCTTCTGTTACAATAAAATTAGAAAATGACTCTACTCCTCCCTGTAGCCGACTGACTCCCAGAGAAAGAAGAACCCCTACCTGCTCAATGCTTTTACAATATATAGAATTGGTGGGCACATTGCTCGGTTACCATAACTGATTCTTTCTTTTTAAAATCTTTTTATGCTTGTTCCTCTCTTTAGAAGATTTCATATATTCTTCTTGATTACGGGTTCTCTCATGTGAATACTTGTATCTCATTAATTATTATGAAAGTAGAATCATTTAATTAGGGAGCAAATGCCAAATGTCACTATGTAGAATTTCTGACTTCCTAAAAATAAGCCATCATCTCCCACCCTTGTGGAGTCTTTGTATATATGTCTACAAAGTATTCCCTAATGAATTATTAGGATCACATCATAATGATAAGATATTTTGTGATGTTTAGGAAAGTATTTTCATGCCAAGTGACTTCTAGATGTCATTCTTCTATAATTACACTCCACCGAAATCAGTATTTTTCCTGACAGAGAAATTAGGTTTCCATGCGGGGGGCATAACTTATTTTTCCACTGTTGGATCGACCTAAGTTTTGGATATGTTTTCCAAAACCTAGCTTGCTACAGTCTGACCAGAGCGATTTCCAAATTAATATCTGAGGCAAAAGATACAGGCTATTGTTTGAGGGTATATATGACTGTCATAAATCAGACTTGCTGAAATATTGTTCTCAGTGACTTGCACATCTTTTGCTTTTAAATACATTGTGCCATAACTTTGCTATTTGCATGATTTTAGAAGAAACTCAGAGAGTGGAATTAAATGATCTGAGTTAGAGCCACGAATTTATTCACGAGGCAAAATATGACAACCTTGTTGTGTACTCACCTCTGCAGTGATACCATTTTCTGCATTCTTGACTATCTCAAATGAAACTTTGTAGAACCATTACCCAAATGAGCTTGTTCTCCCTCATACGCTTTGTAATAGAAACTTTGAATCTTATATGAACTTAAAATTAATCTCCTTTAATTGATATGGTATAGACAAGATCGTTGAAATCCAGTTGGGAAGGTACACATTGATTCTTAAACCCGGACTCACAACTTGGAGCTCTGAAACTAAATCACCAAACTACTAAGAGGCCAGTCATTATCACCGAAGCATGGCATCATTTTGAGACTCTTGAATCTTTGAATCTTCACATATGAATTTGCATTTTCATGCGGATTTCCCAATTTAAGCTTTGAACATAAAACTGTATGCTCCAGTATTCTGAACTTTAATTCTTGCATCCAAACTGTGAACTTTGATGTTTAAACTGTGGACCTCGAATTCTGCATATCAGAATGTGACTTGAACCTTAAATTTGAACTGGTAGCTTTGAACTTTCGCATTCTGGACTGAGCTTTGAAATTGGCTTTGAACTGAACTTGAACTCTCTGAATTTGCAAGTTCGATTTTGAACTTTGAACTTTGCAAACTGCATTTCGAACTTTGAACTTTGAACCTTGAGGTTCTAAGTTCAAGTTCAACACATCCTTGAATGCTGCCCTTTCATAAATTACACTTTACCAAAGCATCATTAGCAATAAAAATCAGTAAGATATCAAGACAATTTAGGAACTTTTCTCATGGGGCTGATTTTTAAAAGTTCAAAATTTGTGGTGTTGGAAGCAAGCCAACAATTAGCATTCCAGGTACTCCTCATTCATCTCAAATTCCAGGCCCCTGTTGTGTATTTGAGCTGTTGTGGACTGTAAAAGATAAATAAAATGAAAGCACTGATTTAAAAAAAAAATGTAAAAATGCACAAAAAACATTAATTCCCAAAGTCATCAAGTTAAAGGTTGTAGGTCAAAAAAAATTATATTCAAGCTTTTTGTTCACTAATGACAAATAACATGTGATGAAAGCAGGAACTTCAAACCTGTCTGCCATAAATCACCATAGAATCAACAAAATTAAAATTTACTAAACCAGTCAAGAAAAAACATTTTTGTTGCTGATTTTTCTTCACACAAGGTCTATAAAATCTAATATACTCTGCTAGAAACCATTTTATAGATTTGCTTCTGGCTCTGGAAAATACCTGTGCTCTCTAATACATTTACAAATAAATCACTGATTTTATCTCTATATCACTTCCTTATTTTTAGGCTAAAACACTTTTAATACTACCATTTCCACAGCAAGAGAAGCATTTAGTTTGCTTCTAATTATTTTATTTTGGTTAATTATTTGTAAATTAAAAATGAGGTCTGAAGTGTAACAGTAAGGCTATTACCCTACTAATATTAATTGAACCTAATCATTATCCTAGAGTGGATGGATCTATGTATGTTGTACCCAATGTGAAACTCAATCATGTTACATTACTTGTTTTTTGTTATCAGTTTGTCATCAGTTATGTGTCAAATCTAAATCCATAGTTGTTTCTAGTTGATTGAGAAAGGTGTCATGTCTTGGACCACTCTGTCAAACTAACAGTTTTTGTAGATTGATTGTGGCCACATATGGTTTGAGGGTGAGATGAATTAATTTCAAATGATGATTACTATAACTCACAAGCTACAAGAGAATGTAATGGCAAATTAAAAGAAAGAAAATAAGACTAAGTAAATTCTTTTAAAGGTGATAACAGCTCCAGAAAGCATAGAATTTAATTCAGATCATAGTAAGAGGGTGAAGAAATGATAATTCAAGCAAATTTGAGAAGGAAGGGAAGGGGTAATACTTCTAAGATAAAGCTGTGATTTATTTGAGTACAACATGGGAAAAGACCAAGGGTCATTTGCTAATCAGCAAATATAGTGGTGATTAAAATAATTTATAAGAAAATCTTGCCGAAGTTAAAGTGAATCAAATGCATAGTTAATTGCTTTTGAAGTAGGCAATCTGCCAATAAAAGTCACACCCAGGGAATGCATGAAATCAGCACACTATATGTATTCTTTTGTCAGCCCACAAATTACTCTGTTACTAAATAAAATCATGCCTCAGATTAAGTTCTAAACTGATACAGCACACCTTCTGATTCTTGTCATTTTCTGAAATTTGCAGTGGAAGAGATAATGTTGTGCCAATGTTAAGAGTTTTTATGACATGAGGTGGCAGTCTAGTCAGCTAGGATTAAGAGACATCACAAACTGGTGGCCAGCATAAGTGAATAGAGCCAAGAGTGATCAGGATAAGACAAAAGAGTTACATTGATCAGCAAAATGAGTCAGTTAAGTAGTGACTGAAGTTAGAAGTCATGCCTGATAAAGGAAATGACACTTCTTGAAGAGTTTTGTTTTCCAAGAGGTTGTAAAAGTGACAAAATCATGCCCTAGTATTTCTGTCTCAGATTCATGTCAGTGCAAGGGAATGCTATGGTCAGTCTAAAATAATCACCTCTTTGAATGATCATCATGGGCACATATCCTCTACTGTAGGTCTGATTCATAGAAGTTGATCATGGAGAAGTCTAGAAACAAAATAGTTCTCAGATTTAGAGCATACAAAATTGTGATTTTCAGTGAAGATTTGCTGCAACTAAGAAGAAATATATATAGAGTTGTGGATTTCAATGAGGAACGAATGAGAGTTTGTCCAGATATCAAAGCGTCAAGAGCTTGCCAAAGTTTTGGGGTGTTTTAGATGGTTTGCTAAATTTCAAAAGATAGAGGTTCCGTAATGAAAGCTTCATCAAAAACATCCACAAAGCTACATTTGCAAAAGGTCTTTTAGGTGGTTTGTTAAATTTCATCAGGTAGAGCATATTCTAAATTTTACAATTTTTTGACCAATGCCTGCGCCATTTTTGGTTTTCTGAGTTTTTAAGTGCCCTCCATTTATTATGTTGAGTTGGTTATTGTTATTTATCTATTCATGCAAAATATATAACCATTAAAAAAGTTAAAATGATTGTAATTGTTACTTCAAATAGTGATCACATGTTGTAAAATTAGAATTAGTGGTTGAGATAATTTATTAATTTGTAATTAAGTTTGTAACTCATACAAGTAGTTGTAGCTAGGGTTGAAATCTAGTCAATTTATTTCATTTATTTTTATGTAGCAGCTTTCTGAATAGTATAAATACATGCCTATTTGCACTTCGATTATTGATCCTAATTCTCATGTTTGTATATTGTTGAAATAACTGTTCATTGAGTATTATTGTTATCTAGAATTTATTACTTTCTCAATGAAATTTATTATGCCTATCTTGCTATAAATATTTATTGAGATCACATTTTGTTTGCTAAGAGTTAAATTGTTCTGGTGAATATAAAAGCCTTGTATTCAAGGTTAACTTAAAGGTGTACATTGTGGCTCCGTATCAAGTCTTGCATTTAATTTAGCACAATGTTCGTGTTTATATGTAGCCCATCCAAATCTGTATATATAATTACATTGTTCAGTCTCTAAATTTAGTGAAGCAATGCTAGTGTAAAGCTGTAAAGGTTTCTTTCAGTCAAAAAGCCCACAAATCTCTTACCTAGTGCTTATCTGCTGCATGGCTTTTTGCCTTAGGTTAATAAAACAAGAAGACGGGCTTTTCTTTAGATTGTCTGTATTGCATACTCAAAATTATCCCACAAAACAATGTAAGTTTTGTAAATAAGGAAGTGCATGTCGTGTGTTAAGGTGAGTTTTGATTTTATTGGAAGTTTCCCTTCTAATTCGAAGAGTACTTATATTATACATTTGTTTTGTTTTGTCAGCGAAAGGTGCAAATTGAAATTCTGACAACCTACTTGGCTCTGATAAATACTTATCTATAAAGGATCTCTTATCTGCAATCTAATACATATCATACTGATGATGGATAATTAGTGTGAAATGAAGCATCAATGGTTAAGTATTCTTTCACAGGAGTCTTTCTTAGAAGCCTTATTTCTATATGACAGTTAAGTTGAATCCATAATGTAATGTCCCTTCTTATTCTCCTTCTATAATTTCCTGCAAAACCGACGTCAGTACAAAATATCACACAATATTTATATGATTCATACTCTACTCTAAGTTAGTAAGGGGAAATTTGATCCTTAAGGCTGCCTCTAGGTCAGGCTTCATAGAATTCCCGGCTTGAGGGACATTTGCTCCACTCTAAGCAATCGGGCTATCGACACGTCATCCCTAGAGCACTGCCCATAAGAATCTCTTGGAAGCAAGCTTAATGCATTCCAAGCCTACGCATATGCATATGACTGGTCTTCAGTATATATACTGTTTATGAGATTATAACAATCTCAGCTTTGGCAACAGGATTATACCAATCTCTAATTGCCATCAATTATAGATTGGAAACGGGGTCAGATCAACCTCGAATTTACATCCATCTTAAATAGGCAACGGGGCTATACCAACCTCGAATTGCCATTAATCACAAATAGGCAATGGGGCTATACCAACCTCGAATTGCCATTAATCACAAATGGGCAACGGGGCTATACCAACCTCGAATTGCCATTAATCACAAATGAGCAACGAGGCTATATCAACCTCGAATTGCCATTACTTTGATCTCTATATAGCTCAGGACGAATATAAGATTCATATGTACGGCTACTAGACGGAAAATGAATATAAAATTAATTATCAACAATTGTATAACATTGATTTCATTATCTACATAAGAAATGTCAAAATAGTATGTTCATTAATATAAATCAGAAATGTTACCAAAATATATATATAATTAAAATATATATATATCTATATATTTTAATTAATTCTTAAATATATATATATAATTTAATTAAAACTAATTCATATATATATATAAATTTCTATATAAATGAAAATATATAAATGTCCATATCTATATATATAAATATATTATATTTCATTTATATTCAATAATCTATAATCATAAGAATCTATTATTAAATGATTTCATTTTTTATAATCATATAACTCTATGTATATATAATGCATTGGTTATATATATGTTTATTTCTTGATATATTAATTTCTTATTTACTAATATATATTAGTTATTTTATGTCTAGCTATATAATATGAGTTCACCTCATAATATAATATTCATGTACTTATTGCTGAAATCTTATTACATGCAAATTCTAGAAATAAATATATTAATGTCTTAATTCAAAAAGGAAAGTATACGTACCTTAGAAGTGGAGAATCCTTAATTTATTTGTCTTTGCTGCTTATGTGTAATGTCTCTTTTTCTTATTACATATTTTTCTATTATCAATATTATATTTGCATACTCACATTTTATAATGAAAAGGAGGGGGCATTGAATTACATATATCCAATATTGATTCAATCCTTATGCTGTTCACATCCTTTCCAGAGGATGCGTTTGTCTTTTATTATTCTGCTGTGTCCATACTTTAAATTCCATGTGTCTTCCCATGTTATTATATTATGTCTGCCCTATATGATTCTCCTCTATTTTTTACTTGTATTGTTTTCTTCCAACTTATATACGTATACATAGGTTATGTCTCTTCACATTGTGTGAAACGATGCCAACTAACCTGCCAGCGTGGACACAATTCTTTTATAAATTTTCAGTGGTCCGAGTTCCTTAAAGAATCGTCAATGGTATTATAATTGATGTTGACGATATTATGATTATTATTTATTAATAATATTAATAATATTATTTATTAAACAATATTATTATTAATATTATTAAAATTATTAATATATTATTAATAATATTATGTATGTGATTATTATTAATAGTTAAATAATAATAATATTAATGTTTTAATTTATAAATTAATATATATCATTATTATTAAATGATTATTTTTAATGATTAAATGATAATGTTATTTAATTTAATAATGGCAACATTAGGGATGATATTATATATATTTCAAATTCACGTCATGATAATATTTTATATATTAACATTAATATATTATTTTGATTTTATTATTTGTTTACTTATTATTTAATTATTACTCCATTATTCTAATGTCGTATTTATTTATTTATTTTATATTTAATTTTATTATTATTAATTCTATCTCAGGGAAGGGGACATTACACATAATTAGTTGATTGGACTAACTAACATACTCAGATTAGGACCAGTCCTGGAATAATAAGCTAATTCAATATTCATGCATATCAATACACACATTTCTTGTGCATATCCATTTATCTTTCACTTCATATATCTTGGATATATATTGGAATCATTCACTGAGCATGAAATGATTAAAAGCCCCTTTATGTAAGTAGTGGTAATGATATGGTACAATGTATGTTTCCAATCTTACTTCTGATATGATTATAATTATGGTGGGGGTGTATCCAACTTGCAGACACCCTAAATGTGATTCTTAATGGCTAGATTTTGTTAGCTCAATTTTTTGGAAAAAAATCATTAGGCAGCTATGTTCTACGATTAATTTCATAATTCACTTGTGATTTGGTGTAATATATATTTTGGAATCTCAAAGGCTAAAATACATAAAAATGATTGCAAAAATGCACCTTAAATGTATCTTACCCTTTCTTCTTTTTGGTTGAAATAAAAAGTGAGTTACCTTTGAGCAACGCCATACACATAAACCATGAAAATATTATGGTTCTCATCTTTGATATCCATTCAGTCCAAATTTAGTTGGTCTCGGACTTCTCGTGTGGGATTGCTTAAAGAGCATTGCAATAGTCGGGTGTTTTTTCAGGTCAAATCTAACATGCAGTAAAGTTCTATATATAAAATCCCGTGATTGAATCATTAAGTGTCATTTGACCGCTCTGATTATTTGTATTATGCTTGTTTCTTAAGTGTTGCTTTATTTTTGGTTTCATTTAAACCTTCATTTTTTAACGAGGCATATGGTCAGACGAATGTCTTGTATAGTTTGTAAGACAATTATTTGTGTGGTTTATTGGCTATAGGTGAAGCATCCTTGGTGAATACCAAGATCAATCAGCGTGTTCCACAGCTTTATTCAGTCCACCCTGTTTTCATTGAGGCTGGGCAACCTATTGAAATTATTGCCTGCGGAAAAAATCTCTTTCAATCAAAATTTCGGTATGTTATCCAACTGGAGTATAGAATACTTGCTTTTTATTTAAAGATCTAATTTGGATTGATCTATGGGGGTCCATCTCGCTAGTTATATTTCTTGCTTTTTATCTTTCAAGATTTATCTTCTTATGTTATTTATTAAAATTGAGTGCATTATACCTTGAGTTTTGTGAGCCTAGGCAGTGCTTCAGATTTGGTTCTGTGAGAAGTTTTAAAGAATTAAATGTCTCATCACATTTTTAAGTTGATCATATGATTTTATAAAATGAGATTTATATGACTGTGCATACTTGCTTATCTTAAATCTATATATACCTCGTTAGTAAGAGAGACTGCATTTGTTAATTTGTTGGAATTTATTTACATTTTGTCAAAGTTGAGTACATTATACCTTGACTTTTGTGAGCCTAGGCAGTGCTTCAGATTTGGTTCTGTGAAAAGTTTTAAAGAATTAAATGTCTCATCACATTTTTAAGTTGATCATATGATTTTATAAAATAAGATTTATATGACTGTGCATACTTGCTTATCTTAGATCTATATATACCTCGTTAGTAAGAGAGACTGTATTTGTTGATTTGTTTGAATTTATTTACATTCTGTCAAAGTTAAGGGACTACAGTTATGTCACTATTTGGAACAAATTTGATCCCGTGCTTCACTAAACTGTTGATGTAATTCAAGCTTTAGATTGGGCAAATTGAATGGTAAAATGACTTCCATGATGCAGATTTATTTTTAACTTGGCAGCTCCAGGCTTTTACTTTTTATTAGAAAACAACGGGATGGTATAACACATAAAGCATTACTCGCCCTTCTATGAGCACACTGTTCTTATGGATTCACAGGAACACAACTCAATAAATTTTTTTTTTCTTTTTTTGTCTCTTTTAAAGTCCTTGAAAGATGGATTTTGAGCAAATGGTGACTTTTGGAGATTGTTGGGGATGTTATTAAGGCACCCCTTTGTTCCCAAAGCAAAGGAAAAATAGGGGCCACATGCCTTGCTGCACACTTGGCAACAATGAAATTGTAAATTTAAACACCTGACAACAAGGAAATTATTATTATGTCATTGAAAGAACTGAAACCTCAACATTAGGTATTTATGTTGACACTCTCAAATCACAGACTTTATAAAATGCTTGTTGCAAGGGGCTAATAAATGTAAACATTGCATGCTTTAAAATGCATGACTCGAACGCCCTTAAGAAGTTAAGATAATGACCTAATTTATTTTGTTTTAACATATGACTATAGAAATGACATTCAGCATATATATGTATTGCTCTTGCTTGACCTGAATTTTGAGGGGGAACTGTCAAATGCCTTGTTAATAAAGTACAAAATTAGTGATGGTTGGTTGATGATTGTGAGTGCCAAGTGTCATGCATTTTATTGAACGCAATTTGGTGATAGTCTTCCTTTGGCATGGAATTGTTGGATTTTGATTACCAAAATCAGGTGGATTATACATGATTTTTTTTATTTGAGGTATCTTGTATTTTCCATAATTTTTAGGTATCATGACAGGTTGATTTATAAACATGTAGTAAAGATTGAGCTAGTTTTTTTTACCACACCCTATAAGAATAATTATAATAGTCCAAGTTAGGGAAGATGATACTGTACAAATTGTGGAAACATTGTAACATCAAATTGAATCTATAGAAAGTCAATCCCGGAACATGAAAAGATTGTTGAAAAAGGGCACCTCTTAGTCAAGTCAAAATAGGCCATCATAGTAATTTGACTCAATTGCTAATTAAAACAAAAAAGCCCAGGTGATGTAGAGGAAATGGATGAAAACAGAAAAGAATTACAGATATAGCTGTCCTACCAAATGAGCCAAGGCCCGCTGCAACAATCCCTAACCTTTTTAAAAAAAATAATTATAGTGGATTAGAAAATCATTTGTTCAGGTATTGATATTTTCAGCAGATAGATCTGCTAAAAAAGACTGCTTTGTTTTCTCATTCATTGCCACACCTGCACTTCGCTATATAATTGTTAAACAATGTCCTTTCTGGAAGCAACTTTATGCTCCTTTTAGCTGGAAAACAGAACTTCTGAATGTTCCAACAGAATTGGAGGTGCAATCAATCTGGCTAAATGTTCTTTCTTACTAGAAATTGAAGGGAAGGAAACCTATACCAGGGGAAATATGCATTGCACTTATCCTTTGTGTTTTGAGAAGATACAAGAAAATGGTTCTTCTCTAAACAAGCATCAAACTGAGAGATAGTATTTGTTCTCTTTTCATTAGCTCTGACATTGCCTGTAGGATTGAAGAGAACAGATTGCAGAGCAATGAAAGGTTTTGCTAACACATAATAAAAAATGAGAACAATAAAGTAATTTCAATATTTTATGTGGAGATAAATTACAAAGCATATAATGGCTTATATGAGATCTTTCTTGATCTGAATATCGTGTCCAAGTTGCCATTTTTCAGTTGAGAACATGCCTATAAGATTCATAGACATGACTTCAATTGGTTTCATTGTCATAAAGTTTGTACTTTTGCACGAGTTGTTTTTGTGATGATTTGAATCATTGCAGAGATGTCTCAGAAGATGGGTGCAGATGACAGATTGAAGTAGAAAATCAAGTTTGATGAAATCACTGGTTTCAAGCGGTGGCAAAGTGTCTCAACTGTTCAATTAAAAATTGTCTAGGTGAGAGTATATCAGTTGCTACTGTCTAATATCACCAATGAGGAACCTATCAAAATTATGTAACTGCCTAGGTGAGAGTATATCAGCAGCTACTAACATAATCTCAATCAACAAGAGATATTATGTCAAAAATCGCATGAGATCAGCACTGTTTTCCAATATAAAAAATTACGTCTCCTTGGATTTCTCTTCCGCATTCATGGTCAAAATGATCATCTTTGTCAGATCTTGCATTGCGCGTCAAAAATACTTCCTAATCCACCATATAGGGAAAGCTGAAATGGGCACACCATCAAAATTACCAAACTTGGACATTTCAAACCTCTGAAGTAACATTTTGCTCCAGCATCAGAACTAGCATCCCCTCCGCTTCCCCCCCAAGCACCTCCAGTGTTGTCAAGGCTCCATTTTGAATGAGAGGCTCTGTGAGCACCTGCCTTGGACTGTGGATGGTAGACTGAGCAAAATGCTTACTATTGCTCCAGTTTTTACCCTTCCACTATTTCTCCAAGGTAATTTTGTTCTCTCAGTCTGATGAGTGTCCCTCTGAATGATCTATTTCTATTTTATGTTGCATTTTGTGTTTTTTAGTTGCTACAAATATGATCAACTGTTTGTGTCCTTTAGGATACACAGTGTTTACAAGGTTGAAAAACAATAATTTGTAAGTATATGAGTTTTAGGAGAGTATATCCAGTACTTTACAGATCATTTTTTTCCCCTCATACCACCTTCAATTACTTGACTATGCATTTGACAATCTAACGACCCAACTATATGATAACATAAGTATTGCATATGATAAACAGAAACATAACACGCTAGCATTACATTATATAATCCTAACGCAAACAACATGTGTATCACTGCACTGACCACAAAAACATTATATTACTACTTTTGGATCATAATATCCAACAATGGAAAAGGCTCAAGAGCTATAAAATCATAAATGTGCCAATGAGAAAATGCACAACAATAGTTAACTTATAATTCTAAGAATAGATAAAAAAAAATGTTGTGCTACATTTGGGCTACAAATATTAAAAGGGCCTCTGATTTTGAGTTATTCTATACAACAAGTTGAAACAAATTCAATGAGATCCCATCTAATCCCTCCTGCACCTTGTCATCAACTTCAAGTTTTTTGGAATCTTCAGTTTCCACATTCCTATGTGTGGTTGGAGTTTGATTCTTCTCCGAGAAGAGAAGTTTACGACCTGTGAGCCTTCTTCCTTCATGTGGCATTGCTCCGTCAGGCTTTCGCCCATTGCAAAAGGGCAAACAACTTTGCCGCGCTGGGTCCGATAATCCATAGTATTCATATCACTCTACCACGGGTATATCGCTAAAGTATCACCCTGCAGAATAATGAAGAGAAATCTCGCTCGTATAGGTAGGCTAGGCTAAAGGAAGGAGAGAGAGGAAACTGTAGCAGCTATACGAGCACTGAAGGAGGGGAGATGGATTCACACGGTGAGGCACAGTATTCACTTGCGAGGCCAGGAGTCTATTGATCTTGAAGCCTACAGGGTGTTATGAACTACAACTAGCTTCTTCGCTTATGTAGAGGTAAGCTTATTCCTCTTGACTAAGTAGATGAAGTAGGTGAACCAATTCCTCTATGTGGAGAGAAAATACTTTGAGAACAGGTGAATTACAAGCTATGTCAACTTGGCTATGAGCTTCAAATGCCATGTCTCAATAGGGTCTGTTTGAGAAAGTAGCCCTTTTTAGTTAGGAGTTAATGCTTTTGATTTGGAGCTATGAACTGGTGAGGTCACAAATGGGGGACCTCATCCTTGATATAAACACTCAACAATAACAACCCAACGAGGTTGAAACTTGATGGCAAGAACAACACAACTTAATCATCTCACTAAGCCAATTTTGGCTAGGAAGAGTAATCCTATTTACTTTTTCCTTTGATTTGTCGAATGTACAACCTTAAAGATTGACAAGTTGAATCCACTAATTCAGTTTGGATGCATCCTCAGCGGTGTCCATCTTGCAAGGACCTTCATAAATCCCTCCTTTACCTCATTATTATTATTAGGAGTACTTCCATTAGACTTGGGTGCACACTAGTTGGGTTTAAGACAAGGTTAGCCCTAGGTTCCTAGAAGGGGATGGCAGGGGAGGAGGGATGGGTTTCTGGGATGTCGATTTTTTTTGCCAATTTTGGGGATGGCAAAGGGGATGGCTGTATAAATATAGGGAAATTTGAAATCTTCATATGAAAACAATGAACATGGATAAAGCATGCATATATACATTATAGAACCTTAACATACAATATTTGTGTTCAGGAATCATAATTCATTGTCAATACTCAATATGCATTTAGATTCAGAATTCATCGTCAAAACATTATTAATAAATAATAATTAATAAGTGATCCCACTAAACTATTTTCACATCATCATTCAACAACTGTGTGCATTCATATGCCTTTCCTTTGGCAAAAAATGGTTGCAGCTATATCCTCTTATTCCACATCTGTACATTTTTATTCCACAGCTTTCCGCTTTGTCTGATAGCTGTATGCTTTCATTCTACAGCTCTATGCAGTCATACTTTTGTTCATTTTACAGCTGTATGTTTGCCCATTGTTGGAAAAGAGTTATATTTGTATACTCATATTCTACAATTGTATGCTTTCTTTCTATGGATAGTAGTCACATTCCGGTTCATTTTACAGCCGACCTGCTCATTCTATTGTCATATGCAGTCCAAAAAAGTTCATTGTCAATTCTCATAAAGAAAATGTTTTTTCTTAATTTAAGTGAGTTTTTTTAATAAAAAATGGCTGCCTGGTTGGGGATGTCCGGCTGTCTTGGAGACAGCAAAGGACATTCCAGATGTCCCTTGACCATCTTGGGGATGGCCAATGAAAATGTGCAGATCAGGACGTCTGGGGGACATCCTTGGGACGGGATGGGGTTTCTCAAAACATGGGAGATGTTTGGCTGTCTTAGGAACAGCTAATCTCAGCCTAGATGTACCCAAAGGCCACACGTACAAGGTTGGCATTTCAGGGATATGTCCCTGGCTTGCTCTTGGATAGATGATGGCCTGACATCCCATTGGCCTGCAGATGTTGGGGAGGAGGGGGACATAAGGTGAAGGGAAAATGACATGTCCCCATGTTACATAGTCTTTTGGTCTAGGATGATTTGATGCCGATTTTTTGTTTATTCTTGTTCTTGGAATGGAATTTAAATGCCATATTGATTGATGCTTGAATTTGTTGAAGATAATTAAATACTAATAGTATTGATTGAATATGCTAAAGTTGATTGTCATAAATATTGAGTTTTTGGAGACAAATGATGTTGTACTTGTATAAATTGATTAATGGAGATATTGCTCATGGGAATATGGGCTATAATCTTAATTGAGCTGGGCCATCAGTCAATTTGAGGGTGAGATGAAATCATGATGCATTGAGTGATACAAGGCTCATTTGAGATAATTAACAGGCCAATGGATTAGCTGTGAGTGTTATTAAGGTAACTTATAATCACGGAGTAATTCAAAAATAATTGTAGTAAGTCATGGACGAAAGGGGGCGTAATTGAGATAGTTTATTGGCTGAATCCAGGGTTAGTTGAAGTGTCTAATTCATTGAAGCATTGAGTGAGTGAATGATCAGTTTAGAGAACTAGTGGCCCGATATTAAATTTAATGCTAGTTTAGGTAATACATCAGGCATTTATTTGGTTCAGCCTCAGTTGAGAAAACTCTTTGGACAAATGGAATCATTACTTGATATAACTTGTGAAGGATATTTAAATGTATATTGAATTGAACTTGGAAAACCATTGCACTCTTTTCATTTTGGCTAGATACAAGATGAAGTTGGTCGGACTCCTAAATTAGTTACACCAAATGTGGATGATCATTAAGGGAAGCTTGCCTTCAACATGGTTCAGCAATCAGCTATCTAGCCTGAAGCCGCCAGGTTTTGAGTGCAGGTATAATCTCCGTTGAGAGTAGAACTTTAATTAAGAGATACCTGTCTTATCAAAAATTTGAGCTTTGTGAGAGCTTCAACTTTGGACAATTTCAGACTTACCATTAGATTTTATGGTAGGCATCACTGATTCTCTTATAGATGCCTGATCATTTGTGTGTCAAAAAATTACATTATTTCCCAGGTATTGAATTCATATGTAGAAGCGAATGAATTAGAATTGACAGCGCCTCTCTAGTCACATGTCTTAGTGTTTAAATTTATATGGCAGTTACGAGTACAGTTGCACTGTGTTTTGCAGGTTTCTTCCAAATTTTTTTTATTATAGATTGATTTTCCCTTTTATTGGGATACTAACTGTATATAGGCAGTTCTATTTCACCATGTACACAATGTCAAATCATAAATGTGCTTATGTGACTGTGTTTAGTGTGTTTCTTAGCAACTCCATCAACCCTTGTTTTTTCATTATGGGTGTTCATATGATTTTGCATTCTCTAAGATTTTAGTATCTACAACTTCTCATAATTTAATGTTGTAATTTTTTCAATCTCTAAATGGAAATGTCTACTTTAATTTAAATGTTGAGTGCTAACCATAAAAGAAACATTTGACTTAGTCATTCTTGAGTAGGGACTTAAAGTTGTATTTCTCAGCACAAAAGCAGAGTGACCTCATGCTTTATGAAAGAATAAACAACATTTTTGTCGTGGTTAAATTTAAATGCTTTGCACTGAAAGAAAGTATTCTTGTTATGTTTTAGAAGAGCAATGATATTATCTTTTTAAGTTTTAGAAGGAGATACAAAACTTATTCACTTACACATAATAGCAGTTTTTTCAGTTTGTGGTTTCTCGTTTACATCCCCATTTACCTCTTGCTTACTATGGATATTGACATTGAAGGCAATATAATACCTCTTAAAGGCAGGTGTTACTTTCTTTATAATAATTGATTGCTGTGCAGGTTTCTTATCTCTTTTGGTGGAAGTTATCTACAACCCCACTCATGTGAAGCTATTCCTCTGCAGAAAGAGAATTCAAATTTTAGAAGAAAGGAAAATGTTTTTCATGCATCAAATCATGAATCCTGCAAGATATTTATTCCATCTACAGATTCCAGGTTATTTGGGCCTGCATTTGTAGAGGTAATAACTTATGAGATCATCATGCTATTGTGCATTTGAAAGTGATAGATGCGTATACTCAAATTTAATTGTAAAAGGGAAATTGAAATTAATTTTATAATATGTCAATGCTAGAAGTGTATGGTGTCCTGGATTAGGCAACTGGGTGACACAAATTGACATATGCACTATGGGTGTATCATATAGAAAAGATAAATGAATCTAAATCCTTTTATTCCATTGTGAATTCTATGGGATGGAGATATTACTAAGCAGAGAAGGTTTAAAGGTTAAAGCTGTGAATGTGATGCCCGTTTACCTTTTCTTCTGAAAGATTGTTTCTTGATTATAGATCCTCAAGTTTAAAATCCTCCTTCCCTCAAACAATTGGTTCATATCTTCCCATGCTTTGATGGTAGATTAACTTGAAAATGCTGTCTAACTCATTTAATGGCATTTATTCCCATTGGCATTAACAATTGCACTACATGGGAACTTCTCCCAGCTTTAACAATTGCCATTAGCAATTGCACCACACGGAAACTTTTCCCAGTTTTAAAAAAGCACCCTGGTTCTGTTTCTTCATTGATTGTCTCTTTCCTCCTTACCCAAAAATTCATTAAAACCAGTCACTGTGCCAAACCCTGCTTTTCTTCCTTAATATAGAAGTGACTGATGAATTGTCTGATCAGCTTCATTGGTCTCGAGAGAGTGTGCCTATTAAATGGAGGCTCAAGATATAGATTCAAACACGATCTTCTGATATAGAGAGCCTCAATACGTGTGACAATTTTTAAATTATAATAGATTAATTTAAAACTTTGGTGAAAAGTGACCATATCCTATGTTTGTTTCAAAATAATTTTGACCAAGGAAAATTTTCCTTATTTTCTGTAATGCAGTTGCTACTTCAAGAGTACTTTGGATCCCAAGGGTTCTTATATCAATCATGTCTTTTTAACCTTTTTATCATCTACATGTTTCACACCTGCATTTTTCGTTTAGATAAGTTGTTGACTACCTTTTCCCTTCATGGTTGTCTTTGATCTACTTGTTTTTTTAGGCATCCTCAAATTATATACATAAAACTGAAAATACAGGTTTTAGATCATATTCATTTCAATACATATGCTGTTGATAACTAATTTGAGATTTCCTTCAATGGATTCCCTTGGTCAAATTTGTGCATGGTGGTGTGCTTTGTGCCCCCCATAATTTTGTCATGTGCCGAAATTACAAAAATGTACAAATGAATGTAAAAAATTTTGAAGTACAAGGATGTTTGAATCAATTTCTAGCCTTGGGTGGGGTTTTTGGTGTTCCCTTACCTTGGTTCCATTTCCCTAAATTTTCCTTCTTCCTTGAATTCCACTTCTTATCCATTGGAGTTTCAGATTTTCCTATGTTGGTGGTCTCTTTTCCTTCATTTCCCTCAAGTCCTTGATTCCTGGGTTCCTTGTGTTTTAGACCTTTAGACATTTCCTTCCTGACATGCCTTCCTCTTGATTCCTAGAACCCACCACTTATAATTATAATTGGTGATATTTTGTTGTACTAGTAAGTCCCTTCGTATTGCTAAGTGATTTATGATATTGCTATCAGGATTCAACTATGTAGTTTTTTGAGTCAAACTCATTGACCCATGTTTCATGAGTAGTGGTCACATGAACCCATCTCTCATGAGAATGAATGGAACACTTAGCACTCATTGGATCTAGGTGATGCTCACAGAGGTGAAGCACCGGGACTTCCCGAGAGGTCACCCATCCCAGTACTACTCCATCTCGAGCGCGCTTAACTACGAAGTTTCCTCCATGGTTAAACGCACTCTGCTTGCAACCCCATTTGCAAAACCTTCACCAAGTATTGTGCCTTAAGAACCATTCATTAGAAAGCCCCTTAAGCTCATCAATTGATAAGTAGGAGATATTTTCCACAAGAAGCCAAATTGTGATATTGCTATTAGGATTCAACTATGTAGTTTTTTGAGTCAAACTCATTGACCAATGTTTCATGAGTAGTAGTTCACATGAACCCATCTGTCATGAGAATGAATGGAACACTTGGCACTCATTGGATCTAGGTGATGCTCATAGGTGAAGCACCAGGACTTCTTGAGGGGTCACCCATCCTAGTACTACTCCAGCTCGAGCGCGCTTAACTACGAAGTTTCCTCCACGGTTAAACCCACTTTGCTTGCAACCCCATTTGCAAAACCTTCACCAAGTATTGTGCCTTATGAACCATTCATTAGAAAGTCCCTTAAGCTCATCAATTGATAAGTAGGAGATATTTTCCACAACAAGCCAAATTGTGATATTGCTATTAGGTGAGTCAAACTCATTGACCCATGTTTCATGAGTAGTGGTTCACATAAACCCATTTCTCATGAGAATGAATGGAACACTTAGCACACATTGGATCTAGGTGATGCTCACATAGGTGAAGCACTGAGACTTCTCGGGAGGTCACCCATCCTAGTACTACTCCAGCTCGAGCGCGCTTAACTACGGAGTTTCCTCCATGCTTAAACACACTCTTCTTGCAACCCCATTTGTTCACATAAACCCATTTCTCATGAGAATGAATGGAACACTTAGCACACATTGGATCTAGGTGATGCTCACATAGGTGAAGCACTGAGACTTCTCGGGAGGTCACCCATCCTAGTACTACTCCAGCTCGAGCGCGCTTAACTACGGAGTTTCCTCCATGCTTAAACACACTCTTCTTGCAACCCCATTTGCAAAATCTTCACCAAGTACTAAGTGTTTCATTCATTCTCATGAGAGATGGTTTTATGTGAACCACTACCCGTGAAACATGGGTCAATGAGTTTGACTAAAAAAACTACATAGTTGAATCCTGATAGAAATATCACAATTTGGCTTGCTGTGGAAAATATCTCCTACTTATCAATTGATGAGCTTAAGGGGCTTTCTAATGAATGGTTTATAAGGCACGATGCTTGGTGAAGGTTTTGCAAATGGGGTTGCAAGAAGAGTGCGTTTAACCATGGAGGAAACTCCGTAGTTAAGCGCGCTTGAGCTGGAGTAGTACTAGGATGGGTAACCTCCCCAGAAGTCTCAGTGCTTCACTTGTGTGAGCATCACCTAGATCCAATGAGTGCTAAGGGTTCCATTCATTCTCATGAGTGATGGGTTCATGGGAACCACTACTCATGGATCAATGAGTTTGGGTCAAAAAACTACATAGTTGAATCTTGATAGCAATATCACAATTTGGTTTGGTGTGGAAAATATCTCCTACTTATCAATTAATGAGCTTAAGGGGCTTTCTAATGAATGGTTCATAAGGCACAATACTTGGTGAAGGTTTTGCAAATGGGGTTGCAAGCAGAGTGGGTTTAACCATGGAGGAAACTCCATGGTTAAGCGCGCTTGAGCTGGAGTAGTACTGGGATGGGTGACATCCTGGGAAGTCCCGGTGCTTCACCTAGATCCAATGAATGCTAAGTGTTCCATTTGTTAAATTGTGTTCAAATTAGGAATGAGGAAATTTTAATTTTCTAACTTGTTTCCTTTATGTATGTAATGGAACTATAATGTACTTAGGTTGGAATTATATTTAACTCCTTTTTCTTCTAATGAGATTGTCTATGTAATGATAATGCAGATCTAAGAGAAAACAATGAACTTCAAATACAATGATGATATATTTCTTTTACTTGAGAAGACTTGATATGAATCTCTATTTGTAACTTGTAATATCACTTGTAGATTTTTGTATGTTCCAAGTTACTCTTTCAATGAGTGTATATATAACATAATGGGACATGTCTCTACATGAGACATGTCTCTTGTTAATAGCTCAATCATTCATTTGTTACTGCTAATATATATCATTGAATCTGATCGAGTCATAACTTAATAATAATGATAATGCAAGACAGTCGATACAATGATCGACTCTTATAATATATATTGACAACGATGATATACGACCGTCAATAATGTTATCGGCTGTGGTAACCACAGTCGTTATCGACTGTGCCACCATAGTTTTCTTGCATTTCCGATTACTGTGGGTATTCATTGGTATTAAGTTGATTCACATAATCGACATTATGGTCGATATAAAAATGAAATCTGTTTAATGTATTATTATCATTATAATGTATATGACAATAATATATATATATATATATAATATATATGTCATCTTAATAATTGTCATCAATAATTCTTCATGATAATAATAGAGAAGGATAGATATCAAATGTTAAGGTTGATACACCATTCAAACATTTGATTTCATCGATTGGAATCATCCGATCGAAGCTACAATTATTAACACTTCCTCTTAGCTAGAGAGGATGATTTCTATCCACATAATACAATGAACTGCTGTATCGTAATTACCTCAGAGCAACATTGAGGGTTATGGTCTACATAGATATCAAAACGACATCCACCATAATAGATGTTACCTCTTGGTATCATCAAGAGTATGGACAGTTCAAGAATATCAACAATATAATATTCTCCAGACTTATATCTTTTTTGGTATGTGCATTGGCAACACGTCTCATGAAGCCTTGTTACAAGTAGCGGTTGTCGTTGCACCAAAAGATCAACCTGTTAATGCTCGATACAACCACTAGACATGTAGAAGACATAGGAGGCTGTTAAACCATGTCACGAATCCCGAAGGGAGACGTTGGTGGTTAGTCCAACAATCCCCCTCTCAGTGTCACCCGAGGGGATTCGAACCTGTGACGAAGCTCTGCTACCACTTCTTACAAGTAGCGGTTGCCCTTGCACCAAAAGATAGACCTGTTAATGCCCTATACAACCACTAGACTTGGTGGTTAGTCCAACAAGCCTACCATAGAAGATGTCATTTCATAGCATATCCATAGATGTTACGTCTTAGAACATCCACCATGACATATCTCAATAATATAACTCATTGTAGCTGTACACTACTCAGTTAATATTATATTAAGAGACATGATCTATCATGATATGTCAGCAGATATTAACCATATGATATCCATCAAGATAGTACGTTAAACTATGTTAAAGTCGTCACTTTAAAATAGTAACCATAAGTAAACTTCATTGAAAGATCGTCATCTTTCAAGAAGTTTCCACAAGATTATGTAATAACTCATATAATAAAAATTATATATAATATATCTCATATATAAATCATTAGTACAATTTATTGAGTCTCAACCTCAATTAAAATTTTACATTCTTACCATACCAAGCTTACATTTAAAGTGATCCACTTTTGTCTTTGAGAGAGGCTTGGTTAGAATATCCACAGTTTTCTCATCTGTACTAATGTATCTCAATTGAACAACATTTCTTTCCACCATGTCTCTAACATAGTGATAAGGGATCTCAATGTGTTTGGACCTATCATGAAATACAAGATTCTTATAAAGTTTTATGCAACTTTGATTATCACAGTGAATAATTGTGGAATCCAGGGCTTGTCCAAACAATTCAACCAATAGCTTTCTTAATCATACGACTTCTCGAGCTCCCATAGATGCGACAATGTATTCAGCTTCAGTGGAGCTTTGTGCTACTGAGGATTGCTTTCTACTGAACCAGGATATCATGTCAGATCCTAAACTAAAACAACATCCTGAAGTACTCTTTCTATCTACAACACTTCCAGCCCAATCTAAGTCTGAATATCCATGGAGGTTTAGGTCAACATTGTCATACTTTAATCCAAGTCCAATGGTTCCACGAAGATATCTCAAGATGTGTTTTGCTGCAACCAGATGCAATTTTCTAGGTTCACACATGAATTGATTGAGTGCATTTGTTGTATAGCAAATGTCCGATCTAGTGTTAACCAAATACATTAAGGACCCAATTATTTGACGATAGAGAATAGGATCTGCTAATTCCGATTCTGACGCTGCTTCTTTGAGTTTGTGCAGGTTTGTCTCCATAGGTGTAGACATAGGTTTGCTATCCATCATTCCAAGCCTCTTTAATATATCAATAGTGTATTTTCCTTGATTTAAGATAATGCAATTATCTTGTTGCCATACTTCTAGGCCAAGGAAGTAATGTAAGATTCCAAAATCTTTCATGTCAAATTCAGAAGCAAGGTCTTTCTTGCATTTAGTGATGAGATGATCTTCTTCTGTGATTAGCAAATCATCAACATATAAAATGAGAATCAACATGTCACCATTTATCATCTTGAAGTATACATTGGGGTTTGCTTCATTCTTGGAAACCCTAATTTGGAGAGATAGTTGTTTATTTTTTCATACGAGGCTCGAGGAGCTTGTTTGAGCCCATATAAAGCTTTCTTTAATTTGCAAACATGAGAAATACTATCATGAATCACAAATCCCTCTGGTTGTTCCAAGTATACTTCCTCTTCAACGATCCCATTGAGGAAAGTTGTCTTTACATCCATCTGGTGAATTTTCCATCCTTTAGATGCGGCAATAGCAATTACAGCCATGATAGAGATGTATCGAGCAATTGGGGCAAATGTCTCTTCATAATCAATCCCTTCCCTCTGAGAGAAACCTCTGGCAACAAATCTGGCTTTATGTTTTTCAATACTTCCATCAACTGCATGTTTGATTTTGAATAACCATTTAGATGAGACAATTGATTTGTCTTTAGGTTTAGGTACAATGTCCTAGACATCATTTTTATGATAGATTGGCATTCTTCAACCATGGCATCCTTCCATACTTGCTTTTGGAGTGCTTCCTCAACATTTGAAGGTTCAAATTTGATTAAGTTCACTCATAAGAGCAACATAGTTAGAGTCTCTATTAGGTTTCTTCCTTTCTCTAAAAGTACCCTCAGAAGCTCCATAGATCTCCGCTTCTTCAATTGTTTTCCTTGCCTAGAGTTTTCTCTTATGATTAATGGCTGAATCTCTATGTTCAAGTGTAGATTTTAATGGTAAATTATCATTCTCTATAGAAGTCTCCCTTTAAAGCTCAGGATTGGGATCTTCTTGAGAGTTTACTTCATCTACTTCCATAATGTTTTTAGACCTTTTAAAAGCACTTCTTGGAAAGTTACATCTCTGCTAAGCTCAATTAAGATTTGACCAGGTATGTATATCCTGTAGGCTTTAGATGTTTCACTATACCCCACAAATATCCCACTCTTTCCTAATGGCTCTAATTTGGACCTTTTCTCTTTAGGAATGTGGATATAGACAGGACAACCAAATATCCTAAGATGGCTTATGTCAGGTTTAATCCCGGTGAATGCTTCTTTAGGAGTTTTATTGTCTAGGATAGAGTGGCGACATCTATTTGGGATATAAACATTAAACTCTAGACATGTCTTTTCTTGTTTTGTTTGAGTGTGTGTTATGGTTGTCCTTTCCTTTCTTTCGTTTGAAGGTGTTTCTTTTTCCTTTCTTATGAGAATTAACATTAAGGACTTGAATTTCTCCATTAGAGATGATTGTCCCGATTTCTCTCGCAATCAATCTTGCTTCTTCTTGAATGCAGCCAGTCTTTAATCGATCGAACTTAGGAAATTTGGGTCTAACACTTATCCCTTGTATGAATGCTTCCCAAGATGTAGGCAATCCATTTAGAGCCAACATTGATAATTCTTTATTGTCAATTTGATGACCAATAGTAGATTGTTGATCACTTATCTCTGTTATTCTTAAGAAGTAGGACATGATGGTTTCTCCTTTGTTCATCTCGACATGGTGGAGTTGTGTTTTGAGGGCAAGGGCCCTACTAGTATTATTTATCTTATACATGTTCTCTAGAGTTTTGAACATTTTATATGCAGTATCTAACTTTGATATAATAGGAACTATATGATCCTTTATTGCATCCACTAGAATCTTCATGGCTTTGTTGTTGTTTTTGGTCCACGGATTTTTCTCATCATCATCATCATCTGGTATAGGTACAACCCTCTCCACAAATGTGTCCATGTCCTGTTCTCTTAGTGTCATCATTATTCTGAATTTCCACGAGACGAAGTTTGTGGCACCTTCAAGTCTATCTTCAAATCTAATTCCACTCACCATTTTGCTTGACTATGAGTTTTATAGAGTTTTAATGGTAGTTAGATTTCTCCTGTAAATTGTATTTGATCTGATCTTTTCTTTATGCTAGCTCTGATACCATGTTAAATTGTGATCAGATTAGGAATAGATGAAATTTTAATTTTCTAACTTGTTTCCTTAATGTATGTAATGGAACTATAATGTACTTAGGTTAGAATTATATTCTAACTCCTTTTTCTTCTAATGAGATTGTCTATGTAATGATAATGCAGATCTAACAGAAAAAAATGAACTTCAAATACAATAATGATATATTTCTTTTACTTGAGAAGACTTGATATGAATCTCTATTTGTAACTTGCAATGACACTTGTAGATTTCTGTATGTTCCAAGTTACCCTTTCAATGAGGATATATATAACATAATGGGACATGTCTCCCGTAGGGACATGTCATGAGACATGTCTCTTGTTAATAGTTTAATCATTCATTTGTTACTGCTAATATATATCATTGAGTCTGATCGATAATGATCGAGTCATAACTTAATAATAATGATAATACAAGACAGTCAATACGATGATCGACTCTTATAATATATATTGACAACGATAATATACGGCAGTCGATAATGTTATCGGTTGTGATAACCAATCGACTGTGATCATCACAGTCGATAACATCATTGACTGTACCGACCATAATTTTCTTGCATTTCCGATTACTGTCAGTATTCATTGATATTAAGTTGATTCACATAATCGACATTATGGTCGATATAAAAAATAAAATCTGTTTAATATATTATCATCATTATAATGTATACGACAATAATATATATATATATATATATATATATATATATATATATATATATGTGTGTGTGTGTGTGTGTGTGTGTGTGTGTCATCTTAATATTTGTAATCATCCGATCGAAGCTACAATATAATAGAGAAGGATAGATATCAAATGTTTGAGGCCGATAGGCCATTCAAACATTTGATTTCATCGATTGGAATCATCCGATTGAAGCTACAATTATTAACACCATTCATTCTCATGAGAGATGGGTTCATGTGAACCACTACTCATGAAACATGGGTCAATGAGTTTGACTCAAAAAACTACACATTTGAATCCTGATAGCAATATCACAATTTGGCTTGCTGTGGAAAATATCTCCTACTTAGCAGCTAAGTGATTTGTTTGCCCATGGCTTGCTGATTTATGAAGCAATATTTTCCGTGTAATTACATTTTCTTTGGAAATTTCACTTTTATGGGCCTTTTTTTTTCCGTTGTCTCCTTAATTCTCAACCTTTGGATTCTTTATCATTTCTTTCTTCCAGGCTTTTGGAATTCTTCTTCCCCCTCTTCCCTAGTCCTAAAGGATTTGATATCCATGAGGTCTGATCTCTGTTCTCTAATTGGGTTTGTGGACTTTCCCCTTCCATCTTCCCTAAAGAAGATAACATCATGGATCCTTGAACCCTAAACTTTGACAAGACTGACTCTTCATGCTCCTTTGCTTAGTATTGGGTTTTCTTAGATCTTGAACCTTGCTTTCCCTTCAAATTCGCTTGTAGACAGTTGATGTTGTATTTGAATTATCAATTATCAGATGTGTTTTTTATTTAATTATTTATGATATATAAATCATAATTTGCACAAAATGTAAGCTATACATAGGTTAGTCTGTACTCATATATATCTTAATAGTATGGCCAGAGAGAGAGAGAGAGAGAGACCTAACCTCTAACCTAGCTGTACTAAACCAGGGGAAAAATGGGCAAATTGTCAAACTTGAAGCCAAACCGGAACCTGAACTAGACACATCAGGTTCTTTCCATCACTAGGTTCATCAAACATTCTAACATCAGGTTCTTTCCATCACTACATTCTTCAAACATTCTAGTGGAACATTGTACATGTCAAACTTCAAAGAGACAGAATGTTTTCTAGTAAATCTTGTTCCGTGTTGAACAGCTTTGTCTAACAACTTCTGCTAAAGAGTTTCAAAGCCAAGGGCTTATAAATGTCATATCAAACCACGCTTTGCCAATATGACGATCTGACAACATATAAAGGCTGAGAGTAATACTAAAATCTGTTTATGGCTTTTGTCTGGTCATATGAGCAAATTATACATTTTACTAAAGATTTTGACTATAACAGGAGTGACATGAGGCTGAGCATTAGAAGTCTAAGTGCTGGTTGCAAGAAACTATGTAGTAGGAGAGTAAGGTGTTCACAAACATTTAATAATAAAGTTTATACCCATTCCCCAGCCTCAAGGGAGGATTCTTAACACATTCTAGCTTTGTTTTTTGTCTTCACTTTGTTTGTAGAGGTGGAGTGCAAATTGGCATTTGTTGGGTAGGTGGGATAAAAAATAAACTGTCTATTATCATGTACTTTTCACACGGGTGAAGTGTAGAGAATCATTAGTTTAAATGGTAATATGTGTGTGTGTGTGTGTGTCTGAGAGAGGGTGCCATTTTGTTATGTATTCTTCAAATCTTATGATAGTCTGTAATTTTTTTATTTTTGCAGGTTGAGAATGAAGCTGGGATATCCAATTTCATTCCTATTCTCATAGGAGAGAAACAAATTTGTTCTGAGTTTGAGTTGCTTGAGCGGGAACTTATGAAATGCAGGATTTGCTGCAGAAGTGATAGTGAAGATGTAGCCATTACATCTCCAAGTGTTGATATGCACAAGAGCAATTTAGTGAAGCAGCAAAGTATCTTGGACCTGCTTCTAGATATAGCTTGGGTTATTAAGGATCCTGAACCTGAGGAGAGTGAAATTCAAGTGAATCATGCACACTTACAGAGGCTGAATCACTTGTTTAGTTTTTTAATAGACGGGCAATTTATTTCTGTCATGGACAAACTGCTACATTCACCTAAAGTTATTAAAATAATAAAACAAGTGTATGGACCGTCAAATCACTTCAATGATGCTGATGTTGAATTGCTCTACAATCATGTTGAGCATGCATGGAAATCTGTTAGGAAGAAGATGGACTACAAAGATATCAGCAATTTCCAGCAGTTTGTGGAGAAGGTGCTGCTGCAAGGACAACCTGGAAATCAGCAGCCACATAAATATTCTAATGAAAGTCAGGTGAGACATATCTGTAACACTTTGAACTGCTCCAGCAATTAAAATTTAAAAGGGTTTCATTTTTTCAGGCATATATTGGGAGCTGACATATGAACATATTCTAATAACCTTTTCCTTTTCTGCATGTTTGATGCTTACCATCCGGGAATCTAATTTATCTATTTCTTAGCAAGATACCTAATATGTTCATTTCTGTCATAACTGTTGCTCTTAATGCAGGCAGTATACTTTTATACAGTGACATTTTTAATTCATTGTGTTGAATTAGGGTTTTCAATATTAAAGTGTTATAGGTACATTGGATAGTGACTTTGGCTTTATCTGGTACTTTTTGTGCTTGAAATTACTTTTTCTCCTTACTTAGCTTTTATATTATGGCTACATGAACACATGCAAGCCCAATGTGCGAAAATAAGAGATCTGGAGATGTTTGTTGATAAGATGCTGTTTACTTTTGTTTGGCAGGTAGTTGAAGAGATTCAAACCAGAATAAAATCCTCTTCCGGGATAGAGTCAGGGGATACACGTGTCTTGTCAGTTGAGGAAAATAGTGTGTTTATGCCCTTGCTTGAGAAGGAATTTTGTAGTGACATCTCAACTGGGTTGAAGCATAAACCAAACTTGGGTGTTCAAAAGATGATTGATGTTGCTGGATGTGCTAAGATGTTAAGGATTGATCTAAACCGTGATATAAGGGTAGATCGCCGAATCTTTATTTTAACAATTACATTCATTGCTGTCTGTGCTGGAATCTGTGTGGCACTTCAGCACCCACATCAAGTTATGAAGATCTCCATGTCACTAAGAAGGTGTTTGCATAGCCTACAAAAAGGTCAAGGAGTTGCTTCTGATCCATAAATAATCAGAGAATTTGGTCAGCTCAACTTCGAGTTTGTATCTTTCTAACTATAGGGACTCCTGGTTAAAATTAAAGAGTTCTGATTTCTTAGTGTATTTTATGTAACCTTGTCCAGTGTAAAATATTTACTGAATGTTATTACGTTTTATTTTGTCAGGGCTGATTACCGTTAATTCTATTATTCTTTTTCTTTCTAAATTCCACTGAAAGCTTATGAAACTTCCTGAGAGAATCTCACAGCTCATTTTTCATGTTTGGAGCTGTCAGTTGTTAAGCTATTATGTATGTTTGTAACCATCCCGTTCAATGTTCTAGCACTTGAATATTGTCTTCAAGTGTAATTTAATGTCTTGAATATAATTCAGCTCTTGATTATGACGCCAAACTTGCAGCATAGGTTGACCTCTGCTTAAAGGAGTAATAATAGTTCAAATATGCATGTGAATATTTGATCTTTGATGTGTCTTTAAAAAGTCACTACCTGCTATTGTCATTTATTTACGTTATAGATTTTCCATACAACACCCGCTACAGTAGCTTGTAAGTTTGTTATTCATAATCATACAAGAAACATCAATTTGCAATTTAATTATTGCAATAGTACCTAAGATATATCATTTCCGGGTTTCCCAGAATTAATACGTGGAAAACTTTTGTCGAAGATTATGTGGAGCTAAGCAAATTTAGTATCATCTTGGATATAAAACATGGCTATCAGTGTGAGGAGTTCGAGTCACTTAATGTGGTGAAACGTGAAAAGAATACAGCATCGAGATATGGACCAGATGACGCCAAAATTCTTCCACCCATAAAATCATAGACGGAAAATCATTTAATAGATGAACCATGCGCACACCGTGATAAGTTGATCCCTTTCGTATCTATTAAAGAAGCAATAGAAGTGAACGCTAGTCTATATTACATAAGCAATAACAGCAACTGAGAAAATTGTCCAAAATGTGTCTTATCTGTGCAAAGTTGAGGAAATGAGTTTAATATAAATTTCTCATCTGCAATACTGGTTCTCTTTGGAGTTATTCCAGGGACAATTTGTCCAAAATATTGTGTTCATTGTGTTGCATATTTTCTTTCTATGATTTTATTTGTGAAGTAGCAGTTGTGTTATTTTTCAATATTAGCTGTGAATTAATTTTTAATAGTCAAATAATCTATATAAGATAGAAGACTAATAATCAATAGCTGCAATATTTTTTTCACATGATATCAAAGTCAAGTTGATGGTAGAAAAATGTTTAACATATAGGCAAAGGAAAGAAAATTGAGGGTTTAGAAAAACCAGTTCAACCTCTTTAGAATTATTATTTCTTTTATCCTTTGAGATGGCCTCGACAGGTTTAAGAGATCAGGATAGATTGGATGGAGCCTCAAATTTTGGTGTCTGGGAAGTCAACTTATTTATTGTTGGAAGAGAATGGTATCAAGAAATATGTGACTAGTGTTGTAGTTGGACCTACAGATCCAACACAACTTGCAACATACAAGAAGGAAGATGCCAAGGCGAGGAGGTTAATTCTTGACGGTGTTAAGGGCCATATAGTTCCACATATCACAGAGTGAGATACAACGAAGATGTGTGATGCCATTCTGAATCTGTACTAGAATGCTACCACTAGCCGAAAGATGATTCTCAGGGAAAAGTTGAGGAATACACAAATGAACAAGGGAGAAGATGTCATAAGTTACATCACTAGACTTAGATTTGTCAAGGATGAGTTAGCAGTTGTTGGAGATAAATCAGATGATGGTAAGCTAGTAAGAATAGCCTTACATGGGTTTACTAAGCAGTGAGATGTCTTTGTTCACGTTATTAATGGATGAGACACCTTATTGAGTTGGGATCAACTATGGAGTGACTTCATTCAGAAGGGGCTTAGACTAAGTCTTGTCAGTGGAACCAACAATAAGAGTCAGAAAAGTGAAGTGGAACAAAAAAATGTTGCCCTAGTAAAAGGGAAAGCGAAGAAAGGGTCTAGCAAAGGATCAAATCCACAAAGTGATAAGGACTCGTCTTAAGATCAAGTGCTATGGCTGTCACGAGTTTGGCCACTATGTCAACGATTGCTCGCAAAAGAAGAACAAAAAGAAAGGCAAGGAGCAAATGGTAGTTTCAACAAGTGCAGATGATCTCTCTAGTAGAATAGAGGATGATTTTGCACTCAACTTGTATGGTTAGCTCAACCTCACAAAGTGTTTGGTATAGATAGTGGGGTGTCATTTCATATGACAGGAGTTAGAGAGAACTTCTCCAGTTATAAGGAAGACACTAGAATCCAAGTTTCTATGAGGAACATGTCCAAACTAATCTTGTTGGGAAAGAGACTATTCAATTTCAGAGCAAAAATGGCAAGTTGATTCCCCTTCATGATGTGTTGCATGTGCCAAGCTTGGGTATGAATCTGATTTCTGTATTTGTCTTTCAGGATAAAGGTACAATGTACTCTTTAGAGGGGTGCATGTGTTGATCAAACATAAGGATTGGAAATCACCCATAGCTATTGGAGTTAGGAGCGATTGACTTTATAGGTTGCAGTTTGATGCTCCTAAGGCACTCACGAGTAGTAGTAATCCTAGAGATTGATGAGAGTTATGGCATAGGAGGATGGGCCATATACATTGTGGAACACTTAAATTGCTTGGTGAGACAGTGATGTGTTCCATAGGTGAACGTAGAGCATGATGATGTATGTAAGGGATGTGTGTTGGGGAAGTTGTGAAAGCATATTTTCCAAGGGGTGACACCAGATCCAAGGGTGTAGTTGATCTAGTACATTCAGATATATGTGGACCAATATCGACGAAGTCTCTTAGAGGAAACAAGTACTTTGTTACTTTTATTTATGATTTCTCTAGGAAGACCTGAATATACTTCTTGAAGACCAAGGATGACGTTTTTAGTCACTTCCAAGAGTTCAAAGTTGTTAGAATATTTAATCTCTCCTTGGTTGTATTTATTTATTTAGGATAAACCAAAGTATCCTACATGTATTTTGTCATCTAGTTCAAGTGGGAGGACATGTCATATTTTATAATTCTTTTAATAAGAAAAATAGTTTATCCTCTTTAAGATGATATTGACACTTTGCACACACCTATTATGAATGTTGGCATTCATAAATTGGTGAGTTACTTAATAACTCCTCTCCTCATCTCTAAGAGATGCTCCCCTCTCTCATTATTTACACTGAGTTTATTGTAAATGAGTCTCTCTCTCTCTCTCACACACATTAGGTTTTGCCTCATTCATAATATCACAAGGGGTTTTTTTTTGCTTTTCCCCTTTCAAAACTTCTTGTCTCCTTGTCTTGGCTCATTGGATGTTTGCTCCAAATTTATGCTATTCTCATGGTAACATTTTTCTTCATCATCTAACTCTCTTGGATTTTGTAATTTTCTTACCTTTTTCATTTTACTTTCATGGTATCAAAGCTTGGTTATTAATCCTTGTTTTGAGTGAATGTTGATGAAGGTTGTCATTTAGAGGAGATCACCTTATTTGTAGGCTTATTTGAAGAAGAGTGTTGCAACTCATTTCTCTAACTCTTTGTGTTACAAGATTTTATTTACACTTTTTTTTTTTTGTCATTTCTAACTCTCTTTGGAAGGCTTGCCACTAGAGAGTTTCTTTCTGTATCAATTTTGTTTTGGGTTTGGATGACTTGCCGCCAAACCCTCTCTTAAATTTCCTAGTTTTGGAATTCTTGCTGTTAAAACTAGTTCATTATTTCAATCTCATGCTCACAAGATTTTCGTTGCGGGTTGTTTATCACATCTTGTTTGCAATTTTTTAAAATCTAATACTCACAAGATTTTCGTTGCAGGTTGTTTATCACATCTTGTTTGTAGTTTTTTACAAAAAATCTAATCTATTGCAAGTTTAAAATTTAATGTTCTTTTTTTAGATCTATATATTTGTGTGCATGTAGGTTTTATAAATGTTCTCAGCAGACTTCTTATCTCATTTGCAGAGCTATATTAAAAACAATCTTCATTCTATTCTCTGTCTATTATTCTGTGTTATATATTGTTTGCAGATTTAAAAAATTTCTACTTGTTTTCCATTTCTACTTGTTTTCCTTTTAACTCAATATATGCTTAATTTTAGTTTGTTTTTTTAATTACTAATAGCTTATTTTAAAATAATTTTTTTCATTATTCAATCATTTCTTTTCTCACTGATATATTTGCAGGTTTAAAAAAATACTCTTATATCTTTGTCTCAACTCTCAGATTCATTTGTCAAATTTGGTTCATTTTTCAATAACAAATTTTACTTAGATTTTGATTTGCAGAAGTTGCTACAGATCCAGCTTCCGAACTGGCCACCTTTGCTCCTCAAGTTGACCTAGATGCATGGAAGGCTAAAAATGAGGAAGCACTTGGGTTAATTGGAATTCAATAATTCTTGCTTTATATGTTTTGATTGGACATTGCACAAAAGCTCATGAAGTGTGGGCAATTTTAAAGACTACTTATGATAGTAAGGATGAATCATGTAAAATGCAGATTCAAGATCAACTTGAAGACCTCAAGTATACTGACTTCAAAATCATGGATGATTTTTTACGAAAATTTGATTATCTTAAAGGTCAATTAATTGGTTTAGGTGTTACTTTAGTTGATATTCATTTAATTCACATTATTCTTAAAATATGTCTTCCTAGGCAACTTCAACAATTCATTGCAAATGTGCATGCTCAACTTTCCATTCCTACATTAGCTAGTCAATTAACTTACAATATTTTTCAAAATTTATTGCTTCAAGAGGCAGCAAAATTGATTCAATTTGATTCTCTTAAATCAAATGAACATGCTTTTATGTCTAAAAATAAAAATCATAATTTTAGATCAAATAATCATAATAATTTTCATCAAAAGAATGGTCCTCATAAAAGACCCTATTGCACCTATTGTGGGAAAGATGGTCATTTGACTAACAATTGTTTTAAAAGCAAAATGATAAGAAGCCTATAAATCAAAATAATCAAAAGTCTGAAAAAAGTACTTGTAATCAATCCCGTCGTGCTTTTACAATTAGTTATAATGTTTCTAACCCTTTATAAAATTTGTGCCATCTGATTAATCCAATGCAATTAAAGTCATTGCTCATGCTAAATTTTAATTTGTTAAAGTATTGTGAGTTATCTAGCAATATTGCCTTCATGAGTATTATTATTGATTAGCATGGGTTGCTATCAATTTTAATATGGTCTCTCTCTCTCTCTCTCTCTCTCTCTCTCTCTCTCTCTCTCTCTATGTGTGTGTGTGCTTAGTTGTATTTTTTTTATGGTTTTATACCATCTATTTGAATGCACTTTGTTGCATTTTTTTTTAAGTTGTGTTGGGTGCCCTATTTTCAAGGTTAACTATGGAGGACCCGTCAATTGTACATGATTCCTAGTTACCTTATTTTTCATTGGGACTTGTGGAGTTTCCCTCCATCCAATGATTGGTATGCACTTACTTCAATTGATGTTTATCAACTTGTTCCATTGTTTTTCCTCATAGCGAGGTTGATGTTCTTGAAATCCTTCTTGAAATTTGTTGGATTTCTCATATATTTGAAATGCAATATGATTTTTAATCACTCATAATCCTTAGTTCAGATTATTATATAGTGTAGGATTTGAGCAATACAAATCCACAAAACCCGAAGATCACCTGCATACAAAAACTTGTTACAAGGAAGTAGAGACAAGAAGAGGGTAAGGTGTTGACTCAGAATATGAAGAAGAAAACATCCTCAAATAATGAATGAATTGAATGTACAATGGATCATCCTTATAAAGGAGATCGAAAGCTTTGAAAGACAAAGTCTAGTGCATGTAATAATCAGTTTAACTATTACATGACTAATGCACGAGTTTAGACCAACTAGTGCATGTGCTTTTAACTAAAGCAAAAGGAAGTTGACATCTTAAGAAGGGAGTAAAGATTAATTAACATAATTAATACTTTACTCTAACATGTAGCATGTCTATAATTGTTTTTTTAATGTTTGATTAACTGCTCTTGGTCTTAAGTTTGAGCTATCCATTCCCTATTCATCTCAATGAAGCGAAATCATAGATCAATTGTTCGAGTTTCTCTTAATGTTGGTTTAGTTTCTTATCTCGTTGATGGTTCATTGATTATGGCACATGTGTGTAGACATGATTGGCAAATTGAAACAAATGTTGATTTGGTGTTTGAGTCATATGTTCTACTTGGATTATAGTTTATTCTCTCATATCTCTTTGGAAATTACTAATGTGATGATGAGTTTGCATATTTCATTGCTTAGATCGTGAGTCGTGTAGGTTGTGGATTGATCACCCATTCACTTGTAGTGAGATGACTCATTAGTGGACTGTTTATATCCATGTGATTGTTGCAGTGTTGATGCAGATTTCATTAGTTGGCCTTATCTATGGTCATTTGTGCATTAATATGTTTATTTTGATATGGGAGGATGGTTGATGTTTATGGTACCTAGATTGTTCATTTTGGACTTGGAGCATGTGGTTTAATTTTGATATCATAATAGTTTGATTGTACTTTTAGTGGGAGCTTATGGATTCATCTCTAACCCTCATCAATCTTATTTTAAAGTTATAAAATATTCTTTAAAGTTCAATTATTTTATGATCGAAATTATGAGTTTATTTTCAAAAGTTATACTGATTTGTATCTAAAGTAGATCCCAATAATGAGAACTCTACTTGTGGATATTTTGTTCTTTCTCTTCTTTGATTCAGGTGATATATCATGGAACATTCAAGAGGAACAATCCACTTCTCTTAAGCTTTATCAAATATGAATGTATAAGTTGTACCCATGCCTCCAAACTTGCCCTATGATTAAAAAAGAATACTTGAAAATTTGGATTTAGCTCAAATTGAAGACAATCAAATTTCTCCCTTGTCTAGAAGATCAAGTTGCAGATATTGTAAAGAGACTTTGTAAAAATTTGGGTTTGATACCCATTGATGTAAACTCCCCAAGTAAAGATTAAGGGGGGGCGTTAGAATATTTAATATTTGCTTAGTTGTTTTTCTTTATTTAGGATAAACCAAGGTATTCTACATGTATTTTGTTCTCCTCTAGTTCAAGTGGGAGGACATGTCATATTTTATAATTCCTTTAATAAGGAAAATAGTTTATCCTTCTTAAGAGGATGTTGACACTTTGCACACACCTATTATGAATGTTGGCATTCATATATTGGTGAGTTATTTAGTAACTCCTCTCCTCATCTTTATATAAGAGATGCGCTCCTCTCTCATTCTTTACACTATGAGTTTATTGTAAATGACTATCTCTTTCTCTCTCTCTCTCTAGGCTTTGCCTCATTCATAATATTACAAGGAGTTTTTCTTTGCTTTTCCCCTTTCAAAACTTCTTGTCTCCTTCTCTTGGCTCATTGAGTGTTTTCTCCAAGTTTATACTATTCTCATGGTAACATTTTTCTTCATCATCTAACTCTCTTCGATTTTGTTATTTTCTTTCTCTTTTCATTTTACTTTCAAAAGCTCTTGTGGAGAATTCAACAAGAAGGAAGATAAAGGTTCTTCGGTTAGAAAATGGAGGCGAGTACAAAGGAAAGAGTTCCAAGAGTTTTGTACCAAGGAGGGAATCAAGAGAGAGTGGACCATTCCCTATAACCCTCAATAGAATGGGGTTGTTGAGAGGAAGAATCATTCCATAATGGAGGCAACAAGGGCTATGTTGCATGACCAAGATATGCCACATTACCTATGGGTATAGGCATGCAATACGACAATTTACATACAAAACAAGGTTCCACATAAGGTACTGGGGAAGATGACACTAGAGGAAGCATTCACTGGGAAGAAGCCAGATGTCAGTCACTTCAAGATATTTGGGAGTTTGACATATGGTCACATTCCAAAGGATACACATATCGAGTTATATCAGACTTTAGAGAGGGTGTACTTCGTGGGGTACAATGAGACCTCAAAGGCATATCAAATATTCATTCCACGGGCCAAGAGGATTACAGTTTGGTGTGATGTTAAGTTCATGAAGGAAAAAGCATTTAGAAGGTCCAAACATTTCCTAGTAGATGATCAGAGTGAGCAGCTAGCAGAAGCTCCAAGGACAAGTATAATGACTATATGACATTAGTTAATTAGTTGGTAGATAGTGATCCTTCTAGCTATTAGGAGGCTGCACAACATCAGGTGTGGCAAGATGTGATGATTGAGGAATATACCTCAATAATGCAGAACGGTGTGTGGTAGGTTGTGCCTTGACCAATAGATAGGGTTGTGGTTGGATCACGTTGGATCTATAAGATCAAGCACAATGCAAATGGTAGCATCGAGAAATACAAGGCAAGGTTCGTGGCAAAGGGGTTCTTTTAGAAGGATGGAATAGACTACAAGGATACATTTTCTCTAGTGGCTAGGATATGTGTTGTGATCTCATTTACAGGACAAATGAGATGACAGATCCATCAAATAGATGTCAAGACAACATTCCTTAATGGTGAGTTCAAAGAGGAGGTATACATAGAACAACCAGAAGGCTTTGTAGCACACAACAATGAGACTCATGTGCAGATTGAAGTAGGCTCACAAAGCGTGGTATGAGTGCATTGATACATACTTGCGGGGAATGGGCTTCATAAAGACTGAGGTAGATGCTAACCTCTACTACTTGGTGGTTGGAGGTGAGGTTCTCATTCTTGTACTATATGTGGATGACTTGTTTTTAATAGGTTCACTAGGGCTCATAGAAAAGTGCAAGAGGGACCTTGCAACAAAGTTTGAGATGAAGGATTTGGGACTTATGCACTACTTTCTAGGCATGGAGGTGTGATAGACAGAAGGAGAGATTTTTTTTGGACAAGGGAAATATTGCATCAAAATCTTGAGGAGGTTTAGGATGGTGGATTGTAAAACCATATCTACACCTATGATCATGAATTGGATGAAGGTAGACACATCCAGGGAGAAGGATGTAGATCTCACCTTATACAAGCATTTGATTGGTTCTCTCATGTATTTGGTCAACACTAGGCCATATATATCTTTTGCAATAAACTCTCTTAGTCAGTTCATGGTTGAACCAAAGAGAGTGCATTGGACAATGAAAAAGCATGTGTTGTGTTATTTATGTGGTGCAATTGAGTATGTGATAAGATATGATTGAGGTGAAGGAATCAAGTTGATAGGCTATACTGACGCAGATTGGGTAGGAAATATAATGGACAAGAAAATTAGTTTGGAGTGTTGCTTCAGTTTGGGATTAAGATTTGTCTCTTGATTTAGCAGGAAGCAGAAATTTGTGGCTCTGAGTTCTACATAAGCATAATACATAGCAGCTAGCATGGTGATATGTTAAGCTATATGGCTTTGGAAGTTTCTAGTAGCCTTGTTTGGTTAGAGAGTTGAGACTATTGTGATACACTACGACAATTAGAGTTACATTAGATTATCTGAGAATCCAGTGTTTCATGATAGGTCTAAGCATATAGACATCAGGTATCACTTTATCAAATATTGTGTACGCCGGGAAATTATTCAACTATAGTATATACTTACAGAACAACATGTAGCAAACATTTTGACAAAGGCATTGTGGAAGACAAAATTCATCTTCTTTAGAGATAAGATGGGTGTTATGCAGAACAACTTCCTCATTAAGAGGGAGTGTTGGTTTGGGTAGCTTGGACAAATATCTCTCCATTCCCAAGAATTAGAAAATAATTATTATTTCTGGAAATGTTGTTAGAGTCCAAACAATTACTTAATTAATTAATTGACTCTTTTAGAGACTTCTAGTTACCAATTAGTTTTGGGTTGTTAGATTCTAATTTAATCTTAGTTGTTCATTTAGAATAAATCATGACCGTTGATTTTTAATGTATTTGGAGAATACACACTTGAGAAGTATTTGCAGTGATAACAAATGTATTTGCAGTGAAAGCAAGGGTGTGGTGATAGCATTGGAGACAACAGTAGTGGAATCTCAGTAGGATAAATTGGGAGAGGAATTTTCAGAGAAGAATATTGTCGGAGCTCTGCTAGTAAGAGGCGAGTAGTTTATATATCTCTTAATTTTCTAAAGTTTAATATACAATTCCCCATCTACAATATTGGTTTTCCCTTCGGGGTTTTTCCAGGGACAATTTGTCCAAAAATATTGTGCTCGATAATCTCTATCATTTATTTGTTGATGAAGTAAAATTTGCCAGCTGGCTAAAAATCACAGATTTGGACAATCTTGATAACTTTTTAAAAATTGGTTCAAACGGGGGGTTATGTGCAGAAGTTCGCAGAGTTGAGATACCAATGCACTACAATGCCAGGATCGAGTCTGAGGAACCAGGAAAGAACCCCAGGAGGCAAGTATCAAGTGTTAAAAGGGAAGACTTTACCAAGATCGTTGAGTTTGTAACAGCTTCAATGAAGCACATTGCCTTTGATCTTTCCTCATAGATTAGAGCAAGATTCCCTCCAGTCAAACTACTTGAATCCATGGCTATTGTGTTTCCTCATTATTGGCGTATGAACAATCCGAAAGATTTTAAAAGCAAGCTACTAACTTTGATAGATCATTTTTGCAAAACCAAAGAATTAGATGGAGTAACTCTAAATGGAATTTTAGATGCAAATCGTTTGAGAGAGAAATCAGCTCATTTTTCATGGACAATGAGGGAACAATTTAATCTTATGGAGAACCCTATGGAAGATGGATCAGTAACAAGGTTTTGGAAAAACCTAGCTGAGAGTGAATTGTTGATTGATTCAATATCAGAATATTTCAAGCTTGCTGAATTATGTCTAACCATGATATTGGGGTTGGTGGAGGATGAGAGAGTTTTTAGTGCTTTGGGATTCCTAAAGACAAAGCTAAGAAACAAACTTGACAAGAATTTGGAAAATTACTTGAGGCTCTATACATCCAGGTATGAAGTCAATACTTTTCCTTACGAAAGGGCACTGAAATTTTGGAGGAAGAAATGTTAAAGAAGAGGGGTGGGCAACATGTCAAACCAAAGTGGGAGTGGGAGTGGGAATGCTAGAGACAATTATGTCATTGACCGGGACCCATGTACTGGCACTGGTACTGCTAGCGGTGAACATCAGTTAAGCGGAGGTATGCAGAGTGAAGAAAACATATCAAAGAACCAAGGAAGCTATGAAGTTGATGCCGATGAATCCGATGATCTCAATGATGCTATGGTGTGGCAGCTTGAAATTGAACCGTTGTAGAAGTAGCACTGAAGAATTAGCATGTCCTAGGTATTTATTAACTTTTTTCCTGAAGTCTACTATCAGAATCTATATTTCATCATCAATCATGCATATCCCAATGTCAAAAACATGAATGTGGTTGATAATGTCATCAAGATTCAAGATTCAATTCCACAATTAATAATTATTAATGGTTTTCATTTGCAATATTCAGCTAATATGGTACAATTGTTGTAGTTTTTTCATTATTTTGTTTGACAATATAGCAATTCGTATGTTACAATTCTTAGAGTTAGAAATACTAATTCTCATTAATTTAATTACAAATATGATACAATCTATCCATTCATTGATTAATACTAGTAAGAACACAACTCTCTGATTCTGTTTACAAAAGTCAATGACTCAATTCCCATTGGCAATTTAGTAAGCCAATGACCTTGAATTCCCTTTTATAGAAACAAGGGAGCAACAATAGCTTCAGGTCGATTTGCCTAATGTGAAGTCTCAAAATCTAAATCAGGAAGACAACTACAAGACTACAAGTCTACAACATCTCTACAGCTTTAGTTGTACATTTCTGCATTTGATAGGCCGGTTTAGTAAATTAGCATAGGCAATAGCATCTGCAAGACTGCAACATTGATCCTGTTCAAAAAGCAAAGTTCAAACTTATTACTTTAAACTCAATTCTAGAGTCTAGACTGTAGTATGTAGGATAATATGAAAGATATAGAGATGATTGAAACTAAAAGTACTTTCACATACTATGATTCAAGATGATTCTGTAAGTTTTTGTAGTATGCTCCATTCTTCTTCGGTTGGAAGGGCAACTTTTTTGATGGTATGGTAAATGACCTGCATTCTCGTCAGAATTCCATAATTGGAAGAGTGAGTTTGAAGCAATGTTCCTTCCATTAGTGCATGCAAATTTGTGAATGTTTTGATGCACTTTGCAATGCCTTCATGAGTTCTGTCCTGAGGAAGGTTGCCTAAATCAGAGGTTATTGTGTCCTCCAACTTTTGTTTGTAAGCTTCTCTTCCAACGAAACCCATTGTTGACAAATTAGGTGCAGGACTCGGTAAACCAAGAGATATCAATTTGGCTGTTTTATTGTTCATCTTGGCGAGCTTTGGCCCAAATAAAGCAAGAACTTCTTTTGCTTCTGTTAGTTTCTGACATTTATGAAATACAGAGGTTGCCTTTATTATTGAACCAACACGGTCCTGAATTCCCTTGCTTGCCAATTGCCTGTCAGCAGTGCTATTGATTTCTTGCATAATCTGCTTTGCAGTTTTCTGTCTCTGACCAAAACTTTTGTTCTCCTCAAGTTGCTCTTTCAGCTTCTCAAAAACATCTATAAGAGCTTCATAGAGTTCAAACCAATCACACAACCTATCAGCAGAAGTCTTTATTTGCCCCCAGAAGTAATTTTTTATTTGCTGTACTGTATTATTTACATGGTCATTCAAGAAGTTTTCATAATTTTTAATAGTATTATTTTCCTTCTTTAGGTCTTCTTTCATTTTTGAGTACTGGTGTTCACTATGTTTTCTTATTTGCTCTGTTTTCTCTTCCCACTCTTTTGCTTTCTCTTCCCACTCTTTTCTTTTAACCCTCTCATTTTCCAATTCTTTCTTTAACTCATTGTTTACCTGTGCAGCATTCTCCAAGTTTTTGTATAAATTTATTGAAGAGGCGTTTTCATCCTGAAGTTTTTTATCCCTTTTTTCCAATTCTTTCTTTAACTTATTGTTTACCTATGCAGCATTCTCCAAGTTTTTGTATAAATTTACTGAAGAGGCTTTTTCATCCTGAAGTTTTTTATCCCTTTTTTCCAATTTTTCCCTCAGAGTTTTCAGTTCTACGTCCATATGTTCTTGCTATTCAATTGCTTCTTTAGAGCTAGAGGATGAATTTTTTATCCTTTTCTCTAATTCTTTGCACCTGTTTATTGCCGCTTTCTCACTTGCCTTTACATTTGTGAGGTCTGCCTTTAACTTATCTATTGTGCCCTGAAGCTTTCCTTTCTCTCTCTCCAACTTCATCACTGAACTGTAGACCACTTGGTTGGTCATTTTGGACACATTTATCTTGTCCACATTTTAAATTTTGGATAAATCCATTTGGAGGGTGCTAACTTGAAATTTAGATGGATCTAACTGACTCTCTGGTGGATTGTTATCTCTAGCTGGGGGCATAACAACCATGAATTCCATCATATCTTTATTCGGGTCATATGTGGTTAATAACTTGTTGGATGCAGGTTCTGCATCACGAGTTGCAGGAATTGCTTCCATCTTCATTGTCTTACTATTTTGTCTATTCTTGTTTTTTGATTTTTCATAGTTAGTTACAAATTCATTGTAACGAAAATCAGGATTTTGTGAGACAACTGAATGTTTGAATGGTGAAATAGCACTTGCACTGATGTACGAGCTTCCACCAATACCATGAGGATTACCAACACCTAGACCCATTACAAGTGGGGTTTGTGGACTATTCTGAGGGTTTTGTCCTGAAGGATGGGCAATTGTTGGACTCATAATCACCATTGGCACTGTTGTACTAGTAGTACTACTAATACTTGTCATAACCTTTTGCTTCTTTACACTTTCTTGACCTTCGGGACCAACCTTTCTTGCATCTACATATTGATATAATATCCTTTTCGGACCACTACTTTTAGTTGTACAAATGATATTGCTAGCTGTGGGAGTGACAATTGATTTAGATTGAATCTGAGTGCTTGGAACAGCTGGAAGTGGAACTGTATTTGAAGCAGAAACAGATGGAATTAACTAAGTTGAAACCAATGTGAATGGAATTGATTGAGTTGATGATTGATCTCCATGCCCAAGGCCTAGTTTCTGACCATGTTTTGGTGCTACAGCTGGTGGTTCAGGTGCATACCAAACCCCTTCTCCACTGGGACCCAGACCACCAGAACCTTGGTAGCCCATTTTTTCTACAATTTCTGCCCCTTTGCTATATAGAAGTTTGGTGGATGCATCAACTCCTCTCTTAATTGCTATACTGGATGAGGGATTCAAAGAATCCTGGTCATCGTAATCATCATCAGTATCATTGTGATATGCTTCAGATGGATGCTCCTTATTCCACAATTCGTTAAACATTGTATCCTCTTCCACCTCATTAAGATTTGCAGAGGTCTTTGGCTCATCGAGATTCTTCCTCATTTCCCAAAATTCAAAAATTTTGGTTCGACTCCATCTAGCATCTATACATTCATTCATTAGCTCTTTTGGAATACATTTTGTAGATGGTTTATCATCTTTCTTGTAGAAATTGGACGATGTCATGGCCTGCACTTTTCCTTTCTGTTTGTGTAATGCCATTATTTGTGATGACAATTCCTGTATTGACATATTATTTTTAGCAAGATATTTCTCCATCTATTTTTTGACCTCCTCCCAGGAGTCCATGTTTTTAAAATTTTCAATCAAAGGCATACTTTCATGTTGATATTTGCTTGCAGAGTTCCCATTGTCTTTAAGCCTTGCTCCAATTATGTTCAATGGATCATACTGCCAGTGACTGTCAACATCAAATTGAAAAATTGAAAAAAAGGCTTCTGCCACTTTGAATCCTCTTCTCTCAAATGTGAACCCTCCAAAGTAGAATGGCAAGGAGGGAAATATCATTTTTTTTGCTGACCATTAAAGAGTACATTTGTGCTCTCCATTTGTCGTACATATTCCAATGCAAATACCCTCTCTGTTACATGTATTGGAAGTTTGTAGGGTTCTACCCATGAACCGTAAAACCTTAACACAATGTACTCTTCCATTAAGTACCAGTCAACCAATTGTAGTTGACTTCCGAGTTGAATGCAATTTCTACAAGTAACAGGCAATCTAGGCATTGGAGTGCCTGTAATTTTATGGTACATTGGTGCCAAAAAGAATTCTACAAAATTGTTGTAGTTCCTTTTGTTATCAATCATCCTTATCTGAGGTGTCCACTCATATATTTGATTTTGGCCTTGAGTCTGACTGCAAAGCTTGTTTGCCTGAAATAATGCACGATGCTTTGCTAGGAGAAGATAACACAAGTAGGTTGTGAATCTAAATGTCTTCTCTGAACCTCTTTGAATCATTAGTAATTGATCTTGCATGCAACGAACAATGTGCTCAATAAAACAATATTTTACTGGTTCTTTTTCAAAATGAATATGATAAAGCATTTCAAGAATGCTGGCACCCACTTGTTTGTTACTATCCAATCCCAAACAAAATGCTAGCAAGGAAATATTGTCCTGTGCCCATGGTACAAAAATTTCATAATCATAAGGAGGCCTATGATCTGGACTCAGACTACAACCGCTTGTTACTCCTCTGATATAAGAATCTCTCTATTTTGCATCTAATTTTTCATAATCCTCTGCCAGCTTTCCCAGGTCAATGTGTACGTTTGAGTGTTGTTGTTGAAACCCTAGTTTCAACAGACTAGCAAATTCACTCTTAGTTATTGACAAAATTTTCTCCTGAGTATTTTTATTCACAATTGCTTTTCTATTTTCATCATAATTTTCAGCACAGAGCATAACAATTTCTGGGCAAGGGAATACTTGAGGTAACGCCATGTGTGTCGACCCAGTTTCCCACGGTGCAATTTTATTTGTAGTTGCATTTACCCTAGGGTTAAATGAATAAAATTTTGAAGCCTTATTTGGATGGTTCCACTTGTTTTCAGGTGCAAATCTAATCTCCATTATACCCTTATTTCCATGAATAACAGGATCATGTATATCATGGAATAAATCACTGAAACCTAGTGTTTTAAGCATATTGTGGAATTCTATTATTTTGCCCATCGTGTTATTCTTGGTATTTGTAGCTACAAGCCTACAGGGGTGATTCAAAATTAAAACCTAACAGGCTAAATTTTTTTATATAATATAAACAGTAAAGTTGTAAATCAAGAGACTGGAAAAATTTAAAATGCGGGACGTAGATTTTCAGGATTTTAGTAGTTACACTTACCTGTTGACGTTCACGTTGCCCTTAGTTTCAATTTTTGCAGAGAGCTGAGAGACTTTGTAGTTTGTTGCTTTCCTCGGACCTCAATCCTCAACCTAGAAATTAAGAATCCGTAACTTTGTTGTGCTGTAAGTTTGTAAATTGTAACCCCTTTCTAATTTCTAAATCTGCAGACCACATATAACTGCATAATTAAAGAAACTTAAAGTGCCAAAATTGTACAATTTGTACTCTATAGTCGTCACACCCTATCATGTGTCACTTTTAGTTTAAATGCGAGTGGAATCGTGGACCACTAGTTACTAGACACGCGTCATGAATTCGGAATGGGTTTGCTAATGTCACTGTTAACTAACCTGTCATGACTCATAATGTATTAATGTCATTCTCATTCATAATGTCACTGTTAATTGTAACTGGAATGTGATTATGTCAATGTGTTAACTGAGCAGTGACACGTGTCATGATTCCAGGATGCGTTTCAAAAGATAGGGTGTCTTTTTCCTTTTGGCCCGAAACTCAATTTCAGTCGTTGATCTATAAACATCCAACGACAACAGTGAATGGTGTGGTACTGGTGGCCTCGTGGGTCGTGGGTCCCATTAACTAGGCTAGTTAGGATGACTCACACCACGAGTCAAACGTGTCAGTGTCACGTCATCACCAAATTGAAACGACATTGTTATTTGTTGGTTGACCGAGGAGTTTAGTGACACGTGTAATGATTCTGGGACGCGTTTGAAAAGATAGGGTTTCTTTTTCCTTTCAGCCCGAAACTCAACTTCGGTCGTTGATCTATAAACATCCAACGACAATGGTGAACGGTGCGGTGGCCGCATGGACCGTGGGTCCCATTAACTAATCTAGTCAGGATGACTCACATCACGAGTCAGACGTGTTAGTCTCACGTCATCACCAAATTGAAACGACATTGTTCAATGTCATTTGTTGGTAGACCGATGACCGTGCAAGGTGTTAGGTGACACGTGTCATGATTCCAAGACGCGTTTGAAAAGATGGGGTTTCTTTTCCCTTTTGGCCCGAAACTCAACTTTGGTCGTTGATGTATAATAATCCAACGGGAACAATGAATGGTATTGGTGTACTATTTTTTGTAGTGATTAATTTTTTTTAATTTAAGATAATATTACTATTTAATTTTATTTGGAAACATTCTTTTATTTAAAACACATATATTTTAGAATTGTTATTATATTATCATTTTAATAGTACTATATTTTAATTGATTTTATTTTTGTATCATCTAATTAATATTAATTTTTTATAATATATTTAGAAATACATAGATATAGATATTGTTATTATAATATTATCATTATGATAGTATTATATTTTAGTTATTTTTATTTTTATATCATCTTTTAACTATATTATTATTATATTTATCTTATATTATCTTACAACTATGCACATAACCTTTATATTATTTTTTAAAGTAAACTTATATTTTCTATGGGATTATTTATTAAAATATACTTATTATTATACATATTTTTTAGATTTATTTTTTACATTGTCAAAAACTTAGAGACTCAATTTGACAACTTTAATCTTTTAATAAAATGAAAGAATTATAATCATTATGTAAGTTGAAATATATTTCATATTTTATGATGTTACAAATTATAAATATAAGATATAAGTTTTTTTCATTTATATATGTTTAAATTATACTATGTTAGTTTACCATAATAAGAGTTAAAAAAATTACATGTGAAAAGTAATGTTCAAATTCTATATTATAATTTGTGAATATTTTTTAATGGAGAGTAATTATTTAAGTATTTAAACATCAATCTCATTCGTAGAGATATAATTGTACTTCAGACTATGTAATAAATTAAATGTGGGAGACACCATTTTAAAAAATTTATTAAACTACAGTTTCAATTAGTGAAGTTTAATTGTAATAGATATCTGAAGGAGGATATTTGTCGGCGTATTTTATATATATTAAAAAAAAAATAGATAAGCTAGTCTACAGATAACTGATAAAGCATTGAAGCAAGTAATTAAAATATTGCAATCATGGTTACAGAGAAGTATAAAATATTAAAAACCATTTTTGCAATCGCGGTTACAGAGAAGTATAAAATATTAAAATATTGCAATCACGGTTACACAAAGCACAAATTGAAATGAGGTAAAGCTTGCAAAATTTCCATTGTATTTTTCATAAAATTATATTTACATTCTCGACTTCATACTATGTCTATAAACAAAAAGAAACATACTCGACTTGATACTATGTCTATAAACATATTATATTTACATTCTCGACTTGATACTATGTCTATAAAAAAAAAAAATCGTAAACGACTACAGTACCAGTACCAGTACAAGGTAAGCTTTTAATATTTATCAAAAAAAAAGTTTTTATAAAGAAAAATCAATTGCGCCCTTCTGTGTAGAATTCTGCAGAGAGGATTAGCTGCATGAATTCGTCGAGCCACACAAATTGCCCCGCTCGAGCCTCCTCTATGTCAAGCTCAAACCACTTACAGAGAAAACCCTTGGCAATCAACGCCCATTTCCTATGGCGCTTCAATTGCCCAGCAGTCAGGCACAAAAGAAAAGGTTGCATGGCCACATTCTAGCCTGGGAGGAGAAGCTTGGGTATTTGACTTGCCCTAGGGATCCCCACCCCTAATTCAACAAAGGCGACAACTTGAACGTCTTCCCCCAGGTATTCCTCTTTGAATACCCTCCTCAGTAGCATCACAATGTCAACCTTCGATCCTCCAAGGTCCAGAAGGGAAGCCAAAAAATAAGATGTAATGTCTGTGGCTACCTGGTACCTATCTTCATTGTCAAGAAACTCTCGGCCCAACACCATTCTGACAACCTCTGTAACGAAAGGCCCACCATCCTTACAAATTGATGCTAAAAATTTATCAGAAAAGGAACCTAGAAAGGCCTTCTGGGCCTCCTCAGAAGTGCATCTAAGACGAATGAGAGTGTCCATCTTAGATTACTTGAAGACTGTAAAACTTAAAATAGTAAAACTAGAAAATTTAAAAACAAATTACTTGCAGAATGCATCACTGCAGACCCTAAACAAACAATCAATCAATGTCGATGAATAATGAAGCTAGATCGTCTATAAATAGCCCTTGAATCCTTGATCGTTACTTACCAATCAATTATTTCTATCTTATTGGTATTAAATACATTGTCCTCGATATGCCTCTAAATCTTGCACGAAAATCTTTTCCCTAAATACATGCGTGTGAGAATTGAAAATTTTGTCCTTAATCTTTCACATTTGGCAGTAAATCTTTTCTATCGATAAAAAACTGTCAGAAATCGGCTGTACAATTTGGGAAGTGGTGTGTGGTAGCCAAAGAATGTCGCTGTCACTGACATGGCATTTAATTCTTTCCCAGTTAAGTGCTTTTAATACTCTGCAGACAACTTACCTTGATACGTGTCAACATTCCGGTGACTACCTCGACAATTCTTCTTCCTTCAAGAAATGTTGGCCAAAATTAAACCTCAGCCATTGATCTTGGATCATTAGACAGTCTGAGTTCTCAAATAATACATTTAACATAATTACAGTGGTAGTGGCAAAGATTATGGTAGTGGCAAACAATACATTATGCTTCCATAATATAAGGTCAAACAACCACGTCTTTAAACCATCACTTGCCAGTTGCCAATAATTTATGTATGTTAGGTATGCTAGGTTAGGCTACTTATTTCCCATCTTTTGAAAATCGCCAATAATTTATTTATTTTTCCATAATTAATGAATGATTAGCCAATACAATATTTTTTCACCCTTCCAAATAAAAGTATTCGCCTCAAATATTAAAATTTTTTACTTGAAAAGAAAATTATTCGCCTCAAATATTATAATTTTTTACTTGAAAAGAAAATTATTCGCCTCAAATATTATAATTTTTTATTTGAAAAGAAAATTATTCCCCTCAAATATTATAATTTTTTACTTGAAAAGAAAATTATTCGCCTCAAATATTATAATTTTTTACTTGAAAAGAAAATTATTCGCCAGCAATTTATGAAAATTACAATCTGGGGGGAAAAAATCGCCAATACAAACTATGAAAAATCGTGGATTTGAAAAAAGAAATTGCCTAGATTAAAACAAATTACCCCCTAAAATAATGTACGATTTGCCAAGACTTTACACTTTTTCCTAAAAGGGGGTTTCTTAAAGTTATCCCTGATATTGGTCTCTTTCAACTTTAGTGCATGGTACAAAAGTGGGGTCACCTTAGTCTTTGTTATGATCTTCCATCTGGACACTCTTCATGTCTTCCATGCCCATTAGTTCATTCAAATTGTATGCATAAAACCTTTTAATTCAACCTTTATCGCAAGAAATATCTAAAATTAAAAGATGAGATATATAAGATATGATCCAAAAATGGACATGAGAGTTATATATATTATTTATAGTGGTAGTGGAATAAAACAACCCACATAAAATATCTAGGGTAAATGAATTAAACAATAATTACAAAATAACTAGCTCTAGTTATATGAACTGAGTTTAAATATAGGTATTTGGGTTAGATTTGAAATATAAATAAAATAAATGAAGGGAAATGTGTATCTTAATTTTGAAATGGGAATTGATTTATTATGACGGATGATTTCAAATGGGCTAGTTGTGATTGATATGCTCTAGAAGATATGAAATTTTATGTGGATGTGAATTCATAAATCCCTTCCCTAAGTTTATATTATAGATATGTAATGGAGGAAATGTGATTTTACAAAAGGAAAATTTTGCTTCTTTGGGAGTTAATTTCACAACATACATTCAGATATTTCCAATTAGTGTGAGAATATCTAATTAGAGATAAGGAAGATGACGATCCTGACTATGGAGAACGGAAAATGTGGACAAAGAGTCTTTAGTTTAAATCTAAATGTCTTAGCTAAGGACAACAACATGATAAAAAATGTACCAGCAAATACTATATTTAATACAAATGTAAATGATCTAAATGAAAGAGATAAATGATAAAGAGAAGTAAGCAAACCTTCGTGTGATTGAATGTCTCTAAATATATGTGCATAGAAAGAAAAAAAAAATTGGGGCTATTTGGGAACTTGTCTTAGTCAAATCCCTATTTTGATGTTTTCGCCTCCACAACAACTAGATAGATAGATCAAAATACAAATAGATAAATGATTTGATAGACAAGGGATGTGTTGAATACCAAAAATCACAAAGACATAAGACAAATAGAAAGATATTATCATCAAGGCTTGAGAAAGCCATTAGAACTTGAAATATTGTTGTGACTTATGGAGCAACTTATAAATTGGTCTAAGAGGTTGAGCACCAATTAGGGAAGAGAGAATAGGTTTTGCAAACTCCTCAATCTCCTCCAAGCCAATTAAGATTTGATGAAACAAAGGAAGACAATGTTGAAGTTAAGCAATTGAAGGAAGTAATATAAATGATAATTAATATTTTTCCAAATAATATTTTGTGAAAACTTTGAAGTCAAAATAAGATGTATTCTATTTGACTTATATAGTTATATTAATATTTTTTATAATTTGTAAATTAGACAAATAAGACATTGTAAAATGAGATTTGGGTTCTAATGAAATATTTTATATTATTAAAATGTTATTTATATAATTTTGTGTAAGATTTAATACTAAATATTAAAAATTCACACAAAAATATTACATCAAAAAAATTATAATACTTTTTAAAATATGTAATAAAATAAAACAAATTCATGTTAAAAGACAAGGTTAAAAGATAATAGATTTTACCTATATAAAAAACCATAATTACAGAGATAATAAAAAATGTTGAAAAAAAAATAGTCAACAATTTTATAAGCTTAAATACTTTGGTATGAATTTATTTATATTATTTCAAGATCTTTTTTATAACAATTATAAAAATATAAACATATGTTAAAATCATATTATTTGTATGATGTATTTTATGAATTATTTGTTGGGAAACAATTTATTGGAAAAATCAACATGTAATATGAATATTTATTTGAAAAGAAAATACAACACTTGATAAAATGTTGGATAAATTGATTTTTATAAGAGTTTAAAACTGTAAAAAATATTGAAAATATTATTTAATAAAAAATCAAATATATCATTATGAATTGAGTAGGTGAGATTTTGTGTTCTATTAATCGATGATAGAACTATTTTCTAATGTGTTGTTTTTATTTTTTAAATTGGTTAGAATAAGTTCAACGAATGTTCTCTTTCATATGTGGTTGTTAAAATAAATTTGTCACCTTTATTATTTAGATATTTCTTAAAATTGTATTTAATATATTTTGTGTTACGTAGACTTTTTTGTGTTCTCTTAATTCAACTTATTTTACACAAATTTTATTTTCTATTCAATTATTTTTTAAATTACCCTTAATAAATTTTATATATAATTTTAAGTAAATATATATATTTTAAAATTTACATAAATTCAATTAACATTGTAATTTACATTTAAAAACATTCTTTAAGTCAAATTTATATTTTTGAAATTAAAAAAAAACACAATTTTAAACTTCCTATTTCTTAATTTATAAAAAAAATTAACACAAGAACGTTTTGCACGAACAAAATTAATCATTTTCATTGCTTTCAAAACAATGTACCTTTAATAATATTGGTAGGCATATTAATTACGTGCCCACTATTTTAAAAATTAAAAGTTGCCACATTATTATGAAAGGAGCTAATACTAGTTCTGAAAACGGATATATACCAAAAAAAATATCATGTATTTGTGTCACGTTTTGTTCATTATATTCATAAATCATGATGAATGGACAAATTCAATATTTTATTCAATGATAGATTTCATGTTGCATTTCCAACTACAAGTATTTAATGACTCTATTGATAAGAAGTTTGTTTGTACTTTATCTTATAGTCTTCAATATTTATGTTTCCTTAAAACTCTTAAGTCATTTGAACTTAAATTATAATGTTTTCAAAGTTTTTATATAAAAATAGTTAGTTTTTTAATTGGAAGATTATATTGAGGAAAACACAAGAAAAAATTGCAAGAAAAAATTGTCAAGTAACAAGAATATAGATATAGTTCATGAAATATTTCTCACTTTTCTATACATTTGAACATTTCTATTGGAAGCCTTAAGGAAATTTAGATCGGTCCAATCCAAACAAAGGAAGCCTATTGGGATTAGACATATCCACATTCCATTTGCTCTCTATGTAGAGTTGGTGTGTTGCCTGAAGAAGTCAAGTCCGCCAAAACAGTGGTGGTTTCTAGTGGACACTTAAATTTGGTGGAGGGCCAACCTTGCAAAAGGTGAATTACTCAAATTGGAGGATTGGTTCGCTTTTGTCATCCATTGACAAATCACAAGCATTCAAGAATTATTGGATCAAATTCTTTGGACATTCAGAATCATCGTCACATTTTGGCCGATGTTTCAAATTGTATAATAGATATATTTGCACATTCCAATGCAAAGACTATCTAAAATCATTCTCTCTCTGCACCATGACTAGGACATCTCATTTGAAGGTGGTCTCCAGTGAACATGGAGGCATGTTCTAAACCTAGCACCTTAAAGCCTACAACAAGCTTACCATTTTCTATCACAACCAATAGGAATTTCAAGGTTGTGTTGAGTCTTGGGGGTGGTGGTTTTAAAACCTCTATCAGTGGTTTGGCTTCTTCAAATTCTAGAAATGCCTCTCAGTTGGGCCTTTCACTTCCTATTTTCCCTTCATCCTCAATTCCATAGGTTTGTCTAGATGATTAGGCCAAGGATTAGGAAGAATTTTTGCAGGATGATGCCCTAATTTGTAGATTTACAAAGGCGTGGCCAAAAATTTGTGATATGCACTCATAGATATTGAAGAATTGGAAATAATACATGGAGGGATAAATTTGGATCTATTACTATGCCTAGGGATTTTTTATACTGGAATTTGACTTGTAAGGGCATAGGAAGATGGCGTTTGAGAACGATCCTTAGATCTTCCAAGGTTATTTCCTATGTATGAAACCATGGTTCCCCACCTTAGATCCACACACATAAATCTTTACTATAGCTTATTTTTTGGGTGTGGCTACCAAATCTTCCTCTATAATTTCTAGAATTGTACTGCCTTTGAGCCATCAAGAATAGCTTGGGGAGATATCATTGCACTTCCAAGGAAACTATTGATTTCTAGAATTCCAACTATGCTTGAGTATGTGTTGAAATGGAATTGTCCAATGACCTTCCTTTTGAAACTTTGTTGAAGATAGGAAGAAGAGGTTGGAGGAAATCGGTGGACTATGAAAATATTTCCTTCAAATATAGGAGATGCTTCTCAATAGATCACCTCCCATCCCATCAAAAATAACAATCTATGGGGAATTCAACTTCTCTTGGAAAAACTCATGGTGGGTTGGGGTTGAACCTCAACATTATATCATTCCTTCTACCTCTCAAGATTTGAAGCATTCTCAAGTTCCTGCCTAAGGTACTATGACTTGTCCTCTTTCCCCATTTAGGGTTTTCCCTCCATCCCCTTCTATTCACCACCATATAAATGAGCCCTTAGTGGTCTCTCAGCTCTCTCAAAAGACCCCCACACTTTCAAATTGCACCTCTACTTGCTCTCTAGAATCATTGACAAATTCTATGGCGACAAGTTTTAAATTTAGTCCAAAAGATAAGGGTTTCCATCTAAAAGATTCTAGATGGAAAGAAGTGAAAAGGAGGAAACAACATCCTCAACATCAAATGACCTTAAGGTCACTCAAGAAGGGGTAAAAGGATGTATATTAATTATTTTGATCAACCATTCAAGCTAGTAGGTAGGATATTTTGCAAGCTTTGTGCCAACAAAATTTTTGTATGCACATTTGCTTTCCTTTACCATATGTGATGTTACTATAAGTAGAAGCAATAAGCATTTTTATTTGTGAAAATGACCTTTTTTTTGTAATTGTTTCTAGTTGGGGACCATCTTAATACACCTATATTTATAGGCCTCATTTTTGTTATTTCAAAGTTTTATATATTCTTACCATAGCCTTGTTTGTGCTTTACCAAAAAAAAAAAGAATATAGACATATAATCAATGAAAATACAATCCTGAGAAATCCTTTGCAAACATATTACAAACCAGCAAAGTAACTACTAAAATACATACACAAAAAAGACATTACATTTAACAATCGATGATAAAAAAGGCTTTAATCCCTATACTATGCCACCCTTCTTTTCTTAGCATTTGCTTAACTTGTAGCTTGACTTGTTGAATTTGAAGGCCCATCTTTAAATTCATCTCAATTTCTAGCTATAATCGAGAAAATGGATAAACAAGATAGTGAAATATATCAAATCCAAGTCTTAGATATACAACTTCTTGGTGATCATTATGGTTATTAAAGATAGTTTTACACGTTCTCCTCCATATGAAACAAAATAACATGTCTAACACCATTAACAATAATATCAACATGTAATCCAACCATAAGAAAGGCTTCTTTCCAACTCAATTTATGTCGAAAAATGGAAAATAGTCATTAAATACAACTTTCCACTCTTTTTTAACAAATTGACAACCCCAAAAGATATGCCTTATATTTTCATGCCTATGAAAAAAATAACAATTAATTGGTTGGACTATCATATATTTCAACCGCAATGGACATTTTGCAATGTAGAATCTTCCAAGCAATTAATTGAACATCTGAAATAATTTTTTATCTCCAAATTTGAGTAGATTGTTTTGACCAAAACCTTTCACTAAGTCTCCAATTCCATTTTAAGTTTCATCTTTTTAATAGAAAATCAAGACACAATTGCAAGTAGAAAGTAGTCATAACAATTGATATAAGTTTAAATACTTATACAAAAAATTTATTATTGTTTCACAATCTTCCTTTATAATAATGATAAAAGTCTTGGTCACTGTAACAATTATACATTTTCTCCATCCCTTGACGTTGTGGGAGTTTTGTCTGCAGAGGGAGTACCTGGTTTTGGCACTAGATCAAGTGCTTCTGCACTTGGACACTCTACTTGGATATATAGGTCACTAAAGTTGTCAACGTGAGGGTTCCCCTCCCAAAGGCATTTGATGGGAAAAAATTAGCTCAAGTTGCCAGATCTACTACTGCTATTCTTCCCAAGGTGAAATCTTGACCTTTAGCCTGTGTCAAGACCTCCCCTATGGTGGACAATGTGGACATCTACCAACATTGCAAGTTGATTTGTAGATTTTCTGGTTTTTGGCCTTCTCTACCATACCTTCATTGTTGGGTGATGGATTCTTAGAGACCCTTGGTTTTTGGTAACATTGAGCTTTTCCCTTGTGCTAAGCGGATTTTTAGTGTCATTTTTCCTTCTTTTGAAGAACAAGATTTGGTGATGGGAAAGTTGTGGGCTTGGATGACTCACTCTCTTTTTTCCAAACCCTACACTGTCTCCTCCAACCCTCTTTCTGAACCACTAAGTGGGTGTCTAGTGTGGGTTCATCTTCTCAATCATTTATGAGAGAATTTTTGTTTTGAGGCCATCAATAACTCTATTGGTTATTTTTAAAAGGTGGATAATACCACGACTGCCATGTGTCTCTCTACCTTTGCACACATTTTGGTTGACATTGATATCTCCACACCTCTTTGTGGGGATATGGTTCTCATGGCGAGGGATAGGCCATAGATTCAATTGGTGGATTATGAGGGCCTCCCCTTTTTATGTTGTTGGTGCTTCTCTACTAGACATCTGGGAATTGATTATTCTCTCTCATGTCGAAAAGGCATTACTACTTGGTGGAAGGACACTAATGATGATCATTTGACAGTCCTAGCTCCTGATTCTTCCTCTAATGATGCTTTACAGGGTGACGATCCTCTATATGAGGCTCTTATTGTAGATCTGGCCTCCTTTGTCGCTATGGATCCCACTCATCTTGTTGTTGGTGTGGCTCCCTTTGGCTGTGTTGACCCTTCTCCATATGCTACTCCTGCTATGTTCCAATATTTGGTTAAGGATGTACAACCTTCTCAACACTCTGCCCCTTGTGCTGACAATCTCACAATGTAGGTTCTACCACTTGCCCCCCCTTTGTGGTGGGTATCTTGGGGATAGTATTGTTTGGACGGTTGTCTGCAGTTATAGGAAAAATTGTGCTTCAGTTTCTCATTCTCCTTTGCACATTGTGGGTGAGTTGTCTACCCACTCTTGATGTGAGTTATTGGCAGTTCTACTAGTGTGTTGTTAATGGTATGTTCTTGACCTTGTTGTAAATTGTCACTTTGGTTTGTCTTTGTAAGAACCAACACCCTTGTTTTGTTGCTATTTATAATAAAAACAATTATAAAAATCTAAATATATGTTAAAATCATATTGTTTGTGTGATGTATTTTATAACATTATTTGTTTGAAAAATTAAATTATTGAAAAAATGAACATGTAATTTGAATATCTATATAAAAAACTACAAGAGTTAATAAAATATTAAAATTGTAATAAATATTAAAATATAATTTAAAAATATTATTATTAATTGAATAGATGAGTTGTGGTGCTCTATTAAAGATGATTTAACTATTTCCTAATATGTTGTTTATATTTCTTCCAATACTCTTCTTATATGTAATTTTTTATTTAATTATATATTTTTATATTTTTCTATTACAAAACACCCTTTATAAATTTTTATATTAAAATTAAATATTTAACTATTTTTTAATATTATTTGAAATCAATGAACATTATAATTTACAATCTTTCTTATATATATAGAATTTATCATAACAAAATATTAAATAAAAACTATTAGGCAATTACATCCACAAATAAAATCAATCATTTTCATTGCCTGAATATTGTGCCTTCAATTATATTGGTAGACCTACTTAATAAATACAAGTTGCCCAACATTATTATGAAAGGAGCTAATACTAGTTCTGTTAATCATGTGCAAAAGTCATTATGGACTATTGTGGCCCATTTCAACGCTGATTTGGAAGGGTCTTTTTAATACTTTTTAGTACTTCTCATAAAATATAATTCTTATAAATTGATTGCCTAAGAGATTTTTGTTCTTATAGGTTGATTTCGTTGATCTATAAGTAATAAACATATGTTTAGATTAGAATTTACAATATAAATAAAATGAAACGTGCAACTTTCATTAATACAAAGAATTGAAAAAAAAAATGGTATAATAAAATTTATTGCTAAGTGATTACATAATTATCAATATAATAATTTTAAATGTTAAAAATAATAATTAATAAGTTAATTTTATATTTTATATATAAATTATTTTATGATGTGATTGTGTTAATAAGAAATATTAAACTAACATATATTAAGACATTGAATTTTTTAAATTTAATATTTTTATATTAAAGTTGAATGATGAAAAAATTAAATGCTTCTATACATTTTGAAGCATTATATGTGTGTGTGTGTGTGTGTGTGTGTGATAGTCACATTGCATGTAACACATTGAATAAATTAATGTATAATTATACCATGGTTAGGGTTAGCATTATATTTAGGGTTTATACCATTGTTAGAGTTTATTAGGTTTAGGTTTGGTTTAGGTTTATTATTACAATTAGGGTTAGGGTTTAGTGTTAGGGTTGGGATTAGTATTATGATTATGATAAAATAACAATTATGATACGCTTAAGTTCAAGATTAGGATTAGGGTTAGGGTTATATTTTACATAATGGTTAGGATTAGTGTTTGGATTAGAAATATAGTTAGGTTTAGCATCATTATTGGCTTAGAGTTAGAGGTAGAATAATGTGTCAGTTATAGAAGCTACATATACACTTTTAATTGAAACCCCACCCATCATGTCTACCAAGGCACAAGACCAATTCGTGTTTATTCAAATTCTAGTTGTAGGTACACATTGTGGTTAAAATCACTAGTTTGTAATCGGTTAACTTAAGTAGATTACAAAATATTCACCTAACAATTCTCGGTGGCTCTGTTAGGGACACAACTACACATTCAAAAGCCTCACACTTTTGTTTGAAGTATACTAGTGTCTTATTGCTTTCTATTTTTAGTATCTTTTCTTGGTAATTTTCAAACTAGTCATATTAGAGGAAAGCACTCATTACACACATAAAAAGTAGTGAGGGATTCAAGGATCCTACTTTTGAATTTTTACAAAAGGCTAAGTTTGATCTTTTGTTTCCAAAACCAAAGTCTTGTCTTTGGTCCACTACAAGTTTCCATCCTTCTAAGAAAAAGAAGCCAATAGAAAGTAAATTTTCAAGTGTTCCAAAGCCTAAGACCCTTCCTAAAGATTCACAAATTTTTATACAACCTATTCCTCCTTTCAATCCAAGGAGAATGACTACCCTGGGTCCTTGAGGAAATACATTTGGATCATTAGCCCTTACACTACCCATACATGATTTCCCAAATTTTATGGAGATGGGAAGTAACATCCTAATGATTATATTGCTACTTTTTACATTACATGTGGTTGTACTACCAAAAACTGTAACCAGGTCTATAATTATATGCTCAATTAGTCCCCATTTTAGTGTTTTCAAGATTTTGTGTATGTTATGCTTGATCCATCAACCTACCTTCCTCATTTTTGACTTATTTTCCTCCTTGACTTCTAATTTAAATTTGGGCCTCTTCTAGGTGGACCCAATGTTTGGCCCCGAATTCAAATTTGGGGCCCATCTTGTGGTTTTAGCAGGAGTTGTCAAAATATGCTAGACACCTTCAATTTTTTAGCTTTGAAATGTTGTGAGAGGTATAAAAAAAACCTATCTCTCCTCATTTGGACAAGTTCATAATACAAATTGGAATTAAAGTGGTCTCCTAACATTTTGCATCCAAGCATTCAAGATCAAGTTTTCAAGCATCTAAGGCATCTTTGAAAGCAACCTTCTCCATTGTAGCCAGATTCTCTCTCATGTTGATCAAGTAGAGGACTTCTCAATCAAGCAAGAAGATCCTTTGCAAGCAAGAAGATCCTTTGTTCATTTGCATGCATTCATCTATCCATTCTTGAAGGCAAGAGTCTATCAAGCATAACAACATTGAAGATATATGAGGAGCATTTATGGATCTATGCAGTTGTGAAAGGCATCCTTAATTCTACTTCACATTCTAAGACTCAAATTCAACATACAATTACATTCAAGCAAGAATCTTCATAGACATCATGATCTCAATTTATCGGTTTATGAAGGTATATATATTTACAAGGTAGATATAATATTTATGTTTACATTTACATGCTTTACATTATGAATTTTCATTTTTATTTTAAGGTTGATTCCTCAATCTAATTTTGACTAAGGCATACCCCTTTTAACCCAACATTTTGCCACTTTTTTGTGTGTAGGAATAGGTGGAAAACCTACCATTACAGATTTGGAAAGTACAATACCTAATAAACAATCTAGTATTTGGATCATCAAAAAAGTATTAGGAATAGGATGACTCAGGTGACCTCTTCCTAGGAACAAGATTCCCTAGGTGACCTCTTCCCTATAATTCAACTTCAAACTGAAACCACATATTAGTATTGTTGTCTGGTTGTTATTTTTGGTTCTTACAAGTTACTATCTATTTTATGTCATTCTATGTAATTTGAAACCTGTCATTTTCACTTTTTTATTCTTATATCTTGCATCCTCCAATCATATTCCCTTAAATTCAAATTAACCCAATACAGTTGTTACCTAATTTCACCTACTTGGCTCAATCATATGGTAACTCTCCCTATAAAAGCACAAGCCTACATACGTGCAAGATAAATTGGGCGCTAATGGTTTAAACCCGAAGTAATAGTAACTCATGCCACATGTCTTCATTCCGCTACACATTATGGAAGGAGAAGGCACTTTCTCAAATTGGGCCTGAAATGCATCGTGGGTCGTAGATCTCATGTTTTATCTTATGGTGGTCGTTAGTTGGTAACAAACGCTGAGGGCCCCATTCTAGACACACATCCTCTTTTTGGAGATCCTTTCCAAAAGGAGGAGGACCTTTATCAAATCATCTTGAAAATATTTGTGGGCCCTTGATCTAAAGTCCATCCAATGACTATTGTTAGTTGATGACAGGTGTCGTGGACCCCACTTCTTTTTTCGTAATAAAAACATCATGTCCGTCGGAAAAGGATAGAGAGATATTGTAGGTCGAATGTTGTTGTTCAAGACTCAAAATCCCTTCAAGATCTTCTCATTGCTATGGCGGTGGCTTAGGGCTTCCACAACTCTCGTCCAAAATGATAAGTTTAGAATGTAAAATGTTTTAAGGGTTGTCAGGCTTCATGGTGCCCTTATTTTCCTTTTATGTTTTTTGAAGTCTACGACCAAGATGACATTTTAAATATTTTTTATGTTTCTTATTTATTTAATAATATAATAATATATTTGTTATGATTATATTATTATATTATTAAATAAATAAATATTATTGCATTTCTTTTAAAACTTGTAATTTAATAATTATTAATTGATAGCCTTTTTATGAATCAATTAATATTTATTAAATCTCCTTAATGGAAAAATGCAATAATAATGGAGTTGAGAGCATTTAGGGAAGTTGGATTTAGTCTTCCAACAAGGAGAGAGCATCTAGGAGTTTTTTGACCCGTATCTAGGGGAGTTGGAGCATTTTGAGGGATCTTAATGGTAAAAGGGTTAGGTGGATTGACCTTTTCATTATTCTGCGTGCTTTTAGAGACTTTTGAGGACCTTGAATATAGCATTTTTTGTTGAATCTGACCCAAAGGATTCAGGTGCTATTTTCATGGAGATGTTTCATGTTGAGAGATAAGTATTTATATTCAACTCATTTTTTAGGGAGCCCATATTGGAGAAATTTGAAGTGATTTCTTGGATCCTTCTTCTTCTACATATAGTGGTAGCTCATTGTAAACTTATGAGAGCATCAACCTTGCAGTTTTTTGAAATAAAGATCAGTGTTCTTGGAGACCATATTTGTGTTCATTTTATTGTGTGCATAAGTATTGATTTTTACGTCTTCTTGTAGTGATTGGTTACTCAAATCCTTCAAGTTTATGTCTCATCCTTACATATTTAATTGAATAGTATTTCATCTCACATAGGTTATAAGTTGTGATTTTAAGTTTCTTTGATCTAGTTAATTGTGAAGATTCTTATCCTATTAACTAGTATTAGGAACCGTTATCCTTCTTATGAAATATTTATACGTGAGTTGTAAAATCATCAGATCTGTGTCAATTACCAAAACCTTGTCTTTTCAAAATATTTCTAGTGTCAAAAGATGGAGTAGAGTTACTTCAAGTTTTGTGTATCACCTGTTTAGCTTAGATTTCATTTTCACTTTTCAGGTTCATTTCTACTTTTTTCCCTTTTTCTCTTTAAGGTTTTAGTTTAGTTTTGTGTCTAATTTTAAGTGAATATCAAATAGGAACCAACCTAGAATCTGAAGATTCATTCCAACAATTAGGAAAATCCCACAACCTAGGAGTGATTTCATGTTGACTGAAATTTCAAGTTTTTAGTTGCAAACTTGATAGGGTACTAATCGAATATGCTTTGCGGTTTAGCGGGAGGTGGACACGTAGCCCGTGGATCCAAAAGAGTGGTAGATACTTAAACGATGGCTTCCCGCTTTGCCGCTATGGTGTGGGAGATTCTATGCGATCATCCGGGATCATGCCACATGTACTCGCTCACTCAGTTAGTGTTTTATGTGACAAGGCGAAATGAAAGCTCAGGAAAATGGGAGTGTGTTTTGCTGGGACCCACAAAGGCCAACAACACAAGTGCGACGATGAGATGGAATAGTTATTAAATATTGCGCCATTCATAGAGCAGTTGCATGATCGCATGAATTTAAAACATGTTATGCGATCATGCGAGATGCGGACGCATGGTGGTGGGTCCCAAAGACTCATCGGCGGAGGTGAATCTATGGTTCCCATTTTCCCTTGATTGGGAGGAAGATTCTTAGAGGCAAAGTGGGATTTCGTCACGTGGTTTGACACCCGAGCTTGGCATAAAAGAAAAGAAGACAAAGAAGAGGTTTGGTACAGTGCAATGGTTGAACATTTATAAATAGGGAATATGTCACTCTGATCAGGGGAGTTGAGTTATGTCAGATTCATTTCAATAGCACAGAGAGCGAATGTTGGTAGTGATAATTCCTTCATGAGTACTAGCATGCAACTGTCTAGTGTCATTTCCATTTTATGATTCATTAATTTTGATGTTTTATTGTAAATCATATTGGATTGATGAAGTCTTTTCATTTCACCTTCTTGAAGGTGAATCAGATGAAGAGTCAAAGTCATTTTGGCTCCTTCTTGTTGTAATTTTGAGAGCATCTGTCCTAAGTCCTTTCAAATTTTAGAAGTTGAAACACTTGGCATTCTCATGAAGGCCGTATGATGTAATCTCTATAATACTGTTGTAAAAGTAAATGAAAAGGTCGGAAATTTTTTTGGTATAAGATACTTGATGTTGCAGAGACAATTGAAGGTGTTTTATGTCAATTATTTTATGTTCCAGTTAGCTGATAGTTGTTAGTTATATGATTCTTTCTCTCAATCTGAATTGCAGTAGGAAGGAAAGGATGTTTCATTCCTTTGTTTTAAATATGTGAATAAACCTAGTAGGATGTGCTGTGGGATATTCAGAGAAGGATTCATTAGAAGTTTTTTATCATTTCATTTATATCTCTGTTAATAGTTATCATAGATTAGTCAATGCTAAGTGTAGGAATTCATCAGATTTGTGAGTCCTACAGCTTGGTTCATAGATTAGAAAGCTCTCCTTGCCTGGATTAAGTTCTGTTTAGGCTTAATTCGGTTTGCCTCTCCTGCTCTTGGGTTAAGAGCATACCCTGTGTTAGTTTCAGGATCAAAACATAATTTGTTGCATATCATTCCAAAAGGGAGATGTACCTACCAATTCAGAGAAAAGCCAGTAATCATAGAGCGGATTTTCAACTGTTGTATTCAGATATTGTTCATAATTGGGGCATTGAGAGTCATATTGTCATAAAGAACAAGAAGGACAAATCTATTTACTAACAGATTTTTGGTGACTCCCCTAGGTACACAAACAATCATTTGATCAATAAGCTACATCATCCTGGAGCGAATAAGATTCCTCAGGAGTACCAGAGAACAGGGTGGACGAGATCCTACATTTGATACATTAGCAAAGCTTGGTTTTCCCATCTTAGAAGTTCCTAAAAAGAAAGGAGAAAGGAAAAGTCAGAGTAGACCTTCTTCTCCTATTAGAAATCAAAGCACTTCACAAAACACTTGTCAAGTGTTAACACTTCACGGTACTACTACTCCCCCAGTTGTTAATTTTCCACCATACTGTGCTAGAACTGTCATGGCTGCTCCATGGGCTGCTGCAGTAGGACCACTGGCACTAATAGCTTATCACCCACTCCCTGCTGGGTCAAGGAAAAATTTTCCTAAGTTTTCAGGAGATGAAAAAGTCACCACTGATGAACATATTAAAGCCTTCTTTTCTGCTACTCATATTTTAGGGGTTGCACATGAGGACGTTGCTGTGAGATTATTTGTTGAGAATTTAACAGACAATGTAGCGGATTGGTTTTATCATCTGGATGATGGTTCCATCACCAATTGGAATGTGATGAGAACAAAATTTGAAGATCGTTTTAATATAGCAGAAGATGAGCATATTTTATTGACAAAATTGACATCCATCAAAAAATAGCCTCAAACGAGCATGAGGGATTTTGTAGCTGCCTTCAATAAGATTGTTAGTAGAATCCCTATTGCAGATAGACCTACTGTTGGTAATCTTAAAACATTTTTCATAAGTGCAATGTCTCTAGATATCAATTATGAGTTGAGAAAGGCACGTCCCACAGATTTAGCGGATGCACAAAAGAAAGCTATCGAATGTGAAGAAGATTTAATTTCAGTAGGAAAATGGAAAAGAGAGTTACAAAATAAAGGAAGTTCAAGTAGTACCTCGTAATTTGATGAAATGATTCAAAAATTATCCAATGAATTGGTTGCTATGAAAAGGAAATTACCAGGATTCAATAATTCTAATCAGCGTAATTTTCAAAATATGCCTGGAAGAAACATGGACAATAGATTTCCACAACTTACAGGCCCTCAACCTAGGTTGCAGATTGAAGCCGCACCAAAAAAAGGAAACATGTGCGTGTTTCATTTGACTATAGATCACACTAATGAGAATTGCCCAGAAATTGCCCGTATGATGCAGTTATTGACCACCAATGAACTGAATATAGCAGCTTTTGTTGTAGAAGAAGATACATACTCAACTGGCGACTCTGGAAATTTATTTGTGGAGTATGAATTTGATTCTGAACCTAAAGGTGAATGCTATGCTACTATAGATGGAAACTCATATACGGTGCTCACCAGGAATCAGAAATTAAAGAACCAATCTTTCAGCAATCCTCATAAAAGTGATTCTAGTCCTGCGAGAATCAGTGCTGATACTGATCAGAAGGCATTAAGCTCTCAGCCAGGTAAAGATAAATTATCTTTTGATGCTGTTCAATTCTGTGAAGAATCTAAAATTTAGATTTCTTTTCTGGATTATTTAAAATCGCATCCTTCAGAATTTAAAAGAATAGTGGAATGGTGTAAAGGAAATATTTCAGAATTAAATAATAGTGCTACTATGGTAGAAGGGGATGAAACATTGACAGCTGATTTTTTTAAAGAAAAAGAATCTATTGTGTTAGCAACGTCACTTGGACAAAAACCTCCTCCCTTCTATGTTTCACTCTATGTTAATGGATGCAAATTAAGTAATTGTATAATAGATTCAGGCGCATCAGATAATGTCATGCCTTATTCTGTAGCCAAAGCTTTGAATCTTAATCTCACTAAGGTGTATGGGAAATGTTATTCGATGGATGCCAAACAAGTTCCTTTAATTGGCCAAATCAAGGATGCACAGGTAGCTTTGGCATCTCATCCTGAGAAGAAACTTTTGATGACTATCCTGGTAGTTGACATTCCGACAAGCTATGGGCTTCTCTTAAGTAGAAGTTTTTGCAGAGACTTAGGAGGAGAAATAAAGCTGGATTGGTCTCATGCTGTCATACCAATTGGTAATAAGAAAGTCAAATTGGAGCCTGAGGAAAAGGTGAAGTATATAGTCATGAAATCAGATGATCCTAAGGCTCAAATACTTTATCAAGAACTAGAATTTGGTAATTACATGCTGTTTACCGAAGAATCTCTAAATGAGGACAAGGATGAAGATGGTAATGAAAAGAAATCAGGAGAAGAAAAGGAATTATCAGACTCGTGGGTTCTTGAATTTGATGGAAGTTGTTCTTCATCAGGATCAGGTGCAGGTGTTGTATTGATTCCTCCTCAAGGAGAGCCTGAACCTATGGCATTCAAATTAGAGTTTGGAAATACCAATAATACCGTTGAATATGAAGCCTTACTACTGGGATTAGCAACAACAAAAGAAAAAGGTGTTAAATTTCTGAAAGCTAAAGGTGATGCAGAGCTTATAGTAAGGCAGGTTAGAGGACAATATTCAGTGAAGAATCACAGATTAAAAAACTACAGAAATAAAGTTTGGGATCAGATAGAAGGTTTGGACGCCTTTTTTATTAAAGCAATACCAAGAGAGCTGAATACCAAAGTGGATTCATTGGCTATCCTTGCGTCTTTGTTGTTGCCTCATCCGGACTTTAAAAACAAGAAGTATCAAATTGAAGTTGTATATCGAGCTGCTATCCCAGATAATATAGATTCATGGTAGGTGTTTGAGGATGACAAAAGCTTGCAATTGTTTCTAGAAAATGGCAAAATCAGGTCTAAATATTAGCATGAAAAAGAGGAAGAAAGTTCTAACCATGGAAACCAATTTGATGAGGTTCAAGTACCAGGTGATATCATTCCTCCTTATTTTGTATCTTTAGAGAAGTTGTTTAATAGGCATGATGCTTATGTAAAATAGAAAAGAGCTAGAAAAGGGCCTGATACTGGTGAATATGAAGGAGTAAATATTGGTGATGATAATAATCCCAAGATGATAAACATTGGTAAATACTGTTCGCCTGAAGAAAAAGAAGCTACCAAACTGCTCTTTCTAGAATACAGAGATGTTTTCGCTTGGATTTATGAAGATTTGAAAAGCTATGGAGATGGAAAAATAAAACATCAGATTCCTTTGAAGCCTGATGCAGTGCCTTTTCGACAGAAGCAAAGGAATTATAATCCTAAAGTTGCAGATGCTATATTCAGGGAGGTGGATAAAATGTTGAAAGCTCGGATTATCTATCCTATCCATCACTCCACATGGATAGCTAATATAGTGCCAGTGCGAAAGAAGAATGGAGAAATCAGAATTTGTGTTGATTTCTAGAATTTGAATCAGGCATCTCTTAAGGATAACTTTGCACTTCCTAATATGGATTACTTGCTACAGACAGTGGTTGGATCGAAAATTGTGTCTATGCTTGATGGGTTCTCTAGTTACAATTAGGTTGAAGTTGAAGAAAAAGATCAGCATAAAATGACATTTATACACCATGGGGTACATTTACATACCACCGGATGCCTTTTGGGCTCATCAATGCTGGTGCCACCTTTCAGAGATGCATGAGTAAGACATTTACTGATTTGAAGGATCAAATCATAGTAATATATTTGGATGATCTTACTGTATTTTCAAAGAAAAGAAAGGATCACATTAAGGATTTGAGAAAAGCATTGCAGAGATGTCGAGATGATGGGATTTCCCTCAATCCAAAAAAGTCTATATTCTGTGTAACAAAAGGAAAACTCCTTGACCATATAGTCTCTCAAGAAGGAATCATAATTGATCTGGAGTGTGTTGAAGCCATCAGAAGATTAAGTCTGCCAGTAAATAAAATGGGAGTTAAATCATTCTTTGGCCAAGTTAATTTCCTTAGGCATTTTGTACCAGACTTTGCTGAAACAACTAAATGCATCATAGATATGATGAAAGGTGATTCAAATTTTAAATGGAGTGAAGAAGGTAAGCAAGCTTTTCAAAATATTAAAAATGCCATTGCTCATGCTCCAGTATTATGTCATCCGGATTATAGTAGAGATTTTATTATTTATTGTTATGCATCTGAACATACTTTATCAGCTATACTTATGCAGAAAAATGATGAAGACATACAAGCTCCAATAGCTTTTATGAGCGTTCCTCTGAAAAATCATGAATTAAAATATTCTCAGATTGAAAAACATGCATTTTCAGTGGTCAAGGCATTGAAAAACTTTAGATTTTACATCTTGCATTCACATTCTGTAGTTTATGTGCCGAATGTAGCAGTTAAAAGTGTGCTGATGCAAAAAGAAGTGGGGTGCAATACCAGAGGATCATGGATAGCAAAAACACAAGAATATGATATAGAAATTCTACCCACTAAGCTGATAAAGGGGAATGCTCGGTGTAGAGCAATTGCAGAAGACAAAGCTGAAAAAGAGTTGGAAGAATATGAAGAAAAACAACTAGTCCTAGCTGTGGGTCTTCGGGACATATGGTTTGAAGACATTTCTTATTTTCTAACATATGGAGAGTGTCCAGAAGGCATGACGCCAAGATAGAGGAGAGATCTTAGATTGAAGGCAGCTAAGTTTGTGATTTGGGATGGTAAAATTTTTAAGAAGGCAATTGATGGCACTTTTCTTAGGTGTGTAGATAAGCAGCAACAAGAGAAATTATTAAAGACTTTTCATAATGAGGCCTGTGGTGGGCACTTTTCATCTTCAGTGACAACATTCAAAATATTGAGACAGTGTTATTACTGACCTGGTATGTTCAGAGATGCATATGCATGGGTAGCCAAGTGTGAGAAATGCAGAATGTTCACTGGATGTCCTCAATTAGCTGCTCTTCCGTTGAAGCCTGTCATCATTGAAGAGCCTTTCCAGCAGTGGGGCCTTGATTTCATTGGGCAAATCAATCCAGTATCCAGCGATGGTCACCAGTATATAATAACTGCCACTGACTATTTCACCAAGTGGGTGGAAGCCAAGGCAATGAAGAAAACAAATTCTGAAGTGGTATGTGAATTCCTCAAAGAAGACATACTGGTTAGGTTTGGTGTTCCACTTAAGTTAGTAATGGACAATGCAACCTATTTTTCTTCAGTTGAGATTACTAGCTTCTATTTTGAATATGGAATCACTATTAGCCCTTCGTCAGATTATTTCCCACAAGGAAACAGCCAGGCCGAATCCAGTAACAAAAATCTGATCAATATTGTTAAGAAGTTAGTATCAGATAATCAGAAGAACTGGCATAAAAAGATTCATGAAGCATTGTGGGCAGATAGGGTAACACTGAAAAGAGCAATTGGTATATCACCTTTTGAGCTTGTTTATGGGACTGAAGCAAATCTTCCTTTACCTTTGGAGCTGGCCACAAATAAACTAAGAACAGTAATTGAAGATGACATTTACAGAGATGGTTTGGAAAAGATGATCCTCTATCTGAGCAAGCTGGAAGAGGAAAGAGTAGAGATAGTTGATCATATCACTCAACATCAGATGTGAGTGAAGGAGATCTTTGATAAGAAGGCAAGGCCATGGAAATTTGTGATAGGTGATAGTGTGCTGATGTGGGATAAACGTAATGCTCCTAAAGGAATGCACAAGAAGTTTGACAGCCTATGGAAAGGGCCATTTGTGATTCATCAAGCATTGGAAAACAATTCTTTCAAGCTGGCTTATCATGATGGTGAGGTACTACCACTGACCTTCAATGGTTAGGATTTGAAGCTTTATCAAATGGCAAATTGAAAATAGGTAACCCCTGTATTGTACATAGTTGTGTTTGTTCTTTTGTGTTTCCTAGGTTAGCCGCTTTCCCTTGTTTCCTTTCCTTTGTTCTTGTTCCATTTCTGTTGTGTTGCTGTCCTTTTTATTTACCCTTTGTGAAACCAGAGCTATAGGATTCATTTCTTAAACATGGGAATGTTTAAGTTCCCAGTCAGAGCCAGCTATTGCCTCACTTTTCACCCCATACCTATGTTGTTAAAAGTGAGAGATCGTGAAGTCATAGTCAGTCTGGTGTCTAGGTCTAAGTCTTTCTTAGGTAGGTTTTCTTTGCCAGGTTTCCCTATCATTGCCTTTCCTTCTCTGAGCTGGGTGGGTTACTTAAAAGTCTTGTCATGATGGGTAGGTGATAGTTCCCAACCTGGCAAGGATATCAGGCTCTCATTGATGATCTTTTGCAGATGAAAGTTTTGAAATATTCTCCAGGCATGTACAAGGGACCTGATGGAAGTCTTCTCATATGGTTGATGCAATAACAAGTCTAGCATTTGGAATTTCAGAGATTCACTTTATGGGGCAGCGTGTGCAATCTAGTTGACAAGACTTCTCCTGTTCTAATGTGTGCAATGGTTATAAAAGTAGAATTTGCAAGTGGGGAATATTTGGTTACATTGAAATTCTGCAAGTCAAGAGGATCTTAAGTTGTGTTTCCAGATATTGCTGATGCAAATGGAATTCCATTCTACCTTTCGGCCAATGGGACAGCGGGACCTGAGCTATGGTATTAGATCTACGGTTCCTGTTATCCCTCCAAGCTGTTGAAGATTCATTATGGGATAGCGGGGATCTTTCCATCTGTCAAGATACTTTTCTTGCAAGCTTCCTGATGTTACCGAGCTCAGGTCAAAGAAAAGTGCGGCGTGGTAAGGGAGAATCAACGGAGGTCGCAAGATCACAAGACTGAGAGAACTATCTTGCGATCATGCGAGATCTCACCACGTGTTCCGGTAGGCCCTGTTTCTCAGCGGGACCTAAGTTATGATGTCGGATCGATGATTCAAATCACCTCAAAGTTTTGATTCGATGATGGTCGATATTTCACGATGGAAAGATGCCTAAAAAATGACCAATGCGACATAGCGAGATCTTGACACCTGTCGTATTCTCCTGTATAGCTCTGTGGGACCGAAGATGTTTAGAGTTGACCAATCATAGAGTGGTTGCATGATCGCATAGATAAAAATATTCCTATGCAATCATGCGACAATAGGTCCCACGTAGATGGAAAGGTCTGGCGGTTGATAGGTGGATATCCAATGAAAAGGCGAAGGAAAGAGGAGTAGTCGCATGATCGCATAGATTAAAATATTTCTATGCGATCATGCGAGATTGTGCCACATGTTGGTGGGTCCGAAAGCTTTTGTACGCAGTTAGAATATTCTTGGTTCCAAATCCATGGTTCTCACTTTGCCACTGTGGGAAGGAATATGCTTTACGATTTAGCAGGAGGTGGACACATAGCCCGTGGATCTGAAAGAGTGGTAGATACTTAATCGACGGCTTCCCACTTTGCCGCTATGGTGTGGGAGATTCTATGCGATCATGCAAGATCATGCCACGTGTACTCGCTCACTCAGTTAGTGTTTTATGCGACAAGGTGAAATGAAAGCTCGAGCAAATGGGAGTGTGTTTTGCTGGGACCCATGAAGGCCAACAGCGCAAGTGCGATTATGAGATGGAATAGTTATTAAATATTGCACCATTCATAGAGCGGTTGCATGATCGCATGAATTTAAAACATGTTATGCGATCATGCGAGATGCGAACGCGTGGCGGTGGGTCCCAAAGACTCATCGGCAGAGGTGAATCTACGGTTCCCATTTTCCCTTGATTGGGAGGAAGATTCTTAGAGGCAAAGTGGGATTTCATCACGTGGTTTGACACCTGAGCTTGGCATAAAAGAAAAGAAGACAAAGAAGAGGTTTGGTACAGTGCAATGGTTGAACATTTATAAATAGGGAATATGTCACTCTGATCAGGGGAGTTGAGTTATGTCAGATTCATTTCAATAGCACAGAGAGTGAATGTTGGCAGTGATAATTCCTTCATGAGTACTAGCATGCAACTGTCTAGTGTCATTTCCATTTTATGATTCATTAATTTTGATGTTTTATTGTAAATCATATTGGATTGATGAAGTCTTTTCATTTCACCTTCTTGAAGGTGAATCAGATGAAGAGTCAAAGTCATTTTGGCTCCTTCTTGTTGTAATTTTGAGAGCATCTGTCCTAAGTCCTTTCAAATTTTAGAAGTTGAAACACTTGGCATTCTCATGAAGGCCGTATGATGTAATCTCTATAATACTGTTGTAAAAGTAAATGAAAAGGTTGGCAAAATTTTTGGTGTAAGATACTTGATGTTGCAGAGACAATTGAAGGTGTTTTATGTCAATTATTTTATGTTCCAGTTAGCTGATAGTTGTTAGTTATATGATTCTTTCTCTCAATCTGAATTGCAGTAGGAAGGAAAGGATGTTTCATTCCTTTATTTTAAAGATGTGAATAAACCCAGTAGGATGTGCTGTGGGATATTCAGAGAAGGATTCATTAGACATTTTTCATCATTTCATTTATATCTCTGTTAATAGTTATCATAGATTAGTCAATGCTAAGTGTAGGAATTCATCAAATTTATGAGTCCTACAACTTGGTTCATAGATTAGAAAGCTCTCCTTGCCTGGATTAAGTTCTGTTTAGGCTTAATTTAGTTTGCCTCTCCTGCTCTCGGGTTAAGAGCATACCCTGTGTTAGTTTCAAGTTCAAAACATAATTTGTTGCATATCATTCCAAAAGGGAGCTGTACCTTCCAATTCAGAGAAAAGCCAATAATCATAGAGTGGCTTTTCAACTGTTGTATTCAGATATTGTTCATAATTGGGGCATTGAGAGTCATATTGTCATAAAGAACAAGAAGGACAAATCTATTTACTAACAATTTGTTGTGTGCTATTTCCCATATTATTGATAACAATGTTAAACTTGTTAAGCAATGTGCTCGAGACCTTGGTTTAAATCAACCTGCTACTAGTGTTGATACTTCTCTCCCCACTTCATTAACTAGTGTTTCTACTTTTGTTCCACCTCTCATGACTACATCTGTTTCAACCATTAATCCTACACATGTTAGTCTTGGAAGTATTTGTAATTCCATCATTCATCCTTCAATTTTTCCATGTGTTTTCCAACCTTCATCCATGCCTACCTACAACAAAGTTCAATTTTCATATTCCAATGTTCCTTCCATTTCTCATAATGCTCCAAACCTTTCACATGTGTCTCATACCAATATTTCCACAAAATCCACTACTAATAGTCTTTCTCAAACCATCTCATCCTTGCAACAATAAATTGCCTCCATGACCCAATCCAAATTCAATATTCTCACTTAGGAAATTGCTATTTCTTTTCATTAGACATCATTTGTGTTGTTATCCATCAATACATGGAAATACCTCACTTGGAGACTTATACTGGTAAAGGTGATCCATTGACTCATGTGAAGACTTTTCAAACATTGTGTAGTGACTTTTCTCATGATCATAAACTCATGCATAATTGTTTACCAAAAATTTTCTAATGCTTTCATTCAAAAAATTTAAAATAATATTGGTCCTAATTTTTTTTTTATTGATTTAATGCATTGTAAACAAAATGTTAAAGAAAAAGTGTCTAATTTCATTGGTAGATTCAAAAATTTGCATGCTTGAATTTCTTATCTCGTGCCTGATTTTGATGTGCAACATATTTTCATTTCTAATTTATAAAAATACATTATAAATAAGATATTTCTTTTTGAGTTATCTTCCTTTATTTAATTGTGTGTAGGGCTTCATAGTTATCAGCTTCAAGTGAGTCAATTTGAGAGCACCATTTCAATGGTTTTGGTTGTTAAGAGTGATGCAACATCCCAGACTTTCCAAAAGTTTCAAAAGGCTTAAGGCTTCATTAAGATGAACAACTCCATCAAACAACATTGATGCGGAAGTGGAAACATCATCCAAATGTGTGGCTCCTTTGTCATCTATTTTCAAACCTTTTTTTAATTTTACACCTCTTTTTGAATCTTTGCATAAAGTGATGTTGAAGTTGATTAATGTTAATGTTTTAACACTTACTCCCATTAAACCAATTGTTCCTTTAAAAAAATCCTCCAAAAAATTTGATCCCAAATATTTTTACCAATACCATCGTCAACATGGTCATGATATTGAGAAATGTTTCTGTTTGAAAGTTATCATCCAAGATCTTATTAATTCTAATACTATATCTATTGAGGGTTTTAATAATCAAGGAAACAAGTATGTTTCCTCTCCCAACCAAAACTTGCAAATTTATATCAATCCCTTACCTTCTCATTCTACCAATACTATCAATTCTACCTATTCTTTTCCTTCTTCTTCCACTAATATTGTTGGCCCTTCTACTATTGTGAAATGTGATGATGAATGTACCGAGGCCAAAAATGTTGCAAAAATTATTGACCAATATGAGCCCAAACCTAAACCTACACATGGATTTTTCATTACATTTGATCCTAAGGAAACTATTAGGGCATGTGATGGTCCTCCTTATATTGTTGCAAAGATTAATGGTCTTTCCTCTCACGGAGTCCTTATAGATCCTACTTGCATGGTAAATTTTATATTTGACAAACATATTTACACAAGACATATGTAGTGAGACTCCTACGAAAATAAGATGTGATGATTAAGACTTTAAATGGTTTTAATTTTCCCACCTATGGTTCCATTACCTTTCTCATAAAAGTTAGTAAGAAAATATTAGATGTTACCTTTGTTGTTATCTCAATTTTTGATCAATTTCAAGTTAGATTTGGCCTTTCTTGGTTTTCTTCCATCAAAGCTATTGTCTCTCCTATCCATAAGTGCTTAAAATTTCCTCATGATGGATAAATCATCACAATTAATGAGAGTCTCTATCAGCCTTTATCTAGTTGTGAGAACTTTGACCTTGACTTCTTTTGGCCTAGTATGCATCAACCATTCAACCTTGAAACTTAGATAATTTCTTCCTATCCTGTTAAAAATTCAAGGCCAAAAATATTTGTGGACTTAATAATTCTATAGTTTCATCTCCTTGCCCTAAACTTAGACTCCTTCCTACACCTTTCATACCTCATATTTATTCTCCAGTCCCACCTCTTATTTATTACAAACGCCCAACAAATTCTATCTGTCAACCTAGTGCAGTTCCTTCCATTCTCCCTCCCAAAGAATAAAAGGACTTGATGTTGATTGATCCTAAACCACCTCAAATTTAAAACAAGACTAAACATAACCATTGTTCTCGTGATCACCATCATAGACGGTGTGCTAGGGCCCATGAGCTTGTTTCCCAAAACATTTCCTCCCCTAAGACACCTATTGATGTCTTGATTTCCTTTGACCAATCTATGCATAGGACAAGGGAGGAAGTTAATCTAAAGAAAATGAAATTACATAATCATGATGATTCTATTTGTATCATAGATTCTATTGTGATTAATGTAGATGAAGAAGATACTCTTGATGATGACATTTACAATGTTTCTAATGAAAATGATGTCAATGCTAATAATTATGATGATATATATGAGACCATTAATGTTAATCATCATTTACCTACTATATTTGCAGAAAAAAAAAAAATTTCTCCCAGTGAAAAACAAAGTGACTCATCATTAGAACATGGTGCTTGTTTGGAACTTGTGATAGCTTCATCTTATATGCTTGGCACTTCTCCTAGTGTGTGTTGTTCACCTTCCCTAAATAATATAGACAAAGATCAAGAGGAAGTGATATGCTTGACTAGCTCCTCTTGTATGGTGGATTTTTTTGTGTGTTTTCTTTTCATGGCATGTTTCCTTTGTGATGTGCTTCTTGTTATATGTTTTGTTTAAATCTCTTTAACAGACCCTTGTTGCTCCATTGACACAAGGTGATAAAGGAATTTTTTTATTGTGACATTCCTCTATTTGTATCTCATTTCTTCTATATGTCATATATATGTTATTTCCTACACGCTCTATTGTTTGTAAATGTGCCTTAATGTTGTCTTATTGAGGATAATGAAAAGTAGTAATAACCATTATTTTTAGTCTCTACAATGATGGCCCAAAAAGGCTCTTCTTCATATCTCTTATGTGATCTTCCATTGTTCTTGTAGTTCTTCTACCTTTTGGGGATGATGTCAAATATAATTCTTGATATACATGAGTTATCATATGATCATACTGACCCCATAGTTAGTAGATCCCTTTTGTGCTCTTTTTTCATGTGTTTCATTTTTCTTGGTTTGTCCTTGCTTGGGAGCATCTTATAGTGGAAACATGTCTTGTAGGTGCATGTATGCTCCATTAAAGTCATTGCTCTAGTTAAGGAATTTACAATTTCTTTAATGTGGGGGCATACACTTCTCTTGTTATTGCATATTTTGTACACACACATACACAATGATTTTGTGTAATCCCTTATACGGATGACTAAGGAAACAATGATTTTTTTAGTTTTATCCTTACATTATATTCAATGGATTCATTTTGGAGATAATTCTTTCCTTAAGGACTAATCCTCATTTTCTAAATCCCTTGAGAAATTACACTTTCCTTAGGATTGATCTCTTTTTTGGATCCTTTAATGGAGACTATGTGTGTGTGTATGCTATAAACCTTCATGAAATTAGGACTATTAACTAACAATTCAAATAAAATACAATACAAATGTAAACTAAAAAATGCATTTAATATCTATAACATCTCATGGTTCTCTAATTAGATGTGGTAAGTAGAGCTCTCAACTTAATCTCCACTAGTGACACTTCTGAAATGAGAAAGTGTGATGCTACAATGCTTAATCTAGCTCACAATTCTCCATTATGCAAAGATAAATTCAAATGCTAATGCTAAATGCTCTCAATTGCTCAAGAAATTGACTATAGTAATGATGCTTTGCAAATGAACTTCTAAGATGATTATATTGCTCTCAAAATGCCTCTCATTTATAGTAAATTCCCAAGAGTAGGGGGTAGAGTGAAGTAATCATGATTTAGCCTTGGTTGAGTCAAAAACTTTGCAATGTTTTTAAATAGGGGGACAATTTAAATGTTTGTCTCAAAGCTTTGAGTTCTCAATTCTCATTGGTTCCTCAATTCTTTGTTGAAAGATATTAAGATTTATTAAATTCCATCAATTAATTAAATTAACCATGTAGGGAATAGGTTCATTTTGATTTTTGATTTACAACTATACAATTAATTGATTAAAATCAATTATATAGTGTTTTTCATCCCTTTAAGCTTTTATTTAATTATTTAATGTCAGTATTTAATTTTTCCTTTGATTTGATTGATTTTGTCCAATTTGATTTAATAAGTGTCCCTTTAAATTTGAGTTGATCCCTTTGTTGATGAGAATTGTAGCATTTTGATTAAGATTTTGCAATTTTAATGATTTAAAGCACTTGTCCATTTTTGAGTGTCTACAAATGCCACTCTTTGAATTGATGTGTGAAGAACATTGATTCAAATAAATTTTTAGTCCTGATTGCTTTTAGGTCCTGATTTACTGATATACTAATATGCCACTGATATGATTGCTAGGTCCTTATATGAAATTGATTGATGCTTGATATGATATGTCTCTGATCAAATTTGATAAACTGATATGTGCCCCAATGATAATAGCTCAAAAATTTTGATGCCCCTGATTCACTGTTATTTGATGTTAATGTGATACTCTGATGCCCCCTTAGAAATGAAACATATTGATCACTTGATTTGAAAAATTTGATGAATTGATTGATTTACTGATTCAATATGTTTTCATTTCTGAAAAACATTGATGATATGTTGATTTCAAATAATGCCCCGGTTTGATGGATAGGTTGATATAAGGTCAATAGGTCAAAATTTACCTCTAAATTAGGTCAAATTAGCTTAAATAGGTTGAAAACCCTTGATTTACTATTCATTTTCACTTTTGACTATTGAGATTTTGCTCTGATCCTGCTTTGATTTTCATGATGGTTGTGCCTATCAGAGAGCATCGGTTTGAGAGGGGTCATCGTTATTAGAGGTCGTTGGACTATGGACCTCTAGTGAGTCATTTCTAACCTTCTTTGTGCATTTATTTCTCATTTTCCACATTTATTACAAATTTTTCATGATGTCATAGTTTTAATTTTTTAAAATGCCGCTTAGGATAGACTAAATGTTGTGCAACCCTTTAAAATAACGCATCCACACTTTTTACTCATGCCTCCGTGTGGTAAAGTGTCGCTTAGAAACTTCTAGGTCTCGCCTGATACTAATATGTTTCCACGTAGGAGTAGGGTTTTCATGCCATTTTAGATATGTTTTTCCATGTATAAAACCCTAGCTTTTTGATGTCGATTAGGCCTTGTTAAGTACCACCTAGCAATTTAAATGCCACGTGAAATGTTAAGTCATGCATATGAGTGATAAATTGCCACGTAGTACCTTTTCTACATCGCGTAAGGTAAAATGCTGCATGGTAATGGGAAAATGACGCCTACAGGATTTTGAAATTTTTTTGAAACTCAAACTTGATTTTCTGATAAAAATTTGATAACTCTGATTGATTGATTGATTGATTTTTGAGATAGCTAGGTCTGTTGTAGCTTAACAAAATAATTGATTATGATATCAGGATAATTGTACCAATAAATGTGATTTTTCAATCTGATAGGATAGAAAAATTGATAGGTATGATACTGATAGGTAGGATTGATAATTCATTCTCAAGACATAGAGACACAAACAAATGGTACTAGGTTTGATTGCTTGATTTTGATAGAACTGATTGACTTAAAATGATTCACCGATATAGAAAACTGATATGATTCTCTTGATTATTTCCAAATAGGCACATTTCTATAAGTTGTATATACAAACTGTTGCATCATGGGTCATTGAGTTAGGTTAGGCTTTGACTCATGTAGAGTATCGAGTTATTGAGTTATGCAGTCTTAGCTTTCTTCTTGAAATCCCACAGTTCCAGCTGAACCGTGGTCTCCTTAATGATGTGGTAGAGTGTTGGCACTCTGACCACAATACCTTCCATCTACCCTATGGAGAAATGATGATCACGTAAGAGGACATGTATCGATTTTTGCGCATTCCTTGTCACAAAGAGATGGTATATTATGACTCTATTTATGATAGTACAATGTGCAGATGAGTGTTTGAAGATAATACCATCAATGATGATACTATCACGTGGGCACAGTTTGCTTCATTTCCCACATTGCTAGTAGTTTTGGGTGCTCTGATCGATAGATTACTACTTCCCGACTGACGAGGTCATGGTTTCTCAATTGGTCATGGTTTCTCAATTGGATGGGGCCAGATCTTGGAGGATTTTCTTGCACAACCTTAACGGTTTGATTGGGGTTCATGTGTCCTTGCTTAGCTTTATCATGATTTGCATGAGGTTGTTTACAGAGAGAGTGCTTCTTTGTTGGCAGGTGATGTGATCTTGCAGTTATGGATATGGGAGCATCTTCCCATTACTAGGCCAGTATCAGGTTGGATTCGGTGGTGAGGTTTCCCTTATGCTTTTCTATATGGTGGCATGGTTGTCTAGCATCATCTAGGAAAGCTTGAGTATTGGCACTGTCAGATTGATGATCTTGATCAGGTCCAGTGGTGTCCATATATAGGTTGCGAGAGATGGAGGGAGGATGATGATGAGCTCCCATATATGTTTTCTCCTCAGTGGATGATTGGTAGAGCTACTATAGTGATCAAGTGGTTTTGTTTTGGTCAAGTTTCTTGGTAGTATGGCAGAGTGCAGGATATGCCCTAGGGTACAACACTATATGCTAGAGTTCAGGCAGAGCGATCCATGTGGGGTGCTTAGATAGATTTTCAATTTGCCTATGACCAAATTGCTCATTTGGTGTATTGAAGATGGTCTTTTCTTATAGATGTTGTAGATGCTGGTATGTCACATGAGTATCAAGACTGGTGGGCTCGAAACAAATTTCTTCAATTTACAGATCTAACAGACCCTATCCTTGGACATGATGAGAGATCAGAGGATGATAGAGGTGATGATGATGGAGATGGTGGTGGTGGCAGGAGGAGACATCAGAGATGATGAGTTCAAAGAGGACAAAGAGCTCCTCAGGTCATGGGTCAAGGATGAGATGGGCCACAGGTGAGAGGTGGACATGTCAGGGACAAAGCTAGGAGACAGGTTTGACAGGATCATGGGGCTGAGATTGTACGTCCTAGAGTAGTAGCAATTGATAGACAAAAGAGATAGCAGAGGGCTTAGAGACAAGCTCATGTAGATGTTTCTCGACAGATTCCTGGTGGTTTGGATCCTTTGGTTTAGTTACAGTGAGTTGCATTAGCATAGCAGGATCAGGTTCCGATACAGCAAGATCAAATTTTGGCACAACAGGTGCCTCCACAGGTTCCTAGATCATAGGATATGGGTCAGTCATCTAAAGTAGCTCCTAGTATTGACATGCTATCATGAGATGTTCAATCATTGAGGACAGATGTATTTACTATTGTTGGTAGATTAGACCAGGTGGCTATGTTGATGCAATAGTTTATGACCTATATGACTTAGAGGCCTAGTATGGGTAGCACTTCTCAGGCTCCTCCTTCAGAGGATAGATAGGATGACAGGGGTCTAGATGGGTCAGGTGTTGGGGATGGATCAAGTGCTGCTACAGGATCATTATGATTTGATGATAGAGTTGTCCATTGTTGATGTCTATTGTATCGTGTTATTGATGTTTATTGATCGAAACATTTGATGTAGCACTTTGTTGTTGACATTGTATCTTGATATACTGATTTGATGGATCACTAATGTTTCTTGATCATATATATGATGATATACTTTTCCTTGATTCTCTTGATGAGTTTATTATGAGATTATCTTTACATGCAGATATATGATGTTTATGATGCATTTACTTTTGATTATGCTATGGATGCAATGTATCTCATTTATGATATAGATAAATGAATGCAATGATGTATGAATTTTGATATGTCTCTCTGATTTTCATTGTATGGATGCAAAGTGTTTTATTTGGAAATATGGATGTGAATGCCCCTATGTTTTTTTTATTTTTTCGAATGTATGCAATTCTATTCTTAACTAGATGTATGCAAATGATGTATGAAAAATGATTCTCTTTTATTTGTTTTTCTCAGATATATGGATAATGAATAATGTTATGAATGGATGCAAAAGATAACCTCACATGATTGATTTGGAATCAAGGATAAGACGTTTGATTGAACCCCCCTTTTCTTTAATGTTTTAACCAACCAAGATTATAAATATACCCCCTTGTCCTTAAAAAAATAACCAGAAACAAATGCACTTAATCTACAATGATAATGTAATGCAAGGCAACTAAGTGTCACTAGCTTTTAGCAAAGAAATGTCATAGAGATAAATTTTCATCATTGAGCATTCGTGGGACTGGAAAGCTAGTACAACCATCATTGACTACATCATGATGATATTAATACCACTTTTTATCACTTTTGGTAACCTCTTGGAAACTAGTACAACCCTCACTAGTTGGATGACCAAACTATGGGAGTATGAATACCGGTTTCAATGGATTCAATTTTGCAAGTGGATTTTGGTATTAAGATATGGAAGATCTAAATAGCCAAGGTATCCATTTGTGTAAACAAGAAAAGGTCAATCTTTCCCTTATGTGATAGTCCTCAACGGTTCTTTGATGACCATGTCGTTAGACAAATTCATATAAGGTGATGGATCTCCCTCAAGACAGTCACTCAAAGGCAAGAAAATATCATGTCTCCATCATTGCCAATCTAGTCAAAACATCATCGATTAGCTAAAGAGATGTGATAAAAGTCATTTCAATAAAGATCATCAAAAAGAAAGCTTCAAGTGTTTTGCAATGTATCATGATTTTCAAATAGAATTTCCAAACATTCTTATCTTTAAAGCGTTGTCAATTTTTAATCCTGAATAATAAAGTCAATGAAGGTTCAAGGATCAAGTTGTGGGGTCAAAATACTTGGGTGTGAACAATGATATCCATCAAAGGTTCAACAAAAATCTCTCTTCTGAAGCTCTGATAATTCTCTCTCTGATGTGACTGAATGTAGCATTAATTGAATCCGTTTGTACTGAAAATCCAATCCTTTTCTGCCCCCAAGTGATAAATGTGATCATGTGACAAACTTAGGGCCAATAGGCAATGCAACAATGCAACTGAAAGGTTTTATTATGACTATGCACAAATGACGAATGTAATGAAGATTTACAAGTGAGATGTTGGAAATGCAATATGTACACATGCAACTGGGAAATGACTTAAGGGAACAAAAGGCGCTTGATTGCCAAGTTTTCACCTTTTGGGTCTTTTTGTCTTTTTTTTGCTACCAAGGCACCTATTTCTAGGTTTTCACCAAGACACTTTTTCTTTTTCAATTTTTTTTCTTTTTTTCTTTTTTCTCATTTTTTTCTTTTTTCTTTTTTCATTTTTTTCATTTTTTTCAAGATCTCTTTTGACTATGTACAATAAATATGATGCTCCTCATTTGATACTCGTTATACTCTTTCATCTACCTCATGCATAGAACCTCTTTAGATGGATGCTATTGATAGGTTCTTATAGCTCTTCTCCATCACAATCTGCTAATTTATAAGTTCCCATTCCAAATGAAGAATCAATGATGAACAGACCAAGCCAATTAGCCTCCCATTTACCTTTATTTTCTCTTTCGACTTGATTTTTAGGGTTTTCTCTTAGTACTAAGTCTCCTACTTGAAAGACTCTCGGTTTGATATGCTTATTGTAGTTTCTTGAGATCGTGTTCTGATAGACTTTCAAGTGTTCATAGACTTGCATTTGATGTTCTTCTAGCAACTCTAATTGTTGAAGTTGGGCAACTCTATAGTCCTCATATGTTATCAACCCTTGCAATGAGACTCGTAAAGATGGGATTTCAACCTCTAAAGGTAGAACAACTTTGGCTCCATAAACCAATGAAAATGGTGTGGCTCCTGTAGGTGTTTGAATGCTAGTTCTATAGGCCCATAATGCCAGATTGATTTGCACATGCCAATCTCTTCCTGACTTATTTACCGATCTCTTCAAGATTTTTAGGATGTTCTTATTTGTAGCTTTGGCTTGTCCATTTCCTTGAGGATAATAAATGGATGAAGAGTGATGTGCAATATGGAATGTGCCACAAAGTTCATCCACATCTTTGTTTTTGAATTGTTTTCCATTGTCTGTGATTATGGCATGAGGGATACCATATCTACAAATGATGTGATTGAGTATGAACATGGAGATCCATTTACCCGTGGCGGTGATCAAGGGAATGACTTCTACCCACTTTGTGAAATACTCTATTGCGGTGATGATGTACTTGTGTCCATTGAAAGATGGTGGATAGATTACACCAATCAAGTCAAATCCCCATTGATAGAATGACCATGGTGTAACAAATGGATGTAATTCTTGTGCCGACACATGTATCATGTTGCCATGGTATTGACATTTGTTGCATATTTTGACAAAGTGACAAGCATCTTTCTCTAAGGTTTTCCAGAAATACCCCATACAAAGGATCTTCTAGGTTTAATCCGCTTGAGTGCGACCTGCAAATGCCCTCGTGAACCTCACTTAAAGCTAACTTAGACTTTTCTTCCTCTAGACATCTAACTAACATCCCATCAAGACCCTTACGATACAATGTTTCAGAAAGGATTATGTAATGGGCTGATTGTCAGATGAAATTTCATTTTTGGGCTTGTGATTGGTCTATAGGTAACACTTGGTCTTTGAGATAGGTATAGATAGGGTCCTACCAGGGTGAGTCATGTTCATTAAGTAGGGCAACACTTTGGGTGTCGGGAAGGTCAAATGCTGGTTTTTCCAACTCTTCCACCAAGAATTTGTACTTCTCATTCTGATCTAGTTTTTGAAGTAAGGAAGCCAAGGTCACCATTGCATCAGCTACTCTATTCTTCTCTCTTGGAATTTGTTCAAAGGTTATCAAAGAAAAGTACTTTTTCCAAGAATTTATCATGGTCTTGCATGGCATTAGTTTTTCATCTTTGGTATTGTATTCATCATTGATCTGATTGATTATCAATTAGGAGTCTCCATACACTTGTAGCTCAATGATGTTCCATTCTAAAGCCATCTTAACACCAATGACTAAAGCTTCATATTCTGCTATGTTGTTTGTACATGGTAAAAAAATCTTGTAGGACTTGGGAATGGTATAACCTTGAGGGGTAATCAATAGTATGCCAGCCCCAGAACCTCCTTGGGTATATGATCCATCGAAATACAATTTCCATGTCTTGGCCTCTATGTTGACAATTATTGAATCCGAAAACTCCACTTGAATGGTGCGTAGAAATCAATGGATTTTATGATAAGTGATCTGCTATCACTTGTCCTTTTATGGATTTCCTATCCACATACTCAATGTTGAATTCACTTAATATCATGACCCATTTTTCTATCCTACCTATTAAGGTAGTTTTGCTTAGCAAATATTTTAGAGGATCAATTTTTGCAATAAGTTTCACCTTGTGCATCAACATGTAATGCCTTAATTTTTAGGATGCAAAGACAACCACTAGAAAATCTCTCTCCATGAATGTATAATTGAGTTCATACTTGATCAAAGTCCTACTCAAATAGTAGATTTCCCTTTCTTTCCCTTGCTCATCTTCTTGCGCCAAAAGAACTCCTAGAGACCTCTTGGTGGTAGATATGTACAGCGACGACGGTTTTCCCTTGATTGGTGGCATTAGGATTGGTGGATTTATTAGATAAGTCTTCAACAACGTGAAGGCTTTGTCACATTCTTCATCCCACATGAAAATAGTGTCTTTGTGTAGTAACCTTGTGAATGAATGGCACTTTCCCACCAGTTGAGAGATAAATCTCCTTATTGATTGAATCTTGCCTTGAAGGGACCTCATTTGGCTTATGTTCTTTGCAATCTCCATATCCATTATTGCTTGGACCTTTTTCAGATCTACTTCAATCCCTTTCGTTGAAACTATATAGCCTAACAATTTGCTGGATTGGACATCGAAACAACATTTTTTTGGATTAAGTCTCACTTTTAATTGTTCCAATCTTGTGAATATCTTTTCCAAAATTTGCAGGTGATCTTCTCTTTTGTGTTACTTTTCCAATATGTCATCCACATAATCTTCTAGAAAGGTGTGCATCATATCATGGAAAATAGTTGTCATTACCCTTTGGTATGTGGCTTCGACATTTTTAAGGCCGAAGGGCATTACATTCCAACAAAAGGTACCCCAAGGGCATGTAAAATTTGTCTTCTCTTGGTCTTCAGGTGAAATTTTTATCTGATTGTAGCTGCTAAAACCGTCCATTAATGAATACATGGAGTGACTTGCTATCAAATCTACTATTGCATCTATGCTTGGAAGTGGGAAGTCATCTTTATGACATGCAAGGTTCAAATCTCTAAAGTATATGCATACTCAAATAGATTTATCATGCTTGGTGACCGGTACAATATTGGATATCCATTCAACATATGCAATTGCTCTTATAAACCCCACCTTCAACAATTTCTCCAATTCAGCTTTGACTAGGAGAGCTACATGTGGGTGCATCTTTCTCAACTTTTGCTTGATGGGCTTAACCCCTTGTTTAACATTCAAATGGTGCATAATGAAGTCAAGATCCAATCCTGGCATGTCGGCATAAGACCATGAAAAGTTTACTTGTTTTTCTTGGAAAAACTTGATAAAATCCTTTCTTTCTAAAGGTGTAAGTGACACTGCTAGGTGTATGAATTTCAGATCCAATTATGTTCCAATGTTGACCTTTTATGTTGGCTCTATGAGAATTGGTGACCTTTCTTCCTCATGTTCAGGTAGGGTATCCAACCTCTCTTCCTTTGGTGCCACAGTTGGATTTTCACCATAGGAAACATCCTTTATCTTTACCTTTTTTGGTTCTAGTGCTGCCACGTAGTGGTTTTCATCACTAGAAATTTTCATTTTTTTCTTTGGATTAAGAGACTGGACCCCCATTGTTCTCATCATGTTCAGTTCAAATTCGTTGGTGAAAGAGGGCTCAACTGCGTTTAAGTATTGGGTCATTGTTTGGTCATTTGGGAAATAGAGTAAGTCGCTTGGCTTGTTTAGGTCCCAATCAATAAGGTTGGGATGCATCAAGGATAGGGATTCATTTGGAAAAGTGTCATCGGCTAGAGTTATGGACATGACCTCATTAGAGGTTTCATACATTGTGGTCTATGACGTGAGCTTCCTCGAGATGGTCCTTGGAAGAAGGATAAAAGTCCTATTCAATTGAGTCCTCAAGGACTTCTATGGGAAATAGAATGGGAAATACAACACGCGGATTAATCCTAATGTTTGAATCATCCTCCTCTGAGGGTTCCCAAAATTCCTCTATCCATGGTCGATTAATGGGTGCTTGTCCTATATTGAGTTCTTGTATGATGGGATCTTCATTCCTTGGAGTTTGTTGCCTTGGAACATTAGCATAAGCATGTATGGTGACAATCTTTTTATCATGGCATGAGTCATCAGACAAAGTATCCCACTCATAGTGTCGGGAATCATCGCTATCCACATCAGATTCCACCGTGTTCACTTGAGGATATGAATCATGCATGGGGCTGGAGCTTTCTCCTTTGTGCTGGTAGCCTACCCCTGATTTTTCCTCTTTTGACCTCCAAGAAGGTTCAATAGGCTCTAGCAAGCCTCTATTTCTTTTGCCTAAGGGTCCTCTTCCCTTGTACCCCATTTTTTGCATTATTTCAAATCCTTTTCCGTATTGATCAGTTTGAATGTTAATATGCTGAATTATCTCTACGAGAGTATTAGAGGTATCATTTTCATCTTAATACAACCATTGGAGGACTTCATCTTCTTCTTTGTCAAATGTTGCCTTGTCACTTTCTCTTACAAAGTAAGAGTTATATTTATGAGGAAGGTGTTCCTTGGATGGTTTCCCGTGTGTTCTTGGAGATGTAGGTAAGTTGAATAAGGAAATAGAATATTCCCCTACTCCCTTGGACTTGATTTTACATTGTTTTTCAAATGTATGCATCATTTCACTCATTTTTTTGTAGTGATCCTCTTTAGCTTTATCTTTCTCTTCTTTGGTGGGTTTGAAAAGTTCTACTTCTGGTATAGATGCTTTATCTAAATTTTCATTTCAAGTTGGGCCCTCATAACTCACTTTCTCCTTTCCTTTAGTTAATGTAGTTGAGTTAGTTTGAGGAGGACTTGAAGTAGAAGTAGACCTTAATGTTAACTTATGATCATCCACATTAATGTCTTCAATGGTAGCCCTTTGGATAATCCCTTCTCTGTTATGTGGAATAAATAATTCATGGAGAGGTTTTAGTGCATTACAATATTGGAAAGGATTTGAATCCCCTCCAATCGTGATTTCCTCACCCATGTATGGAAATTTTATGTATTGATGATACATGGATGGAACCGCTTGCATCTCATGGATCCACGACCTCCCCAATAAGATATTATAAGTTAGTTTCATATCTAAGACTTGGCATTTTGTGTCCTTTTTTACTAGTCCCACTTGAATATGCAATATAATCATGCCTTTTGAAGCTCTTTCCGCTTCATCATAGGCCTTTATAGTAATTATTTTTTTAGGATCCATGCATGACTCAGATAATCCTAGATATTTGACAAGGCTCAAAGTGCAGATGTTAAGACTGGCTTCCCCATCTATGAGAGCTCTCTTGACCCTATGTCTTTCAATCAAGACTTCTATATGCAATGGAAAATTTTGGGGATGGGTAATGGACATGTCATCATGGTTTGAAAATGAAAGGCAATGAGGCACAATGAGATGTCCTACCATATTCTGGAACTTCTCCTCATCCAAGTTGGTAGGAACATTAGTTTCCACTAAGGCTTTCTCTAAGATTTCCTTGTGATTTGGCGACAACTTTAATAACTCCAAGATATAAATTTGTGTTGGAGTCTTTTGTAGTTGATCCACCAAACTATATGGTTTTTCCATTATAGCCAATTGTTTTTCCAAAATGCTGGATTGTGGAGGGCCAATAGTTTTAGGATCAACCCCTTGCAAGGTAATCCTTGAAGTCTACCCCCTAGTTATAACATTAGACATCTCTTTTTGGGGTTGTTCCTTGATCACAATAGTATCGACAATATGCTCATGACTAGATAAAGTATTAATGATTTTTTCATAATGAGGAGCAAAATTGATATTGTTGCTGCTTTTTTTATTCCCATTGGATGACTCACCTTTTTTATGGTTATAAAAAGGTTGTTTAAACATTGTGTGATCTTCATTACATTGAGGTCCTTCAATAGTGATTGTACCACTATCAATCAGGTCTTGCACCACGTTCTTCAATTGTAAGCACTCATTGGTCGTACACCCTCTAATTCTATGATATTCACAATGACTATTCTCACTCCACCAGTTGGGTTTATTCTATGGCTCATAGGGTTGAATGCTAGGTAAATTAATGATCTTGTTAGCAATGAGAGTCCTCAATGCTTTCTCGAGAGGTTCACCCAAAGGTGTGAAGTTCCTCTTGGGAGTTGGTACCAAGAATTTGTTAGATTTATGACCTCCTTGATTATTCTCAAAATTGCCACTATTGGTATTGTTGTTGTAAGGCACTTTGGGAGCCTGATTTGCATTATTCACTTGATTAGGTGTCCTTGTAAGAGAAAAGGGAGTCACTTTTAGATTACTAGAATCAACAACACTATCATTAACCACTCCTTTATTGTTGTTCTTCAACCCAAACCCATTATAGTTGTTAGAAAAGTTCATATTCTGGTTGTTATGGTTGTTGTTGGAGGTATTGTTATTGTAATTCTTATTATCCTTATAGAGTTTTAACTCTCCACTCTTAACTAATACCTCTTTAATTGTCACCCCATTCTCAATAAGATCTTGGAAGGTCTTAGGACATTGCATTCTCAACCAGTAATTCATCTCATTGCTCAATCTATTGATGAAGATATCCATCTTCTCTTTTTCGGGTACACTCCTATGATATCTAGCAAATATCGTCCTCCATCTTTGTAGGAAAATGAGGAATCCTTATCCTTCTTCTTTCTTTGTATTACATAAAGTGATCATTGTGACTTCGTGCTTGATATTGTATGAGTAGTGTGCCACAAATTTGGAGGCCAGCTCTTTGAAAGTTTTAATGTTGGAAGGTAATTTTGAAAACCATTCCATGGCCATACCTCCCAAACTTCTAGGGAATAGTCTCATTAAATAAGTGGTATCGTGCATGAATTCTAAGCTCAATGCAAAAAATTCCCATAGATGATCTTGAGGATCCAATGTTCCTTCGTACTTATCATACTTGGGAAATACTACGTTGATAGGAAATGGTACCATGATTAGACTCTTGTCAAATGGAAATGGACATAATGCTTCTATAGAAAAAGGCTTTGGAGCCCCGCTTTGCTTTATTGTGTCCAATTGCATTTGAAATAACTTAAATTGTTTATTCATGATATCAAGCGGGCCCTCTTCAACTTTTGGTGTTCTAAGTTGATTAACATCATAATTGCGAGGGAGTTTAAGACCCTTTTGGGCTAGATCCAGAAAGTGCTTTTCTTTGTCTCTTTCCATTGCTTTCTCCATAAGTTTCAAGAAATAAGGACTTTGTATAGCCTCACTAACCCTTTCATCAGTGGCATCTTCGGCACTTGGTTCACCATTAGCCTTAGGGTTAGTGTTATCAATTCCTTGAGTGTTAGAGTCTATTCCTCCATTATTGGCATTACCCTAATTGTTTGGGTCAGTACTTCCATTGTTGTTATTACCCAAGCTACCAGAGTACATCATGTTGGTTTCTGCTTCTTGAACGAGTTGTTCTTGTGGTAATTTTGGGGCGGTAGACATATCACTTGGAAAAGGAAGCTCTTGTCTCAAATAAGTTCCGCCTGCTTGTAATGTTTTCTTTATGTAGTATGATCGAGTAAAAGCAGGCATGAACATAAACCGTTTGAAAAAAAAACTTTCTTTTGTTGGCTTGTGATCGAATCCTTGTGAAATTTTTAAAATCACTCGAAACTAGGATTTCTGACCAGGCAGGGTACTGGAACAAATAAAATAGCCAAAAGGGTATCTAAATATGGAACTAAAACTTTTTAAAACCCTTGGGAAATGCTCATTGTTTGCTCTTTTTTATTTTTGGGTGTCACTTGCCTATGTGTAGGCGTGACTTAAAGGTTGATATGCATCGACTGAAATTGATTTAGGTAGCACTCTGCAGATGTGCAGGTGACACTTTACTGTTGATAGGTGTTTTTCCAATTTTTACAGGCATCACTTAATATTTCTCAGGTGTGAGTTTACTGTTGACAGGCATTTTTTGAATAGTCACAGGAATGACTTTATTGCTGACATGCAGTGTTTCTCTATGCATAGGCGGCACTTTACTGACCAGGTTGTAAATTTTAGATTTTAAAAATTGTAAGATCAGGTTTTATAGAATTTTCTTGTTTGAAAATGAAACACAATCGCAACACACACATCAAATTTTAACCATGTCCCTAAAACCACACTAAAGTGTATGTTCTCGGTCATTTTTCACAAGCATTGAACAAGAAAGCATTCCACGTAGTCTACCTATAGTCAAATTTGGCTTTTAACATGTTTGGCTCTATAAGGTAGCTTACTAATTTATCAGGAGTTTAATGAATAATCCGTTCTAAACCATGCCAAGTTCTTTTTCCCACTTGTGGGCTTCCCACACACACAAAAGAATGATTTGGTGCAATCCTCAAAAGGACTACTAGAGGAAGTGAAGCAACGTGCACATAGTCTAGTCACTTCCCTTTTAACGAAAAGTGTATTTTTTTTTAATAGTGGGTTGGAAAGTACCGTGGCTAAGGTGATTATCTCCCACTTGGGTCATTCCCTCTCATCAGCCTCATTAAGGCAATTTCTCAGGAGGTAGGCCCTCTAATGTTCTAGAATGTTCATGTAAAGCAAGGAAATGGAGTTAAGAACAAGTTTTTGAGAATTTGGTTCACCTAAAAGGTGAAGAGCATATCCCTAACTTTTTCTTAATTTCCCAAACACAATAAGCAATGTTCAATTATTTCATCCACTAACTATAGAGAATTGAGTATTTCTACTCTCTTCTACAAACAAGGGGCTTTGATCTTATGTGCTTGATTCGTCAACCTTTCTTCTTAATCAAAAGTTCAACACCTTTGGCATTTTGATTCACTAGAAGAAATGAAGAGCATAGGCCTAATGCTAAACTTTCCAAACAAAGATAGGCTATTTTGTAATTACTAGATTTTTAAATGCACCAATGCCACAATTTAAAGGAAAATATTCACTAGTTTGAGGCTTACCTTTCCATTTAGCTAGCTTAAGCTAGGGGCATTGTTGAGTGATTTTTGTCATTTTTAGCTTACCTTGGCTATAGCTCCTTTCCAATGTCCTTTCCTCCAACAAAGTTAGTCAACACAAATGACAACAATGAGGGGAACCAAAATGAATTTGAAGAAGAAAAGTTATGTATTGAATCTTAAAAACCTTATTTGCAAATGTTGAGAAAAACTTGAATTAAGGAGAAAAAATCTAATTAAGTGATACAAACTTAGTTTTGTAAGCTTCTACAATTTTGAGATAGTTCTCATATACCTGATTTTCTTCTTCTTGTGGCTCCTCAAGAACCGATTTGATGTGAGAAAAGTTTTCCTTCTTGATTTTCCTAGCGAAAGCCTTCCCTTCTTGATTGAACTTGCTCTTTGGCTTTTGAGCCTTTCTGTGTTTTCTCATATACAGTAAAAAATATAGACAGAGAGTAAGAAAAACAATACTTATAGATTTGACAGCAAATTAAAGCAAAAATTAGTAGGCATTTTTAGTAAGCTAATACGTGTGATTTAAGGATTAGCAGGCGTAACTTTAAAAATAGCAAGCGTCACTTTCCAGTGACACATGCGACATTTAAAGTTCAGCAGGCATAACACTTTAAGTACTAGGCATGAAAAGTAATGAAAATTACGTATGATAAGCTATGTAAAGCGATAATTAACAAATACTAGGTGTTAGTTAAGAGATACTAGGCGTGACAGTTTGCAGTAAATTACATCGTAAAATTTGTCACAAGTGGCAAAAGACAATGAATACGCGGTACTTCTCAGATCTCAGGCGTCACTTTACTATCTTCGGCGTAGCAATTTATCTCACAAGCATCACACTTTATCTTGCAGGCATCAGTTATTTGCTGGTAAGCGTCAGAACAGTGATCACATGCATGATTTAATCCTTCATACGCGTCATTTCTCATATTTTCTATAAAAATTCATGAAAAAGTGACAACAAAAACACACAAAAACTTGATGAAAATGTTATAAATGAGGCTTAGAGCCCCACGGTGGGCATTACTTGTGTGTGTATGCTATACACCTTCATGAAATTAGGACTATTAACTAACAATTCAAAGCAAATACAATACAAATTTAAACTAAGAAATGCATTTAATATCCATAACATCTCATGGTTCTCTAATTAGATGTGGTAAGTAGAGCTCTCAACTTAATCTCCACTAGTGACACTTCTAAAATGAGAAAGTATGATGCTACAATGTTTAATGTAGCTCACAATTCTTTATTATGCAAAGATAAATTGAAATACTAATGCTAAATGCTCTCAATTGCTCTCAATTGCTCAAGAAATTGACTATAGTAATGATGCTTTGCAAATGAATTTCTAAGATGATTCTATTGCTCTCAAAATGCCTCTCATTTATAGTAAATTCCCAAGAGTAGGGGGTAGAGTGAAGTAATCATGATGTAGCCTTGGTTAAGTCAAAAACTTTGCAATGTTTTTAAATGGGGGACAATTTAAATGTTTGTCTCAAAGCTTTGGACAAAAGGACAAAATTGAGTGGATGAGATTCAAAGTTGAATTTGTGTGATTGAGATTCAATTCCTTTGAGTGATCTATGTGCTTTGTGTTCTCAATTCTCATTGGTTCCTCAATTTTTTGTTGAAAGATATTAAGATTTATTAAATTCCATCAGTTAATTAAATTAGCCATGTAGGGAATAGGTTCATTTTGATTTTTGATTTACAACTATACAATTAATTGATTAAAATCAATTATATAGTTTTTTTCATCTTTTAAGCTTGTATTTAATTATTTAATGTCATTATTTAATTTTTCCTTTGATTTGATTGATTTTGTCCAATTTGATTTAATAAGTGTCCCTTTAAATTTAATTTGATCCCTTTGTTGATGAGAATTGTAGCATTTTGATTAAGATTTTGCAATTTTAATGATTTAAAACACTTGTCCATTTTTTAGTGTCTAAACTATGATTTTCTTAAGGACTTATCCTCTTTTGGTAGATTTCCTAGTTTACTATTCTTCACTTGGTTATCCTTTTTTATGGATTGAATAGCATAACACAACTTTCTAGACCTTCAATTCCATATTTTGTCTTCACATGGCCCATAGTAATTCAAAACCTTACTAGTATAATCTCTCTCTCTCTCTCTCTCTCTCTCTCTCTCTCTATTTGTGTTTGTGTGTGTGATGCTTCTTTTTGTCTTGGTCTTGGATTTGATGAGTGTAATCACCTAAAATAGGACAAGATCAATCAAGTGAGCAACTAAGACAAAAATCAAAATAATTAAATCAAATCAAGCTAAAATCAAAGCTAAATTGAAATCAAGCCATAAATCAAATTTAATTAAAAAATTAAAATCCATAAATTTAATTTAAATCAAATAAATCAATTAATTATGTAATTAATTAGATTAATTACATAGTTCATATTAAATCAAATCAACCCATTCAAGGGGTACACATGGCTAAAGATAATAATTAAATTCAATTAATTAAATCATATTTTTCCTCAACCACCAAATGAGAGGAAAATTTATCAACCAATAGGATTTAAGGGTGGAGCTCACATGGATCAAGCCTAAATTGAATCTCAATCACTCACTTGGAGAATGCATCTTGTCCACTCATTTTGTCTTCTTGTCCCAAGCTTTGAGGAAAAAAATATTTAAATGGTCTCCAAAGGTGGAACCATGGACTTAACCCTCACCTAATCATGATCAAATCAACTACACCCCCTACCCTTGCAAAAATCTATAAAAGCAAGGCATAATTCAATCAATAATCATCCACAAATATGAGAATAGCATCAAACCTCTTGCAATTTATAGCTAGAAAGATAAATATTAGAACTAATTAAGGCTTAATTTTATTTGGAATTGAACTTTTAGTTTACTTATCATTCATTCTCATTTTAGGACTGTTAGCAATGGAAGCTTGTTGAGAGCTTTGCATTAGCATCCCTAAATAGAGATCCATAGAGTGCTTAATTGTTAATTATTTGCTTAAATTAGATTGCTATTTGTGGTAATTTAGTTGATTTATTCATTTATTTACAATACTAACCCTATGAAAGTGATTTCCTTAGCACACAAAATGGTGCCCATCATGGGGCATTAGGCCTCACTAATTTTTAAATTCAAAGAAAGTAGAATTTTCTATCATTTTTCCTTCTTTCTTCTTTGTTTTACAAGTTCTGTTGCGCATTTGAGAGTTTCTATTGCGCTTACAAGCATTTCTGCAATGCTTTTAAGGCCTGAAACAATGTATCCATGGCAAAGTTTTGTGCCTTTACACAGTGAAACTGTGCTTTCAATATTTCTTCTAATCTATCTAAAATTCTTTCAGCACGTATACCTTGACTCCACAGCGCATTTAATCCATTCTGCAGCGCGTACACATTTCTTTATGCACATTTGATTCATTAAATAGCGCTTTTAAATTTTGTTTATGCGCATTTAAAATTTTCTGTTGCGCTTTTAATCATTTCTGTAGCGCGTACAAGCATTTCTGTAGTGCGTACAATCATTTCTGTAGCGCGTACAAGTTTTTTTATTAATTTTAAATTATGACTGTAAATAATGTTTTCTCTATATTTTTCTGATGCCATGACATAAAAAAATTGAAAAACAGAGGCCAAAGTCCACAACGAGGATAAAAACATCACAAAAAGGTTAAAAAGAGAGAAAGCTCTTCATCTTAACAACTTTTTGGGAGGATGCAAAGCAGGAAGGGGATGAATATGAAAAGTACTTGCATATAATTGAATTGTATAAATCTAAATTTGTTTCATTGAATTGGATTTTTATTCTTTAAGCTTGTCATTTTCTTTCTCAACTTCTAAAATAATGGAGTAAAAGATAAATTGATTGGATTTCTTTATTTTGTTTGTTTGTGTTGGATTAACAATTTCAAAGGGATGCAAAGGAGCTGGAACAATCGTCACTAGGTGATTGAAATGATGAGAAATTCAATTTAAAATGCCCCTAGCCTTAGCTAGCTTCAAAACAAGGTAAGCCTAAAACTTGGTCAATTTTTGCTTAAATTGTGGCCTTGTTAATTTCAAAATCTAGTAATTAAAGCAACCTGTTATTGTTTGAGGGATTTGATACTAGGCCTGTGCTCTTCACTTTCGAAGTGAATCAAAATGCCAAAAATATCAAGTTCCTTCATTAAAAGAAAGGCTAAGTAAATCAAACACTAAATTTGAACAGCCCCTTGTTTGTGGAAAAGAGTAGAAATACTCAATTCCCATTAGTTAGTGGGTTTGGTAATTGAACCTTGTTAAAAGTGTTTGGAGATTGAGAAATAGATGGGGATATGCTCTTCACCTTTTGGTGAATCAAACTCCCAAAACTTATCTCTTCATTCCAATTTATTGCTTTCAATATGAATATGCTAGATCCATAGTGGACTCGCCTCCCAAGATTTACCTTAATAACGCTGGTGATAGGGACAGCCCAAAGTGGGATACATTTTTTTTTCTGTGAATCCAACCCACTCTAAAATAAAATGCATGCATCCTTAATGGGGTGTGTGACAAAAAGATATTAAGCTTTCAAACTTCCTCGAGTAGTCCTACGGGATTTCGCAAAACTCTGACATACCGGTGGTGGGAAGCCTCCTAATTTTGGAAGATGAAAACTTAATGTCCATTTTGAACAGAATCTTGATTAAATACCTTGATAAATTAGCAAGCCTACCTCATTAGAGCCATTTAAAAGCCAAATTTGACCTTAGGTAGATTGCTTGGAATAATTTATTGTGATAATTGATAAAATTATTGTGTTGTGCTTGAAGGTATTTGATTACAAAAAGAAAACATCCATTAAGATCCAAACATCAATTAACAATAAAGATTCAAAAGAATATTCTATTCACAAGAATTCAAGAAATAGAAAAAGAAATGGAAATATTATCCAACCAATTCTCATTAATAACATTGTTTGCGTACCTCAATGATCAAGAAAAACATCATGAATGCCATATATTTGATAATTCAAAATTTGATAAAAAAGAATATCATGAAAACCCTATCTTTGATCAAGAATATCCTAATGATAAACTAATATTTGATGAAGAACCTATTTCAAAATATCAAGAGAATCTCATCTTTGATCAAGGAAATCAAGAGGAATTAGTCCCATCTCAACAATATTCATCATATGACAACTCCTTGAGAAACACAAATACATCCAAATATCCTTGGGATAAGTCATTTACTCCTTTGGGAATTTCATATGAATCAGCTTTGGAAAAACTCCTTGAAAATGATCTCATCATGTTGCCTCAAATCACTTCATGTGGTTTTATCTTTTTGAGTAACTATTGTGCATATCATAGACATAATGAGCATTAAACTTCAGATTACATGGAGTTGAAACATAAAATCTAAAATCTTATTGATGATGACTTAATTGAAATTGAAGATCCTAATGAATCATCTAATGAAGATACTACTCTCAAGCAAGATCAAACTTATGAATGTGTGCTAAAATGTTGTCACACTTCTATGAGTCATTGTATCCAAGATTGCTCAAGAATAAGGTCTCAAATGGTGACTCATAGCTCTCTATTTATGGAGTGCAAAGGTTTATAATGGAGGCCCTCATATTAGACCTAGTTTGTGCCCATGCAAGTACACCATAAAATGAGAGAATCAAAGAGGAAAAGAAAGAATGCTAGTCTCCATGATCATCAAATATGCATGCAAAAAAAAATGAAAGCTATTCTATATGATAACAATGCATAAAAGTAAACTAATATATGAAAGGAAATATGAATCTAATCTAATATGCAAGTGCAAGAGTAATGTAAATAGATTGTCATGGAGGCATGAGAGAAGAAGACAAGAAAAGAGAAGTTGCAATATCCAAGCTCAAGTGCTCAAACTCTCCTCCAAAATTGCTCTCCAAACCTGCATAACAATAACATAAATCTTGATCTCTCAAATCTCCATGCATAAAATGAGAAGGAGAGGGCTCCTTATAAAGGATTTTAGAAATGAATGGATGGTCAAGATTAAGAGGCAAAAAGAAATGAGCAATGGTGGAGATTAAATCTTGGTTGATCTATGTGCTCAAGATTCTCGAGAGGCAAAATCAATGGACATTGTTTAAGAGGTAAAAAGATGTGTGGAAGTGATTAATAGGTAAAAGGAGATTCCACTCATCTTGGAAAGTGTGCATTCAATGTATAGACAAAAAGTCTTTTTCTTTTTCTTTTTCTTTTATTATTTATTTATTATTTTTAGCAAAGTGGTTCCATTATTTAATTAAAAGATTTTTTATTTATTTAAAAGAGATTTGTTCTTTTAATTAAATGTGGCTTAGGATAAAGTGATTTTAATATTTAATTAAAAAAAATTTATTATTTAATTAAAAAGGAGCATGTTCTCTTAATTAAATAAGATTATTTTATTTTTTATTTTTTCTCTTTTTAATTAAATAAGGCTTAAAATAAAATGACCAAACCTTAGGAAATATTGAATTAATTATGATTTGATCAAGAAAATTGATTTGGATTGAAACTATTGCAAAGCATTAATTCAGGAAATTGATAAATTGATGAATGGGGGCCCAAAGTCTAGGTGACCATTTTAGGGTGCATACATTTGCCCCTCTTTGGGTAATGTGTGATCTTCATAGGAACACATGTAGTCAAAGAATGAAGTTGAAATGTGAGATCGATTTGAGATCATAAAATAACTCAAACGTGTGATCGATGGACGGGAATACATCAGGATAAAGATAAGTCAATTGAAAAAGACAAGGCCAACACCCCTGTAAATAGGTAATTGTCAACTCTCAAGCAAGGTTTTCCCAAGCGAAGCAATTGATAGGATTGATAAAGTTGAATCAAGGATTGAAGTTTGATAGGTACTGCCCCCTCATGATCGAAATCGAAATGAGATAGAGGAGAAACAACAAATTGATAAATTTGATCAAATCAAACTAAAAAAAAGGTTCTTGATGTAAGATGAAAGATTTAAGGATCAAAAAACTAAGCTAGATCATTAAACATGAAAGATTATGCCCCAAGGTTGAATTAGAAGAAAAGAAGTGGGGTGAAAGCAAATGGAAGATAGAAGTTTGGAAGAGGTGGAAAGAAATGGAGAGAAGAAAGAGAATTTGCCTCAAGAAAGAGGATGCCTCAAAATCAATCAACTGTTTAAGATAGAGAATTTTGGTTGAGATCACGAAAGAAGATAAGGAAATGAAGATCAAAATGTGACCACAGTTGATTAAAAGTCCAAAAGAAAGATGAAGGAAAACCCTCTCAAACTCCTAATGCAGCCTAAAAATGCAAATTAACATGAAGTCTAACAATGCAAGCTACATGAAAATGCAAAGGTGTAATTGCAATAGAGAAACAATAACATAGGATTTTGTGTTCATCATTCATTAGATAATGTTAAGGAACTTATTTTCATCATTGGGCCATTATTAACGAACATCGAAAAATCACACAATCATCACTAGTCACAAGCACAACTATGAAGATATGAATGTGATTTATATCGTATTGGAATGTGGAAAGATTATAAAATAAGCATCAAAGACATAAAGGTCAAGATGACTTCGATGTTAGCTTACCCAATTTAATATAGCAAAACCACGCTCGCATCAAGGCATAAATTTTGGGTTGACTGTAAGAACAGTTGTGCAAAAAAATAGTCAAGGATGATGCCTCAAATCTCCTAAGTGTTTCAAGGGGACAACAAGAGACACTCTAGAGTTTCAAGACCACACCCACAAGCAGAAAGAAAATAAAAATATGTCCCATGCCCCAAGTCCTCTAGCTATGCATCTCAGAGAGACTTATTAGACAAGGACACTCAACAAAAATCAATAACAGTCAACACACAAAGAAAAGATCATGACATAGCTCAAGCATTAAGTGTTGTGTTGAAAAATTTAAGTGTGCTCACTGATATTGAGTTCCGAGGATAAGGATTGAATGCTTGCAAGCAGGTAAGATCACATGACAAAACTAGGTAAGACCAAACTGACAAGTGTTGAAAAACACTCGACGTCAGGGGTTGTGTTGAAAAAAATAGTTGGGGTGGTGTTGAAAATACCGTTTGCGAGGTGTCCTAAAGATTAACGCATCCAAGAGACCAAAGCTAACACAGTTATGCCCCCTAGACAAAGACAAAGACCAATTCCAAACCAAGGCAACAACGACAAGGCATGATGGAGAAAGGCTAATTGTCGAGGACACGTGTTGAGAAACAAAGGTGCAAAGGCCTCAATTAGCATCTGTTTCTAGGTTCTTGCCACTTGAATTTTTATTGCAAATTTTTTTTTTAGGACTTTTTATAAAAAAAAAATTATATTTTTGCTACCAATGCGCTTGTTTCCAGGTTTTCACCAAGGTACTTTTTCTTCTTTTTTTTTAAAAAAAATATTTTTTTGTATTTTTGGAATATATAATTTTTTTGAGATACATCAAAGTGCCTATTGCTAGGTTTTCACTAAGATGATCATTTTTTTATGACATTTTCCAATTTTTAGAATTTTTGACAATATATCATTTTTGAATTTTTTCAGTATTAATAAGTATGTACAAAGGATGCCCCCAGACAGAATGGGCATCAAACTCCCAAGAAAGATCATATCGTGTAGTCCAAATGTCTAGCAAGGTGGAGAACAAGAGGGATTAGCAAGATGGTGGAAGAGATGGAAGACAAGAGAATGAAGGAGAATGAAGGAAAGAAATCCTCAAGAGCAAACTACTCAAGAGTACCCAAGCTAGGGAAAAATTGTCATGTAAAACACATTTGGATAAGCAATGAAAGGCTAGCATAAGATAAGTCATAAAAGAATAATGTAAAAGAAGGAAAGGATGCAGTCCAAAGGAGTAGACATGTCAAGAGGCTTCATAGCATCATTTTTTACTCTTTTTTTATAAGATCAAGACCAAAGGGGAAAAGGATAGCGAAAGGCTAGAATGAATGGAGGAAAATTAATATGAAGGCTAAACATGAATGGAATGAATTAAGATCATCGCAAGATAGCTCACAAGATAGCAAAATGTTCATGTATAGGTCAACATTGTCAAGATCAAAGAGAGAAGACGGAATGGATGAAATATGTAGAAGAACTACGCATGGTGCCTGATTGCCAAGTTTTCATCATGGTACTTATCCAAGACACCACAAGGGAGTGGTTTTCACCATAGGATGAATTTATTTCTCTTTACTTTTGCTACCAAGGCATCTTTTTCCAAGTTTTCACCAAGGCACATTTTCAATTTTTTCATTTTTTTTTTTCTTTTTGAATTTTTCTATTTAAAAAAAAAATTGGAAGAAGGCAAGCTTTTTAGATAATGCTCCTTGAAAGGATAAACCATGATATGCCAAGGATTCAAAATGATATGCTCAAAGATGCTGATAGGGAAAGGAAGATGGAAGAGAAAAATGGAGGATAAAGTTTTATGTAAAGAGAGTGAGGTTGGAAGATAGGAGGAATAGGCAAATGAAAAAAAAGGATAGAAGGTAGAAGGATAATGAATGGAAGGATTGTGAAAGGGTAGATGGAAAGGAAGGCAAGATCAACATCAACACACACCTTGAAGGGTGGCGAGAGGATGGAAGAAATATGAATGAAAGAATACGTGAAGGAATATGGTGAATGGATAGCAGAGATTGTGTTTTAGGCACATGGAATGGAAGAATATTTTTGAAAGAAGATGAAGTGGAAGCCTTTGGAAGCTTGAATGTCAACTTCACTTGTTGCTCAACATCAGACTCTTTCAAGAGAGACTTTAAAATCCATATAGCCGTAGGCTTTTCAGTTATTTTTGATGATTTAGAGAGAATATCTTCAATGATGGATTTTGGAATCCATACTTGTCTTGTAGTTTTCTTCTTAGATATCTCCTTTGACTTTATGCCTCCATGTCGATTAGAGGAGACATGGTGATCTTCTTTTTTTGATAGATTCTTGTATTGCTTCTTTTTCTTGTATTGAACATTCAAGTTACTTCCAAAAGACTTGGGACTTGTGGAAGAAGGAGGATATGACTAATTTAGATAGGTGGGTGGATGAAAAGGATTCAAGGGTATGCATCTATGTTGATCTTGAAGAAAGATAGGAGATGGAGGGATGTAAGGACCCAAGATGGATGACGAATTAGAAGAGTTAGGAGGGGAAAGTGAAGATACATAAGGGCCCAAGATGGAAGTAAGATGTGAAGCCTTTAGTATTGGTGGAGGAGGTCCAAGGATGGACATGGAAGATACAAAAAGATAATCAATAAGTTCATCGACATCTATATGACAACCAAGGACATCGGCATCTTTAGAGTGAGCATTAGGATTTGCAATAGGATGATGAACATCTTGAATAGGAGAAACTTCTTTGATAGGATTGTTCAGAACTTGAAAAGACTTAGGAAGAGTAGAAAGTGGAAGTGAACATGGAGTGGTAGAATAAGAAGATGGAAGACTTTGATCTTGACAATGACCTTTAGATAGCATAAGCGTATAATTTTTCTCTTGATTTTCAATAGGCTTAACATTGGAAGTAACAAAACTCTTTTTAATAACCTTAATGGAAGTATCATCTTTGGAAAGTGCAAGTGTAGTAAGGTTATTTTGATTGTCAATAAGCTCAATGGTGTAAGTAGTATCTTCATCTTTCTTAGGAGAAGACTTAAGACATGGTGGAATGAATGAGAAAGAGCGTAGAGGATCAAAAGAACCATGAAATAGATAAGAGACATCATGAAAAAGATTGGATGATATGGAGGGTTCTTGATTTTGATCTTTCTTTATGTTCTTTTCTTTATCATTTTTAGAGTCCTCTTGACATGGAGCCACTTCTAAGGACAAGGAAGCATGTTGGAATTGTATGGAAGACTTTGGAAGAGATGGTGAAGGACTAGTTAAAGTAGGCATTATAGCGTATAAAGGATTAGGCTCTTTAGGTTTAGCATTATTGAAAGTATTTGCAGCCAAGTGAAGGTTAGCTTGAGTTTCTTTAAGAAGTATCCCTTGAGGATAACTATAGGAAACCGCATGAAAAATATTAGGACCTTTGTTGGATGAAAGATTTGTGAAAGATTTGAAAGACTTGGAAGCTTTAGGAAATGTATGGGTATTGGAGGAAGTAGGGGATGGAAGGGAACCATCACAAGACAAAGGTCCATCATTAACATAATCTTGCTCGAGAGTGTAATCTTTATTTTCAACGTGAGAGTTCTTAGAGGAGAGACTCTTATAGTATTTATGTTTATAATCAGCACGGTATTTTTTTCTTCCTCAATAGAAGTGGATGTATCATCTAGGTATTGTTCACAAAAATCATCAAAGTCTCTTTCAAAATAAAAATCATATGGATCACCATCACGGTCTATCCAATGTGATGATCCATTTTCGGTAAGCATGAGCACACAACTAGGAGGACTCTTAGGAATAGAGGTGTCATAGGTATCACTACATTGTCCATCATCATATTCATCAAAGATGGGTGTGTCACTCTTCATGGAAGAGGTATCACAAGGATTGTCACATTGCTCTTTATGGTATGTCTTGAGAAGAGAAGTAATATTCTTGGGAGAAGTAGAAGAGGAATGAGATTGTGAAGAAGAGGAAAGTGAAGACCTAGTGGAGGAAGAAGACTTGGATAATGAGGAATGTGAATAATGTCTAGAAGAGTCATGGTAAGACTTTGAAGATGAGGAAGGATGAGAAGAATTAGAAGATGAAAAATGTTTGAAAGAAGGAGGTCATGACATGATCATGTATATGATCCTAGCAAAGGCGTCTGATTCATTCAACTTTTTATTTATTTTTGTCTTAAGTTTATCACTCATGCAATATCTAGAAGGACTATTGGAGGAATAAAACTCTTCGAATTGAGCAACGAGTTTGAGATCATCTATTTTCAAGAGAGGTTCCATAACAAGATAGTTGAAATTCATGGTTTTGGAAGAGGAGGAATCAAGCATGGAAGTGACAGAAGAGATGAATAGAAGAAGGTAGACTACATAATAAGAGGAAAAGAATCAAGAGGACGTGAAGAATTTAGGAAGAAGAGAAAGGGTGGAAATGGGAGACTAGGAAGACATGAGATATGTGGAAGAAATAAGACCAAGAGTCATTTTGTGCAACTTGATACCATTTAAGTTCATTTGAGCAACATGTCATAGCACTTTTGGGGAGATCTTTGAAGTTTTTATCACTCGGGAACTCAAATTTTATTCATTTTAAATAACCAACTATATGCATTAACATATTTTTATCATCAATCAAGCACATAAGACAACAATCAAGGAGTTCAAGCAAACAATGTCTTCAAACAATGAGCAAGGGACAAAGCAACCTTGTACGTGAACAAGAATAGTGACTTAGTATGCTACTCCTTAAAGATTCTACTTGTGTATGTTCTCAAAATGTTTTTCAACCACGTACATAGTCCTAGAAAATAAAAAGTTGGTTGCACTATGGTTCTTAGTAATGGTTTGACTCTATAACTTTTGCAATCTCAAGAGGGTGAACTCCAATCTAGGCGCACCAGGGTTTTGACACATTCTGAGATATTAATCAATCGGAGATGCTAAGGAGATCTGACAACCCAACAAGAAACTACACTCATTGAGATTTCTTTCACAAGGACATTTATATAGTGGTTGTTACTACCACGGTGAAAATGACTATTACCACTTGAGGTTCTGTCCACATGGTTGACCCAATAAAGAGAATGTCCACTACGGTTAACCCTCTCTAACAAGGTGACTCACAAAAAGGACCACATGGGGACTTGGTTTAGATTCAAGGATCTGAGTTTCTGGTACTACCCAAAAAAGGAGTAGAGCATAATCCTCTAGCCTCTTCACTTCACCCAAATAGAGAAAATAAGTTCATTGACACGCTAAGATTGAAACCACCTCACCAAGGTTCATGATGTCAACAACAATGTCTACCAAGCTCTCTAAGTGGGACCAAGAGAGAACGTACCGATCAATGTTGAAGACTAAACCAAGTAAGACCGTGAGATAGTAACAATATCCTCCCTACTTACAAGGGGTTCTATCATCAAGAAGAGATTTGCAAGAAACCCACTCTCTCAAGAATGCCACAAATAGTGTTCATAGGGCCTAATTACTATGTGAAACACATATGCAAGAAAGTGAATCTATGTTCTTTTTTAGAGCCCAAATTTGAAGTGTGATCTATGAAAGCAATAAACACTCAAGCTAGACACATGAGAGATTCATTTTAATCCCAAAATCCAAATGTTATTGAGATTCAAAAAAATACCTCAAGTCCAATGCAATGCGCTTAGTAGATTTTTGTTGAGCTTTTTTTGTGCAAGCAAGCCACGAACTCTCCAACAAGCAAACAAGCAAACAAGATATGCAATATATATCCAACTTATAAAAAGCTTATGGTTAGATCTAAAAATCAATTGTTAGGAGCAATAATAGCTAGAAAATAATCCAAATGACAACTCATATCATGCATTGAACCATGAAAATAAGTGCATACTCATCACAAATTTATTTATTTTTTGCATTTGACCTAGTCAACAAGATCTAATTTTTTTGATATGATTTCAGCCACAAAAATCAAAATGCAAAATAGAGACCCTTGCTAAAAAACAAAGAGCTTCCAAAAATGTAAAAATTTTAGAAAAATCTCTTCATTTGTGCCCTAGAGACCCATTTTACCAAAACATACCAGTTTTTGTAAATCAATTATTTGAGCTATGATATTGTATACAAATTTAAAACACAAAACATGGACCCCTTGTATAATTTAAAGATCTTTTTGAAAATGTAAAAATTTCTAAAAAATATGCTAATTTGCACAGAAAATTAATTTTTTTTATGAAAAATCAAGAAAAAATTATAAAAATTTGAAAATACCTCAGAAAATTCTAAATTTTTTATTGGAGCTTTTCTGATATGTCACCAACCTACAAAAAACATTTCAGACCAAAACAACAATTCATTTGGGAGATATGATCAAATCTTTAAAAATATAGAGTTTTTGTCTCCAACAAATTTGCACAAGGGTGTTAGCTCCGAAAAATAACCAAAACAAGCATGTAAAGGTGGGTTGCCCCATGGTGGGTGCAAAAAATGTGTGCTAAAATATTGTCACACTTCTATGAGTCATTGTATCCAAAATTTCTTAAGAATGAGGTCTCAAATGGTGACTCATAGCTCTCTATTCATGGAGTGCAAGGGTTTATAATGGAGGCCCTTAGATTAGACCTAGTTTATGCCCATGGAAATACACCATAAAATGAGAGATTAAAAGAGGAAAATCAAGAATTATAGTCTCCATGATCATCAAATATGCATGCAAATGAAAATGAAAGGTATTCTATATGATAACAATGCATAAAAGTAAACTAATCTATGAAAGAAAATATGAATCTAATCTAATATGCAAGTGCAAGAGTAATCTAAATGGATTGTCATGGAGGCATGAGAGAAGAAGACAAGAAAAGAGAAGTTGCAATATCCAAGCTTAAGTGCTCAAACTCTCTTCCAAAATCGCTCTCCAAACTTGCATAACAATAACATAAATCTTGATATCTCAAATCTCCATGCATAAAATGAGAAGGAGATGGCTCCTTATAAAAGATTTTAGAAATGAATGGATGGTCAAGATTAAGAGGCAAAAAGAAATGAGCAATGATGGAGATTAAATCTTGGTTGATCCATGTGCTCAAGATTCTCAAGAGGCAAAATCAATAGACATGGTTTAAGAGGCAAAAAGATGTGTGGAAGTGATTAAGAGGTAAAAGGAGATTCCACTCATCTTGGAAAGTGTGCATTCAATGTGTAGACAAAAAGTCTTTTTCTTTTTCTTTTTCTTTTATTATTTATTTATTATTTTTAGCAAAGTGGTTTCCATTATTTAATTAAATTTATTTTTTTATTTAAAAGAGATTTGTTCTTTTAATTAAATTTGGCTTATGATAAAGTGATTTTATTATTTAATTAAAAGATTTTTATTATTTAATTAAAAGGGAGCATGTTCTCTTAATTAAATAAGATTTTTTTATTTTTTATTTTTTCTCTTTTTAATTAAATAAGGCTTAAAATAAAATGACCAAACCTTAGGAAATATTGAATTAATTACAATTTGATCAATAAAATTGATTTGGATTGAAAATATTGCAAAGCATTGATTCAGGAAATTGATAAATTGATGAATGGGGGTCCAAAGTCTAGGCGACCATTTTAGGGTGCATACAATGAACACATGTCTAGTAGTGGTCCTCTTATAGCTTTCACCTATTCCACCATTCATCCATTTCATATAGAAGCAAAGCTATCCAATATTCCTCCATCAAACAAAGATCCAAACAATTTTCATAATGACTATGTATACCCTCAAGGGCTACCTCTAAAAGAGATCCAAGCTAACCTACATCTTGCTACACACTTCTTTCATGCTTCAAAGGTTATAGACTCCAAGAATTCATGTGCTACATTGCTTATTGTACCTATTTCAAATGAACATGCGTCATCCCTTCAAGAATCCCTCGTGTGGATCCAAACTCCTACATTGTCCTTAGAAGTGGCTCCATGTCAAGAGACTAATCAAAAGTGCAAAGAAACAAGTATTATGAAGGATCAAGATCAAGATAATATCCCTCCTTATCCTATATTTGACCAAAGTCCCATATCCCAAGAATCCCATGATGAATCTTTCATACCCTTCCATTTATTTCAAGAAGATATCCTTCCATCTCAAACACCCCATATTCCTTCACCTCCTATATCATACCCATCTCCTAAGCAATATCAAGTTATTCCTTCCATCTCTAATGAACTTATTGAAAATCAAAAGAAAAGTATTCTTCCTAGGCTATCAAAAGATCCTTGTCAAGATGAAAGTACCCCAACATCCACTTTTCATAAGCCTCCATATCTATCTCAAGATTCAACTACTCCTATCAAAGTCACTCCTATCAAAGCTACATATAAGCCTATTGGTACAAAGATAAATCCAAAAGACAAAATCCTTGGCCATGCAGCTCAAAATAAAGATGTTGATATCCCTCCCACATCTCATTTATCTCCATTTGTGCATAAGCATATTCCTTATACATCCTCCAAATCCATCCTTGGTCCCTATATCCCAAACTTGAAACCTTATAAATCCTCCAAATCCATATTGGGCCCTTACATTCCTCCATCAACCTTTCCTATCATCCCTATCCCACCATCCCCTTACCTTACCATGTATCAAGATCAAAAAAGACATACATACTTGAGAAACCAAGCACCCATCCATGTCAATCCTCCATATCAAACCATCCATATGAACCAGCCATATCAACCTTATTCATCCACCAATCCCAAGTCCTTTGAAAGAAATTTGAATGTGCAACATAAAAATTAGAAATCCAAGAATCCACTTATGTATGAAGAGCACCATGTCCCATCTAATCGACATGTGAATGAAAGAAAAAAATATATATTCAAGAGACCACAAAGCCCCATCAAGAAAAAATAAAAATCAAAGAAAATGTGGGTTCCTAAATCCCTCATTGAAGAAATGCATTCTAAAGCATCCAAAAGGAAATAAAAATAAAAAAAAGTGTGGATTCCCAAGTCACTTTTGAAGGACTTACTCATGAAAGAGAAATCAAAGTTGACATTTAAGATTCCAAAGGCTTCCATTCCACATTCTCCCAAACACATCCCATCTCATCCATCCATTTTGAGTCCTTGTATCCCAAGATCCATATCCTCTCTTACATCAAATTCTCAAGCTATCTCACCCATTTTTCCTCCATTATTCCATTACCCTTCAAGAAGTGTATTGATGTTGATCTTGATAATACTTCTTATCCTCCGATTCATTATCCTTCCATTCCCTTTTTCACGCCCACACATAGAAAGACTTATTATCCTCTCATTCACTATCCTTCCATTTCTATTATCCAATCCATTTCATAAAGCTTTATCCACCCTCTACCTTATCCACCATATCACATTTTTGTCACCCTATCAACATCGTTGAGCATAATTTTTAGTGGTTTTGGCCCATCATATCATACCCTATCAAGGAGTACACAAAGAGCATGAGGCTTGAGTCCATCCAAAAAGAGAAAATTAAAAAAAAAAAAAGAAGAAGAAGAAAAAGAAAAAGAAAAGAAAAGAAATAAAAATAAATCCATCGTATGGTGAAAACCACTTCTTGTGGCATCTTGGACAAGTACCATGATGAAAACCTGGCAAATAGGCATCATGCATAATTCCTCTCTCTTGCACTCTACACTCGGGGGAAATTTTCATCCATCATATCCTCCATCTTTCTACCATTGATCTCACTTGCATCCATATTACATATTTCACCTTTGATCTTGACAAGGTTGAACATATCAATGAGCATTAAGTATCTTGACATGAGTTATCCTATCCATCAGCCCATTCACTTATTGTGTTCATGCTACCTTATCATGATATTGCTTATCCTAAAGCCACCTTCATTATTCCTAATAAGCCTTCCCATAATCCCAAACCATTCACTCATAGCCTTCAACACCCCTTTATCATGATTATGTGATCCTATCCACATTGATCCCTTAATCTTGATCCAATTGAAAAATAAAAGAAATTAAAAAAAATGTTAGAAAAAGTGTCTTGATATGTCCACTCCTTTGGACCATTGTCACGACACCAGGTCATTATTCCATATGCTATCCAACACCACATCATTGACCTATATTGAGATATTATTTTTCCCTAGCTTGGATAATCTTGAGGATATGGTCCAATGGATAACACACTTGCTTCATCCATCATTGCCTATTCATTGGTGAATCATTAGTTTGCAAATCCATCTTTCATGTCCTATACCTTTCTAGACATTGGGGGAAATTCAATGTGATCTTGTTTGAGAACTAGTGATCTCTAAAAATCTAAAAAGGTGAAAATGTTCCTAAAAAAATCCAAAAAACATCAAAAATCTCTAAAAATCCAAAAATATCAAAATGGTCTTTTTGGTAGTGGGTATGCCCACGGACCTATGTATTTTTAAAATCTCGACAAAACTCGAGTCATGGGAATGCCCACGTATATTTATGTATAAGGTACATGACTTTTGTCCTAGGCATGGCTGGAGGTTTTCTTGACCCCACTCTTTCCTACCAGCACCCGCAACGAGTGGGGTTATATTGTAATTTTTTTTTTTTTTAATATTAATAAAATTCTAGCTCCGGCCTTTTACTGATAAAAAATAAATAAAAAATTCAAAAACATTGAAAATCTTTTAAAATCCAAAAAATTAAAAAATCTTTTAAAAATCGTAAAATCATAAAATAGTAAATAAACTCTCAAAAGTTGCATTGCCCAACAAAGCATTATCATTGTTGAATCAAACTGGGGGGCACCAATCCAAACTCAATGAGCTTTTATATAGAAAACATCAGATGGCTCCAAATCATCACATCAAAATCAAAAAATTGCTACACTTGAACTTATTGATCTATATCACATTTCAAACATCCAAATACTTGATCTAAACAACAACATTTGACAAATAAAAAAAAATCTTCAAACAACAAATCAGATCAAAATCTAAAAGGCTTAAACATAACTAAGGATCAAAGTGGATGAAGTTTTTGAAATATGGATCTACAAACAAAAGAAAAAATGTTCAAAGTGTTACTAAATTTTTGGAATCATGTCTTTTTAGCAAATCGATGAAGTTTTCCTAGATGAGAGATGATGAAGACATTATATTTTCTTGATTTCTACTTGAGTGCTTATCGGGTTGATTCATAGCAGTATGTGAATCCGTCTAATGACATGATCATCAAAGAATCATCAAGGACATTTGTATATGAAAGGGATCAATTCTTTGTATGTTTACTTGCAATTGTTAAAATCCGCGGAAAGAGGTATTCATATCATCATGGTTGAACCAGTGAGGGTTGTACCAATTTCATGTTCCAAAAGCTCGATGATGAAAATAAGCATCCAAATTCTGAATAGTGACAACTAGTTGCATCCATATAGATTAATTGCATGTTAGTTTGCATTAGTGGATCTTTTTTCTCAAGATATGTAAGGAAAGCTAAAGGGGGTAGAGTTATCATCATCAAAAGACCAAATCAAGATACATCAAATGATCAATGATATCATCAATGGTACATCATCAAATCTATTGAAATCTACATCATTAAATTTCCATCAATATATAATCAAAGTCTTGACTAACATCATCAATGTCTGAAGTATCCATCATCAAAAATCATGTTCAATCTGATCATCAAAGGTACATCAATGTCATCAAGATATATCATCAAAATGATTCATCAAGGACATCATCAATAATCAATCATGTTGATCAACTAGGGGCAACCTAATCCTGTTCATCACCTTCTCTTATATCAATCCCTATTTTGCATCATGAGAACATCCAATCAACCTTGTATCATCAAAACATCTATCTAATTATATCAAATCAAATATCAATCAGTCAAATCATCCAATTGATCATCTAACATCAATAAAGTTAGCCTATCATCCATTTGCTCATCTTGAGCGCATCAAATCTCCTAACTCTATATTGTGAGGAAGGAAAATCATTTTTTTGTCTCTCTAGATCTTGAGAGAGAAATATCAACCAATCAAATTATTCTATCAGATTGACATCAACATCAACCAAGTGATTTTGACTGACATCAAACGATACCAAACCATCATCAACTTATCTAGAGCATCAACAACATTTTATCAATCAAATCTTTTCTCATCAATTTCTCTCATAACCAGGGCATATCCAAATTCTATATCAGGAAACAAATTAAAATTTCCCAATCTCAACCAAATCATCCAAAATCATTTTTATTCATTTCCTGAGGGGGCATGCATTAATCACATCATCATTTCAAATTAGAGACATAATCTTTTAACATAAATTTTTTTGCTAAAAATCAAGTGGGGCATCAAAATAGAAAAGCAGACATCATATCAATGAACCATCATCAAAACAAACATTAGAAACTCCAATCGGAACTTCATCAATCCTATCATCAGTATTTTCATTTTCATCAACATCGAGATTGAGCATCAATTTAATCAGGGACTTCGCATTAGAAATGATCAGGGCATTCTTTGAATCGATATGCTTCATATGTCAACTCAAAGAGGGGCATTTATAATCACCTAAAATTGGACAAGATCAATCAAGTGAGCAACTAAGGCAAAAATCAAAGAAATTAAATAAAATCAAGCTAAATTGCAATCAAGCCATAAATCAAATTTAATTAAAAAATCAAAAGCCATAAATTCAATTTAAATCAAATAAATCATGATAAATCAATTAATTGTGTAATTAATCTAATTAATTACATAGTTCATATTAAATCAAATCAACCCATTCAAGGGGTACACATGGCTAAAGATAATAATTAAATTCAATTAATTAAATCTTATTTTCCCTCAACAACCAAATGGGAGGAAAATTCATCAACCAATAGGATTTAAGGATGGAGCTCACATGGATCAAGCCTAAATCGAATCTCAATCACTCACTTGGAGAATGCATCTTGTCCACTCATTTTGTCTTCTTGTCCCAAGCTTTGAGGAAAAAATATTTAAATGGTCTCCAAAGGTGGAACCATGGACTTAACCCTCACCTAATCATGATCAAATCAACTACACCCCCTACCCTTGCCAAAATATATAAAATCAAGGCATAATTCAATCAATAATCATCCACAAATCTAAGAATAGCATCAAACCTCTTGCAATTTATAGCTAGAAAGGAAAATTAGAACTAATTAAGGCTTAATTTCATTTGGAATTGAACTTTTAGTTTACTTATCATTCATTCTCATTTTAGGACTGTCACTAATGGAAGCTTGCTAAGAGCTTTGCATTAGCATCCTTAAATAGAGATCCATAGAGTGCTTAATTGTCAATTATTTGCTTAAATTAGATTTCTATTTATGGCAATTTAGTTGATTTATTCATTTATTTAAAATACTAACCCTATGAAGGTGCTTTCCTTAGCACACAATGAGGACCTAAGTCACTTGGGTCTTCGTTATCTCCTTAACCTTGATAAAAAAAAATTGATTCATTGGTATACTTTACCATGAGGATGAGGTTATCTCATACTCCCACTAAAATGAGGGCTAAATTTATCATCCTAAGTTGTAAGCACCTATATTTAGATGCTCAATTAGGCCCCAATTTAGTGTTTTTGAGATTTCACATCTGTTATGCTTGATCCATCAACCTACCTCCTACATTTTTGGATTCTTTTCCTCCTTCCCAAATTCTATTTTAAATTTTGGCCTCTTCTAGGTGGAAGAGGATTCTTGGGGAATCCTCTTCCTCGATGTTCAACCTTGAATTCACATCCTACGCTAATCTTGTAATTTTTGTGAGATTTCATTAATTGTGTCAAGCTCCTTTAGTTTTTGAGCTTCAAAATACTGGGAGAGGTATAAAAGAAACATGTCTCCTCATTTGGACATCAAGTTCATAAGGAAAATTGGAATTCAAGTGCTCTCCTACAATTTCACATCCAAGCTTTCAATATCAATTTTTCAAGCATCCAAGATATATTTAAAGGAAATCTTCTTCATTGTAAATAGCTTATCTCCCATTATGGACAAATAGAAGACTTCTCAATCAAGAAAGAATATCCTTTTTTCATCTAAATGTATTCATCCATCCATTCTTCCAGTAAAGAGTCTATCAAGCAAAAAAACATTGAATATCTTTGAGTATTCATAGATCTATGAATTTTTGAAAGGCATCCTTGATTCCACTTTACATTCCAAGATTCAAAGTCAACATATAACTACATTCAATCAATAATCTTCAAATGCATCATGATCTCAATATCAACTTATGAAGGTATATAGATTTAAAAGGTAGATCTAATATTTACATTTACATTTACATGCTTTACATTCATAGAATATCATTTCTATTTCAAGGTTGATTCCTGAATTAGGGTTTGACTAAGACAATCCCCTTTAAACCAAATATTCTCTCTTTTTCTATGTTGGGAACAAGTGGCAAACCTACCATTGCAGATATGGAAAGTATAGGACCTGACAAATAGTTTAGAATTTGGATTGTCGGAAAGTAGTGGGAACAAGATGGCTTAGGCGACCTCTTCTTGGGAACTAGACAACCTAGGTGATTTCTTTCTTAAAATTCAACTTCAAAATGCAACCACATGTTAATATTGTTAGAATGTGAGGTTGATGGTATCATTGTTGTCATCATCAATGGTTGTGATTGATTTCAACATAGCCTATGCATAGATGTGGATTATTTGTTTTGGTGATTCGGTAAAGTGTGTGCTAGATGATGTGCCTTAAATATTTATCTTTAGCCATGTCGGTGCTAGTCCCATTTATCTTGCAACATAATGTGGTTCATTTATTTGGAAATAGTCCTATGTTTGAAGTGTTAGGATTAAAAAGGAAGAAATAACAAGTACATGCAAATATAACCAATTATCTGAAAAACATAAACTACACAGAAGAGAACAGAAGACACAAAGATTTAATGTGGTTCACCCAATCCCTGGGCTATGTCCACCAACAACAAGTCCAATATTATTATTATTCAGTGATTACAACCTGATTACAATATGCAATCCCTTACATCTCAATACCGCTGCAAGTACTAAAATACATACATCATGAAATCCCTAACCTTAAGCCATATTATACAATATTTTTCCGCTTTAGGGTTAGAATGAGTTACAATCATGTCAGCCCAAAAATAGCCAAAAAAATTCACCTCGGGGGTTGCACCCCCGAACCCCCACTCTTGTGGGTTTCTACCCCCAAACCCTCACTTGGGGCCTGGCCCGACCCTGAACCCCGGCAAGGGTAGGAGGAAAAGTGTACAATACTTTCCTGATCAGTCACCACAAGCTAACATGAAATGGTAATTGTGCTTTTGTCAATGTATTTGCAATCTAACATATAGCTCTATCCATTAGTACCAAAGATTTCAGTGATGATGTAGCATGTTGTTATGAGTGAGGCATGTTTTATTGAGAAAAGTGGTCCATGTAAATTCTGGCGGTCCGAGTATTGATATTTTGTGCTTTTCATGTTCATATATGTTATAAGTTTTTTATTGCTTTAGGTGTTTACCAAATTAACAAAAGTTAAGGAATTTTTTTGAATATAATTGATTCACCCCCCATCTCATTTATTTGGCATGTTCAACAATTGATATTAGAGCTTTGGTTCCTTGGAGAGAGCTTAACCGCTTGAGCTAGATCCAATGATGCACAAATTAAGCATTCCTATGTTTGATGGGTATGATTACAAGTCCTGGAAAGAGAAGATGAGATGATACATGATTTAAATTAGTTAAAATACCTGGAAGAATGTGGAGATGATGTATGTTGTACCTTAGGATGGCCTCAATACTCAAGATGAAATTATAACCTATGAGGAGAATGAAAAAGAAAGGTATGCAATTTTTAGTGCTTTATCAAAATTGAGCTAGATAAGGTTATTTCATTAAAGAATGATTATGAATTTTGGGAAAAGTTGAAAGAGACTTATGAAGGAAATGATAGAGTACTGTTATCTAAGAAGTAACAACTAAGTGTCATTATGAGAATCTAAAAATGGAAGAAGGTGAAGATATTAGAAGTTACTTTCAGAGGGTTGATAATGTAGTAAATGAAGTCAAGAATCAAAGAAACAATATTATTGATGAAGATGTCATAGAGAAGATCTCGGTTTCCTTACCAGAGAGATACAAAAACAAGATCTCAGCTATTGAGGAACTTTATGATCCATAAAATTTTACTAGAGAATAATTGTTTGGAAACCTGACCATGTTTGAGATGAGGGAATTCAGTAAAGCTAAGCACAAAACTGAGATAGCATTTAAAGTCACAAAGACAGAGGAAGATTTGGATGATGAGGATTCAGATGAGATGTAAGTGAACTTTGTAAGGAAACTAAAGAAAGGTACTAGAAAATAAAAAGTTATGTTTCCCCTTAAATGCTTTAGATGTGGAAAGATTGGTCATTTAGCTACTAGTTGTCCAGAGAAAGTACCTAGGCATAATTTTAAGAAGTTTAATAAGAAGGCTTACTATGTTAATGGATATGATAGTATGTTAGATGATGAATCAGAATGAGAGGATTGTTTATTCTATGCTAAAGAAGAAAAACCTAGATTTCATATTTCTAACATTTGACAAAAATTTGATGATAATATTGAGACTTCTTTGTATGTTAGAAGAGACAAAAATTAATGGTTGATTGATAGTGTATATTAAAATCATGAGTGGTGATAAAAAAAAATTGTGAAACTTGAGAAACATGATGGTTGTCTTTTTAGATTTGGTGATAATAAGGATACATATATTTTTGGTATGGGTTCTATTACTTTTGATGGAAATCATAACACTGAAATAGTTTACTATGTGAAGGGTTTGATTCATAATCTTTTGAGTGTTGGAAAGATGTGTGAGAATGAATATGATGTTGTGTTTAAGAATTCAAGTTGTGAGATTCAGAAGAGGTCTAGAACAATTATTGTAGATGGAAAAAGGACAGGAAGGAACATGTATCAACTTGAAGGAGCTATAAAATAATGTCTACTATCTCGGATTGATGACAGTTGGATTTGGCACCGAGGATGTGCCACATCAATTTTGATAACTTGGTAAGAATAAGTTCATCATGTGAAGTAAGAGATTTACCTTGAGACTATGTAAACCAAACAATATTATATGTTGAGGATGTCAAGAAGGAAAGTAGAGAAGAGATTCATTCAAGGAAAAATAACATTAGTCTATTGATTTACTAGATCTAGTGCACACTGACCTATGTGGTCCTACCAGATTAAGAAGCTTACAAGGTGAAATATATTTCATACTTTCCATTGATGATTATTCTAGATTATCTTGGGTTGCATATCTGAGACAGAAATCAGAAGAATTTAGGAAATTCAAGATATTTAAAGCAAGAGTTGAGAATGAATGTGGTAGGAATATTAAATGTTTGAGATATGATAAAGGAGGAGAGTCTACTTCTGATGAATTTGAAAATTTCTATGAGAAACATGACATTAAAAGAAAATTTTCAATGACTAGAACACCATAACAAAATGTAGTGGAAAGGATGAATCAGACAATACAAGAAGAAATATGGACAATGATCAAAGAAGTAGGTAGAGGTTTACTAGAGAGAAATAGTTCATACAACCATGTACACACTTAATAGAGTTCTTTATCAAAATAAGTATGATAATGCATCATATGAGCTATGGCATAGAAGAGAACCCACAATGAAATATTTCAAGATTTTTGGAAGAAGATGCTACATTTGGAGAGATGAAGACAATCTTAGCAAGTTTGACAATAGAGATGATGAAGGTATATTTCTAGGATAATCTACAAAGAGAAAGGCATGTCAGTGTCACGACATGATTTTGAATAAGATTGTTGAAAGTGTAAATGTGAAGGTTGATGAAGATTTTTAGAAAACTCATGAGAAACACATTGAATATGAATCTAACATAGAGGACAAGGGAAAAGAAGACAAGAAAGAAGAAGAAGAGACAAAGAATTCTCCAACATCTAAAACTAAGACCTCAAGGTATGTACAAATAAATAACTTTGAGAATCAAATTATTGGTGAAAAGAATAGAGGCATTGTTACAAGAATTAAAGCAACACAAGAGAAAGTTTTATTGTGTTTACTTTCACAAATTGAGCCTAAATTTGTAGAAGAAGCATGTAATGATTGGAATTGGGTAAGATAAATGAAAGAAGAACTTGAATAGATAGAGAAGAATCAGACTTGGGAACTTGCTCCCAAACCAGTTGACAAGAATGTGAATTGTAAAAAATGGGTATACATAACAAGCTGGATGAAAATGGAAAGGTAATAAGGAATAAGGAAAGATTGGTATGCAAAGGTTATACTCAGATTGAAGGTATTGACTTTGATGAAACTTATGCCTTTGTTGCCTAGATGGAGGTGATCTAGATATTCTTAGCATTTAAAGATTTAAAGGTTTATTAGATGGATGTTAAGTCATCATTCTTGAATGGAGAACTAAAGGAAGAAGTTTACATTGAAAAATCATAAGGATTCAAGTTCGAAGAGGATCCAAATATTGTGTGCAGATTGAAGAAAGCATTGTATGGATTGAATCAAACACCTAGAGCCTAGTATGCCAGATTGGATAAGTATTTTTTTGGATGAGGATTTTAGAAAGGATCACCTGATAGTAATTTGTATTATAGGATTTATTCATATTAGATTTTAATTATTATGGTTTATGTTGATGACATAATTTTTGGAGGAAAATATGACTTTTGTAGAAGATTTTCTGAAGAGATTGATAAGGAATTTAATATGTCTATGATTGGTGAGTTGAATTTATTTCTTAGAGTTTAGGTAAATCAAAACAGTAAAGGAATTTTTATTTCTTAGTCCAAGTATGCCAAAGAATTATTGAAGAATTTTGGTTTGGAGAATTCTAAATCAGTATTTACTCTTGTTTTTACTAGATGAAAGTTTACTAAAGAATATGATTCACTAGAATCTAATGCACGTAAGTACAGATCAATGATTGGAGGAATATTGTATTTGTCTGCTACTAGACTAGATATCATGTATGTCGTATTCTTAGCAACCAAAATTTAGCAAGAACTGAAGAGTCGCATGTTATGGAAGTAAAGAGAATTTTCAATATTTGAAGGGTAAAGAAGAATTTGAATTATGGTATCCAAAAGATTCATATTTCACTCTGACAACTTATACTCATACTGATTGGGTCAGATGTCTAGATAACCAACGAAGTTCTAGTGGCGGAGCTTATTTCCTTGGCTCTCGATTGGTTTCTTGGTGAAGCAAGAAGCAATATTTTGTAACGTTGTCAACTATTGAATCACAATACATTGCAACATCCTCATATTGTACTCAAGTATTATGGATGAAACAAACTTTGAAGGATGTAGGTGTTGGAGCTCTAAATTTTGGGCAAAATTTGGAGTACTATATAGTGATAAACCCTAAAAGATGGCCTCTTAAACTCCATGCCCAATAATTAATGATGGAGTACATTAAATGGGATGAAAAAATTATATTAATTTTCAATTAAAAAGTTGAGAGATTAAGGAAGGAATCTTTGTGAGAAGAACAATCAAAATTTTATGATCAAAGCCTTCAGAAAATGTTGGAATTTCAACCTGCTGCAAAGATGATGCCAACAGAGGATGAAGATGATCGAATTTAAAAAATATAAAAAATACCCAGTTTGAGAAATCAAATTTCCTATTTCCATTAAAAATATTAGCTTTCCACGAGGTGTTTTGGTTTTTTGACCAAACCCAAATTTGAAAGTTAGGTAGTTATTTTTTAGTTAGTTTGCTATTTTTTCAAAATAATTTGTAATAAGGTTGTGTCTTTTCACCCTAAAGAGGTGTGAAAGCCACTCAAACACACATATATATACAGGCATAATGTAAAATGTAAAGAGACAATACAAGATATATTTTGATAGAATAGAATTTGATAAACAATTGCATCTATGAACTCTTATGTACGAGTTTTTCAACATCAATAAAGATAAGTGTCATTTCTTTTTATTTGTGGTTATAAGTTATATGTTTTCAATTAGTCTTTCAAATATTCTATTAAATAGAGTTTTTCACTGTCTTGAATTCCCTGAGTATCATAATTCAAAATTAATATATAGTTTAAATATCAATTGAAAGATCTATGTATCTTCTCTTGTTTTTATCGGTCTCTTAATTTGAGTTAAATTCGATAAGATTAGTTATATAGATTGATTTGAATTATAAGTCAAGTGGAAGCCTGTGAAGTGATGGTCTTGTCTTATTAAAGCAATTTTTTAAAACCATCTCTAATTGTACGTAGGATTGAAAGTTTTATGACTCTATAACCCAAGTATTTAGATGGCACTGATCTAATCTTTAATTGGAAACTATCATGTTAGTTCATTTGTAGTTTGTAGATCATTAAATCTTTATTTTAAAACATTACTTTTCAGTCTTTACTATAATCCATCAGAGAAAACTTTAGTGGCGATTATTCACCATTTGGCGAATGTCGCCCATCGGCATCCTGCAATTTGGTGAATAAATTGCCCATATGGGACTGACCCCATCGCCCTGCATTTATGAAAATTGGGTCCATTGCCCGGGTCCATCGCCAAATGCTATATTAAATTTTGTCCCTTTCTTGCACATTTTCGCCAATGGCATATACGTCTTGGGCACAATATATTTTTAAAATTCACCTATAATTTCAACACGGCCCCAAATGGACGGCCTATATTTGCCGATAGTTATATATAAATATTTTTTAGGCGGCCCCAACTTCGCCAGTTATTTTACTCACGTGTGTCTCAAACCGATGGGTTTTCACCACCTTTATTAATCATACCAAGGTACTAGCAACCCATAATCGCCTAGGAAATAACACGTCCAAGGTACTCGCGACCCATAATCACCACCTTTATTAATCATACCAAGGTACTGGCGACCCATAATCACCTAGGAAATAACACAAGACGTGTTATCATTACGCGGGCTTCGTCAAATATTTGGACACTAACCTAATACCTCCCGCCCAATTCGCCAAAAGAGATTAGTATAAATACATTTATACATCAGTGTTATTGTACCCAATTTGGAATCTTGGATCGGTTCAATTTGATCGATAGCGAATTTCAGACTGTCTCACTATTGAGTCTCGACTGCTTTGGTGAGTCAAAGGTAAGTGATTATTATTCTAAATTTCTGTGACTATGTACACATTGTATATTATAGTTATGTTGTCATTTGTCACTTCTTCAACAAGTAAATATTTTTTTTACATATTTTTATCACTAGGCTGGTAGCCAATCGAGATGTCGAACAAGAATAAGGGTAAGGCTTCGACAGATGGGGAAAGCCAAGAGAGACCAACAAAATGCAGAACCTTATCATCGTACTTTGGTCATGGTCATGGAAATGTTTCTGGCCAAAATAAGGAAGCTAGTGTTACTTCATTACAAGAAGATTTTGAACCTGAGGCTGAACCTTCATGACATATTGAAGAAGTCAGTGAACCTGATATCTCAGATCACGATGAACTTGAAGAAGATTTTCAGTTAAATACCCAGAGTAGCCATAATGATATAATCGACTTGGATGAGACTGAGAATGTCAGAAAAGATGATGGTGCAACTGCAGGGAAGAAAAGAAAATCCAAATAAAAGAATGATAGACTGTGGGATATGTCGAGGAATTTTCAAAAAGATTGGGTGTCAACATATCCATTCATTGAACCAGTGCCTAATCCAATTGAAGGGGAACCTCTGGTAGAATGCAGATGTAAGATTTGCAGCGTGATAAATAAGAAGGAAAAGAGGTTGCAGCTAAAAATTGACACCATAGAAAAGCATATTGGTAAAGTTTACGAAAAGAAAACCATAGATGGAGTTCAAAAATCAATGATAAGATGGAAAACAAAGGAGGAATCTCAGCATGTTAGGAATGCAGAATTATATGAATTTCAACATAATATAAAGACAAAGCCTAGTGAAGTTAAAGGCTCTATTGAAGCTTATTTTGGAAAAGCATTGGAAGTAGAACAAATGGGAAAAGCTATTTAGTTAAGTGTTGTGTTTAATATTTTGAGTAGAGGGTGTCCAATGATAGACTACCCATCATTGAGTGCTTTATTACACTTTCTAAAAGTTCATAACTATCCTAACAGTCACTGGTCAGTAAACAGTGGATGGGAATGGGCAAGTTGTCTTGCTGAGGTTGAAAAAGAGGATTTGAAGGCAAAAATTAAAGAGTCAAATTTTATTGCATTGTCTTTAGACGAGCTCACAACAGTAGACAATACTTCCTGGGTATGCATGCATGTTTATACTGTACAAAATTTTGTTCGCCAACCTCATCTACTAACTGTTGCTAAAATGAGGGATAATGCGATAGCGGAAAATTTATTTCAACTAGTAAAGAGTTCTCTAATTGAATATGGAGGTATAGATGACATGACCATTGCCAAAAAGTTGGTGTGTGTTGGAGCTGATGGAGCTTCAGTAATGCAAGGCCACAGGGGTGGTCTTTGCACAAAGATACAATCTTCTTGTGCACCCTACATTACTCCCATTCACTGCATGGCCCATAAAATGAATCTAGCTTTTGGAGTTGTCAGCAAGCATGCTCCAGTACAAAAAATTAAAATTTTAATCAAAGAGATCTACCAGTACTTTTGTCGAAGTCTAAAATGATTCAGGGAATTTCAACACTTTGCTGAAGGACTAACCGACGGGAACAAGCTTCTTAAGGATAATGATACCAGATGGATCTCTTTGGATGGACCAACACATCAATTTTTTTCAGAATATCAATCATTGCTTGGTCTAATGAACTCAAGTCGTGACGAAGCAGGGAAACCAAAATTTCCTGTGCTGCTGTCAATGTTAAGTAATGTAGAGACATTGTTAACATTAGCAGGTCTTCTCCCCATGCTTGAGGAAATGAGAAATTTAATGAAAAAGGCCCAGCAAAGAGCTATGTATATCACAGAATATGCTATGCTACATAAGTTGACATGCGTGATGCTTGATAATCTCTATCATTTATTTGTTGATGAAGTAAAATTTGCTAGCTGGCTGAAAATCATAGATTTGGACAATCCTGATAACTTTTTAAAAATTGGTTCAAATGGGGAGTTATGTGCAGAAGTTCATGGAGTTGAGATACCAATGCACTACAATGCCAGGATCGAGTCTGAGGAACCAGGAAAGAACCCCAGGAGGTGAGTATCAAGTGTTAAAAGGGAAGACTTTACCAAGATCGTTGAGTTTGTAACAGCTTCAGTGAAGCACATTGCCTTTGATCTTTCCTCAGAGATTAGAGCAAGATTCCCTCCAGTCAAACTACTTGAATCCATGGCTATTGTGTTTCCTCATTATTGGCGTATGAACAATCTGAAAGATTTTAAAAGTAGGCTACTAACTTTGATAGATCATTTTTGCAAAACCAAAGAGTTAGATGGAGTAACTCTAAATGGAATTTTAGATGCAAATCATTTGAGAGAGAAATCAGCTCATTTTTCACGGACAATGAGGGAACAATTTAATCTTATGGAGAACCCTATGGAAGATGGATTGGTAACAAGGCTTTGGAAAATCCTAGCTGAGAGTGAATTGTTGATTGATTCAATATCAGAATATTTCAAGCTTGCTGAATTATGTCTAACCATGATATTGGGGTCGGTGGAGGATGACAGAGTTTTTAGTGCTTTGGGATTCCTAAAGTCAAAGCTAAGAAACAAACTTGACAAGAATTTGGAAAATTGCTTGAGGCTCTATACATCCAGGTATGAAGTAAATACTTTTCCTTACAAAAGGGAACTGAAATTGTGGAGGAAGAAATGTCAGAGAAGAGGGGTGGGCAACATGTCAAACCAAAGTGGGAGTGGGAGTGGGAATGCCAGAGACAATTATGGCATTGACTGGGACCCATGTACTGGCACTGGTACTGCTAGCGGTGAACATCAGTTAAGCGGAGGTATGTAGAGTGAAGAAAACATATCAAAGAACCAAGGAAGCTATGAAGTTGATGCCGATGAATCCGATGATCTCAATGATGATATGGTGTGGCAGCTTGAAATTGAACCGTTGTAGAAGTAGCACTGAAGAATTAGCATGTCCTAGGTATTTATTAACTTTTTCCCTGAAGTCTACTGTCAGTTTCTATATTTCATCATCAATCATGCATATCCCAATGTCAAAAACATGAATATGGTTGATAATGTCATCAAGATTCAAGATTCAATTCCATAATTAATAATTATTAATGGTTTTCATTCGCAATATTCAGCTAATATGGTACAATTCTTGTAGTTTTTTCATTATTTTGTTTGACAACATAGCAATTCATATGTTACAATTCTTAGAGTTAGAAATACTGATTCTCATTAATTTAATTACAAATATGATACAATGTATCCATTCATTGATTAATACTAGTAAGAACACAACTCTCTGATTCTATTTACAAAAGTCAATGACTCAATTCCCATTGGCAATTTAGTAAGCCAATGACCCTGAATTCCCTTTTATAGAAACAAGGGAGCAACAATAGCTTCAGGTCAATTTGCCTAATGTTAAGTCTCAAAATCTAAATCAGTAAGACAACTACAAGACTACAAGTCTACAACATCTCTACAACTTTAGTTGTACATTTCTCCATTTGACAGGCCGGTTTAGTAAATTAGCATAGGCAATAGCATCTACAAGACTGCAACATTGATCCTGTTCAAAAAGCAAAGTTCAAACTTGTTACTTTAAACTCAATTCTAGAGTCTAGATTGTAGTATGTAGGATAATATGAAAGATATAGAGATGATTGAAACTGAAAGTACTTTCACATACTATGATTCAAGATGATTCTGTAAGTTTTTATAGTATGCTCCATTCTTCTTTGGTTGGAAGGGAAAATTTTTTGATGGTATGGTAAATGACCTGCATTCTCGTCAGAATTCCATACTTGGAATAGCGAGTTTGAAGCAATGTTCCTTCCATTAGTGCATGCAAATTTGTGAATGTTTTGATGCACTTTGCAATGCCTTCATGAGTTCTGTCCTGAGGAAGGTTGCCTAAATCAGAGGTTATTGTGTCCTCCAACTTTTGTTTGTAAGCTTCTCTTCCAACAAAACCCGTTGTTGACAAATCAGGTCCAGGACTCGGTAAACCAAGAGATATCAATTTGGCTATTTTATTGTTCATCTTGGCAAGCTTTGGCCCAAATAAAGCAAGAACTTCTTCTACTTTTGTTAGTTTCTAACATTTATGAAATACAGAGGTCGCCTTTATTATTGAACCAACGCGGTCCTGAATTCCCTTGCTTGCCAATTGCCTGTCAGTAGTGCTATTGATTTCTTGCATAATCTACTTTGCAGTTTTCTGTCTCTGACCAAAACTTTTGTTCTCCTCAAGTTGCTCTTTCAGCTTCTCAAAAACATCTATAACAGCTTCATAGAGTTCAAACCAATCACATAACCTATCAGCAAAAGTCTTTATTTGCCCCCAGAAGTAATTTTTTATTTGTTGTACTGTATTATTTACATGGTCATTCAAGAAGTTTTCATAATTTTTAATAGTATTATTTTCCTTCTTTAGGTCTTCTTTCATTTCTGAATACTGGTATTCACTATGTTTTCTTATTTGCTTTGCTTTCTCTTCCCACTCTTTTGCTTTGTCTTCCCACTCTTTTGTTTTTACCCTCTCATTTTCCAATTCTTTCTTTAACTCATTGTTTACCTGTGCAGCATTCTCCAAGTTTTTGTATAAATTTACTAAAGAGGCTTTTTCATCCTGAAGTTTTTTATCCCTTTTTTCCAATTCTTTCTTTAACTCATTGTTTACCTATGCAGCATTCTCCAAATTTTTGTATGAATTTACTAAAGAGGCTTTTTCATCCTGAAGTTTTTTATCCCTTTTTTCCAATTTTTCCCTCAGAGTTTTCAGTTCTGCGTCCATATGTTCTTGCTATTCAATTGCTTCTTTAGAGCTAGGGGATGAATTTTTTATCCTTTTCTCTAATTCTTTGCACCTGTTTACTGCTGCTTTCTCACTTGCCTTTACATTTGCCAGGTCTGCCTTTAACTTATCTGTTGTACCCTGAAGCTTTCCTTTCTCTCTCTCCAACTTCATCACTGAACTGTAGACCACTTGGTTGGTCATTTTGGACACATTTATCTTGTCCACATTTTTAATTTTGGATAAATCCATTTGGAGGGTGCTAACTTGAAATTCAGATGGATCTAACTGACTCTCTGGTGGATTGTTATCTCTAGCTGGGGGCATAACAACCATGAATTCCATCATATCTTTATTCGGGTCATATGTGGTTAATAACCCGTTGGATGCAGGTTCTGCATCATGAGCTGCAGCAATTGCTTCCATCTTCATTGTCTTACTATTTTGTCTATTCTTGTTTTTTGATTTTTCATAGTTAGTTACAAATTCATTGTAACAAAAATCAGGATTTTGTGAGACAATTGAATGTTTGAATGGTGAAATAGCACTTGCACTGATGTACGAGCTTCCACCAATACCATGAGGATTACCAACACCTAGACCTATTACAAGTGGGGTTTGTGGACTATTCTGAGGGTTTTGTCCTAAAGGATGGGCAATTGTTGGACTCACAGTCACCATTGGCACTATTGTACTAGTAGTACTACTAATACTTGTCATAACCTTTTTCTTCTTTACACTTTCTTGACCTTCGGGACCATCCTTTCTTGCATCTACATATTGATATAATATCCTTTTCGGACCACTACTTTTAGTTGTACAAATGATATTGCCAGCTGTGGGAGTGATAATTGATTTAGATTGAATCTGAGTGCTTGGAACAGCTAGAAGTGGAACTGTATTTGAAGCAGAAATAGATGGAATTAACTGAGTTGAAACCAATGTGAATGGAATTGACTAAGTTGATGATTCATCTCCATGCCCAAGGCCTGGTTTCTGACCATGTTTTGGTGCTACAGCTGGTGGTTCAGGTGCATACCAAACCCCTTCTCCACTAGGACCCAGACCACAAGAACCTTGGTAGCCCATTTTTTCTACAATTTCTGCCCCTTTGCTATATAGAAGTTTGGTGGATGCATCAACTCCTCTCTTAATTGTTGTACTAAATGAGGGATTCGAAGAATCCTGGTCATCATAATCATCATCAGTATCATTGTGATATGCTTCAGCTGGATGCTCCTTATTCCATAACTCGTTAAACATTGTATCCTCTTCCACCTCATTAAGATCTGCAGAGGTCTTTGGCTCACCGAGATTCTTCCTCATTTCCCAAAATTTAGAAATTTTGGTTCGACTCCATCTAGCATCTATACATTCATTCATTAGCTCTTTTGGAATATGTTTTGTAGATGGTTTATCAGCTTTCTTGTAGAAATTGGACGATGTCATGGCCTGCACTTTTCCTTTCTATTTGTGCAATGCCATTATTTGTGATGACAATTCCTATATTGACATATTATTTTCAACAGCATATTTCTCCATCTATTTTTTGACCTCCTCCCAGGAGTCCATGTTTTTAAAATTTTCAATCAAAGGCATACTTTCATGTTGATATTTGCTTGCAGAGTTCCCATTGTCTTTAAGCCTTGCTCCAATTATGTTCAGTGGATCATACTACCAGTGACTGTCAACATCAAATTGAAAAATTGAAAAAAATGCTTCTGCCACTTTGAATCCTCTTCTCTCAAATGCAAACCCTCCAAAGTAGAATGGCAAGGAGGGAAATATCATTTTCTTTTGCTGAACATTAAAGAGTACATCTGTTCTCTCCATTTTTCATACATATTCCAATGCAAATACCCTCTTTGTTACATGTATTGGAAGTTTGTAGGGTTCTACCCATGAACCGTAAAACCTTAACATAGTGTACTCTTCCATTAAGTACCAGTCAGCCAATTGTAGTTGACTTTCGAGTTGAATACAATTTATACAAGTAACAAGCAATCTAGGCATTGGAGTGCTTGTAATTTTATGGTACATTGGTGCCAAAAATAAGTCTACAAAATTGTTGTAGTTCCTTCTGTTATCAATCATCCTTATCTGAGGTGTCCACTCATATTTTGGATTTTGGCCTTGAGTCTGACTGCACAGCTTGTTTGCCTGAAATAATGCACGATGCTTTGCTAGGAGAAGATAGCACAAGTAGGTTGTGAATCTAAATGTCTTCTCTGAACCTCTTTGAATCATTAGTAATTGATCTTGCATGCAACGAACAATGTGCTCAATAAAACAATATTTTACTGGTTCTTTTTCAAAATGAATATGATAAAGCATTTCAAGAATGTTGGCACCCACTTGTTTGTTACTATCCAATCCCAAACAAAATGCTAGCAAGGAAATACTATCCTCTGCCCATGGCACAAAAATTTCATAATCATAAGGAGGCCTATGATCTGGACTTAGACTACAACCACTTGTTATTCCTCTGATATAAGAATCTCTCTATTTTGCATCTAATTTTTCATAATCCTCTGCCATCTTTCCCAGGTCAATGTGTACGTTTGAGTGTTGTTGTTGAAACCCTAGGTTCAACAGACTAGCAAATTCACTCTCAGTTATGGACAAAATTTCCTCCTGAGTATTTTTATTCACAATTGCTTTTCTATTTTCATCATAATTTTCGGCGCAGAGCATAAAAATTTTTGGGCAAGGGAATACTTGAGGTAACGCCATGTGTGCTGACCCAGTTTCCCACAGTGCATTTTTATTTGCAGTTGCATTTACCCTAGGGTTAAATGAATAAAATTTTGAAGCCTTATTTGAATGGTTCCACTTGTTTTCAAGTGCAAATCTAATCTCCATTATACCCTTATTTCCATGAATAACATGATCATGTATATCATGGAATAAATCATTGAAACCTAGTGTTTTAAGCATATTGTGGAATTCTATTATTTTGCCCATCATGTTATTCTTGGTATTTGTAGCTACAAGCCTACAGGGGTGATTCAAAATTAAAACCTAATAGACTAAAAATTTTTATATAATATAAACAGTAAAGTTGTAAATCAAGAGACTTGAAAAATTTAAAATGCGAGACATAGATTTTCAGGATTTTAGTAGTTACACTTACCCGTTGACGTTCACGTTGGCCTTATTTTCAATTTTACAGAGAGTTGAGAGACTTTGTAGTTTTTTGCTTTCCTCAGACCTCAATCCTCAACCTAGAAATTAAGAATCCATAACTTTGTTGCGCTGTAAGTTTGTAAATTGTAACCCCTTTCTAATTTCTAAATCTGCAGACCACATATAACTGCAAAATTAAAGAAACTTAAAGCACCAAAATTGTACAATCTATACTCTATAGTCGTCACACCCTGTCATGTGTCACTTTTAGTTTAAATGTGAGTGGAATCGTGGACCACTAGTTACTAGACACGCGTCATGAATCCGGAATGGGTTTGCTAATGTCACTGTTAACTAACCCGTCATGACTCATAATGTATTAATGTCATTCTCATTCATAATGTCACTGTTAACTGTAAGTGGAATGTGATTATGTCAATGTGTTAACTGAGCAATGACGTGTCATGATTTTGGGACGCGTTTCAAAAGATAGGGTGTCTTTTTCCTTTCGGCTTGAAACTCAACTTCAGTCGTTGATCTATAAACATCCAACGACAACGGTGAATGGTGTGGTACTGGTGGCCCTGTGATACGTGGGCCCATTAACTAGGCTAGTTAGGATGACTCACATCATGAGTCAGACGTGTCAGTGTCACGTCATCACCAAATTGAAATGACATTGTTATTTGTTGGTCGACCAAGGAGTTTAGTGACACGTGTAATGATTCTGAGATGCATTTGAAAAGATAGGGTTTCTTTTTCCTTTCGGCCTGAAACTCAACTTCAGTCATTGATCTATAAACATCCAACGACAATGGTGAATGGTGTGGTGGCCACGTGGACCGTGGGTCCCATTAACTAATCTAGTCAAGACGACTCACATCACGAGTCAGACGTGTCAGTCTCACGTCATCACCAAATTGAAACGACATTGTTCAATGTCATTCGTTGGTAGACCAACGACCGTTCGAGGTGTTAAGTGACACGTGTCATGATTCTGAGAAGCATTTGAAAAGATGGGGTTTCTTTTCCCTTTTGGCCTGAAACTCAACTTCGGTCATTGATGTATAATAATCCAATGGCAATAGTGAATGGTATTGGTGTACCGCATGGTATTGGTGTACTATTTTTTGTAGTGATTAATTTTTTTAAATTTAAGATAATATTACTATTTAATTTTATTTGGAAACATTCTTTTATTTAAAACACATATATTTTAGAATTGTTATTATATTATCATTTTAATAGTACTATATTTTAATTGATTTTATTTTTGTATCATCTAATTAATATTAATTTTTTATAATACATTTAGAAATACATATATATATATTGTTATTATAATATTATCATTATGATAGTATTATATTTTAGTTATTTTTATTTTTATATCATCTTTTAACTATATTATTATTATATTTATCTTATATTATCTTATAACTATGCACATAACCTTTATATTATTTTTTATAGTAAACTTATATTTTCTATGGGATCATTTATTAAAATATACTTATTATTATACATATTTTTTAGATTTATTTTTTACATTGTTAAAAACTTAGAGACTCAGTTTGACAACTTTAATCTTTTAATAAAATGAAATAATTATAATCATTATGTAAGTTGAAATATATTTCATATTTTATGATGTTACAAATTATAAATATAAGATATAAGTTTTTTTCATTTATATATGTTTAAATTATACTATGTTAGTTTACAATAATAAGAGTTAAAAAAATTACATGTGAAAAGTAATGTTCAAATTCTATTTTATAATTTGTGAATATTTTTTAATGGAGAGTAATTATTTAAGTATTTAAACATCAATCTCACTCGTAGAGATATAATTGTACTTCAGACTATGTAATAAATTAAATGTGGGAGACACCATTTTAAAAAAATTATTAAACTACAGTTTCAATTAGTGAAGTTTAATTGTAATAGATATCTAAAGGAGGATATTTGTCGGCGTATTTTATATATATTAAAATAAATATTGATAAGCTAGTCTACAGATAACTGATAAAGCATTGAAGCAAGTAATTAAAATATTGCAATCACGGTTACAGAGAAGTATAAAATATTAAAAACCATTTTTGCAATCACGATTACAGAGAAGTATAAAATATTTAAATATTGCAATCATGGTTACACAAAGCACAAATTGAAATGAGGTAAAGCTTGCAAAATTTCCATTGTATTTTTCATAAAATTATATTTACATTCTCGACTTCATACTATGTCTATAAACAAAAAGAAACATACTCGACTTGATACTATGTCTATAAACATATTATATTTACATTCTCGACTTGATACTATGTCTATAAACAAAAAAAAACCATAAACGACTATAGTACCAATACCAGTACAAGGTAAGCTTTTAATATTTATCAAAAAAAAAGTTTTTATAAGGAAAAATCAATTGCGCCCTTCTGTGTAGAATTATGCAGAGAGGATTAGTTGCATGAATTCATCGAGCCACACAAATTGCCCCACCCGAGCCTCCTCTGTGTCAAGCTCAAACCACTTACGGAGAAAACCCCTGGCAATCAGCACCCATTTCCTATGGCGCTTCAATTGCCCAGCAGTCAGGCACAAAAGAAAAGGTTGCATGGCCACATTCTGGCCTGGGAGGAGAAGCTTGGGTATTTGACTTTCCCTAGGGATCCCCACCCCTAATTCAGCGAAGGTGACAACTTGAACATCATCCCCCAGGTATTCCTCTTTGAATACCCTCCTCAACAGCATCACCATGTCAACCTTCGATCCTCCAAGGTCCAGAAGGGAAGCCAAAAAATGGGACGTAATGTCCGTGGCTACCTAGTACCTATCTTCATTGTCAAGAAACTCTCAGCCCAACACCATTCTGACAGCCTCTGTAACGAAAGGCCCACCATCCTTACAAATTGATGCTAAAAATTCATCAGAAAAGGAACCCAGGAAGGCCTTCTGGGCCTCCTTAGAAGTGCATCTAAGATGAATGCGAGTGTCCATCTTAGATTACTTGCTGACTATAAAACTTAAAACAGTAAAACTAGAAAATTTAAAAACAAATTACTTGCAAAATGCGTCACTGCAGACCCTAAACAAACAATCAATCAATGTCGATGAATAATAAAGCTAGATCATCTATAAATAGCCCTTGAATCCTTGATCGTTACTTACCAATCAATTATTTCTATCTTAATGGTATTAAATACATTGTCCTCAATATGCCTCTAAATCTTGCATGAAAATATTCTCCCTAAATACATGCGTGTGAGAATTGAAAATTTTGTCCTTAATCTTTCACATCTCGCAGTAAATCTTTTCTATTGATAAAAAACTATCAAAAATTGGCTGTACAATTTGGGAAGTGGTGTGTGGTAGCCAAAGAATGTCATTGTCACTGACATGGCATTTAATTCTTTCCCGGTTAAGTGCTTTTAATACTCTGCAAACAACTTACCTTGATACGTGTCAACATTCCGATGACTACCTCGACAATTCTTCTTCCTTCAAGAAATGTTGGCTGAAATTAAACCTCAGCCATTGATCTTGGATCATCAGACGGTCTAAGTTCTCAAATAATACATTTAACATAATTACAGTGGTAGTGGCAAAGATTATGGTAGTGGCAAATAATACATTATGCTTCCATAATATAAGGTCAAACAACCACGTCTTTAAACCATCACTTGTCAGTTGCCAATAATTTATGTATGTTAGGTATGCTAGGGTAGGCTACTTATTTCCCATCTTTTGAAAATCGCCAATAATTTATTTATTTTTCCATAATTAACGAACGATTAGCCAATACAATTATTTTTTCACCCTTCAAAAGAAAAGTATTCGCCTCAAATATTAAAAATTTTTACTTGAAAAGAAAATTATTCGCCTCAAATATTATAATTTTTTACTTGAAAAGAAAATTATTCACCTCAAATATTATAATTTTTTATTTGAAAAGAAAATTATTCGCCTCAAATATTATAATTTTTTACTTGAAAAGAAAATTATTCGCCTCAAATATTATAATTTTTTACTTGAAAAGAAAATTATTCGCCAGCAATTTATGAAATTTTCAATCCGGGGGGATAAAATCACCAATACAAACTATGAAAAATCATGGATTTGAAAAAAAAAATCGCCTAGATTAAAACAAATTACCCCCTAAAATAATGTACGATTCGCCAGGACTTTACACTTTTTCCTAAAAGGGGGTTTCTTAAAGTTATCCCTGTAATCCATTTAGTCAAGTATTATAGAATAGAGATTTTTAGGAGATTAGTTGTTTTCCTCAAAGGATCATTCACCACCTTTGGAGGAATCTTGTTTTGTGTATGTAGTTGTGTGACATAAAAAATTTGATAGTTCAAAGTAAATTTAGGCCTACCAGCCTTGGCTTTTAAGCCATAATTGCAAAGGTATTAGCTTGTACCTATCAGTTGACCAAAAGTGATCCATTGTTTTTGGGCACCAACAAATTGGCGACTCTTCTAGGGAGAGTTGCTCACAATATATATTGTGAAGTTACCTAGAATTTTAGATTTCACAGATCAAAATCAGAAAGTAGTTATATTAGTTTGTTTGGAAGCACACTCTACTGGAAGAAAGAACCTAGAAGCAAGACATTCCTCAAATGAGGTGGTGACTCTATTCAATAAAGCATTTCAATCAGTGACTCTACTAAGGAAGAAGACCAAGAAGGAGATAACTAAAGTTTTCCTCTTTGAAAGAGGTGGCAACTCTATTGTCAAGAACCTAATGTATAAAGAAACAAGTTACTACCAATTCAGATATTCAGAATGTATCAGAATAAACAACCATTTCAGAGAAAACCATTTATTCTAGATGGTATCAGGCCATTGGATCTCAGGGGATTCCATTGTATTCCTTTTAAGTTGCTCCCTAAGTTTTCGTAGCTTGCACCAAAGTTCCATGGAGAATGGGATGAATCAGCAGTTGAACATTTGGATGCATTTTATGCATTTATAGAGAAATATGAGATTTGTGCAAAAGATCAGGCAATGAAACTATTTGTCAAGTCATTAAAAAATAATGCAAGAGAGGCATATGAATCATTACCTACACAAAGTATTTCATCTTGAAAATAATTTGAACAATATAATATACACAAACCCTCCACTTTTCACCTTTCTTAGGAACTATGACAAGGGGTGACACCCATTGACTGTTAGAAATGGGATAAATAAACCTTGCATCTAGAAATTTTTATAATTTTCCTTTTACTCTTTCTTAATGCAAGGTTAATTCTTCTTTATTATTTTATTACTAGCATACTATCCTCCTTGATATAGATTTTATGGGTACTCAACTTGGGATCCAAACCCTTCATATCATTATAATCCTAGGAAAATTCTTGCTTCTAGATTAAAGAAATTTTTCAAAGACATTTGTTGTTCTTGATTGAGTTTGTTATTGATGTTCAAACATCAACCAGGTGAGACCTCAACTTTCTTAGTTAACACTTTCATAGGTGCCTTAGTGAGGTATGGCATTCTCACTTCATGTGGAAACAATGTATGAAGCACATCTATGGTTGCAGTAAATTCTGATGAACTAGGTGCAGGGAGGATGATTTGTAATGGACATGCATGATGTGATGATTAGCCAAAAGGTTTCTCACCCACTCCATGATAACTTTTAATAATTTTGGAGAGTACTTCATCCTCCTCTTGAAGTTGTATGAAAGGATCCCTATCTATCATCATTATCTTAACAACTAGATTGACTTCCTCTATTTCTTCCCCTAGATTTGGCCATACTGGTTGTGCTAAATCAGGCTGAGGTTGTTCTAGTGAATAAAGAGAAAGTTTTTTTGTCGCTAGACCATTTGAAATAGTCATTTCTCCTTACCAATATCCTATATATGCATTAGTTGTAGCAATCCAAGGCCTTCCTAAAATGATAGGATATCCTCCCAATGTGGCTTTAGGAGAGAGTATCATAAAACCATCTAGGTACTCTAAAGAATCCAAGGTGACTAGAAGATCATCTACCATTCCATCGGGCTTAACAGTAGAACTATCAGCTAGCTGCAAGACAATAGGTGTATGTTTGATATTGGTGCTCTAAAGATGTTGCATCGTATCTTTTTTCATCATGTTAATGGATTCCCTTAAATTAGTTTGGTGAAGATGAATAGCATTGAAGAAACCTATCAATTTGCATTAAAGGCAGAGGAGAAACTAAACAAGAGGCGTGAGAAAAGGCAGAGAGGAAGAGGTGTTATATTTTCTAGAGGAAGAGGAAAATCTTATGGAGAAAGTAGTAAATCTAATCAGGATAAGAAAAATCACGATAAAGGAAAATCAGAGTGGAAAGGAGAAAGTTCATATCGAGGAAGAGGAGGTTATACAATAGAGGTAATGATCATAAGAGAGAAGATAGAACCTGGTTTAAGGGAACTTTTTTCAAGTGTAGTGAAGACAAACTGTAGACTAGGATTTGAGCGTGCACCTAAACCTGTTTTGAAGGCCAAAGACAAACAAACGTCATGGCATATAATCAAATCAAATTTAATGGTAAACAAACTAAAATCAAAGCCACCTCAGTTTAAGCCTAAAACGGATGCGCCCATGCACCGTTTGATATGCTTGGATATAAATGGATGTGGGTGTGCAAACTCAAGCACTTGGAGCATGCAAGATAAATGATGATTTGAGGATCAAGAAGACCCAAAATGACACAAAATAGGTATGAGGAACCTATTTTGCCTCAAAGGCCTCAAGAACACACAAATATGCAAAGCTAAAAGATGAACTAAGATTGATAAGAAATGAATCTATGTTAATCCATTTAAGCTAATTTAGATGTGATTTAAGCTTGAAAATGATCTAAAATGATGAGTTTATGCTTATGCTAGAATGAAAATGGCATTATAACTTTGCTATTGAGTTTGAGAGTTGAAAGATGATTTGCCTTAGGAAGTGAGGGTATTTATAGGATTTCTAAAGGCTTGGGGTAGGAGGAATGAATGGCCAGGATTGAAATCCTTAAGAGAGGCCAAGATTCACTCAAAGGGAAGCACATGGATTGTGCTAGTTCTCAGCCAATCAGGAGGTGACACATGTCACAAGGTGAGTGGATGAAGGGAAGGGCAAAGAGGAGTCAACAAAGGGGGCTCCAAGCTCATAACTCTCCAAATAAATGCTTGTAAGAGCAATGAATGGGCTTTAAGAGGCTTTGAAGACTTTGGGGAAGCAATAAATGCTTTGTGGTTGAGATATTTGGAAGGAAAGACTTTGCTTTGGTTTAGGAAAGTCTTAAGCTTGGTTAGGATTGCACAAAGGTTTAAGGGTAGGATTAGGATTAGATTAGGACAAAGAAAAGGATTAGGATGGGTGAAGAGGGTGGATTTGAGAAGATTCTAGAAGAGTCTAGATTTCTCCTTAGTTTCATGGAATAAAAGTTATTCATTCCAAAAGCTTAAGTTTTAGGAATATTTATTAAAATATTTTCAATAAATATGAAAATTAAATATTTAACCTTAATTAAATATTTAACCTTGGGATTAGGTTTAGAAAAGATGGGATTAGCCTTTTAATCGAAAATAAGAAGGGATTAGAAGATTTTGGAAGAGGTTAGTGGTCTTAAGGAAATTGGCCAAGTTTGGGATAAAAAATAAATTAATTTATTTTTGAAGTTTTTTGGTCAATTTATTAATTAAATAATTAATAAATTAGGGATAATGTCCAAATGACATTTTTAGGCTAGATTCCTTAATTAAATATTTTTAATTAAGAGAGAGGGATTTAATGCCATAAAAATAAATTAATTAATTAAATAAATAATTAATTAATAAATGATGATGTCATCAAGGATTTTCAGAAAACAAAAATAATTTATTTTCTGAAGGATTTTTCGGTGTCTACACAAACATAGGGCATTTGAATGTAAGAAGGTTGGTAATAGTAGCAAGAATGCACTTGTGTAGGAAGATACAACTAATTCATTGAACCAACTGGAAGGTGGTGAAAATATGATGATTAGGAGAGCTTTGTGGAATGAAGGAACTGATGAGGACCCTCTGAGGAAAGGCTTATTCAAAACTAGATGTAAAGTTGTTGAAAAGTTTTGCAAGGTGATCATTGATAGTGGAAGTTCATATAATTTGGTGATAAAAGAGTTGGTTAAAAACTTACAGTTACCGAGGATGAAGCAACCTAAGCCATATCAGATTTCTTGGATTAAGGATGAGAATAAACTTTTGGTAAGTTAACATTGTCTTGTGAAATTTAAGATTGGAAACTATCATGATGAAGTTCTTTGTGATATTATGATGATGGATTATTGTCATATCTTATTGGGTAGACCATGGTAGTATGATAGACAAACCATACATGATGGTAGATTGAATAGGTATACTATTGTGTCTAATGGGAAGAAACAAGTTTTGTTCCCTCTAGTAGAAGAATTTAAGAGTGAAAATTACACTACTTTTAGAGTTTACTTTCTTGAAGAAAAATAATTCATAGAGGGTTTGAAGAAGAATGATGCATGTTATGCCTTGGTTCCTAATAGACCGGTTGTGAAGACAAAAGATGATTCACCGATTGAGGTTAAAGATTTGTTGACAGAATTTCAAGATATCATTTCATATAATGTACATGATGTGTTACCTCCTTTTAGAAGCATCATTCATTGCATGGATCTGATACCAAGAGCTAGCTTACCTAATAAGGCACTTCACCAATTGACACCTATAGAGAATGAAGAATTGAAAAGAAAAGTTCAGGAATTTTTGTATAAGGGTTTGATCAAAGAAATTTTGAGCCCATGTGTAGTACCATCTGTGTTGGCACCTAAGAATAATGGATAAGGGAGAATGTGTACCGATTTAAGAGATATAAATAGGATCACAGTGAGATACCAGTTTCCATTGCCTAGGATGGATGATGGCATGGATAGTTTGAGTGGAGTAAAGTACATTACCAAGATTGATTTGAAGAGTGGCTATCATCAAATAGGAATCAGAGAAGGAGATGAATGGAAGAATTCTTTTAAGACAAGAGAAGGTTTGTATGAGTGGTTGGTTATGCCTTTTGGTTTGACTAATGCACCTAGTACTTTTATGAGGTTGATGAATGATGTTTTGAAGAAATTCTTGGGTAAGTTTTTGATCATTTACTTGGATGACATTATGATATTTAGTAACAATAAGGAAGATCATTTTTTGCATCTGAGACAAGTAATGCATAGATTGAAAGAGGAAAAATTGTTGATTAAGTTGAAGAAATTTTCTTTCATGAAGGAAGAGATAGTGTACTTGGGTTTTTTTATTTCAGTTGAAGGTTTGAAGATGGATCCTAATAAATTTGAAGCAATTTTTGAATGTCATACACCTTTGAATGCTAGTAAAGTCTAATATTTTCATGGATTAGAAAGTTTCTATAAAAATTTCATAAGGAATTTTAGTTCTATTTGCAATTCTATGACAAATACAATGAGAGGAGACAAGAAAGATTTACAGTGGACACATGGAGATGAAAAAAGTTTTGAGACCTTGAAGAAGAAGGTAGTTAAATTACCAATACTATATTTACTTGATTTCTCTAAAGTATTTCGAGTTGATTGTGGTGCAAGTGGAAATGCAATGGGAGTGGTGCTAAGTCAAGAAGGTAAACCCATTTCTTTTTATACTGATAAATTGAATGATGCTAAGAGGAAGTATTCACTCTATAATCAATAATGTTATGCTATTATTCAAGTTTTGAAGAAGTGGAGACATTATTTGATACCTAAGGAATTTGTGTTGTTGACCAATCATAAAGCATTGCAGTATTTGGGTAGTCATAATAAGTTGAATTAGAGACATATGAAGTGTGTTGAATACTTGCAGAATTTTACTGTTGTGTTGAAACATAGAAGTGGATTGTCAAATAGTGTCACAAATGCATTGAGAAGAAGAAGAATTTTATTTATTGAGATGAGAGTTGAGGTACTTGTTTTTGATGATTTGAAAAGTTTTTATGAAATCGATCTTGAATTTGCAGAACCTTGGAAAGTATGTAAGGAATTGATCACAAATAAGAAGAGTAATTAGGTTGATTACTTCATTCTAGAAGGTATGTTGTTCAAAGGCATTCAATTATATATACCAAGAGGATCAATGAAAGAAAATATAATCAAGGAGAAACATAGTGGAGGACTTGCATGGAATTTTGGCATTGATAAAATAATGAGTCTAATTAAGGGAAAATACTTTTGGCCGCAGTTGTATAAGGATATTCAAAAATTTGTTAGAAGTTGTAGAATTTGTCAAGTTACTAAGGGAGTAAGTCAGAATACAGGGTTGTACACACCTTTACCTATTCCTAGTAGACCTTGGGAAGACATTAGCATGGATTTTGTTCTTGGCTTACCGAAGACACAAAGAGGTAATGATTCTATATTTATTGTGGTAAACATATTTTTAAAGATGCCACATTTAATTCCTTGTTGGAAAACATTAGATGTTGTTCATATAGCTAATATATTATTTAGAGAAGTTGTAATATTGCATGAGTTGCCTAAGACTATTGTTTTTGACCGAGATAGTAATTTTGTGGGATGCTTTTGGAAGACACTCTGGAAGAATATGGGTACCAATTTAAAATTCATTTATACATTTCATCCACAAAACTATGGACAAATAGAAGCTATGAATGAGAGTTTACGTAATTTCTTAAGATGTCTTGTTGGAGATAAACTTGGTAATTGGGATTTGGTCTTGGCACAAGAAGAGTTTGCATATAACAATTTAGTGAACTGGAGTACACGTAAAACAACTTTTGAAATTGTTTTGACATGCATCCTAAAGGGATATCAAATTTGAAAGATCTTGGCATAGAAGAGAAGAGAAGAGAAGTGCTAAAGTAGAGCAATATGCTAAATTAATGAAGACTTTCCATGATGAGGTGAAGCATAATTTGGAACATAGTAATCATAAATATAAGGATACAATTGATATAACTAGCAGACATAATAATTTTGAAGTTGGTGATGAAGTTATGATTCATTTGAAGAAAGGTGGATTTCTTGTTGGAACTTACAATAAGTTGAAGATAAAGAAGTTTGGGCCTTGTAAGATACTGAAGAAGTTTGACAATGGTAATGCTTTTGAGGTTGAGTTACCAGTTGACATGGATATATAACCTATATTTAACATTGCATGTTTCTATGAATATCATGAGTCAGATGATGAGATAGACATGAAACAAGAATATCCTAAGAATCAGACAAAGTAAATTGAGAAGGTATTGAATAGAAGAATTGGAATGAGCACAAGAGAAAAGGATTACATCGAGTACTTGGTTAAATGGAAGAACAGACCGATTGAGGATGCTATTTGGATTTCCCAATCTAGGTTAGATCATTTGAATTCTTCTCAGGTTGTTCAACAACTCTAATTCAAGAGAATCAATTTTATTAACCCCAAGTGGTCTGATGCAGCAACATATTGGGTTCTTGAAATCTTGCATCAGCCAAAAATAGTTCTTTGCATTTTTTTCTTATTTACCAGTTGCAGATATTATGTTGACCGATCATTCATTTGTTCGAGATATCATGTGAGGTTGTGCAGTCTTATTTGAGACCTATCTAGGATCATCTTCCTATGATCACACCTCTTGATGTTTGTGGATGTTTGAGATTTGATCCATTTCCTATCATTGGGTAACATGTTTGTGGCTTGCTTGAACCTATTTGGAGATTTGATGTGCGGTTACTTATCATTGGATTTCGACCGTTGCAATCGTAATGTGTGGTTCATGGATCTTTCATGGATCATTTCTTATGATCGTGCTCCTTATGGTTTCCTTTGCATGGATCTTTGACTCCTTTTAGGTTGGACCTATTTTGATGAAGGGTGCTCCCCTTAATACCACAAACACATAACAGAAATAGAGAAACAACAATAATATGCAAGAACAGAAAATTGGCTTCTTATTATCTCCACAAATGTGGAATTACAAACTTTCAGAATTACAATATGCAAAGCCACATGGGCATTCCCTTACAATATTATGTAGGACAAAGCCTCAAATTATTGTCCAGATCTACTACCCAGAACTATTCTGAACTGCCTAAGACAATAATACAACCCTCCTTATATAGGCAATTATCCACTGCCTGGGAAGGTTCCAGAATTTTAGCCAATACGGCCGACCAAACTTAGAATTATTTTATTTGACATTTTATTACATCATAGTCGGCTCAAGATAACCTTTGAAACCTGAACATAAATTTTGAAGAAAATTATTTTTCGCCATTTCAGGTGGCCCAACTTTCGAAGACCATAAGTCATCACCAGTTGACCCAATCGGCTATTATAACCCCATTTCGGAAATGCCACGAAGCGCTCTACAGGCTTGACCACCGCAAGCGCCCACCACCCAAATTTTTGATCTCATTCGGGGCCTCTAAAGCCTTCAAAACTAAGTTCAAAGTTTCTGTACCCTGCTGCCAATACCGAAAATCTTCAATATCTTCCAATATACACTTGATCTGGCAATGAAACTTTACTGGCAGACTTACATGACCAAAATGAACCTCCAAGAAAGAAATCAGATCATTTTGAGCAAATGCAAAAATTACCAAAAATAGTAACTTTCCATAAATAGAAGCTCTGCACTAAAATAGCCCTTATTGAATATAAAACAGAAATATTTTTTTGGGTGATGCAAGATTGCTCTTACACCTAGGATGCTCCTGCATCAGACACCCGGGATAATTTGAGAAGTGACCCTGTCATGACTCAGGTGTGCAGAGGAAAACCAAGACGGTTAACCTCCTCCTTTGTTAGCCATGATGAATCTTCAATAGGTCGTCCTTTCCACTTGACCAGATATTCTTCATATGTCATGTTCCTTGTGCTTCTGCCAACACAACTGTCCAGTATATCTTCGATGTCCTTAGTGTCTGAACTAGTTGCTGAAATACTCCACTGTGCTGTTGTGATCTCATCTTCAACACCTCCTTCATGATACTTTTTCAGATCTAAAATGTTAAACACTAGTGAAATATTTAGCTCAGTAAGCAATTCTACCTCATATGCGTTTCCTGAATCATGTTTCTTCAGTATCCTACATGGTCCAAACTTCTTCATTTTCAACTTGTTATATGTACCAACCGAAAACTGCTCCTTCCGCAAATGAACCATGACTTCATCTCCAACCTGAAATTCCTTATGCCTCCTTTTCACATCTGCCTTAGCCTTATACTGTGCATTCATCTTGGCAATATGCTTCCTCACCTCCTCATGGATGTTCTTCAAGTGTTCTGCAAAATCCTCAGCTTCAGCACTATTTATTTCTCCTTTATCTATCTTCCTCAATTCAGATGCATTTCTTGGACTACTTCCATATATAATCTGGAATGGTGATTTACCAGTGCTCCTGTTGACAGAATTATTGTATGCAAATTCTGCCTGTGGTAAAATCAAATCCCATCCTGTTGGCTTATCTCCAACCAAACATCTCAGCAAATTTCCTAAACTTCTATTCACCACCTCTGTCTGTCCATCAATCTGTGGATGATGTGATGAACTGAACTTCAAATCTGTCTTCAACTTCTTCCACAATGTACGCCAGAAATATCCAACAAATTTAGTGTCCCGATCTGAAACTATGGTCTTTGGCAAACCATGAAGTCTCACTACTTCTCTGAAAAACAATTCTGCTACATGAACAGCATCATTAGTCTTCTTGCAGGGAATGAAATGTGCCATCTTTGAAAATCTGTCAACCACCACAAAAATTGAATCATGTCCCCGCTGTGTCCTCGGTAAACCAAGAACAAAGTCCATGCTGATATCCTCCCAAGGCTTCTCTGGTATAGGTAATGGTTGATACAACCCTGTATTCTGCTTCACTCCTTTCACCATCTGACATACTCTGCAACTCTATACAAACTTCTTCACATCTTGCTGCAATTGTGGCCAATAATAATTCTCACTAACCAAAGAAAGGGTTTTGTCACTACCAAAATGTCCAGCCAATCCTCCGCTATGCTTCTCCTTGATGAGATTCTCCCTCATAGAACTTCGTGGAATGCACAACTGACTCCCTCTGAATAGCATATCATCCTGGATGATGAAATCCAACCATTTTGTCCTGTCTAGAGTAACAGGTTCTGTACAAACTTTCCAAGCTTCACCGAAATCAGGATCTTCTGGATACAAATTCTTGAGTTCCTTGAACCCAACCACCTCAATCTGCATTTCTGTCAGCAATAGTTATCTTCTGCTAAGAGCATCTGCAACCCTATTAGACTTTCCACTCCTGTGTTTCAAAACAAATGTATAACTCTGCAAAAACTCAACCCATTTCAAATGCCTTTGATTCAATTTTCCTTGACTATTCAAATATTGCAAAGCTTGATGATCAGTATACAAAACAAACTCCTTAGGAAGTAGATAATGTCTCCACTTCTTTAATGCCTAAACTATAGCATAAAATTCCTGATCATAAACAGAATACTTCCTCTTGGCATCATTTAACTTCTCACTGAAATAAGCAACAGGTTTACCTTCTTGGCTCATAACAGCTCCTATTGCAATACCACTAGCATCACAATCTACTTGAAACACCTTATTAAAATCTGGAAGTGCTAAAACAGGTTGTTCTGTAACTTTTTGTTTCAATAATTGAAAACTCTTTTCTACTCCTTTAGTCCACTTAAACTCTTTTCTATCCCCTCTCATTGTTTCAGTCAAGGGTCCACGAATACTGCTAAAATTCCTGATAAACTTTCTGTAAAAGCTAGCCAAACCATGAAAAGATCTTACCTCAGTAGCACTCCTTGGAGTAGGCCATTCAAGGATAGCCTGTACCTTCTCTGGGTCTATTTTTAGACCTTCTGCTGAAACTACAAATCCCAAATACACTAACTCTTTCTTCACAAAACTGCACTTCTTCAAATTAATCAACAATTTCTCATCTCTCAACTTCTCAAACACCATATGAATATGCATCATATGTTCCTCCAATGTCTTGCTAAAAATCAAAATATCATCTAGGTAAACAATGACAAACTTACCCAAAAATTCTTTCAGAACCTCGTTCATGAGCCGCATGAAAGTGCTCAGCGCATTGGTTAGCCCAAAAGGCATGACTAACCACTCATATAGTCCTTCCTTTGTCTTGAAGGCAGTCTTCCATTCATCTCCTTCTCTGATCTGAATCTGATGATATCCACTCTTCAGATCTATCTTTGAGAAATACACAGCTCCACTCAAACAGTCCATAATATCATCCATTCGTGGCAATGGAAACCTATACTTGATTGTGATCTTGTTTATTGCCCTAGAATCTGTACACATCCTCCATTCTCCATTCTTCTTTGGTGCTAATACCGCTGGTACAGCACAGGGACTTAGACTCTCTTGAATCAACCCTTTCTGCAATAACTCGTGTACTTGTCTGTTCAACTCTTCACTTTCTGCTGGTGTCATTCTGTGTGCTGCCTTGTTTGGCAAACTGGCTCCTGGAATCAAATCCATCTGATGACTGATCTTCCTTACCGGTGGTAATCCATCAGGTACATTATCAGATACAATATCCTGAAACTCATTCAACAAATTTGCAACCTTTACAGGTACATCCTCTGCTTCTTCTTTACCAACTTTTGGAATTAAAGCAAAACACACATGCTCATGCCTCATACCATCTAGGAATTTTCTTCCATCAACAAATGTTATTCTTGCATTACCACATACCTTTTCTTCGGTCTCCTTCAATGGCTTTAGCTTATGTCGCACTCCATCCTTTGTCAGGGAATAGGTATTCGCACGACCATCATGTACAGCACATCTGTCAAACTGCCACGGTCTACCCAACAACATATGACATGCATCCATGGATATGATATCACACAATACCTCATCTTGGTATCCGCCAATCTTGAACTTCACCAGGCATTGTTCATTGACCATGACCTTGTGGTCATCCTGTACCCAAGCAATCCGATATGGATGTGGGTATTTTTGTCTCTTGAGCTTCAACTTTGTCACCATCTCTTCTGACACCAAATTGTCAGTGCTTCCAATATCAATAATCACATCACAACATTTACCTTCACACTTGCACCTGGTGCGAAATAGGCTCCTCCTTTGTTCAGGTTCATTCTCACCACTCAGCAAGACTCTTCTATTAATTAGCGTTTCTCCTCTTTCAGCATCTTCAGAATTTGACGATCTAGCATCTTCATCTACATGTGCAACTCTGGCCTGGCCTTCATTTCTCCTGTCTGTTCTACCTTGGTGCTGAGGACATTCAAATGCCCTATGACCTTCTTCTCCACAGTGAAAACATGTTCCACGAAAGCCACCTCTTCCAGATCCTTGTCCTCTTCCTCTTCCTCTCTGATCTCTATTATTCTGATCCTGGAAGCGATTGGAATTATTTTCTCACTGATTCTGACTGCTACTGGCCTCATCCTTCTTTTTCGGATCTTCATTTCGGCCACCATATGACCGTCCACTAGATCGTCCACCGTGACCTGTTCCGTTTTGTCTGCTCTCAAACTTCTTGTTCAGCTTTTCCTCTACTTTTAGGGCAAACTGGTATGCCTCTTCAATACTATTCATTCGAACCAGATTCATCTCCTCCTAAATGCTTGGCCTTAACCCATTAAGGTATCGGGCAACTTTCTCCTTATCAACTTCTGCATGGCCTGTTCTGATGAGAAGTTGATAGAACTCCTCTGTATACTCCTGAATAGATCTTCCTGCTTGCTTCAAACTCTACATTTTCTTTAGTAGGTCAAGCTCATAATCAACAGGAATGAACTATCACTTCAATTTATCCATCATCTGATCCCATCTCATGATTTTCTCCTTTCCCCTTCTATTTCGCTCTAACTAAATCTCTTGCCACCATATCTTCGCATGACCTTTCAGTCTGGCCTTCGCAAATTTGACCCTATCAGGATCCTCAACATCTTCATACTCAAAATATTCCTCACATTCATTGATCCAGTCGATCAATTCCTCTGGGTTAAGATTTCCAGAAAATGTGGGAACCTCAATCTTAGGTCTTTTCCCAATCTTGGAAATCGCCCGAAAAAGTCTTTCTTCCCCCTGGTTCACAATTTCAGCTTCTCCTTCTTGATATTCTTCTTCAGCTTCATCCTTGCTTTCATCTCTGACATTAAGATTCATTCCTCTACGAATCTCTTCTTGCAATGCTCGCACTTGTCTCTGCAGCTCTCTAACCTCAGGTGTTACAACACCAGCTCTTCCGCCACGTTCCCTTCGTGGAGGCATTTTCGCGATGCGCGCTGAAACCCTAGCCACGGTCCTGGTGCAAACTGCCTCACAGTCGGCGATCTGTTTACACACTCAAGAACTCCTGCTCTGATACCACTTGATGAAGGGTGCTCCCCTTAATACCACAAACACATAACAGAAATAGAGAAACAACAATAATATGCAAGAACAGAAAATTGGCTTCTTATTATCTCCATAAATGTGGAATTACAAACTTTCAGAATTACAATATGCAAAGCCACATGGGCATTCCCTTACAATATTCTGTAGGACAAAGCCTCGAATTATTGTCCAGATCTACTACCCAGAACTATTCTGAACTGCCTAAGACAATAATACAACCCTCCTTATATAGGCAATTATCCACTGCCTGGGAAGGTTCCAGAATTTTAGCCAATACGGCCGACCAAACTTAGAATTATTTTATTTGACATTTTATTACATCATAGTCGGCTCAAGATAACCTTTGAAACCCGAACATAAATTTTGAAGAAAATTATTTTTCGCCATTTCAGGTGGCCCAACTTCCGAAGACCATAAGTCATCACCAGTTGACCCGATCGGCTATTATAACCCCATTTCAAAAATGCCACGAAGCGCTCTACAGGCTTGACCAGCACAAGCGCCCACCACCCAAATTTTTGACCTCATCCTGGGCCTCTAAAGCCTTCAAAACTGAGTTCAAAGTTTCTGTACCCTGCTGCCAATACCGAAAATCTTCAATATCTTCCAATATACACTTGATCTGGCAATGAAACTTTACTGGCAGACTTACATGACCAAAATGAACCTCCAAGAAAGAAATCAGATCATTCTGAGCACATGCAAAAATTACCAAAAATAGTAACTTTCCATAAATAGCAGCTCTGCACTAAAATAGCCCTTATTGAATATAAAACAGAAATATTTTTTTGGTTGATGCCAGATTGCTCTTACACCCAGGATGCTCCTGCATCATATTTATTGTACATGTTTCCTTTTCTTGGGGAATGTAATTCTTTCTTGGCTGACCTTTAAAGGCATTACCTATATGTAATAACTTGATGTATCTTGAGGAGTAGTTTTGTTAGATTATTAGTTGGTTCATGGAAGCTAGATCTAAGACTTTGATAGATCGGTATTAAGATTTGAGATTATTTTATTTATATGTGGCCAAAACTAGGAAGGCCTGACAACCTGACATGTATGTTTTTTTTTCTCTAAATAATACTTTGGATCTTGCATCTTCTCTCTATTGTGTGTTGTTACTTCCTTGTGTACTTTTAGCTATGAGGTTGGACATCTCCTTTGGAGGTCTCACCAGTCTTGACTGTATTAGAAGCATTGATAGCTCATGCTTGTCCCTCTCCCAAATCTAGTCCTATCCATTAGGATATTTTAGTACAAGAGGATGATATTATGAACACCTGACTTAATGTAATTTTACCTTCCATGCACCTAAATCACATTTCTTCTAGAGATGAAACATTGATTAATCTTGCTACTCCCTCTACCAAATATTCTCTTACTCAAGAGGATGTCACAGAGAAGGAGGATGAAATCATTAACAATTTTCTTGATGCTCTCCCTTCCAGAGATGAATCCTTGGAGAACAAAGAACCTAGTTAAAATATAGTCAATACAATTCACATTTTTTATCATACAAATAAAATGTGACTTGCCTAAAATTATTGTTCATCTTCGTCAAGATGTCCCTCAACCTCAAACTAAACCTATTATTATTATTAAAGGTACAAATAATCCAACTAGATTACCTCTTGGATACATTTTAAATTGGACAAAATAAATGACTCAAAGAGTTATGATAAACCAACATATGTCTCAACAACCTAGTTATTATGAAGTTGCCCACACATATCATATACCAATAACAATGTTCTTCCTCCACCTCATCTTCATGTTGGTAGAGAGAATAATCTTGTCAAGTAACTTCATGCTACACTAGCTAAGATATCCCTTTGGGATTTGATTCACCTACATATTATGGGATGATCCATGAAGCCTTACATAAGATAGTTATTTCCCCTTATAATAGACCAAATGATGTAGCAACCTTTCTTGGTTGCATGCATGAAAAAAAAAGATGGATATTTTGTTATCACAAGATGAATCATCTTATTTGAAAGTTCAAATTCAACATGTTCCTTTCATGATCATACTCACATTAACGAAAATAGGATAAATTTTACCTTAATTGATAGTGGATAAACTCTTCATATTTGTAACATAAGCCTGATACATAAGATCAATTAGGATACCTCCCTAATTCAACTTGATTCCTCCTCTATTTGTGGCTTTGAAAATGTTGATAGAAAATCATTAGGAACAATGACAAAACCTATTATGATAAAACTTGTGACTTTACCCACACCTATCCATGTCATGACCAATATTCTCACATACAATATTCTTCTAGGTGGAATGTGGATCCATACTATGCAAGAAATCCCTTCTACCCTTAATTGCACAAAAAACATACGTGACAATCAACTTTACACAATAAAGGCTAATCCTAATCCTTATAATGGTGTCCACGAAGTAGTAGGATGCATATCTTCCCTTAACACTATGGTTCCATCTATAACACAATCCCTTATTTATAATGCACTCTTAGAGGAGAATTGGGGTTCATTAAACTTTACACCCTCCTTTTATGGAGAATATAAAATCCATAAATTCAATTTGAAGCCTCAAATAAGGTTCTTGTGTTTCATTTATCCAAGGTTCTTATAAGTCCATTCCAACCACCTTTTCCAACACATGTCTTGATGACGATAGGGGTTCTTTATACTTTAACCCAATTGAAACTCAGTGTGCACCCTCTTCTATTGATATTTCAACACCCACTGAAGATCCTATAGTTTTTTTATGGATAAAAACTGGTTGTCTTCTAGTCATTTTTATTATCTTATATTAAAGAAAATCTATCTTCCAAGGGAATGCAATTTTTTTTACTTGGATTACAAAAGGGTTGTCTTATTCTTATTTAAGTTATCCCCATATTAAAGAAAATATATATTCCATAACTTATTGAAATTAACTCCTCATCTCAATCATAAATGAAACTGTAGATTCAATGTCAAAAAATGGACCAAAAATGAGTGCACAAATACAAAAATCAAACACAAAATTGTTGGCCTTGAAAGTTTTAAATTATAAACTACCTTTTAAAGATAGACTAAAGTACATTATGGTTTAGCCAACACCTTTTTCTTATGCACTGAAAGTATGAAATATATCTTTTGGGATCATGCTTTTATTAAAAAATAATGAAACGTTGATTTAAGAATATTTTTTTTCTGTTTCCATCATATGTTGAACTAGAAAGAAGCTATTTTTGGCTTTGATTTGCATAAAAATATGATTATTGATTCAATTAGACAAATTATTTTAAAACATATTTGAAATATTGAATGTATTCCTCTATTTTGAGCAACCATTTTCAAGATCAAGTAAAACATTTTCAACAAATTAAAGATCAAACTGAATAGTTTCTAAACAACAACAATCTTAGCATATTTAATATTTTTACAACACAAGTATTAACTCTTTATTTCTTCTAGATTTCTACCATTTATATCTTCATTGTGATCCTTTAGAATTTGTATTGTTAGTCTCATTCAACTATTTGGTGGCTTTCTTTTATTTGTACTTATGTTTTGTTTAATTGAAATAAAAAAAATAGTCAAAATGAAATATATTTAAAAATAACTTACATCCTAAAGAATCCTTATTGAAGTTTCATGCTTGAACCATAAGAGAATGATTGGGGACAAGACACTAATCTATTCAATTTTCTATTTTAATAGAAGGGAACAAACTAGCTGGATTAAAGAATTGTCCAAACTATTGCCCTTTATCTAATAGTTAGGACAATAGTTAAGACAATTAACCAAAAATAAAGTTTTTTGGTTATAGTGACAACAATCCTTATAGGAGGTCATCAAGAATTCATGAAAGAAAAACAAAGTTGAAAAAATAGTTTTAAAGATCCTTGTCGGCCAACTTTCCTTATTTAATGTGGATTTCACTCAAACTTAGTCTAGTCCAAAATAGAATAATGGATTGATAGAAAGAAAGTAATGATAACAATAATAAAATAAAATTTAAAATAAAATAGGGTAGGGAGAGGACTCAGTTGAGAACTTGTTGATTTAATGCCCAATATTGCACCAATAGTTGTGACTTTAAAATTGTAATTGTTAATTATGACTATCCAAAATTGAATGAAATGTAGGGGAGATGGCCCAGTAGCCACCCAGGCTAACTTCACACAAGTAGAAATCCTAAACCATAAGTCAGATTTTGCTGATTTTTTCGGTGTATCTTTTTAAATGAGCGAAGAACTTAAAGCTAAGGTTTCATCTTTTTGGTATTCACAGAACCCTTCATAGAGATCATTGAGCGCAAAGTGGTCAAAAAGTGGCATTTCAAAAGTGTCTCTTGGTTCCCAAATCCTAGACCCCCAAGGGCCGACAATAAAGAGACCAAAAAAATAATATTATCCCCAATAACCAAACACCTAGACATGTAATTATAAGTTATTTTTAAAGTGGACTCGCTCACTAGGTTAGAAAATCTTTTAAGGGGTCATTTTAATAAAATCACTTTGGCCCTTGCATTAATCAAAACCCCATCTAATTATACCCTACAGAGGACATGACTTAACCTATCCTTACCTCATACCTAATCACCTTAACACATTCATAGCTCACTGATTGCCACGTAACCGCCCATGGGTAACCCAACTACTACCCATCAGGAACCCTAAAACTATGTATATTTCACATTCTTTCCATCATTTTCTCAAAATTTCTTCACCTGCCAACACTTCATGCTAGTTTAATTTCTCTGTGTGCGATGAGGGCTTCATACCATCACTATAATTTTCTACAGGTGAGGGAATTTGTCCTCCACTCACAAGTAGCCATGATTTCATGAATCGTTATCATTCAATGCATGTGCATATCTGGTTTCAAAGATGAAAAAAGGTGATTAATGTATGTTTCAGTCATTTCTGGGTGTTTATTGGAGGGTTTCAATTTTTTATGAAAGTATTACATGAAATATGAAATAAATAGAGTACTTTGTCGATTTAATCATGAGAAGTTGTTGTAGTTTTTTTCTTTTATAGTGTCTTCTTTGTTTCAATCATTTCTTTGTCCACTTTCACAAGTATGACTTGGTATGATAAAGTTTAATTTGAAATATTCCTCTTTAATCATTAAATGTTATTGTATTTTTTTACAGTTTCCTTTATGTTTCAACCCTTTTTTGAAATCAATTGTAGGTTTTTTGTTATTAAATCCATATACTACCCACAATGAGCCCTAAAACCGTGTATATTTCACCTTCTTTTCATCATTTTCTTGAAATTTCATCTCCCTCAAATGCTTCTTGTTGACTTCATTTATTTGAGTGCGACGAGGGTGAATAGTCTCACAATAGGTAATAATAATAATGTCATTGTCTCTCTTAGAAATAATGTATTCATACTAAGGATTAATTTTCCCATCATGAAATGCATTTAAATTGTCAACCCAGGGACGTAGACTTGAAATGGGACAGCATAGTTTGTGCACTAAGTTCCTCAAAGAGTGATACTACCTATGTTGCAGGAAGATAAAATGGATTAAAGAAACCTATGTTATTGCTACAAGAAAGTAAGCACACTTAACTACTTAATGAAATTACTACAGAAAGATTGTAAACTTATCCTAAACTTGTTTAACAACTCAAAGCATTCACTATGTCTATCTCTACAAAGTGTTGCAGGAACATTCACAATAGTAATGCTGCAAGAGTAAAATAGTAACTTCTACTTGAAAAAATGGAAAGTACAGAAAGAAACTCTACGCTATCCTAATCTAATCCACCTTCCAAGTGGGCCCCATTGGTTGGCTTCTTCTAACTACTAACATAGAAGATACTCAAAAATCACTCTTTCATTATATTTCAGAAATTGATTACATAGTAATGGAACAGTACATGAAGAACAGAAAAGAGTAACTCTATTATACTAAACACAACACTTGAATATATTTTCTCATTACCTAACTAAACCAATAAAATCCCTTTATATAGAGGGTTGACACTTATTGAAAGCATGATAGAAAATTCTTGACTAAATCTCACCATAGAAGGAGGAAATATAACAACCACAACATTACAATAAAGTGTGGATAACTGAATAACAACATTGAGGAAATATAGCAGAGTTGTTTCCTATATTCTCAAAAATGATGGCTCCTTTTCAGTAGTGACATGATCCTTGGAATCGTGTTGGCTTTCTTTGTCATGGCTGGAACTCCAACACTCCTTCAATGTGGTTGATCCACTCTCGAGCTGCTCCTTGTTTTCCTGGTAGGTTAGTAGCATTTGGTATGTATACAATTCAATATTTCAATTCCTACCCAAATATTAGAACAAAGATTAAAGTAGCTATATGAAGTACTACAATTTATATATAATATTCAGAAAAACATGTCATTCTAACTACCCATAATCTTTGTGGCTCTAGTTGTACTTATCACAAGTTCACTTAGGTGTAGGTTCATAAAATGTATTGGAAATGTTTTATCAGAGCATAAAGAGTTTTAGCAAAGTATAAAGATTATAAAAAAAATAGAGACAATAAATCATCTCATCATCTGCCCCCTACTAACAGAATGCTTTTCCTCAAGCATTTCATTTTCTGGCTGTCGTCCTAAAATCACTAACAATTGTCTTCCATTTCTTCCCACTCTTAAAAGTGTAGTAAAATCCTCTTTTTCTTGCCAAATACTTGTATGGTAGAAATATGACCACACTCCTATGAATCATTAAATGCAAGGTTGCTCAACAATGAGGCCTCACAAAGTGACTCATAGCTCTCTATGCATGGAGTTGGAAGGAACTTGATAGATTTTCTCTCAGCTAGAGTTATGAAACTAGTGACCTTGCTAGTCAACCACACAATGAGAGATTCACAATGAAGACAAGGGCAACAATGCCAATATCCCAAAATGGAATCAAGGTATGCAATGCAATGCAAATCTAAATGATGATGCAAAGTAGTCTATGAAATGACAATGCAAATTAAACTAAGAAAGGAAATAGCAATGGATTACAATTCCCCTAATTAAACTATGTGAAGTTAATCTATAAAAGGAAATCTAAGCTAATATGCCATGAAAATGCAACTAATAAAGGAAATATGCAACTAGAATGTAATGCAACAATGAAAGCAAGTCTTCAAAGTTTGGATGTAGAATGTCTTCAAAGAAAGCTCCAAATGACTTAGAAAACCTGTAGCATAACATTAGCATGAAAGAGATGGATACCAAATGAGGAGGAGAGCTCTCCTTTTATAAGGAATGAGGAGAAATGGACCATGGAGATTAAGAGGCAAAAAACTTAATTAATGATGGAGCTTGAAAGAGGAGCAATCCATGTGCACAAATATCCTCCAATGAGAAAATAAGAGTTGACTTTTGTGTCCATATAAGACAAAAAGTGTTTTTTCCCTTTTTATAAGATAAGAATAATGCTTTATTTGTGCAACTTAGGATAAGAGGAAAAGTGGGGGATTTTTATTTATTAAAAGGGGAGGAAATATTTCTTTTAAATAAATAAAGACTGTAGGATAAAATGGTTAGCCCAAGGCCAATAATCAAAAATGATGAAAAGGATTTGATCAAGGAAATTGATATAATTGATATTGTTGATATTTGAAAATATTGATTCAGGGATTTGACAAATTGCTGAATGGGGGCCCAAAGTCTAGGTGACCATTTTAGGGTGTATACATTTGCCCCTCTTTGACTAATGTGTGATCAATCTGGGAACACATGTAGTCAAAGAATGAAGTTGCAAAGTGAGGTTGATTTGGGATCACAAACAACTCAGATGTGAGATCGATTTGGGATCACATCTGGACAAAACATAAACAAAGGCCTTTGAATATGACGTCGATTTAGGATCACATCCAAAGTAGGAGATAAAAATCTCAAATTTGAGCAAAAGCTCACAAAAGATGGCTAAATCAAGAGAATCAAGAGAATCAGGGATGAGAATCCCATAGATACTGCCCCCTCAAAATTGAAATCGAAATCAGGTAGAGGAGAACAACAAATTGATAAAGATTAGATCAAATCATAATGAAATCACAATCAAAGATAAATGATAATAGGATAACCATTAGATAGTGAAAACATGCACCAGTGATGAATTAGAAGAAAAGAAGTGGGGTGAATGGAAGACTAGAAGTTTGAAAGACATGAAAAGGAAGAAATTCCATCAAAGATCGAAGAATTATGCCTCAAAAGGTCAGTCAACTATATAGAAGAGAATGAAATGTGAGTTTGATGATCAAGGTGAATATGGATTTTGGTTTCGATCCCAAAATGAATAGAAAATGATGTGATATGAAAGACCAGAAATGAAAGATATGATCAAGAAGAATCAGAAAATGAGAACAGTTGACCAACTAGTTCGTAGATGATAAAAAGAAGAGCTCTCTCCATATGCAAGATGCAAAAACTAAACTATAATGAACCTAAGAATGCAAGCTACTATGAAAGTGGTTGACTTGCAAGGTCACAACACCTATAGACATCTAATTATCATCATCAAGTGTTATTGGTAGTGTCGTAAGATCATACAATGCACACTAGCATAACTATGTGGATATTAATATGATCTTTATCAGATAGAAATGTGGAAATCCCACCTAGGCATCAAAGACATGGAGGTCAAGATGACTAATGCAATGGGATTACCTAAGTTTGATATGGTGAGATTATGCTTGTATCAAGACACATGAAAGTCAGGATAACTAGAAGCATGCACTCGCAAAACAGTCAAGGATAATACCTTGTCAATCCATAGTGTCAAGTAAGACTAGCATAAATGCTCATGACAATTAGGACCAACAAAATATACCCACAAGCAGATAAAGAAATAAAACATGTTCTCATACCATCAGTCTTCTAGCTATGCATCATCGAAAGCTTCTCAGGGAGAGACCACTCATCAAAGAAATCCTCATAGATAGCACACAAAGAAAAATAAAGTCAACATATCTCAACGAGTTGATTGTTTAAGTGCATGTGTGTTGGTCATAGAGTCAAACTCTGGTTATCACATCTATCAATGAGAAATATCGCATCATACTTAGACTATTGGGTAAGACATCTGATAAGTGTTAAGAAACACTCGACACAAGGGTAGTGTTGAAAAACACTGTTTGGGGTGGTGTTGAAAAACACCGATTTGTGAAATGCCCAAAAAGACAAATGCACCTAAAGGACCTGTGCTAACAGGTATGCCCCCTAGACAAAAATAAAGACCAATTCCAGACTGAGGCAACAAGGTCAAGGCATGATGGAGAATGGCTAAGTGTCGAGGACGCATGCTAAAAGACAAGGGTACAAAGGCCTCAAGTAGCGCCTGTTTCCAAGTTTTCACCACTTGGAGATTTTTTTGATTTTTTAATTTTTTTGTATTTTTGCTACCAAGGTGCCTATTTCCAAGTTTCCACCAAGGCACTTTTTCTTTTTCTTTTTTGAATTTTTTTTAAAAAAAATTTTGTATTTTTTCAGGACTTTATATGCTTTTTAGGATTTTTTTCAGTATCATTTATGAATTTTTTTGGTATCTTTCAGGATCATAAAATATGTACAAAGGATGCCCCCAGACAGAAATGGGCATCAAGGATAGAACTTCTTTAGGTACAAAATGTTGATGGGCTTAGGGAGTTGTTCTCCATCTTCATCTAACAGTAAATATGCACCTGTACCAAAAGCCACAGTAATGACATATGGTCCAACCCACTTAGGTTCGAACTTGCCCTTTTGTTCTCTATTCTGTTGATTCTTAGGATTTTCTCTCAAAACAAGATCTCCTATTTGAAAATCTCTAGGGTGAACCTTCTTGTTGAATGCTTTGGACATACGCTTCTGATATACTCTCATGTGATCAAAAGAAGCCTTACACTTCTCATCTAGAAGTTCTAGTTCTTGTAACCTCATGGTGCGGTAGTCCTCATCTGTTATCAAACCTTTGAGTGAGACTCTAAGTGAAGGTATCTCTACTTCTAAAGGTAATATCGCTTCAGTGCCATAGGTAAGTGCAAAAGGAGTGGCTCCTGTAGGTGTACGAATGCTAGTTCTATAGGCCCATAATGCTGGATTGATTTGCAAGTGCCAATCCCTACCATTCTTGTGTACTGTCCTATGAAGAATCTTAAGAATAGTTTTATTAGAGGCTTCTGCCTATCCATTTCCCTATGGAAAGTAGATGGAGGACCAATGTTGCTTGATTTTAAACTTTTTGCATAAATGCTTTAGGTCCTTGTTCTTGAATTGACCTCCATTATCAGTAATAATCTCAGAAGGAACTCCAAACTGGCAAATGATATGATTCAGGATAAATAGTGAGACAGTCTTGCTCGAGGCAATAGAAAGAGGGACTGCCTCTACCCATTTCATGAAATAATCAGTAGTTGTGATGATAAACTTATGCCCACCTAATGAATTGGGGTGAATTTTCTCCACAAGGTCAAAGGCCCAGCGTTGAAATGGCCAATGAGAAATAGAAGAAATTAGCTCCCTACCTGGAGCATGAATCAGGTTTCCATGTTTTTGACATTTCTCACAAGACTTAGAGAAAGCTACTGCATTTGTTTGCATTGTGGGCCAGTAATACCCTACCCTAAGCAACCTTCGGGCCATGGCAAGACCATTGGAATGTCCACCACAAATGCCCTCGTGCATGTCTGCTAACGCTTGGTTGGATTCCTCCTTTTCCAAGCACCTAAGAAGTGTCCCATCTAAACCCCTCCTATATAAATCACTAGAGATAAGGGTGTGGTGAGAGGCATTATGGACAAGGTTTTGACGTTTAGAATGGTTGAATGTGTCAGGGATGATGCCATCACAGAGATATGAATAGATAGCACCATATCGGGAAGACTCATGAGTGACAAGGGTACAAATGACATGGCTTTCAAATGAGTCAAATATGGGATGGTGTAGCTCTTCCACTAGGAATTCAAATCTTGATTCATGTTGTTCCAACTGAAGGAGTGAAGCTAATGTGGCCATAGCATCTGCAACTTTGTTCTCTGTCCTAGGGATCTATTGAAATGTCACAAATGTAAAGTAACGTCTCAATGATTCAACCATCTTTTTGTAAGGTACCAATTTATCATCCTTGGTTTGATACTCCTCATTGACTTGGTTCATAATTAACTGTGAATCCCCAAAGACATGTAACTCTGTTATGTTCCATTCTATAGCCATTTTCAATCCATTGGTCAAAGCTTCATATTCAACAATATTATTTGTACATGGGAATAAAAGTTTGTAAGATTTTGGAATGTTGTACCCATGTGGAGAGACAAATAATACTCCAGCACCTGATCCATTTTGCATGTGGGAACCATCAAAGAACATCTTCCAAGTGTGGGTAGTCATATACAGTATGTGTTCATCTGGGAATTCTACCTGAATAGGCATACTATCCTTAACTGGGAAGTCAGCTAATTGGTCAGCAATAGCTTGCCCTTTTATGGCCTTTCTTTCAATGTACTCTATGTCAAATTCAGATAAAACCATCATCCACTTGGCAAGCCTACCCGTGAGGGCAGCCTTACTAAGAAAGTACTTAAGAGGATCAATTTTTGCAACCAAACGTATAGTATGAGCAAGCATATAGTGTTGCAACTTTTGGGAACCAAACACTACTGCCAGACAAGACTTTTCAATGCTATTATAATTGATCTCATAAGATACTAGAGTATGACTAATGTAGTAAATGGCCCTTCTTTCCCAGTATCATCTAATTGAGCCAACAATGCCCCCAAGGAAGACTCTATTGCTGAAATGTATAAAATCAATGGTTTCCCAGGAATAGCCGGCATCAAAATTGGAGGATTAGCCAAATACTATTTTATTTGATCAAGGCTCTTTTGGCAATCCTCATTCCAAGCACATGTGGCTCCCTTATGCAATGTTTTATTGAATGGTTTTTCTCTATCTACAAGCTATGAAATAAACCTCCTTATGGATTGGAGTCATCCCTAAAGACTTCTTATCTGACTAACATTTCTTGGAGGTGGCATATCTAATATAGCTTGGACCTTTTCAGGATCAACCTCTATTCCTTTTGCTGAAATTATGAATCCTAGGATTTTACCTGAGGCAACTCCAAATGCACACTTTTTTGGATTCAATCTAAGCTGAAACTATGCCATGCGATCTAAAATTACTTCCAGATCATCGAGGTGTGTATCCCATTTTCTAGATTTAGCCAAGGTATCATCCACATAATCTTCCATGTTCTTATGCATCATATCATGAAAAATTGTGGTCATAGCTCATTGGTATGTTGCTCCTACATTCTTTAGGCCAAATGGCATGACATTCCAACAATAGGTTCCCCATGCACATGTGAAAGCTGTTTTCTCTTGATCTTCAGGAGCCCATTTTTATTTGGTTATAACCAGAAAAACCATCCATTAAAGAGTATATCTCATAGCCCGCAGTCATATCCACTATCATGTCTATGTTAGGGAGTGGAAAGTCATCCTTTGGGCACGCTTTGTTAAGGTCTTTGAAGTCTATGCATACACGAATGGATCCATCATGCTTTGAAACTGGAACAATGTTTGAGATCCACTCGGCATAATTGATAGCTCTAATAAATCTTGCACTGAGGAGTTTTTCTAATTCAGTCTTAACAAGGAGAGCTATGTGAGGATGCATTTTCCTCAACTTTTGTTTAACCGATTTTATTCCTGGAGCTATAGATAGATGATGCATAATAAGATTAGTGTCAAGTCCTGGCATATCTGAATATGTCCAAGCAAAGTTGATTTTCTTCTTTTGCAAAAACTTTGTATATGCTTCTTTTTCTTCAGCTGATAGAGACTAAGCTAGGTGCACTATTTGGGGAGCCTCTTTTATATTCACATTCACTGGTTGCGTAGGCTCAATAAGAACTGATGACCTGTCTTGGAAGTAACTTGGCAAGTTATTAAGTACCCCATCCTTAGGTGCCTCAAAGAGGTTTTCACCCTCGGATACATCTTTTCTTTTTGCTTTTTTTGGTTCTAACACCACCACAAAGTGGTTTTCGCCATCAGACCTTTTTTTCTTTTTCTTTTATTTTTAGACTAAGGTACTTAATATCAGGCTCTGTCATACTTGTTGTCAATTCACTTGTGGAAGAGACTACAGGTTCAAGAGCATTCAGATAGCAGGCAATTTCATAGTCATTCTAAAAAGTGAGGATTTTAGGCTCTTGATGTTGCTGAGACCAGTCAATTAGGTCGTAGTGAACAAGGGGTAAGTCAATGACTGGTTCAACATTGTTTATGTGGAAGGTGTTATCTCTGGTGACCATACAATCAGGATTTATCAAGTCCCCTCCTAAGATACCCGAGTCAGGATTTGTCCTACCAAATGAAATGTTGTCCACTAAGGCAATTTGAGGAGTCCAATCCTCTAGTCCTACACTAGGCTCGTTGCTCACATCATGTTGAGTACTATAAGTATGGACAACATCTATGTCCAAATCAACTGTTGCACCTGAAAGTGAGTCCCATTCAAACTCATGTGAGTCTATTTCTGAATCATTATTTGGCCTTGTGATGTAGAAGCCTCAAGATTGGGAAGAGTTTCCCCTTCTCTAACACTAGCATTGTTACTATCCATCGCAGCTAGGATAGCAACACTTTCCATTGTCAATCTAGCATTCATATAGTCACTATCTATCACAGCTAGGATAGGAGTACTGTCAGTTGTCAAATCTTTTGAATCTCCCCAAAGGAGATTTGTTAAAGGCACCCAATCATCAAACATGTCTTGTTGATTAGAAAGATTAGGTGTGTAGTCTGAGTCATTGTCACTGTCTATCGCAGCTAAGACAGGGACACTTTTTGTTTCTTATTTTCAAAACCTAAGCCAACTGTTGACTTATTCCTTCATCCAAAAAGGGCATGGTTAAGAGGTTCAGCCTTAGCATCCAACCTATGACTAAGAGGACCATGTCCTGGATAACCCATATTCTTGACCAGTGTATACCCTCTCCCATAAGCTCTAGGGGAAGGTGCAAAATTCTCATTATGTAGGTATTTCTCTTCTCAGTAAATCTAGTCCCTAATGGCAACCTCTTCTTTTTCCTCTTGAATCGGAACTAAGGATTCTACAAACTTATCGAACAATGTCATGGCTGAAGATGAGAGCTTCATTTCTTGAGAAGGTTTTCCATAAGACCTAGGGGAAATTGACAATTTTATGAATGAATCCATTTTTTAATCCCCCATATCAAGATCTATGGTCTTGAATTTATTCTTGCATTGTTCAAATGTAGTATCAAAAGTGTTAGCCTCCCTATTCAAAGGAATGTGAGACCCTGCTGAAATTGTGTTGACTGACAGTGTGTTGTCCTTGAGTATGCAAACTTCTATTCCATTGTAAGGTAACTTTACACACTGATGATAAGTAGATGGGACCACTTGCATCTCATGTATCCATGGTCTACCTAACAAAATATTGTAAGCCAAAGGACCGGCATCAACAATCTAAAACAAAATATCTTTCTGTACAGGACCAATTCGGATAGGAAGAACAGCCAATCCTTTAGAACTACGTTCTACTTCATCATAAGCCTTGATAGTTATCTTCTTCCTTGTATCAATGACTTCTTCTGAATAACCCAAGGCCTTCAATAAGCTCAAAGAACAAATATTAAGCCCAACACCCCCATCTATCAACACGTGCCTCGCACGGGTCTTGTGGATCATAACCTCTATATGAAGGGCCAAATTGTGTGGGTGGCTTAATGACTTGTCATCTTCTTCTGAGAATGTAAGGTAGTGAGGGCTAGCCAAGTGGTTGACCATATTCTAGAATTGATCTACATCTATATCATTAGGGACATTAGCCGCTCGCAAAGCATCCTCAAGGACACGCTTATGCCTAGGGGACAATTCCAAAAGCTCAAAAATAGATATCTGCACTGGTGTGCATTGTAATTGATCAATAAGGTTATAGTTCGAATCAGGACCAATGGTAGATTTAGGGAGAGCACCCTTTGACACGGGCTGCTTAGATTTACTAGATCTAGGACCTCTAATAACAATGGGAGCTTGAGACTGGCTCCTAGTGACAGCATTTGCTGTTGATGAGTCTTAACTGGTGGTAACTGGCTAAAGACAACAGGGGGTCACTTCCCTTGATTGACTTGGTACCTTGTTGTAACTGACATGAAAGAAAGAGATTCTTAATGATAAGATGACCTCCCGAAATGTTAACACCAAACTAGGATAATCAAAGTTCTCTATTATCCAAAATGAAATGAAAAGATAAAAAAAGGGGCTTTACCAACACTGTAAAAGAGGTGCTTCAAATCAAAGGGTGACTACCCTTGCACTTTTGAATCAGGAGGTTGGACTAGGCTGAAATATAACTAAAATTGAGATTAAATGAAAATGATTTGAACAATAAGAGTACTGAAATTTTCCAAGAATGTAGCTAACAATTTTAGAGATAAACTTTTTTACCAAGAATAACCTTCTAACTTGACAATTATTTCCCAAGTGACCTTGTAAATCAATTGATGCTATTCCTAGAGGGGAAAAACCAGAGATTTAGAGCCAAAACAGGTCTCCAACAATAGAGCAAGAAACCTACTCCAAGACCTAATCTGACTAGAAGCAACTGAAACTAAAAACACAGCAGAAACTACCCAGGCGACACTTTCTAGGCAAGAAAGGCAACAGTTTATATCTAGGCAACACTTCGCATTAAGCCAAGTGATAGTTTCCAGGCTATTAGTGCGCCACTTTTTGTCAAACGGGGCGACAAACTTGCAGGGGTGAACTGGCACGCGACAATTCTCAAAATAGAGTGTGACAGTCGTTCAGTGTCGTGTGACTCTTTGACCAGTGAAGTTTAAAATCTTAGTTTTTGAGACTGTTTGTTCAAAATTTTTGGTCTAAAGATTGATTTTTTTGATTTTAAGCACAATGACAGCAATAAATTGATAGGTTTGCAAATAGTATGGGATCAAACATGTCTTCAAGCACTTGAAACAAGGGCAAAAGCAACCTTGCCAAGACAAACAATTGTGATATCAAAATAGAAAAATACCCTATGAATACTACCGATTGTTTGAATGTTTAAGAATGTTAGCACTGGTATTACACAATCGAAGATGCTTCAAGCAATATCTATCCTAGAAAGTCAAGACTCATTACTTATCAACTTGGCCCACAACTTGATGTTCATTTTCCTCACACAAAGTGGTTACCCATAATAGATGTTGGCTTTGTCATGGAAGTGCCAAAGACACAACCAAAGGAACACATATGGTGAGTATCTTAAGGTGATCTGGGTTGTTCCACTTGGATCAATCTTGCACCAAGAAGCTAAGCGGCTAAATAAGGTGGCTTCTATCTAATGGTTCTTAATAAGGGCTTCTATTCACAACACCCCTCTTGCTCATCATAAAGGACTAGGACCTTGCGGCCTCAAGAGTACCTTAAGCATTCTTACTCAATACTTTCCCCATGGTCGCAATCCCATGAGCTACTCACATCAAGCGAAGACAAGTGTTATGTCTACCAAGTTTTTGTGTCCTCGATAGCCTTGAGATTATAGTGGGTCAGAATAGCTCGGTATTAGCTTGTCCCCAATTGGTTTGTTCCTCTTGATTGCTCAAGAGTAGGCCCGCTAAAGGATCCTAATCAACTAAACAAAAAATGGATCAACTTATGAGGTTCAAGGTTTTTGTTTCACCACAAGGGTGAAGAGCATACTCCCCTATCTCAAAGCTTCACCCAAACACACCAAGAAAAGAGGTCCAATTACTCTCTTGCTTCCAAAATTCTAAGATGGGTCAAGATTTTCTGGTTCACCACAAGGGTGAAGAGCATACTTCTCCTACCACCTCAAAATATCTTCCACAAGATATTAATGTTCCTACTAAATGAAACAACTAGTAGATTGCCACACTTGAAATGAAATAAACCACAAGAAAAAAAAATTGTTTTTTATTTTTATGCTTTTTGGGCAGCCCTACAAAAAACCGTTAGTAGCCCTTTAGCATGCAATTTTTGGCAAATTTCTTAAGCAAGTGTACCTACAACCACAACTAGTTAGGCCCACAAAGTTAGAAAAATCCAAAATCCAAATGAAATATGCAAGTTAATTCTATCTAATCAAAGTAAATGAAAACAACAAGCTAACCAAATGTAAATTTGGCCAAAAGAAGTCACTGTCGGGTACAGGCGACACTGTAATCAGCAAGATTATTGTGTGACACTTCTTTGCATAACAGTGTGATAGTTTTAACCACACTCCTATGAATCATTACATGCAAGGTTGCTCAACAATGAGGCCTCACAAAGCGACTCATAGCTCTCTATGCATGGAGTTGGAAGGAACTTGATAGATTTGCTCTCAGCTAGAGTTATGAAACTAGTGACCTTGCTAGTCAACCACACAATGAAGACAAGGGCAACAATGCCAATATCCCCAAATGAAATCAAGGTATGCAATGCAATGCAAATCTAAATGATGATGCAAAGTAGTCTATGAAATGACAATGCAAATTAAACTAAGAAAGGAAATAGCAATGGATTACAATTCCCCTAATTAAACTATGTGAAGTTAATTTATAAAAGGAAATCTAAGCTAATATGCCATGACAATGCAACTAATAAAGGAAATATGAAACTAGAATGTAATGCAACAATGAAAGCAAGTCTTCAAAGTTTGGATGTAGAATGTCTTCAAAAAAAGCTCCAAATGACCTAGAAAACCTGTAGCATAACATTAGCATGAAAGAGATGGATACCAAATGAGGAGGAGAGCTCTCCTTTTATAGGGAATGAGGAGAAATGGACCATGGAGATTAAGAGGCAAAAGACTTAATCAATGATGGAGCTTGAAAGAGGAGCAATCCATGTGCACAAATATCCTCCAATGAGAAAATAAGAGTTGACTTTTGTGTCCATATAAGACAAAAAATGTTTTTTCCCTTTTTATAAGATAAGAATAATGCTTTATTTGTGCAACTTAGGATAAGAGGAAAAGTGGGAGCTTTTTATTTATTAAAAAGGGAGGAAATATTCTTTTTAAATAAATAAAGATTTTAGGATAAAATGGTTAGCCCAAGGCAAATAATAAAAAATGATGAAAAAGATTTGATCAAGGTAATTGATATAATTGATATTGTTGATATTTGAAAATATTGATTCAAGGATTTGACAAATTGCTGAATGGGGGCCCAAAGTCTAGGTGACCATTTTAGGGTGCATACAATACTCTACCTAATGATCCTCCTGTAGATGATCCAATCTAGTTGCTTTGACATCATATAGCGGCCATAGGAGTGTAGGTGGTTGGAAAGACAAGGGAATCCATAATTCTCTTCTAGTCTGACGCCCCAACTATATATACTTAGTTGCTCTATTTGTAGCTGCTTCAAAGTTGATTGGCCTGTGTGGCTCTGCTTCCTTGAAGGCCTCTGGTAACCTATTCCATCAACTCCATATTCCTACAAGAGCTCTCTGAAATGAAAAGTAGGAAAATCCTTGATATTCTCTATAAACCTTGTCTCCGAGTGCAAAGACCTTTTCCCTAATTTTTGGCTTCAGTTTTCCATAGGTTAGGTTGAGCCAATCTCGTAAGAGGACATCTGGTTTGCTTGATTCATCCCTTAAGGGTAAGGGTTCAAAATTCTCTAAGTTTTTGTAATTATTCAGCTTCCTATCATAATTTCTCTCATTGTGCATCCATGACATCAGAGCTCTCAAATGGATATCACCTATGTAGAGCAAGGGATTCCATTATGTTTCATGTGGAATGACAAAGTTATGTAGATAGAGCTCACATAGTAAAAAAATTTCCCTAGAGGGAGAGTTTGGTATAATCCATAGAATTCCTGGGCTGACTTAAATTCACAATCTATACCCTTCATAGTCATCATGATTTGGAACAAGAGGAATTGTTCTTTCAAGAAAATGGCATACACTCTGGGAGGTGGCCTATAGGAAATAACCTGATCTGCTAATTTAAGAACTTTGTCCATTTATTGTTTATGTTTCTTTATCTGATCCTTAAGATCTTCAATTTCCTCTTCCTTTTCATCTATCTCTTTTTTCATTCTGTTTCTTTCTTGTTTCCACCAAGTTTTCTTGAAAACAAATTGATTGTATAAGTTAAAGAGTATAGATTGTATTGTTGGCGGGCCAAATTATTGCAGCTGGGTTTTCTATCTTTTCTTTTCCTTTGAAGCTTGTTGAAAACACACAGTAAACCATGTTAATTTGTAGGGTACAATAGACATATTGGAATAAATAGGGTATTGTGGAGGAGTCACCTAGACATCCTCAGTAATGCTTTCTTGTGCCACAGTAGGGCTTTGCTCAACTACTCCCAAATCATCATGTGGTATTTTACAACAAGGCTCTTGCAAATTTTGGGATTCTTGCAGATTTTGGAGTTCTTGTAGATTTTTGGGAGATGAAGACACTTCTGTCTTCTTGGGAGAATCATCAAGAATATACTCAACAAAAGGTTCTATAGTAGGTTTTGGTGTTGGAACATCTGGGTTTCTAGGGGAAGTTGGAGATACTTGTCCTCTCATCTGAGGACTTCTCTGCACTGTTGTTTCCACAACCTCTGCAATTTTCTTTTGGCGGGTTCTTTTTGGCCTCTCTACTACAGGAGTAGATGCTGTAGGAATAGATGCTGCATGATTTGACCTTTTCCTTTTATTTCTTTGTACTGCAGGGTTTTGAATTTCTTTTTCAAGGTTAGGGATTTCTTCCTCGACTTTTTTTTTTCCTTCCCTTGTGGAAGAAGTAGGGGCATTGCTTTGGGGAACAGGTGCAGGTATATTTTCTTGTAATTTTGGATCTTTTTCTTTTGTAACTATTTCTACAGTGGGCTCAGAAGATTCTGCTTCATTTCCTAGGGGTTGCTCAATAGGGTTAACCTGGGGTTGCAATGTTTTATATTGAACAAATTCTGACCATGTCAAAGGAGAGAAATCCCTAAGAGACTTATTGACTAATAGTTTTATTAGGGTATGGTGGGTAATAGAATTTGCATTCCCCTTTTGAGTCTCCTCAGCACTAATGCTCAACATATTGTACAGGAAATTAGCGACATTAACTTGGAGATTATGCCTTATGCAACTAAGTAGTTTAAATGATGGACATGCAAATTTGAAAATCTCCCTTTGTAAGTTAAGTACCTAATAATATGTGTCACCAATTTAATGAACAGTTGAGGAAGAGACAGTCTTTTGCATCCCTACTTGGTGATTTCCAGAGGAGGATCAGTTGGACGAGAGAACTGAGCTCAAGATGACCTAGCGTCATGCTCATTGGGGTAATGCTCCCCAATGAGTGGCAACCCAATGACCTCTTATATTCTTTCTTAAGTGGAGATAGTCGTTAAACTCCATACGGTTGCCTGCCCCTCCTCAAAAGTACCCATAAATTCAGTTGCTACTTCCTCATTAAAATCTGATAATTGAAGAAAATACCCCAACCAGCCACATGCACTAAATCTTCAGAATGCTTTGACGTCTGCAAGTAAAATTACATGGTGTATTGGCTCATGCCTCTGCAGTTGTCCACCCATTTGTGTTCAATATCCAGCCTCCAATTTTTTGCTCACCAATTTCTCTATTAATCTTTCAGTCTCTGTGCTTTGTAAATACCTTCTTTCCTTCTTGAAATTCAAATGCACTTCTTGAAAACACCGACTTTCCTTTTTGATTCCTTTGTTATTTTAGCATGAACAATAATAATGACATTTTACAAAGGACAATATAAATTTAAATGCAATTTACCACACAATTTAATTATAATCTTTTTCAGTCATATCAACTTCAGAAAATTAGAATTTGAAGTACGACAAGTGTGTGGGAATAAAGAAAATTAATAAAACAAGGCCCAAGTACAACTTGAATTGAAAAGGATGGCTTAGTAATGACACTTGGAACTTATAACACTTCCCTTGCCCCCTAAAAAACATTTACAAGTTTCCTCACTTGTCACATTCATCATGGGATGGGGAACTAGCTTAACACCTAAATTATATATTTATTGCAATATTATATATAATTACCGAGATCTATGTGCTAAAAGTGAGTAAAGATTGAAGAAGTTGTACTTGTGCATTGATTACCATACGTGCGAATAAAATCTGGTGAGAATGAAGCAATTATGGTGGTCGCATGTGTTAGCTGACGTGGCTGTTATTAACAACATTGAAAAATAGAAAAGGTGGATGATGTGGATTGTGAGTAGATGGAATACAGAGAAATGAGATGGGTTGGAAAGAAGAAGAAATAAAATTGAATGGAGAAATGTACTTCATATTAAATGAAGTTTTATTACAGTCAAACTTGAAAGCATGTTATTTTGAAGCGGTGAGAAGAAGGTTTTCACCTTCTGCTACAGGAAGTGTTACCTATGGTGCTGCTGAAGTGTTTGTGTTGAACTGCTACAGAAATGCCTCCTTTGTTTGGGTTTGTGATATAGGTGCAACCAGTGTCCATTGATGAGGAGTTTGAATTATACTAGATCTAGTGTGGTTGCAACTAGACTGCTCCGTTTTCAAAGACGTATTCAATTTCATAAGGCCCCAGCCATCCGGTCTGTAACTTTCCTAGAATATCCTTAAATCGGGAATCATACAACAATGCCCAATCACCCACTTGAAACTGATTTCTCTTGATATGGGAATCGTGCCACCTCTTTCATTGGTTCTGGATCAACTCTATGCATTCCAATGTTGATTTACGCATTTCATCTAAGGAATTAAGGTGGATAAGGCATTCTATTTGTGCTGCAGGAAGATTGATATTTAGTTCCAGAGTTGTACACAATGCCTTGTGTTCAAATTCTATGGGTAATATTTCTACCTTCCCATATACTAATTTGAATGGGGTGAAGCTTGTGGTTGTCTTCCAAGTTGTGCGGTAGGCCTAGACTGCTTCAGTGAGTCGACTACTCCAATCTCGTCTATACAAATGAACTATTTTTGTTAAGATGGCCTTAATTTATCTATTTGTGACCTCTGCCTATCCATTTGCTTGTGGATGGTAAGGTTTGGACTTCCTATGTTTGATACTGTATTCTTTCATTAGCTCATTAATCATATTTGAAGTGAACTATGCCCCCTGATTAGTTACAAGTTCTCAGAGCACTCCATAATGGGTGAAAATATCCTCATACAAGAATTTTGCTACCTTTTGATCTTTGGCATGCTGCATGGCTTTCACTTCCACCCATTTGGTCAGATAATCCATGCACACCAAGATGTAATATTTTCCATTTGAAGGAGGATCTATTGGTCCTATGGCATTACCACCACTTGTGGATTGAGGGGCATCTCATCTAATTTGGTTGGGTGACCCATCCTCTGGCATTTATCACATTTTCTTGTATAGTTGGTTGCATCCTTGTGGAGTGTTGGCTAGTAGTAACCCGGTGTTAAGATTTTTAGAGATGTTCTCTTTGCTGCAAAGTGACCTCCACATGGCTCATTATGGAAAGCATGGAGTATATCATATGTTTCATCTTCTCTCACACATATTCTCATGCTTTGGTTTGGACCAATATAAAATAAGTTGTTATCAATCCATGAGAATTGGAAACTTTTCTCTACAAGCATTCTTCTATCCTTTGGAGAGAAATGTGGGGGCATTTTATTGGCTACAAGATAATTGGGTATGTCAGCATACCATGGATTTTTTACTATAATATATAACATGTGTTCATCAGGGAATGTATCTTCAACTATAGTAGTGTCTGCATCAACATTTTGAATTCTGGACAAATAATCAGCCACTACGTTTGCCTTCCCTAGCTTGTCAATAATTGTTATATCAAATTCTTGCAATAGAAGAAGCCATCTTGCTAACTTGCCTGTGATAGAAATTTTGTTCATTAGATATTTAATTACTGAGTGATCAGTGTGAACAAAGATGGGATAGCCTGTTACATAATGGAAGAATTTGTTCAATGCATAAACTACAACCAATAATTTTTTTTCAGTAACTGTGTAGTTTATTTCTGGTCCATGGAGGCTCTTACTGATATAGTAAAATGCATTCTCAAGGTTACTAGGATTTTTCCCTAACACATCACCTATTGCATAATCTGATGCATCTGTATGTATGTTAAATGGGATAGACCAATCAGGTCCTTTGAGGACTGGTGCAGTTGTTAAAAGTGACTTGAGCTGCAGGAAAGACTCATCACAATCTGATGTCCATAAAAACTTAGCCTCTTTGGTAAGTAGTATGTATAGAGGACTAGCTATTTGACTAAAATTTTGAATAAAGCACCTATAGTAGCCAACATGTCCTAAGAAAGATCTTACATCCTTTTTCTTAGTAGGTGTGGGTAATGTGAGAATTACCTCAATCTTGGTTGGGTCTACTTGGATTCCTACTACTGAAATGAAATGTCCAAGTACAACGCCTTCCTACATCATCATAAAGCACTTCTCACTATTGAGTGAAAAATTGTGTTCCTTGCATCTTATCAATACTTTTTCAAGATTTTGTAGAGCTTCTTCAAAGGTCACCCCAAATGCTGTAAAATCATCCATGTATATCTCCATGCAATCATGTGAAATGTCAACAAAAATACTAATTATAGCTCTTTGAAATGTTGCTGGAACATTACACAACCCAAAGGGTAGGACAAAATATGCATAATTCCCCCATGGAAATGTGAATGTAGTCTTTTCCTGGTCCTCTGGAGCAATACTAATCTGATTGTATCCACTATATCCATCAAGAAAGGAAAAATACTTTTTACCAGCTAAAGTATCAAGTACTTGATCAATGAAAGGTAATGGGAAATGATCTTTCTTAGTGGATTTTTTTAATTCCCTGTAATCTACATAGATTCTCCATTTACCCCCTTTTTTGGGCACTATGACCAAAGGTGATACCCATTTACTATCAGATATAGGGTATATAAAGCTAGCATCTAGCAACTTTTGTAATTCTGTTTTGACTATCTCTCTTAATGCTTAGTTAATCCTCCTCTGAGGCAAGTGGAGTGGTAGACTTCCTTCATTGATATATATCCTATGAGTACAGAGTGTGGGGCTCATTCCCTTCATATCCCCATAGTCCCATGCAAAGGCTTTTTCATGTGTTTGTAGGAGCTTAGTTAATTACTCCAACTGCTATGAAGGCAGCTTATTATTTACATGGAGGTTGTGACCTTTGGAAATCTCAACAATAGTTGTAAGGTCAAGCATGGATACTTCAGGGATAAGACTTGTATCTACTTCACAAAGTAGTAACTGATGAATAATATTGGGTTCTAAAGGCAAAACATAGTCTTCAATATGGTCCTCATATGTAGTTAACTCCAACACAGAGCTCTCAGATATATCTTTGATCACAACACAATCATGACTAAGAATGCTTTGAATTACTGCATCTTCCTCTTGCAACTTTAGAAAGGATTTCCTATGTAACATCATGAGTTGAACCATAGAGTTCAACTCTTCTTCCCCATCTCCTAAATCTATCCATATAGGGGTGCTTAAATCTAGTTCAGGTTGAGCTGGAGGATATAATGCTAGTTTCTTAGTTGCTTGCCCATATAAAATTGTCATGTTCCCTAATCGACAAATAATATTTGCATCAACTGTTGCTAACCATGGATGTCCTAGAATAACAGGGTAACCAACAAGATTGTCCTTTGGTGATAGAATCATGAAATCAGCAAGGTATTCCCAGGAATCTAGGGCAACTATTATGTCTTATATCATCCCATCAAGGGTGACAGTAGAACTATCTTCCAGTTGTAAGATTGTTGGAGTACCCCATAATCCTTCTATGCTTAGTTTATTCATAGTATCCTTAGTCATTACATTAATGCCAGCACCTAAGTCTATGAGATCATTTTTGACTGACTAACCAATAATGATGATATTAACAATTGGACTTCCTGGATCAAAATATTTTGGTATTACAAGTTTTCCCAACATGATATCAGCTAGTTGTCCTATAACATGAACTATTATGGGATCCATTTTATTTTGTCCAGGCTTTTTTAGACAAGCTTCCTTGATTGATTTTCCATAAATAGGAACATCTTTAATGGCTTGAAACGGAGGAATCTGGACATACATGTTCTCTAGTTGGTCAAGGCTATCAAACGTTTGATCCTCTTTTGGTATAGGTTTATCTAGGCTTAGCCTTTGAGGAAAAGGAGGTTTAACTGATGTCTGAACATTAGTTGAATTAGATACATTAGGTGGGGCAACTATATTCGGCAAAGCATTCTCTGGAAGTGGTACTGATATTGGAGGAAGGTTTGGCACTTCGGTAATAAGAGGTGGTTCAGGTGCAAGCAAGGTAGTACCTGATCTTAGGTGTATATTAGCTATGTTGAGTGCATAGGCAGGGTACTACTGAGCATCAGTAGCATACATTTGTTGTTGTTGTTGTTGACTATTGGGATTCAGTTTTGGCTGAGCAGATAGTTGTGTCTACTTTTGCGGACCTGTATTTGTAGGTGGTGGCATAATTGCAAGTGTATTTATTGGAGGTGGCAAAGATGGATATCTAGGTTTCAGACTAGGCCATTGTTGAGGTCCTCTCCACTGGTTAGTGGGCTTCCAATTTCCTTGTGGTGATTGCCATTGGCATGGAGGTTGTGGCCACTAGTTTTTTTGTGGATTAAACCATTGGTTCTGTTGATTATTGGGCCAAGCATTATTCTAGGTAGGTTGAGTATACTAAGGAGGGCTTTGGACATTCCATTTTTGCCACTGACTATTAGATGGATTTGAAATTTGTAGTGGGTCTTGAGGCATACCTTGTCTCATGGCCCATGGCCGACGTTGAGCAACAAAGAACACTTTCTCATCCTCTCCTTCTATCATTAAGTACTCAATTGGAAGGTGATGATTCTCCAAGTTCGTGACTAGCTTATAATGGCAATACTTATTTTGCTTGTGGCAATGGGGATAGTATTCAGCGAGCTACGCCTCTACGTCTGCATGCTTCTTCTTGGCAGTCATCATGTTTAGGTGTGTGGTGACATCATTAATGATGTCTTTCTTGAAGTCTAATAGCAGGTTTGAGATTTCTATCTTGGAAATGCTAGAGCCACTTCCTTTTGTAAGTGTTGGATGAAATACTCTTCCTTTCTTTACTGTTGCTCTAGAATAATTCAAACAAATCTTCTTTAGATCATCCCAGGAAGACTGAGATATATCTCCTCTAGCCATGAGGTCCAATGCTTCCAGGTAGTTATCATTCACCCCTCTTAGATAAATTAGGTTCTGTGAATCCTCCTGCAATGCATGGTGAGGATTCTTCTACAAATTGTATAAGAAGCATGATATGTAGTCCTCCAGGGTCTCATCTTCCTTCTATGACATTCGAAAGATGTCATCTCCTTTTGAATAACCTCCTTTGCAGTATTCCTTATACTTATTTAGAAATAAATCTCTCATTCCATCCCAATCAATTAATGTATTTGCTTCTAAGCCCATGAACCATTTGAGAGCTGAATCCTTCAATGTTGCTAGAAACAACTTAAGTTTATGACTATCAGATTTATAGTCAAAACTTTGACACAAGATGTCAAACTCGAAAAAAAAGGTGTCAGGGTCCTCTGTAATAAGGCCATAGAACTTTGGAAGATAATAAGGCCATAGAACTTTGGAAGAGCTGAAGTAGGTATGTTCTTCAGATTAGGATTTTTGATAAGACTTAGAATAGGAAATGGAAAGGTAGGAGTTGCCATTACTGGAGGTGCTAGGTAATGAAACTATGGCTGGGAAGTATTATTAACCAAAAGGTTCTGGTCAACAGGTGGTCCTGGATTGGAATTATTGAGGAAAGTGGCTAATATCTCTGCAAAAGGGTGAAGGTCAAATGGATCAAGAGGATCTCCTTCTATTGAAGATGATGCAACCAACTCAGGACTTGCATCAAGAAATGGTAACTCAAGCTCTTCAAATTCTTCTTTCAATTTAACAGGTTCTTTTGGGATAAATCTGCCATGAACATCTTGCCTTCTTTGATGCATGCAAGTGAGTTGATGAACTTGTGAAGCAAGCTCACAACTACTCTCTATTGATTAAGAACAAAAACTAATCTTTAAAAATAAATGACTCATTAAGGTTCTCAGTTTGACACCATCCCCGACAACGGTGCCAAAAATGAACAGTCTCACAATAGGTAAGAATAATCATGCCATTATCTCTCTTAGGAACAATGTATTCATACTAAGGATTAATTTTCCCATCATGAAATACATTTAGATTTTCAACCCAAGGATGTAGACTTGAAATGGGACAGCACAGTTTGTGCACTAAGTTCCTCAAAGAGTCATACTACCTATGTTGTAGGAAGATAAAATGCATTAAAGAAATATATGCTATTGCTGTAGGAAAGTAAGCACACTTAAATACGCAATGAAATTACTATAGAAAGCTTGTAAACTTATCCTAAACCTATTTAACAACTCAAAGCGTTCACTATGTCTATCTTTGCAAGTGCTGCAGGAACATTCACAGTAGTAATGTTGTAGGAGTAAAACAATACCTTCTACTTGAAAACATGGAAAGTACAAAAAGAAACTCTACGCTATCCTAATCTAATCCACCTCCCAAGTGGGCCCCCTTGGTTGGCTTATGCTAACTACTAACACAGAAGATACTAAAAAATCAATCTTTCCTTATATTTCAGAAATTGATTACATAGTAATGGAACAGTACATGAAGAACAGAAAAGAGTAACTCTATTATACTAAACACAACACTTGAATATATTTTCTCATTACGTAACTAAACCAATCAAATCCCTTTATATAGAGGGTTGACATTTATTGAAAGCATGACATAAAAATCTTGACTAAATCTCGTCATAGGAGGAAATATAACAACCATGACATATTACAATAAAGTGTGGATAACTGAATAACAACACTGAGGAAATATAGCAGAGTTGTTTCCTATATTCTCTGGAATGATGGCTCATTTTCAGCAGCGTCATGATCCTCGGAATCGTGCTCACTTTCTCCATCATAGCTGGAACTCCAACTCTCCTTCTTCAATGCGGTTGATCCACTCTCGAGCTGCTCCTTGTTTTCCTGGCAGGTTAGTAGCATTTGGTATGTATACAAGTCAACATTTCAATTCGTACCCAAATATTAGAACACATATTAAAGTAGCTATATGAAGTACTGCAATTTATATATAATTTAGCAAAACATGTCATTCTAACTACCCATAATCTTTGTGGCTCTAGTTGTACTTATCACGAGTTCACTTAGCTATAGGTTCATAAAATGTATTGGAAATGTTTTATCAGAGCATAAAGAGTTTCAACAAAGTATAAAGATTATAACAAAATAGAGACAATAAATTGTCTCATCAGAGGGTTTCGATCCACCACTATCATTTTCTAAGCTTACATTGGCTATGTGCATTCTTAATTTGTCATTTAATTATTTGTCACTATGAATCTACTCATTTGCTAAGTTTGCATTCATTATATGCATTTGGGTTATATTAATATGCTAACATTATTGCATGGAATGTCAAATAATTAGGGCACACTATTGATAATATAATTAAAACTACTAGTTTAATCATGTAATTAGTTTATTTTATTCATCTGCTAGTTTAATCATGAAACATAATTGTATTCATTATACTTTTTGTCACTCTCATTCTACTCATTTGTGAGGCTTGCATTGATTGTATCCATTCATCATTTGACATTGGTTGTATCCATTTGGGTTATATTAATTTGCTGACATAATTGCATGGAATATCAAATAATTAGGGAACACTATCAATAATATGATTGAATTTGCTAGTTTAATCATGCAATTAGTTTATTGTGTTCATCTGCTAGTTTAATCATGAAATGTAATTGTATTCATTGAATTGTTTGTCACTCTCATTCTACTCATTTGAGAGGCTTGCATTGATTGTATCCATTCATCATTTGACATTGGCTATATACATTTGATTTATATTCATCTACTGACATTATTGCGTAGAATGTCAAAGAATTAGGGTGCACTATCAATTATATGATTCAGTCTGCTAGTTTAATCGTGTGATTAGTTTATTGTATTCAACTACTAGTTTAATCATGAAATGTAATTGTATTCATTGAGTCATTTGTCACTCTCATTCTACTTATTTGTGAAGACTGCATTGATTGTATCCATTCTTCATTTGACATTGGTTGTATGTATTTGTCTTTTATTCATCTAATAGCATTATTGCATGGAATGTTAAAGAGATAGGGTACACTATTAAAAATATGATTTAATCTGCTAGTTTAATCACCAAATTAGTGTATTGTATTCATATGCTAAAGTTTAATCATGAAATGTTATTGTATTCATTGAATTGTTTGTCACTCTCATTGTACTCATTTGGTAAGCTTGCATTGATTCTATCCATTATTCTTAAAATTGGCTTGTCCCTTGTGTTAATCAAAACCCCATCTAATTATATCCCATGGAGGACTTGACTTAACCTCTCCTTACACCATACCTAATCACCTTAACACTTTCACAGCTCACTGATTTCCACATATCTATCTATGGTTAACCCAATTACTACCCAATTGTTTGACATAGTGATTATACTCATTTGCTAAGCTAGCATTGACTATATGCATTCTTAAGTTGTCATTAAATTGTTTGTCACATTGATTCAACTTGTTTGCTAAACTAACATTATGTCTATGCATTGTTAAGTTGACATTGACTATATGCATTCATCTTTTATTCATTTAGTGACATTATTGCAAGGAATGCCAAAGAGATAGGGTATAGTGTTGATAATATGATTTAATCTTCTAGTTTAATCATGAAATTAGTTTATTGTATTTATTGAATTATTTGTCACTCTTATTGTACTCATTTTCTAAGCTTGCATTGAGTTTATACATTCTTCAATTGACATTGATTGTATGCATTTATCTTATATTCATCTAGTGACATTATTGCTTGGAATGTCAAAGAGATGGCGTATGCATTGTATTGATTATTGATTATATGATTAAATCTAGTAGTTTAAGTATGTAATTAGTTTATTGTATTCATCTACTCATTTTCTAAGCTTTCATTGATTTTATCCATTCCTAAGTTGACATTGATTGTATACATTGGTCTTATTTCAATATGCTAGTTTAATCATGTCATGTTATTGTATTCATTTAATTTTATGGTTTCCTATTTGTTTCAACCATTTATCTGTATTCAATCAAGGGTTTGATTTAGTCCATCAATTTTGGAATGATGTACTATCAAATTATTACATGGATAAGTTTATAATTGACTTCATAATTTACTTTATGAATTTCTCTTTACTCACCCACTCTGCATTTCTCTCTAATCATTGAATGTATGCATGTGGTATCTCTAATGATCAACATGATTAAATCTATTGCTTATATCATATTTGAATATGAATACAGCTACTAGTGTAATCATGAAATGTTGTTGTATTCAATTGATTAAATGGTAAAATAAGTTTGCTTATATTAACCTGTTCGTTTAATAAAGGCTAACATTAATAAGTATGCTAGTTATATTCATAGGTTGACCTATCCTATCTATAGGGTAAATGTTGTTCACTAATCATCAATACATGCCTAAAAATGAACAATGTATCACTAATTATATGACTTATAGTATTGGTCGATTGTTTGGATCAATGGATTTGAATCCTAGAAAATATCGTATCAGGATCCCTATTGGGCAATGGGAACAACCTATAGACTTCAATATGTCTGAGGATTCTACCATGGATTTATTTCAAAATAGAACTTTCCTCCATGTTCAAGAATGTATTGTTGAATTCATTGGGAAAGAACTTATTTATGCAGACAAATGATGTATATATCCATCACAGCTTGTATCTATCTTTCTATCACAATGCATGTACTTGTTGCAGTCCAGTAATGACCTAAGACAAATTGCACAGACTTATGTTGATGAATGCTTCCTTCTAGGGAATACTTTGTGGGAGGCCATCAAGTCATATGACCTATATAATGGTGAGACATATGTTGCAAGAATTGTACCCATGTCAATGTTGAAGGAATGTTAACAGATGAAAATCATATTGAAAGCATTTATGTAGAATATAGTTTATAGTGACGAGGATACAATCAATGTTGTATTTGAGAAGCATGGGTCGAGAGTGCCACTACACTTTTGAGAAGATTTATAGAAAATCTCAAATTCAATTGCATTCATGTTGTTTAATTTGAGTCATCTGCATCATAGATGTGCAAAATCCACATGTGTCATATGTAGGAGGATTAATTATGTATAGATGGGCTATGTTTAGTGGGATCCTTAAGGGGTAAAATTATTGAATGCGATATAATAATTATTTTTTATTATTTTGTAGTGGGACTTTAGATGATCAAAATTACTAAGTCTTATAGTTTAATCATATTCGAATACAATTACAACTATTGGTACGGTTAATTAATATTCTTGTATTCAATTGTTTTTACGGTAAAAATAGTTACTTGTGTGTCTTCTAATTATATATTGTTTTCAATTAGTAAGGTGTTCACAATATATTTCAATAGTTTTTTATTTTCATACACTTTAATTTTAGTGGAATGCATAGAGTAAATGTTTAAAGAGAAATGCATATAGTCTGTGTTTCAAGATAAAGGCTTATGGTCAATGATAACTTGAGAATGCATATAGTTAATGACAACCTCACAATGCATATAGTCAATATAACTTTGTACTTATGTATATAGAGATAGATATGTATGTATGTATGTATGTATACATAGGTATGTGTACGTAAGTATGTATAGATATGTTTGCATAGATATATATGTATGTATGCATAAATAAGTATGTATACATATGTTTTCATAGGTATGTATGTATGTATGTATGCATAGTTATGTATGTATGTTTTCATAGATATGTATGTATGTTTTTATAGATATGTATGTATGTATGCATGCATACACTTTAATTTTAGTGGAATGCATAGAGTAAATGTTTAAATAGAAATGCATATAGTCCATGTTTTCAGATAAAGGCATACAATCAATGACAACTTGAGAATGCATATAGTCAATATAACTTTGTACTTATGTATGTAGAGATATGTATGCACACATATCTTTATTTATGTTCATAGATATGTATGTATGTATGTATGCATACATATGCATGTGTATGTAAGTATGTATACATATGTTTGCATAGATATGTATGTATGTATATATGTATGCATAGATATGTATTCGTACATAAGTATGTATACATATGTTTGCATAGATATATATGTATATATGTATGTATGCATAGATATGTATGTGTACATAAGTATGCATATGTATGTATGTATGTTGACATAAGTATGTATACATATGTTTACACATATATATAAATATGTATGTATGCATATAAACTCTAACAAATTGAAATACGAAACTGAATTAATGAATTGATAAAAAGTATATTTTTCCTTGGACTTTATAGATTGTCTTACTATGGCGTGCATGCATTATTTGAATGCTAAATTTTTGTGACATTGTTCTGATTACTAGAAAAAATAGGTTTTGAAGAGACTCGAAACCCTTTACAATCTAAGATTCAAAAGATCAAAAGAAGAGATTATAACACCAAAAAAGAGGCATACAACATCGAGTTGCCCAAGACAGGGACTACATAGATAGCGACAAAAAGGATAGAAAACCAAACCAAAAGATAGTAGAGAGCACCAAAAACTAGCAAAGAGGCCAGATTAAACATCCACATACATAACCCCTAATTTCTCATCCAACGTCTTCTCCATGTTGGCCTGAATGTTGTCCATCCGGCCAATGACACTTTTCAGCTCATCCATGTTCTTCTTCATCAAAGGGGACTTTTTCCTGTTGCTCCCATGGGTCCGAGAGCTAGGGCCACCACTATCCACCAGAGGAACTTTCCTGATCTCATTATCTTCCTCTAAAGCATTATCCAGCAGATTGACTAGAGCCTTGAGGTTGGTGCTAGAAGCCTTCATACTGTCCATACTATGCTGGAGGATATTAATTAGAGTATTATCCATTTTATCCATTCTTTCATTAATATTAGTAGCAGGAGATTTAGAAGTACCCTCTTTGAGGAAGGACTTGATTTTTTCACCGAGGATAGCATTATTAGCTTCAAGCTTCCTGCATTTTAAATGGAGCCTTTTAATCTCATGGAAGCACCATTTGTTGAATCTGAAGGAGTAGATAGCCTCAGCTTTGGCAGTCTACAACACACCGATAGTGACATCTTCCATGTCATTAAAGTCTTTAAAAATCAGCTTGATGGAAGACTCTCTAGCTTTTTGTTCACCGGAATCATCGCTGCCCTCCTGAATATTGTCCTCAGAATCATGAGAGATAGGCACATCGTGCCTCATGCCAGCAACAAAATCATCCAAGATGGGAACCTCTTATTTATTAAAATCCCTATCAATCTTTTGCTTCTCTACATACTGAATGGAAGTGTCGACCGGGTCTTCAAGGTTGTGAGAATTGTGCACCATAGTACCTTTTGAATTGGCTTCTTCCATAGTTTTACCTTTCTCCTCAGCCACACTTTCCTGAATATTCTTCTCAGGGTCCTCTACTTTAGCTACATCCTTCTCCTCTGTACACATAGGATCAATATCAACTCCCCACACCTGAGAGTCATCAATACCCTACTGGTGAACCTTGTCATCCACCAGATCCTTCCCCTTAGTCATCTCCTTGTTATTCCTCTCTGAGTCCTTATTGTTAGCATCCTCCTTATTATCTTCAGGGGCATACATGGCATCACAATTTTCAGTATCCTCCTCTTTACCAGTACTTTGCATATCTTTAGTCTCTCCAGAACCTTCCTCATCAGAATCCTCAATCTCAGAACCCTCGGAGTAGTCCTCGACTTAATTCTCTTCCAAGCACATTTTATTCGATCTACTATCCATAATGCCCTCTACCTTTCGCTTAACAAAACCATACTTAGGAGTCAAAGGACTTCATTTGTTCTTTCTGAATGAAGGGGTGGAGATAGGGTTAGGGATAGTTCTCATAATATGCTCATAAATCAGAAGAATCAAACCATCATGCTTAATAGGTTTCTTAGGAGAACTCTTATGCTCGTTGATACTTTTAACCAGAGAAGTATGAAGGTAATAGGGTATGTTAATAGTATCTTTGTACCTAAAATGGTTCAGGAACATAAAGTGGTGGGAGTGAGCATGAGTGAAGCAACTATCTAGGGTAAAATACTCCATTACCACCTACAGGACATAGTGCTAGATTTCCTTGATTTTGACAGGATCAATGTAGCCATTTATCTTGCCCTCCACAATATCTAACTTTTCCTTCTTAGACTTTGGGATTTTTTTGGAAGCCGTGTCCAAGATCTTGTGATTCTTGTAAAACTTCTGGCCAACATTGGGGATTCCCGTAACTTGAGCAATAAGCTCCACAGTTATCTCCATAGATCTCCCTTCTATAGAGACAATATCATTTTTCCAACCCTCAGCAAATTTTTGAGTCACTTCCTTGTCGAAACCATGTAATTTTTCCAAAAAAGGGGTCACTCCACCTTTCCTCAACTTCCGCCACACCATAGCCATGTCATCTTCCTTGAGCTTCTTACAATTATCAGGTTCCTCCCACTTCAAGTCACCACCCATTTTAAAGAAATTCAGCAACACAAATCTCTTGTTAGAATTAGGACGGTGATTTTTAAAGTTGCATTCCCTATTAATAAAGAAATTAACAGAGGGCACTACCTAGAAAGCGTGTGATCTTTTGATAATAATTATGCTTAAAAATCCATTCCATACTTTCCCATAACTGTTATCAGACTCTGTAGAGTTTAGGAAAATCTTATTAATCATTTCAATTCTTCCCTGCCTTATGATTGATTTTATCATAATAAATGCATGATTTAGTTTCCTCTTTGAGATCTGCCTCGCTGTCCCAAGTGATGATCTCATTGAACTTAACACCAATATTAGCTAGGATGTCTACCATGGTGTTACTCTTGTAGTACACATGACTTATGTGAATTATGGTACACTTGGCAATGCTGTATTTCTCTTTGGACATGATATTTTCAATAGTCCATGATGGAGGATTATTTCCTTTAAGATAATTAATAATATTCATTGAGTTGCCCTACAACCAAATATTTTTAAAGTTGAATCTACTAGCAAGTTGTAAGCCATAGTAAGCTCCCAAAGCTTCTACCATATGGTTGTTTTGAGTTCCCAGAGGGGTAGCATTAGCAACAATGAGATTACCATTACAGTCCCTGATAACACTACCACAACCCGTTGGGCCAGGATTGCCCTTAGTAGCTCCGTTGAATTTTTTCTTAATCCATCCATCAAGGGGCGCAGTCCAGACACTATTCTCATGGTCATTCTTTCTTTTTTAAGAATCCATACTATTCCCACTATGCTAGTTGATACCTTTCAAAAGATTTTCCAACACCTCTCTATTCACTTTCTCAAACACCAGAGCAGGAGTACTGCATTTGTCCCGGAAGATGCGGTTATTTCTTTCTTTCCATATACTCCAAGCAATTTGAGGAGCAGCCAATGTCCATCTTTTTTTGTCCCTTTCATTAGCACATGGATAATACCACTGTTGGCAAAAATCCTGGATAGAATAGGGGAAAATCCAGCTTAAAGCCCATTCCTGCAGAAAGAAAGACCAAACCTGCTGAGAGAAAGGACAATGCAAAAAAAGGTGGTTAGTGTCTTCCTCAGCCTCTTGGCAGAGACAACATCTATTAGGCATGATGAATCCTCTCTTTTTAAGGTTGTCTATCATGAGAGCTTTGTTTTGGACAAAAATCCAGTAGAAAATCTCAACTTTGGGAGTAAGAGTTTTATTCCAAATCTTCATCCAGAAGGGGGTTTCCTCAAGCACATCATATTGAAGAAAGCTAGCAGAAGCCACAGAAAAGTTTCCATTAGAAGAGGGGCCCCAAATTAGAGAGTCCTCCTTATTAGCGTAGCAACAATGAGCCAGAAGGGCTTTATCAATATCTTGAAAGGAAGGATCGATTGCAGCCAAATTCACCCAACAGTTATTAATCCAGTAATCTTTCACTTTAGGGCCAAAATATTAGAGCATCTACTAATGTCCTTAGGAATGTTAAAAATACAATTCAAAGGTTTTTCAAACAACCAAAGATCTTTCCAAAAATTAATACTGAAGCCATTTCCCAGATTCCAACACTTGCCTTTACTAGCAATGTTTTTGGCATCATTAATGTTTCGCCAGAAAATAGAGCCCTCAACTTTCTTCGAGCTGGACATAAATTGATCAATAGAAGGAGTATCATTGTTAAAAGATTTTGTAGGTATGTGAGGTTGTGAAGACTTGAGCATGGTTTGTGGTTGATATAAGGTCCATGTAATTATGTTTCTCAACACTCTAATTTAAATTATTTATGTTCGTGAATGACACAAAATTATTTAGTGTTAAACATGATTCAAATGAAATGGTGCAATGTACACCACATGATTGGTACACCTGAATTGCTTACAATTCATGCCTACCCACCAACATGAACAAATGGTCTGTCAAAGCCCAAATGGAAGATATATTTTTTGAGGTGGTTCACGCACATAGGTTGACCTTGCACATTATTTGTCCATGTGGATCGTTAGGATGTAAATTGTGCTGCAAACTCAGGTGTAATGTGTAGTGGTAGGACATTCCACATCTATGTAGTATTAATGATATGAGGCATCGTTAGTTACAACTACTTTTGTAGGTATGGGAGGCATTGAATGCTAAGCTCATTGTGTTGATGACATTAGGTCCATTAACTATGTTTATGAACACTACAATTTGAAATGGGAAATATTGATCTCAAAGTGTTATATTATTTTCTTTTATGTCATAACATACATGTATGTTACTTTATTTCATGCTTCCATGAATTCTTGATTAGTAGGTAAAGGTGTAACACATTAAAATTACTACATAGAAGACATCGGTCGCATGCAAGTAAAATCTTCATTGACTTTACTAAGGCTATGACCCCATGGAATTTTTTTCTTTCTTTTATGGTTTTTTAAAATGTTCATTTCATATATTTTTAAATATTATTATCTTGGTAATTGTATCATCTTAAAATGGAAGCACTTCCATGGTAAGGGCATTTAGCCCTTCGAGTAAGTGGTTTGGGGTCATGTTAAGCACCTTGATCAGGTCTTTGCATGTATTTAGCTTTCTCCCCGCTTTCCACTTCTTTTTTGCACTTGATTTCTTCATTCTAGGTGAAATTAGGGATAGGATCTCAAGGATTCTCCTGAATTTCCCTCTTCTAGGGCTCTATTTTCTAGGTAGGACTTAGAAATAGTTCCTCCTATCCTTCATCACATTCATCATAGGATTTTATGCTTATCCCTGGCATTATGTCATGTTCTGGTATCATTTCTAGGTCTCTGGGCATCCTCGGGACCTTATGTCCTAATTCTGACTGGATTTGGGACTAGGGTCAGATTTGAGGTCGAACCTGACTAGGTCAGGATTGAGCTCAAACCTAAACAGGTTAGTCCCAACCTTGATTTTTCCCCCTTCCTTCAAATCTTCAAAATCCTTGATTTCTGGGCATCGGGTTTCGGGGATATTTATTTTCCTGCCTCTGAGTTCGCTATTTTGGGTTTCAGAATGGTAAATCCTCTAATTGCATTTAATCTACGTATATTTTCTAAAGGTTAGGACCTAATTTGGATTTAATTCTCCAAGGTGGCCCCTCTAGAGGATTGTTCCCTAGTTCACTATAAAAGGAGGCCTTCCTCTCTCATTTTGATCATCAAGTTTTGTGAGAAGATCTCTACATCAAGTTTTGGCAATCAAGTTTTCATATCTCATCTCATCTCAAGCAATTGAATGCTCTCAATCATTCAAGTGTCCAAGCATCCATCCATCAAGGAGATCCATTGTTAGCTATTGAAGGATTCAATCTCTTTGGAGCCCCCTTGAAGATCCATCCTTCTACATTCATCCAAGCCTTCTCATATGCAAAGATCAATTCAAGATTGGTGTTGAAGATCAAATGTCATTGATTGGAGACATCCTACATTCATTCTAAATCCATTGAAGCATTCCTACTTGTGGATTTGAGGATTCAAATCCTCTACAAGGACTTTAACATAAGCAAGGTGATTTATTTCAATTACTTTGTTTATGCACATTACATTTCAATTCAATTTCAAGGTTAATTCCTAAACTTGGGTTTGACCAAGGCAAACCCCCCCATACAACAAAAACCACCATTTTCTTGCAGGTACAGGTGCAGGATTTTAGATCTAAGAGCGAATTTGGATACCCTTTTCGGCGAACTTTTGAGATCTGTGAACAGAGATAGAATCAACCTTCAAATAAAGAATCTAGCCTTTGACCTTTTATGAGGGTCAAAGTCGACCTGAGCTCATCTTGGAGAAAGATTTCTGGGTTTTCTTTGTCTTGGCATTTCCAGTCTGGAACAGGTTGTAGAATTTCTCAAAATTACACACAGACATCAGTAAACGATATTTTCCAGATCTGCCCTAATTTAAGGTTAGTATTTTCATTTCAATTATTTCATATTTCAAGCATAATCCAACTATAGGGAAGTATAGGGTTTCTCTCTCTATTTCATATTCTTCATAGATTGATTCGATTGTGCATTAACCTTTTGGGTTGATCAAATTGGATCTCTCCTTTGGGAATTTGGATTTAGGAGTGAATCTCATATTTTCCCCACACACTTACACATATAGAGGTTATTCTAAATTACCTCTATTCATTTTGGTGAACCCGACTAGCTTACTCTCTTTCCTTTTTGGTGTAAGATTCCTCTCTATTCTTATTGTGGAATTGGATGCCTTATTGTGCTATCCTTTTATCTTGTTAGTGTTAGATTTTTCCTTTGTGTTAGATCTTGCATGCTAATGAGATTTCATATTCATGCTTTATGTGTTCTTAGGTTAGTTCATTTGCATTACATTGGTTTATGATCTTTACTACCACTAGTCCTACTTATAACATTTTGGTTAGAAGAAGTCGTAGACTCATGGGTGCCTTTGATCCTGAATCTTCCTCTCCTTTCCTTAGGATCCTGGATGATAACTTGATTCTTCATGATTCTAATCCTACAATGGAGCAAAACTCTTCTCACACATCTCATGATGAGGATGATGCTTTAAGAGTTCCTCCTGAACAAGTTCAAAAACTTTCAACTGAACTTGATAAAATGGGTAATTGGCTTATTCAAGAGAACCATAATCAAGATTCCATTCAAGCTATAAAGACTCTTAAGAAAGTTCTCCATGATAGTGATCAAGGTGTTAACCTCTTGCGTGGTATTACTCACCTTGTGCATTCAAATGTTAAAACTTTAGCTCAAGAAGCTCAAGATTTAGGGTTGATTCCTCCTATCACTAGTATTGAACCTCCTTCTAATCCTTTACCTAATATTCCTACCTATACTCATCCTTTGGTGACTATGAAAATTCCCTCTATTTCTATGAGTGTTCCTCATGTGTCCCTTCCTACATCACAACCTTTATATCATAATGTTCCTTTTACTTATTCTAATCCGCTTCCAACTGTAATTCCTAGTGTTCCTCCAGTTGTGTCTTCTATTCCTGCAGCTTCTTACACTTTACCTAGTGTGTCTAATGTTGCTACTCCTCCTCTTTCCTCTAATGATTCAACTATCATCAGTTTGGCTCAAATTGTGTCATCCTTACAACAACAACTCGCTTCCTTAACTCAAAACAAGTTTAGTATTCCTACATGTGACATGGGAAGTCCCTTGTCCCGAGACATTATTCGTACTCCTGTTCCTCAGCAAGGTGAGATGCCTCGTCTTGAAAGTTATAACAAAAAAGGAGATCATGTTCATCATGTTAAAACATTCCAAATCCTTTGTAGTGATTATGCTCATGACCATAGGATTTTAGCCAAACTGTTTGCTAGAACCTTCTGTGACAAGGCCTTACAATGGTATTGTTCCTTGCCTCCTTATTCCATTGATTCCTTTCCACAACTTGCTAATGCCTTTATTCAACAATTTCAAAACAAAATTGGCCCTCAAGTGTCTTTGACTAATTTGATGCATTGTAAACAAAGTGCTAAGGAGAAATTAACTAAATTTATTGGTAGATTTAAGCATTTGCATGCTCAGATTTCCTATCATGTTCTTGATATTGATATTCAACGTATGTTTATTTCAAATTTGCAAAAGGATATTAGAGATAAGATTATGCTTACTAAATTTACCTCTTTTCAACAACTTTGTGTAGCGCTTCATTATTATCAATTACAAGTGAATCAGTTTGAGAGCAACACTCCAATGGCTCCTATTCAAGTTGATAAGAGTGATGTTGCTCCTAATCCAAACAAATTTCAAAAATTCAACAATTATGTCAAGATAAATAAACAAGTGAATGCAGTTGCTGATCAAGTTGTTGTTGCATCTCACAATGCCACTTCTGCATCCACTACTTTTTGATTAACTCATACATTCACTCCTCTTTCTGAATCTTTACATGCTATTATGAATAGGTTGATAACTACTAATATGATTGCTTTACCTCCTATTCGACCTCTTTTACCTGTTATGATTGCATCTAAATCTTTTGATCAAAATGCTTTTTGTCAATATCATCGTCAGAATGGTCATGATATTGAGAAAAGTTATTCTTTAAAACATAAGATTCAAGACTTAATTGATTCTAAAGCTTTATCTGTTGACAATCTGGATAGTAGTGGGAACAAATCTGTCTCTCCTCCTAATCAAAACCTTCAAATCTATATGAATCCTTTACCTATGCATGATACTAATACCATTGCTCAACCATCTGCTGTGGAAATTGTGTATGATTCAAAGATGGATGTTTTCAATCATGTTGTCAATCAAGTGGATCATGTTGGTCAATATGTATCTCCACCTCAACTTCAACCTCAACCTCAACTTCAACCTCAGATTCAACCTCAAGTTAAATCTCGACCAAAACCTAAACCTAAATTGAAAACTCAACCTAAACCTCGACAACAACCTAAGAATAAAAGACCTCGGGAACTTTTGATTACCTTTGATGATTATGAGACTATTAGAGCTCTTGATGGTCCCCTTTACATTTATGCTAGGATTTCTCATAAACCTACTCATGGTTGTCTTGTTGATCCTACATCTCTAGTCAATGTCATTACTGAAGAAAATCTTTTTATGAAAAGCTTACAATGTGATTCTTATGATGCATCGGATGTGTGGATTCAAACGTGCAATGGTTTTCTTTATCCATCATTTGGTTCTATTACCTTACCAGTTGAACTTTGTGGAAAAATTGTGAACACTACCTTTGTTGTGGTTCCTACTTCTGATCAATTTGCCTTGGTTGACTACCATGAATGATGTTGCTTCACCTATCCATAAGTGTCTTAAGTTCATTCATGATAATGAAATAAAGATGGTTAATCATAGTATATATCAACCTTCCAGGCCTAGAGATTGAACTGCTCTTGATTTCTTTTGGCCATCATTACCTAATTCATGTCCTCCTCGACCCGATAATCTTTTTCGATCATATCAAGCTTATAAACATCGTAAGATTCTTGAATTAAGCATACCTCCTATGGATCTTAATCATGGTCTTTTACCTACACCTTCTATACCTCCTTTAACTATGGCTTCTAGTTCTGTTAATCAAGTTCCTTCTATCGAACCTATCAAAGATCATGTGATTGTTTCTCCTATTGTTTCTAATCCTATGGATCTTCCTAAAGAACCTGTGAAGGATCCTAAGATTGTTCCTCCTAGTTCTCAACCTATTTCAAATAAATCAAAATGTAATCGATCTACTAATGAATGTCGTAAAAAGCATCGTGCTCATGCTAAAGCTCATAATTCTATTCTTCAAAGATCTCTACCTTCCTCAGATAAACCTATGCATGATGTGTTAGAAGAGGTTGTTACTAATAATGATGTTCACATGCATGATTATGATGATTCTATTTGTATCTTAGATCCTATTTTGATTAATTTGGATGAAGAAGATACTCTTGATGATACTGATGATGTTAATGATGAATATGAGACTATTGACATTGACATTGATTTACCTAATATGCTTTCATCACAATTGACTCTTACACCTAGTGTCGAACATAGTGATTCTCAAGAGGATCCTTGTTTGGAACTGGCTATCATTCCTACTGTGTTGGATATAGTCCCTCTTGCAAGTTACCCACCTTCCCTAAATGATATACAATGAGATGGGGAGGATAGGTGGCATGCTTGATTGGCTAGTCCTTTGTGGTAGCTTTGTTGTGTGTTTGCCTTCTGTACTGTACTTCTCCCATAATGTGTTTGCTAAATGTTAGATTCTTTTATACGATCCTTGTTACTTAGTTGGTACAAGGTGATGAAGGAATCGAAACTATTGTTCAAATTCTTCTATATGTATCTCTATTCTTCTATGCATTGTTCAATGTTATGTTGTACTTGTGCTATTGTTCGTAAATGTTTCCTTGTGTAGTCTACTTGGATTCAAGATATGGTAGCACTAATTCTTTTTGGTCTCCATTTCATGGTCCAAAAAGATTCTCCTTCATATATCTTATGTGATCTTTCCTCCTTTGTGATCATAGTTCTACTTTCTTTGGGGAATGATGTCAATTCATTTGCAATAATATCATATATATATATATATATATATATATATATATATATATATATATAATCTTATGATCATACTGACCCCATGGTAGGTAGATCCCTTCTGTGTTCTCTGTATGTTTCTATGATATTTCCCTTGATTTGTCTTCATCTGGGGGCATCTCGACGTGGAAACGTAATCAGTGGAGTTGTTTATGTTTCTGTTAAAGCCATTGCTCCTGTTAAAGTGTCAACAATGACTTTAACGTGGGGGCATATGCTTTGCTCACCTGTTGCACACACACACTTTTCAATATGCACATATTTTTCAAGATACTTTTTCCCTTTTTTGATTAATAACTAATCCTTAAAGCATGGATTTATATATTAGGATCTCTTGATCCCCCTAGTTTCAAATACACATATATATTTTGATCCCTTAAGGTTGAAGGTGTCCTTAAGACTGAATCTCATTTATATTTTTTGGTTTTATTCTTATGGAATAGAATATTCTTAAGGATGAATCCTTGATGGGTTGACTAGTGAGTAGCCATATTCACTAGGTAGTTCAATTCCATCTTTCCAGTTGTGCCATGTCCTTGTGTGGTTCACAATGGGACATAAGTTCTCATTGGGCGAGGTAATCACACTCTTTCTTTCTCTCTCTAGAGATGTCTCTCTTATTGTGATCTAGGAGTTGATGAAGACTTGAGTCCCTAGGGGCTTAAGGTTTCTCTTTGTCCCTTGGATTACGATAAGATTATCTTTTCATTCTAATCTCCTTTACCAAGAGTTTGCATCAAGTCCATACTCTTGCTAAAGTGGGGGCTTAATGTATCATCTTAAAATAGAAGCACTTCCATGGTAAGAGCATTTAGCCCTCCGAGTAAGTGGTTTGGGCTCATGTTAAGTGCCTTGATCAGGTCTTTGCATGTATTTGGCTTTCTCCCCACTTTCCATTTCTTTTCTGCAGTTGATTTCTTCATTCTAGGTGAAATTAGGGATAGGATCTCAAGGATTCTCCTAAATTTCCCTCTTTCGTGGCTCTATTTTCTAGGTAGGACTTATAAATAGGTCCTCCTAGTCTTCATCATAGTCATCATAGGATTTTATGCTTATCCCTAGCATTCTGTCATGTTCTGGTATCATTTCTAGGTCTCTGGGCATCCCCAGGACCTTCTATCCTGATTCTAACTGGATCTAGGACCAAGGTCAAATTTGAGGTCGAACCTGACTAGGTCAGAATTGAGCTCAAACTTGACTAGGTCAGGATTGAGCTCAAACCTGACTAGGTCAGTCCCAACCTTGATTTTGCCCCCTTCCTTCAAATCTTCAAAATCCTTGATTTTCGGGTATCGGGTTTTGGGGATATCTATTTTCCCGCCTCCGGGTTCGCTATTTTGGGTTTCGAAATGGTAAATCCTCTAATTGCATTTAATCTACGTATATTTTCTAAAGGTTAGGACCTAATTGGGATTTAATTCTCCAAGGTGGCCCCTCTAGAGGATTGTGTCCTAGTTCACTATAAAAGGAGGCCTTCCTCTCTCATTTTGATCATCAAGTTTTGTGAGAAGATCTCTACATCAAGTTTTGGCAATCAAGTTTTCATATCTCATCTCATCTCAAGCAATTGCAAGCTCTCAAGCATTCAAGAAAGTCTTCAAGCATTCAAGTGTCCAAGCATCCATCCATCAAGGAGATCCACTATTAACTATTGAAGGATTCAATCTCTTTGGAGCCCCCTTGAAGATCCATCCTTCTACATTCATCCAAGCCTTCTCATATGCAAAGATTAATTCAAGATTGGTTTTGAAGATCAAATGCCATTGATTGGAGACATCCTACATTCATTCTACATCCATTGAAGCATTCCTACTTATGGATTTGAGGATTCAAATCCTCTACAAGGGCTTCAACATAAGCGAGGTGATTTGTTTCAATTACTTTGTTTATGCACATTACATTTCAATTCAATTTCAAGCTTAATTCCTAAACTGGGGTTTGACCAAGGCAAACCCCCCATACAACAAAAACCACCATTTTTTTGCAGGTATAGGTGCAGGATTTCAGATCTGAGAGCGAATTTGGATACCCTTTTCGGTGAACTTTTGAGATCTGTGAACAGAGATAGAATCGACCTTCAAATAAAGAATCTAGCCTTTGACCTTTTATGAGGGTCAAAGTCGACCTGAGCTCATCTTGGAGAAATATTTTTGGGTTTTCTTTGTCTTGGCATTTCTAGTCTGGAACAGGTTGCAGAATTGCCTGAAAGTACACACAGACATCAAAAAATGATATTTTCCATATCTGCCCTAATTTAAGGTTAGTATTTGCATTTCAATTATTTCAGATTTCAAGCATAATCCAACTATAGGGAAGTATAGGGTTTCTCTCTCTCTTTCATATTCTTCATAGATTGATTCAATTGTGCATTAACCTTTTGGGTTGATCAAATTGGATCTCTCCTTTGGGAATTTGGATTTAGGAGTGAATCTCATATTTCCCCCACACACTTACACATATAGAGGCGATTCCAAATTACCTCTATTTAGTAACATTGTTAGTTAATGTTTTCATATTCATTTTATATATTTCTCATTTTGTTGTCAACTTCATTGTAATGTTTTAAAATATTAGCTTAGTATTTTTTTATTTTTTTAATCAAGCTCTGCCTAGGGGGCATTACCCATTATATTGCATAAAAAGAGAAGTTACATGGGGATAATGAACTCCAAATATGAACAACCAATAGTGTTCAATGGTATAAATACATAATTCCCTGACCAATCTCTAACAGCCTAGCTCCTATTTCCTCGAGAAAAAGGTTCCTGTTTTCCTAAACAAAAGCTTCAAACTTCGCCAGGTCGTAGTTCTTCACACCTCCTTTAAAGATTGTCCAAGCCTTCTTCATCAAGGTCTTCTTTCCTTCTACCTCCAGCATGAATTGACCCAGCAAGCAACCACTTGTTAGCTGTGTGCCAATGCTATCCAGTCCAACTGCCACTTCTGTATACAATTCATCTACGACAATCCTGCGGGCCATGCCAACAGCGGGTAGGGGATGTCTAAAAATTTGAATGATTGGTTGAAATAGATCTGCTACCAACCTTCCATCGTGGACATGATTTCCAGCCCAGAAGTCTCCTCCCAAAATCAACACCATTGTCACCTGCTCCTTCTCGTTAGCCCGACTAAAAATTATCTGAATCTTCTCTTCCAGGGATTCTTGCAATGTTTCAACCTTACTACATTGACAACTTATACCCAGATAGTTCATCATTGTCTTGTGCGATACCATGAGTTTAGGGGGCCTTAAATAGATCATTTTGCCTAGCCTTCGATGGGACTCTGTGTCAAAAAAAGGAATTACATTTAGGCTTGGCTGCAATGAAGGACTTATTCGCGAGGACATTCTAGGTACCCTCAACTATCACACACGCTGTCAAAACATCCCTTCCTTGCCCCACTAGATTCCCAGATGGATCACCAACGCTTATTTACTAGATGGGTTACAATAGAGTCCTTGAATGAGTTCGGCCATCGAATCTTGCCTGATCTCTACAACAATCCTCAAACTGACTTTACAAAGATTCTGTACTTGGAAGTGTGCGCCTATTGTCATTCACAAGCAACACCACTTCTGTTGGATGAGCTGACGACTCTCTATAATTAGCCTATTCCTTCTCTCATGATTGTACCTTGCTCTTCCAAAATGATCTCTTGTAGATTCTTCAACAGATAATCGAACTGTTCAAATCCAATGCCCACATTGTTGTTGATCCCAAAATTGCCAGGAAGTCTGTCGCCCTATTTCCTTCTCAAAAAAAATGTTGAAGGTGATAATCCCCCAATCTTTTCAAGTGCTTTGTAATCCTCGGGATCTAATCTGCTAATCTCCAAGATTGGAAATCCAATTTCACAATTCCATTAATGATGACCTAAGAGTCTCCTTCGATGACAAGATTGATAATTCCATTTGATACACACCATTTGAGACTGGCCTCTAATGCAAATATCTTTGCCACGTTGTTGGTAGTGGTGCTGATAGGTCCTACTAGAGCTTTGATCACTACCCCTTCTTCATTTTGAATGATTGCTCCTATGCCACTCTTTTCCAAATTACCTCTACTTGCTCTGTCGAAATTCAATTTCATCCATCCCTATTATGGAGGATGCCAAATCACTGACTTCCTATCATTCTTCCTATCTCTCAGGAGATGATCCCCATTAGATTTGAAGGACCAAGTATCCTCCATATCATGATCCCATTTTGATTGATATTTCAAAGCCAGACCTTGGATTCTGCTATTAACTACTTCCTCTATGGAAACTTTAATCTTCTCCTGAAGCAACTCTACTTCCATCACCCTATCATCAAAAATCCTCTTGTTTCTCTCCTTCCAAATATGCCAAACTAATAGATAGGGGCTCACTGTCCATGGTACTCCCCATTTTGAATGTCTCCTTTGAACCGGCCATGAGATCAAAAAGTCCTTAATCAATTCATTCCTAACCGCATACCATTGTAACCTTACTAAGAGCCAGTCCCAACATTTCTATGCATATGGGCACCAATACAGAAGATGTTCCACCATCTCCTATTCTTGTTTACATAAGATACATGAATTAGGACCCTCTATCCCAATAATCTTCAATCAGTTACTAGTAAGAATCCTTCCATGTAGTACAATCCAAAGGAACGCTGTAGCCTTCAAAAGTGGCCATTTGCCCCAACAAAGGATCGAGGGCCACTTGTCATCCCTATTTCTAAATCTCTACAATTCATAGTCAAGGTTGACTTTATAGTCTCTTGATTTCGAAACACTCCAAATTAACTGATCCTCTGATTCCAAGGGGATCACTATTTTAGCTAATAAGAGATCCACCAACTTACTTTGATTAGCCGAAGAACCTACCCCCACTGATTTCCAACCTATCACCAAAGTTGAATTCCCAGGATTGCTTAGGTAATCCGCTACCCTGTCGCCCATTGCAGCTTCCATTTTGATTACCCACTTTTTATCCTTGAAAGAATCTATCAGTGGAGGATCTTTGTTCCAAGAGTCCCGCCAGAACTTCAAGCTCTATGCCCATTTCCTACTTTCCAAGTAAGATGACTAGTAAGGAGATTACGACTATTCCATAGGAAACACCACATGTGGGAACCTTTGGCCGAATTGGCCACTGTCAAAATTCTGTCAGGCTCGACAGAATTCAAATATTTGGTTGTCATCACTTTACACCATGGCTTCACCAAAAATTTATACATCTTCCATGCCAGCTTGGAACCTAGTGCTCGATTCTTTAAACCCATCTTCCTCAATCCAATACCTCCATCCTCTTTGGTTTTATAGGCCACTTCCCAATTGATGAGAGGAATCTTTTTTACTTCCTTCGAGCCTTCCCACATAAATTTTTTCAACAAGCCATCAATAGATGTTGATGCTTTGTTGGTCATTTGATAGACCGACATGTAATAAATTGGAATGGCTGATAGCATGGATTTAATCATCTGAATTCTACATGCCTGAGATAACCACTTCCACGCTGATACTCTTTGTTGACATCTATTCGATATATCTTCCCATAATTTGGGGTCAAGTCTTCCTGAGAAGAAAGGAACACCAAGGTATACTATGGGAAATCCCCCTGTTTCGAATCCCAGAACTCCAATAAGTTTGTTCTGCAAACTCCTGTTAGAATTGAAAAAATATACCTTAGACTTGGCCTTATTCATGCATTACCCCAAACCCCTTTCATAGCTATCCAATAATTATTTGATAACCAAAGCTTCCCTTACCAAAGCCTCCCCAAAAAGGATTGTATCATCTGTGAATTGTGAATGCGATACCGGTTCTAGATTGTTATGAATGGAAATCCCTCTCTAATGGCCCACAATGGTTTTCTTTTTGATATTTCTACCGAGAACCTCTGCCATCAACACCAAAAGGAAAGGAGATAGGGGATCACCTTGCCTCAACCCATTAGTAGCTTGGAAAAAGCCATAAATTGAACCATTAACAAGAACAGAGAAGTGGATTGAGGATAAAAAATGAATGATACATCTAATCCACTCTTGACAAAATCTGAACCGAAGAAGGACTTCGCACATAAATGACCACCTGACTCTATCATATGCTTTACTGACATCTAATTTAACAATTATACCTGGTCTCTTATCTGAATGCAATGAATGGATGGATTCTCCAGCTAGTAAAATGTTATCTATAATTTCACGACCAGGGATGAACCCATGCTTCTCAACCGAGATGAATCTATCTAGCTTCAGCTTCAATCTGTTGACCAATGCCTTAGAGATGATTTTGTATATAGAATTACAAAGGGATGTTGGCTAGTAATCTGTCATCATCACATAGTCCTATTTTTTGGGGATCAAGATGATGACCGTGTTGTTGATTTCTCTCACAAATTTTCCTTTCCTCCTGAAGTCCTCCACCACCTTTAAGATGTCTTCCCCCATAAATCTCCAACATTTTTGAAATATCTCCAACAATATCCCATCTGGGCCTGGCATCTTGTCTGGTGGGTTGTCAAATGTATCTTTTTTAATCTCCTGAATGGTAAAAGGGTGCATCAAGTCAAGATTATCTGTCGACGAGACTGTAAGGAAACTCAGGTGTGGAAACAACTTTCTACACTAATCTCTAAAGGAAAGTATTGTGCAAATTCTTTTAAATCCTTACAATTTCATATTTGTTAACTACTTTAACAATGATATTGCAGCCATATACCATGCATACAAAAAATAGAGAATGACACAATGATTTACCCTGTGGAAACCTTTCGGTAAAACCCCCAGCACTCCAAAACCTACATAGTGTATTAATCAAAACTATTACAGTTTACAATACACTTGCAATGCAAGTTCTTTAAGAAGATTTTTCCAACTCTTGAAGACAAATCACGACAACATAAAATGTTTCAACAATACACTAACTTCTCCTATCTTCGCAACCCTAAAAAATGCTTATATCATGCGCTTCCCTTTTTAGGGAAACTTCCAAAGATAGCCGTATTGGGGAAGAGTGTATAGTACTCAACTTTATCAGTTGCCACATGTCTTCACCCGTCATTGAAACTTCCAGACATAGCTCTTATGTGTCATAGGAATCTGTCATAACCATTTTAGCCATGATCTCCTTACACACAATTCAAGATGCCGACACATCAAGTGGAGTGACACATCAATATGCCAACTAGACATGTACACTCACACTTAATTAGATTATTTGCAAGAAATACATTTTACAAAACAAATAATAAGAATAGGAATTATCCAAGGTTGAGACACCTTATTCCTCACAGAGACCACCTTCATAATTACATCTAGAAGATGATGGGGATCCAGAAATTTGGAGTCAGAAGATTCTCCTAGCAATGTTTTAAAGTGGTTTATCGCTATCCCTTCTATTTCTCCTTCATCCTCTTGCCATGCTCCCTGATCATTTTGAATGCGGCTAATCCTGTTGATGGATCTCCTTGATTTTACCAAAGCATGAAAGAATTTGGTATTAAGATCTCTGGCTCTGATCCAGTTATCCCTTGATTTGTCTCTCCAAAACACTTCTTCTCTTTGAAGAATTTTTAACAGTTCACTTTTCAACCATTTTTCTTGAAGAAAATCATCGTTGGACATACTTGCAAAGATGACTTGATTATTAAGCACATCCAACTTCGCTTCTATTCTAAATTTTTCAGCAAATATGTTCTTGAATGATTCCCTATTCCAAAATTTAATGTTTTCCTTGACCATCTTAATTCTTTTCAAAAAATAGTAACTCAGAGTCCCTGTGAAAATGTTACTGTCCTTCCACCAACTTTCCAATTTTCGTAAAAAATCCTTATCTCTCCACCACACGCTTTGGAATTTGAAGCTTCCTTTGCCCCTTTGAGGGGACTCTTATCTATTAAGTTGAACTAGAAAATGGTCAAATAGAGAAAAGGGAAGAATGCATGAATCCATATTAAAGGATGATTCGAACCAGTGGGAGCCTATTAGGAATCTATCCAACCTTTCCAAGATTCTGGTAAATTTATCCCTACGATTGGTCCAAGTGTATTTACCATTAGATGAAACTACATCAAATAAATGATTCTAGTGCACAAAATCTCTAAAACCTTCTATGATTTGATTAGACATCCTTAAACCTCCTGATTTATCTTCTTGGTCTAATAAAGCATTAAAATCCTCTGCTAAAATCACTCTGTTGCAATCTATCGAAGCAAGTTTCAAAGAGATTTCTGTCCAAATCTTTAATTTGTCAACCATTTTAGCCGGGCCATAGACATTAAAGAAGGGGAAAGACAAATTATTTTTCAAGCTAACCACTCTAACAAAGATCCAATGAGTAGATCTCTCTAAATATGACACCTTGATATTATTAGGATTCCACATCAGACCTAGACCTCCAGACGCCCCTTTGTCTTCTTGAAAGTAACCTTCCCACTTATTACAAAAATGCAGTAAACTGAGAGCTTTATCTAGATTGAGTTTAGTTTCTTGTAGAAAAACAATGTCACTCTCCATCCTATTTAAGGCTCGTTTTACCAAGCATTTCTTGTCAGGGATGGATAATCCCCTGACATTCCAGGTTGAGATTTTCATTTCTCACCAAGGGAGATCCTTACTCCCTTGGCTTTCCTTAAGTAATCAAAAACATTGATGATCCCTTTCTCCTTGGCCCTCTCTTCCCTTTTCTGCCTATTAGATCTCCTACCCCTACCACCTTTGGACTTACCAAGAAGGAAATTAACCGATTGGCTAACATTCCTTGGATCAACGTTGTCTAATTCGTTTGAACAAAGGAAATTATTATCTGATTCCCAATCATAATCAACTTTTGTATCTAATTGCGTATGGACCTGCGAGGGAGCCTTCTCCATAGGGGAGTTCTCCCTTACTGCCTGATTCTCTCTCGAGGCTGAACATTTCCCCTCTTCCAACACAAGATTCTGTTGAACAAATTTTTCCCTCTGCTCTTCGGAATCAATTTTTGGAACCATTTTTTTTGGGATCCAAACCTTGGCTGGTTTAACCAAAATTGAGCGATTTCCATCAGGGAGATTATTGACACCTCTCTTACCTTCGAAAATCAGGAATTCAATTTCTACTTGTTGCTTCCAGGTTCCACTTTAGGTTTTAAGATTGATAAAGGCTGGGATTCTCTTAACCACCGCAATCTTAATCCTCGTATACAAATACTTGAATCATCATCAATGATCTTCTCATCCACTTCCAATAGAGTCCCCAAACTCTCATCTCCCCAGTATTCTATTGGAAGGTTATATAATCTGATCCAGATCAACTCCTTATATATTGCTAGGGGGACCAGATCAAAATTTATTTTCCAGGGTTGAAGATACAAAGGAGACGAATCTAAAAACCAATTTTGTTGATTCAGAATATTATTTCTGATCAATTCTACTCTAAAAACCACTATAAAGAATCCTTTGAGAATAAATTTCAGTATAATGTCTTTGCTCCATTTATTGGACACCCATTCCCTGATTTGAGATCTTGTTATCCTCGAACCAATGAATCTACCAATAATTGACATCTTCCTCCAAAGTTCAATATCCAATTCAATATCATTCGACATATCTATGTCAATCATTTCACCTACCTCCGATTCAACTATCGCTATGCCCTTCTGAATCGCTCCCCTACCATCTTTGTAACCTTGGGCTCAAGCACCATTCCTGAATTGATCTCCAAACTTCCTCCTTTGTTGCATCTCCTCTCCCCAAAAGAATCAAAATATCATTAGCTTAGTATTTTTTAATCATATTTCTAATATTAAAATAACAAAATCTTTATGAAATTGATTCATTATGTGTGTCTAAATATGCTTGACAACTATTAGATCTGCTGGTTTTATTTTTACTACCCATATTGATATATTGGCCATATAAAAACACAAGTCTAAATTCATTATTTATCTATTTACCATATTCATCTATTACCCATATGAAAATACAAGTTTATATTCATTATAAAAACTCCTTCCATCATCAACAATTACAATCCTTGCATCAATAAGTATGTAGCATTGACGTCTCCAACAAATAGACAAGGATATAACACAACAACAAATCAAGTTCCAATTATAACATCCACTTCCAGTATCATCATTGTATATTGTATGAACAATAGGTAGCATCCATTACAAGAGACAATATGTATAAAATTCTCTCTCAAAAATAGACATGGGTAGACAACAACTACAAATAAAGTTCCAATCATAACAACTGCTTCCATTATCTCATTCAAATCATCAATAGCTTCCATATGGAGATTCACATTTAGGATCATATTCTCCTTCCTTTATGTTTGATGTGTTGTCTTGTTGTCCAATATCTAAATTTTTAATTAGAGCATCAATTGATGGTTGAGGTGGCTCTTCTCTACAATAGAGAGCTTGTTGAACATGTAGCATTGGTTGATGATGTGAATTTGGTGAAAGTTATCCTTGTCCAGTTGCTTGAAACCTTGTAAAGATCCATATTGGCTAACATTTCCTTGTCCAAGTGTGAAACCATTAAAGTTCACAAATATCATGTGGTATACATGGACTAAACTGTCTCACAAACCATCAATTGATAAGATTAGTTTGAGTGGACAAAATTATCAATTTAAAAAGAAATGAATAATAACTAAAATCATTTAGAAATTCATTATATTTAGCTGGAAATGGTCCCCAAAGAAATGTTGAATAGTTTTTGCATGATTATTCAACCATTCCTCTTGATTTTGGATAGTGGTGGTCCCCTGTATAGCTACACTCCATTCCTGTGAGAGAGCGACCCTTCTAGTAGAGGTGGTCAAATTCCTCCATACATGTTGACCAAATAAGTTTTAACTTCTTCATCAATTATTTGTGGGTGGTGATCTAACTGTTATATTATGGTGATTGATCAGGGAAGTACTGTACACTTTCCCCCCCTACCCTTGCTAAGGTTTGAGGTCGGGCTGAGCCCCGAGTGGGGCTCTGGGAGTTCGGGGACAGAGCCCCCAAGAAATTTTTTGGGGGGGGATATTTTTTGGCTATTTTTGGGCCAACATGTTGTAACCGATTCTAACCCTAAAGTGGAAAAATAAGCTTGTATAAAATAGATTAGGGTTAGAGATTTCATTATGAAGTATGTTTTAGTAGCTTCTTGCAGTGGTATTGAGCTATAAGGGATTGCAGATTGTAATCAGGTTGTAATCATTGGATAATAATAATATTGGACTCGTTGTTGGTGGATGTAGCCCAAGGATTGGGTGAACCATGTTAAATCTTTGTGTCTTTTGTTCTCTCTTTCTATGTGGTTTATTATTTTCAGATATTGGTTATATTTGCATGTAACTATTATTTTTGTCTTGTTAATCCTAACAATAACATGACCCATTCTTGGGAAAGTTTTGTACTTGCATATCTAAATTGCATGTGTTGTTGATCACAGTTGACCAATTGATGATAATGTAGATTATGGTTGTATTGTCCATATCCTTTGGTGACCATCATAAAGCACCTTTTCCCTAATCATGTTGTGTGCTCCCTTATTTGTCATGTCAGCACAAAGAAATATGTTATTCAATTCAATTTTTTGAAATACATTTCTTAATCAATTCAATTTTATGAAATACATGGCTTAATCAATCCACTTATGTATTTCAATTTGTCATTGTTTATTTTTAACCTGATATATTTGTAGGTGTGTTGTATCCTTGCATATTTATTGGAGACTTTGATGTTGAACTACATTTTTCAGATCTCATTTTTTCTTATTCATATTTTGTACTCCAATTTGCATTCTTACATTGTCATCAACTATACGCATTCTTAAGTTGTTATTGAGTGTAAGATCATTTGGACATTTGACTATATGCATTTTTAAGTTGTCATTGATTGTATGCCTTTCTCTTTAAACAGTGAGTATGCATTCTTAAGTTGTGATTGAGTATAAAAACACAGGGACATTTGACTACACACATTGTTAAGTTGTCATTGATTGTATGCCTTTGTCTTTAAACAACACGTATATGCATTCTTAAGTTTTGATTGAGTATAAAAGCACAGTGACATTGACTATATTCATAGTTAAGTTGTCATTTACTCTATACCTTTCTCTTTAAACCTTGACTATATGCATATCCCTTTAACTTTAGTTTTGATCGAGTATAAAAGCACAGTGACATTGACTATATGCATAGTTAAGTTATCATTTACTCTATACCTTTCTCTTTAAACATTGACTATATGCATATCCCTTTAACTTTAACTATATGAATTTCTCTTTAACTTTGACTGTATGCATTTCATAACTCTGGTTAAACATGAAAGACAAAGAAATCAAAATATACTATGAAACAAATGAAGTTGGAAAACATTAAACTTAAAACATAATACAAGTTCCAATATTAAAATCACAACTGCACAAACATTACATTGTATACATATATCATATGGCACAAATCTTACATCGTATGGTCATCGTTTCTTTTCATATCCCAAAATTACAAATAAGTATAGTAGATCAAAAAAATGTGTTGCCACATCCTTGAAAATTACAATACTACCTTAGTCATCACCTTAGAAATCCATAAAGTATAACATTTTGTGGTCTAGTTCATCATATATGATTGCAATTAAGTACAATAGAGCCACCAAAAAGGTAGCCATGTCCATCAAAATTTTAGAATTGGAACAATTGACATTAGTTATCCATAAATCCGGGAAAAGGAAGAGGAGTCTTGTATTGAGTTCTAGTACTCTCTCCTCCACTACTAGGAGGTGTCAATTGAGTAGGAGTGTTCTTAATCAAATTTACTAGTTGTGCTAGTACTGCATTGTTGTGCTCAACATTGGTTTCCACCTGTGACGAGGATTTAGGGGATTGCACTTGTTGTGTGTTAAGGTTTCCTAATGTCGGGGAAAACATATTTAACATTTCAAGAAGAATTGGGTGATGTGAGGGAAGAGGTGTGGTGGGCCTACTCACTATAGTTAGGAAAGGTATTATGACTATATTTTCAGCAAGTGCACTGTGTGTAATGGTTGTATCTTGGGAAAGTATATTTCCCTTCATACTTCTATGTCTTTTAGGCATATTTGGGTTCACTTCTCTTTCTTCCCTCAATTGATCCCTTCGATGTGCCTTCTCCTCTTCCCATTTTTATTTCTCATTAGCGTCTCTCAATAGCTATTCTTGTCTCTATGCCCTCAGTATTTTTATTGCTTCTATGTTTGCCTCTCTTTCAACTTTCATCTCCCTCATATACTCCTTTTATTGTGTGTTCTCCTCTAGTTGCTTCTTAATATGTTCTTATTCTTGAAGTTGTGCAATGTAGTCATCAGATGTGAGTATCAATGACTTTTTTCTTATACGAAGCACCCCTGAATGCGCCCCACATGAAGATTGTTGCATTCTTTGTATTGGTAGTATGAGGAATCTGTTGGAAGGTGTATTAGGTTGTTCATTGTCAAATAGCATGCATGGCACAAATTCAACATCACCATCATGGTCACTTGTGTCAAGTCCATCATCACACAATTGAGTATCTTATTAATCCCAATTTGAGGCATTTGTAAAGTAGTGAATCACCTTAGCTAGATCAACATGTGCGGTGAGGGCATTGAGAGAGATACATCCTCCTTCACATAATTAATGGGTTGACCAATATTAGTGGTTACATCTTGCAACCAATTAGGTTGCGAAGCTTGAGTTGGAAAGCTCAAGCCATCTTCACTTCCCACTCCATCTATGTTAGTTGGCTTCTCATCATTGGTTGACTTCTCATCAGGTTGGGATGGATGTGGATGCACAATCACATTGTCTAGTGCATTAGGTGTTATATTTTGATTGTTGTCATTGTAGTTTCTCACAAAATTATGAATTTCATCTTCCTTATATCTATTCAATTGCATAAACACCTCCACTTTGATTGCCTCCCCCTCACCTTGAACTACATTTGTAGCACAAACTGATACATTTGCAACAACATCTAATATCAATTTAGGATGAGGCTGAACTGATTCTGTTCCATTTTCATCCTCATCAACAACAAAAGCCTCACTAGCCTCATATCATCCACTAAGGCATCCCGATTGAAAGGACAAATGCATGTCCTACAGAACCCCCTCATTATATTTCCCGAGGACAGTGCCAACTTGAATGCTTTGCTGGCCAAAGTTGTCAACTCTTCGCGTCCAATATCAATCTGAGGGTTGTTTTCCAACCACACATTTTTATGTTGTTTGAAGTATGCTTTAAAAAGGTGAAAATACACTCACATGAAAAGGTTGACACTTGTGGTTGGTATGTGCAAGAAGTGTGAGTAGGTCTATTCCCAAATGTCTTGCTTGGTCAATTGTACTCCACGTCACATGGTTGTCGTGACCGTCAAATGTGAGAAGTGTCATGTTTGAGGGAGAGACAACTCCTAGGATGTTTCTAGCAAAGTGTTTCATCCAATTCAGAAACAAGTCCTTCGTCATCCATATGTGTCCTTGTATTGACATGCATACCCCTAGCTCACAATTCACAATGCAATTTTTTATGTGCCTCTTCGCTTTGAACAAGTAAAATTTGGGCATGCTCAAACCAACAATGCTGACATATGCAAGGATAGTGATCTACGCCCTGATTTTTGAGATTAGATGTGGGACATTTCTGGCTCCCATATGTGCAATTAATCTTATACCATAGTTCCTTCTAGCTTGCATGCCTATTTCATTGCAATTCCAAATTATGTTGGAGTTGTAGTGGTTTAGGTTGTATACTCTTTCCAGGTTGTCATAAAAATATGCCACAATAATAGGAAGAACCATTATATCCATATCATATCCACACCTTATACTGTTCTAATAGTCAAGTTCTTATGGTAGCATTTGAAACCAACCCATCATTATCTGCCTAGCATTCCATCCATAAATGGGTTAACCCTTCCTGCAGTAATCTGGGTAACAATTCTTTGCAAATGACTCACTTGCATTACATTCCCCATATTTTCCATTTCCTTGCACCACTGCATAATTTCTTCCTCTCTTCAATAGTTAGAACTATTTTTGGCCCCCTCCTCTTTATCACTGTTGTTCCCATTAGCCACGCCCTCAAGCTAGAAGCATGTATGTTCCACCTCTTTGTTGTAGCCCTCACTGATATCTCACCTTTTTCAACACTTCTAACTGCAACATCTATGTCCTCAACTGTCCATTGTCTCAATGGGGCTAGAGGGGCCACATTAGTTGTGACAACCTCCCCTCCACTACCTTCTACTGCATTAACATCAAGAGCATGAGCAAAAACTGGTTGTGCGTTTCTAGTAGGAGAAACAACCTTATCATGTTTTTCATTGACATGACCATCTTGTGCATTGACCTTTGTATTCACCTCTGTATATGTGAAATGTATACCATGAGTTACTCTTACACTTCTATGATCAGTGTTTATTATCTTTGAATTCATTTTCCTTCCATTATTCTGACTTAAGATGCAACCACTTTGAATTGACTTAAGATGCAACCACTTTGAATGTGTCATCCGTAAAACAATTACCACATACCTAGGTTTACTTATTTAAATTAAAGAGATCAAGTCAAATCATTCATAGATATTGATGTGTGTTTGCAAAAATATGTAGTTGTAAGTACACAATCATATATTTATGTATGTATGTGTGCAAATAAATACATAAATTTACACATGTATGTACCTATGTATGTGAGTGTGTATGTACATTCATGTATGTAGTGCATATGAGGACATGATTTTACATATTTCCAAACACACCATTCATGAGAATATTATAGGTAGAAGATGTACACACTAAGATGTGCACTTCTCTAAGCCTTTGCTTCCAAGGGAATCCATGAATGGGAATCCTTGAAAATTGACCTAGAGCTCCCTAGGCATGGAGTGCAAGGATATTAAGAATGCTCTCAGCTAGAGCTATTAAGCTTATGACCTTGCTAGTAAACCATGCAATGGGAGATTCAATGAAGACAAGGGCAAGAATGCCAATGCCCTCAAGAACCAAGAATGAGAATGAAAATGCAACTATGCTAGAAATGAGAATGCAAGCTAAGCTATGAAAAGAAAGATGCAAGTGTTACAATCCAAGCTAATTAATCTATGTGAGCTAATCTAGAGCATAGAAATGAAGCTAATCTATGAAAGCATAAATATGAAACTATGATGCAAGGAATGGAAGATGAATGTAAGAATGCCTTCAAAAATCTCCAAAGTCTCCAAGCAATCCTGCAGCATAAGGTTAGTATTCAAAAGATTCATCTTAAAATGAGAAGAGAGCTCTCCTTTTATAAGAAATGAGAAAGAATGGACCATGGAGATTAAGAGGCAAAAGATTTAATCAATGGTGGAGCTTGAAAGAGGAGCAATCCATGTACAAATATCTTCTAATGGGAAAATAAGAGTTGACTTTTGTGTCCATATGAGATAAAAAGTGCATTTTCTCCTTTTTATAAAATAGGAATAATGCTTTATTTGTGCAACTTAGGATAAGAGGAAAAGTGCGGGCTTTTTATTTAATAAAAGAGGAGGAAATTCCTTTTAAATAAATAAAGACTTAGGATAAGATGGTTAGCCCATAGAATAAAATCAAATAAATGATAGAACTAGGATTTGATCAAGAATAAGCAATTGATGATTTTAGCAAATAGTGCTAGAAAGGGGCTAATAGTCTAGATGACCATTTTTAGATGATTACAGGAGAAAAAATGATTAACAATGCATTTAGTCAATGTAAACTTACAATGCATACAGTTAATGTAAACTTAAAAATGCACGGAGTCAATGTAAGTTTGGTATTGCATACATTTAATGATTAGAGAGAAATGCATAGAGTGAACGAGTAAAAAGAAATTCATAAAGTAAATTTTGAAGTCAATTGTAAACTTATCCATGTAATAATTTGATAGTATAATTCCAAAACTAATGGAACGAATCAAACACTCAATTGAATATAGAGAGAGGGTTGAAACAAATAGGAAATCGTAAAAGCAAATGAATACAATAACATTGCATGATTAAACTAGAAAATGAATATAAGACAAATGTATATAGTCAATGTTAACTAGATGAATTTTAAGAAAAAATGCATACAGTCACTGTCACTTGTGAAGAATGGCTACATTCAATGCAAGCTAAGCAATTGAGTAGAATTAGAGTGACAAATAATTCAATGAATACATAATATTTCATGGTTAAACTAGGAGATGAATACAATAAACCAATTTCATGATTACACTAGTATATTTAATCATATTATCGACATTGTACCCTATCTCTTTGACATTCCATGCAATAATGTCACTAGATGAATAAAAGACAAATGCATACAGTCAATGTCAATTGAAGAATGGATAGACTCAATGCAAGCTTACCAAATGAGTACAATCAGAGTGACAAACAATTTAATGAATACAATAACATTTCATGACTAAACTAGCAAATGAATACAATAAACTAATTTCATGATTAAACTAGCAGATTTAATCATATTATGGACAATGTACAATATTCCATGCAATAATGTTAGTAGATGAATATAAGATAAATGCACACAACCAATGTCAAACAATGCATACACACAATGTACGCTTAGCAAATGAGTTGAGTCAACGTGACAAACAATTCAATGACAAGTTAAGAATGCATACAATCACTATAGGATTGACAATTGAGTACAAAGAGTGTGAAACTCAACTTAAGAATGCATACAGTCAATGCAAGCTTAGCAAATGAGTATAATCAGTGTGTCAAACAATTCAATGACAAAATAAGAATGCACACAATCAATGTAAGCTTAGCAAATGAGACTGGTGGACCAAAACCCTCCTCGCATGCAGAGAAATGAAGTTTGCGAGAAGTGGTCGAGGGAGATGAAGTCTCGAGTAAATGATGGAAAGAAGGTAGAATATATACAGTTTTATGGTTCACCATGAGTAGTAATTGGGTTAACCATAGGCGATTATGTGGCATTTGATGAGCTGCGAACGTGTTAAGGTGATTAGGTATGGGGTAAGGAGAGGTTAAGTCAGGTCCTTCGTGGGGTATAATTAGATGGGGTTTTGATTAATGCAAGGGCCAAATTGATTTTATTAAAAGTACCCCTTCACATATTTTCTAACCTAGTGAGTGGGTCCACATTAAAAATAACTTATAATTTGAAGGCATGTAAGTATTGCATGTAACAACGACCTGTACATTTGTATACATACTTATGTATGCAATAGATAGCAATAGATATGAACATACAGTAAGTAGTAAATATGTAATGAAAACAGTTAACGCTAGATATGAACATACAATAAGCATTCAAATATGGAAAATAGAAAATAAATCACTTAAAAGAAGAGAGGAACATACAATAGGCATACACAAATGGAAAAAACAAAAACAAATAAATGGTACCAAACTCAATAATAGCAGAGAATATGCACTTAAACAAGGAATTTGCAAATTGCAGAGAATAAAGCAACGTTCAAATAGGGAATTCTTGCACTGAAAATTACATGCACTCTATCCTTCTTATAGGAAATTGGCCATTTAAATCGTGGTTGGTCAATTTGAAATTCAAAATTAGGTGGGAAAGAATATGTCATTTCATGCATCTCTAGCAGAAGCAGTTGCATTGACTATGTAATTCATACAATAGCTTCATCAATTCAAATTTGTAATATTTTTGGCATTTTTTTAATTTGTCTTTGCATTGTTTATTTTTGCTCTATTGGTGAGCCTTACACCATTAGTTGTTCATGCAAGTACAAATTGCAATTGGATTAATTGCTTAGAAGATGTCATAGCTTTTTGAGTGAATGTGCATGTATGTAGATAAATTGAAAATGTTTTATACATTAATAGAATATATTTATATTCTTGGAGCAATCCATTGTATTTGTAAATGTAACCAATGAATTTTTATTTTAATAACAATGTAACCTTTTTGTTGCAAGTTGATGTGTAATAGAAACATAATTGTACCAATAATCGTGCACTTGTAGTGTTTAGTTAATAATATCATGGTGAACGGTTATTGAGTGTGTAAGTAATGACAGAAAGGTTGTACCCCCTAATGGTAATTGGGTCACTTCCTCTATTTTTTAAATCTAAAAAGCAACAAATCATGTGATGCCACATCAACACACCAATAAAACATGACTAAGTGCACAACTATTGCTCTTACATTTTTTTGGACCTTTTTAGACACCTTGGCAAAAATCATGCTAATGTGGCATCATATTTGATGACATGGCCTTAAAATCTTAGTTATAAATAGAAGACTTGCCAAATAAGCCACTACAAAAATTTAGAAGTGATTTAAAATTTCTAAATAAGATTTTAACAACCACCAAACTAGAACGCTCACCTAATAGATCCTCTACTCTAATAGAAAAATAAAATAATGACAAGTATCTTTCAATATTCTTTATATAAATGTTTCTGAATATAAATAGGCTCATTTATGTTACAATAAACAATAATCCATTAATTCAATTTTATTAATAACTAATAATAATAATTAATTTCAGGTTTTGTACTTGCAACTCCAAGATGAAAGCAATCTGAAGTACCTTAAAAACAGTGATACGTCTCTTAATTTGCAGGGACACTATTTCTCAGTTTAAGTCTTTTTACGATTCCTATCATATTTCGACGGCATGACTATGACTGCACAATTAAAAATTATAAAATTAATAAAATAACAATAATACCATAGCAATATTTTATCTCCGAATTTCAGTCTAATTTCACGTCATTGCCGATGAGATTATTTATATTCACATAATAATTGAGAAACATTTCTTCTATATTTCAGGAGGTCTGCAGATCGAATCTTCCGGCCTTGATTCTTTCAACAAGGAGAGGGTAAGCACCTGCCACAGATTTTTCGGTTAGTACTGGTAGACACAAAAATTGTTGTTGTACATCGTCAGTCTTTCTCGGTTTTTGCTCAATTACGGGGAAATCGCCACGTTTCTTCTAGAATGTGTCTGTTTACAGCAATTACTTATATCGGTTCAGAAATTTTAGCTAGTGTAAGACAGTAGGATTGCGTACTCGATTCAGACGGGATTCCTTATATCGGTTCTGAATGCGAGTTAATAGATGGAAATTTAGATAGGATTGTCGATTAATAAGCATGCGTTTGGACTTTTGCAGGTTCGTTACGGATTCTTGTCTGAGTAATGTGAAATTCTTGTCTGAGTTATGTGAAATAATAGAATATTATGTCAGTTGACTGTGTTATTATTATTGTTTTTGTTAATTTTCATGAACTTGTTGCTTGGGGTTTAAATGTTTCGAAATTAGGGTTTAAATCAAATGCGTGGAGGCCAGTTTTTGTTTATTTGGAAGATAATTAGATGTGCGTATGCGGAAGTGGCTAAAATCTTCTAGTGAGCTTCAATTATGGGAAAATAAAAATACATAGTAATTGTATTTTGGTGTGGTGCGGATTTACAGTTACAAGTAAAATGACACAAGTTCATCCCTTTGGAATTGAGTTTTTTGGCCAATGCAGGTTTAAACCTCTGCTTTTGGCAGGCCACAGAGTCAAATGGATGTGCATCCAAGATAATGTTCTTTTTCACCGCTGGCAAGATTTTTCTGTAAATTAGATTCATTAATTGACAAATTATTGAGAAGTTATTTCGAAAGGTTTCATTTGTTAAATTATACACATGGCACTTATTAAATTCTTTAGCTGTCCCCACAATTCCCCTTCAAATCGTATATTTCTTAATTTTTAAACTGGAAAGATTTACCAATATCTATTTCTTAAATCTTGGCCTCTTGGTTTGGATCCTGGTTGTAAGAAACACAACAGCAATCTGATCTTTCACGTTTTAACGGCAACCAGTAGGTTCTGGTTGCAAACAAACTATTTATGAATCATTTAATAAATTTTAAATATAAAATATAGTCCATGATTCATGTACTCGACATTTATTAGCTGCAATCTCGTATCTAGTAATATAAGTTTGGATTCACGTTTACAAGTGAAGTTAAAACATTTCTTGCAGGAAATCCTGAGGTCAGTTGCATAAATTTCTCCAGACTAGGAAAGCCCTGCCGTCAATTGCAGTGATACCTCGTTAATTTGGGAAGCGATGTTATTGCGTGTGGTATTGAAAAAAGAAAGGAAGTTTACTTTAAGTTCAACGATGAATTGTGCATACGGGACCTCTGTCACATTGGACTGAGTCGGACTGAAAGATGCACATACTCTGCCCCTTGCCAGATCGATGTTGTGCCTAAAAGATAGAAACATTTGATGTTAACCAGTAGGCTCACTTGGGTGTGCTAGGAAAGACTAGAGGAGAATGTTTGCGTTCTAGGGTGAGAGGGAGAGTGCCAATTGAGCAATTTGCGCTGGATCCATAGCATGTAGTTGAGTTGAGATGTAACAACTTCGTGTGATGGTTGTGTCAAGTTTTTTTTGGAATATTTCCAGATTTGATTATTTGGATTCTTCTTTACCATAAGGAAATCCATGAAGCATATCATTGTAAGTGGGATTCTAATTTAAGGCTTAAGCAATCAATGGAGGATGATAGAATTTTTTCTCCAGAATCACTCTCCACCAAGGTCAACTAGGTGCTTCTGTGTAGGATATGTGCACAAAGGAGCTGGTGTTAACCCCCCAAATTTAGGTGATCAAGACATATGGTGCTATTGTAGTCTTGATGAGATGGATTGGCTAGGACCTGTTTGGAGCTTGGTCTTGTGGCTGAAACGTAAGGGATGCACAATGTAAAATATATATATAGAAAAGGTTGCCCTTGTTTCCAGAAGAGGGGTTTTCGGCAAGGTATACTGGCTAGGTTATGAACTTGTGATCTAAGATAAAGTATGGTTGCACACCGAATACAGGCACATGCACATAATTGGAGTATCTTTTTTTGCCATTTTGGTCAGGTTCTGAGACTTGTCTATGTAATGTATCTCTGCTTATAGTACCTTTTGTAACAATAAGCTCTGAATATGAACACACACTTCTAGTATTATTTGTTTTCTTAGTACCTAGGTGTGATGATTAAATATTAAAATTATCCTTTAAAGTTGCAATTCCTTTCCTATTCAAACAAATCATTTTTATTTATTGAAGTTGAAATGATCAGCTTGGCTGTCTGGGTTCAACTGCCTCATATGCTGTATACAGTTCTATCTACATAGCTGGTAACTTGCTTTACACGTTTATTGTTATTGCCCATTTACTGTAGAAGTTGTATCCAGACCTGTAACAGTTTTGTTGGTCTTTAATTATGCAGATTGGGGGTTGTATGTTTCCTGACATTGTTTGCTGATGCATCTTCTGCTTGAACTTTTAATCATTTTTTAACACTGAGCCACTATTATAGTGCTCGGTCCAAGACTTTTAATGCCAAAAGTTGATGGTTGGGTGCCACAATCTTGCAGAGATATTGGTTAAAAGGTATTATTTTTGCAACCAACTCTCTGGAATCGGAAATTTTTATTTTTGGAAAAGTTGGCTATTTAATAACTTGTAGAAACTGAGTTGATAACTGTTCTTTGAACCTTCACTTTACCAAACACTTGTGGACCCCCATTTTAGTCAGAGCGCCTTTTGGAGATGTGCTTTTTTCTTCACATTTTGCCATTGTCTTTCCCTTGGATTTTTTCTATTTTTTGGTAAACTTCATTTACTATTTTTAGAAATGGTGGGTCACGAGAACATAAATTCTGGTTTTTGCACTTCGAGCCATTCGGGTTGCTGGAGATCTTCAGTTGCGCATAGTGCCAGAAAATCGAGACCAAATCAATCAAAGACCAGAAGACGCAATTAGAAGACAAAGGGTTGTCATGGGGAATTCCCAACCTCAAAACCATTTTGACACTGGGGATAATAGTGATGGAAGTAATGAAGAGTTCAATATGGATGATTCTTCTGAAGAACCTTTTGGTGACTGTTTAGGTCATACACACGAAGGGGAGCTTTCAAATGCAAGTATGCACAGAAAAGAGAAAAGAGAAGACATACCGCCTCTGGACCATGAAGTTGCACATATAACAAAATTGAGTACATCACCAAATGGTATGCTATCCAGGGTATACAGGAAAAACCAGAATGGCTGTATTTCAACATTTTCTATGCTTGCAGGCAGAGAAGCAAATGTGTCTGGTAGAGGGAAATTTAGTCCAGCAGATCACTGTCATGTTGCCAGCAGATATATACCAACTGATGGGCCAGTTCAAATTGAAAAGTTAAACAGTAGAGCTTATGTGGGACAGTTTTCAATAGATGGCTCCCTGTTTGTGGCTGGATTTCAGGTAAACTTAAGCTCTTACCACAGTCAGCTTCTTCTAAAAAATATCCATTTTAAACACTCATTTTTACCTTTATCTCATTTCAAAGAAAAATAAAATAAAATTAGAAGGACACTTGAGTAATTGTGCTCTATAAGATTGTGGTTACAATCCTATCTAGATAATTGTGTTGTGATCCTATGAAACAGGACCGTCATATAAGAATATACAATGTGGACAAGGGATGGAAAGTTCAGAAGAATGTGTCCGCCAGGAGCTTGCGTTGGACAATCACTGACACAGCACTTTCGCCTGATCAGCGTTATCTTGTGAGTTTGGCAAAATCCTAGATCCTAGATCAGGCTTCTATTTGAAGTGTGTTCACTGGTTCCTGCTAAAAATATTGGAATGCGACTATATTATGGTAGTTTTAATTGTGAGCCTGTTGGTAATTTCACAAAAGCATTTTAGTTTTGTACACAAAATGGTGTAGAAATTGAAGAGATCCATTACTTTAGACTTCAGACTCATCAACAGAAAGATTTCAGTGCCAATTCTATTCATAATGATATTCCATCTTGACATTGAGGTGTTATCAAGAGCGTCCAACATTCTGTCACATCTGAATAAAATAAACAATGACCTAATGACAATTCCTTCGCCTTTTAGAATTTATACAATATTGAGGATACTAATAAGTCTATTAATTATTACAGTGTCTAACTTGTGTATTCAGTATTGTGCTACAAAATTTGTCAAAGCTTTTTCTGGAATAACTGTACAGAATCTATCAAGTTTTTGTCTGATGTTTCAACTGAGCTTCCTCATTCATCTACGGGGAAATACAGTTGTGCCCCAATTGGTTTTTGTTTCCAAATTCTAGCAATAGGTGGCCTAAATTAAGCTGCAATTTATGCTACTTGTCAATATATCTTGCTAATAGAGGCAATCAATAAAGTTTTCTGACTGATCATAATCTAATCCAAGGCTTAAATTTGCTTCTTAATTACAATTTTAGTGGGTGGAGAGTATAATATCTGAAATAATAATTTTGTTTATTGACTTCCAAACATGCTAATGCACCCTGTAGTTATTGTGTCTTTAATAAGTAACATAAAGGGTAGAAACTGCCATTATGTTTTGAAGATACCAAAAAACATATTTGGTGCAATATTTTCATGAATATACAATATTCACTTGTGTTGTAACTTCTTTCAGGTTTATGCTAGTATCACACCTGTTGTACATATTGTGAATGTTGGAAGCGGTGGCACTGAATCAGTAGCAAATATCACGGTATATTTTGTACATTGATTTGCATGTCATGTTCATTTCACATGGTAAAAATAATATGAACATAGGCACAATTTCCAATTTTTTATGCTAGTAAGAACAAAAAAGTTATAATATGCATAAATATTAAAATATAGATTTTATTCTCTGACATTGATGCACTGAATGTAAGTATAAGGAAGCTTGATCTGTGCCACTTTTTCCATAATTTCATATTGTAAACAGAATAGTAGAAGATAATGCAGATGTTTGATGGACTGAACCTATGCAGGAAATTCACGAAGGACTTGACTTCTCCATAGATGCAACAGGAGATTACTCCTTTGGACTTTTTTCTATTAAATTTTCAACTGATGGGCGGGAACTTGTAGCTGGCAGCAGTGACAAATCTATATATGTTTATGATCTACAAGCAAACAAGCTTGCTTTACAGATAGAAGCTCACAAGGTAGTACCCTATATTTTCCATTTGGTGATGGCTAAACATGCATTATTGCACTTGCAAGTTTGCCGAAATATAGTCAGCATTTTTTTGTATTGTGATTACAAGCGTGGATAAACATGTTGTGCACTAGAAAATAGTTTAAATACTACGTTCTAAAAGAAACTTATACGTGATCATAGCTGGATCATATATGTGTGTATTTAAATCATCTGAATGGTCTTGTCAACAGGACATGAAATCAAGAGTAATATTGAACGAAGAGTGTGGAAACTGAGTGATTTTGCTCTGGCGTGTTTTTACAAATTAGTTTGAAATATATAGGGTGCATTTTATGAATCGACATTCCTGAAAATGTCTACAAATGCATCTTACCTTCTTATATTAGTCGAAAAGTTTTCCTTGTTGCATATGATTCTTATTTGAAATTGTTTGATAATCTAAAATTAAATATTTCATACAACTCTTCATTTATTTGGAAAGTAGAAAACAGAGACTTAAGCTGCATGCTTTTACTTTATTGTTGCAGGATGATGTCAACACTGTGGCCTTTGCAGATGAAACTGGTCACTTGCTTTATTCTGGAAGTGATGATAGCTGCTGCAAGGTATTATGTGCATGTGTTTCTCTATGTGTTTGTTGTTTTGGAAATTATATCAGCCGAGTTTTGTTCTGTCTAGCTTATGCAATACTTTTTACTGGTTTTATTTACGAGTGTTTTTTATAGGTTTGGGATCGCCGATGCCTTACATCTAGAGCACGACCAGCAGGGAGTCTGGTTGGGCACTTGGAAGGTATTACTTTTATTGATAGTCGTGGTGATGGGCGGTACTTTATCTCCAACGGAAAAGACCAGACAACCAAGCTCTGGGATATTCGCAAAATGTCATCTGGAAATTCTATGTATGCCATTTTGCTCTTTTTTACTATTATTCAGTTTCAAATTTTGATGATTTAAAATAATTCTCTGGCAAAGAAGCATTGTTTTGGAAAGGTATTTTTCAATGGTTTGCTTTATGGCACAGAGTTCATTTCAAATGTAAAAGATTTTAGATATATTTGCATTCAGAAATCATTCATAACTAGCTTAATCCGAGTTTATGGCAACTGGTGATGTGTACTATATTTAATTTTATCAGTGATCAAAGCTTTGAAGTTTTCATTTATATTGAGATTGAACCTTCCAAGAATTAACATTGGCATTGTTAGTAAACCATTTTCCTAAACTTGTGCCTTTTAATTCCATTTTTTAAGCTTGATGTTTCAGAAGCAGACCTCAATTTGTTGTCATGCAAATAGATGAGCTGGCTACCTTTCTTTAACAACTAATCTATATTGAATGTGTTTTAGTTAGTTTTATGAGCTTAAGCTTATTTCTGTTGAAAATATTGTACCTTAATTCCATTTATTCCTAACTTTTCATTTGTATTGTGATTTGAGCATTTGAAAAATTGATATCGGCATTGTTCGTGCTGCTTAATTATTTCACTAAACTTGTGTATGAGGAAGAATGCTTTTGGATAAAACTGTGTAAGTCTTTTTGCATCAATGTTTTGGAGTGCACTCAGTGATCCATCTTCAGGATAAGGAAAGAATCACTCAGTAATCCAAACTGTTCATACCAAAAGCTTGCACAGCTGAATCCAAAAGCACTCAGACTCATTTTCATGGACTATGAAAAACTCATTCCTACTATTAAGCTTGTGCCTTTTCTTTCTGCCCCCTTTCCTGCCATTTTTTTTTCAACATGTCTTTTCAGAAGAAGATCACAAACCTTGAAGTCACGCAAATAGTCAACTTTATTTTAAATAATCATCTCATAAAGAATATTCTTACTTAGTTTTAAGAGATTAATCTTATTTTCATTGAAATTATTGTATCTTAACTCAGAGTTATTCTTAAAAATCAATCTTATTCTGCAATAAGGTGTTCATAAAAGTGTAGTTTTCTTGGAAAAATGTTAGAAATTTGAGTTCTCCTGTCAAAAATAACTAATCTATGACCTGTCCATCCTTCTCTCTTTCTTGGATATTCTTTTGATGAATTATACCATATAATATTAAAACCAAGGTGTAAGGTAGAGAATAGGGCTCACTAGAATGCATAAACAAACTAGGAAGCTTAGGCCTATCTCCCTACTTACATTGGAAGGAAATATGATCCCCTAGGCTCAAGGAGGCTCAAGCACCGAGGGGATGCAAGTGGGTTTCCTTTGCTATTGAGTTGAAGAGTTGGCTATGTAAAGTACGAATGGAAAATGCAAGAATGGGAGGAGAAAACTATGTATTTAAGCATGCAAACAGATCTGAACAGTAAGTCTGACTTCACTAACAGATTGGAAAAAACAGTACAGTCACTGACCTGTGATCAGAATTGCAAACCCAGATAGCAGGTATGGGGCGAGTTAGAGGTCTAGGGTGAGTTTGACTCGCCTTATACCAGCTAAGATCAAATGCAACTTTAGTTGATTGTAGCTTTGTCTGACTTTTCTGCCATTGTCTTCACACTTGCGCCACCTATCACTTGTACGTGCACACATAAAAACAAGAAAATGGTTGTGGAAAGGGGTTTTCCTTGGTCAAAACCTTGTTTAGGAATCAATCTTGAAATCGAATTGAAAGTGCTTGAAATGGAAAGGAAGCGTGCTGTTAGTAGCAGAGGCTTGATAAGAAGGATAAGAAAGTCTTATACCTTGATGATGCAAATGCTTCTTGAAATGAAATCATAGGTGTTGATGCAATAACATGACTCTATGAAGACCTAAAAGGGTATCACAAAAGACAAGCTTGCATAATGATTGGTGAATGCTTGCCACAAATGAAGGATGAATGGCCTTGGTTGCTTAGTATGCTTGAATGCTCCTTGAATGCTTCTTGAACTTGAATGAATTCTTGTTTGCTTGGATACATGAATTGATAGATTGATTGTGTATGCCAAAATGAGGGAGGTGGCTTTGTGTTTATACTTCACCTAGCCAATTTGGGGCCCAAAACTTGAAGAGAGCTGACTAGGACTAAAAATCCAGCTAAAACCCCAGATGGAAACCGCAATTCAAATTTTATTGCAACCTACGGAGTTGGGGCAACTTTCTAGGTATGGGGCCAACCTACACCCATAAACTCACCCTAGACCAGCAATTTTGGGCTCAAATTTAAGTCAGGAGTCCATCGGGATATTGGGATTCCGAAAATGCACATGAAATCGGGGTTTAATAACAGAAATGCGTGCAATAGGCCACACATGCTAATAGGACTTATTGATGCAGGGGCATTCTTGGGTCCTCGGTGAATCTGCATGGTAGTGTGTTACTTGGCCGGTGTTACTCGGTTGTAGCCTTAACCGATGGTCTCGGTTATTGAAGAAAGCTCGGTCGCTGAAGGAACTCAGTGAAGCTTCTGGTGCTCGGTGGAACTGGTGCTCGGTAATGCCTGTGTTGCTCAGTATTGCTTGACTTGGTCGGTTGTTTCATTGGTGCTCAGTTGTTTTTTTGGCACTCGGTTGTTCTAGCTTACCGACTATATTTCTTAGTGATTTGGTTGGCCGACTTGGTGCATTTATTGTTGGTAGCTTTTGTTGGATTCTCTTATGTGGATCTGGAGGCCGACATGTTGAATTAAATAATTGTAAGGCTATTTGAGAGCCGACTTATATTGCATTTAATATTTGTTTGCAGGAGTTAATTGTTTTATCCAACCGACTTGTGGCTGATGATTAGTATTTATAGGATGTTTGGGTAGTTGTTTTAGGCATTGGATGGGAAGTTCTGAGAGATGAGTTAGGAGAACTAGATAAGTGAAGTTGTGGAAAAGATCCTGCAAGATCTTGCAGATCAGATTGTTATCTGATAGTTTGTAACAACAGAGCTAGTGGTTTGCATACTTGGAGACAAGGAGATTGCCTAGTGGCTTGCGAGCACAAGTTCAGATCTACCTTAGGGTTTCCATCAATTGCTGATTTGTCTCAGAACTAAACTAGCTGGAGTTGTGTTGGATCTTGTTGATCTTGCAGATTGTAATTGGCCCTAACCCGGAAGGCCTTACAGCTGGGCATGTTAATAGAAAATATGTTTTGAAATAGATCTTGTTGTGTTATTCCGCTATGTTCTTGATTGGCTGCAAGGTTGGACTGTCCTTAATTGGATCCACCATCCTTGATTGTGTCAGGTGGTATCAGAGCTGAGTTGATCTTGTTGAGCGAAGGTTGACCTAGCAAGGCTGATCTTGCGAAGTTGATCTTGTGGGCGAAGAGATCGTATGATCTGGGTTGCAGATCCGTGGCACTGAACTTGTGGAATCTTGGCCTAGTTTGTGCGAGGTGGCAGGTTGCGATCTGACTTGCATACAACTTGGAGGTTGTCACAAGGTGGTCGGTGTAGGATTTTGTTGCAAAGGGTTTTCTTATCTTTAAGGATGCCTCTGAGAAGATTGGACCCTAGAGTGATTGCGGATCTCTGTGATACTGTGGAATCTAGGATTACAGAGAAGGTGAAATCTAATTTCAGATCAGAGATGGAGTTTATGAAGAATGACATGGTCGTTGAGATCATGAGAGCTGTTGCTGGTGTACCTCGGAATGTTGGTACTAAGGATGGTTATGAGGAAGCTGTTGAAGACTTTGAAGCTGTTGGATCTAGTGGTGGTGACCGGAGGGATAGATCTCGGTTGCATAGATCTAGAGCTCGGTTAAGTAATAGTTATCAAATGGAAGTCTCTACTTTCTCTGGTACTTTGAAACCCGAGAACTTGATTGATTGGATTGGTGAACTTGAAGATTTCTTTGAGCTGGAAGAAATTGAAGATCCTCTTCGAGTGAGATTGGCATAGACAAAATTGAAAGGACATGCTGCTCTTTGGTGGAAAGAATTACGAAGAGATAGAGAAGATGAAGGTGAAATGAAGATCAATTGGTGGAGGTTGATGGTGACTAAGTTGAAAGCTAAGTTCATACCTGCTGACTATGAGCTTGACTTGTTTAAGAAGTTGCAGAATCTGAAACAGAAGGATCTAACTGTTGAAGGTTATACCGAGGAGTTCTACAAACTTACTATTCGGTCTGGACACAGAGAACTGGGTAAGGAAAAGGTAGCTCGGTATGTGAATGGTTTGAGATTCAATATTTAGGATGAGCTTGGTATTCTGAAGATTGATTCTGTTGAAGATGCTTATCAGTATGCTCTGAAGGCAGAAGATAAGTTGAAGAGGAAACAACATAGTAATCCCCGAGGGAAGGAAAAGATTGATCACTCGGTGAAGGATAAACCGACTGCAGAAGATGAACAGAAACCTGTAGAACCGAAGAAGAAGACAGGTAGAGTTATCTTTAAGGGAACTTGCTATAATTGTGGTGAAGAAGGACACTGTTCTTTTGAGTGTACACAGAAGAAGCTTGGTGACCGACGAACTGCTATGGTGAATGAAAATGTTGAGAATGAACTTGAATTTGAGAACTTGTTGGTTCGGCGTTCATTGTTCGGTACAAAGGAGGAACCTTGTCAAAGGAGTAACTTGTTCAGGACTCGGTGCAAGTCTAGAGGTAAACTTTGTGATGTTATTGTTGACAGTGGTAGTATTGATAATCTTGTTGCTAAGGACATGGTTCAGAAACTTGGTTTGAGTAGAATGAGACATCCACATCCTTATAGGATTGGCTGGTTGCAAGATGATCATGCTCTAGAAGTGAGAACAATGCTTTGTTGATGTTCAGATTGGACAGTATAAGGATCTTGTGTTATGTGATATTGTGGAGATGAATAGTTGTCATATATTGCTCGGTAGACCTTGGCAATATGATTGCAGAGCTATGTATGATTGTGTGAAGAATGTGTTTACTGTTGAGAAGGATGACAGGAAGTTTTCCCTGATGCCTTTGCTGGATACAACACTCGGTAGGAGAAGTCTGAGTATTGGTAGCCGAGTTGAGTTGGTAGATCCTGAGAGGATGGATGATCAGTTTGGAAAATAGACCTGTGTGTTATCAAGGAAAGACTTGAAAAGACAGAGGAAGCTGAAGTGGAAGAGTATGCAAAGTGAAAAGTTGGAGGACATGTATGTGAAGAACCAATTCGGGGTTTATGTGCTGAATCTCGGAAGATGTTCTTCTTACATATGAACATCTTTTCGAACCTGGGGTGTCTGATGCTGGGGCATTCTTGGGTCCTTGGTGAATATGCATGGTAGTGTGTTACTTGGCCGGTGTTACTCGATTGCAGCCTTAATCGATGGTCTCGGTTATTGAAGAAAGCTTGGTCGCTGAAGGAACTCGGTGAAGCTTCTGGTGCTCGGTGGAACTGGTGCTCGGTAATGCCTGTGTTGCTTGGTATTGCTTGGCTTGGTCGGTTGTTTCACTGTTGCTCGGTTGTTTCTCTGGCGCTCGATTGTTCTGGCTTATCGACTGGAGTTCTTAGTGATTTGGTTGGCCGATTTGGTGCATTTATTGTTGGTTGCTTTTGTTGGATTCTCCTATGTGGATCTGGAGGCCGACATGTTGAAGTAAATAATTGTAAGGCTATTTGAGAGCCGACTTGTATTGCATTTAATATTTGTTTGTTGGAGTTAATTGTTTCATCCAGCCGACTTGTGGCTGATGATTAGTATTTATAGGATGTTTGGGTAGTTGTTTTAGGCATCAAATGGGAAGTTCTGAGAGATGAGTTAGGAGAACCAGATAAGTGAAGTTGTGGAAAAGATACTGCGAGATCTTGCAGATCAGATTGTTATCTGATAGTTTGTAACAACAGAGCTAGTGGTTTGCATACTTTGAGACAATGAGATTACTTGGTGGCTTGTGAGCACAAGTTCAAATCTGCCTTAGGGTTTCCATCAGTTGCTGATTTGTCTCAGAACTGAACTAGCTGGAGTTGTGTTGGATCTTGTTGATCTTGCAGGTTGTTTCTAATTGTAATTGGCCCTAACCCGGACGGCCTTACAGCCGGGCATGTTAATAAAAAATATGTTTTGAATCAGATCTTGTTGTGTTATTCCGTTGTGTTCTTGATTGGCTGCAAGGTTGGACTATCCTTAATTGGATCCACCATCCTTGACTGTGTCACTTATGTATGCAGATGATGATTGAAAAGGGGAAATAATTAAATAGGCACACCCATAATTAAGGGCACTCATAGAGATTTGATGACATTAAATTAAAAGACTCATAATTTAAATTTATTATTAATTAAATGTATAAAGAAGTTCTATAATGCATAGAAGAATGACTACACACTAAAATGGGTGCTAAATAAGTATAAATTGTACACCTTAGCAAGGTGCTTACAATTTATGATGCTACATAAGGCTAGAAAAATAATTTAATTGAAGTGTTCAACCTCAAAAAAAATTAATTTTGCTTGCCAATGTTATAGTGTTTCTTGTCAAATGGGATAAATTTCTTTCTTTGCAGATGTTTGAACAGAGTTTACATATTCAATCAAGATGCCATAGACAATGCTTAAAGCAAACAATAGCAAATGTGAAGATTGCAATTAAAGAACTTAACCATCAATTGAAAATGATTAAAGATACCTTATTTCAGGTGCTTTCATTAACTTGCAGGCCTGATTACAGTTATTCACTTGGACTTAAGCAATAACAAACATAATGAAGCACAAACCATATGAAAGCCCCCTTTCAGGTGCAGAAATATGAAAATATGAATATGTCTCCTCAACCACTGCTGCAGCTAGCTGGATGCAGATAATAAATGGAACTACTGATTTAATAACTCCAATCACCAAAATCTGCTGACAGATCACTCAAACAGCCGCTAACACCTCGGCTGCCTCCTTAGGGATTGTCCTCAATCTCCAAGCAGCCTTGAAATGAACAGACTTCCAGTTGAAAGTAGATCTGAGACTAATTTCTGATCAGATCTGTTCTAACCAGCAACTAAGCAAACACTTGCAGACTGCAATAACCTTCGTCAATCAAACAATGAATTCTTCAGAGTCACCTCTTGCATCGAATTATCACTTAAGGCACTCAGAATATATTTGCAGCACTAATTACTCCTGAGACAGACTTGAAATCCCCAATACATCAAACAAATCCTCTGTTGTAGCAATAAGCAACTCAGAATAGGTTGATATACACTACTGAAGCCTAAAAGAAACCCATTTGACTTAGTCAATATGTCCAAAATTCTCTGTTTAGGCCATTCCATGCCATGAAACCATCACCACTCTTCAATATTATCAAGCAAAACCAAGCATACCTCCTAAATAAGCACAGCAACCTACAGGAATCTCCAAAAAAAGGCAATGTGAGGTTTAAGAGCATACATCAACTTGGTGCATAGGAAAAATAAGGGTGATCTACTTTTAAAAAATCAACTCTCAATAAAACTTCTTCAAACCATAGATAGCAATTGAGAGCACACCCATAAAAATTTCCTTGAAACAGTATCCACCATATCCAATTTTTCACACCATTGAAGCATAAACATGGTTTGACCACCATAGAAATAATTTGCAAACAAAATAAATTAACCTCAAAAGCTCAAGGTCGCACCAATCAAATACCCTAAGTCTCCAATTTGTTCAGAACACCATATAGATCTTCATTACGCTCAGTAAATTTGTTCAAAACCATGAAACAAATGATTGCAATCAGCACATTAGCATAGCCTCTGTATAAGACTATCTGCAAATCATCTTGGAGAGGTCTTTCAATCCTGAAGATGATGTCCTGCAAATCCAAACCTGCAATATCCTTCTCCAACTTCACGCACACATGATTGAATAATGAATCCTGTGCTTCAATAATAAACCTCTTCTCTGTTTCGATGCCAAAAACAGGCAAAGAAAGCTATTCAGTAAAGCTCACTACTCCATTCCAAAGTGTGGGAATTAATAATATGCGATTTGTCCTCAACTTCTGCTCATCATAGGATAAATTGACTTAAACAAAAATATCCTTATAACTCCTGATTACACATGCCATAAACATTAGAACTTAGGATTCATTTTTAAATATTTCATTAGTCAATTGTTTGGGCACCAACACAAAGTTAATTGAAATAATTAATTAAATGCATTTGAGTGTAAACTTCAAAGTGTTAATGTTATTGTAGCTATGGTCGGATTCCTTCAAGCCGACATAGATAACATAAAGGTTGTGATAATATAATTATATTGATAATGAGTTATATGATATATAATTATATGAATCTATTATATGAGACATTTATAATTAATGGGGCCAACTTGGAAGAGTGGTGACCCTTGGTGAAGGGGCACCACCAATAGATATAAGGAAGTTTAAATCTTCCTCACTTGGTAATGGAATATACACACAATCTGCATTATTCAACAGAGGAGTGCTCAGAGGAGATGATAAGCATTTATGGTCTAAGTTTGGGAGGTCAACAATGATTGAGTCATTGTCTGTGGTTAAACAAGCACACAAAAGAACATGGTACCAGAGAAGCTCGGTCTTAGGGATCTTTCTGGTGCTGAGCAGTTCCTATGTTCTGGGACAGACAGGAAGAACGATCCAGAATATTTGACAAAAGAGAACTTATCCGAGATTGTGAGGGATTGTGAAATCTGGTTCAACGATGCACTACGATCACACCGATTGGTCTGTGCATCACATCTACTTCTGCAAACTTACAGCAACATCATCCTAAACGCAGAGCCAGTCAGACTCATGAACACGGCATCGAGTATCATCAATATCATTATTTTTTTTCCCTGAGGAAAGCACTTGAGGTCGGAATTAAACATATCTGAAATGGGACAACTACTTATAAATTCTACAAATTGACAACATTAATATAGAGGTTGTGTTTTTCATCCACAGACGACTCCAATGAAGGACAACCTCCAGCTCTCTAGTGCATCATCCATTTGTGTAGGCACTCAAATGAAGTTATACCTAGATTGACATCTATTGCTTCGAGAGAGTGGAGTGGCCTGTGTTTGTTAGTGTCGTGGCATGTGGCTTGCCTCGTTCATACATTAATTGAAACAGGCAGTTGTAAAGCTTGTCGAGATTGTAGTGCGGAGAGCAAAGAAACCTCACGTAGTCCTATACGCCTAGGAAAATTGTCCTTAGAAGTTATTAATAACAATCATTTCAATCTCCTTATTTTAGAGACATGCACATAAGAGGGACATGTTATATGTTTCAATATTAGCAAAAACAAACTGATCGTGTATTGTTACAGCAACACATTTGTCAAGCTAGAGGAAGGGGTCGCCAAAAAAAAAACTAGATCATCTCAAAACCATTGATACTGGTTGCAAGGTTATCTATCTTAAAACAGCAACATATTATACAGCAGCGATCATGTATTTGCAACAGATGAGATAGTAAGCATGGGATCATCTTGAAGATTGCTGTTATCACCAGTCATTGAAAAGATACGAAGTTTGTTGGAGAATTTTTCTGGCATAGGAAGCAGAGAACATCATTCAAAGTCCCGCCATCATTTACAGTGGTCTATGAACAATCACCTACAATAAAAAGAGAACAATTAAAAAAAATCTATTTACTTTAGTTGAGACAGCGATTCATTGTGGAACGACAGTGACTTGAAGATGTATGTAATTACATGGCAGCATAAAGACAAAGCTCTTTGACAAATACATATGGAGAAGCATTACTAGTTCGAGTGTGTTCAAACCTGTATGGAAATAAATTTGGCAAATAATATTATAATAAATACATGTGTGGTGATCTAGTTCCTCATACAGTGATATAAGATTATTCAGCAATATCAGTGAAAGGCAGCGATGAGTAAAAACACAAATATCATTTATTTCATTTGATGCGACTTTATGGAGGATGTAATTTTATGAAGCGACTTGGTTAAAGACTGTTGACTTCTTCATATGCTCTTGATCATAGAAGACTTACTAATAATAAATGGCCAGCCATTATATGTTGTTATGGTAATTAAAAGCAGCAGAATACATTGATTAAGCCTCAGTTAAGGGAGGAACAATATGGTGCAATCCAGAGTCACGGTCTGGATGCAGAGCAATGATTTGATTAGTTTGTGTTGATGAAAAGTCATATTAGAAATCAGCAACTTGTCTGCTAAGAGGAAAAGTTTCAAAAGATGTGTATATAAGAGTTGTGATCTTTGTGAAACAAGATAACTATTCAGAAGTTGTCCTCTTCCATGAGGATATAAAAGACATTTCAAATTTTAAATGTAGAATTTGTGAGCTGTGAGTGCTGGATATGAATTTGAAAAGATACATCAGACACATGGAGATTAAAGATCTGGTCCGCTTTGTTGAACAAGCGCTGCCAGATAAGTTAAGGAGCCGATGTTTGTGAGAATGTCTACGGAGATGATCTGAGAACTCTGGAGCTGCATGATCAGTAGAAAGATGTTTGAGATGCCTGCTTGTCATGGGGGAAGGAGCAATGTGAGAAGCCGCTTATGTAGCCTTTGCGGATTATGTGTTGAAGTCGCCTGCGGTCTTTTGTTTCAGAGGTGGGGGTTTCTATTTTGCAGGAACAAAGAGAGCCGCAAGATCCTCCTCACTACAACTCATGAGGATGAATGCCGGCTCAAGACTTCCACTCGGCTTGCGTTGTAATGCTAGGCTTTGCAGTGGATGAGCGAGAGTGGTTGATGTGGACATCCTTATAGAATTTGCTTCAGTTGACATCCGAGGATCGTGGTCATATTGATTTAGAGGGAGTGGACCATGTCGAGATGGTTTCTCTAGTGGTCAAGTATACTTCCATCTGGATCATGACTTGTCTAGTTCTGTCATGAGATGGAAGTTGCATCAATGAGATATGATGAACAATTTCTCTTTGGGAAATTGTAGCAGTCAGAGGACTACGATTCATAGGATGGAGTCCCATGTATGTAGGCTAGAAGGCCTTTATGCTGACACCTAGATCATATTATTCCTGATAGATTGATACTTGGTGAGCTTGGGATTCACCAAGAGTGATGTAGACTCCAACCTTGTATTTCATGACAGGTCAAAGCATGTGGAGATCAAATATAATTGTATTAGAGATATGGTGCAAAAGAATGCTATTCAGTTGAGGTACATTAGCACTGATGAATTGACGACCGATATTCTCACCAAGCCCCTTGCTAGAGTGAAGTTTTGTGCATTTTTGAGACAAGCTTGGAATTATGTAAAATGAAGCCCTTGGTGGGAGGGAGTCTCAGCATCAGTGATTTCTTGAGATGTACTGTAATGCATTCTTCTCTGTGAGGGAGAAGTTTGAGCCGCAAGCCCTCGTTAATGCATTCTTCTCTGTGAGGGACAAGTTTGAGGTACAAGCCCTGGTTAATGCATTCTTCTCTGTGAGAGAGAAGTTTGAGGTGAAAGCCTTTGTCCCACCCTCTAGGAGTAGCCATGGTGGATGTCATGTGAGAGACTCCATGACTTGGCACTTGTGTTTATTCATCCTCTGGGAGTAGCCATGGTGAACATCATGATGAGATGACAACATCACGTTGAGTGATTCCGTGATGGGCACTTGTGCTCATTTGCATTTCCATACATGGGAGTAGCCATGATGGATCCACCCTCTGGGAGTAGCCATGGCGAATGTCATGTGAGAGAATCCATGACTTTGCACTTGTGTTCATTCACCCTCTCAGAGTAGCCATGGTGAACGTCATTGTTTGCCCGCTGGGGTAAACTTAGTATTGCACAAACATAGTACAGGAAATATAATGAACATAGAATATATCATAGAATAATAAATACTTTCATTAATCATTCCGGACTGGCAAGTACATTTACATAATAATGATCATACAATACTATCTCCCATGTCCAACCTCCGAGAGAGTATATAAAGTACCCGAAGGGTCACGACCAAAACGTCGTGACGTAACTGTCTAACCTCTCGGTCACTAACGACCGAGAGTAACATAATACTTTACTAATATAATAACCCGTACATACAATTATCCCGACAACATCATCCCCCCCCAAAAAACAAGTCGTTTCCGACGACTTACAATAGCAGGGAGATGAATACACCACATAGAAGAAGAAAATCACTAAGAAGGGGCAGAGGGGCGTCTCTGAAAAGATGAAGTGCTGCCCTCCCCATCAATGCTGCATCTAGTAGGTCTTTTCCGTCACATCCCATTCCTCCCGTGCCTGCACCAAACTTGTCTCCAAAACATACTATTCAGCTATAGCCTCCGCTAACACCATACTGTCTCCCTAGCCAATCTGACCTCGATAGCCACCTGGGTTGCCTTCTCTACTTCCAACTCCTGGGTATGCTGAGCCAAGTGTCGCTCTACTGCCTCCAACTGGGTGGTCAGCTCCTCCCGAGCTCTCTGTGCATCCACCAAGACAGTCTCACGTCTAGCCAACACCTACTCCAAGTGCCTCAAAGCGTAGTACCCCTCTTGAAAGACTTGCTCCAGTGCTCTCTTCACCTCCGACATGCAGACACTCCATGCCTGTAGCAGCTCCGATCTCATCAACAGGTCACACTCTCCAAGGGTTGATAACTGAACCGACTGGGGGTCTAGGGGGCAATGCCCCCAGCGGGGTCGAGGGGCAGCACCCCCGCGGGGTCCTGGGGCAGAGCCCCAAACGCGCTCCTTGTCGCGGTACAGGGTGGGGTCAAGGGGCAGCGCCCCCGCCGCCAAGATCAAATTAGCACCTTCAAACCCACACAGAAGTCCATGGAACACACCATTTTTGTGATTTTCTTCTGTCAGGCGCTTATATTTTCTTCACTGCTTGCTTATGCCCTTCCCTTCGGTACCATTCGTTCTTCATTGTGAACTGTTTTGTTTTGTCGTCGTTTTTTTTTTTTTTTTAAAGAACCTTCTCCCTGTTGCTAGTCCTTCCTTGCCGTCAAGAACTAAATTCTTTTGTACTCTTTTTGATTTCCAGACTTATTCCTTGCCGTACAAAATGCTACATTCCTTGGACGGTATTCCTGTTACACCTTTTAGTGTTGTACGCTTGCTCTTGTTTCGCCTTCCAACTTTTAATTTGCCAAAGAAGGCCGTACGGTTCAGCTTTTATTACTTGCGAGCTTCTCTTAAAATTGTCGTACGTTGTTTCCTATGTATTCTTCCTTCGACCGTATGGTTGTAACTTTGCAATTCATATAGCCTCTGCACGGTCTTCACCTAAATATGAAACCTGTCGTACAGTATCTTTATTAATGAAATGGCCATACGGACATCTCCCTCCTTTTCCTTTCCTCTGTTTGGCCGTACGGTGCTTTTTTGCTTTGCCTGTGATGTCCGTACGGTTAAATACTCATTCCCTTCGAACTTTGAAAGTTGCCACTTAATACTCATTAAAACTATTGTCGTACGGTCATTTTTGCTTGACCTATGCCTTCGTCAAATTGCCTTCAAACTTATAAACTTGTCGTACGGTTATCATTTTGGACTTAGACTAACCGTACGGTACCTTTTCTAAGCTACCTTCATTTCTCCAAGTTGCCATACGGCCGTACGGTTTCATAAATATGTCTTCGGCTTTTCTTTTTCAACCTTGCCATATGGACCCTATTGCTTGATCTGTGCCTTCACTTTTTAAAATCGCCCATGCATACCTCCGTCCGATATTTTATGTCTTCGCCCATACTTGACGTCTTCATTTAATACTTTTATGTCTTCGTTTATTTTGTATCTTCGTTTAATACTTTGTCTTCGAACCTTATGTCTTCGTTTAATACTTTATGTCTTCGGACTTTATGTCTTCGTTCATACTTTATGTCTTCGTCTTCGGACTTTATGTCTTCGTCCGTACGATGCTTTTTATGTGCTTGCTTGCCTTCGCTCCCAAGTTGTACTGCCGTACGGCCTTTATTGCTTCGTTTCAAAAAAAAAAATTTATTTTTTATTTTTTATTTTTCATCAATTGCCAGGCGGCTGCCTGTGTGCCTCCGACCTGTGATGATACGCTTTTAGTTTCGAACTGTTCACGACATCCACAATTTCCTTTCCGAAGACTTCTCTGGTCGCCCGTACGGACGACTCTACCTGCCTAACCACTCGAGTCCCTCTCGATTGTTTTGTCCCTCCTCTCAAATCCATCCTCTCCAGGGAAGGTTTCAATTTCGTCCCGTTGTTGGCATCATGTATCCGTTCGTCGAAAGTCCACAGAGTGTGCAGCCGTTCCCTCTCCCTGTCGCCGAGTCTGTTTCCAATGGCAATCCAAAGGCTTGGAACCATAAATTCTACCAGGACCACGATCTCTTGCCCATACATTAGAAGAAGGAGAATCAAGAGTTTGAAGGCTATAGTCTTCCACACAGGATTCCAGTCGTCTCTCGTGGCAATGGTTTTCGGATTTCTCTCATCTGTCTCCGTACCCAGATTCAAAGGTTTCACCGTCAGTTCTTCATACTTCATAGCCTCCTTGTTTTTAAACTGATGTGCGGGTACGGTGTCCATTGTAGCTTCTCCTTCCTTATACTCCCCGTACTCTAGAGGATATTGATCTGGCTCTTCTTCTTCGATGCTTAATACATTGCAGGAGGGTGAGAACATCTCATAGTCCTCCTACTGCCAATGGAACAATCCATTTAATGAGTCTGTGTCATCCTCCGAACAGCATCCTCCGAGTTTTAGTATCCCTTCGGCATCCGGATCCATCCCCTCTTTGCCTTCATCTTGTGGGTCATTCTCCCCTTCGGATTCGGATCCCGAGGAAGAGGCAAGTTCCTCGCTCACCAACTGGGTCTGGAGATCAATAGTAAATTTCTTGCCTCCGCTCTCCATCGAGAGTGTATTCCATTTCTAGTTGTGGTTTGCCTTCGCTGCCACTAGCCATCCTCTTCCGAGTATGGCATCATACCCTTTCTGTTTCAACAAAATGACCATAAAGTCGAGCACAAAAGGTTGTGCACCCACGGTGACTTGTTGCGCCATCAACATGCCGAGGGGTTTGATCCTGTGCTGGTCAGCACCTAGCAGATTAAATGTAGGTGGCCACAAAGTGGGCTTTCCTAGCTTTTTCCATGTGTCCTCTAGGAGGACGTTTACCTTGGAACCGCCGTCTACTATAGTATCCGTCAGGATGGTGCCCAAAATGCCCATCTCCACCACGGCTGGATGTCTGCCGTTGTTAAGGGTAAGCACAACTGGATTTGTTGCCGAGCTTCCCGGTACGGAAGCGTCCGTGTGTCTTGGTTTGGGTTTATCAACCTTTGTACCCAACAGCACTGTCCCCAATTAAGGCTTGGTGTATAGGAGGTCCTCCAACTTGACAGGCACCTCTAGTTGAAGCATCTGCCGTACAATGTTCCTCTCCGCGTCTGTGCAGCAGGGTCCGGATGATTCGCGTGTCTCTCCCCGTTGGGCTTTCATCGCCCTTTCTATTTCCTCCCTTGCCTCCGCCATTCTCTGCTTCTCCGTTCGGGGATGGGGGTAGCAAGCTTCCTTCACTTGCCCTCGAGTAAGAGCAAGTATAGCTTCTTTAATCCGTGTGTTGCCTTCGATATCAATCAAATTGGCCCCTACTCCAGACTTCAGACAATTAGCATCTTCATGGTCCCCAGGGCCGCACCACCGACACAGCTGCTGAGGGGCGTCATTATTGTTACACTCGCTTGCGTAATGACCCCATTGGTTGCATGCCCTACATTGGATCATTGGGCGTCCCTTCGCGTCATACCGGACCCTGTTACGGGTGGAATTATTATTGTTCCCTCCACCTCGCCGGTTGCCACGGTAACCTTCTGAAGATGCATTATTGTTTGGTTCCGTCCCCCCTGATGTGGATGGTTGTTCTTGTGTATAGAGCACTTGTTGGTTATGCGCCTTCAGATTGTATGGGCATTCCTTCGTAGAATGTCCCATAATCTGGCAAATGTCACAGAATGCCTTCTTGGGACAGGCACCCTTCGTGTGGCCGCTCTCCTTACAATCCGTGCACCACAGTTCATCATCCTTGCTTGTTGTCCCCTTCATTGTCTTAAACTCTTTTAACATCCGTTCTATATCCTTCTGAAGGGCCGTGACTTTCTTCTTCGGCTTCTCGTCGCTGCCACTCTCCTCTTCGGACGTATCGTCTTCGGATGACGAAGATCTATTCTTCTTCTTTTTGGCCGTCTTATCTTCGCTTTCCAGGTCCATGGCCCGGTTGTATGCATCATTGTAGGATGTCGGAGGCACAATTTTCATCTTCCGTCGTAGCTTAGGATTCAAGCCCTCGACAAACCACCTCTTCTTTAGGCCGTCAACCGGTTGGCTTTCCATCTTTCCGACTAATTCCTTTAGCCGGCGGCCATACGCTCGTACGGTTTCCCTCTTCCCTTGCTTCGTTCCATAAATCTCTGAGACTATCTCATTATCATCTCGTAGAGCCGGAATTCCTTCTCGAATCCCCCCTTCAAGTCATCCCATGTGGTTATGTTCGTTCTATCCAGATCTGCGTACCAGTCAATGGCCACGCCTCTCAGTGTGGCAGGGAACTGCCTCATCCATTCGTTCTGGTCAGTCACCCCGTTGGCTGCCCAGATGGTTTCACACGTACGGCAATGCCGTACTGGATCGTCCTTTCCATCATCGTGGAATTTTGGCAACTTTTCCTTATGTGTCGCCATGGTTGGTCGGGCTGATTTTGGTTGTTGCATGCGCGGTGGATTTTGTGCTCCTGCACCGCTTGTGCTAGAACCGGCGCCCACGTTCCCTTGGTTGATTACTAATGGTACTTGTATCTCTGTAGCGGGTGGAACCATATTGTGTGGAGTCGTTGGCTCCAATGGTGGGTTCGCCTGCGCGTCCCATGTGTCTTCGGTCATACCTTCCCGTGTGCCTTCGGTTGTACCTTCCCGTGTGCCTTAGGCTGTGCTTCCCCGTGTGCCTTCGGCAATGGGCTCACCTTTGTAGTTCCCTTCCTCCGCACGCCACGTGTAGTTCAAGTCTTCAAACTGGTCTCGCTCTTCCTGAAGCAAGACTTGTCTAAGTCGTGTTTCTTCGAGTAGTTCTTCTCTACTCCGCACTCTTCGATGTTCCGGCGAGATGAACGATTCCCAGTCGGCCCCTGCACCTTCCGTACCACTTCTGGGGTTCCCTTCGGGCAACCCTCCGGCAAGCTAGTCTTTGGCAAGTTGCCTCAGCCTACACTGACGTTCACGTTGTTGCGCGGAGATCAAAGCCTTCTGTGCGGCTTCCCCTTCGTCATCTCATGCCTTTTTATTTCTATCTTTATTTAAGACATTGGGCATAAATCCTTCTCTCAACTCTCTTCTCGAGTACGTCTAGGCAATGGCGCCAGATGTTTGCCCGCTGGGGTAAACTTAGTATTGCACAGACATAGTACAGGAAATATAATGAACATAGAATATATCATAGAATAATAAATACTTTCATTAATCATTCCAGACTAGCAAGTACATTTACATAATAATGATCATACAATACTATCTCCCATGTCCAACCTCCGAGAGAGTATATAAAGTACCCGAAGGGTCACGACCGAAACGTCGTGACGTAACTGTCTAACCTCTCGGTCACTAACGACCGAGAGTAACATAATACTTTACTAATATAATAACCCGTACATACAATTATCCCGACAACAGTCATGATGAGATGACGACATCACGTTGAGTATTTTGTGATGAGCACTTGTGTTCATTTGCATTTCCATTCGTGGGAGTAGCCATGACGGACCCACCCTCTAGAAGTAGCCATGGTGGATATCACTACATAACTCAGATATCGAGAAGGATTCCTCCCTAGGTAAAGAGGGAGTGTTAATGTTATTGTAGCTATGGTCGGACTCCTTCAAGCTGACATAGGTAACATAAAGGTTGTGATAATATAATTATATTGATAATGAATTATATGATATATAATTATATATTAATTATATGGGTTATAATTATAATATTGATTATATGAATCAATTATATGAGACATTTATAATTAACGGGGCCAACTTGGAAGAGTGGTGACCCTTGGTGAAGGGGCACCACCGATAGATATAATGGAAGATTAAATCTTCCTCTCTTGGTAATGGAATATACACACAATCTACATTATTCAGCAGAGGAGTGCTCGGGGGAGACAATGAGCGTTTATCGTCTAATGTTGGGAGGGAAACAATGATTGAGTCATTGCCTGTGGTTAAACAAGCACACAAAAAAAACATAGTTTATTTGAATTTAATTAATTTAATACTCCAAAGTACCCCTAACTATATGCATTAGGCTATGAGGGAACCCATGATAGGCTAACGGCCTGCAAAAACTTAGGCCTAGAGAGAGAACATTATAGACCTTCCCCAAAATTGCTCGTCCTCAATAAATTTCAGTTCTAGATCCTACAAAACCTGCTCATCTCCCACTTAACATCCTCAAACGACAAATGTTTCCTCTCCACCGAGTATTCTCTGATAGCTCTCCTCCTTAGAGTACACTCCGTGATGTCAATGATATCCTTTGGAATGAGAATTAGTCTCCCTTCCTCGTCCATTGGTGGCAACTTGGAAGAAGGGACTACATTATGACCCAATACCTTATTGAGGCAAGACACATGAAATATATTATGCACCCTCCTATTTGTCGTCAACTTCAACTCGTAAGCCATTTCTCCGATTCTCTTGGAGATCCTGAATGGGTCATTAAACCATGGCTTCAACTTCTCAAGTCCACTCTTCCTGAGGGTGGACTGCCTATAGGGCTGCAACCTTAGATAAACCATGTCACCAACCTCAAAAACTCTCTCAATGTGATGCTAATATGCATAATGCTTCTGCTGATTTTGGGCCTTTTTCAAATTTTCTTTCAAGGATCTCATGATGTCTTGGCTCTGCTATAATAAATCTTTTGCATTAGGCACTTTGTTGTCTCCAAATAATAAATCCATGAAGCTAGGAGGCTCATTACCATACAGGACCATAAAGGGTGACATCTTAATTGACATGTGGTATGTGGAGTTGTAATAGTACTCACCAAGGTGAATCCATCTTACTCACTCCTGCTGCCTTGAAAAATAATGCCAAAGGTAACCTTCTACCCACTTGTTTATGATTTCAATTTGTACATCAGTCTTTGTGTGATAACTAGTGCTAGGAGTGAGCTCAATCCCACTCAGTGTGTTTGTGGGTAGCCCATGTAGTTTGAAAAGCTCTCTAAAAAATGAATCCACCACCTGGGCTGTTGTATACACTGCTGAAATAGTGAAAAAAGGACAAATTTGGTCAACTTGTCCACCACAACATAGATGCAATCCTTCCCTTGCACCTTGGGCAATGCTATGATTAAGTACATCGAAATACTTTTCCCATTTCAAATATTATGCAGGTCTTTGCCAATCATCTAGATTATCCAACCCCATATTATGTAGGTCTTTGCCGCCTTCTACAAGCTCCTCTCTTTCTTGGATATTGACTAGTCACTAGTGGATACAGATTTTTATGTGCGGGGAGTCACTCTGAATTTGTATTGGTTTTATCCTCTACGGAATGTATTGTAGTGTTAGTTTCATATATTTATAAAGTGAATTCTATAGTTCAGTTTGTCTTTACATGGTCATCATCTTCATCCACAGTGAAGCAATAGAATAGCGTACCGTCCATTTGAACTTTTCCTATTTACTTTTGATTGCTGCCTTTTTTGCTATATGCTTAATCCATATTTTTACTTTTAGTCTAATATATATTCTGCATGGATAGAACATTAAAATCTTTCAAAATTTTAGAATATAGTTTGTCTATGAGAAGAGTTGATGGATTCTCTTTATAAAGTCCTGTCTTCATTTAGCTCTTTAGGTCATTTTGTTTCCCGTTTTAGTGCCATAATAAGAAAAACAAATTAATACAAGAATGTCATTGTATGGCCTATCCTGTGATCTACTTGATTCATTAATTGATTTTTGAGTTATAAGAGTGATTTTGTGACTTGAGGTCAGTTGTCATGTTTGAGTCCTTCTCTTCTTATATGTATGAGCTGTAATGAGTTGATTGATGATCTCCACCACGTGTCTACTGTGGGAACTATTGTGAAAAAAGATATTTCATTTTGTATTTTTCTGTTTTCTTGTATGATGTGATGATGACTATTCCATGCAGTTTTGGAGAGTTCTTTGCAGTTATTTTTATCTATATTAAATTATTAGTCTCTTTCTATTGCATACCATATTTACACAGTTTGCATTTTATGCCTAAATTTTGGGTGCTGTTTTCTCATTGAGTTTGTTGCATGTGCGAATCATTAATTTCATTGTCATTCACAATTGCCATCCATTTTTCTTGTCATAAAATGTTAATGGTTTGTGGAATGAGCATAATAGTTTACCATCAGTAATGATTGTTGTCGGAAAGCAAAAATTGAAAAAAATTGAATTTTTTATTGGTAGTATGTGAACTTGACTGATGTGAAGCTAGGCAGAGATGAGAATACAAGTTGATCATGAAAGTCTTCTATGGGATTCCTCCATCAATGACTACAGTCTTCAAGAGTCCAAAATTGTATAGGTTCTAGTGGGGCAGCTGGTTGAAAACTTGGTTTGTAATGAGTGTGCTGAGATGTTCTTATTTATTTTTGTGCTTATTACCATCTCAACTTACATAATCACCAAGAAGAGTGACAAAAAGAAGCAAATTGCTAATGCATAAGACAACTTTGAATGTCATTTGAGAAGAGTTAATGAGTTATAGAGACAAAGTGATGTCAGAAGAATTGATGAGTTTTTCCTGAAGAGATCATAAGAATTAGTTGATACCTATCATGAGGACATTGAAGAGGAATCTAGAGAAAAATATTCATGTTAAAAGATCCAAACCATTAGCATGAAGAGAAAAAAAAAACAAAGATTATCGAAAATGATTAAAGAGATATTGAGAATATTTCAGCCTTTGGATTCAAGTGCATTTGTTTTTTTGAATCACACTATGAATCCTCATCCATGAGGAAGATTGTACAGAGAACTATTAATGTCAAAAGATACAAACCATTAGCATATAAAAGAAAGAAAAAGAACAAAGACTATAAAAAATGGTTTAGGAGATATTGACAGTATTTGAGCCTTTGGATTCAACTGCATTTATTTTTTTGCATCAACATTTTGGATCAGACTTTAAAAAAACTGGAGTGTAGTCTGAAATGTTGATAAGGAATTTATATGAGGATTCTTAGAATGTTATCTGAATTGTTTGATTAAAAAACAAACATAGTTGAATCCTAAGGCTAAAATATTGTCATCATCATGTACAGTGGAAAACTCATGCCTACCAAAAAGATATTATCAAAGACAATTTTTCACTTTATTTTCGAAGGAAAAGAGGGAACTGATACTAACTAAGAATGAGCCAGTGACCAACATAGTGGAAGATGAAGATCAATTCATGATGTCATGTCCCTGACATGTAAAACTTAGACAAGCATTTGAAAATCCTCTTAATTATAAGACTTCATGATTTTCCGTAAGTATGAAACTTAAGGAGTGATTGACATAGCCCGTATAAACTCAGAAATAAGAAGCAATCTTATTAATGTCCAGACATAAACTAGCAATCAGCATAATAAAACAGTGATGCCTAAATCTGTATAATAATGGAGCAGCGATCCCATTAATAAAAAGGTTTCATTAAAGTAATCCCTTTTTAAGAGGTGGTTAGATTGAACAAACAATGGTTAAGAGGCAGCAACTTGTTTTAAGGAAGAGGCACCACTCTACAAAGAGACACAACCACAGAAGGAGACATGTCTTCCCATTCCAAGAAGAAGAATATAAGTGTATTTAAAGGAATTGGCTCCAGGACATCATGGATGAACAGCAGAAAAACATATATTCAGCAGAGATAGGGAACAGCAGCAGAAGTATGTAAAACCAGCAGCAAAGATCATACGGAGATGCAGGACTAGCATTGAGCAAGGCATATAATAATAAATACAGCCGCAGGGATTATCAGGCTAATTCTAATCATTATGGTATGATGGATAGCTTCTTGTGTGTGTGTATATGTACATGTACAGACACACATAATGTTTATATCTGGTCATATGCAAATATAATCTTATCATATCATATGCAATTAATTGAATACACACACACACATATACATACAATGAATGAATATTTGAATCTGATATATTACCAATATGGAATTTGTAATAATCGGTCATGTGGGAGGAAGGAAGGAGTGCAAGGAGGGGGAACAATGAGATTCCCACTAGGTATGCCACCTCATGATGATGGTTAAGGACCTTCGGTCAAGAACCACATGAGGCCACCTCATAATGATGGTTAAGGACCATATGTTGCCAAGGAGGATAAGTCTGCCTTGAGACCTAGGGTTGAGGGTCAAGGGAACCCTATTGCAACTCCCCTACTATCCCCTACTCAAGGACAATGATTACATCTATTTTTCACACTCATACTGTTAGTATATAGAGGCATTGAGAGGGGGGGGGGGGTGGGGGTGAATCAGTGCAAACAGGTAATGAACCAATTCAACCAATAATCTGATTATGCTTTTAAACAACTTCCATACAACCAAACATGCCAGTGTAACTATGCAATAGAAGTAAAATAATTCAAGCATCCACAAAAGCATAACACATAACACCACTATTTTTGTTTCGTGGAAACCCTTGTAAGAGGGAGAAAACCACGGTGGGGATGACACCCACGAATCTCTTCACTGCAGTAAAAAGAGTTGCCTCATTAAGAGCTTACAATACCTTGTTAGGGGCTCACCCGATTAAGAGTGACTAGTACCTTGTTAGAAGTACAATCAGATTTGTTAGGATCGACCTCGCTAGAGGATTTTGAACTCCTCAGAAGTCACCCTGTTAAAGGATTTATACAATGAGATCTATTAAGGTCCACCCTGTTAAGGGATTTAACCCGCTAGCTTATTAGAGTTAGCCTTGAGCAATGAACTCAAATAACTAATCTAGAAATGACACTACTTGCCTGACAGATCCAATACAATTTATGAATCCTGGCGCAACTATCTATCTTTGTTTCTGATTGCAACCACCAATAACATGTTCTTCTTTAAATCACACGACTTAGCTTGCCTTTATACTAATGTTCTTAAGTCGGCTAGGGCTTGAAAAACATTTCTCAAGTCAGCCCAAAACATTTACCGAACACATGAAAATCAGCACCAATCATACCTAACATGTTGACCCAAAACGTAATACAAAAGTTTATTACGAAGCACCGACAAATAATCAACCACCTCGATCATTTGATCATCAGGTATCAATCGGGTAACTCAACCAGTTCACACTAAACACATCACCAAAATACCAACACACTCAAAACATTGAGTTAATAGTTGTGGTCGGAAAACTGAACTTGACTGAACAAAATAATGCTCTAGTAACAATCACACCACCCAATGTACTCTTTTTCTCGATTGCCACTCCAAATACTTTATGTTATTGTCTTCTTGTTAACCGATTAAAACACTTAGCTTATTTAGCTTTACCTATCAATCCAATCGATTGATATCTGTAATCTATTCATCAAATCTAATAGAGTTGCCATCAATGACAAGCTCATAAGCATAAAATACTGCATCTCAACTCCAAAATCTATCATGATGCCAACAATCTCCCCCTTTGGTATTGATGGAAAGACACAGTGAAAATTATTACCTCCTCAAAAATGTTCCACTCACTGATTCGCCAAAAACATACACACATGAATGCATAGAACTCAAACTCGGCTATAACCAAACTACTCCCCCTTTGATCACTAAACTAGATCCTTAACTTTATTTTCATTGCAAGGATCACTCCCCCTCTGACATGAATGACAAGGTACAAAAATGAACTTCAAAAATGAAATCTTCTTACCAATCACAGCCTCTCAAAAACACTTCTAAAATTTGTTTTGGCTGCCTCCAAAGAACTTTCCCATGACTTTTGCAAGTGCTCTGTGGCATGAATCTGTCCATGTAATATAGAAGCTAACTCCTCCATAGATTCAAGTGTACTCATATCTGGCGACCCAAGTATTACCTTTGAATCTCTAACATTTTGTTGCATTACATCAACTGTAGGAATCAAATAAGTCTGAAGCTCTAGTAAAGTAGTGATCCTCTTATATTGTTCTTCTTTTAATGTCTTTAGCTTGTGATTGACAACTTTAGCTTGTGATCCATAAGTGGTAGCTAAATGTGAAATAGGATTATAATTAGCAATTAAAGACTTAAGCTCTTGTTGAGCTTCATTTCTCTTTAGCTCCAAATCTTGTGTAAACAATGAAAAATCAAAAACTTTAGTGAGTAATTTACCAATCTCTTTTAAAGTTTCCTGCAACTTGTTCGTATGAATTGTAAGTTTCTCTTTATCTGATGCAATAGTCTCCATTAACTTATCAGTCCTCTTCTTTTCATAATCCATCTTTGCTCTATTCATGGTAGCTTCCTCCAAACTAGTAACTTGCTCAGTGATAGCATTGACCAAAGTATCCATCTGCTCAATCGGTATAACATTAGAATCATAGTCAACTTCCTGTACAAGGTCTACTAGAATGTCTCTAGCTGACTGAAGTACTTGTTCATGTTTCTTTTTATCTCTAAGTTTGTCCCTTTTAGCTTTCAACTTTAGTATCTCTGACATTTTCATCAATTCACTAGGACTCATTTTGGTAACATCAATAGGTTCTTGAAGGACCTCAACATCCTCATCTCCAAGCTCATCTTCAATTTATTCCTCAGGAATATCCATAGCCTTGCCTTTCTTCTTGTAACTTAAACTTCCACTAAGATCTAATTTCCTTTTTACCGATTGCGCTGCAACATCAACTTCATGAACTTCATCTTTCTTTCCAACATTATTTGTCTGTCCAACTACATCAATTGTAGCAGGTATCACCACCTCTTCAATCTTATCCTTATGTGCATACTCTTTTGTTTGCACATCTTCAACTTCAATAGTAGGAACTTGTGGAGTATCAAAAGGTATATCACTGATAATTCCTTCAATCACTTGTTCAACAATGACAAATTCATCTACTGTTACCTCTTCAATGGTAGCCTCTTGTTTTTGTTGCTCCTCTTGAGTATCATCCACTAGTTCATCTTCTTCCTCCAATTTCTTCTTTATGACATCAAGAGTCTCATCATGAACTACCTGTAATTCACCTATGAGTATTCTGTGTACTCTACTTGTTTTGAAAATTGGTCTCATAGCCTCAATTTTAAGCTTCACTTCTTCCATAGACAATTCAGGGTTAAGTTGAATCATTGCACATTCCATCATTTCTCTATCTAGTTTCAAAGCATATCTCCCCCTAGCATTAATCTTCTTGTAAAGTGATTCAGGTATCATTTTATATAGTTCACTAGGTCCTCTACAAAACTTGTGTAAACTATATATAATAGCATCTTCTATTTTTTTCTTACCTTCATCATCACATCTTTCATAGCATCAGTTGCAATCAACCACACTTCCATATTCCCTTATTTTCTCAGCTATGCTATCAACAATAGAAGTTCTCCTAGTCTTGGGTTTCACTGATTTCTCAGTTGTCATGTGAACAATCTTTGATCTTTTTCCACTGGCCCTCAATTCGGCTTGCTCTTTGTCAGATTTTGTTTGAGCTTCTACTTCCTCAGTTCTATCCTTCTTATTGCTCTTACCTTTTGACTCTTTGTAGCCATGTGTCATTTCCTTCTTTCTCTTATAAGTTTTTTGTTCAATCACAGGTGTCTTCTCTTTTTCCTTTTCCTTAACCTTAAGCATTGCAGGTTCAAGCTTTGATGTGATTTTTCTTTTCAAATGCGTTCTAGCAGCAGGGGAAGGAGCCTCCTTTTGCACTGTGGAACTCCTAGTCGCTCTTCTTGATGCTTTACCAGTTGTAGAGGATACAACCTCTATCTCTTCTACTTCTTCAACAACAGTAGAGGTCCCTGCCTCCTCAATTACAAACTTCTTCCCGATCTTATCCATCATTTCTTTTGTAATACCACTCTTCTTGGCTAAATCATCAACTTGTTTCCTCAATCTATTCTCTGTCACTGGTGCCATTAACTGTGAATGAATTTTCAGATAGGTTTCTTCGTAAGTACCAAACCTAGGAGTACTGGCATCGATCAACTTAGATAGTAACTCATTAGCATGAAGTGATACAATATCACCATCTACCTCATAACCCATCGGTAGAGCCCAAGTTCTTGGTTGTATTGCCTGCATCATATGTGTATCGGTATTTACAATAAAACATATATCTTCTTTGTACATCTCCACTATACCAGTTGAAATCCTCTCCCTCTCATGCATTCTTTTCTGGAGATCTTTGAAATAACCCTACATTGCACTAATAAAGTTATTTCCTATCATTCTTATGCATTCCTTAATCTGCACTACTACTGGTTTATCAGTTGACTATTGAACATTACTGATACCAAGGAAATGATTTTGCAAGTAGAAGAATATGTATACGAGCAACGAATCATACTTGAAAGTTTGTTTCTTGTCCTTAATTCTCTCCATGTTTACAAAGAACTGACTTCTCATGACCTCACATAGGTCGTATTGTGCTTTCTCCTTCACCATTTGATATGCAACATGAATACCTCCACCGAGCACACTGTTCAATTAGCTCGATTGATATACTTTATAACCAATCACCATAGATGCAAACTTGACCTCGATATCTACAAGCACGTTGATCTTGTTTAGACTTTGTTAGGCGAGTGACCTCATCAACAAGAATCGTTCTTAGAATAGGTACATCACCGGTCCCGCACAACCTTGTTACTGCATCAATAATCTCCTTAGTAATCTTATGCGGCCTATCCAACCATAGGAACTGATCATGAACACGACTTAGCACATATCTGATCCACTCGGGTTCGAAATCATCAGGTATGTCGACTATATAAGTAAAACCCTTGCCTGCCAAATGCATGTGTTCATCCTTCAATCCAGAGTCATTACTCATTTCGGTATATGCATTGAAGATGACATTTGAACCAAGATCCTCAATCTTACAATGGACATACGATTTTTTTTAATCTTCAATCAATAACATACCATGGGGTATCGAAGACAAAGCTCCTGCGAGATCATTCTCTATCGCCTTCCTTCAAAGGATGTAACTTAAATACAGGCCCTGGTTCCTCTGTAATCTCACCAATATAGGAGTATCCATAATGCCAACAATAATTTGCTTTACAAAACAAAGTATAGAACCTTCACAATATAGAGAAATACCATTTTTGTTCGTCGATAAGGGTTCTTCAAACTTCGCTTCAATTCTAGCACAAGATCACAACTATCAATCCACAATCACTTCAAATCGCCTTAGTGTTGCTCACAAGTGCATTGCTTAGGTCATAGAATGCATTGTGATAAATGAACTCCTCTTTTGCCCTTTTAACATTTCATTTCCAAGTAATAAATGCAACGGTCAAATAGTACTTTTAGCCGGTTGCAACGGTTAGAACATAAAAAGTTTACTATGCCATAAAAATCACTATGCGGTTGCATAGAATCACATGTAATACAAGATTCTTCATCAGATTCTTTCATAACATCAATAGGCATCTAAATATGTTGATAAATCTTAACATGCACACAACTTTGGTGATAGGATATAGATCTTACTTCACTTTCTCCCCCTAAGCCAATAGTCACTTAGTTTGATGATGAACCATCCACACCCAATGGTGATGTGGATCCTTCCAATGCCTTACTCTCTTCCTTAGCATCTTCTCTCTTCTTCCAGATCTTGTTCATCTCTTTCTTGGTCTCTTCCACATTAACAATTATTTTTCCCTTTTGATCCTCTGACCTCTGACCGGTTTACAGGTTGGTTTCTCATTCCACAATTCCTTGCTAGATGACCAATCTTGTGACAATAAAAACATGCCATATCGGTTGTCCTCCATGGTCCGGCATTGCCTCTTTTTGTTCTCATTCTACAATTCACAACCATGTGTCCATAGTTCCCACAAATTGAGCATGTGACATTGAATTGCCTCTCCCTTTGGTAAGGACCTTCCCGGTTCACAGGTGACCTTGGATTATTCACTCTTGACCTACATTCATTAGCTTTGTGGCCATAGTTGTTGCATGTATAACAATATCCATCAAAGCTACTATTACTAGATCTACTGCTAGGCCTAGATCTACAATCATATGCAGTATGTCCATACTTATTGCAATTATAGCAATACCCATCAAAAGTGTTAGGCCTATTAACGACCGACCTGCTTTCACAAACATTAGCAGTATGACCAACCTTGCCACAGTTGTAACAAGCAGGTTTGTAGGGTTTCTTACCAGAATTATTTGGATTCACCTTCGGATCTTGATAGGGCTTCTTCGATCCAGATGATTCATCGACTTCAAAATTAACTTGATCGGTATATCCAAGACCGGTTGGTTCCTTGGTTCTTCTTTGACTCCTCAACTGTTCATCAAGCTTTTCAGAACTTTCATTATACTTCTTCAATTTCTCATTGGCTTCTTTCTCAATTTTCAATTCATTCCTCAATTCTCATTCTCTTCCCTCAGTCTTTCATTTTCACTCAGGATCTGTTGGTTTTCTTCACTTGTATCATGAAGTCTTTCATGCATAATGGCATTCTCTTGTACAGTCTTGAACAACTCTTCCTCTTTTTCTTTTAGGGCATCCTCAGTAACCCTTTTGGCTTCTTCTACAACTTTCTTTGCATCCTATGCAGTTCTTCTTGCTTCCATCTCTTCACATATTCTAATTGTTTGACCTTCAAGTTCTTTCCTTAGGTTTTCTTTGTCTTTGGTCAGCTTCTCATTTGCCTTCATTAGATCTGCAGTAGCTTCCTCAGATTCTTTAGATCCATGTTCTGACAGGTGTTCGATGTAGTCTTGGCTTTCATTCAGTTACTCACAAAGTTCTTGCCTCGTAGCAATGGACATCTTCAGTTGATCTTTCAATTCATTGATTACCTTCTTTGCTTCCTGAAGTTGCCTTTTGTACTTATAACTCTCCATGCCTTCCTTAGGGATCTCACCCAAGTTGTTAAGCTTCTTCAAGGGAACTTGGCTCTGATACTTATTGTTAGTATATAGAGGCACTGAGAGGGGGGAGGGGGGGGGCGGGGAATCAGTGCAAACAGGTAATGAACCAATTCAAACAATAATTTGATTATGCTTTTAAAATACTTCCATACACCCAAACATGTAAGTGTAACTATGCAATAGAAGTAAAATAATTCAAGCATCCACAAAAGCATAACACATAACACCACAATTTTTTTTCGTGGAAACCCTTGTAAGAGGGAGAAAACCACTGTGGGCATGACACCCACGAATCTCTTCACTGGAGTAAAAAGAGTTGCCCTGTTAGGAGCTTACAATACCCTGTTATGGGCTCACTCAATTAAGAGTGACTAGTAGCTTGTTAGAAGTACAATCATATCTGTTAGGATCTACCTCACTAGAGGATTTTGAACTCTTTCGAAGTCACCTTGTTAAAGGATTTATATAATGAGACTTGTTAAAGTCCACCCTGTTAAGGGATTTAACCTGCTAACCTATTAGAGTTAGCCTTGAGCAATGAACTCAAATAACTGATCTAGAAATGACACTGCTTGCCTGAAAGATCCAATACAATTTTTGAATCCTAGCGCAACTATCTATCTTTGTTTCTAATCGCAACCACCAATAACACGTTCTTCTTTAAATCACATGATTTAGCTTGCCTTTATATTGTTGTTCTTAAGTCGGCTAGGGCTTGAAAAACATTTCACAAGTTGGCCCGAAACATTTACCAAACACATGAAAATCAGCGCCAATCATACCTAACATGTCGACCCAAAACGTAATACAATTTTATTACCAAGCACCGACAAATAATCAACCGCCTCAATCATTTGATCATTAGGTATCAGTCGGTAACTCAATCGGTTCACACTAAACACATCACCAAAATACCAACACACTCAAAACATTGAGTTAACAGTTGTGGTCGGAAAATTGAACTTGACTAAACAAAATAATGCTCCAGTAACAATCGCACCACCCAATGTGCTCTCTATCTTGATCACCACTCAAAATACTTTTTGTTACTGTCTTCCTATTAACCAATTAAATCACTTAGCTTATTTAGCTTTACTGATCCATCCAATCGATTGGTATCTGTAATCTATTCATCAAATCTGATAGAGTTGCCATCAATGACAAGCTCATAAGCATAAAATACTGCATCTCAACTCCAAAATCCACCATAATGCCAACAATACCATATTCATATCAGACTCATCCATTCGAACAAGAACTTTAGAATTCATATTTGATGTGAATTTGTTCAGCATAATAAGTGTGCCATCATTATTAATCGTATTCTAACTTCTATTAATATACATAAGTGTGCAATAATCAAGATTGTTTATTAATCATTGCAAGTTATAGTGGTTTCTTTAAATAAGCTGAAGGTTTCATAGTTGATATCTCAATTTGATTAATCACATTTAAGGAAAACTCTTAAGTAACCCTACAAGGGACATCACACATTCCCTTGGATGACCGCTTCAATCCTCATCTCCTCTACTAATGTCTAAGTTGGTTTACGTCATTGAATTTCTTCTCTTTCCATCCATTTGTTTCCTTGAATTTTCATGGTGCTCATTGGTTGTTTATGTGATGTTTGTATAGGTAGTAAGGTTTGGTGGCAAGGATTTGATCTTGTTTTAGTTTATTTTATAAGTTTATTTAGGTGTTGTTTCAAGTGGCATGGGTTTTGAGTAGATTGGAATGATTTTAAGGACTTTCCTTCACCTAGATTTGCAAGGTTTCAAACCCACAACCTTTGGGTGTGGGTTCCTTTTGAGCTTCCGTACCCATAATGCATTTCATGCATCTCTCCAAGCATCGATATTGGAGGAAACCATGGACCTCATCTTGATTTCCCATGTCTAGAATCTTTTCTAGCCCCTATCACCCAGTTCCCACATATTTTAAAACTATAAGTCATGTTGAGGACCATAGCTGCGAGTTTGCACTATGAATCTGTAACTTGGCTCTAAGTTCATGTTTCTACCTGTGACCCACAAATCGCTTGTCATCATAATAATCTTCCCACTTAAGTTTCCTACCACATGTCAAGGCCTAATTGTCAGGAATAGGTGTTGTACACCTTGCATAATATTGGAAATTTAATATGTAAATTAAATAATATTTAGTAAGTGCATCTAGGAGATGTCTTTAGCCACATTATATATTTATTTGGGACCACTTGTTAAGTTTTATTTAGCATTGGATTAGTTATTTTATGTGTGGGAGACATAGAAGAATTAGTTTAAAAATGTATTTAATATTGTGAGAAATTACCATCAAATGTTAAATGATCAATGGTTTTTTGTTTCCATGGCTTTTGTGCACATGGTTTTATCTTACCACTTGGTTGTATTTTGTGAGGTTGAGTCTATATAAGTAAGTGCATGCTTAGTTGTTAAGGGTGATTGGATTGTCACTGTATTGAGTCTTCTTCTAAGGAGTGCATATGTGAAGCATGGAATGAGATGTGTGGATTCATGTTTGGACACATGGAGATGCGTTGGAGAGGCTTGATATTTCTAAAGTGTTCATGGTAACTCTCTACGTATTTTAATATTTTATTGCTGAATTATACATGGAGTATAGATGTTTTTGGAGATTCGATTTTTCCCTCTTGAGGGTTTTCTAGGGTATATCTTGTGATATATTTTTTATCTTGTGGAATTGATATATGCATTATGGTTATTCTATATGCTTGTATCCATGATTTTCTCTCATGGGGTTATGTAGGAAATGGATTAAATGTACTGGATATTATGCATAATTTCCTAACAAGTGTTATCAAAGACTAATTCATGGTTGTGGGAGGTGTGAGCTCCCACGTTTTGTCAAATTCCATAAGATAAAGTTTTTAAACCAATTTTTTTTTGCTCAAGTTTGTTTCCACCAATAAAGTGCAACTAGGGCACCATCAGTGAATCACAGTTGTCGATGGGCTGCTTGAGGGCCACTAGTCAACCACCATCTAGCCTAATTGGACGAGATTTTTTCAAATTGGCGTGACTTTTTCCCATGGTGTCAATTTTCAACTTCCAATTGTCGACCAAAAAACTATCTTTGAGCACTAAGCAATGTTATAGGTTTGGTTGTCATTTTTTTTTCTTTTTATTAATTTTTGGGGCCATGAAGTTAGACATTTCTCCGGTACACCATGGTGATCATAACTTTTGTATACTAAATTGGATTTTCTATTCAAATAGATGTTGGAGAGAATTTATTGTATGCTACACAATGGAGTGGTAAATTTTTCGCTTGTGGTGTAGAGAGAGGTTTGTACTTGTTTGATCATTTATGGATGATAAAGATTCAAAGTATGATTGTGTGAAAATATGAAGGTGTCAAGAGGCAAAAGATTGAGAGAGCATGTTTTTATGAGATTTATGTGATGGTATAATTGATTACAAAATTTGGTGCTTCTTGATACGAGTTTACAACTGTTTGCATATGTAGTACAAATAAAGTAATATTGTATTAGTTCTAGTTATGTCTTGTCGGGAGGGTAGTTAGGAGCAAGGAGGTGCGTCCGTTGGTTTTCCCAACCAACTGACTATCATATAAGCACTTTGGTCTTTGATGTAAAACTGTTGGTTTTTGGGTATCAATAAAGAAAATAGCAATTCCTCGCCATCTGGTATTCTGGTATCTTGGTATTATGGTATGGTATTATGTTTCTTGGATATTGATGATTAATGTACTATTGGTATCATAAGTTTTGTTTTATATTCTCTGTCTGTATAACTATTCTACATTTTGGCGTTGTTACTTAAGTTCGGACCCAGAGGTCATAGAGAAGAGGGAATACCAAAGGAAGATCAAGTGGCACAAGGTCTGGTGGTAGCTTGGGAAGTAAGTACGTGTGAAGGGAAGCTAGAGAGAGTGGTTCCAAGCACGGTACAGACAACTTCGGTACCACCAGCAGTGTAGGATCTACTTGGGGGAATTCCTCCACTCTGACAACTCGTCTGTTAATTCATGCCCCTGCTTCCAAATAAGTATCCCAAGCGCCGATTAGAAGAAGCCGAAGGGGAAGCCGCTCGACGGATCCTAGGTTTACACCAGGAGGAGAGGCGTCATTACTTAAGAGGCTTGGTGAATCAACCCCCAAGTACAAGCCAGACTGAGGAGAGGCTTATTGAAAGCACAATAGAAGGTATAGCCAAATTAGCCATTTTAGAAACTTCAGGAAGAAAGGAAGAATCTTGAAACTCCTGCACGCCGAGAACAGCCACGAAGCGGGACAAAAGAATCACAAGGGGAAGTAGAGAGTACTAGTTTTGCAGGAGGGAGCATCTCGGCAGGAGGGAACATCCGGCACTGGCAGGAGGGAGCGTCTCGGCAGGAGGGAGCATCCCGGCAGGAGGAAAGAGAATGGCAGTAGTTAAGCAAAAACTTCCTAGATTCTCTGTAGATGGTTTGGAGGACCCTGCCCAACACTATAAAACGTGCATCACTATATGGTAGGCCAATGGAGAAAATGATGCAAATCAATGGTTACAAGCCTTTCTAGCCACCCTGAGAGGGATCGCTATTTATACAGACCTGGAGACCGGTCAAAGAGCCACCTGGAAGGACCTCCATACTGCCTTCGAGGAGGAATTCAGATTCCTACGTGATGATGACGAGATAGTCACAGAAATTTATAATACCAGGCAAGGAAAAAATGAGTCAATTAGAGGTTATACAAGGAAACTCAGAGAATTGATTGGGAAGTTGGATAACAAACCTGCTGACGGATTAAAAAAAAGATGGTTCATTGAAGGATTAACCCCATCCTTAAAACGGAAAATGAAAATATTGCCACCAACATCCTTTAAAGAAGCATGCACCCGAGCAATGGACATAGAAAGTGAGAATAAAACTTCCAAGGCTAAGCGACATGGAAGCGAAAGTGAAAGTTCAGAAGAAAGTGGGGATGAGTCCAAGACCATCCAAGCCCTGAGAAAAGATATGATGCGGCTAATGAAGGAAGTGACGGGAAGTAAGGAAGACAAGAAAGAGGGTAGGGAACTCTGGTGCACAGATTGTGAGGAGGAACATACAAAAGGGACTTGCACACGCAAAGCCTTCTGTGACATATGCCAAGTGTTAGGACACGCAATCAAAGATTGCCCTTACAACTTGAAGGCACGGAATGCTCAAGTATTTTTCACACAAGGAGAGCAATCCACACCACCTGTCACTCCACGTAACACTAATACAGAAGCATCACCAGGAGGGTACCGAAACAATCAACGAGGAAGCAATAATAGCAGTAATAACAACACTCCTCAGAGAGCAATCCAGTACGATTCTAAAGGAAGATCCACGATCCAATATAGGCGTTGTAACCAATGGGGACACTTCACACAAGATTGCCAGAATGGGGGAGGACAGAATGATGGAATGTTGTGTAAATGGTGTGGACCGGGTAACCATGGGGATGCCAATTGCCCTAAATAGAAGGGGGTCAACAGGCTTGACATTGTAGATCCTTAGAGGGAAGTATTGGCCATCACAAGAATGTAGGCGAGGAAACTTGAATACCCTGACATGGCTACAGAAAGAGAAAGATTTCAAGAAGCCACGAAAGACATTAGGGATAGCACAGAAGAAGAAAGAGGACGTACGACTAAAATCCCAACCAAGGGGCTAGTACCCAACATCATGAAACAAATACTGGAAACTACCACCCCTGTAAAAATTATGGATCTGTTGGAAACGGTACCTCAGCTTCGGGTAGCAATATCACAAGGAATAAGGAATCAAGAGGAAAATCTCAGGAGGGAGGAGAAAACAGAGAAACCAGTGGAGAAAATGAACACCCTATTCACTATTGGGACAAGAAGGACACCCGCAGTAGTGGAAATGGAGATAATGGGATGTAAACTATCTAACACTATTGTGGATGGAGGGTTTGGTGTGAACGTCTTACCAGAGGAGACTTGGAAGGCTCTAGGGAAACCCACACTCTGGCCACCCACATTCCAATTAGTCGGAGCAGACCAACATGGAATCAAGCCGATGGGAACCTTGGTGGGACAAAAGGTAATATGGTACACGAGTTCCTTCTCGACTTTGTGGTGATTACCCTGGAAAAGAAGGGGTACGATGCCTTGCTCGACAGGGGCTAGTTGATCGCAGCAAAGGCCACCCACAATTGGAAAAGAAACACCCTATCCATAGAGGTAGATGGGAGAAAATATATAATAGATTTAAGAAATCAATGTGTGAGTCAGGATCTGGCATCTAACTCAGAGGAAGAGGACTGGGAAGGAGCAGAACTAGATGAAGGAGTACTCCAGTTGGGAGAATACTCTAAAGACGAAACTAGCTCCCTCAATGGGCTATTTCACTGGCAGATGGGAGACTATGAGGTATTCCAGCCAAAGTGCAATATGTTGCAAATTCAAGAAGCAGAAGAAATAAAAGAAAAAGCTGAAGAGTATGTTAAGTGGGGGATAATAAGACCAAACCCTAACAGCCACGAAGTTTATAAAAGGCTCCAATATGGCAGCATAACCCATACCACACTGTACGAAGAAGAGAAGGACATTGAGGCAGAACAAAGCAGGAGGACTCGTGTTCAGATTCAGCAAACCCAACACAAGGAAGTCATCCGTACGTCGTACGGACGGGAGAGGGGAAGATACAAAGGCCACGAAGCTGTACAAAAGGAGACCAAGGAGCCGTACGAAACAACTATCCATCGTACGGACAAGGTTGAGAGGTGGAAGGAGTCGTACGAAGTAGCTGCCCACCATACGGACGAGGCTGAAAGGAGGAAGGAGCCGTACGAGGAGATTGAACGTTGTATGTTGTACGGACGAGCTAAAGACGGGTAGGCAGGCCACGAGCAAGGGCCGTACAAGCAGGACCATACGGAAGGGAATCAGATGTACAAACAGGTTTGTACTGACAGGAATCACTAGTGCAAGCAAGGTCGTACGGATGTGAAGCACCAGTACGGGCAAAGCTATACGAACAGGGATCAATCATATCGTACAAAGGTAGTAGGCCATACGAACAGGAAGCAATCATATCGTACGAAGGTAGGTCGTATGAGGATATCCGTACACAGACCGTACGGAAGAAGGAAACCGTCGGCAAGAGGACCGTACATCCAAGGTAGAATCCAGGAAAGAAGGAACAACACGCAAAACCGTTGGGGTGAAAGAAATTTTAAAGGCACGCAATGGTTGATCAAAAACCATAAGATGGTAAAGATAAGTGTGGGAAACCCAAGCAAAGGGAAGATCATTGACTCCAAACAGAAAAATCAGGTCTTACAGGCGAGGAAAGGGAAGAAGATGACAAGCTAGAAGAGCAAAGGGAATGTTCCTGAGAAGACTACGGTTGCCAATATCAACTTTGAAAGCATAGTAGGAAGTGAATGTCGTGCGTGGTGGGAGAATGCAGAGGAGAAGCACATCCTTAAAGAAGCACTACGCAAGGCAGAGGTAGACAAAATCATTTTCATGCCCATTTTTTATCTAAAAGAATTTGAATCTATATTGCGGGCTATGGTGGATGGCTATGACAGGCAGGGCCACAAATCTGTTATTCAGTACTCCCATCAAGCTGTAACTATTGTTGAAATATAGTTTCAATCAGATTTAATGTCCGATGGAGTCAATTAAATATAATTACATCAGTTATGTAATGCTCTACATTAGTATTACAGTCAGATTATAATCTGGACTGTAATGTTAATGCAGATCACTCTAAATAGTTAATTATGTTTATTGTTATTGAAACTCCTATGCAGATTGATCTTGTCTAGAGATGATTAGTTAAGAGATGTTAAGTAAACTAATTATATTAGTTAGTAATTAATGGACATCATGAAGAGTCATGATCCTCCAAGTTGCTGACCCTTTGTATAATATATATGCTTGATTGGAATGAGGAATCAATCAATCACAAAGGCAATTGCATTCCTTAGTCCATGAACAAGAGCAGATCATTCACTTACCTATTCATCCTATATTTCCTTAACATGGTATTAGAGCCAAGTTAGGAGAAGTGAATAAGATAGCAAGCAAATAGACATCAATGATCTAGGAACCAGTGATCTGCAATATAAAAGGATCATCAACACCTGAGCATCTACAATCTCTGCAACTGTATCAAGGATAAATCAGGCAGAGACCCATTAAATTTGCAGACATTTAATCGACAGCAGAAGCTCATTAATCTGCAGACATCTAAATTGACGATACAGACTCAGATTATTCCAGTTATCAGAAATTATCGGCAGAGACACATAAAACTATTGCATCTTCAATAATAAGAAATCAGGAAGTTTAATACTTGAAGGTTATAAAAAATGGCCCACACACTCAAGATGGAAGACAGACTTGAAGGTGCCTCTAACTTTGTCTCTTGGAAGATTCGAATCAATACATTGATGCAAGAACTAGAACTAGAATCCTACATAGAGGAAGAACCTAAAATACCTGAAGATGAGACAGAAAAAGCAATCTGGAAAAGACGAAACAATAAAGCCAAGAAGCTAATCATTGACTCAGTTAAAGACTCAATATTACCAAGCATATCGAGGTAACATCTGCTTACGAGGTTTATAAAACCATTCAAAATACATTGGAGATAAATACTGCAAGCAGGATATTAACTCTAAAACAACAAATGATGAATATCAAAATGAATAAGGGAGAAACAATAACATCTTACTTTCTAAGAATCACTGAAATAAGGGATCAACTATTCTCCATCAGTAATACAGTTGATGATGTTGATCTTTCCCTAATTGCTCTAAGGGGATTACCTTTATCATGGGAGTCATTTATTCAATGTATCAATGGAAGGCCTCCTTTGCCTAAATTCGACCAACTCAAAAATGATTGCTTACAAGAGGGAACTCGGTTGATATCCAAAGGGATTGGACCAAATAAGGGAAGTGAGATTCAAGCACCACAAACAAATACTTTCAACAAGAAGAAGTTCCTCAAGAGGAAAGGAAACATAAATTTTTCTAATAATGCCAACTTCTCAAATAAATCTTATAAGAAAGACAAATCGAAGGTTCAGTGTTACAGATGCGACAAATATGGGCACACTCATAGAGAATGTCCTACCAGAAATAAAGGACAGCAAATATAGCTAAAACCAAAGAAGATAATTCACTATTCTTTCTAGCATTATCAAGTGAACTTAATACAAATAAGAACACCTGGATAATTGACAGTGGAGCTTCTAGACACATAACTGGATTCAGGAATCAGTTTGAAGATCTTAAAGGACATTCTTCTGAAGAAGTCACCATTGGTGATAACTCCACCTACCCCGTGAAAGGAATTGGGGCCTGTTCAATCAAACTAGGAAGCGGGGTAAGATTACATCTAAAAGATGTTTTGTTTGTACCAGGAATTAAAGGGAACCTAATATCCATTTCAGGGCTAGCTGATCAAGGATATAGAGTCACATTTAATGAAGATAAAGTTCTTCTTTGGCCTAAAAATTCAAATATAAAAAATGTTGTAACAATAGGATCTAGAGATGGTAGCTTATATAAACTACTCTACAATCAAAAAGTTGCCTTAAACCATGAAATTTCTCATAACAATGAATTATGGCATAAGAGGTTAGGTCATCTAGGTTATAGTGCTCTACCTATCATAAAGAAAATAACCTCAGGAATACCTAATATAGAATCAAAATACTCTGGCATTTGTAAAGGTTGTGCACTAGGAAAAAATATTAAAAGTTCATTCCCTTCTAGTGAACACAAGTCTAAAAACATTTTAGAACTTATTCATTCTGATCTACGTGGGCCCATGTCAACACCCTCCCTAACGAGATCTCTATACTACATAATATTCATTGATGATTTCTCTCGGGAAACTTGGATATACTTTTTAAGCTAAAAGAATCAATTGAAGTACTTTCTAAGTTCAAAGAATTCAAAGCTTTAGTAGAAAATCAAAGAGGGAAGAAAATCAAAATACTAAGATCAGATAATGGGGGTGAATACACAGCTGAAATCTTTAAAGAATTATGCAATTCTGATGGGATTAAGAGAGAGTATACTGTGTCATATAATCCTCAACATAATGGAGTAGCAGAAAGAAAGAACAAAACGATAATAGAAGCAACTAAAGCCATGATGCATGACCAAAACATCCATGTCTCATTTTAGGCAAAAGCTTCAAATACTGCAGTATATATACAAAACAGATGTCCACACTCTAGTCTAAAAGATATAACTCTTGAAGAAGCTTTCACTGGAAACAAACCAGACTTAAGTCATCTCAGAATATTTGGATGCCTAGTTCATATTCATGTTACAAAAGAAAAGAGGACCAAACTAGAACCATCTGAAAAAGAGGTATTCTAGTGGGCTATAGTGAAAACTGCAAAGGATATCGCATATACATTCCAGGACAAAGGTCAGTTGAAATAAGCAGAGATGTAAAATTTGATGAAGGCATTACATACAGAAATTCTGAAGATAATCAAAACTTAGAATCAGAAGAAGAACCCTCTACTGAAATTGAGAGGGAGAATACCTTAGAAGAACTTGAACCTCCAAATCTAAATGATGAAGATGTCTATAACAAGAAAAGACCACTATGGGCAAGGAAAATGTTGGAAGAAAACAATGTGGAACTAGATGAAATGTTCAAAGAAAATAAAAGAACTAGAACACAAAAATGTTATGCAGCATTGTTAACAGAGCTTACAAATCAAGAACCAACTGATGCTAAGGAAGCCTTAGCAAGTCAAGCCTAGAAAGATGCCATGATTGAAGAGTATCAATCCATAATAAAAAATGATGTTTGGGATGTAGTACCTAGACCTAAAGGCAAATCACTTGTTTCTTCTAAATGGTTGTTCAAAATCAAATATGCACCTGATGGCAGCATTGAAAAACATAAAGCTCGGTTTGTTGCAAGGGATTCTCCCAGAAAGTTGGAATTGACTACGAAGAAACATTTGCACCAGTAGCCAAATATACTTCAGTAAGAACCATCATTGCAATTGCAGCTTCTAAAGGATGGAAAATACATCAGATGGATGTCAAGACAGCCTTCCTGAATGGTTCAATAGAAGAAGTATATATAGAACAACCAGAGGCGTTCACTACACATGATAGATCACATTATGTCTGCAAACTTAAAAGGGCTCTCTATGGACTAAAACAAGCCCCTAGAGCTTGGTATGCAAGAATAGACAGCTATTTAACTAAACTAGGATACTCCAAGAATGAGGCAGATCCTAACATTTATTTCAAAATTTCTAAAGGTGATATGATCATATTGGTTCTTTATGTTGATGATCTTTTGATAATAGGTGAAGATCATCTGACTGCTAAATGCAAACAAGACCTTGCTGTTGAATTTGATATGAAGGACTTGGGTCTTCTACACTACTTTCTAGGGTTGGAAGTAAGTCAAAAGGAAAACTACATCTTTCTAAATCAAGAAAAGTACACCACTGATATCTTAACTAGATTTGGAATGATGGATTGTAAACCTTTAGCAACTCCTATGGAAACAAACTTAATCAAACTTAAAATGGAAGCGGAAGGTTCAGAACTTGCAGATCCTACAATATACAGACAGATAGTTGGCTCTCTCATGCATCTTGTTAACACTCGTCCTAATATTTGTTATGCAACTAATTTATTAAGTCACTTTATGTGTGAACCTAAAAGGATACATTTAATGGCTTCAAAACATATCTTAAGATATTTACGAGGAACTATTGGACTTGGACTAAAATATGAAAATGTTGAGATTCGGCTACACGGATATACAGGCTCCGATTGGGCCGGAAGTCCTACTGATTGTAAAAGTACTACTGGATGTTGTTTCAGTCTTGGGTCAGCCATGGTTTCTTGGTTCAGCAGGAAACAATCAGTAGTTGCTCAAAGCTCAACTGAAGCAGAATACATGGCAGCCGCCATGGGAGCACGAGAAGCAGTATGGTTACGGAAATTACGGTTTGGCTTATTTGGAGAACCCTTGAAATCCACTATTATCCATTGTGATAATCAAAGTTGTATCAAATTATCAGTGAATCCTGTAACCGATCTAAACACATTGAGATTCCATATCATTATATAAGAGATATGGTAGATTGGAACATCATTAAGTTGATGTATATTAGCACTGAAGAACAGAATGCTGACATATTTACCAAGCCCTTTGCAAGAGTGAAGATAGAATACTTCAGGAGCAAACTTGGTATGATTAAATATAAATGAGAAAATTAGAACTAAGTTCTAATATTAATTGTAATTTATTTATAAATAAATAAAATATTGCAATATTTAAATCGATGTTTTGAGAAGGTGATGATCTTCTATGTGTTAAGGTTACTATTTCAAGGTGACGATCTTGTTAATAGTTAACCAAGTGTTAAGAATGGCTTTATCAAAGTTAATGATCCGGATTGCGCTGGATATCTTGAACACTATTATTACTTGTGTAATAACCATATCATGGCTAGACAACATTAAGTTGTTGGTTTCAAATTGTCATGATGTATTCCGGACTGTATTATGTTCATGGCTAGACAACATTAAGTTGTCGGTTTCAAATTGTCATGATGTGTTCTGGACTGTATTAAATATTATGCTCATGGCTAGACAACATTGAGTTGTTGGTTTTAAATTTTCATGACTGAGAGTTTGACTTAAATCTTCTTTTACTAAGAGGGAGTGTTGAAATATAGTTTCAATCAGATTTAATGTCCGATGGAGTCACAATTAAATATAATTACATCAGTTATGTAATGCTCTACATTAGCATTACAGTCAGCTTATAATCTGGACTGTAATGTTAATGCAGATCACTCTAAATAGTTAATTATGTTTATTGTTATTGAAACTCCATTTATGTAGATTGATCTTGTCTAGAGATGATTAGTTAAGAGATGTCAAGTAAACTAATTATATTAGTTAGTAATTAATGGACATCATGAAGAGTCATGATCCTCCAAGTTGCTGACCCTTTGTATAATATATATGCTTGATTGGAATGAGGAATCAATCAATCACAAAGGCAATTGTATTCCTCAGTCCATGAACAATAGCAGATCATTCACTTACCTATTCATCCTATACTTCCTTAACAACTATTTCCTACTCTGCCAAGGAAATAAACAAAGGTATTTGGAATACCCGACCGGGGACAGGAAATCACGAAAACTCCAAAAACCCCAATGGCCATGGAGGAGAAGAAGTGGCTGGAGCTAGTATGTAAAAAGAATCTCACCAAGCAGGTATGGAATGACATTCTCAGCAAAAAGAACAGCAGGGGCCTAAAGAAGATTTTCATAGCTAACGCAGAATGGAGATGCATTGTGGACCTAGTAAAAAGCAAACTTACTACTGTAGGAAGACCTACTTGGAACTTCAACAGGAAAGGGATCTGACTAGTGGCATGAAGAAGGAATGGGCAGAAGAAAAGGCTGCATGGCAGAAGGAACGAGCTAACCTGGAAGAGAAAGTAGCACTAGCAGAGGCAAAGAAGATGGATGCTTTACGGATTCTCCAAGGAGTTCGGGCCAAACAGAAGATGGCGGAACGAGACCTTTCACGCATTCGGGAACAAACTTCAAATCCAGGGATTTCTTCACAACCCAACTCTGAAGTCTATTTTTTTGTTTAGCACTGTCGTCTGGAAGACGACTATTTTTTTTTTGGGGGGGGGATAAATGTAGTACAATAAAGTAATATTGTATTAGTTCTAGTTATGTCTTGTCGGGAGGGTAGTTAGGAGCGAGGAGGTGCGTCTGTTGGTTTTCCCAACCAACCGACTATCATATAAGCACTTTGGTCTTTGATGTAAAATTGTTGGTTTTTGGGTATGAATAAAGAAAATAGCATTTCCTTGTCATCTGGTATTCTGGTATCTTGGTATTATGGTATGGTATTATGTTTCTTGGATATTGATGATTAATGTACTGTTGGTATCATAAGTTCTGTTTTATATTCTCTGTCTGTATAACTATTCTACAACATAGTTTAGACTTTAATGGTGAGAAATACATATATTTTCTTCTAGTTTGAGGACATGGATTGACATGTGTGAAAAATTAGTCCCTTCTTGATGAGAGTTGAGTGTAGATACATCAATGGTGATTATTTTGGTGTCATGGATATGTGGGTACATTTAAGCAATGGTATGACTTGATTAGGTTTGTTGTTGTTTGGTGGTGGTGTTGCTTAGTATGAAGAGGTTGTTCTTGTCTCATAAATTCCTTTTTGGTTCTTTAACTATGGTTATTGTTTGTAAATCTATTTAGAGAATCATGTATGTTGTAGATTTGTTGTTTTATTCTTGAAGCCTATAAGATTATTCTCTTTGATATCTTAGTTTGCAAGTTACTAATGGGGTGACGAGTTCACACTGTTTCAATATTTGGGATCTACAAGTTATGTAGTTGTGTGGGTGAATCACCCATTTGGTTGCAGCGGGATGACTTGGTGTGGACTATCTATATCCATGAGGTTAAGTCAATGTTGATGCAAAAAAATTTAGTTGGCCTTATCTGTGACCATTTGTGCATTTATGTGTTGCATTGGGATGAGAGGAAAAATGATTATAGTGCCTGGATATTCAATGTTTGGGACTTTTAGTATGTTTTTATCAAAATGTCTTGATATCTTGGTTATACAGTTTAGTGGAAGATTTTGACAATGACAAGTTGATAAATTAGGATCGTTTCCTAATGTTTTGATGGAAGTTGTATCTGTGTGGCTTGGAGATCTTTTTTCCACTTGTTCTTTGGGGATCTTTCACTCACCTATTGTAGATGTGATTAAGTTTGCTAATACAAACTCTCCTAGTCTTGGAGAGATATATGAGACATTTGACAGTATGCTTGGGAAAATAAAGCAAACAATTTTGACTAAGGAGCCTACTTTAGGATTATATGAACAACATATTAGGCCCATTGTGATGCAGAGGTGAACGCAATGAACACCCCGCTTCACATGGCAGCCCTTTTTCTAAATCCCAAATGGTATTCACCAACAGATGGAAGGGCACCTCTATGTGATGACCAAGAGGTTTTAGATGGGTTCACACAGGCCATTGATAAGATGTATCTAGAGGAGAAGGCTTCAATTTTTTGAACACAATGTTTGACTTTGCAAATCTTCATGGTCCAACATTAAGTAAACTATAAGCAAGGTAGGATAGAACTATATTAGCTCAAAGTGACCCTATTGGATGGTGGACATGGCGTAGGAGGGATACATCATAATTGAAGATTATTACCACTTGCTTCTTTGCACAAGTTGTCAATTCCTCTGTCGCAGATTGGTCCACATATGACTTTGTCCACTCCATCAAAAGGATAGACTTACCCCTAGATGAGCGGAGAAGCTAGTGGCCATGCATAGTGCTCTTTGACTTCAAGATCACCAAATTCAAGAGTGTCAGCAGACTCCAACTTTGTGGTGGGATGTTGTTCCCAAAGATGTTGCTCAAGTTGATGAGGAGACTCCAAAAGGATTGGTTGGGTTTCTGTTGGATGATGTGGACCATCACAGTGGCAATGACAAGAACTTTGTTTTCTTGTATTTTGATTTTGAGATTTTCATACCATATCTGAAAGTTAAAACTATATGGCAGCAGTGTAGCCTTTGGGCATTTTGTTATAAGCTTATAACTTGTATGTTATTTTTTAATATCACACGCATATTGACAATGATTGCTAAAAGCACTTTGAATTAAGTATTTCGTTTTAGTATTAACGTTTGAAATTTTGAATTAATATCTCATTTGAACTCAAATGTTCTATGTTAAGGTTTTATAATGTATATATTCATGCTTTATCCATGTTTTCATATGAATATGTAAAATTCCCTATAGATTTGAAATTTTCCCAAAATTTTATAGTCATCCCCTAGCCATCCCCAAAATTGGCTTGAAAAGTCGGGGACATGGAAACCCATCCCTCGTCCCAAAAACTCGGGGTAACCTTGCAAATAACACAAAAAACTAATATGACAGAATAACGATATTCTTATTAGAATGATGCAAGGCGTGCTATGAGATTGGATTGTTCATATGAGATCAATAGGTAGGTATTTATATGATACACCACAAAGAGATGTGAATGTACAACCAATATAGGATAAAAGAGATGTAGTCACATGTGTAGTACATCTTCGCCAGACAAGGAAAGTGTCCATTTAGATACCTATCTAAGCAAAGCTTATCCTATCCTACATGCATAAAATGCAATAAAGTAAGTAGTAAAGTACAAAAATGAAATGATGTGCCAACGATATATCTTGTGAAACATCCAGGACAAATTTCGGGAAAGCCAAATTTTCTGGATTTATCGGTAGATTAAAAATAGGCCACATTGTTGGAATGGTGCTTTAAACCTATAATTCAATAACAATGTGTTAAGGAAATTTAAGTGAGTCTTTTAATTACTTCCAATAAGCCTCTGTTTTGCTCATATTAAAGGCTTTTCTAGATTTTAATTTTTCAGCAGTATATACCCTTTCAACCTTTTGCCATTTTCTTTAAGCAGCTTGTCAACATTTTAAAATTCTTAGTAAGGCTGATGCTTTTATTCTCCGGTTAAGTATTGCTTGGACAAATATGTGGGGGATGTAGAAAATTGTTTCTCTGTAAATAAAAATATACATGTTTATTTGTATCTGATGTTCGTTTTTCTTGTTGGAGTTATCAGGATTTTCATATCTGATATCACATTCTATTGTTCAATGAAATCTTTGTTGCTTTTGTATCTATTCTATCTTGCATGTAGGGAATATAAGATTCATTTATGGCTTTGCTACATTTTATACTTTTTCAAATTTTATATATTAAAAAATATTCCTATTTATTTATAGTTGAAGCCTGAAGGAATATGTTTTCTTGTACTGGCAGTCCGAAGCCAAGGAAAGTTCCAAGCTTTAGATGGGACTATCGTTGGATGGAGTATCCAGGGAATGGGAAGGATGTTAAGCATCCCTCTGACCAATCTCTGATGACATACAGGGGACACGCTGTCTTGCGCACACTTGTTCGTTGCTACTTTTCTCCAGTCTTCAGGTGAATAATGATCTTCAGTAACTGTTATATCCATTACCTTTTAATACGTCTTTTCCTGAGGTTTAATTTTGATTATCAGTATGAGCCAGTGCATGTCAACATCGTTTTTAATTAGCCTTCATGAGATGCATTACTGATTCTTTCTGTTTTAATCACTTGTTCATGCATTTACATGTATGTGACCCTTAAGAAATTATGGATTTATTGGTTTGCTACGTAATGGAATTATTGTGTAGGCACGATTGCATATGCGGTGATATTATTGGTAAAATTGTTGTTCCATGTTGATGTTGTTTCAAGATCTTATAAAGTTGGAAATTAAGAGGGGACTGAAATCTGATTTGCTTATGCTCACTACAATTTTCCTCTAAGTCTGTATTAATGAGGGGAAACAAAATATTGGATCTCTTAGAATGCCATTCTAAATGGCTTTATAGTTAAGTTTTAGTTTCAAATACTAATGAGGCAATGAATCCCATGAATATATGAATATTTCATCCAACAATATTTGTTTTCCTTTTTGTAGCACTGGTCAAAAATACATCTATACAGGATCACATGATGGTAGTGTTCATATATATGACGTGGTATTCTTCTTAACCATTTTTCTCATATTTTTTTTTTTAAAAGATCTTCCTAGCCAATTCAGTAGAAGGCTTGAACACAGACGTATTTTCCATTGGAGATTAAAATTTTTGGAGAGTTACATATGATGTATTATTCATTTTCACAGGTAACTGGGCACCAAGTTGCAAAATTGGAGTATCATTCTTCCACAGTGAGGGATTGCAGTTGGCATCCTCTATATCCAACACTCGTTAGCTCTTCATGGGATGGTGTTGTTGCCAGATGGGAGCATCCCACTGGAGATGAGAAAAAGCCTGGAATATCAAGAGTTCGCTATCAAGAAGACCCGTTTTTTGATTGACACAGTTAAGGTATTGAATATGCTTTGATAATGTACAAAAGAGTATATTTGTTTCTATTTAATTGTCTGTAAGAGATTGTACATTCTCAACATTGGCAGATTGGGGAAACATTTTTAACAGGGCAAAGTCACACTTTACAACAAATAAAAGTTGTGGTACCATAAAAGCAATTATGCTGAAGATTTCTCTTTGTTTTACTATTGAATTAGAATAGGGAGGATTGTTAAGCTATTAATTATTAAGGTTGTTATTTGTCTTCTCTTTTGGTTTGCTCCTGGCAAACCATGGTTAGTCCTTGTAAATGAGCACCTGTGCCTAGCACCGAGGTAAATCCTACTGAAATTATGAGATAACAATCTACTGATGTCCATTGGACATGCTGAGATCAGAAACAGTATAACCAAATGCATTGTGTATGTGCATATGTCTGCTGAATTTTCTAGTTGAATGAGAAGTTTGTTCAACTACTCATGATTTCTGAATAATATGGACCGGCCTTTTGATTCTTGCTTGTAATAGAGTTTTACTTGGTGGTTGCAAGATTTCATAAACATGATGTTCCTGGGGACTTGCGTTGTATTTGCACATGATTAGCTATTACTTACTACATTCTTGAACAAAGTTTATTAAAGCTGTGGCATATGGAGATGTCTCCTATTACTATTTATGACTGACATATATTGTACCATTCTAGGGAGGTATACAACTATTATTTGCTCGACTTTTGACCACAAAATAGTTTTGAAATAGTAAATTTAATTGGCTTTTTGATATATATGTGTGTGTGTGGTGTCACCTCCTTTCAATCTGTGTGTGTGCTTTTAATGGAGTATTTTATCCTGTGACTTATGAGCTGCTGATTGCACTGTATGAAACTCATATACGTGGCTGCGGAACCAATATAGACAGCAATGTTGCAGATAAAGAAAGAAATAAGACTGGAATTATAATTCATCTTTGGGATGTAATTTCATAATTTAATTTTAATGTACCGCGTACAGGAACATAATTTTCTAAACTCCACAGTTTCTCTTTATATTTGTGACTTTCTGATTTAAAAAATGAAAATTCAAGTTTTCAATTTTGATTTTAAATACAACTGAACTTGCTTATCTCTCTCTCTCTCATTGCCCAAAAAAACCCTGGACTGGTGCCCCTGACATCCGTACCATTGTCCTTGCCATCCCCAACACTAAAATGCCGTGTAATATAGCTGTTAGTTCTAGTTGTAATGTTTCAAAATGCAGCCACTGAACTTGGCAAGGCTTTCTTTGGTGCTTGATATCCTTTTTATAGTTACAATTGAGTATCTTTTAGTTGCATTGCCACCATTCAACTTTTTGTGATCTTAGGTAAAATTCAAACGAGTAATCTTTTTCATTTGGCTGAAGTTTAAGGGGGGAATCCTTGGTATGCTCGTTAGGTTTTAAGCTTTGGTCTCTCAAAGGCAATTCTTGGTCATTTCTAACCTCACCCCTACATGCTAACACAAATAACTAATTTTTGTATCTGATTTTGTAGTGATTACTGAAAATCTGGATTGACTTGTCCAATAATGAAGCTGGAAAAAAAAAGGTACACATCCAATGAAACAAGAATTAGCAAAATATGCTCGTACTTTTGTTTCAAGAATATGCAGTGTTCCACCGGGATGCACCCCCCCCTTAAAAAAAACATGCGTCCCTTGTAGGGGGGTGTTTCCAAGACTTAGGGATTTGGGGGATGCCAGGACGCCCATAGGTTGCTTGCTATATGGCACATGCTATTACATACTAAATGCAACCTTCAACTTCAGAAAATTAGTTTTCCTTTCATTGGACATTTGTAGAGATGTTATATTGCAGATTTTGTCTTGAAGATTGCAATTCATCTCAATTTACATATCAGTGCCACCCCATCCACCACTACTCTGCCACCATCCCCCTGTCATCCCCTTGTTGTCCACAAATTTAGGCCCTTGGTCCCCCGTTTCCAAAACCTGTACCCATGTCCCCGTCAAGAAACTTTGAACAACTATGAGAATATGACATATGAGAGTACATTATTGTACTCTTTAATTTATGAGTCAAACCAAAAAGGATTGTGTGGGAGCTATGAATATGCTATAGAGAGGAGAAAAATTATACACAATCCAATCCAGAAGCAGAAACTACCATTTACATTCATGGATTGTGGAAATTTACTGACTTAAAAGGATATTTGTTTGCCAACATTATCCTAACATGCAAATTGTACAATTTGCAGATACAATTTCTTTAAATTAAAATATTATTAATGTAAGCATGAATTTCAATATAATACAAGAAATCATAAGGTCAATTTTATATTATCAAATAAATGCATATCTCATATTGAGTACATATAAAATCATATGTATATAAGGTCAATTTTATATTATCAAATAAATGCATATCTCATATTGAGTACATATAAAATCATATGTATATAATGTGTCTTTTTAATCAATTTTGCACTTAAAGTCAAATAGGTATCTCCATAAGGATGTATGTCAGTGTATTTTATACATATTAATATTTAACATGTGTTAGTAGTAGTGGACACATGTAAGACATTATGTAAACTAATATATAATATATGGCAGTGTTTTATAATATTATTAAACTATTAGAATAGTTTGAATAGTATTATTTGAATTTAATAAAATATTATAATCTTATTAATAATTAGAATATTATTAGTAATGTTGATACTATCATTTATCTATGTTGCATGGGTACTCATACTCTCACCCCTGGGATGCGTACCCAAGTACCATATACACATACCCAAATATTGGGTTCTTAGTGGGTACTCAGTGGAGAGCATCATAGCTAAGGATCTTGATTAAGATTTCTGATTTTTGTTTGTGTATCAGCTTATTGTTTATGAAGCTTAATTCACTACATAATCAGTGTTGAATATGTAGCATCAGTCGGATATTAAAACATTTGATTATTGCACAAAGAGATATATATATACGTACATATGTGTGTGTGTGTGTGGTATTATAAATTGATTATTCAAAATGGTTCGATATGTTATCATAATTGCTCAACATTGTTTGTGATGCCCAACGATCATGTTACATTATCGTGGACTGTGATTACATTATCACATATGGATCGTGGATCATGTTCATTGTGTTCACCAATAACAAGTTGTTAACAAATAAACATGAGTTAGCCCCACGTAGGGACATGATTATATATATATATATATATATATATATATATATATATATATATATATATATATATATATATATATATAGTGATCATTATTCATCGCTAGAAAAATATCAATCACAAAGCACATGTTATGACCATTGATCAATTCTCCATTACATTTGCATTCACAATAAGAATTTGTTATCATCAGTATTATAAATTTTGAAAATACAAAGTACAGATCAGACTGTCAGTAAAAGTCAAAACATATATATGCTTCTGTAATTATTTAGTTACAAAAATATTGAATCCATAAGAACTCGATTCAATGAATCTTTGATTACTAATTTAGAAATAAAACTTAAAACTCTATCTCAATTCTATATTCCTTAACATGGTATCAAAGCCAAGTTGATAGATAGAGTTTAATCAAATTGTGAAATCATCTCCCAAGATCTCTGAATTATTTAAATCTATCCAAAAGTGTAAACATGGTGAATGGAGTCAAGTTAGAAGATAGACTTGATGGAGCATCAAACTTCATATTCTAGAGAATACGAATGATGATCGTTCTTAGAGAACTTGAATTAGAACAATATGTGGAAGAAGTCAAAACTATGCCTGAAAATGAGCCAGATAAAACAATATGGAAAAGACATAACAATAAAGCTATAAAAATTATAATTGATTTTGTAAAAAATCACATTCTTCCACTTATAGCAAAATCTACAACCGCATATGAGATGTTCATGACTACACAAAATTCATATGAAATAAATAATACAAGCAGATTGCTTACCTTAAAAACAAAACTCCTTCATATTAAGATAAATAAAGGACAAATTGTCACATCATATTTTATGAGAATATCATAATTAAGAGATCAATTTTCTACACTCAGAAATATTGTAGATGATCAAGAATTATCATTGATAACTCTTAAAGGGTTGGCAACTACATGGGAATCCTTCATTCAAGGGATTAATGCACGTCTTGTCTTACCAAAATTTGACCAACTCAAGAATGACTACACTCAGGAAGAATCACGATTGATTACAAGAGGGATCATTCCTAATAAAGAAGAGGAAATTCAAGCTTTACATGCGAACTCAAACAATAAAAGGAAGAGACATTTCAAGAAGAAAAGAGGAAAGAAAAATCAAAACTATACGAAAAGAGGTTTGTCAAAAATTCAATGTTACAAATGTGACAAATTTGGACATACTCACATGTATTGTCTAGAAAGAAAGAAAGCCCTTGCCAACATATCTGAAGTCAAGGAAGCTGAAAACTCACTATTCTTCCTTGTCTTATCAAGTGAGCTAAACTCTAATAAGAATACCTGGATAATTGATAGCGGGGCATCTAGACACATAACTGGATTTAGAGATCAATTTGAAACCTTCAAAGGACACTCAACTGAAGAAGTAACAATAAGGGATAACTCCACTTATCTTGTGAAAGGAATTGGGACCTGTTCAGTTCAACTGAAAACTGGAGTTACTCTACAACTAAAAAATGTTCTATTTGTACCAAGCATCAAGAGAAACCTAGTCTCTATTTCGGGCCTAGCAGATCAAGGGTATCGGGTCACCTTCCAAGAAGATAAGGTCCTATCTTGGCCTAAGAATTCAAATATTAAGAACGCAATCTCTATTGGATTCAAAGATGGAAGCCTATATAAACTGTGTAACTCTCAAAACCTAGCCTTAAATCATGAAGTTGTAAATACCAATGAGATATGACACAAAAGACTAGGTCACTTGCATTTTCATGGTCTACCCTCCATAGAGAAGATTGTGAAAGGCATACCTAACCTAAAAACTGAACATGATGGAACATGTAAAGGTTGTGCATTAGGAAAGAACTCCAAAACATCTTTTCCTCATAGTGAACATAAATCAAAGATTGTACTTGAACTCATTCATATTGACTTGTGTGGACCAATGATAGTACCTTCCTTAGGGGGATACTTGTATTATATCATATTTTTCGATGATTATTCCATGAAAACTTAGATCTATTTCCTGAAACTAGAGGAATCAAATGAAGTTCTATCTAAATTCAAAGAGTTTAAAGCCTTAGTTGAAAATCAAACCGGGAAGAAAATTAAAATTCTAAGATCTGACAATGGAGGAGAATACATCTCTAAAAACTTTAAAGAGTTCTTCATATTTGTTGGGATTAAGAGGGAATATATAGTACCATATACTCCTCAACAGAATGGAGTAGCAAAAAGGAAGAACATAACCATTATTGAAGTAGCTAAGGCCATGATGCATGATCAAAATCTTTACATAACATTCTAGGTTGAAGCCTCCAATACAGTTGTGTACATTCAAAACAGATGCCCTCATTCAATTCTAGAGAATGTAACACCTAAAGAAGTCTTCTCAGAAAATAAACTTGATCTAAGTCATCTAAGAATCTTTGGGTGCCCTGTATACATTCATATTCCTAAAGAGAAAAGGACTAAACTAGAGCCCTCATGAAAGAAAGACATATTTGTTGGTTATAGTGAATCTTCCAAAGCTTACATAGTATACATACCAGGGTCAAGGACAATTGGAATAGTTTGAAGAAGATGTTGCATATAAAACTTCTAAAAATATAGAAGAACCAAATGATGATCCCATCCCAGAGTTAGATGAAAGTTCTATGATTGAGAGGGAGAGTTGTATAGAAGATCATGGACCCACAACACCTAACCCTAAGTATGACTCAAATCCACCTAACAAGAAAAGATCACCTTATTGCAAATTGTAAACAAGACCTTGCATCTGAATTTGAAATAAAAGATTTAGGTCTCTTGCACTATTTTTTGGGATTAGAAGTGTGGCAGAAGGAAGACTATATTTTCCTGAACCAAAGCAAGTAGACTATTGACATATTGAACAAATTTGGCATGATGGATTGTAAACCATTATCCACACCTATGGAGACAAATATTCATAAGCTCAAAAGTGAAGCATATGAATCTAAAACCACATATCCTACATACTACAGATAGATAATTGGATCTCTAATGTACTTGGTGAATACCTGCCTTGATATTTTTTATGCTACAAACACATTAAGTCAATTTATGTGTGAACCTAAGGAGATCCATCTCATGGCAGCCAAGCACATTTTGACTTGGTCTAAAATATGACAATGTTGAGTTACAACTTCAAGGGTATTTAGATTCTGAATGGGCCAATAGTTCTACTGATCGGAAAAGCACTACAGGATGTTGTTTTAGTCTTGGGTCTGCTATGATATCTTGGTTTTGCAGTAAGCAATCCATAGTTGCTCAAAGTTCTACTAAAGCAGAGTACATAGCTACATCTATGGGAGCTCGAGAAGCAGTGTGGTTAAGGAAGTTATTGGTTGGACTATTTGGGAAGCCCCTGAATCCCACAGTTATACATTGCGATAATCAAAGTTGCATTAAACTCTCGGTAAATCGAGTCTTCCATAACATATCCAAGCACATAGAAATTCCCTACCACTACATCAGAGATATGGTGGACAAAAATGTTATCAAGTTGGTATATATCAACACTAAAGAGAAGACTACCGACATATTTACCAAACCTCTTGCAAAATTAAAAGTGGAATATTTTAGAGGTAAACTTGGTATGACTAAGATGTAATTGTAACTCCTGAAATTAAGTCTCGGTCTTGTTTACTATATATATATATATATATATATATATATATATATATATATATATATATATATATATATATATATATATATATATATATATATATATAGTTTATGTTAAGAGATACTATTGTGCACGTGTATTATTTTATGAAAGGTGACAATCTTTCATTGAACTAGATGTAAGGTCTCTATTGTAAGGTGACGACCTTAACAATAGATTGACCTGTTATCATAGACTTCATTAAGTTGCTTTCCCGGAATGTGCCATAAATTATGATAACAAAAGCATCATGATTGACTTCATTAAGTTGTTTTCTCGGAGTGAGCCGAAAATCATGATGCTACTTGTTTTGTAAATTTCTTGAGTTCTTGATCCATAGTCATGATAGACTACTTTAACTTGTTGTCCTGGACTGTGCCGAAAATCATGACAATAAGTGAATCATGATAGACTACATTAGTCCCATAATGAGCCGGAGATCATGATACTATGTTGTCTCTAAGATCAAGATTGTTACTTGATAGACTATACTTAGTTATTGTCTCGGAATGTGTCGAAAATTAGATAACTAACATCCTTCTAGGACATATGTGTTGATAAGCATCTTAATGATGCTAGTGTGAGATTGATGAGAAACCAGATGACCATTTTGTGAGATAATCATATCCTCCCTTGCTAAGTGGGAGTGTTGAATATGTAGCATCAGTCGGATATTAAAATATCTGATTATTGCATATATATATATATATATATATATATATATATATATATATATGTATATGTATATATATATGTATATGTATATGTATATGTATATGTATATATATATATATATATATATGTATATATATATATATATGTATATATATATATATGTATATATATATGTATATATATGTATATATATGTATATATATGTATATATATATATCTATCTATAGATGTATATCTATCTATCTATCTATCTATCTATCTATCTATATATATACATATATATATAAATATATATATACATATATATATATGCATATATATATCTACATATATAGATGTATATATATACATATATACATATGTAGATATATATATACATATATATCTGTATATATATATATATATATACATATATATATATGTATATATATACATATATCTATATATGTACATATATGTATATATGTATATATATGTATATATATACATATATCTATATATGTACATATATCTATATATGTACATATATGTATATATATACATATATCTATATATTCAAAATGGTTCAATCTAATCTCAGAATTTTTCAACACTGTTTGTGATGCCCAGCGATCATGTTACATTATCATGGACTATGATTAGATTATCACATATGAATCGTTGACTATAATTATTGTGGATCATGTTCATTGTGCTCACCGATTACATAATTGGGTTGATAACAAGTTGTTAACAAATAAACATGAGTCAGCCCCACGTAGGGACATGACCCTATGTGGCCAAAAGGCCACGTAGAGTCATGTCTCTACATGAAACATGATTGTCCAAGAATATATATATATATATATATATATATATATATATATATATATATATATATATATATATATATATATAGCACGATCATTATTCATCGCTGGAAAAATATCAATCACAAAGCACATGTTATGACGAGTGATCAGTTCTCCATTACATCTGCATTCACAATAAGAATTTGTTATCATCAGTATTATAAATTCTGAAAATACAAAGTACATATTAAACTATCAGTTACAAAGCTATTGAATCCATAAGAACTCGATTAAGTGAATCTCTGATTACTGATTTAGAAATAATAATTAAAAGTCTATCTCAGTTCTATTTTCCTTAACAATTAGTTTGAAACTTTGATAAAATATTGATTAATAGTAAACTTTATCATTGTTCAAGTCAAAAGTTATATGATTTATGATCTTCTTGTTCAAGTTTAAAGTTTGCCTTCTCTATTATGCATCTAAACATTTAGCATATATTATTATTAACAACATATTACAAATCTGGAACTGAAAACAATACATTGCATCTGCAAACTTTATCACTATTCTTGTTTTGAAAACTCATTGTCATGACTCATATTTTCAGATTTTCTATAAAATATTAAATTATATTATAAAAATTGTCGTACCCTCGTCCCCTATTTTGAAAAATAGCCACACCCATATTTGTACTCGTACCCTAAGTACCCAAGTACCCCCCGTCCTTGTGCAACCTTGTTATTATTTATATTATTATTATTATTATTATTATTATTAAATTATTCAATTAGGGTTTAGAGTAGGCTTTAGGTTAGAAAATAAATCCAACACCAATAAAACACTAGGATCCACTAAGGGTAATGGTTCAATTAGGTTTAAAGGATAAATTATATGTACTATTTCTATAGGATTATGATTTAGGTTTAATTAAGGTTGTGGTTAAGGTTATGTTAGGGTTCGATTAGGAGAAAATATTTCTAGGTCGGCCTTAGGTTTAAGGTTAGTATTTAATAAGGGTTACAGTCATGTTTTAATTAAATTTAAGATTGAGATTCAATTAAGATTAGAATTCTATTAGGTTTGTAAAAGAAATATCAATTTAGGTTTAGAGTTGGAGTTGGAGGAGGTAACTACTACTCTTTTGTGGGAAGGGGAGGGGGATGATTTCTTTATATGGGTGTCTATTATGGCCTCATTTCAACTAGACCTGTCATCTTTTCACCTATCTAAATTAGGGGGGTTTTAAGCTTGCTTAAGATTAATAAAATGATTGTTAGTGTGAGTGGGTGAAAGGTGTCAACATCTTCTATGGGAATTACACTTCCTTTTTAAGGATATTGTGGTGGTCTCGTCCATTAGTTATGTTTGTTATCTCTCTCCTCTTTCATTTTCTATATATACTCTCTTCTATTTAGTCTTGTTATTCAATTGTATTGCATTATAATTGCATTCTGCAGAAATTTTGCTCTTGCATTCTCTTAATTCTTTTTATTAATTTTTATTTTATTTTTCTAGCATTTAATTTTCTCTGGATTTGTTTTTGGCAAAATACATAATGCATATATATATATATATATATATATATATATATATATATATATATATATATATATATATATATATATATATATTATATTAATATTAGCATTTGTAGTTTTTTCTTAGAGGCTGACATTGTATTATTATTATATTAATATTAGCATTTGTAGTTTTCTCTTAGAAGCTGACATTGTATTGTTATTTTGATCTTGTATTATTAATTTTTATTTTATTTTTCTAACATTTAATTTTCTCTAGATTTGTTTTTGGCAAAACACATAATGCATATATATATATATATATATTATATTAATAAGAAATGATACATATGATAAAAATGTACAACCTAAGAAATGTGAGAAGAGGAGAGACGAGACAGAGAGAAAATCTCCACCTATGCAAAATTTTCACAACTAGGTGGCCAAACAAGACCACAACAAAGAAACAAAAGAGGCAAATAAGTACAAGATCAAAGGGAATATACTGCTGTTAATCCAGTTCTCTGCCAGTAATCTACATATTTGACAATGCAAACACTTGAAGACTGCTGATCTTGATGAGGATTTGGTATTCCGTTATGAAACCCACTTTGAGCTTTTCTATCTGCTGCTCTTTCAAGACATAAATATTGTTTACTTTGTATTGTTATTTTCTCTTAAAAGCTAACTGTATATTGTTATTTTCATCTTTGTATCATTTATATTCATAATTTTATTTCTATTTAAAATTATTCATCTTTTCTAACAAATTTTAGACATTTGTAATCTAACATAACTAAGCTAATATACATTGAAGGAATGGAAGATACAATGTTACAAATGAAAAGGAAAATCCAAAAACCCACAGTCAATTCATGAGATGAAAGCATTGCTACACATGATTAATGGCATTCTCCATGGACTGTCAAAGTGTACAGTTGAAGCAAAAGAGAAGAGAAAAGCCAGAGATCTCCATGAGGAATTTATCTCAAATTTAGAACATCGATCATAGATGTCACTGTACCTGAATGGTTGTTGGAGACCATAAAAGCTTTAATGTTCAGATAACAAGGAAATAGAGCTAGCATCCAATTTCATGGAAGATTATGTACTGTCTGATTCAATGATGGCAAGTCCAGGCCAGCAAGAAGCAGCACCTGGGATGTTAAAATGCTGGGCAACATCCAAATACAACACTACTTTGAAATCTCTGATAGTTGATGTGTAATTTGTTAAACATAAATGAAAAGTAAATTTCTTAGATTTTTCAAAGTGGGTAAAAGATTTTTCCAACATTGTCAATTAATATCTTATTGGAAAATTTATTTTTGTTAATTTAACATTTGTTTCATTTATTAAAGAAATTGTTTTTATATTAATCTATTTTTTTTTAAAATTTAATTTAAATATTAAAATTTATATGTTGTAGTAAATAAAATAGATAAGTAAGAGATATTTTCTACATATTAAATTATGATATTATTATCATTGAATGGTACACGACACTCATTGCATCTAGGTGATGCTCACAAAATGAAACATAGGGCCTTCTCAGAAGATTATATATATATAGCGAGAGAGTCAAACTAATTGATCTAGATGTTTCATGAGTAGTTGTTCATAAGAACCTATCTCTCATGAGAATGAATGACACATTTAACACTCATTGTATCTACTTGTTGCTAATAGAGGTGAAGCATAAGACCTTGAGAGGTCACCCATCCTAATACTACTCCAACTTGGGTAGACACTATACATATACACATAACATATAGACACATATATACACACACATGTATGTACATATACATATGCATACATGCATGTATTTATATGTATATGTATGTATGCATGTATGCATATGTATATACACAAACACACACATGTACATATAAACTATTTAAATATTTTAAATATGTCTATTTAAAAAAATAGAATATATCAAAATTATTTATTTTTTGTTTCAAGGGTTGAGCTTAGTTGATCGAAATGGATATCTAAGATGGAATTCTAAGTTGAGACTCTTGGCCTTTCATGGTTGGCTTATAGTGTGGAACTAGGTTTTGAATAAGTGGATTTCTAATTTGTGTCTCTTGATTTTCCATTGATGATTTTAATTCATTTGAAACAATAATGAGGAAAACCCTTATAATTTAAATTAAAAGATTTTTAATTACTACATAATTTATTATATTTACTTCATATTTAATTTACTAAAATCTTTATATTTAAAAGGTTACTTCCATATACTATTTTCTTATATACATTTGTAATTCATTCTTAATTCAATGATGATATTGATGTTTAGAAAGAGAAGAATGACAAGTTTCATGTTGTGGGCATCTAAATGGTATAAAGTTCAAATCTTCTTTAATAAAATAAATAAATGTACAATCTGTCCAAATTTTTTAAATCATAAATATTGATAATTTACTATTATTATTATAATAATAAATTGAACCTCCTTACATAATTGTTATTCATATAGAAAACTAATTATTATTCATATAATCTTTCTACTGGACTTAATTATGTACAAGTTTTGTTTTTTGTTTTTTCTAATTTTGAATCTCATTTTGTAAATCATCATCAGAAACACAAAAGTTTTTTACAGAAATTTTAAACTAATTTAATGAACTGTGAATTTACATGTAATTTTAGTCTTGCTAGATAAAAAACTTTGTTATCTGTTTAACTATTTATAACTTTGATTTTCTACAATTTTTTTCAATTATTTATTTTATTAAAATAACATCATTCAATATAAAAATAAATAAAATTACTTTGTCGTGATCAATGTAGATTCCTTTAAAAAGCCTTTGTTGTTTTTCCCATGTAGCTTTAGAATTGTCTACATCTTGTACGAGTGTTTCTTCTTTCTCTCTTTGTTTTCTATGTTTGCCATGTGAACTCAACAAATGTAAATTTGAATGAGTGGGGTTTCGTAAGGAAAATTTGGCTCCTACTGATTGGATAAATGTTATCAAAGTATACAAACGTGTAACACCAAAATTTTAACTTTTACTTTACATTCTTTTTTTATATTATTTGGGTCATTGTGGTGAGAAAATTGAGATTTTTATATTTATATTGATTTTTTTAATTATTTATATATAGTAGTTTTATGTGAGTTGAGTTTATCTTTTTAATATTTTATCTATTTATATATAGCTTTTTTTATAAATTTAGTCATTATCTTATTTTTGTGCGTACATTCTTATGTTTTCATTTTATTCACACATTTATCTATATATCTATCCTATTATAGTTAGATCTAGTTGTTTTTCACTAAAAGTCATTTGTATTGTTGCAAACACATGATCACAAATTTGACCTCATCTTTTTCAAATCTCAAATTTGGCTAACTATCCACCTTCATTTTCCATAGATTAAGTTGACCAATTGCATATTTTATGATATGTGATAATTGATAAAAATAGTGAACTACATTCATGATAATATTGCATGCATTTCATTATATTTGTTTCACATACATGACACATTCATTCATCTTATGTTAGAGCATTTAAAGATCGATCAATATAAGTCTTCATGCCCATTCTCATGTTCTATTTTCATACCTTATCACACCATTTTATTTTACATATGATCAAATTTAAATGGTAACAATATGAGAAAGATGAAGGAAATGACCCAAATAATATAATGACCAAACTAATATCATCATGGGTGGTTTGGTCATCATTTGGAAATGCCAATAAATGATTCTAGTGATTAGAAAATAGTTTCACAAACTTGTTGGAACAAAAAATCCTAGGGACCTTTCAAATGCACATACTAGCACTTCATAAAAATTCTTAGACTGTGACAAAAATAAGGGATCTCCTCAAATAACTGCATATCAAATTGTTTTAATAACAAAGATAGTGAAAAAGCCTGCTTTTGCACATGCACGTAGTTCAAAAATACCTAAGAATCTATATACGAGGCTTCTTACATGCAAAGAATATACATTCTTAAAAAATTCATAAATATCAATATTGACAAGAGGAAATTCCTCCAAAACTACCATGCATTGTTTGAAAAAGCTTCTAAGGTGAATGGACCTTCCTCTAACCAAACACATGGAAAATTTAAGAATAAAGAGTAAAAATCCAATAAACCTATCAAAAACTTAGATGGAATTGGAGAATTATTAAATCCTAGCAAAGCGCATCTCACCCCATGCAATTGTTTTATTCAAATTGTGCAGATAAATTTTCCATTTATCTAAATCAATTTTTCAAGCTGTTGATTTATTTGTTATGTTGAGAGGCATGCTATAAGGACAACAAAAGGTGGAGTGTAATGGCATGAGTGGTGAGCTTGCGATCGATTGGGGTTCCACTGTGACTAGTGCGGCTTTTGAGAAGACATCTCCTGTAACAGGCCTATTCTATTAAGATTGATTCCCGAACTCATTCCAAAGGTCTTCTTATTCTCACCCATTATGCCCAATGATCGTTCCCCACGACATCCCCTCCTATACCCACATTATTCATCTGTGACCAACAAATGACCGCTTGTTTGTACATCAGGTTTATCCTCCGTTTTCAAATACTATTCACTTCCTTACCAACCCTGTAACCTTAATCCACAATTCGTGTAGTTGTAATCACACCCCAAACATGTCCAATAAAGGGAAAGAAGAAAAGGAACAATTTAATTGTTTGCTTCCTCCTTTAAACATTCAACACATGCATAATTAGAAGAAGCTAGTACTTTGGATTTGTCCCTCTGCCTTCCCCATGTTAACATATGTATGTATTGACTTTCTCTTCAAACACAATTTTTAAATTTTAAAAAAAACTTATAATTCATTACAACTATTAGAATGAAAGAAGTTAAATGCATAAATAAAAGAAAATGAATGACATAAACTAACATACATATCATCATCATTACCAATTAAATACCAAAACAAATGAATTTATATAATAATATATAAACATTTTTTCCTCCTTTGATTTGTCGCATTTGCTTCTCTAATACCCAAGTTCCAAATGTGAAGAGGTAATATGAAAAGCAAGAGCATGACAAAGACTCCGCTAAGCCGAAATAATAAGGAATTCCACAATCAGTGTCAGATACTGCCATTTTTCTTGACTTTCCAAACCCAGATACAGCCATTTTTCTTGACTTTCCAAACCACTTCTGCACTTCCCTATGATTTCCGCTTTCCAGGTGTGCAAATCCACACAGAAACCGCGTATCCTCCATACAATCTCTCACCACGCAGCAGTCTCCATAAATACCACTCCCGCCCTCTGCTACACTTCCCACAGCTCCCAAAAAAAACCCCAAAAATGGTGATTCCCGGGACTCGAACGCGCGACCTGCCCAACTACCGAGGCGTGCGGCAGCGCAGTTGGGGAAAATGGGTGTCGGAGATTCGTCGGCCTCGGGAAAAGAAGAAGATTTGGCTGGGCTCCTTCGACACGGCAGAAATGGCCGCTCGAGCTTACGATGTGGCTGCCCTGACTTTGAAGGGCAGTTCTGCCCTGCCCAATTTCCCCAAATTGGTTGATTCTCTTCCTCGCCCTAACTCCGCCAATGCCAGGGATATTCAGATTGCTGCTGCCCAGGCCGCTGCCCAATTTTCTTCTTCTTCTGCTCCCCCTCCAACTTCTTCTCTGCAAGATCCAAAACCCCTCTCAATTGCAGAGCAGAATGGAGGGGGTAATGGGGCGGAGGAAGAAGAGGAGCCGCTCATTTCTGCCTCGGCTGGGCAGAATGGAAATCCCCTGGATGTAGGGTTCAAGGCTCTTCTTCTTTCGCCACTTCCTATCTGTGACTTTAGTTTTGATTCTTTTGATTTCTTTGATCAGAACAGTTGGTAATAAGTGGAGAATTTGTATTCTTGATTGAGAGTTCATTAGTTCAAATCTCACTAAAATATGTGTTTTTAGTTTTGATTTCTTTGATGTCTTAGATCACCAGAGCAAGCAATAAGTGAAGGATTTGTGCTCTTGAAAGAGAGGTCACAAGTTCAAATCTTGTGATGGATAAGGTTTGTACGTCTAGTTTGTAGCACAGTTAGGTCATCACAAGTTCAAATCTCAGGAGGTAAGATATGTATGTGTCGTTTGTAGCATAGTGACTAGTATAGTCGACTATAAAAGCTCTTTTTGTTTTCCTTTCTTTTCTTTGAACCGTTCCTTTGGAGTCCAATTTGATTAGAGAGAACCCTTTATATGTGTGATTGGTGATTATTGTACTTTTGTAAATATTGTAATAATGTCCATGTTCATATGTATGTGAATAATACTTTTATTATTGAAATTGAAGTAATTATAATAATGAAAAAGTTTCAATAGATACATGAAAATAATGATAAAGATATTTTAATGATATTTGTGAGACCAAATAGTCTAAGGGATCAAGAGATGCATACTGAATGCTTTAATTTGGATTCTAATTGGATTAGATTAGATACCTATGTATCTGACTAAGGGGATCAAATTTAATGTAATTGTACTCTTGGAAATTTTATATTGTCCCTCTATCTTGTAGTAATACCTATTTTTAGATATTTTACATATTTATGTTAATAATGTTTATATATATATATAGAAAACAAAACAATTGTAATAATGAAAAAGTTTATCAATAGATAGATGAAATTAATGATAAAGACAACTTACAAGACCAAATAGTCTACCGAATTGAGACACATATCTAATGCTTTAATTTGGATTCTAATTGGATTGGATCCCGAAGGAGATCTAATTTAATGTTGTCAACCAATGTCATCATAACATAAATTGAAAATTGTCTTTTCTCATGCTATAGGGGGGGTTCTATGTAGTATGAAAGTGCAAGGTTGTGCACTTCCTACATGAAGGTGATGACCAAAGAAACATGTATTCCATATGAAAACTTCCTAACATAGAAGTGGAGAAATGTCCTAACATCTCCAAAGAAATTGTATACATACATACGTACATGTGTGTGTGCATGTAACTATATGTGTATATACATATGTATGTATGTATGTATGCATGCATGTTTGTATGTATAAGTACATAAACACAATCAAAACTAGAAATTGTTATGCACACTTATACATACTGTGAAAACCATATGTCTACAAACCTTTATTGACTAATTAAAAATGTCTATATATATATATTAAAAAATTAATTGAAAATACATCTTGAATTATTCAACAATATTTATTAAATTTATTCAAAGATCATTGCTTGTAAGAGATGAAGGTGCACAGTTCGCATTTCTACACTTCTATTTTGATTTTTGTTTCATAAACCAATCTTGATCTTAACTCATTGATCAAATTCTCTTTCCCAATATTTAACTTTTAACTCATATGCTTATGCACCAAATACCTCAAGTTGTTGTGATTGAGATTGTGTATTTATAAATAGTCCTAGGTCATTAGTTTATATTGAGAGATCATCAAAACATCTCATCAATTAGTTGTGAAATCACATCTCGCAGATAATCCAAGTACACAAAGTATTTAGAGCATCACATCAACAACATATCAATATTGCATTAATTATATGCTATGTTTGGGGATGTTGAAAGCTAAGGAGTTGGACTACGCACAAGGAAGTCCACAATCTTTTAGTATTGAACAACAAAGCCCCGTGTGTTCTTTAACACAACCCTGTGTCTAGTAGCATGTACAAAATACAAAAGTGTAGTACAAAAGACCACATTGGTGGCATTAGTGCTAACAAAACATATTGGAGAACAAATAATAAGAAAATGATGATGACTCCCTAATATGAATCTAAAACTTCCATATAGTTCCTCCTTTACAAACCATTGAGCCCTCTAAAGTCCCTCCAATTTCTACACTCTTCAGCATCATTGTAAGACAATTTACTAATTACATGTCAAAATATAATGACTAAGAAGGGCTTAAGGCTTCTTATTTCTCATTGCTAACAACAACTTTCTTGGAATTTAACTTTTACCTCACAAGATTATGCAACAAATACCTCAAATTGAGTTAGTGGGATTAAGTATTTACAAATAGCCCTAGGTCATTAGTTTTCATTGAAAGATCATCATAACATATCATTGGATAGCTGTGAAATCACATAGCACATGTATTTACAAAGAGCATTTAAACTATCACATTAACAAAATATCAACATTGTAATGATTCTCTGTTATGTTTGTGGATGTGTTTCAACAACCTAAGGGTTTTGAATACTCATGGATTTCCATAATATTTCCTCAATGAACAAAAAGCTCCCTTGTCCTTTTTAACACTGACGTATTGGAGTGCAGATAATGAGAGAATGACAGTGAATCCCCAAAATGACTCTATAACTTCCATATACTTAAGCCTTTATAAACTATGAAGCCCTCTAAAGTCCCTACAATTTCTACACCATTAACCATTATTGAAAGACATATTATACTAATGTAATGAATAAGAAGGTTATGTCAGGGCAATTATCCTTAATTGATAATATTTTCACTTATAGTCGTAGATTGTATTTTTCTCTTTGTATTTTACATTTTTAATTAAAAAATAAAATAAATAAGATAAGTAGAGAAAAATAAAACACTCAAATCAACTCCAATCTTGAGGAAACCCTAACCCCTTTACAAAAAATGAGAACTAATGCCATTTTTCTCATACTAGTATCTCATCTCCCACAAACACTCGAGTCCCTCTAGCACTCTCTTCCTCAAGAATAGAAACCTTGTTTATCATATTCCCCTTGCCTCTTCCATTGCTCCCTATTTTAAAGAATTCCTTTACCAAAAATTATTTAAAAATAATTTAATTTAATTCATAGGGTTGAAAAGGGCAAAACTGATCCATGTGGTGGAAAGGACTAGTAGGTATTATAGAATAGAAATGTCTACATCACATCGAATATTAAATAAAACATTAAAAAAGAATAATATAAATATAAGTTTAGGTCAACTTAAAAACATGCTCAACAATGGATGAAACTTTTGACATAAGAATTAATATATGCATAAACTTTACTATTAATTAAATATGATTTAGTTAATTCATATTTTGGTCCGTTATAATTAAATAATTTTCAAAAAATATTAAATTAACTAAAACTTCCTTCCAAAATTAAATAAATTTCAAATACTTTATTTAACCTCTCAATAAATAAAATTAAGACTTTATTTATTTCCTCTATGCATCTTACATTTTGTTTTATCCTTACACTTTGTCAATTCATGTGTATTATCGATCCTATCAAATTTTCTTATCCATTGAACCTGTTAATGAATATCTACCATTGATCAAGTGTTATGTGACACACATAAATAAGACCTTTCACTCATTTTCCCTTTAACAATTCATGAGATCAAGAGTAGTATAGATGTATGGTGATAGTTGGACCAATTAGAATCTGGTATTGCCATGATAGAAGAAAAATTAGGCAAATAGAGAACAAGAGGGTCTAAAGATGTGCTCATAATATCATAAGAAGGATCAACTCCATAAGAACTATCACAAAAGAGGATATGAAGGTCATCAATGATGTCCTCCAAGTTGGCAATGTGGGAATTTACAAACAATGATGCAATGTTTGGTAGAAATGGGTCCCAATGAATTGAATCCAAAAGACATAAATGATCCTACTGCAAAGAATCATTGGAAGCTTTCAATGGAGCAACTCTAAACTCTGAAGAAGCAACGAGTGTAGATGGGTTATCAATAAACTGATCATCTCAAAAGGACACGTCCACACAAGATGGAGCAATAAAAGTCTCAGTATCATCCACAGGAATCCGGTCATCTAAGAAAACATCACTTTCAGATGAAGATTTGATGTATTCATACGATTTTTGAATGATTATCCAAGCAATGAAAGGGTACTTAGTGTGATCTATGTGATGTAGAGTATCTCCTAAAAAATAATAATGCATATTAGTCCATAGACCATGTCGTTATTAATAAACCATTCATTTTTATGTTCATAGTCACTTGGCTTGGGAATGAGTCCAAGGAGATAGGGTAGTAGATCTTGCTCAACATAGTGATTCTTTATCCATTGTTACCTATAATGATGAAAAATAATAGGCTGAGGGGGTTAGAATGAGTGTTCACTAGGATGATCAAACAAGCCAGGAAACATCACGCCCCGAATTCCATCCTTTAATTCATTACATTAGGAAGGAGAAAGTACCTGCTAGGCTTAAAGGAACTTAAGCGTTGAACGGGTATGAGGCTTTCTCCCTTCACTAATGAGTAGATTGATTAGTGCAATTTGGAATGGGGAAATGAAGTAAATACGATGCAATGGAGATGATTTGTGTATACAAGGAGCAAATAGACTAATATGCAAATTCTAGAACCAGAATTGAGAATCAAACAACCACTAACCTGCACTAAAAGTTTTAGCCCAATCTATCTGTCAAGGGTGACCTAGACAATAGAGGGGTGACTAGACTCACCCCTGCTAGTGGGAGTCGCCCTTGCTATGCCAAACATGGATGAAAAACTAGGGGATTTGAAGCAAACAGTCTGATTTTCCTAAATCCAAATCCAAAGGTCTGTCACTTGTCACCTACATACAAAAAATGGAGAAAATATTTTGGAGAAAGAGGTTTGTCTTGGGTAAACCCCTATTTAGGAATTAACCTTGAAATTGAATTGAAATTGCATAAAGGAAAAAGTGTTGTGTCAATAGCAGAGGCTTGACAAAATGTTACACATTCATAAGTGTCAAATTGCTCATGAAAATACTTGAAAGTTGTCTTGATGTAGTCTTGACCTTAGATCTTGAATAGGGAGAACACAAATGCCTCCACACATGCTAGGATCTAAACCTTACTCCATATCTTCCATGCTTGATGCTTGAATTGACCTTGATTGCTCCTTGAATGCTTCATTGCTTAAATTGAATTGTAATGTATTTTAACGAAGATTGCTAGATAGATTACAAAAATGAGGGAGGTATTCTTGTATTGCTATTTTAGAGCTAAAAAGTCAAAGGAGGCCGACAGAATTTGAAATCCCACTCAAAACCAAAATATCCTTATACTTATACCAAAAATAATTTAATTTTAATTAATTTAAAAGGATATAATTCAATTCATAGGGTTGAAAAGGACAAAATTGATCCACATGTGGAAAGGTAGAAAGAACTGGTAGGTATTATAGAATAGAAATATCTACATCATTTGAATATTAAAAAAAATATATATAAAATATAAGCTCAGCTCAAATGAAAAACGCGTTCAACAATGCACAAAACTTCTGACATAAGAATCGAGATAAAAATTAATGTCCGTAGAAACTCCCAAGCAGAAACGCCCACGACACCACTTTCTTCAACACTCACGCTGATGAAGGCAAACACAGATCAGACATCTGAATGAGCGTGTAAAGATCCATGGCAGAAGATCTATTGGATTTCAATGCCACTGGACCCAAAAACACGCGCCCAGCTGATCCCAATTTTCAGCGCATTCTCCTCGCATGTCTGGTGAATTCAAGCTACATACAAGAAATTTACAGGCAGCAAGCGCTCAAGCGCCACAGCTCTACAGCCTCTGCTTGGCACACAGCATTCCATTATAGACTCCACAGCCTGCTCTACAGCCCCTCTGATGGCTCCATTTTTGGCGCAGTTTTTCAGTACGATTCATTCTCTGCTCTGAAGGAATTTCGGCTCTTCCGCCCAGCAAATTGCCCCTCTGCCGTCATAGCGCTGAGGGGGACAATACTGTCGGCAGCCAGTATAATCTCGGACCTCAGAGACGATTTAAATTTAATTTTACAGCAGATACAGAAGGTCTCCCGTGTGGAGGAAGCTCTGCGTGTCACCAGAGAAATGGTGAAGCGCTGCGGCGCGCAGAATGTATGCTTGACCGGCCATTCCCTCGGCGCCGCGGTGGCGCTCAAAGTTTCGCGGATAATGGCGGAAGAAGAATCAATTTTTTTAAACACCCATTTGTTCAGTCCGCCCTTTTTTTCTCTCATTTCCGTGCAAGATAAAAAATTGGGCATTTTCATTCACAGAATAAGGGCAATTGCAGCCGGGTGCTTAACACAGAACGCTTCGGAGACTCAAGCGGCCTTCTTGGCGCTTCAGAAATGGTGCCCTAATCTGTACGTCAATGTTTTTGATCCCGTGTCTAGTAATTATTTGCATTATTTTAGGGCCAGGTTGAGCAGCTCGGCACACAGCTCGATCGTGAATTGGATTATGAGATCGCTGGGGAAAAATCCTGAGCCTCACCATCTTTTGCCCTCTGCAAACCTGTTAATTAATGACGGTGGGCGAAAGGAGTTTAGGTTTTCGCATGGGCTGTATCAGTGGTGGTCGGAGGAGACGGAGGTGAAAACAGAACATTATAATTTAGATGTGCCAGAGTTTGTGGATCGTGTGGACCAATTTGCACAAGTTGCAGGTAAGGTTTGAATTTTTGTGTGCAGAAATTCTTTGAAAATGGCTTGGATAAATATATCTGGATACAACCGTGTTGTAATTTTTCTTTTTCAATGTTTCAAGTTAGAGGGAAATATTGGGTTTCTTTTTAATGTATTTATTTTCTGCTTGAGCTTTTTATGCAGTTTCGGTTCCGCGTTAGTTATTTTGGGTTTGAGCTTTCTGTACAGATTTGGTTTTGTATTTTGTTATTGATTTAGTTTTGTATGTATTTATTTTGGTACATGATTGTATGGAAATTGCATTTGGCATCTAGCAATCTTCATTAAAAAAAAAATCCATTTTGATGATGGATTCCATTTTGATGATATAAATCAGACGCCATTTTTACGAGAAGTTTGTCATTTGAATCTCATCAACTGTGAAAACTTCATATCTATAAAGATATGATACGAGGGCAATTGCAACAATGAATGGAGTTCGCCCGGGCCTTGCCCGACAATATGCGTTGTTACAAGGTACACTTTTTAGTAGCCAACGTTTGTCAATTGGCTATATTTTGCATTTGTTTACCCATTGGAGAACATTTGGAAAAGAAGACTTCGGCAAGTTTTCTGAAAAGAACAATACATTTACATGACTTTTTGTCAACATTTTGTATAAAACATGTCGAATCTTTGAAAACTGATCGTGTTATTTGAGACAGAATGGTTCTCACAGAATCAAAGAGGTATAGGAAGAGAGAACTTGCATGTTCTGCAGGATGGTGTGCAGCATATGAAGATATTCATGCTCACAATGAAATCATCTTGAAGACCAACAACATGCACAGTTTATTTGAAGAGGATAAGATCAACCAAATTGCTAGCTTTCTAGTCAAGATTTATAACAGAAAGTCATACATAGAAAGAAGTATGGAGATAGTTTGAAGCTGTGAGCTTTTGGTCCTTTAGACTGATCAGTCTAGTGAATGTCATTAAAATCATTCATTCATTCATACAGACATCGTCATAAAGCTGGCAATGAAGTCATACATCAAATTTAGATTTACATTTTAAAACTTAACAAAACCTTTTAAGTAAAGATACGTTTCAAGTTGTTATGTCCATGAAGCCAGAGACCAACTTGCCATTTTAGTTACCTCGTGATGCAGCCTATAAGCAAACCATACATTTCTAGTACATCTACATCCAGAAAGAAAGAAATTGAAAAAAAATGTTAATGTCCACAATACCAATTAGGTCAATGGGACTGTAAAATGCAGCGCTAGGTTACAGTAGAGTAAAGGAATATTCAACATATAGTGGCAAAAATCTTTCGTGGGATTGAGAAAGTTTTTCAATTAATCACGAAATTTAAAGTCTAAGAGCACTGAACATTTCTTAAAAGTAGAAAAACATTTGCAGACAAATTTTTTGATTTTCAAATAAACCAGAAGTTTTTGAAAAACTTGTGAACATATTCATGAAAATTTTGCCTGCAATTTTTTCTCTTTTTTAGCTTTTTTAATTTCCCAAGTTTTCACTATTGATTCAAAAGCTTGAAATATATTTCCAGTTAACAGCATTAGATTTCCACAATCCATTAGTAATGCAATGAATTTCCAGTTTATTGCATTATATATTTCCAGTTTATTGCTCCCTCGGGAATCGTGCCCAAGTTTATACCAAGACCCATTGAATCACTGGTTATAGGGAGTCATTCCTTTTTATTGCTTCATTGGTTAAACATGTCCAGTATGTTTGGAATAATGTCCCTTCTTTAACTTCCAGTGGAGGATGAGGGATTCAGCTGTACCCTTTATCCATTTCATATATCCTATAATGGATTTGAATTTGGGTAGTATTGTGCTTTCTTTAACTTTTGGAAGAGGGAAGCGGCTTTTAAGTTTTTCTTTAACTTGGAGCATATAATTTATCTGAAACTGTTAAATTTCTGCCTGGCTAATGCTGAAATACTATTTGAGCAATGGAGATTATCTAGCATAGTTACCAAGCTCAGAATATTCGATTTGTTCAGGAGGCGAGGCCAAAATAATTCTGAAATCCGGGTTTTAAGAAAAAGTGGTAAAATTTCTGTACGAATTGCAAAATCAAGATGGTGCATCAAATTTGTATCAAACCGGATTTGATAACAACTTTACTTAGCCAAATGTAGCATTTTTAGGTGCAAGCTAGGCATTGTTTAATTTAAGGACAATAAGGGCTCAAATAATTTCATGTTTTTTTTCTTTTTGGCAGCGAAGGAGGAGGTAGAGTCGACAACTCTCGTAACATCTGAGGCAACAGATCCCCTACCATCTAAGGCAACGACGACTCCACCATCGACGACAACAGCTTTTGTTTCATCCAAGGCCACATTCAAGCTCTTTGGAGTAAAATAGTTGGTACTTCAAGATATGTCAACCCAAGAGTGGAATCAGAAGTGATGGAGTGAACATTCTTTTGTAATGAATTTTGCAATTGTGTTAGTCATTGGGAGCTATTGATTCGTTCAGCTTCTTGAGGCGGTATCTAACTAGCTGAAGTTGGGAGCAAAAGTGCTCCTATACTCGTCCAGGGTATCATCATTCTTTATCTAGCTATTTATATTGTAAGTTTTCAAGCTATTCAGTTCTGTATGCTATGTTTTTTTTCTAGTTCACTCCCGTTGAGGTGCTTGTATTTAATTTAAAGATTAATCGACTTGCTATGTGCTCCTCAACAGCTGCAGTAATTGATCTTGGGTAGAATAAATCTGGTTCATAAACAAGAGCATTCTTTGAATAATCCTTAATGTAGTAGGATGTCACAAAAATAATTTTCTTTGTGTTCATACACTTGATTTCTTTTTTGTTTCTGGTGCATGAGCAGCTCTCTATTCAGCTTGCTGGCTTTTAAGGTATTTATTCCGAGCAGTACTATAAGGATGCCATTGGGGGCACAAGGAAGATTAGGTTATCATGCAAGATATCTTTGGTCACCATCCGTATGGTTTGTTCGGCTCATTCATCTGTAAATTTGAAATAAACCACGAAGAATAATTTAGTGATAAATATGGTTATTAGGATTTAAATGTTCTTGTTTTAGTTATGATATGGTTAGTCTGTGGTGAAGGATAGTGTTGCACAATATAAATAGAACTTTGATTGCCTCGAAATGTTATTTAGTAGATTGTGGACTACAGAAATATCCTAATGTTGTGACATTGTTGACAAAAGGACGAGGCTATTGATACAACTGTTCCGAGTTTGTCAATGAGGTTAGTGTTGGTTGAGAGCCTTCAATTGGTTTTGTATATGATTAGTTTCAATTTCTGTTCTTTGAGGATTGAAAAAGGTTTTTTTAAAATATAAGCTTAGGACACGTGTACACTACGGCAATGTTTACTTTTGTTTTCAAGAGATTGCATCCTTAATGTTAAGGTTTTGAGATTGGCCAGGGTTAGAGGTTTGGTTGATAGAGTCCTTGCACGTTGGTATATCTGACACCATTTCCAACTTCTTCTAATCTTAAGTCAGGTTTTTTTTGTTTTTGTTTTTTTTGTTGTGGGTAGATAGAGAGAGGTTATATGAAGTGAAATGAGATATTCTTCTATGGACATAAATTGTTGAAGGTACAATGTTTATCTAGAAATGAGTAATATCAAATGAAATTGTAAACAAACCACTGCATTATAACTAATTCTCATATCAGTTTCTGATGCGAAACATAAAAACACTTGAATTTTAGGGGATTAACAGCAAAGAACTGTGACACAAATGGTCCTAGCTTCTTGCTACAACATACCAATGTTGGGAAGTTGTAACATCAATTTATGGAGTTAACACTTATCTGCTTTAATACCCTTGCAGTGTATGGGCATGCTTTTTGTGGAAGAACATAAGTAATTATGTACTTTTAGTTCATTCTATGTGTGACATGGAACCTTAATTTTTTGAATGCCACATGTTGGTAGCCATTATGCAAAGTACATTTGTATAATAACAAAACAAGGGCTCTTCTCATCATCATACGTCATATTATATAAGCTATTCTGACGTAGCACAGACAGCCATTTAGGCAACTGAAAGAGATTTGGTTGGACTAGGTCTGAAGGTTTGTGGACTACAAGACAAGGGCAAACTGAACTTGTGAAATGATAAAAGAAAGGCATTTTGGTAACACCCACTAACAAGATGATCTTAGTACAAGGCAGCATAGAGATTGGTAATTTCTTTGTAGTAATATAAAAGGGCCAAGAGCGTACGCCAATTGCCGGAGCATGGTAGAAGTATATAATAAACTGTTTTAGTTCTGTAGGTGCAAAATATATTCAAATTTTCTTACATTGGGTTTACCTAGATCTCCGAATGTAACAGGAGAGGTAAAGTTTGAGAAGCTCGTCGAGTGCTCTTTTACTATTATAGAGGAGACATACGAGACACATTTTTCAGAGTTGTCTTAGTTTTGATAAATTTACCTTGCACTTTGGTTTACTTCGCATGTAGGAAATGTACCAATAAACTTTGAAGTCTATCAAATAATGTGAAGATTCTAGATGTGGGAACGATTATTTTGGCTTACTTATCATGCCTATCGCACTCATTAAAAATGGTTTATACTATGCAACTGACTTTAGCATTGTCATTAAACAGAAGAATATTCTGGTAAACATAATTGTGCATCAGATTCAGAACTTGGAAACATACACAATAAAAGGCTCAGAACATAATTCCAAATACTAACAAAAACTGAAGTAAAATCAAATATATTTAAAACTTCAATTAATGATATCTATTTCGAAGATTCTATGTTTTCAACGATATGTAATGAAGGCATTGGCTTATTTTATGAGATCTCAAAGGTAATTATATTTTGGTAGATATTTGTGGTATAATCAATTTGACAATGTACTACATTGTGAATGAAATGGGGAACCCAATAAATAAATTTTCTCATCTCTTGGAATCACTACCATAGAACTTTACAAATTAATCGTATTATTATCAAATGATATGTGAAATTCTTAATGTCTTTTATTATGAAGGGTTTCCAATACCTATATGTATCTTGACACTTGGAAAGTTCATTCTCACTCTAATAAGAAGATTTTGGTAGACTTGGCCCTCATAGCTATGACATATCTAGAAGGTCAAGCTTAAACATGATGCTTCTCAAGCATTAACACAACATGTTTTAGAGGTCACTCAACATGTATATTATAGGCTCCAAAGCAATTGCTTAACATGTACAATAAACTTGGCAAGGACGCACTACCCTAAGTTGGACACATGTGCGACCCTTCTCGAGTTTCACATGAATTCTCCTAAGTTGGACAAACGGTATGTGCTCCTTCCCAAGTCTCACATGAATTTTTTATATAACAATTTTTAAGGGGTGGTTTACAAAACATCAAACCCTTTCACAAGAGTTTCCTTCTAATGATTATTTATTGAATTATTATTCATCTCCCGTCAAAAGGGAATTTCATAAATATTCTTTATTAATATATCTTTTAATAAAAGGATCATAGTATTAAGGATATTTCATAACTTATTCTACTTTTGTGGAAACTGTCACATAACAAATCCCCCCTATAATCAGATGTCCTTGGTAGCAAGAGATGTATTTGCAACATAACTCAAAAAATTATGTAATCAATGCATATTTTATTATTATGTTTCTATTTTTATTTTACTTCACCTACATTCTTTTAGTTTATTTATATTCTTGTTTCAATAATTCTTACTAATTTCATTTTTAGATTCACAAGTTAAATAATCATTTTCTAATGAAAATTGTGATAAGAATTATATAGATGTCTTACAAAATCTATTACGAATTTTTAGTTTAAGAGCTAATTGTAGTTTATATGCTTAATATATTATCTCTTTTTATCATTTTACTCTCTCATAATTTGCAAAAGTATACACTATATACTTAACGATGACATTAACACATTCTAGACTACATGAATATCCTACTATCATGTATCAAATGCATTAGAATGAGAACATATACACAAATATCTTTAAATAGAGTTCATAATGTTTCATCTCTTTATTGAAACAAAGGTTTGAGATGAGTATGAATTTGACTAGTATTCAAATCTAAATTAATTCAATGTAAGCAATATGGCTAACCCTTACACCACCACAACCCAAGGGTTGTCTAGAACAACTATTTACAACAAAGTCAAGAAAGACCATTAATAACATACTAGCAACACAACTTCTAATCTGCATCAAGAATGGGTAGACATCTCACCCACCAACTAGGGAAGAGAGTGAGACTTTACAAAGTGATTTTTTCTTCACCTACGGACAACTGTCCAAGTGATACATTGACTTGCAAATTTTTGTTGAGTGCAATATTAATCATTGTGTTAGTTCTGCTCTACAAGAATAATGGCATTACTAGCATAATCCTTATCCATCTTATTTCACTATTAGATCCTCAGAAAATGTACCATTATTGTGTGCTAGTTGATCATTTTTTTTGTTTGGAACAAAAAGATGGGTAAACATTTATTAAAACATAAAGAGAAACAAAACAAAAGGAGCTTAATAGAAGGCTCTAATGAGTCTGTCACGTTCAACAAGCTGATCAAAAACATGAGATAAATCAGGAGGCAATTGCTTTTGATCAACAATACTCTAATCCTGCATGTGCTTTGAAGCCCATTCAACCAAACAGTCAGCAACACCATTCCATCCTTGAGAGATGTGTGTAAAAATAACAAAGTCAAGAGATTTGCTTAACTGAAGAATCTAATTAATAACCAAAGTCAAGTGCCAACTAACATCCTTACGCTCTTGTCTATTGAGCAAGTTCACAACCACCTGAGAATCAGTCTCACAAATAATCTTGTGCCACCCGCGCACACAACATTGCTCCACAACAAATAGGATGACAAGGGTCTCCCATAAATTATTAGTATGAAAGCCCTTATACATAGAGAAAAGAAACTAGACTTCACCGTAACTACTTCGACCAACTCCACCAATGCTTGCAGGGCCTGGATTTCCCCAAGAAGAGCAATTAGTGTTGATTTTTAAAACACCAAGGAGAGGAGTAGAATGCCCCTCATGACTAACTCGTTGCACTGGATGTTTGGGCCTACTACTATACCATTGACCAACAAACATAAGAATCCATCCTTAAAGAGGAAAATTGAGGTGATTGCAAATAACATCCTTGGGGTCCATACCTCCACTCAACTCACACTTAGCTAGAATTGTTTCACAGAGAAAGCAGGTAATTTTCCACCACAGGTGCATAACTCCAATCCTAACATCCTAAACAATCCTCCTATTCATTTCTAGCCAAACATGCCAAAAAATAAAGGAAGGACCAATACCCCAAGCAACCTGAAGAAAAGAGGTTTTAGAAGGAGAGTACCCCTAGCATTCCAAAAACTCAAACAAAGAAGAGACATGCTAGCACGGGGGATCCCAAGCACTCCACCAGAAGTGCCAAATCTTGTTGACAAAACAACACTGGAAGAAAAGATGGGAACTCGCCATTACTGCACAAAACACATATCAAGGGGCCTTGAAAGAAGCACTTGCAAAGATTATCCCATGTAGGATAGCGATTGTGAGCCATCAACCACATGAAATAATTGCACTTGGACCAGGAGAATTTATTCCAAACCTGCTTCCACCTAACACCTCAATATCTCCAAAGAATTATTTAGAAAGCTTCAAGTACCTTGCAAAAACAAAGTATTTCCTAGACGGAGCTCCACCCCAAGCCAAAACATCAGGGCTCATCAAGGAGTTGCAATCCCTAGAAATCAGAATCTGAGAAAGCTCATGTTGATCCCTCTCAGAACCCCCTAGCGGCCAATCAAAATAATTCTTCCATCTATATCCAAGAGCAAGTCCCAGATTATGATTTGTCTTATAATGTGCCATCGTATCCCATCCAGCAGCAAGAAAATAATCATAGAGAGCCTATAGATGCGGGTACATGGACAAAAGAGGGGGATGGCCATCTCAAGAATCACTCCAAAATAGGGCCTGAGAGCCTCCATTACAAATCCAGAAGAGACCACTCTTTACCAATTGAGCATCAGTCTTCAGAGTATGTCATACCATAGAACCCCTGCCCTTCAAAGGAAACCAAGAAACATGCAAAGGGTCAGCTCCTGGTAAATACTTATGTGTCATAATACTGGCCTAGAGCTGAGTCTGATAGGAACACCAACACCAATATAACTTGACTACAAGAGCTTGGCTACTCAAGATAGAAGAGCGGAGACTAAGACCTCTCTCCTTCTTAGGCCTGCAAATAGTATCCCACTTAACTAGACTCCATTTAGAGTTTTGCAAATTGCCACTCCACAGAAACTATCGAGATAGAGCATCAAACTCCTTAAGAAAATACACAGGAGCTATTTGAACCATGCTTTTATAGATAGGAAGGCCCTAAATCATAGATTGTAGAAGAGTTACTCAGATAGCTGTAGAAAGCCACTGATGAGTCCAATTATTAACCTTCCACTGCTACTTATGAAGCAGGTTCTACCAAAAGAGCCTAGGCTACCTACCAACAACAATAGGAATGCCTAGGTAAAGTAGAGGGAGAGACCCAATCTGAAATCTCAAGATGTCAGCAATCCTCCGCTGAATAGGCTTTGAAGTGTCATTGATTTTTTGATCAGACATCCAAATAAATATCCAAGGTTTGCCTAAAGACCTTTGCTTCCTAAATCTGAGTAATTCTAGTAAGAGCAAGATCATTTTTTCATTTGATTCTTTGATATATCTTTTGAATTATATCATGATGTCACAACCTTGTGTCACACTCTTCCATGAGGGATGAATATAGAAAAATAATAACAAACGAGATTTAATTCATTCAAAGAATAGGAAAAGGAGTATTAAACATGAAAATGACTACACATTGTATGAATTAATGAGAAGCATGGGTGCCTAAATAAAAGGAAGGACAAGAGACAAACACCAATTAAGAAGGAAAGATGTGATGTTGCAAGGAGTGGTGTGCATTTACTTAGGCGTGGCATCCTTGACCTATAGTTGTCCAAAAAAATACATAAGTCATTGGTCAATTCTAGTACTTGAGGACTCCCAACCCTTCACACATGACTAGAAAATAAGGGACGCGACTAAGCTCCAAACAGAATGCACCGTTGACTAAAAGAGACTTTATAGCTATGTATGGGAAGGTTTTTGGGAAAAAGTTCTAAAGACTTATAAAAATCCATTTTGTGAGCAGTAGAGCTTGGCAAGAGGAAGGGAGGAAGAGTATGGATGGAAGGAAAGGTGGGGTTGGGAAGGTTGCGCCATTTTGGAGATTGAAGGGAGCAGTTTGGGTGGCCTGAATGGCAAGTTTATGAAATGTGGTTTTACACCTATTGATTGCATTTTCTTGGAAGTTTCTAAAGCTTTTCATCAAGTCCATTTTGTGCAAATCTTACAATCATTGCAATTCTTGAAACCTTATTTCTTTTAGGGATATCATCATCCCTAGTCCATGTTTCCAGGTTTTGCATATATGCTAATGGGGGTACCTGTAACTGTAAGATTTGACAAAAATATCCCTCCCATTCTTTGTTGATGGATGTCCATACCCGGTTCCAAAGCTCTCATTTTACACAGGCTTGGGAGGACACTAGCAAATAATTTGGTTTTGTGCATGTCAATTGTGTTTCTAGAAAGTTTCTAAAGTGTCTTCACCAAATCCATTTTCCATGTACCCTACAACCATTGTTGTCCATGAGGTGACATCTCTTTAAGACATCCTGTCAAATGATTCAAGCCAAGAGGAAACTGGTAAAGAATCTGGCGTTTCACTCACCAAATTTGCAATTGCTAGAGATTTCCTAAAAACCCTTTTACCAAATTCATTTGCTATCATTGCATTACATGAGACGACATTTTTGTGAGGTATCTTGTAGAATAATACACATGCTTTGCTTATGCTTTCACCGTTGTATACTAAACTAAAAAATTAAAATAAATAATCTTTTAAAATTGGAAAAAACTTCTCCATCCAGTTCATAGAATGTGATTACAATTTTATTTTTAAAAGTTAAAATTTAAAAATTTTAATATTCATTTTGGTTAACTCAAAACAATACTAGTCAGAATATGTTGCCAGTATAGTGGCCATCGCATGTAACAATGGCAGGATGGGCATCCAACCATATTGAATGATATGGCTAGATAGTCGTTGCCTCAAGTTAAGGAGGGGGCACGATAGAATTATATTAGGGCTTCACTTCTAATGTCATTCCTAAAGATAAGTACATTTCTCTATAATTCTTTTTAAGGACATGTAATTTTAATTTAATCAAGTTAAGTTAAACAAATTGTGTTCATACTTTTTCATTAATTTTGTTTTAAGTAAAGTTGTGAATATTTTAGAAGTGCCTAAGCTTGTTTTCTATAGTTGCATTCATTTAAATTCTTAAAAGACCCTTGCTTTTAATCAAGGCATAGATTCGATGGTAGGATGTTATGCTTTTATAATATAACTAGGATATGTATATAATGACTTCGTGTCAAGCAAAGTGCGTTAAACTCAATGCTAAAATAATTAGATGTACCTTCATGATGATTACCTAAAGTCACTTACAACTAATCAATAAGGTCAATATAAATGGAAAGTGTCAACATTATCTAGACCATATACCAGACTAATATAAGAGTATTGGGCTACTCCACAACGTAAATAAGATCATTGGGTAAAATTGCTATATTATTGAATACATATATTCATATGATGATATACTGGATAGAGTATACTCATTGATCTCATGCGTGACTCAAACATTGATTATGTATAAAGCAAGTTTTTATTATTTACAATAAAGTGATGAGGATAATTGCTCTTTTTAAATATAACTTTAGTAACGTATTACTACTCTATGCAGTGAAATGAGATCCAAGTTTGAATACGATATTTGAAAATCAATATAAAATCATTATGCAATTAAACTAGTCCATGTTTATTGTTAAGCATTGTTAAGTGTGAGAACCATTTAAAGGAATACTACAATAGTAAGATAGTAATTAACAAAGTCTTAGTTATACGACACTAATATGAGACAAAACAATATAAATTTTTAGAAAACCCAAAGTGTATGAATGATGTCTTTGTTTAATGGTATTATAACCATATGGTATTAAACATATTTTAAATATTCTGACTTTTATTATTGGTAAATTGGTTATCATTAAGGGTAAAGGCCCAATAGGACTACATGATGTCTATCAATCTCTTAAACATGAGAACCTTGATAAGGTGATAATGTGATCTTTCATTGCATATCATTGAGTAGTAATAGTATTTGGGAATCTATTCAAAGGAATCCTAATGATTAATAATAAAATTTGAATTTTATCTTAGAAGAATGGATATGAGTGGGTATTATTGTAAGTCGAGCTAAATATATATTTGGCCCTCTACCTTATTAGCCTCAACATAAGATGAGACAATATTTATCATATGCATTAGCATTAATAAATGTAGCATCTCATCCCATGTGGGGAACTCTAATGAAAGTGTACTCCTACATTAGGGAATGTGTGGTTGGCAAACCATTCGAATTGGAAATTTAAAGAAACATAATTATGTTGATCAACACTATATACCATATATTTAATCACAAGGTGATATCTTTGAGGCTTAGTGTGTGTGTGTGTGTGTGTGTGTGTGTGTGTCGTGATACAACTAAGGTAATTTTGTGATGAGTAATAAGCCTAACCCTTATGTCAATATGAGAAAATGTTGGTAATGAGAACCTATGTATAGTATCCTTGAGAGACCTTGGGAGGAGTGTTAGTCGTAAACTTTAGTATGTCGTCAGGTGTTAGTTATGTATGCACCGACAGGTAGTTGATACTGTCAACGGTTGGGAACGGGTAACGACGTTTGGTTGCACCCCTTCAGATTGTATATAAATATTGTACTTTCTCTTTGAGGCATCATAATCATTGTGGCTATTGTGAATGTACTAAGTTCTGAATGATTAATGAAAGCTTTGGTGTTCTCTAATTCATCTATGTTATGTTATTTACATTTCATGTATAATGTCTATGAACCAGTAAACTAGTCTACCCCAGGGGGTAAACATTTGGCGCCATTGTGGGATCAAAAGGGAGTCATCAAAGGTTACCATAGGCTCCGACCCTAGCACTTATAGTCGCACCTGCCCTGACTCATCCCTACCCTGCTCGGGGGACCGCTCCATCTCCTCTGCCATGTCCCTGCCCACTAAGGTTGTATCCTAAATAGGAACGGGAGGTATGCTCTCGTTATCCACTGTCACTGGCTCAGGAGGCGCAGTTGCTATAGAAACTCTTTTCGACGTGACTACAGGCGAAGTCAATTGAATGGGAACTCGAACCTGTCCAAATGCCAGAATGGTTGACGAACTGGAGACCACGGAAAATTGTGCCACACTAGAGAGCACGGGGCGTGGGAACAGTAATGGGGTGGCTGAGATTACCTCCACTTCTTCTTTGTCATCACCCTCTGAAGCACTCTCCTCTGATGTCTCCCCATGGCCGCTATCTGTATCTTCATGCTCCCCACTGGCCTCCAACTCCTGTCTGGCTCATTTTGAGCCAACAACTACCTTTTGTCTACCCGATGTATCCAAGTGGCACCATCTCATGATGGGAGGCTCACCTTGAGCCAAAGGGCCCACCTTAACCTCATGTGACAGTATGGCGGATGGAATATGTCGCTCGACCGCATCCAAGAAGAGCCCAATGGCATAGTGCGGCATGTAGAACGTGCAGTGTTGAAGCGTCATAAAAGCATACATCCGCTCGGCGAGTACAGTAGCCCAATAATACATTCTACCGCCCAGTAAGTGGTTCATCAAAGTAACCTACTGGAATGAGATGTTTGAAGCGCGACAAGACCTTGTAAGATGACTCTTCACCACATCCATAAGGCATCACCAATGGCCCTCCCGGATGAAGGTCTTCTTGATTCCTCGATTATGTGATGACTTCCCAAGGGACTCCTTCTCCGTAGTTGTGAGATCATCTCTACAAACCAACTGGATATAAAAATATTTATTCTCTACACTCATTTTCTGCAGCTTCGGGTCAACCTTTAATCCTTTAGCTGGCAACCCAAACACTCGGTGAAACTCAGATGTTGTGAAGGAAATTGTCACCAAGTGGTTCAAGTAGGGAAGGGTGCTCTATTTTGAAAATATGTCGAAGGACTCAATCATTGCCCACAATGGGCCTTCAAAATCCTTGATACAAAAAAGGGGCATTTGGATAACCCATTGTACCTGAGCCCTCGAGAGGTTGTCTTTGACCAGGAGGTTTTCTGGGGTATCCTTGCTCTCATACCACCATCTTCGGCATTCCAAGTCATTCAAACCCTCGAAAGAAATGGTCTATGTTGTGATATCATCTTTCTGAGATCCCGTGGCCGCCATTTGTGGCCTTTGAATTTGTAAATTCTTTCATGTACCTGCACCTGCAACTTGTACGCCAGAAGGAGGTGTTTGTGTATTTTTGCTCATTCTGGGATTACTACTCCTAGAGTCCTCTTCCAACCTTCTCCTCCAAGTTCATTTGCCTGTCGATTCCATAATTGTTTCTCCCTACTTGCTTTGAATGAAAATATAACCGTTTATCTTTCCCTAACTACCTGGAGGGTTGTATGGTTGCCCCAGACTTCCATGGGCACCAATTCAATTTTCTCACTAGCGCCTTCCTTCCGTATGGTATTGTTCTGCTTATTGTGTTTTGCAAGTGCATGTCGTACAGTGTTTTTAATATTCTCCTTGATGTCGTACAATGGTACCAAGTTTATCCTTATTCCCTGTGTCAATGATCGTACAAGATGCCACTCTTCTTAGTACTTCTCACCTATTTTTTCCAACTGTCATACGAAATGCATTGATCCCACGGTACCTTTGGTATTGTTTCTTCTCACCGTACGGTCTTCCTTATGTATCGTACAGTCTTCCTTTCACTATGTTAGGCAATGTTATATGTCATACCACCTCTCTTTTGCACGTGTGATACATGTCTTTCCGTACAGATCAATACGAAAACCTCTTGTCGTATGGAACACCACAAAAATCCCTGCCTTTGGCGTACAGTGACTGGTCGCACGATGTAATCCCTGCCTTTGGCGTACTATGACTAGGTCGTACTGTCATTAAGTACCATACGGTCACAACATCGTACGATGTTTTCAACATATCGCGCAATTTTCCCTTTTTTTTGTACAGTCATACGATGTCCTCTACTTTTTTTATAAAAAAATCTACTTGGGTGGTCACCTGATGGTGCGTGGTGGGCCTGGCAATCATGGTACGGATTAAACTTTGAGCTGTTGATAGTGTCAGCTATGGGTTGCCCGTCTAACATGGACAACTTAATTGCCCCACTGGCATTGACTTCCCAAACTTGGTACGGGCCTAACCATTTCACCTTAAACTTGTCAGGTTTGATCTCATTTCACCCATTGTACTTCAGTATGAGTTGCCCCAGGGAGAATCGGGTGCGTCAAAGGTGCTTGTCATGCGAATGCTTCTGACATTGTTGGGCCACATTCATTGCCCACTATGCCAACATCTGTCGTTCGATGAGTTTGTTAAGGGCATACAAATGTTCTCGGAGGCTCTCCATGTCGCCGAGTTTGTTGTCGAGTGCCATTCGAAGGCTGGGCACCATAAATTTTGTTGGGACAACGACCTCTTGTCCGTACATCAACTGGAATGGAGTGTGTCCGGTGGTGACTTTGTATGTTGTACGGTATGCCCATACTACCAATGGAAGTCGCTCTTCGCAATCTTCACCTTCTACTCCACACGACTTGTAGATTATCGACACCAGTATCTTATTGGTGGCTTCGGCCTGCCCGTTTGCCCTCGGGTAGTAGGGGCTCGAGAGAGTGAAAAAATTTAAATTATGTGGTGAGAAACCATATTACATAGTTAACGAAATGCCCTCCAACTCTGTCGCTAGTGAGCTAAATAGGTATGTCGTGTAATCACCCAAAAATGGTCATCTAGACTATTAGCCCCTTTCTAGCATTATTTGCTAAAATTGCTTATTCTTGATCAAATCCTAACTTTATCATTTATTCGATTATATTCTATGGATTAACCATTTTACCCTAAGTCTTTATTTAATTAAAAGGAATTATCTCCCCTTTTATTAAATAAAAATCCCCCACTTACCTTTTATTCTAAGTTGCACAAATAAAGCATTATTCCTATTTAATAAATAAGAAGAAAAGGCTTTTTATCTCACATGGGGCACAAAGTCAACACTTCTTTCTCATTAGAGGAGACTTGTGCACAAGGATTGCTCCCACTTTCAAACCCCACCCTTGATCAAATCTTTTGCCTCTTAATCTCCATGGTCCATTTATCTTTAAAAGGAGAGCTCTCTTCTCATTCTAGGATCCCCACTCTTGATGCTAATGTTATGGTGCAGGTTTTATTGGTGACATTGGAGCTTTTGGAGAACTTGTTGCATTTTAGTCTTCATATTTGCATTGTAGTTTATTTCTCATGGCATTCTTAGCTTAGTTTCCTTTCATGCTTTAGCTTATTTCACATAGTTTAACTAGTAATGGCTTGTAATACTCTCACTTCCATAGTTTAGTTGCATTCTTGCATTCTCATTCTAGCATAGCTTGCATTGCATTTTTCATTGTGATTCTTGAAGATATTGGCATTCTTGCCCTTGTCTCTTTGAATCTCCCATCATATGGTTTACTAGCAAGGTTGCATGCTTAATAGCTCTAGCTGAGAGACCTCTAAACACCCTTGCACTCCATGCCTAGGGAGCTCTAGGTCGCTTTTCAAGGTTTCCAATCCATGGATGCCCTTGGAATCAATAGCTTAGAGAAGTGCACATTTTGAGTGTACATTTTTGGCGCCCACCGTAGGGCAGAACAACTTTGTTTTGCCTTTCTTTTCTTGCATTTCCACTACATTTTCATCATTGTTATCTTGTTGTTTCGGCTATTTTTTTTGTATTTTCTAACAGAGTATCGTATGACATTTTCCAGTATCGTACAACAATTTCTTACATATCCGTGCGATACTTTGCCAGTCAAAAGTATCGTACGTCCATACAGAACTCTGTTGCCCAACTATATAACATTTTGTCGCCTGGGGTAGTGTGAAGTGTCACTCAAAACAGAAGTATTGCACGCCTATACTGCAAAGTATCATGCGAATCTCTACCAGCAGAAACTGTCACCTGGGCCTGAAAGTGATTATTTTCGATTCTTTTTTGCAAGATTCATGTTTTCTACTTTCTAGTTTTTGATTTGTTGTGCTAGGACAGAGATTTATTTGTAGATTATACCTGGTTTTGTTGTACTAACCCTTGTGGGCCTAACGAGTTGTGCTTGTAGGTGTGCCCTAATTGCTTGCATAGTTTGCTAAAAGAATGCATGTCAAAGCTTCAAATGCATAAGGGCTACTAATCTTTCTTGCAGGGCTGCCCAAAGCATAAAAACCAAAAGTGCTTGTTCTTTCTTTTCATTTTTAAGTGCGGCAATATACTAGTTCATTTTCTTAGGCACTTAATATCTTGTCATTGGAGTCTTTTGGTGGTAGGAGAGTATGATCTTCATCCTTGTGGTGAACCAGAAATTTTGACCCACCTCTAGATTTCGAAAGCAAGGGGGTTAATTGAACATTGCTTGGTGTGTTTGGGAAAGGCTTTTGAGATAGGAGAGTATGCTCTTCACCCTTGTGGTGAACCAGAAATCCTGACTTTCAAAGGTTGATCCACTTCTTATTTAGTCTAGAATCCTTTACAGGGCCTTCTCTTGAGCAATCAAGAGGAACAACCCAAGTGGGGACAAGCTAATACCCGACTATTCCGACCCACTATAAATTCAAGGCTATCAAGGACACAAAACCTTGGTAGATGTATTACTTGTCTTCGCTTAGTATGAGTACTTGTGGGATTGTGACCATGAGAAAAATGCTAAGCAAGAATGCTTAAGGTACTCTTGTGGCCGCGAGGTCCGTTACTTGCCGCAAGGTAAGGAGTCCCTTCGGGGAGAAAGAGGGGTATTGCGAACGTAAGCCCTTATTACGAACCTTAGATAGAAGCTACCCGATTTTTCCACTCAACATCTTGGTGCAAGGATTGATCCTAGTGGACTACCCGGATCACCCCAAGATTTTACACTCACCATCTGTGTTCCTTTGGTTGTGTCATTGGCACTTCCACGACAAAGCCAATATCTATTGTGGGCAACCACTTTGTGTGAGGCAATGGGACATCAAGTGTGGGATAAGTTGTTGAGTATTGAGCCTTTGTCTTTCTAAGTTAGCAAGTGCTTGAATTGTCTTCGTTGTGATCTACCCGTGTAAACATTCTTGAACATCAAACATCATGGTAGTGTTCATAGGATTTTTTGTTTTGATATCCCAATTGCATGTCTTGGCAAGGTTGCTTTTGCCCTTGTTCAAGTGTTTTATGACACGTTTGATCCCTCACTATTTGCAAACCTGTCTGTTTTATGTTGTTACTGCGTTCCAAACTAAGAAATTGAACTTATCAAACTGCAACTTTGATCAAATTACCTTTAAAACTAGGTTTTACACATTCACTGGTCAAACATCGTGCGATACTGAACAATTATCGCACCACCTACCAGAGTATTATAGCGCAATACTTCGTTGCTGACCTTGTATCGCTTGAAATTTATACACTCTATCGCATCAACTGCCTGGTTACTATCGCACTGTTGTGTGCAAAATATCATCTGGCCAAATTGTATCATCCTGCTATCCTACGAACTATTGCATAGAATCATTTTGTTGTCTTACTATTGTCTGCAATCCGAAGCTGTCAAATTTGAATCTTAGTTTGTCGCAGAGTGTCCTTTCCTGTTCTTACCTAAATTTGGCCTGTTATTTGCATGTTTAAGTTTGTTCTAAACTGAGAAAGATGAGTTAAAACTATTGGATTTTGAGCCTACCAAATGCTACTTTCGATCACTTGTCACACTACGGTTACCTCTCTAGCTATTTTCTAATCGAGCTTCTTGCTCATATCTCGACTTGAGTCAATTGACTGCTGTAAATTCTTGAGCACCTTTGACAAGCCATCTCTATTGTGCTATCTTGACAAGTGATCTTTATTGGCTTTGCTTATCTCAAAATCTAAGAAACTTTGCCTCGTTCTATTAGTCAAACAACATTCCTTTTCATGTTGGTTACAACTCGGTTTCAGTTTGAGCAAGGGAGTCAACCTCCGTTCAACTATACGCAGTTACCCTCTCCTACAAGACGCTCACGAGTGCCAGTTAGTGACGATAGTTCTAGCCCAAAAAAATCTGAGGATTCCAAGGTCACCCCATGGTATAAAGGAGGCTTCCTTTTTCTGCATTCAAGACCCCCAAAAGCACGAATAGTGTCTCACTTACCATGACTGAACAAGAGAAATATCATCATTTGCAAGAACACTTTGAGCATAGAGACAACCAAGCATGCTTAGATAAGGAGCATAATAAAAACATAATGGATGTTGTTAGGCGCATGGCTTCAAGAGGAATGTCTCACGATCAAGCCGAGACTAGTGGTTATGAAAATAGATCTTTTTTTGGTACTAGTGGCAATCATGGTAACAATATGCCACCAAGGTCCCCTCCAAGACAAACTTTTTCCGCACCTTCTTCACCTCCTAGACCTCCTCCCTCTCATCATGAGGAAGAGGCCAATGATGACGTCTCTAGTGAAGAACTTATGAGGTTTGAACAAGATGAGGCTTCCCAATGTTTGATGCATAAACTTTTAGAGCGTAATGGAGATCAATACTTTCAATACATGACTTCTAGAGGATATAAGCTCCCTCCTAGTTATGATGTCCGCCAAATCATTTAAGAAAGAGTGCCAACTGAGTATGAAATTCTTAGAGAGGAATTACAATGAATGAACCAGCGTCTTGCTCAACTTGCAATAGAAAAGGAACCTCCAAAGGTCTCTTTTGTAGAATCTATTTGTGCTCTTCTCTTTGATAGGAGTCTATACATGGTCCCATTTCCTAAGGATATTGAGGTTCCCAAATATGATCAGTATGATGGAAATGGTGATCCCCATGACCATGTGCATCATTTTTACGCTCTTAGCATGGACTTCCTTCAGGAGGACACATTTCTACTACGGTTGTTCCCTAGGAGTTTAAAAGGACAAGCTCTGGAATGGTTCGTAAAATTGACACCCCCTCTCAAGACCTTTGATGAGTTGGCTAGGCGTTTCACTCAACATTATTCGTACAACATTCAGCAGCCTATTACCATGATAGATCTAGGTGCTCTCAAGCAAAATCAAGGCGAACCATTCGCTACCTACTTGCAACGTTGGAGGTCGTTATATTCTAGATATCCTCGTCAACTACCCGAGAGGGAAAAGATTGACATCTTTGTCAACACTCTTGTACCTGAATTATATTACGATCTAAGGAAACAACTATTTTCCTCTTTCAACGACATGGTTGAAAGTGCGTACCATATTGAGGATGTTGGCATAAGGAAAGGGGATATTGTCATCAACAAAGATAACAGAGGTAATGGAAAGGACAAAAACAAACCCTGGAACAAAAACAAATATGTTGTCAACGATGGGGTTGTGGATGTTCCTAAAGCTAAAGAGCCCGCTTTCCACCTCTTCAACGCTATCTACGCTGCTAAACAATAGGAGGCTGCCAACACTCAAAGTACATCTAAACCTCAATATGTAGACAAACCCAAGAAGTCATATCAATGACGAGTCTACACCAAGTTGGCTGAACCTTATGACGTGATTCTTAAGACCTTGGTTGCCAACAAGTATGTTACGCTTCCTGACAATTCTCGTCCCTTCAATCCACCAGTTAAGCCTGATTGGTAGAGAGGATCATTTCTGTAATTACCATAGAAATAAGGGACATAACATGGATAATTTTTTCAAGCTCAAAGATGTTATTCAAGATCTTATTGATGGAGGCATAGTTCTCACAGACGGCTTGGTTAAGAATTATGATCACAAGGCCTTCAAAACCCCTCTACCTGAGTATGAAAAGGGGGAGTCCTCTCAAGCGAACAAGAAAAATCATGAAGCCAAGATCAATTATACATATACTAACGATGAGAGGGTGATCAACATGTTAGAGCCCGTTGAGAGTGTTTTTATGATGAAATCTCAAGGTAATAGTGACGTCAATCATGATATGCCTAAGTTGGTCTTGCAAATACTTGATGGTTTATCTTCCCGAAGTGAGACACTGAATGTTGTTACTAGGGGGCAAGCCAAAATCATCCTTCAAAGTGCTCACGATCCCAAACAAGCCTCCTCTTCTAAACAAGCGGCTCCTTCAGCCATATCTAGCTATGATCTTGTGCACCAGTTGCAATGAACACTGACCCAAATATCCATTTTCGAGTTGCTTGAGCTATCCCCCTTGCACAAAGAGATCCTTGAAAAGGCTCTACCCACAGTGAATGTCCCTAATAACATTGATCCAGATAAGTTTTAGGTTATGGTCAATCATATCTCATCTCCTCACTATCTCTCATTTTTCGTAGAGGATGACACGCCCCTTAGTCACCCACATAATCTTGCTTTACATATCGAGGTCCAAGTCTACCATACTCGAGTCTGCCGATTCCTAATAGACAATGGTGCGGGGTTGAATATTGTTTCCTTTCATGTTGTGCAACAATTGGGATTGTCCAAATTTGTTGTAGATCCTAGGCGAAAGATCTCTATCAAAGCATACGATGAAGTGGAGAGGTCTTCAAAGGGTCTTATTGTGCTGTCTGTTCGAGTGGGTCCAGTTATGAGAGATATTGTGTTTCAAGTATTAGACATCCCACTCGCATACAACATTCTTCTGGGTTGTCCTTGGATCCATGACATGCAAGCTATTCCTTCTACCTACCATCAATGCATCAAATTCCCGTACAATGGAGCTGAAATTGTGATTCCTGGGGACAATGCTATTGCTATTAATACTCTCACTGTCATTGAAACATTTGTCCCACACAATAAACCTTCTCATGATCCTAGTGTGTCCCTTATTGCTGCTGAACAGAAATTCAAAATGATGAGTATTGGTATGGGCAAATACACATTGGATTCTATTGTTGCTATGCCTATGTCTCCTAAGTCATATGGTAGACCTTCAAACAAGATGAAGCCTTCCGCTTCCACCATGACAGTTTTCAGTACCTTTGTTCAGGCATCCATACACCTAGAGGCAGAAAAAGAAGAACAAGTTGGTAGAGATTGGATCTATAGATAGGAAGAAGATAGTACAATAGTTGCTACTCCCATCTCCCCTAGATGCTATGGTAAAGGCTACACATTTTTGCAAAAAAATGGGCTATCAAGGTCAAGGACCTTTAAGTAATAATGGACATGCTCTAGTTGAACCTTTGAGTCATACCTATGGTCGAAACTCTAAGGATACCATGGGTCTAGGATACGGTGCTGAAGATGACCCCCCTGAATGTTCTGGAAATGCTCCCATGATTAGTGACTCAGACACAGATATGGATGAATCACCACTGTACACTATGGCTCAAATGGGAGATGGTCTCCCTTCTACTTCACTCCTTTGGGGAGAAGAATGCATACCTAATGATGACACAGCTGAAGCCTCTATGTCTAGAGACGATGTACCTAATGAATCTGACTTCAGAGGTAGACAACATAGAAATATTGAGCGGTTACTAGAAAGAGAAGATCTCACAAATAATGGCATGGGTGCCTCTACTTCTAGGCGTCCTAAATCTTCTTGGTGCAAACATCCCAGTAGAATTTCAACGACAGATTCAAATGAGTATGAATGGGACACTCTCTCAGAAGTATCTTCCACAGTGGACATGGAAGTTGATGTGATTCATACTTATAGTGCCCAACCCGACGTAGTTGATGAGTCTCGCGTAGGGTCTGACGAGTTCGATCCACGTATTGCTTTAGTGAACCACGCTAGTCCTTCTATGCCAAATCTAGATCTTGATACTTTTGGAGCCTACTCTATAGGCTCGACTCCTCTCGTCACCAAAGACGATACCTCTTGCATCAATAAACTTGAACCTGTCACTTTGCTTCCTCTCATACACTCAGATCTCATAGATTGGTCCACCCAAGATCAAAGACCTACATTGCCTTCCTTCCAAAATGATTATGAGATTTCTTATTACCTCAATGTCGTTGAACCTGTCACCTCTTCCACCAGCGAACCAGCAACAAATATGAGAGAATCAGATATCAAGTACCTCAGTCATAAAATCAAAAGAAAAAAGAAATGGTTGGATGGCGAAAACCACATTGTGGCAGTGTCTGAACCTCAAAATAGTAAAAATAAAGACGTATCTAAGGGTGAAAACCTCTCTGAGGCACCCGAGGATGAGGTACTTGGTAGTCTGCCCAGCTACTTCCAGGAAAGATCTTCAGTTTTGATGGAACCTACACAACCAATCAACTTAGGGATAGAGGAGTCTCCTAAGATAATCCATGTAGCTCAGTCCCTCTCTGCAGAGGAGAAAGAACAATTTACCACATTTTTTCAGGAGAAAAAGATCAACTTTGCATGGACATATTCAGACATGCCTGGTTTGGACACTAAGTTTATTATGCACCACCTCTCTATTGCTCCAGGGGTGAAACTTGTCAAACAGAAACTCAGAAAGATGCATCCTCATGTGGCATTATTGGTTAAGGCTGAACTTGAGAAGCTTCTAAAAGCTAACTTCATAAGAGCTATTGACTACGCTGAATGGATTTCTAATATTGTTCTTGTTTCCAAACATGATAAGTCCATTCATGTATGCACTGACTTCAGAGATCTAAACAAAGCATGCCCTAAGGATGATTTTCCACTTCCAAACATTGATATGATAGTGGACATGACAGCGGGCTATGAAATCTATTCCCTTATGGATGGCTTCTCCGGATATGACCAAATCAAAATCACCCCTGAAGACCAAGAGAAGACAACTTTCACATGCGCATGGGGTACCTTTTTTTGGAATGTCATGCCATTTGGTCTTAAGAATGCCGGTGCAACCTATCAGAGAGCTATGACTACCATATTCCATGATATGATGCATAAAAACATGGAAGACTATGTTGATGACACACTTGCTAAATCACAACAAAGGAGCACTCATTTATCCGATTTGAGTTTGATATTGGACCGCGTGGAATGATTTCAACTCAGATTGAATCCTATGAAATGTGTTTTTGGTGTCACTTCTGTGAAACTGCTAGGCTATATCATATCAGCAAAAAGAATAGAGGTAGACCCAGAAAAGGTACAAGCTATCATGGAGATGCCACCTCCTCGCAACATAAAACAATTAAGGGGTCTATAAGGCCGTCTTCAATCTATTAGGCAGTTCATTTCTCAATTAGCTGACAAAGCTCAACCTTTCAACAAGAATTTGCATAAAGGGGCTACTTGCATATGGAATGAGGAGTGTCAAAAGAACTTGGACCAAATCAAGGATTACCTAGCAAAACCTCCTGTTCTTATGCCATCTATTCAAGGAAAACCTTTGATACTCTACATATCTACTACAGTGAATTCTTTAGGAGCTCTCCTTGCACAGCAAGATGATATGGGCAAAGAACGAGCTATCTACTATATCAGTCGCACCTTGGTTGCTTATGATCTCAATTATACCAGCATTGAAAAAGCTTTTCTAGCAGTAGTCTTTGCATCTCAAAAACTTAGACATTACATGCTCTCACATACTACGCAGCCGATCGCCAAAATTGATCCTTTAAAGTACCTCTTAAGTAAAGCTGCGCTTACCGGATGACTCGCTAAATGGATGCTGATTCTTTCAGAATTTGACATTCAGTACGTCGAAAGGAAAGCCATTAAAGGACAAGAAATCACGGATCAATTGGCCGAATTTCCCATGACTGATGATGCTCCTCTTTAGGTAGACGTCCCAGATGCTTCGATCATGAATGTCACAAAGCGTACATGGAAAATGTTCTTTGATGGTTCTCATACACAGAATGGGGTTGGCACTGGAATCTTATTTGTTACACCTCACGAATACACGATTCCTAAATCTTATAAGCTTCTCTTTCCATGCACCAATAATATAGCTGAATATGAAGCCCTTCTCAATGGTGTTAAGCTTTCCCTAGAATGGAGGATTACAGAATTGCATATCTTTGGAGATTCACAGCTTGTCATAAATCAAGTAAACAATGATTACCAGACAAAGGATGACAAGTTGGTTCCCTACAAGAAGATGATAGACTCGCTTAGGAATTATTTCACATTTGTTACATTCCAACAAATTCCTAGAGCTGAGAACAAGGCTGTTGATGTCATGGCTACTTTGGCATCCATTCTAAAATTGGAAGAACATGAGTCACGCTTTGAGTTCCTGGTGGAAGAGTTGTGTTATCCCGCCTATGATTCCCTTGATGACTGTGTCATTTACACTGTGGTCGGTCATGATTCATCCCACTATGCTACTATATTTTCCTATCTCCAAGATTAGATTATTCCTGAAAATCTAACGCGCAATGAGAAGTGCCAACTCATCCACAATGCCTCACATTTTACCCTCGTCTCTGGTGACTTGTATAGGAAGGGTCTAGATGAAACTCTCCTTAGGTGTCTAGAAATAGAGGAGACAGAAAAAGCACTAGCTAAAGTCCACGATGGCATATGTGGTTCACACTCTAATGGTCTTGCGTTAGCTCAGAAATTTCTTAGGGTTGGTTACTATTGGCCTACTATGCAAGCTGACACTATTCGATATGCCAAGTCCTGCAAGAAATGTCAACTACACGGGAATCTCATTCATGCTCCTAGATGCAATTTTATTCCCTCTGTTACATACTGGCCATTTCAGCAATGGGCCTTTGACTTGGTAGGCAAGATTCATCCTAGTTCTTCAAGTGGGCATAAGTTCATTATTACAACTACTGAATATTTTACCAAATGGGTTGAAGCTATCCCACTGTCTGTAGCTACGGGCAAGCATGTTGCCTTGTTTATCTTGAATCACATCATTTGCCACTATGGTATTCCTTCTTTCATAGTCACGGATAATGGCGGCTAGTTCAAGAATAAAGACCTGAAACAATTGTGCAAAAAATTCAAAATTAAACAAAATTGGTCTTCTATTTACTACCCTCAAGGGAACGGCCAAGTTGAGGCCTCAAATAAAACATTGTTGAAAATCCTTCATAGGACAGTGCACAAATCAGGCAAGGATTGGCATCTACAAATCAATCTTGTGCTATGGGCTTATAGAACTTCTATTCGCACTCCTACAGGTGCCACACCTTTTTCCTTGGTCTATGGTTCTGAGGTTGTCTTACCGCTAGAGGTTGAAATACCATCACTGAGAGTCTCTCTACATGGCTTGATTATCAACGAAGACCATAGGACCATGAGAGTCCATGAGCTTACTACTTTGGAGGAACGCAACAAGGCTGCCTTTGATCACATGCGCACTTATCAGAAGAGAATGTCTGCTGCCTATAATAAGAAGGTTCATCCTAGAGAGTTCCAAGTGGGTGAATTGGTCCTAAGAGAAAATCCTAAGAATCAACATAATAGAGAGCAAAAAGGCAAGTTCGAGCCGAATTGGTTAGGGCCTTACATCATCACGGCAGCATTTGGGTCCAGGGCCTATCAGTTATCTACACCTGAGGGAGAAGAGCTTGTCGAACCTATTAATGTTCTACATCCGAAGAAGTTATATGCCTAAGGTTCTTGAGCTCTTTGTATATATCTTATTGATCCTGAAAGAATTCCAAAAAAATTCATATATGATGCTAAAAAAATCCTTAAAAGCATATAAAGTCCTGAGAAAAAAGAGCATCCTAGTGAAAACCTAGCAATGGGCACTTTGATGTCTCACCAAAAAAAATCAAAAATTCAAAAAATTCAAAAAAAATAAAATAGAAAAAGTGCCTTGGTGAAAACCTGGAAACAGGCGCCTTGGTAGCAAAAATACAAAAAATTATAAAAAAGTCCTAAAAAACTACCAAGCGGTGAAAACCTGGAAACAGGTGTTGTTTGGGATCCCTGCACCTATGTCTATCAGTCTTGTGTGGCGCTCATTTGCTTAGGTGGGATTCCCACATACCTATCTGATATAGATCATATTCATATACCCATAGTTATACTAGTGCGTATTGTATGATCTTGCGACGCTACCAATAAAGCTCGATGATGATTATTAGAGTCTAACAGCTTTGTAACCTTGCAAGTAAACCACTTTTCATAGTAGCTTGCATTCTTAGGTTCATGTTAGTTTAGTTTTGCATCTTGCATATGGAGAGAGCTCTCCTTTAATCTTTCACGAACTTATCAATCAACTGTGCTCACCTTTCACTTCTTCTCGATCATGTCTTTCACTTCTTGTCTTTCATACTCCTGTCATCACAAGGGGTTAATCTTATCATCATATATATAAAAAAAGATCATTTTCAGAAACATGAGTCTATATCATAACATGAGAACTAAACATACATGAGAGAAACCATACATGAGCATTTATAAGCATATATCATACATTTGAGCAATATAACAAGACAATAATATTGAAACATCCATCACAATGAGACAAGTACACAAGATATATCGTAATCCAGTCATCTCATATATGTAAATCATGATACAAATACAATATGGGATCCAAAAATCTAGATCATGTCTCAAGACATGTCTATACATCCAAAACCCTAAACCTAGGACTGACTCTCCCCCTCATGTGTAGGAGGTGTTGGTGGAGCTTGTGGTCCTGTCCTGTCGGCTAGCATGTCCGACTTCCCTGCCCTCTCAAAGTAGAGTGGCAATCGCTCACACTCAAGCACGACTGATATGTACAATCTGTGGTAGTATGTCGCCCATGCTGCCTCCCTCCGTATCTTTATGACATCATCCCGTGTTTCTCTCTCCCACCGCTCTATCTCAGCCTGTGCATCCATAAGCTACTAATCACGAATGGCGATCATGGTCCTTAGCTGTTGCACCTCAGCCTCTAAGGCCCGGATCCTAGCCTGGAGATCCTCTCCTCCTCTGGCTACAGGCTGCTCCTGCCCTACATCAACCTGTCGGTGAACTGGTCTCGCTTCATCCTCCTCCTCCTCCTCCTCCTCCGCCTGTCAGTGTGACCATCTGTGGCCACCCGATCAGGACCCCTGGCCTACCTCCCGCCTCCCCCTCCTCCATCCCCTCCATCCCCACTCGATGTCTGTGGATGTGCATCTGGGACTGTAAACCTCATGAATGGACATCTCTGACACTCCACTATGTATGTTGCGTCTGCTCTTGCATCTTCCATGTCTGATAGGTAGTCCCATGGCTCCCGTCGCAACCCCGTTGTCTCCTGTGTTGCCTGCTAGTAATCCAGCATCGGTAGCCATCCCAGTGTCTCCTCCTCCCATACCCTAGCATATTTAATAGTCTCTACTGCCACTCTCTGCTGCTTGCCAAACTGCCTCCATACTTAGGTAATCACAAAATGCTCCACAATCTCTGCATGTTTGCCTAGTAATGGTCGACTGCATAACATGTACCCAAGCTCCTGATCCTCATCCCTCCACCGCTCACACTACCTCTATGGCCTCCACTCAAATCTCATCAGCTCATCTAACAGCCTCCTATAATATGTGAGGTCCCCACTGTGTGGTTGTGTGATGAACCTGGTATACCGATATATATAGGGAGTCCTCCGCTCTTGAGGTTGTACTCGTGGTCGCACAACAACTATATGATCCCACGCCCATATCTACGCCAGGATAGCCCCGCATGCCCATGATCGGTTGTCCCTATAAATGATCTCGTGCAGCTCATGATACATATCTGCAAGGATCGTTGGCCCCCACGCCATCCATCTAGGTCGTGCCACCAAGTCTGCGACCAGTCTCCCCTAGCCTAGTGGGAACCCTCTCTGACTCCGGTCAGTAATCAGAGCATGTGCTACTATGGAACACACGATGCACGGCACTGGATAGTCTCAACCGTACTCTATCAGATGGTCCCAACTGAGATGTCTGTCTATGATGGTAACATCCTGGAAGAGGTCCTGAATGGCCTGCCTCCCATCTATGGGAGTCTGATCATAGTATACCTGTGCCAACAAAAAATTATGTTAGTTTTCATCATATGGAAACACTACATTAATGAACATCTCTACAAACATGAGTATGCTCACTGCATCTCCATGACTTGGTACACGAAGGATTCGGTAGACATCCTTAAGTGTGATAGTGGCCTCTCCAGTTGGCAAGTGAAAGGTGTTATGCTCGCTATTCCACCTCTTTGTCAGTGATGTCAGTAACCCATGGTTTTCTCGTATATGGGGCATCTCCAACAGGTAGACAAAACCCATCCGAGTCAAAGCCGCTCTCCCTGGATCATCCAGATCCTGGACACAGTGCAACCCAACCACCCTTGGTGCTTTGATGATGAGCATCGATAGCATCTCCTACAAGCCATAAACCCGCAAGCCATATGTCAGAACATGTCACAATGGATGTCCAAAATCAGTACAAGTAATCTCAAAATCAAAAATTGTCTCTACACATGTTATATTGCTCAAATTAAAGTCATGCGATACTTGTTATTATACTAGTGCGACACTGTCTGCTGATACTATTGAATAGGATGAAATATTTTTCACCCTAATATGTAATGGGGGAAATACAAGATCTAATTCTAAATCCAAATTCCCAAAGGAGAGATCCAAATTGATCAACCCAAAAGGTTAATGCACAATTGAATCAATCTATGGAAAATATGAAAGAGGAAGAAAACCTTATATTTCCCTATAAAGGAGTTGTGCTTGAAATCTGAAATAATTGAAATACAAGTACTAACCTTAAATTAGGGAAAATCTAGAAAATGCCAATTTCTGATGTCTGTGTGTACTTTCAGACAATTATGCAACCTGTTGCGGACTAGAAATGCCGAGATGAAGAAAACTTAGAAATCTTTTATCTTTCTGATGGCAGGTAGTCTTTAACCCTCATAAAAGGTCAAAGGCTACATTCTTTATTTGAAGGTCGATTATGACTTTGTTCGCAAATCTCAGAAGTTCACCGAAAAGGGTATCCAAATCTTAGCTTAGATCTGTAGTTTCACACCTGTACCTGCAATAAAAATGGTTTTGTTTGTTTGTTTGGAGGGTTTGCCTTGGTCAAACCCCAGTTTGGAATCAACCTTAATATTGAAATTGAAATGGAGAATACTAGCAAGTAGTAGAAGTAGATCTAACAACGAAGCTATGATATTCAATAGATATGCAATTGTATTTGAAATGTAATCAAGTATGTTAATATGAAAGCTTGGACATAACAATGGCAAATGTAAATCAAAATCATGAAAGTAAATACAAAACCTCCATGCTTGTATGCTTGGAATCCACCTTAAGGGAAGAATGAATGGATCTTGAAGATGAATTGAAGGATCTTGAAGGAAAATCACACCACCATGATGGCTAGATCTAGGGTTTGAATGATGAATCTTGCATGCTTGAACCAAATCCCTTCAAAGGCTTGAATTCTTGAATCCTTGATCTTCAATGGAGAACTTGAATGGAAAAGAGGATGATTGCTTGAATGCTCCTTGTTCATGAAATTGCTTGGTGAATAATGGATGTGAAAATGAGAGAGGAAGGCCTCCTTCTATAGTGAACTAGGGCACAATCCTCTAGAGGGGCCACCTTGGATAATTAAATCCCAATTAGGTCCTAACCTTTAGAAAATATACCTAGATTAAATACAATTTAAGGATTTACCATTCTGAAACCCAAAATGGTCGACCAGAGGTGGGAAAATAAATATCCTCAAAACTTGACACCCGAAAATCAAAGAAATTTAAAATCTGGATAGGGGGTCAAGGATGAGCTTGAATTTGACCAGGTCAGGGTCGAGGTCGACTTTGACCCCATAAGGTCGACTTTGACCTTGTGGTCAAAAACCTCAGGATCCTAACCTAGAATGCTAGGAAATGCAAAAATGAAGTGGAATCAGGTGGAGAGAGAAGAATAATGGGGAGGATCGACCTCAACCTCTGTTCAGGATCGACCTCGACCCTAACCTGGTAAGATACAAGCTCGTCCTTGACCCCTTTCCAGATTTCAAATTTCCTTGATTTTCGGGTGTCGAGTTTCGAGGATATTTGTTTTCTCGCCTCCGGGTCGGCCATTTCGGGTTTCGAAATGGTAAATCCTTAAATTGCATTTAATCTAGGTATATTTTCTAAATGTTAGGACCTAATTGGGATTTAATTCTCCAAGGTGGCCCCTCTAGAGGATTGTGACCTAGTTCACTATAAAAGGAGGCCTTCCTCTCTCATTTTCTCATCCATCAATCATATCTTCTTTTGCCATCAAGCAATCAAGTTTTGCAATGTCCTCTCTCAAGCTCTCAAGGTGATCAAGCAAGTATCCATTCAAGCATTCAAGTCTTCTTCTCCATTGAAGATCAAGGATTCAAGCATTCAAGCCATTGAAGGGATTTGGTTCAAGCATTCAAGATTCATCATTCAAACCCTAGATCTAGCCATCATGATGGAGTGATCTTCCTTCAAGATCCTTTGTTCATCTTCAAGATCCATTCATTCTTCCCTCAAGGTGGATTCCAAGCATACAATCATGGAGGTTTGATTTATATTTATTGATGTTATGTTCAAGCTTTCATATCAACATACTTGATTATATTTCAAATACAATTGCATATCTATTGAATGTCATAGCTTCATTGTTAGATCTACTTCTACTACTTGCTAGCATTCTCCATTTCAATTTCAATATTAAGGTTGATTCCAAACCAGGGTTTGACCAAGGCAAACCCCCCAAACAAACAACAAAACCATTTTCTTGTAGGTACAGGTGCAGAATTTTGGATTTGAGAGTAGATTTGGATACCCTTTTCGACGATCTTCTGGGATCTACGAACAAAGTCAAAATTGACCTTCAAATAAAGAATGTAGCCTTTGACCTTTTATGAGAGTCAAAGACTACCTGCCGTCGGAAAGACAAAATATTTCTGGGTTTTCTTCATCTCGACGTTTCCAGTCTAAAATAGGTTGCAAAATTGCCCGAAAGTACACACAGACATAAGAAATTGGCAATTTCCAGATTTGCCCTATTTTGATACAACTATATTGTGCTTCCATTTTAAGACAATACAACTATATCGTGCGATACTTTCTTGAATAATGGTGCAATAGTTCGCACCTGATCGCACGACATTTCATCCAGGCTCGTACGATACTTTCCTGGACAGTCGTGCGACACTTTGTGGCCTCATGAAGTCTCGCACGATAGAGTATATAGTAGGTGTGTGATACTTTAAAAGTATCGCATGATGTTTTGCTAAAGCGGAATTTGAAAATTCAAAAAACATGTTTTAAATGCAATAAATGACTCAAACGGCTAGTTTTTATGAAAACTTATCGGGGCACCATACTAAGGAGGTCGGTTGTGCAACCGACCGCGCTCGAATCGATGTGTGTGAACGGGAATGCCTGCCTGCTATGCCATAGTCTCTCTCGGATCTCTCAAAATTCTCAAAACTCACATAAGACAAATGAATTTGAAAATGACCTTTTCACCCCTTATATAGCATTTTGACCTTATATGGCATTTTGACCTAATTTTCAAAACATCTCAGAATTTCACAAAAATTGCACCCTTGGCTAATTTCGACGTCCTGGATCCATTTTCGGGATCAAAATTGAAATTTGAGTTCATCTTGATGGTCAAAATTGTATTTTAAAATTTGTCCTTCTTCTGCACAGTTGGCTAACCGTTTGAGGCATGATCCTTTGATCTTCATTGGGGCATCTTCATTTCTTCCTCTCCATCTCTCTCAACCTTCTAGTCTCTCATTCATTTCCTTCACTTCATCTCTATGAGGTTTTGACTTTATCTTTATCATATATCTTTCTCAGTCAAACCTAGGCCAACTGGGGCATATTTTCACTGCTTGATGGTTATTCTATTATCTTTCATCTTTGATTATGATTTCTTGTGATTTGATCATGTTGCTCTCATCTTTCTTTTGCATTCCCTCTACCTCATTTTGATTTCGATCCCAAGGGGGCAGACATATCCTATCAGCTATTCTCCAGAGCATATGCTTGACCATTCTATTTTCTCTAATTGATCTATCTATCTATTGCGCTTGACATGTTAGTTCTCATCTTGAGTTTTGATATTGTCCATATCTCTCCTAAGTGTTCAGTACTGTCACTACCAGGCTGACCATGTAGGATTTGCTATCTATTTGCACTTCATTCTTTGGAGTCAGATCTCTATCTATTTCCTTCTTGGCTGATCTATTCTTTGACATAATGTGTTCCCAGATCGATCACACATTAGTCAAAGAGGGGAAAATGTAATCACCCAAAAATGGTCATCTAGACTATTAGCCCCTTTCTAGCATTATTCGCTAAAATTGCTTATTCTTGATCAAATCCTAACTTTATCATTTATTCGATTATATTCTATGGATTAACCATTTTACCCTAAGTCTTTATTTAATTAAAAGGAATTCCCTCCCCTTTTATTAAATAAAAATCCCCCACTTACCTTTTATTCTAAGTTGCACAAATAAAGCATTATTCCTATTTAATAAATAAGAAGAAAAGGGTTTTTGTCTCACATGGGGCACAAAGTCAACACTTCTTTCTCATTGGAGGAGACTTGTGCACAAGGATTGCTCCCACTTTCAAACCCCACCCTTGATCAAATCTTTTGCCTCTTAATCTCCATGGTCCATTTATCTTTAAAAGGAGAGCTCTCTTCTCATTCTAGGATCCCCACTCTTGATGCTAATGTTATGATGTAGGTTTTCTTGGTGACATTGGAGCTTTTGGAGAACTTGTTGCATTTTAGTCTTCATATTTGCATTGTAGTTTAGTTCTCATGGCATTCTTAGCTTAGTTTCCTTTCATGCTTTAGCTTATTTCACATAGTTTAACTAGTAATGGCTTGTAATACTCTCACTTCCATAGTTTAGTTGCATTCTTGCATTCTCATTCTAGCATAGCTTGCATTGCATTTTTCATTGTGATTCTTGAAGATATTGGCATTCTTGCCCTTGTCTCTTTGAATCTCCTATCGCATGGTTTACTAGCAAGGTTGCATGCTTAATAGCTCTAGCTGAGAGCCCTCTAAACATCCTTGCACTCCATGTCTAGGGAGCTCTAGGTCGCTTTTCAAGGTTTTCAATCCATGGATTCCCTTGGAATCAATGGCTTAGAGAAGTGAACATTTTGAGTGTACATGTTGTACCGTGTGATTATTCGTTAATAAATAAATTTTGTCATGCTTACTGCAGAATTGTCTGGCATGGCTCTAGCTTCAACCCATTTGGTAAGGTATTTGGTTTCCACCACAATGTATCGACACCCGCGTCTCTTGCTTTCCTTTAGCGGTCTGACGAAATCTAGTCCTGATCGCTCGAACAACTCCTGAGCATTGGACGGGTTTAATGACATAAAGTCCTGCTCGAGTGGTTTCCCAGCTCTTTGACAAGTGTCGCAACTCATCACCCATTCCTGTGCGTCATTATACAACGTGGGCCGCCATATCCCTGTGATTAAAACCTTTTGTGTTGCCATGTCTGGTCCCATATGCCCTCCGGTGAGACCTTCATGGGCCTCCCTCAAAACACCTTGTACTTCTTCTTCCATCACACACCTCCGAAGTACCTGGTCGGGTCCCATTTTGTACAATAACCCATTAATGAGTTGGAAGGTCTTACTTTTGAGGACAAGTTTCATTCTCTCTCTTGGTGGCATTCCCTTCGGGAATTTTCCTGTGGACAAGAATTCTCCAACGCTTGCATACCATGGAGGAAGAACAACAATACAGAAAAGATGGGCATCCGGGAAGTCGTCATTCACCCCCTCAGGTGACTCGCTAGATTTGATGTGCGATAGGTGGTCTGTACACACGTGACTTTTGCCCGGTCATACTATGATATTAAAGGTGAACCCCTGCAATAGAAGCAACCATATGCCTACTCGGCCTTGAATAAGTGGTTTGTTCACCAGGTACATTAAGGCTTGATGATCCACGAAGAAGGTGAATGGGGTAGCGAGTAAGTAATGCCATAATTTTTGCACAGCATACACCATCCCCAATGCTTCTCTCTTCGTCGTGTTGTAGTTCTTCTCTTCCTTTTAGATGAGCCTTCTTGCAAAGTATATGAGGTGATCTAACCCGTGGTCACCCATCTGTGCTAGCATGGCTCCAATCGCAAAATTGGATGCATCCACATGCACATGGAATTCTTTATCCCAATTAGGGTACACCAGGATAGGTGTGACTACCAACCTTGCCTTAAGGTCTTCAAAGGCTTCCCCTTACTCTGTTCCCCAATTATAAGGTTCTCCTTTTTGAGTTAGTTGATCCATTGGATGAGATACATGAGAAAATTTTTTGATAAATCTCTGATAGTATCCTATATGTCCAAGGAATGATTTGAGTCTTGTAACATCTGTGGTTGGCTTCATCTCGAGAATCACCCTTATCTTGTCCGAGTCAATTTTTAGTCCATCCTTACACACAATGTGTCCAAGTAGTTTCCCTTGTGGTACCATGAACCAAATTTCTTGGGGTTGAGGGCCAGTCGTGCCCGTCTGCATCTTTCCATGCATTCTCGAAGGGCGACCAAATGGGTATCTTCGGCACTAAAAATAGACAAGTCGTCCAGAAAGGCTTTGAAGTTGCCTACGGACATTTTGTCAAATATATGCAAGATTAATCTTTGAAATGTCATTGGGGGATTATAGAGTCTGAATGGAATTCGATTATAAGCATATACGCCATCCTCTACTATGAATGTTGTCTTCAACTTGTCTTCTTCGGTGATGGATATATGATTGTATCCTATGAATCCATCCATGAAGGAGTAAATTTCATGACCGGCGACCTCCTCCAAGATACTATTTGTGAAATGGATTGGAAAGGGATCTTTGATTGTAACTATGTTTAAACACCTAAAGTCCACACATATTCTTATTTGGTTGGTGTCCTTTTTCAACGAGATCATGATCGGTGACACCCACTCACTCTTCTGCACCCAAAATATGATGCCTGCCTCTGACATCCTTTTGATTTCTTCATTGACATGCACTCCATAATTCTTATTCACTTTGTATGGATGTTTCCATATAGGTACAGCTCCTTCTACCAATGGAATTTGGTGGACACACAGTTCTAGTGGTACCCCCTTTAAGTCTTTGTAGGTCCAGGCGAATACGTCTTTGTATTCTGTGAAGATTTTAAATGCGGCAGTTTTTAGGATGGGGTTCCAGTCATCCCCAATAAAAATATTCTTTGGGTTGGTCTCGTCTCCCAAATTCATTGTCTTTACTAAGGGCTCTTCATACTTGATGGGTTTCTCTTTGTCAAATTGGTGTGCGGGGGTTTCCCAAATTCGAAGCTCTCCCTCTTTGTACTCCCCGTACTATGGTGGGAAGGTAGGATTTTCCTCTCTGTCATCTATCTGCAACATGTTGCAGTTCCTCAATTCATAATCTTCCATCTGCCAATGGAAGAGTCCATTTAGTGATTCCATGTCATCGTTAAAGTATCCCTCTATTTCCAATACACCTTCCTTGTTTGGCTCTTGTCTCCCTTCATCGACCTCTTCTTTGGTGTCTGACCCTGACGAGGATGCCAAGTCTTCACTAACCAATTGATTTCTCAAATCGATTGTAAATTTTTGGCCATCTCTCTCCATCAAAATTGTGTTCCTTTTCCAGTCATGCTTATCTTTTTCTTGCATAAGCCATCCTCTCCCTAGGAGGGTGTCGTATCCCTTTTTCTTCACTGGACTGACTACGAAGTCCATCACGAATGGTTGGGTGCCAATCATTACCCTTTGTGCCATTAATGTACCTATGGGTTTGATCCCATGTTGGTCTGCTCCTACCAGTTGGAAGGTTGGCAGCCACAGTGTCGGTCGCCCGAGTTTCCTCCATGTCTCTTCGGGTAGAGCATTGACACCTGATCCTTTGTCAATGATAGTGTTGGTAAGTATTGTGCCAAGAATTCTCATCTCCACTACTGCGGGATGCCTTCTTGTGTTGAGTGCCAACAACATCAGGTCCTCGATAGAATTTCCCTTCCCGAGGGGATTTTCCTTCATCTCAATCACCTTCAGCACATTAGGAGATGGTACCACATTAAGCAGGGTCATTCTTTATTGTGGCATAGCTGCAAGGTGGTCTCCTAATTGTATTGGGATTTCTGTCTACATTATTTACCTTAGTATTTTATGTTTTGTGTGACCTCTTTGGGAGGTTCTTGCAGCATCATGTGTTTCTTTCTGTTTGGCCATCATTTCTCTCTCGATGTCTTATTTGGCCTCGCATACTCTTTTCTTCTCAATCTTTGGATGTGGGTAGGTGGCCTTCTTTTCTTTCTTCCTAGTGATTGCTAACACCCCCCCCTTCATTGCCTTTGATATTTAGGAAGTTTACATCAGGTTTTGGGCATTTTGTGTCATCGTGGTCTTCAGGCCCACACCATTTGCAAAGGAATTATGGCTTTTCCCCCTTCAAGCACTCCCTAGAAAAATACCCCCATTGGTTGCATGTCTGACATTGAATCATTGGCCTCCCGCTAGCATCGTACTAAAGGCGGCTCTGGCCTCCATCGGTGTTATTATTGTCATTTCCCCTTCCTCCATGATGGTTATTCCTGTAGCCGCCAGACGATGTTGTGTTTTGTGTGTTCCCAAGTGTTGTTAAGGCTGACACTTCTTGCATGAGCATGACTTGTTGGTGGCCCATGTCTTCATGTTGAACAGACATTCCTTTGTGGAATGGCCCACCAATTGGCAAATATTGCAGAACATTTTCTTTGGGCATGTGCCCTTCGTGTGGTCGGCCTCCTTGTAGTCAGTACACCACAAGTCTCCTTCTTCACTCCAACTGGTACTTCCCTTCATATTTTTGACTTCTTTAAGCATCCTTTCCATATCATTTTGTAGTGCGGTGACCTTTTTCTTTGCTTCTCCATCGTTGCCTCTATCGTCTCTAGAAGTGTCATCGTCATTCGATGAAGAGGATTGGTTTTTCTTCTTCTTCGACGTCTTTTTTTCACTCTCTAGGTCCATCACCCAGTTATATGCATCGACGTACGAAGTGGGAGAAACTATCTTCATTTTCCTCTAGAGGTTTGATTTCAATCCTTTGACGAACCATCACTTCTTCAAGCCGTCGGTTGGATGACTCTCCATCTTTCCCACTAGTTCTTTCAGTCGGCAATCATAGGTCCACACGGTCTCCTTTTTCCCTTGCTTGGTTCCATATATTTCAGAGACAATTTCATTATCATCTCGCAGGATCCTAAACTCTTTTTTGAATGCCTTCTTTAAAATGTCCCAGGTGGTCACTCCACTTTTGTCTAAGTCAGAGTACCAATCGATTGCTACCCCTTAGAGGGTTGCCGAAAACTATTTCATCCATTTTGCCTGGTCAGTGACTCCATTCATGGACCAAATTATCTCACATGTGCGGCAATGCCGAACAGGGTCTTCTTTTCCATCATCATGGAACTTGGGCAACTTCTTCTTGTTAATCACCATGTTCACTCTCGGGGGTGGGATGATGGTATGTATTTCCTGTTGTATTTCCAGTTGAGTCTCTGAAAGTGTTTGTTGTACGATAGGTTGGGATGATGCTCCCATTAGTCGGTCCTTCGAAATTGTTTTCCCTATTAAGTGATGTTCCCAAACTACTCAGAGTGGTGTGATCTACATGCCTTTCTTTCACTTTGAAACTTTCTAAGGCAATTGCACAAGTGTGCTCCCTCTTCTGCCTTCCTTCGGACTTTTGTCCTTGGTGTTAAAGTTAAGGTCTCAAACAAGTTCATTGTTTCTTCTAACAAATCCTCGTTATCACTTATGTCATCCTCCTAGTTAAGTTCCTCTAGACTGCTACCTTCACTTACCCCCTTTGGTAGTCTCTTGGCACGTCTCCTGAACCTCTCCCTTCGCTCGGCTTGTTTTTTGTCGATTAGTACTTTTCGAAGAGCTTGTTCTCCCTCGAGTTCCTTCTTTAAATTTCTATTCTTATTCAACTGGTTGGACATAAATGCTTTTCCTCACACCAATAATCAACACAGAATTTCAAAAAATAAAAGGACACTTTTATTTATTCATGTTTTATTACAATCTCTTAATGGAATGATCTCGTCATTCGTATTTTTCACAGTGTCTTTCTTTCCTTCTGTCACCTTCAGACGTGACTATTCCCGATGGCATTTTTCATCACGTTCCTCTTGAAGTCTTTTATTTTGTCATGCATGGTACTCCTAGAGGATTTCTTGTCATCGTTCCTCTTGAGAAATCTCTTCCATGTGAGCGCGTTGTGCAAGTGATTCCTGTGCTAACAAGTGAGGGAGGTGGTTTAACAATCAGTTGGCTACAGGGTTAGCCTCAATCGCAGCCCACATGACACTTGCTGGAACTTCCTCTTCAGTGGCTTCTTGACAAACGTAGGTTTCTATTACCACCTGAAATAGGATTCTAAATGTCCTCGTCTGGTTGTCTTCTCCTTTGTATAATTTTGTACGTGCGTCATCTGCTTTCAGATTAATTTCTCCAGCTGGTAAGCCCATTGTGTCTACACGCCATCTGAGTGCGTCTAGGCAATGGCGCCAAATGTTTACGCTTGGGGTAGACTAGTTTACTGATGCATAGACATTATACAGGAAATGTAAATAACATAACAAAGACAAATTAGAGAACACCAAAGCTTTCATTAATCATTCAGAACTTAGTACATTCACAATACCCACAATGATTATGATGCCTTGAAGAGCAAGTACAATGTTTATATAAAATCCGAAGGGGTGCAACCAAACGTCGTCACCTATTCCCAATCGTCAGCAGTATCAACTACCTATCGGTGCATACATAACTAACACCCGATGGCATACTAAACTTTACTGCTAACAAGGAGAACTACATGTAACATTGACCCATTTGGAAGTGGGAACGTAGGTGGTATTGGGGTGAAGGATACCCTTGCAACCTCAAGCTCATAGGGGAGGGTCTAGGGGGGGAGGAATAACTCTAGGGATTGGGGTTATTCCTCACTTGTTAACCTTTCCTCTTTAGTAGGATTTAGATGAGGCCAAAATGGGTAATAAATGGTTATGAAAGAGAGTAAACAAACCTAATAAGTTACATTTAATACAGTGTATCAAGAATAAGTAAGATAAAGGAAATGAAATGGGTTGACTACCTTGTAGTCAGTATTTGCTTAAGGTTTATGTTGAGTCGAGGCCATAACACACTAGATTTATGTAATTGTTATATGTTATAAAATTTAAACCCATACTTAGAAGACTTGTGTATGTACTCCTAGACCAATTGAATGTGATCTACTTATTCTGATTTAGGAACCTCCCTTCCAGTTATAATGCTAAGAATGGTACAAGAGATTATGTTTACAACTATGGATGGGGTAAGGGCCCTACGAGGTCATAGGTAGAGGTTATATACTTTATTGTGTAGGATACCTTCTTCATTTGAGGTGATCATTGATGGAAATCCTATGGCTAGTTCAAAGATAAGCATATCCATGCTCAAGAGTGACAGTAGTCAAGGAGCATATGTTGTCGCATGATTGCTAGTTGTACCATATAGATAGTAGGACAAATTATGGTAGGAGCATGTGGATATGAGGGCTAGTTGCTTTCCAACTATGGATGTCCTCATTTCTTAGCTGCCCAATGGACTGTAGGGATGGGAATTTATAATGAAGAATAGGTAGGTGATAATTGACCAATCTCACAAAATGATTTGGGCATGTCTTAATGTGGGAATGGAAAAATTCACCCTAATAGGATGAAAACAAATGCTCATCATTTCATGGGATGCATTGATTCGTCTGTATTCATTGGTGTAAGACCAAGGGAAGGAATGGAACCCACAGTGTAGTGCGATATACACCAATATTCCCTCTCTTTGGAATGCACTATGTTTAGGGGATGGTTAGCCAATGTATATGATCCAGTCACTATTATCTTTGTGATTCATTTATGATCCAATCACTATTGTCTTGTGATGTATGTTAGCGATACTCATCATGTATGTGATGCATTGTAGAGCTAGTTAACCGGTGTACCTATGATGTGTATAAGCTATTCCTTGAATATGTGGTGTATTATCGAGATAAACACTATGTGTATGAATTGTAATGTAGCCCTTTTGTAATTTGGCAAAACTAATGATTGATAATGATGGGTATGGAACCAACATCTAATGGCAATTGATATATTTTATTATGATAGGAAGAAGCTCATAGAATCCCATAATTAATTGTCAAGATAAAGAGAGATCAAATATCTCATCAAGAGGAGAGAATGAACTTCCTTTGATTGTGAACTACAAAGCCTTTGATTTCCCACGAGAGATATGTAGGCAAGGTCATCAAGAGTTAACCATTGAGGCTTAGGTCTGGATCTAGGGATGACCTTAATTATGGAAGCTAAAGATTATCAATTGTAAGCATATATTGTGATATTGTGTTGTCACCACCATGGTGAATGAAGGAGTTTAAAAATTACCACTACAAAATTAAAAGGAATTTGATTGGTTGATTAAGGATTGATGTTAAGTTAAATAAAAATTAGTAACACCCAAGGGAAAATGTTACATATGTCTACTCATAGTTTCCATGATTAATATATGTCATACTATGCTAAATGACTAGTATGCATGTGGAGGATAGTATTTTATTTTTGTGTACCACATATGTTGTTTTTTTCATTGCAATATCCACAAAGGTCAAACACCTTGAGATGTGATGAGGATGTCTCTTTGTACTAGGGAATCCTAATTTTTCATGTTTCTAGTGTTTCAATCCATGCATTTGATAAATTAAGCATGTGGTTGGAATATTTGGAGATGAGGTACGTGTCATTGTTAGAGAGTCCCACAACAATCTTTTTGCAATGGTGGAGTTAGGCCCATACACATTAAATAGATGGAAATAAATATTGAAGTATTCAACTTGAATTTCTTGCCAGTTTTCCTTAGTTGAAACCTCTACTAAGGAAAATTAGCAGCAAATTCAAGTTGAATACTTTACTATTTATTCTCATCTGTTTAATTTTTATGGGCCTAACTCCACCATTGGAAAAAGATATTGTGGGGCTCTTTAATAGTATCATGTGTCTCTTCTCTAGATATTCCAACCATGCTTTGAGGGGAACTTAATATCATTTTATCCCTGTAAGATAAAATGGGTGGTATAATCCCACCTATGAAAACTTTGTTATATTTCGAGGAGTTTGTCTCAAACAATGTTCTGGTGGATTGAATCCCATCTAATTATAAGTCTACTTGGATAATAAAGTAGTTCATATTATGTATATTGTTGAGAGGATTGATAGGTTTTTTGTGAATCCTGAATTGATAACAAAATATGGTCATTGCATGACTCAAATACTTGCATTCTTGGGATCAAACCATTTTCCTCTTCAAGATACACTTACATATGTTGCTCCACTAAAGAATCTTAAATCTTCATTCAAGTTTGAAAACATGTAGTTTAGGGACTCCTCTTTTCTCCCTCTTTTAAAGTCATGGTGGTATGGTATGCCTTTTATTTTGGGATCTAGGATGTTTCAGCTGTGCAGGAAACTTCATTCTATTAAAATGCATATTAAAGAGTGGAATAGAAAAGTATTCCTATTTTTATTCCAAGGCTGATATTGAAAATCAATTAAATTATATCAATGAGGAGATCCTCAATTTTGGTATAAACTCATTCTCATACCATGAACATAAAAGGCTCCATCATGATTATGAAGAAGTTTTTGCAAGAGAAGAAATATATTGGAGACAAAAAATCTAGAGAATTATCGTTGAAAGATGGTGATGGAAATACTTCTTTCATTCTCCAGTAAAATCTAGATTTGTCCATAATTCAATGCTCAAAATTCTAGACCCCTCCAGTACCATCTTATCAAATTTTAGAAAGATTCGGGAAGAGGGTCTATGTTTTTTTTCTTCATTGTTTGTTTTGGATCAGCATGGTAATGTTTCGGAGGTTAGAACTAGAGAAAACATTCTTAGGAATCACCCCCAGCTCATTTCAGATCTGGAAAACATTGCTCTCTCAAAAAAAATCTCTCTTGACAAAATCGTATCAATAGTCTTCTCTATGGGTCTGAATAAGGCTTGAGGCCTAGATGATCTTACACCTCTTTTCTATCAAAAGCATTGGGACTTTATTGGGTCATATGTATGGGAAGCATTGGAAGAATCAAGGAAAAGTGAGGGCATTCTCAAGCAGTTTAACACTAATTTTATTGATCTTATTCCAAATAAAAATGCTCTGAGTACATTTGCAGATTTCAAGCCAATTTCACTGTGTAATACAATTTACAAAAAAATTCAAAAGATATGGCAATAAGATTAGCTAAGCTAATCCCCAAAATTATTTTAGAGGAAAAGGGGGGTTGTTTTCCTAGAAATGAGACTTTTGAGGGTGCACTAACGGAACATGAAACTCTCCATACTATCAAATAGCATAAACTTTAAGCTATGATTATCAAACTAGATATGATTAAGGCTTATGATAGGGTAAATTGGAAGTTCTTGCATCAAGTTCTCTTGAGCTTTGGTTTTTCACCTAAGTGTTGTAAATGGATATTAGCTTTCCTGACTAGGGTCAATTTTTTATTATTATCAATGGGAAGTTGTGTGGCTTCTTCTCTCCCTCACAAGGAGTTAGGCAAGGTGTTCCCTTGTCTCCTTGTTTATTCATCATTCTAGAAGAGGCTCTTTGTCACTCAATTGCAACAATACACAATGAATACTTATGAAGAGGTATCAATTTTCCTTGTTCTCATATTAATGTCATGCATATTCTATTTGTGGATGATACCATTTTGTTTGGGGAAGTCTCCATGAGGGAATCCCAGACTATAAAACATACATTGGAAAATTATTGTAAAATTTTGGGTTAGAAAATCAATGCTGAAAATCCAAAATCTTCTTTGAGATTTACCGCCCTGATTTTAGTAGTCATTTTAGATTTCCTTGATTTCAAATAGGAACACCTTCCAAGCATATATCTAGGCACTCCTTTTTTTAGGCAGGAACAAAAGCTCTTTTTGGGAACCCATTATGAAATCCATTCACAACAGCATCTCATCTTGGAAAAACTCTTGGTTATCACTTGTGGGTAGAATACTCATGATCAAATCAGTGTTGGCAAGCTTTCCAAACTACATAATGTCGGTTCTCCCTGTGCCAAAGGGGATATTATCCACTATAGAATTGAAGTTAAAAAGCTTCTTGTGGAAAGGAAACAAAGATCTTAAGGATAGAATTCATCTCCTAGCATTGGATAAAGTTTGTACTCCTAAGAATCTAGGAAGGTCAGGGATTCACATGGAATGTAGAAATAAAGCACTTGGTGCTAAACTAATCTGGAAAATGTAGTCCAACCATAACTCTAAGTGGGAAGCCATTCTGAAAGTAAATACCTAGATTTAGAGGTCTAGGAAAGGATATTTATTGCTTGTAATCCCCCTACTAGGCCACATATGTGGAATTTTATGATTAGATGCAGAGAGGTGTTTCTCCCTCATCCCACCTAAATTATTTTTATGATGGTAAAAAAGTAGAGCTATGGGAGGACTCATGGAAAAAAATTCCCCCCTTAAATAATATAGATTCCCTTTCTACAGCTAAGGAAGTTTTTAAATCTCTGTGCGGATCGAAAGTCAAAGATTAATTTTTTATCAAAAATTGCAATGGGGTGATAAATCCTACTTGGAAAGACCTTTTGATCACTCTCATTCCTGAAGATCAAAAAATCAATCTTGCTAGTATCCTGAAGCTCAGGATCATCCACTTCAAAGATATTCAGGACTGGCTTATTTGGTTCCCATTAGCCTCAGGTAACTATACTATCAAACAAGGATATAAGATCATTTCCAACTCAAATCCCACTCCAAGATCAAATAATTTTACCCTTTGTTGGGTTGAAGAAGTTCTCCCTACAGTGGAAGCCTTCACTTGGTTAGCTTTAAGGGATAGAATACTTACAAGTGACAAACTTGAGCACCTTGGGGTCATCTCAACTTTAAACTATGTTTTATGTGGTGCTAAGATTGAAATACTAAATCATTTGTTTCTGCATTTCTCTTTTGCCTCCTCATGTTGGTCTTGGCTCAAAAGAAAACTCCATTAGGTTGCCTACTTAATGTAGAGACCAAAAGAAAACTCCATTAGGTTGCCTACTTAATGTAGAACACTATGAGATATGTGAATCTCGGCCTCCTCTCCATCAGAATTCATTATTTGCTACCATTTAGGTGGTGGCACCATCTATTCTGATTTGTAACATATGTTGGGAGTGGAATCACCATAAATTTTGAAATGAATTCAGCATAAATTTTGAAATGAAGTATGCTCTCATGTTACACTTATTCAAAAAATTGAAGCCTCTATATCTGAATATGTTAATACATATTGTATTAAGACCAAGAATACAAACTCCCTTTTCACCTCACATGATTCTTCCATATTATCTGAATGGGAATGCATTTATCTTCCTTTCAAAGGTAGTCTCCTAAACAATAAACCAATTAAAATCAAAAGGAAGGATATTAGGTGGAAAATACCAGACCAAAATTTCATAAAAACTCAATTTTGATGGTGCCTCTAAAGGCAACCCAAGAATCTCAGTCATTGGGGGTGTGTTGAGGAACTCAAAACGAGATATAATAGTTCCACTCACTAAAATAATACCACATTTCTCAAATAACATTGCAGAGGCAAAATTCCTCCTGGATGGAGTAAAACTTGCGGTCTCCTACATGGTAGTAAACTTTGTCATCGAATGGGATTCACAAAATATTATCTCATCTCATAAGATATTTGAGTCCCCGAGTAGATAATTAATTAAGTACTGTAGGAAGTTTGGGGTCTCCTACCCTTTTTTTATCAATATCAATTTAAATGATGCAATCACTTTTAGCAGTGAAATTATGCATGACATGATCCTTCAGACTTCTATTATTTTTTATACTCCCAAGTGACTCTTGATATTTATGGATTCTTTGTCCTTCTTTTCCATATTCCCATCATGTGTTTGGTGGTCTCATCATCTTCTTGGTTATGGTTTTTGGTTGTACTTTATGTTCAGAGTCTGAGTTCAGATGTAATGGCATGTGGTTTCATGTTTGTGGTTGATTTTCATTTGGATTCAATGTTAGAGTGAGCATCTTATCTCTAAGATAGCTTGATGCTCATGGTATCCAAATTATCATAATTTTTCCTAAAATTGTGCTAATGGTCCTAATCTAATTAGCACTGGACTTTTGTCTTCATCCTCCCTATCTGAATTGCATTGTTCAATGATATTGCTTCACCCTTTGGTTCTAATCTAGATTTCATGTTTACGTTTACCTATGCAGTTAACTTGGATGTTTAGATTGTTTTGTTTTTTAATGGTTTATCCTAGAGTTTATTTTCAATTGTCAATTGAGTTTCAGTTTGTACTGACATGACAAGTTTTGTAGGTAATGTTTTGTCCTTCTTATTGGCATCAAATTTGCACTATGAGATTCTTGTTAGTTTTTGAGTTATTTGGTGGTTTGTGCAGGGCTTTTAAATTCCTCTCTTTTTTTATTTGATTCTTCATTTTAGCCATGTTGGTTGTGTACTCAACTTTTTCATTATTTTTGTCAATGATGGATCTAACATGTTTTTTCTCATTGTTTCAAGTCTTCTTGCAAGAAACCTTCTTTGTTTCTTGGGATCAGTTGTTTGTTTGTTCTATTCTATGGTACACCTACCATGTTGGTTTTTGTATTGTAGGCCTTTCGAAGCTCTTCTAGTTCTTTTGTGTTCCTAGTTGTGCATTTCTTCCAGTTGGTCACATGCAAACATTTTGTCCTACTCTCCTATTGTTACTTCTCAGGTTTGAGTGCATGTTATTTATTCAGCCTTAGTGTTACTTGATTTTTTCTTTGGATTCAAATCTATATTTTTTTCTCCTTGTGCACTTTCATGATATTGTGATTCTATCCTTTCTCCTCAATGGGTTTGTTTTCTGTTGTTGCTTACATTTTCTTCAATGTTTGCTATTTTCCTTCTCTCTTGTTCCTTTCTCTAGGAATTAGTATGTACTTGGATTATAAGAAATTAAACATGGTATTAGAGCTCTAAACTCTTAATACAAAGCCAATATTTGTGATGTTGATTTAAAAAACAAAAATCAGATTTTTATATCCAATTTCTTTTGTGGCTATGGAAACTAGTGTTCGATATGAGGACACGCTTGAGGGTGTTTCTAACTTCTTACAGTAGAAGGTTTAAATTACATATTTTCTCAAGGAGAACAAATTATGGATCTATGCTAGTACAGTAGTGACACCACCAATAAATGATCTTGTTGCTTTGGATTTGCATGAAGTCAAGGAGTCCAAGGCTCAAAGGATCAGTCTTGATGGAGTAAGAGATCATTTAATTCCTCATCTATCAAGGAAAGACACCATCAAGGAGATGTGGGATACGCTCACAAGACTTTATCAAAGTGACTAATAGAGTCATAAGATGATGCTCAAGGATAAATTGCATAATACCAAGATGTTTGAAGGTGAGATTGTGGCATCTTACTTGTCCAAGCTGACACAAGTCAAAGATGAGTTGGCTACTATTGGAGATACAATTGTTGAATATGATTTGGTGTGTATATCCCTGAATGGTTTTTCAAAGCACTGGAAAGTGTTTTTTGAGTGTGTTGTCAGCAGAGATCACCTACCTGATTGGGTAAGGATTTGAGATGATTTTGTTCAAGAGGAAAAATGTGAAAGTGTTCATCTGGTGACTAGACAAAGAAGGGTCAAGACAAAGAAAATATTTCTCTTGTAAGAAAGGGTAAGTAGAAGTATAATAAAGGGAAACCAAAAGGTTCTTCTTCCAAGAGTGCGCAGAAGAAAGATCTGAGCAAGATAAAATATTTTTGCTACCATCAAATGGGTCACTATGCTATTCAATGTCTAAATAAGAATAAGAAAAATAAGGACAAGAAAAAGAATAAATTTGTTACTATGACCAATGTGGATGAGATTGCATCATGATTTGAGAATGATTTTTCATTCACTACCTGTCTCTCAAGCTCAATTGCCAATAGGGTATGGTATATTGACAATGGGACCTCTTGCAACATGATGAGAGTCAGAGAGTGTTTCACCAAGTTGGAGGAGAAGAAGTTGGATTTCTATATTGAGCTCAGTGACAATGTCAAGTACCATGCAACTGGTGTTGCCGCTGTCAAGTTTCAGAGGGAGTCTGGAAAACCCTTGTTGGTGGAGGATGTGTTGTACAACCATGGCATGAAAAATAATTTAATCTTGGTTTCTACGTTGGAATACAAGGGTTTCATCATGATCTTTGAGAGGGGAAAGTCTATATTTGTTCCAAGGATTCCAAAGTTGCAAAAGTGTTGGAGTCGGGCATGACAGCTTGTTTCAGTTACAGTTTGAGCCAGCACATGTATTGGTAAGCATCTATAGAGGGAAAGGAGAATCGTAGCATGGGAGGATGGCTCATATTCACCATGGAGCATTTAATGTGCTCAAGGAAATAGTAATGTGGCTGCCTAAGATGAAGACAGAAAAGTATGAGGTGTGCAAGGGTTGTGCTCTTGGGAAATATGCCAAGACCAATTTTCCAAGTAGCGACAGTAGATCTGAAGGGATTTTGGATCTTGTACAATCAAATGTGTGTGGGCCTATGCCAAAAATATCCTTGAATGGGTATGAGTATTATGTTACTCTCATTGATGATTTCTCTGGGAATATGTGGATATATTTTATGAAGAAAAAAGATGAGGTCTTTAGTAGGTTCAAAGAGTTTAAGACTCTTGTGGAGGACTAGACAAAGAGAAAGATCAAGATACTAAGGTTTGGTAATGGAGGCAAGTATACCTCGAATGCCTTCAAATATTTATGTTCTTAATAAGGTATCAAGAAATAGTTGACAATTTCGTACAACCCTCAACATAATGGGGTTACTGAGGGGAAGAATAGGGCTATAGTTGGAGCAGCCAAGGCCATGCTTCATGATCATGACCTATCTTGGTTCTTATGGGCAAAAGCTTGCAATACAACCATGTCTTTGCATAATAGGATCCCTCACAAAGCGTTGGGAAAATTAACTCCAAAAGAGGCGTTCAGTGGTAAGAAACCAAATTTGGGGCACATTCTCATCTTTGGATGCCTTATGTATTGTTACATTCCTGTGGAGAAAATAACCAAGTTAGAACCAACTGTAGAGAAGGGTATCCTTGTTGGATACAGTGAAACTTCTAAGGCTTATCAAGTTTACATTCCTGGACTTAGGAAAAGAGTTACTTGTAGACATGTGAAGTTCAAGGAGGAGAGGGCTCTTCAGAAGTCTAGAAACATGATGAATGAGGAGAAATCATCCACAATTGAGGTAGCACAAATTCCTCAAACTTCAGTCACACAAGGTGGATAGAAAATCAAGCAAGACGAACAGGACGATTAGAAGGAAAAAAGAATTCCTCCACCTTATATTCCTATTACAAAGAAGAGAATAAATAGGGTGACTTAGAAGACTTTGAGAGAGGCCTAGGAATATAGTCGTGATCCACAAGATTCAATCAAACAAAGAAAGTCTCCTAGATGTTATTTCGATTATGTGGCACTTATGAGCAAATTAATTGAAGCGGAGCCTTCCATCTTTGAAGAGGCGTCCAAGCACTAAGTATGGAAGGATGATATGGTGGAAGAGTATTCTTACATCATGAAGAATAGCATGTGGGAGGTAGTACCATGACCAGAAGATAAATTTTTGGTGGGCTTGAGATGGATGTATAAGATTAAGCACGTTGTAGATGGTAGTGTGGAAAATTTCAAAGCTCATTTTGTTGATAAGGGGTTTTATCAAAAGGAAGGAATCAACTATGAAGATACTTTCTCTCTAGGTACTCATCCATAAGAGCTATGATTTATGTGGTTGCACAGATGGGTTGGAAGATTCACCTGATGGATGTTAAAACAATGTTTCTCAATGGAGCAATTGAGGAAGAGATTTACATAGAGAAGCCAGAAGGATTTGAAGCACATGGGAGGGATTCTTATGTTTATAGGTTGAAAAGAGAATTGTATGGACTCAAGAAAGCTCCAAGGTGTGGTATTAACGTATTAACAATTACTTGTAGAGTGTGGGATTCATCAAGAGTGAGACAGATTGAAACGTGTACTATGTTCAGGTGAAGGGTGAGCTTCTCATAGTATTGGTGTATGTTGATGACTTATTTCTCGTAGGGTCATAGGAGCTCATAACACATTATAAGAAGAATCTTTCTGGAGAGTTTGAGATGAAGGACTTGGGGTTGATGCACTACTTTCTTTGACTAGATTTGTGGCAGAAAGACGGAGAGATCTTCCTTGGACAAGGGAAATACTTAATTGATATCTTAAATTTATTCGGGATGGAGAACTGACACATGCGACATCTATTATTTTCCCTAAATTTATGAGGGCAATAAACAAATTATTCATGTTAGTGATTTTTCTCACTACAGGAAGGTGTTGAATGCAGTTAAGCTACAAGTGGTTTGATAATTTAAAACTAACCAAAAGAAGTCATGAATGTGATGACAATTGGGGAGCTATTTTTTATCATCAGACAAAATCTTTGTTAATTTTTTTTGCAACATTAAAATTGCACAAGGTGAAACAATAAAGTAAAACAACTAGTAAATGTTGCAAGAACAATTGACCAAAAGTACCAAATACACCACTTATTATGACCAATATTATTGATACATGAAAAAAAGTGTTTCAAAAATATAAACAAAAATTCACTTATGGTAGTTCTAGTTACAAATGATAAGAGACGCACTACCCGCTACATGGATTATCTATACTCCATAGATTAAAGAGCCAGACTTATAAAACAAGACAAAAATAAAAAGTCTATCACCACGCTCCTATAGTGCTAGGGAATCCTATTATTTTCTATTTTCTTATGATTCAATCAATACATTTGATACATTGTCACCTTGGTATTATATCAATTAGTTCATGATATTCATTGATATATTAAAATAAGGTTACTCTCTACATTTCAATAGAACAAAGCATTCATAATATCAATTATCTATGTATCATTATAACTAGCATACCTATATTTTTAAATAAAAATTTATGTAGAATAAGTTGAGACAAGATCTAGGACAAGAGAATGATAAGATGAGTGCAATGGCAGGGGTGAGTTTACTTCCCTAAGTCGAGCTGCGATATCTCATGAAAATGATACCCCTTATTTATTTTAATGCAACAATCAAAGAATTATTATAATAAATATGACTTGAACTCTTTTATGAATGCAAATGATCTAGGACAAGATAATGATAAGATGAGTGTAATGGATGACTTTAAATACAAGGACTTGATAATAAATTGCAAAAATGTGTTGTTAGTCAACTCATAGCGGCTAATGAAATTTGACCTTTAAGAATTTATGGGTTCTAATTATAGATAAGGGATTGTTCTTACACCTATATGAATGACTCAAGGTGATGGAGTAAAATCTAGAGAGTAAACATATATTCAAACATGGGGAAAATAATATGCATACTGAATTAAAAAATGCATGGGTAAGTATATGTAGGAATGAATGTAAATGAAGATAGGTGAAGAATAGAAAAAATTTAACATAAGCAAAGTGTATTTTTTTAAAGGTGCAATGACATTGTGGAGGCTTGAACCTTGGTGGCCACAACAACACTACCACTTTAACCAACACACCATGAACAAAAAAACCAAAACATAACATAAAATTACATTAATAAAATATATTTTTCTAGATTATTCTCACATATAAGCACACAACCAAATAAACATTGGTTATAAAATATACGAATTTCAGCATTTTAATGTAATTAACTAATATTTTATATGATTTTCTCTTTTTATCATTTATATATACATAGATAATATATTTTCTTTTTATAGACATGTAAAACAAGACATGAATTGAAAGAAAATGAGTGTAGTAATGAGAAGAAGAGTGACAATCAATCTTTTCACCAATAAAAACTTAAATACGAAGTACAATAAGAGAAACTTCAATAACAATTCTTCCAAGAAATTGGAAGAAATGTTAAACTAGACAATAAAACCAATTGCATAGACAACTCATTTGCCTAAATATAATAATCCAAATCCCCTAAATATAATAATCCAGTCTCAACCAAATCCCCTTCACAATCTTATCATCATGAATTTTGATGATAAATTATTTTTCATCACATGTTAAAACATTTACAAATTTTTTGTCAGTTCTACCTTTAAAGAGGCCAAACTAGGCATTGTTTTCATCACTAGGGGATGGAGTGGTCCTCCTCTTCTTAAGCACCAAGAAAGACCCATTTTCTTTGTTATGAGAACTATTATGAGGTGTGATAAATGAACAAGGTGAAGGTGAAGGTGAAGGAAAATGTTCTTCTTGTTCTTCTTTGTCAAAGGGCAGCCTTTGGTATTAGGTGTGGTGACAACTCTTGTGGGGAGGGATTCATGGGTGTCACATTCGATGTCACATTTTTCATAGTTTTTGTTTCCTATAAATTCGTTGTTGATTTTGGGGTGGTAGTTGTGTTACCGATTTCAGTCCCTACAAACACAATATTTCTCTTATTATATACTTATCTCAAGTACAAGATTCCAAACATTGAAGTTTTCTCCTTTCTATAATCATAAGCATGATAAGCTTCAATCACATCATACTTATGTTCTACAAGATTCTGAAAAAACCATAGTTTTTTCAATCTATAATCATAAGCATAATAAACTTAAAATCCTTTAAGAGCTTCTTCATTTATAAGTCTTCTTCGATCTGGGTTTTCCCCCTTCTTTTTAACTTGTTTATGGAAAATTAAAGGATGTACTTTAAGACAAAGAACTTAAGGCAAGTTATTTGTATTTACCAATGCTATGATATGGAGGTGTATTTGACATGTTGCCCTCTCCTTTGCTTTGCTAGATAGTTGAATAATTAGTTAATGTGTATATATCTACAATATTTCAACAAGATAGCATAGTGGAATACAATATTGTGTGAAGTATTTAATGTGTTTCATATGTTTAGATGTATGCTTACTCATATCATTGTAATATGCTATATAAAGGCAAAGATGTTGACATCTATGTATGTTGAGATGTGTCCATCAAAAAAAAGACAAAGATGCTTTGTCCTTTGCTCTTTCATGTAACGCTTTCTTTTATAGAATTAGCATCTTTTGAAAATACGTTCCAAGGTGTTGGGATTTTTTTGTATTTTTGCCAGCCATGCAAACTAGATAAAAATGTCACAACCTTTATCTAATATAAAATTTAAATTTAATAGCATATTATCTAGAATAATTTATTATAAGATTATAGTTTGGAGTTGCTTGCCTGCGGAAGAAGTCATTAAGATTTAATTGCAACAGTGCACTTTAAAAGGAACCTTGGATGGAAAATTACCCCCTTTTTAATCATTACCAAAAAAATATGTTAGATAATTTTATGGTTTATATAAAGAAAAATATTATTAATAAAAGTATGTAATATAATCGGTAAGGGTGATTGTAAGTTTTTTATTATATCAATCATTTAAGTTAAAAAAAAAATTCTCAAAGATATAATTGAGCTAGATTTGATCCTTTGGTGCTTTAATGGACTAGATTACTCTACTTAAAATAATTTCGGCTAAAGGCAACCTTAATTTGGATGTATAGTTCCTCATAATATTGCAATATACCACATAAAGACAAAGATGTTTTTGATTAAGTTCAACAACATACCAAGGGGGCTAACCCTTAAACACAACCACAACCAAAAGGTGTCAAGAAATCAAAAGCACATTAACAAAGATATTGGATATAACAAGTGAAGGACTTACAACATGGTCAAGAACATACCATTAAAAATACAATAGCAACACAGCTAGTAACCCACATCAAGAGTGGGAAGCCAACACACCCACAGTGGTGGGAGCAGAAGGAGAGATTGAAGAGTGATTCTTCCTTCACCGATGGACAATCGTTCAAGCCACCACAAGGTAACAAAACCCCTATTGTGGAACAATCAGCATCATGAACATAGTATTGGCAACATTGTACATCGATCGCCGAAGGCTGGAGAAGATTAGGAGTAGTAGTTGAAGAAGGTTTTGTGCAACCAATGGGGACCGCACCAGTAGTGAGAGGTGGAGTCAAGTCCACTAAATTTGAGGAGGCCAATTCAATAGGAGTATCACTCTTGTGGGTCCTCATCAACCTGTGAAGTCCTTAGAGGTAGAATCGGAGGGATAATGGATGATCAAATGATCATCATTTGCATCCTTCCACCAAGCAGCAACACCTTTACAATGCAAAAGGGAACAGTTTGTAGCTAGATGGCCAGTATAGAAGCATCACTGACATTGAAAGGGAAGGCCCTCATAATCCAGCGATTGGGTCCAAGACATATCTCCAACCATGAGCACCACATCCCTCGGAAGTGGTGTGGAGATATCCATGTCAATCAAAATGTGAGTGAAAGTAGAGCAGCCCAATGAAGTTGTAGCCTCATCTATCTTCAAGAAACAACCAATAGAGTTTCCAACAGCCTCAAAGCAAGAAATCTTCCAAAAATGGAGTCAAATATTGGGAAGATGAACCCACACTAAGCGCACATTAAGTGGTTCAGTAAGAGGGTTGAAGGAGGTTTTCTAGTGTTTGGAAAAAAGAGAGTGATTCCCCCAAACCCACAGTTTTCTCAACACCAAATCATGGTCTTTAGATGAATAAATTGCAGCAATAAAAATCCCTTTTGTACAAGGGAAAAGCTCAATGTTACCAGAGACTAAGGATCACCAACAACTTGTTACCTAGTGATGCAAATCAAAAAGAGAAAGCTAGAGACCAGTGAATTTATAGACCCACCCATGACATTGGTAGAAAAGCACATTATCCACCACATCTGGGCCACACATCACCATAGGGGAGGTCTTAGCATAGGCAATAGGTCAATCTTTCACCCTTGGAGGAATAGTAGCAATATATTTGGTAGCATGGGCATAGCTTCATCCACCAATGGCAACAAATTTTAGGGGGGAACCCCATCCTTAATAGCCCTAGAGGTAGAAACCCCTCCACCTCTATCGCCAAGAACGATAGTACTAGCCTCCAACCCAGGCAAAGAAGAGGTGGAGGGAACGAGGAGAGAAGCCCCCTACTTCCCTCCATAGACAACAAGAGGACACTCCCCCTAGTGGTGGCTTCGTCAACGACAATAGCTGTAGGGGATGATGGAGTCGTAGGACCATTGGAATGAGCCAAAGGCATTTCAAACGCAGAACAAGCGGGAAAATTTTTCAATTTAGTATATAACGAAAAAGATGTTGATATTATGTCATTTAGAATTTTGTATACATGTAACTTTGTACAATTACAATGGATAAAAATGCACACACTTCACTTTATAACTTTTATTTCATGCAATTTTGTGTGGAAGTCTTCAATACTTAATTATAATCATGATTTCAACTAATTTGATGCTTGTTTATTTAAATTGTTACATAAAAATGAGAATTTGAATTGAATCCACTCAAGGTATTTTTTCACTCTTACATTATCTATTCCTACCTAGGTCTAGATATGTATTTTTGAATATTGGCCCAAGTCAATTACACAATTTGTTGAAATTAACCCCGAGATTTTAAAATATTAAAATTAGTTTCAAGTCATGACTAATTCAATTTCAATGAGCCATTATGTGTTGATTCTACTCAGAAAACTTTTAAATTGTTCGTTGGACCAACTATAAACAAATGCCATTGTTTTCCTCGTTTGCATTTAGAGATTATCAATTACTTTGCATTAATTAACTTTATAAATTTAGCAATGTTTCATCATCCCAATTGTCACAAGCACCTTACTGGGAGATCTATAATTAGATGCATCTAAATGAGACCCAAATAGTATTACAACCTCCAACTTTCAAATGAGTTAGATGTAATTGGCTTTGTCCAATATACCTCAAACCCTCAAACATCTTTTAACCCAATAATGCAATCTCTACTTAATAATTTGTAAGAATCATCTCAAAGTATCATGTACCAATTTTAAAGCTTTTCAAATGGCATACATAGGCAAAAAATGAAAGATTTTACTTCGTCCCTTAGATGTAACCAAAGAAGGATTTGATACAAAACATAGTAAATGTGTATCTAAGGTTTTCTTGAATCTCCTAAAATTAAAAAATAAATAATGGAGACAAATTGCATAATCAAATGAAAACAATGTTTGATATTAATTTCTTGGAACAAACAAAACATTGTCATTGCAAATTTCATTCAAAATAAAAACTAGTCATCTTTGTGTGTGGGTTCATTTAAGCTTTCCTAATTATTTATTCTTTGAAAGATCTTTTGTATTGCCCTCCCAAGCTTGGCAAGGCTCAAAGTGTGGAAGAGGTTTATACTCCTCTTGTTCGTTGACCTTTTCCTATCCCTAAACTAAGTATAAGTGTCTTCCATGTGTGCTAAAGTTTACTCACATTACTCATATCTTCGTAATAACTCTAGGATAAGGGATTAGTATAGGGGGAAAATGCCAATAGATCATGTACATCCATGACATAAGCAAGCTTTGACTTGAGTAAAAATAATTTTAGGAGCATGTGAGTGGATTTTTCAATTAACTTGATTAAAAGAACATTAAATTTATTTAGTTAAGAGTGGACTTTAGAGGAAGGAACTAACTCAGTTATGGCTAGAAAGATTGTTGGAAAGATTTATTAAATAATTTATTTTATTTAATTAAACAAATAACCTTTTTGGTGTTTCTATCTTCCAATGATGGTTGTAGATATCTCAAAGTTCTATCTTTCAATGATGGTTAATGGAAAGATGGTTTCAACAAATCAAATATTGAATCTATTTTTTGAAATGAGTCTTCCAACTCATGCATATACTACTTGTGAGGCCCTTGTGCCTGCTATTATGTCTTATGAGGCTTCCTTGTTTGAGGGTGTGGTCCTCCATGTTACGACTCGTATTGATCTAACTATGACAACTTGGAAACCTATTGTATTTTGTAAGATTGAGTTTTTTTCCCCTATGATAAAGATTTCTTCATAACTTCCTTTGCTTCTTTTGAGGAAAAAGATTTAAAGTTGGGTTAAATTTGGGTCTGGGGAGAAAACTTTATCCCATTAAATGTTGGTTAGTTTTGTTCAATCTTCTCATTGAACCACTTCATATGTGTTTGTTTTGGGTCAGATTACCAAATCTCCCGCTCCAATTTTGGGAGGAGTCATGTTACAAGGCCATTAGCAACTCACTTGGATGCTTTATGAAGGTTGATGAGTCTGCATCACATATGGGTCATTCCACCTTTGCTTGCATTTCAATTGACATTGACATCTCCAAATACCTCCCTGGGGATGTGGTTTTGATGGTAGGGGATCAACCTTTGACACAACCTTTGGATTGTAAGGTTCCTCCCCTTTCATTGTCATTGTTGTTTCACGACTAGTTACTTAGCTTCAAACTACTCACTTATCCATCAGAAAGGAGCTACTACTTGGGGGAAGAACACTAAGGAAGATCACTTGATTGTTGAGGACCACCCTTCTTGAGATCATGCTGAATGTCCTTCTTTAGACATGGATTTGTCTTGCCCAAAAGTCCCTACTTCTCCTTGTCCATCTCATCTTGATTTAGGGGCTCCCCCCAACTTTGGCCTCCTCATGCTTCACACTCAACTTAGCTAGATTTGGGTGCTTTCACACAACTTCTTCCTCTTCTTGTGGTCGATGACTACCTCTAGCTCCTTCTTGTCACCTCTTGTGTTGTTATTGATTCCCTAGTGGGGGTATCATCACATGTTTCACATGGCAATGGGTACTTGGACTTGGACAATAGTTCGTAGGAGGAAGAAAGGTCCTCCTCTTTCCCCCCTTTCTCTTTTGAATGTTGTGAAAGAGAACTATATTGCTTAGAGTCAAAGGACCCTCGTCTCCTACTGTGCCTTGTTATGGTCAAAAACATTTCTCATGAGATTTGTCCTTTTTGCCTTGATAACTTACTTGCAATGGGTCCAAGCCCTTCTTGCACTTATCTAATCAAAACAAAACTTTTATTTAATTAAAGTTGTAGTAGAATAAATATAGGATGATTTAGGTATGGTTTGGTTGTGGACAAACTCGGCATGTACAACTTAAAAATACTTGTTATAATACTCCAAACAAGTCTTTGAAACCTTTAAATAAATAAATAAGAAATTTTGCAAAATGACTTTGCTTTTGAATTTCACATATATAATAATTTCTTTATAAACATTCACTTCGCTCTTTTTTAATAATCCACAGACTATAAACTTTTTTTAAATCATTTATATTTTTTTAATAAATAGTGTGTAGAAAGTGGATTTAATCAACACTAGTTCAACCTTTGGACTATAAAGGGATTCCCTTCAGGTTTAGGTGTTTCAAAACTGGTCATGCGGCTGATCATTGTGGGTTTGAGAAGAAGATTTTTCCGACCTTTTGGTGGAATGGTGCTTCTACCTAGCATTACACGATTGAGAAGAAAACTGGAACTGGGGGTTCTCATGCAAAGGATAATGTGGTTTCTTTTGAGGATGTTTTAGCTTCCAATGTTGGGGTTGTTGAGATTGGCTTGCAACCTCATTTGGTTTCTAGTGTTGAGTTGGGTGTGGACAGTGTATCCCAGGGTGTTGGCTCCTCTCTAGTTGTTTTGAGTGTTGTTGTTGGGAAGGTTGGAGTTGTTGGTTCTGCACCTATTGTGTCTCAAACTATTGTTGTCTGTGTTGGGGCTCTTGTTGGTGGATCTGTTCAGGGTGTTGTCTCTGAGGCTGTTGATTCCCTTGTCTCTCCAGTTGTTGTTGATCCTATCTCTGGTTCATCTGCAAGTGTTGGTGGTATTCACTCGCAGGGTGTTGATTTCCCAACATTGGATTTGTTGTCTTGGCAAGGTGCGGCTACTAAGGTGGAAGAGGGTTGGATTACTGTAAAACGGAAAAAATCTAAGATGTCTATGCCCTCTTTTGACATGACCCTTCGATCCTACAAGGGTGGGGCAAATGGTACTTAATAGTTTTTGGTTGTGAATGTTGGGGCTGAACTTTTTCTGGTCCTATCCTTAGTTTTTTGGTTGTTTGATGGTTCTTTTAGTGCAATTTTTGTCTCAAGTTGTGGGAACCTGTTGGTAAAACCCTCATCTTGGTCGAGATTCATTCCTTGTTGTCGACTTTCTTGGAATATCTTATGTGACCACTTTGTATACTGTTTTGGTCCCTTCAAAACCTATTTTTTCCTTAATAAAAAACTTTCAAAGTCTTCAACCACCTCTATGACAACTTAAAAATCTTAATGATGTTCTAAATCAATCTTTAAAAAAAATTTAAAATTAAAATAAAAAGTCCTTTTATTTAAACTAAAAATCAATTTGCTTATAAATTATGAAGAGGTGATAACTTCTCTATAAATATTTACTTAATTTTTTAATCAACCCATTGCAATTTTTTTAAAGAATATCAATTATAAATTTTGATACTAATTATTAATTAATATTATTAAAATATAACTTAAATTTATTTGTAGGATTCTTTTTAGCATGCAAATCCGGTAAGATACATGTTTATATGTTATTTTCATACCAAAAAGCAAATCAGTTAAGCCCGAGCTATCACTAAACTTCATAGCTTCAACTTCATCTTTCATATTCATGATTGTGGCATAGTTCTATTAAACTCCTGTTGGGTGATGTTGAAGCATGGATTCAATAAAAGTGATTTGGAGGCTCATTCTCCTTGAGACAAAATTTCCTGTCACTTTTATTGATGCTTTCATCAACCAATAATTGTCTTTATATAAACTAGACTAATCTTAAAACAATTAAGAGAGGTTGTGAGCAAGGGATGTTGCATTGCAAAGGTGGACGCCGCCTCAAGAGAACCATGCCGCCAAACGAGGGGCCCTGCCCCATGGAACACGCGAGTTCACTCGTCCGCGACAAAGAATGCTCCAAACAACAAGGTGTCACCTAGGCAATGCAATGGGGGTTGCGGCAGTCCCAACTTGTCGTTGTCAAAGCAATAGATCCCTGGCACAGTGTCACGCACACAATCAAAGCATGCAACCTCAATGGGGGCAAGAACTCAGATCTCTTCTGACTGTAACCAGATAGGACCACCCGTCCCAACAATAGACACCGTTGAAACATACCAATCACAATCTAGATCGGACCTGAGCCTCTCCCCACACCGACAAGGACATGCACCCAACTACGACATTTGATCTCCCTTGACCCCAGCAGTGTGGGACTTGGAGTAAAGCCACGCAGCGCACCACTACGAGGCCCGACCGTTTGCAAGTCGTCAAAATCCAGGGCAGGGAGGAGGCAAGTTCGGCTTGTGGTCCTCGCACCATCCTCTACACAATTAAGGGACCAGAACCTACAATGATCTTACTGCAGGTTAACGGTAATCTTGTTATGACTTCTCATTCTAAATGATAAGGTTCAATGAACTTCTCACGACGTGGCCGATAGGAACTGCTGTCATCGGCGCAAGCCGAACACCTCATCAAATCATTCAATCAGTAAGAGCAACGGTCAGTGTGTACAAAGGGCAGGAACGTTGTCAAAGCAAGCTGATGACTCGCACTTACTCAAAATTCCTTGTTGAAGTCAATAATTGCAATGGTCTATCCCCATCACGATGCAATTTGACAAGATTTGCCAAACCTTTCGAGCCAGGGAGAAAAACTCATTGGCTGCATCAATATAGCACATGTACCACCCAAAACATCTAAGGGCATCACAGACCTGTTATTTACTTCCACAGTCTAGGAGGCCATAGTCCCTCTAAGTAGTTGGTTGCGAAGGGAACCTTCACGTAGCTAGTTAGCAAGTTGAGATCTCGTTCTACACTATTGTAGAACATACTGATAATATTATTAAACAATAATTAATCATTTATGGTTACGTACTAATTCCTAGAATATATATTGTGTATGTTACATCATTTCTAAATATAAATGGAAACCATTAAATTCCTATACTTATTAGGGCAAAGGAATAGTAGTTGAGCATCAAATCTCAAGTAGAAATTTTAGATCACTCCCAATTTTTTACAGCAGCTTACTTGGCAAGTCCCCTGCTTAAAACTAAGGTTTCAGGGCCACATCATTAAATATGATGCCACATCAGCATGTTTTTTGTCAAGGTGTCCAAAACAGCCCAAAAAAAAAGTGAGACTGATACCTATGACTGATACCTATGCACTGAGCTATATTTTATTGGTGCACTGATGTGTGATCATATGATTTGTTGTTTTTAGAACTGAAGGATACATCTCATTTGATTATGAGTAGTCATTACCGCCAATAACAACTTTAAAGTCACAACTATTGGTACAATATTATCCAAAATATTAGACATTAAATCAACAAATATTGACATTAAATCAACCAGTACTATCACAACTATTAAAAACACTCAACTATTATCCCTTCTCTTATTGAACGCAAAATGTGTCTGTCCCTCACAACATTGTCTATATCATAGCCCTGCCAACCTTGAAAAATCAACACCTCATTACATTCCCTTAAAAACCCATCAATCAAGTCATTCCTGAGTGCCCACAAAACGCAATTTGCTTCCTCCAAGGAAGCAAGGCGATCCCTTGATGTCAGTCTCCCCTACCTCTATCATATTCGTTGATTGCAGTGCTTAACTTGCTCTCTATGATATAAATCGCCCGAATTTACACACTGGGAGTGCCTTTACCATTCCCTCCTCTCTTAATATGCCCATTACACACTGTGGACTCATTCTTAAGTACCTTTGCATATGGTTGGCATTCTCCATCAATAGACAATCAATAACAAAAACTTCCTTTAACCTCACAAATTCGCAATCGGCCAAATTGGGAATCTTCCATTTGCCTAGCTTGAGGCATGTTTTGAGATTCATTGCTACTCTGCCTTTTAAGGCTACCATGTAGATTGGATTTTCTAAATTTGTGAACACTACTCTTATTCCTTATATATCGACCACTTACCCGGGGTTGTTCCTCGTCTCTGATTACGAGGGTGGATTTCCATGGATATGTGTGGGGTGACAACTTGGACTAATCAAAGCACAAAAGCAGAAATATCTCGTAACTTACCATTTTAAGCGTACTTCTCAATAACATACTCCACAGCGACAAATTTTTCAATGTATCTAGTACACAAACTCACAATGATCATACACGTTTTTTATATGTATGATCAACTCCAATCACATATTAAAGTGTATCAATTATAGAACATCGAATACACAATCAAAAACGAAATGCAACTCTTGGGAACAAACTTGTATACCAATCGCAATTACACCATACGTATATTAAAACAATCATTACAAACAAGTTAAGATAGGTCTCTTTGGAGGATGTGACATTATTGTGTGTAGACCGACCCAAACCTAAAACCTGCTAGCCTTCAACAAATATTAGTACTAAATGGTCTATACCATCTTTGCAACCATTCCTATGCCTTTCACTTTGTTATACGAGCAGATCCATCCCCAGAAAATTTGATTAACAGTATTACTACTAATAATCTTCAAAGGCAAAAATGTGCCTGACAAATATGAAGAGATTCTGCAGAATTTTTCAATCTGCAACGCTTTCAGATAGATCATGTATAAGATAAAACACTCAAGGAGCACTGAGAACTGAAACAATTGAAAAGAACATTATCATTATCATTCAAAACAAACGAGGGAGCAACAGAAAGAAAAATGTGAAGCAAATAAAAGTCAACAATGCACCCATGGTTGAATGTTATCACAACTGATCATCTTCATATTATTGAACTTGTTACTTTTAACAAAATCATCAAAATGGATTACATTTTGTCAGCTGATAAAACAATATGTATCTGTCAATGAACTGGTCTTAAAATCATCAAGCACAACAATTGATGGACGTATCAGCAGCAAACCAACTGAAAAATCCATTACAATATCCTTATAGTTAAAGAGAAGCTGAGTACACAGTAAAAAGCATGCAGAAGTGTAAAGTCACAATGAGTCCTACTTTGAAAACTTCAGATAAGCAGCAAAAGTAGCTGCAGCCAGCACACCAGCTGAGGCTACCCAAGCAGACCATACACGATGCAGCGTCCTTTGTTTCTTATTCTCAGCAGGTCCTGAATGTTGTTGCCCTGAGAACTCTCTGCTTTTGATATCATTCTTGAAATTATCCAAAGAGCTTTCTAATGACTCTATTCCCTCCTGATTCTTTCCTCCTGAACTGAGAGTGAGCTGTGCCACTTGAGCAACAAGAGAGTTGTTTTTCTCCTCAAGGCACTTTTTATCTTCATCAAGTCTTGAAACCCGATATCGCAAATCACTTAATTCATTGGTCAAGGCCTCTGTAAAAACTGGAAGCTGAACCAAAAAATCAAAACTTTGACTTTCCTTCTCTTCTGCAAAAGCTAAAAACTGGCTTTGCAGATTAAGCACTCGCTCTTCAGCAATGCAAGCAGTTTCCCACAGCTTTTTGGAGGAGGAATTCGCAGAGAACAAGTCATGTTCAAGTTTTTGAGTTTTTGCAATGAAAGACATCAAATCTTGATTTAAGACCTTTTTTTCTTCTGTTATCCCACGTAGCTCATTTGCCTGTTTCTTATTGTCTTCTTCAATTTCCCTTAACTTGGCTGTAACTTCATCATATGCTGCCCTTGCTGTTTCCAGCTCTGTAAAAAGTTCTGATACCTGTTCCTCTAAGCATAACACTCTCACTCTCCCACTAGACAAATTCATATCCTGCATTTCTTCATATCTCTCGGTAGTCTCTGCAAGACTTTTACCCAACTGTTGATTCTCATCCTTTAATTGTGCATTTTCAACAGACAATTCAATCAGCTGTTCATTGACATTATCTTTGACCTTGTTAAGCTCAGCCGTTATGGACTTGTGTGCTGAACTTTCTGTTGATAAATTTTTATGCAATTCTGAGACCTGATCCTCTAAATCTAACACTCTCCTGTTACTTAGCATAAGCTTTTCCTGAATTTCCTCAGATCTCCGTGTTACTTCCTCTAGCCTCCATACACCAAAGACTTTCTCACTCGCATGGAAAGCTTTCTCCTTGTTCAATAACTCAATCTCCTTTCTGTGCTTCTCACTCTCATTGAGCATTTCTATTTCCTTTTCATCCAGTTCACTACATTTTCTTGTAAACTCTGTATGCAGTGACTCGAACTTCTTCTTAAGCAATCCCTTTTCTTCCACTACCTTCACATGTGTTCCTTGCATCTCTTCAAGACTCTTTCTCAACTCCTGAACCTCGTGGTCAAGTCCAGCATTGTCAACAATCAGTTCTTCCCCACTTTCAATCTGGATTTCAAGTAAAGACCTTGTGTGCTCTGCATCCGTTTGTAGCTGTTCAATTTCTTGCTTTAGAGACTTTTCAGAAACTTGATATTGATGATTCAACTCTGAGTATTGTTTGCTACCTTCACTGACCATATGTTGAAGTTCTTCAATTTTTTGTTTCAATGTCCTATTCTCTTTAACCAAGTCTTCCAACCTCTTTGTGGACAAAGCTTCTTGTGACTGCCTCTCATCTTTGATAGAAGCAAGCATGTCATTAGACTCCATCAATTGGACCTTTAATGAATCGTAATCAATGGACATTTTTTCATATTTGTGGTTCAATCGACACATCTCTGCTTCACCTTTTTTCAAAATGTCTGCAGCTTTTTCGTCAGATTCGCACAATGCAGATAACAATCTCTCTTTTTCAGCTTCCCATGCCTTCTGCAACACTTCGTGACTTATACGCATTTCCTCAATGTCCTTTACTTTTACAGCAACTTGTGATAAAAGCTTACCCTTTTCAGATTCCCAAGATAACTGAGCTGCTCCTGACTCTTCAGAAATAGCCTGCATTTGTCCCTTCAACTGCAAAATGTTAGCTTCCAGGTTCTTTCTTTTTAAATACATTGCTTGGAATTCGTCTTCTTTCTTTGCAATGTCTTCCTTTAACGCCTTTACATATTCCTTCACTTCAGATATTGCAGCTTGTGATTCGTTCTCCTTCTTCACAATCTCTTTTTCAAACTCCTCTTTCAATCGCTCTTGCACTTGTTTTTCAACCTCAGCACCTTTTGCATCAAGCGAAATCCGTGTTTCCTCCCTGAACTTTGATAAAAGCTCAACTCTCTCAGCTTCGAATGACCTGCAAGCTGCTTCTGATTGTTCTCTCAAGTGCATAACAGAAGATTCCAAGCTATTCTTTTCTTCAATTACTACCCTGAGTTCATCTTCTTTCTTTTCAATTTCTTCATTCAGCTTTTTCTCAGATTCAATAAGTGCATCTTGGGCTTCTTTTTCCTTCTTTAACAGGGCAATTCTTTCTTCTCTTAAAGTTGCAACATCTTTAATGAGAACATTATTAAAACCCTGCAACTTGGATAACTTATCATCATTGCTCAGATGAGCAACAGATTTGCTGTTTGTTGGAACAGTTTCTCCATTTTCAGCAAGTGGAGGTCTATCCCCAGTTTTATTTTTGTTAGGAGGCTTTACTTGCTTATTCTGATTTCCTTTATTCATTTCGTCCACAGCTTAACACCACTCCTGCAAGAAAACAAAACATAAGGAGTTGGACAAAAACAACATATATCATAAAGAAATTACGATAAACCAAAAAGATAAATCCCTGTTCCATGAGGATAAAGAAGGGTTGTGTCTTCTTACGGGTTGTACCTTCTTACCTCGCCGAACAGAGCAAAACAGAGGACCATTTTCAGGACTAGGTTTCAAATCCCAGATCCTCTAGAACATAGCCAAACTACACGCTAAATGTACCAGAAGACTAAATAAACTGTTGAAAGCCAGAGTACAAATTGCAGACCCTCTGTACTATATGCCGCCAATTAACATACAAAATGCCTTTGATAACTTACGTATAGTTCAAAAAGCTTCAGTTCAAAATACAGTGCAGAATGTTTTTTAAACAAAGAAGCATCAGTTAAAAATACATCACGAAACTGAATTTACAGAGGTGATTAAGAAGCGAAAGATCTACACAGGGAAAAAAAAATGTGGAAGGAAAACCTGTCTAAATAAAAAGACATCAAATAAAATTTAACATAAAATTAATATTAAAAACATTCCTTCCATTCTTTTATTTTTCACAACCAAACATATGAAGAATTGTCACGCTGAAATCTCTCAGAATACAAAGTTTAGAGAAATGGGAATTCAAAAACTAAGACTATGTTTGATACCCAAAATTTATGTGCAGAAATAATGGAGAATTCTATTTGAATATAAACAATTTATGCATAATGTGATGGTTTAAAAGTGCTGGTATTGTTCTTATCTATAAGATTCAAATTCTTTTTAAGTGTTATGTTGGAGATGAGGTCCCCTATTTGTGACATTATCTAAATATAATCCAAACAAAAACATATAACTTTTTAAAATAAAAAATTAAATTAAATAAATAATCAAAAAAAATAGAATGATCTCAAGCAATTAAATGTAGACGAGCAGAAGGAATGAAAACCATACTGAAGCTTTTGAACTCTACACAACAAGAAGTAGAGAAGTATCTAAAATAAGATTACACCAAAATATATTTATCAAATCTTGCATTACTGCACATTGTAAGTGTTACTCAATGATTGATTTTTCTTTAATAAGACTTATTAAAAAAAATGTTCTTCAATAAAAACATAATAATAACCATCAATCATTAACTTTAAAAATAATAATAAGATTGAAGTCAAAAAGAAAAAACTCCTTACTGTAAACACAATAATATTATTAACTTTACACAGCTACAGAATCCTGTCACATGAACTTCATGAAAACAAAAATCAAAATCAAAATAAATAAATAAAAATTTTGTTCTCAAATAACTTTGAGATTAAAGTTATCACTCAGCATCTAAAGTGAATAAGCCATCTTACGAGGGGAATTTACCAAAACAAAAACAGAAAATGTTAAATACAGGAAAAGGCCGTTAAATATTTAATAAGATCAAAATGAAAAAGCAGAATATACAGTAAAAGAATCCAAAATAATAAAAGCAATAGAAAAGCTAAGTGACGCCAAAAACTTCAAATTCTTAAAAAAGAAAGAAAAGTGATAAAGAGAAGAAAAGAATGTGGGGCATAGCTGGGAGAATAGGAGTTCGATGGGAACTGTTACAACATTTAAGCAAATATTTAGAACGTTGAGGTGGTTTGAGCCAAAATAGTGACTAAACACAATGATCAACAACGGCTTAGCGCATTTTCCAGGTTATATTTGGGAGCTCCCTTAAGGTTTAATATGACAATCTAACTGTAAAAACATATGAAACAAATGAGGCAGTCCCCTTCACGAAACCGGCGGGAAAAGAAAATTTGAAAATACCGTTGAAAAAACACAGAAACAAAACCGATCAAACAGAACACAGAAGATCAAGAAAGGGGAAAGGCAAAACCCAAAGTTCTGATAAAGAAAACCTCATAACTACAGACAGAATTAAAAACAACACCCAGATTTAAAAACAGAAAAGAAAATACAGAGCATTCTCTAAATAAACTGCTATAGATAATCATATATTATCAAGCCCTTAAAAGTACTTAAAAATATACACAGAAAACACAGAGCTGAAAAGACACCCAAGCCAGAGTGAAACGTAATAACTCAGAATCAACCTACCCAAAAAAAAATTAAGAAGAAAAAATCAAACCCCTAAAAATTCCAGAAGACACATTAGTGAAATGAAACACCGGGAGCAATAAATGTACGAAGAATGAAAAAAATAATGCTCGACCAGAGAGGAGATATCCAAGTGAAAAGGGAACAAAATACAGAGAAAAAGCAGAAGGAATAAAAACCATTCAACCCAAGGAGATTACATACCTGTGTTTGTCTGAACAAGGAGAAAGTTGTTTCTGCTTCTGAAAATGCAATCCAAAATGAAAGAAAAAAACCCCTTTGTTGGTTTTTTATACTCTTTTTATTGACGATTGAATTCGAATTTGAAAATGGCGTTTGATATTATTTAAGTCTCAACAGTGAGTTGAGAGGCCTTCCACCATTGGAGAAAGCGATAAGGATAGAAAAATTTTGGCCACATTAAATACTTTGATTAGGGTTTTTAAGGTTGGAATGGAGAGACGTTTGTTTTCAAATCCCACCAAACTCTACAGATATCTTGTTTTGAGATTTGGAATTTCAAACTAATCATAACAAACACTCTTTGATTAGGCAGCTCAGGTGGTGATCTAATTTGATTTGTGTGCAGTGTGAATAAAGGGTTAGGTAGTTCTAGAGGCTCATTTTGTAAGGACAATATTTTAGATTGTTGGGTTAAAAACAAATTATTATTTTTTAAAAAAAATTAGTAAATTTTTTATTATATTTTATTTTAATTGAGAATTATTATGATATTGTTATAGGATTCAATTTTTTAGTTTTTGAGTCAAATTCATTGATTCGCGTTTTATAAGTAGTGGTTTAGAAGAGTTCATTTTCTATGAAAATGAATGGAACACTTAGCACTCAATATATTTAGGTGATGCTCATGGAAGTGAAACATTGGACCTAGTTTTTTAGTCAAACCCATTGACCCGTGTTTCATAAGTAGTGGTTTAGAAGAACTCATCTCTCATGAGAATGAATGAGACATTTAGCACTCATTACATCTAGGTGATGCTCACAAAGGTGAAGCATTTGGAATTCCAGAAAGTCACTCATCCTTGTATTACTCCAACTCAAGCATGTTTGACCATGGAGTTTCCTCCAAGGTTAAACCCACTTAGCTTGCTACCCTATTTGCAAAACCTTTAACAAGGGTTATGTCTTATGAACCACTAATTATAGAGCCCCTTTAGCTCATCAACTGATAAGTAGGAGCTATTTTCCATGGCAAGTTAAATTGTGATATTGCTATCATGATTCAATTGTGTAGTATTTGAATCGAACTCATTGACCCATGTTTCACAATAACCCATCTCTCATGAGAATGAATGATACAGTGAGCACTCATTGCATTTAGGTAATGCTCACAAAGGTGAAACATTGTACTTGCAAAAGAAAATGGAAATTATTATTTATTCATCTTAAAATAAATTATTTTTTACATAATCATTATAAATATTGATAATATATTGTAACTAGCATGTGTGTATCTTAAAATTAATTTATATAGAATACATATTTTTTATTTAAAATAGAGAGAAACCTTATTTTACTTTTAAAAAATTAGAAAGACAATCTTTTAATTCAAAAAAATATACAAAGTTGCAGTAGTAAAATCATGTTTGTAGCTAAAAGATTAAAAAAAAAATAGAAAGTTACATTATTAAATTATATAAAATCAAATTCAAGATGAAATAATAATAAATAAAAAAAGGAAACATGTCAAGAGTTTAAGGCCATGAGTGGAAAAAGTGGAGGACTAGGAATTGCCCCACAAACTTAGGAATTGTCATTTGTCACTCATTCAGTTTGTATCAATTAATTTTATAAGAAAATAATATTAAAATAAAATAACAACTCCATTTAATTGTCTTATGAAATAATTTTCAATAACATCACATTTACATGATGTGCATAGAGAATATTCATTAAATTAAGACATTAAAATTAAGGAAAATAAAGTTGAGATATGTATATGTATATGTGTGTGTGTGTCTATAGATAGATAAAAAAATTGATTATATTTTGAATTCTAAGGTTGATAAGACGAGTTGTGACATCTTCCAATACCTCTTTTCAAGAGTGGCTATGTCAATAACCCCTCCAATTACAAGACGATAATGATTAATCCTTTTTTTGTTAAATTATTTGGCATCGTGATAGAAAATAGAGCTAATGGGTAGAAGAACAACATAAACATGCAAAAGGGCAAGCTAGTTTCAAACCTAAGCATTCGACAATTGATCATAGTATTACTTTGAGACACATTATTGAAAAAGTGTGGGAGAAAAAGGATGAAGTCTTTTCTTTCTTTGTTGGTTTCAAAAAAGGCTTTTGACATAATCTATAGGGATAAACCTTGACACATAATGGAAGAAGTTGGGATTCATATGCATCTTAGAGTAGTTGTTCATAGGATGTATGAGGAGGTTAAAGTCAGAATCAAGACTTCAATCGGTTTCATTAAAAAATAGGAGTGATGTAAGGGTCAAACAAGGGTGCCCCCTATTCCCTACCCTCTTTGGATTGTATATTGACAAGCTTGAAGAATGGTTAAACATGCAAAATGGTGACAACATTCAATTGGGAGAGTTTGTGATATGGTTGCTTCTTTATGTGGACAATCTCATTTTGATTGCTAAATATGCTCTTGGTTTGCAATGTTTCGGTAGCATGGAGGGAATGCAAGTTAATATTAGCAAGACAAAAATTATGGTTTTCTCTAATAGAAGAAAACAAAATTAGCATAAGTTTTATTTTGAAGGTAGTATTCTTGAAGAAGTTATGGATTACAAATATCTTGTCATTGATTTCAACAAAAATCAAAGTTGGGAAGATTGAAGAAAGAAAAGAACTTTAGGAGGTTAGAAGGCATTTTATGCTCTTAAAATTAGATGCAAAGAGGCAAAACTATGGAATTGGAAAAATATCCAAACTCTTTTTGGTCTTTTAGTGTTGTTAGTTGTTTTGTATGGGCATGAATCACGGGCCATCTGGATTTCAATTTCACAATGGAAGCAAATTTAGAGAATTCAAAAATGTTTGATCACAAGCAAATTCAAAATTAAAAGAACAATTTCATATAATATCATGTTAAATGAAATGAGAGCTACCCTTGTTGAAGCAATTGCTATGGTGCATCTCATATGCTATCTAAAAGAACCGAGCAAATGAAAGAAGTTAGATGGCCTTAGGTTATCTTCAATGATATGTTGTACAAAAGAAAGAAGACTTGAATGTAGCAAAACATCATATGGATGAGTAAATGGAACATCCATTTGAATATGTGTCCCACAAATAACAAAGAGATAAAGGCTTTTTTTAATAAATAAGTTATATAAAAGTAATTGGGCTACTAGGATAGTAAGAAAGAAAAAGTATTATATCAATGAGTTCAATCTCATGTGTGACAACTTAAAAAGGATTACATAGGGGGCCAATGTCTCATTGAGATAAAAATACTTTTTCTCAACTTATAACCAACTCTCATAAACTCCATTGTGCGATTGAGCATTGGAAGAGGCCAAAAGAGGCATGGTAAGAGAGAGTAGCACTTTTTGCAATTCCCAAAAAGTGGAAACTGAAAAGCATTTTACTATAGAATGTGATGCCTACAAGGAAAGTAGGGAGAATTTGTTAGTATCTTAATTGCTATCTCATGGTATAACACATTTAGCAAGGAGCATATCAAGAAGTTGGGGCACTCATCATCAACTTGCATATGAAAATAATTAATTTAATGAAGTTAGCTTGATTGGGCACGTTGTCTCATCATCTGTGTATAATCTCATGGGCATTAAAATCATCTTATCCTCATCCTCATCCTCATCCTTCTTGTGCATTCATTCATTTAATAAGAGGAAGGGGGTATTCCAAATTTTTAGATAAAAGGGTCAAGGAAGGGGTCTCGAGGAGGGCTTGAGATTCTATTTTTAAGGAACAAGAGGTCCTATGAGAAATTTGTGTTTTATCTAAAAAATTATTTGGAATCTTTTTTTCTAGAAAATAGGAGCTCCTACTTTTTAGGTCTATGAATTTGAGCATATGAAAGTGGGGTGGGGATAAAAATTGCCCCACCAACTTAGGAGTGTTTTTGACACACATAAATCATCTACTCATTTGATTCCCACTTAAAATAAATGAATCTTGGCAAAAAAAAGGGAAAATAAATTTTATCGACTTATTTTTACGTCGTAGGTGTTTCCCTATGAAAGGGTTCAAGCAAAAATTTTCATCCGACGATTGTAAATCGTGTAGACAGAATGACTACCATTGAAGTCATCTGAAGCGTTCATTTTTTCTACTACTTTACACCTCGATTTTTCCATGTCAAGTCATTTCGAAACCTCTGTGTGACATCATATTATTTTAGATGGTGTGATTTAGTGATTAAGTGTTTTTAACTGAAGTGTGATGGTATCTCCATGTCTGGTTCACAGTCACAGTGCAGGCATCAGCCATTCAAGGGAAATAGATAGTGGAATAGGAATAACATAAACAACATAAATGCTGACTGGAGATCTGCTCCCAAGGGCAATAATCGCTTCTACGAATCTCACCTACAATCTGCAGGCCAAATCGAGAGATGGTTGGAAGACAAGGATGGGATTCCCACAACCCATCTCATTTCTTATACGAGTTCAGACAAAGGTGTACACACTAAAATGGTGCACTTCTATGAACCATTACATGCAAGGTTGCTCAAGAATGAGGTCTCACAAAGCGGCTCATAGCTCTCTATGCATGGAGTTGCAAGGGACTATGATGTATTTGCTCTCAGCTAGAGCTACAAGCTTGTGACCTTGCTAGTCAACCACACAACGAGAGATTCAAATGAGGACAAGGGCAAGAGTGCCAATATCCTCAAGAATCACTATGAAAATGCAATGCAAACTAGTCTATGGAAATGGAAATGCAACGCAACTAAGCTATGAAATGGAAAGAACAAGTGTTACAAATCCTTCCTATTAAGCTATGTGGGTTAAATCTATTACATCAAAGGAAACTAAGCTATGAAATGAAGCTAAAATGTAAGAATGAAAGACTAAGAACAATAAGATTTTTAAAAGCTCCAAAAGTCTTCAAGAATTCCTGCAGCATAAGATTAGTATTCAAAAACATGATATGCAAATGGAGGAGAGAGCTTTCCTTTTATAAGAAATGCAAAGGAATGGACCATTGAGATTAAGAGGCAAAAAGTCTTAATCGGCGGTGGAGGTTGAAAGAGGAGCAATCCATGTGCACAAGTATCCTCCAATGAGAGTGAAGTGTTGACTTTTGAGCCTCATGTGAGACAAAAAGTGCTTTTTTTTCCTTTTTGTAAAATAGGAATAATGCTTTATTTGTGCAACTTAGGACAAGAAGAAAATGGGGCTTTTATTTAATCAAAAGGGGAGGAAATATTCATTTTAATCAAATAAAGACTTAGGATAAATGATTAGCCCATAGGATAAGAATCCAATATATGATCGAAATTAAGACTTGATCAAGAAGTTGATAATGTTGAAAATATTGATTATTGATAAAATTGATTCAAGATTGATAAATTGAATAAATGGGGCCCAAAGTCTAGGTGACCATTTTTGGGTGCATACATTTGCCCCTCTTTGACTAATGTGTGATCGATCTGGGAACACATGCAGTCAAAGAAGAATTGAAATGTGAGATCGATATGGGATCACAAGACAACTTAGATGTGAGGTCGATTCGGGATCATATCCGAACAAACATTGACAAAGGCCTTTGAACATGAGGTCGATTCGGGATCACATTCAAAGTAAGAGATAAGGATTTCAAATTTGAGCAAAAGCTCACAAAAGATGTCTGAATCAAGAGCATCAAGATGATCAGGGATGAGAATCCCATAGGTACTGCCCCCTCGGAGTTGAAATCGAAATCAAAGAGAGGAGAACAGCGAATTGATAAAGATTTGATCAAATCAGAATGAAATCACAATCGAAGGTAAGGGTCAATAGGTTAACCATTAAAACATGCCCCAGCCTGACTGAGAAAGATGCAGTCAAACGTGAGAAAGGAGTGAATTGAATGAAGATGAATGAAAGACTAGAAGGTTGGAAGACATGGAAATGAAGAAATGACGATGCCCCAATAAAGATCGAAGGATTAGGCCTCAAAAGATTTAGCCAACTGCGCAGAAGAAGGGGAAAATTAAAATGCGATTTTGATTATCAAGATGACCTCAGATTTTGATTTCGAGTCTGAAAATGGATCCAGGACGTCGAAATTAGCTAGGGGTGCCATTTTCACGCAATTCTGAGGTGTTTTAAAAATTGGTCAAAAGTCAAAATGCTATAAAAGGGGTGAAAATGTCATTTTCAAAAATCATTTGTCTTATAGTGATTTGAGAATTTTCAGAGCTTGAGAGAGAATATGGCCCAGCAAGCAGGAGTTCCCATCCACAGGCATCGATTCGAATGCACCCAGTTGCACAATCGGCCACCGCATTATCCTGCCCCGATATGTTTTCGAAAAACTCACTGGTTTTGAGTCATTTAATACCTTTTAAGCACGTGTTTTAAAGTTTTAAAATTTCAAATTTTTAAGTGAGGTGAAATATCGCGTGATACTTTAGAAGTATCGTGCCCTTTGGGGAGAAATATCGCGTGATACTTCGCGGGTCCCCAAAGTATCATGCGAGTATAGGCACCAGTATCGCACGATACTGGGTGAAATATCGCGCGATACCGGGTGAAGTATCGCATGACCCAAAGTATATCACACCACTATAGGGAGAAGTATCGCACGATACTTCTCAAAAAAAGCAGTATCGCCCAAGGGCAAATTTTGAAATTTTAAGTATTTTGAGCAAAAATGACATGGGTCTAGACAATATTATGTGTTTAAAGATGTGTTAGACTGATTTTTAGGCATCCATCATGATATGTTCTAACAACTGACTTGGTTTAATGGCTTGCAGGAGGTCTTTCCGGCATTGATCATCAGAGCGCCGAAGGTGACCAGGTTGAGGTGCGTCTGAGATCTAGATGATCCGGGCAATGCTGACATCAGAGCTATGGGATTTAGATATCTGTTGAGATTCTCAGACATCAGAGCTGACCATGGGTTGTTGACTGTGCTGGCCGAGAGATGGCATAGCGAGCACAACACCTTCCATCTTCCCACAGGCGAGGCATCCATCACGCTAGAGGATGTGTACAGGATCCTACGAGTGTCATGTCACGGCGAGCCTGTAAGTATAATCATGTTTTTAAATTATGTAAGTGTAATATTTCCATATGATGAAAACTAACATGATTTGTGTGATGACACAGGTATACTATGATCAGGATGTGACCGAGGGACGACAGATGATCCAGGAGATTTTCTAGGATGTGACTATCCTAGATCGGCATGTCAGCTGGGAGCGGTTAGTAGAGGATTTCGACAGAGATTTCCCGGTGCCATGTATTGTGGCATCGATCATTTCACAGATCCTGATGACTAATCGCAGTCAGAAGGGATTCCCGCTCGGATGGGCCAGGTTACTGATGGACTTGGTAGGCAGACCTCGGCGCATGGCATGGGGTCTGGCCATACTAGCGGAGATGTACCATGAGCTACACAAGATCATGTACAGGGACAACCGGTCGTGGGCATGCGGTGCCATCCTGGCATAGGTGTGGGCGTGGGAGCACATCGTGGTGATGCGCCTGAGGGTTCAGCCGAGGGAGAGGAGATACCCCTACATATATAGATATGTAGGGTTCATATCACATGCTCATACTGGGGATGTGACATATTATCGGAGGATTTTGGATGAGATGGCATCGTTCACATGGAGGCCATACAGGGATGTGGAGGGGTGGAGTGATGTGGATGAGGAGCTGAGCTACATGCTGTGCAGTCGGCCGTTAGTAGGCCGACACCCAGAGATAGTAGAGAGATTTTGCATCACTCAGGTATGGCGGCAGTTTGGGAGGCAGCAGCGGGTCTTAACAGAGACTACTACATACGCCCGAGTCAGGGATGAGGAGGGACATGGGTGGCTACCCATGTTAGACTACCAGCAGGCAGTCGCAGAGATAGCGGGTATTAGGAGCGAGCCCTGGGAGTATCACCCAGATGTGGTAGATGCAGGGGCCGATGCAGCATATAAGGCAGAGCGGCGGAGGGTGCCATTCCCTCGATTTATGATACCAGATGCACAGGTACCAGCACAGGGGGGAGACGGAGGAGATGACGGGGGGGACGGAGGGGATGGAGGAGATGGCGGGAGGGGGAGAGGGAGGAGGATGGAGAGAGGGGAGGGATCTAGATCAGGTGGCTGAAAACGGTCACAGGGACAGAGATCGATGACGCCTAAGGATGAGGCGAGACTAGCTCGCCGGTAGGCAGAGGCACAGCAGGACCAGCCTACGGGTGGAGATGATCTGAGAGCGAGGATACAGGCTCTCAAGCCTAAGATGCAGCAGCTCTGAATTACTATAGCAGTGAGAGACCAGCAGTTACTAGATCTGAGAGTGGAGCGAGATCAGCAGATAGCCGATCTTAGGGCAGAGATAGCACGCCATGAGGCGATGGCACAGGCAGATGCGCTAGAGATCCGACGAGAGTCAGCGAGAGCAGCATATTATCACGGACTCTACCTTCAGGCCGTTCCAGAGGGTGAGAGAGCACCATCATATTCTCAAAGGGCAGGGGTATCAGATGTGGTACTTGATAGGAGAGTCATGCCTCCTCCACCACCACAAGCTCCACACGAGGGTGGTAGTGAGTCCTAAGGTTAGGTCTTAGGTTGATAGATGTTTAGACATATCTTGAGACATTGATTCAGATTATGGGATCCCATATTGTATATTGTATCATGACATTGATGTATATATGAGAAGACTAGATGTTTGATTGTATCATGTGTTTATGTCTCTCTTGTGATGGATGTATCAGTTTATGTATATTGTCGTGTCATTTTGCTCAAAAATGCTTATGTATGTTCTCCCTCATAGATGTATGTTTAATTCTCATGTGTATGATATAGACTCATGTTTCTGGAAATGACAGTTGTGATATAGATATGATGATATGATTAACCCCTTGTGATGAACAGGAACAGGTTCGAGATGAAAAAGACAAGGAGTGAAAGACATGATCGAGAAGAAGGAAAGGTGAGCGCAGCTGGCTGATAGGTCCACGTAAGATGAAAAGGAGAGCTCTCTCCGTATGCAAGATGCAAAACTAGACTAACATGAACCTAAAAATGCAAACTACTATGAAAGTGGTGGACTTGCAAGGTCACAACGCTAATAGACATCTAAGTATCATCATCAAGCATTATTGGTATCACCGCAAGATCATACAATACACACTAGCATAACTATGTGAATCTGAATATGATCTATATCAGATAAAAATGTGAAAATCCCACCTAGGCACCAAAGACATAAAGGTCAAGATGACTAGTGCAGTGAGATCACCTAAGTTTGATATGGCGAGATTATGCTTGTATCAAGACACATGAAAGTCAGGATAACTAGAAGCATGCACTCGCAAAAATAGTCAAAGATAATACCTTGTCAATCCATAGTGTCAAGTAAGACCAGCATAAATGCTCATGACAGTTAGGATCAACAAAATATACCCACAAGCAGATAAAGAAGTAAAACATGTTCTCATGCATCATTGAAAACTTCTCAGGGAGAGACCACTCATCAAAGAAATCCTCATAGACAGCACACAAAGAAAAATAAAGTCAACATATCTCAAGCGAGTTGATTGTTTAAGTGTGTGTGTGTTGGTCATAGAGTCAGATTCTGAGTATCACATTTGCTAATGAGAAATATCGCATCATACTTAGACTATTTGGGAAAGACATCTGATAAGTGTTAAGAAACACTCGACGCAATGGTAGTGTTAAAAAACACTGTTTGGGGTGGTGTTGAAAAACACTTGTTTGGGGTGGTGTTGAAAAACACCTATTTGTGAAATGCCCCAAGAGACAAACGCACCTAAAGGACTGATGCTAATAGTGATGCCCCCTAGACAAAGAGAAAGACTAATTCCAAACCAAGTCAAATAAGGTCAAGGCATGATGGAAAGTGGCTAAGTGTCGAGGATGCACGCTAACAAATAGGAGTGCAAAGGCCTCAAGTAGCGCCTGTTTCCAGGTTTTCACCACTTAGATTTTTATTGCAATTTTTTTCTCTTTTTTCATTTTTTGATTTTTTTCTTTTTTTTGTATTTTTGCTACCAAGGCGCCTGTTTCCAAGTTTTCACCAAGGCACTTTTTCTATTTTTTTGAACTTTTTGCATTTTTTGATTTTTTTTGTATTTTTAGGACTTTTTATACTTTTTAGGATTTTTTCAGCATCATATATCAATTTTTTTGGTATTTTTTTCAGGATCCATAAATATGTACAGAGGATGCCCCCAAACAAAAACGGGCATCAAGGATAGAACTTCTTGAGGTGCACAATGTTGATGGGATCAGGGAGCTGTTCTCCATCGGGATCTGATAGTAAATATGCACCGGTAGCAAAAGCAGCTATGATGACATATGGTCCAAGCCAGTTAAGTTCAAACTTGCCCTTTTGTTCTCTATTCTGTTGGTTCTTAGGGTTCTCTCGCAAAACAAGATCACCTATTTGAAATTCTCTAGGGCGAACCTTCTTGTTGAATGCCTTGGACACACGCTTCTGATATACTCTCATATGATCAAAGGAAGCCTTATGCTTCTCATTTAGAAGTTCTAGTTCCTGTAACCTCATGGCACGGTAATCCTCATCTGTTATCAATCCTTTGAGTGAGACTTTGAGTGATGGGATCTCTACTTCTAAAGGTAATACCGCTTCAGCACCATAGGTAAGGGCAAAAGGCATGGCTCCTGTAGGTGTGCGAATGCTTGTTCTGTAAGCCCATAGTGCTGGATTGATTTGCAAGTGCCAATCCCTACCATTCTTATGCACTGTCCTATGAAGAATTTTAAGAATGGTTTTATTAGAGGCTTCTACCTGTCCGTTTCCCTGTGGAAAATAGATGGAGGACCAATGTTGCTTAATTTTAAACTTCTTTCATAAATGCTTTAGGTCCTTGTTCTTGAATTGACCTCCGTTATCAGTGATAATCTCAGAAGGCACTCCAAATCGGCAAATAATATGATTCAAGATGAACAAAGAGATAGTCTTCCCTGAAGCAACAGAAAGTGGCACAGCTTCCACCCATTTTGTGAAGTAGTCAGTGGCAGTAATAATGAACTTATGTCCACCTGATGAGTTGGGATGAATCTGCCCAACTAGATCAAAGGCCCAGCACTGAAATGGCCAATGAGAAATAGAAGGGATTAGCTCCCTACCTGGAGCATGAATCAGGTTTCCATGTTTCTGACATTTTTCACACGACTTAGCAAAGGCTACTGCGTCTATCTGCATTGTGGGCCAATAATATCCCACCCTAAGCAACCTTTGGGCCATGGCAAGACCATTAGAATGTCCACCACAAATGCCCTCGTGGATGTCAACTAACGCTTGGTTGGATTTCTCTTTTTCCAAGCACCTAAGGAGCGTCCCATCTAAACCCCTCCTATATAAATCACCAGAGATAAGGGTGTGGTGAGAGGCGTTACGGATGAGGTTTCGATGTTCAGAACGGTTGAATGTGTCGGGGATGATGCCATCACGAAGATATGAATAGATAGCACCATATCGGGAAGACTCATGTGTGACAATGGTACAAATGACATGGCTTTCAGATGAGTCAAAGATGGGATGGTGTAGCTCTTCCACCAGGAATTCAAATCTTGATTCATGTGTCTCCAACTGAAGAAGTGAAGCTAATGTGGCCATGGCATCTGTAGCTTTGTTCTCTGTCCTAGGGATCTGTTGAAACGTCGCAAAGGTAAAGTAACGTTTCAATGAGTCAACCATCTTTTTGTAGGGTATCAATTTATCATCCTTGGTTTGATGCTCCTCATTGACTTGGTTGATGATTAACTGGGAATCCCCAAAGACATGTAACTCTGTTATGTTCCATTCTATAGCCATTCTCAAGCCATTGGTTAAAGCTTCATATTCTGCAATATTATTCGTACATGGGAATAAAAGTTTGTAAGACTTTGGAATATTGTACCCATGTGGAGAAACAAATAATACTCCAGCACCTGATCCATTTTGCATGTGGGAACCATCAAAGAACATTTTCCAAGTGCGAGTAGTCATATACAAGATGTGTTCATCTGGGAATTCCACTTGAATAGACATACTATCCTGAATTGGGAAATCAGCTAATTGGTCAGCAATAGCTTGCCCTTTTATGGCCTTCCTTTCAACGTACTCTATGTCAAATTCAGTTAAGACCATCATCCATTTAGCAAGTCTACTCGTGAGGGCAGCCTTACTAAGCAAGTACTTAAGAGGATCAATTTTTGCAACCAAATGTATGGTATGAGCAAGCATATAGTGTCGCAACTTTTGAGAAGCAAACACCATTGCAAGACAAGACTTCTCAATGTTATTGTAATTGATCTCATAGGAGACTAGAGTACGGCTGATATAGTATATGGCCTGTTCTTTCCTAGTATCATCTAATTGAGCTAACAATGCCCCCAAGGAAGACTCTGTTGCTGAAATGTATAGAATCAAAGGCTTTCCTGGAATAGGAGGCATCAAAACTGGAGGATTAGCCAAATACTATTTTATTTGATCAAGGCTCTTTTGGCAATCCTCATTTCATACACAAGAAGCACCTTTATGCAGCGTCTTATTAAAGGGTTGTGCTCTATCTGCCAGCTGTGAGATAAACCTCCTAATTGACTGGAGTCGTCCCTGAAGACTTCTCATCTGACTAATGTTTCTTGGAGGTGGCATGTCTAAAATTACTTGGACCTTTTCGGGATCAACCTCTATACCTTTTGCTGATATTATAAATCCTAAAAGTTTACCTGAGGTGACACCAAATACACACTTCTTTGGATTCAATCTGAGTTGAAACTATTCCATGCGATCTAGAATTACTTCCAGATCATCGAGGTTTGTGTCCCATTTTCTTGATTTCGCCAGGGTATCATCCACATAATCTTCCATGTTTTTGTGCATCATATCATGAAAGATAGTGGTCATAGCTCTTTGGTAGGTTGCTCCTGCATTCTTTAACCCAAATGGCATGACGTTCTAGCAATAGGTTCCCCATGCACATGTGAACGCTATTTTCTCTTGGTCTTCGGGAGCTATTTTAATTTGATTATATCCTGAGAAACCATCCATTAGAGAGTATATTTCATAGCCCGCTGTCATGTCCATGATCATGTCAATGTTTGGAAGTGGAAAGTCATCCTTTGGGCATGCTTTGTTTAAATCTCTAAAATCTGTGCATACACGAATGGACCCATCATGTTTGGAAACTGGTACTATGTTTGAGATCCATTCTACATAATCGATGGCTCTGATTAATCCAGCTCTCAAAAGTTTTTCTAATTCCACTTTGACAAGGAGAGCTACATGTGGATGCATTTTTCTGAGTCTCTGTTTCACTGGTTTGACTCCTGGAGCTATGGATAAGTGATGCATTATAAGATTTGTGTCAAGCCCTGGCATGTCTGAATAGGTCCATGCAAAATTAATTTTCTTCTTTTGTAAGAATTGTATATATGCCTTGGTTTCTTCTTCTGATAAAGACTGGGCAAGATGAACTATTTGAGGAGTTTCTTCTATGTTCAAATTAACTGGTTTTGTTGGCTCAATCAATACTGATGATCTGTCCTGAAAATAACTCAGCAAGCTATTAAGTACCCCATCCTTAGGTGCCTCAAAGAGGTTTTCACCCTCAGATACTATTTTTGGTTCTGATACCGCCACAAAGTGGTTTTCGCCATCAAACCTATTTTTCTTTCTTTCTTTTTCTTTTATTTTTAGACTGAGGTACTTAATATCAGGCTCCGTCATACTTGTTGTTGGTTTACTGGTGGAAGAAGCCACGAGTTCAAGAGCATTCAAATAGCAGGCAATTTCGTAATCATTTTGAAAAGTGAGGAATATAGGCTCTTAATGGCGCTGAGACCAGTCAATTAGGTCATAGTGAACAAGGGGTAGGTCAATGACTAGTTCAATGTTATTTATGTGAAAGGGGTTATCTCTGGTGACCATACAATTGGAATTCATCAAGTCTTCTCCTAAGGTACCCGAATTAGGACTCATCCTACCAAACGAAGCTTTGTCCACTAAGGCAATTCGAGGAGGACAATCCTCTAATCCTACACTAAGCTCTCTGGCCGTATCGGGTTGAATACTATATGTATGGACAACATCCGTGTCCAAATCAACCGTTGCATCTGAAAGTGAAACCCATTCAAACTCATGTGAGTCTGTTTCTGAATCATCATTTGGGCCTCATGATGTAGAAGCCTCAAGGTTGGGAAAGGTTTCCCCTTCTCTAGTGCTAGCATTGGTACTATCTGTCGCAGCTAGGATAGCAACATTTTCCATTGTCAATCGAGCATTCATATAGTCACTATCTGTCACAACTGGGATAGTAGGACCGTCAATTATCAAGTCTTTTGAATCTCCCCAAAGGAGATTTGTTGAAGGCACCCAATCATCAGACATGTCTTGTTGATTAGAAAGATCAGGTGTGTAGTCTGAATCACTGTCACTGTCCGTCGCAACTAGGACAGGGACACCTTTCTTCTTCTTATTTTCAAAACCTAAGCCAACTGTTGACTTATTCTTTCATCCAAAAAGGGCATGGTTAAGAGGCTCAGCTTTAGCATCCAACCTATGGCTAAGGGGACCATATCCTGGATAACCCATATTCTTAACCAGTGTATACCCTCTCCCATAAGCTTTAGGTGAAGGAGCAAAGTTCTCATTTTGTTGGTATTTTTCCTCATGATAGATCCAGTCTCTTACGACAACTTCCTCTTTCTCTTCCTGAATAGGAACTGAAGACTCAATAAATTTTCCAAATAATGTCATTGCTGATGATGAAGGTTTCATATGTGGGGATGGTTTCCCATAACACTGAGGAGAGATTGACATTTTTGTAAAAGAATCAATTTTATAATCTCCCATCCCAAGATCTATGGTCTTAAACTTCTGCTGGCATTGTTCAAGTGAGATACTAGAACTGTCAGCTTCCCTATTCAAAGGTACATATGATCTAGTAGAGATATTATTAACGGACAAAGCACTATCTCCAGGTATGCAAATTTCGACACCATTATGGGGAAACTTAACACACTAGTGATACGTTGATGGGATTGCTTGCATTTCATGAATCCATGGCCTACCTAGCAAAATGTTGTAGGCTAAAGGTCCAACATCAACAATTTGAAATAAGATATCCTTTTCTACTGGACCAATGCGAATAGGCAAAACGACCAATCCCTTAGAACTTCTTTCTGCTTCATCATATGCCTTGATTGTGATCTTTTTCCTTGTGTCAATGACGTCTTCAGAATATCCTAGAGCCTTCAACAAACTCATGGTACAAATATTAAGACATGCCAAGTTATGTGGGTGACTGATGGATTTGTCATCTTCTTCTGAGAAGGTGAGGTAATGAGGGCTAGCCAAATGGTTGAGCATATTCTGGAATTGATCAATATCTAAGTTGTTAGGGACACTGGCTGCTCGCAAAGCATCCTCAAGGAAACGCTTATGCTTAGGGGATAATTCTAAAAGTTCAAAAATAGATATATGCACGTGTGTACGTTGTAATTGGTCAATAAGATTATAATTAGAATTAGGACCAATGGCAGATTTAGGAGGGGCACCCTTGGACATGGGCTGCTTAGACTTGCTAGTGCTAGGACCTCTGATAACAATAGGAGCTTGAGCTTGACCCCTAGTGACAACATTGAGGAACTGGGGCATTCTTCATGAGTGAGGACCTCTTATCACCACATCGGGTCTTTCATCAGTCATAGGAGTTGAGTCCACATCATATCCATAAGGATCTTTCCCTCTCATCATGTTGATGTTATCGTCAGCCACTTCAAGCATGTTAATCACATTTTCAACATTTGTGTATGTATAGTTGATAACAGCCTTACCATGCTTGTTGTTAGAATTTTCCCCTTTTTCATACTTGGGCAAGGGTTCCTTAAAAGCCTTATGATCCGCATTAGTGGTTAAACCATCAACTTGTAATCGCCCACTTTCAATGAGGTCTTGGACAAGATGTTTAAGCCTAAAACAATTTTTGATATCATGTCCAATTCCATTGTGGAAGACACAAAAGGCTTTCTCATCCCACCAATGAGGTTTAGGATCGGGTATGCGGTGCTTGGCAGGATCTTGAGGTTGCGCCAAATTATGAGCAATTAGTGTTTTAAAAATGTCGGCATAGGAGTCCCCAAGTTTGGTGAATTGTCTCTTTTCCTTCTTGGGTTTCCCTTGATACTTGGATTTATTCTCTTGTTGTCTTGAGGACGCTTGCAGCTTCATGGCTTGTACCGCATTGGAGAGATTAAGAACTCCTTCATTCTTAGGTTGTGGTGAGTCAAAAACTCCGTCATTGACCACCTGTTTATTCTTGTTCCAATAGGAGTTCTTTTTGTCCTTATAACCATGATTATTGTTGTTTTGACCATTGTTGTTATTAGTTGATTTAGCCAAAATTCCTTGTTCTTTTAGGACATCCTCTATGCGACATGCCACTTCTACCATGGTATCGAAAGAATTAAATGGTATCTTTCTTACCTCATATCTTAATTCCGGCACTAAGTTACTCACAATGATGTCTATTCTTTCCTCCTCAGGAATTGTCCTGGGATATTTTGAGCACAAACGTCTCCATCTTTGTAGGAAAGTGACAAAAGGTTCTCCTTGATTTTGTTTAAGCTTGCACAAATCAAGCATTGTGACCGACCTTGATAGATTATAAGCAAAATGCTGAACAAATCTTTGGACAAGTTCTTTAAATGACTTTACTAGGGGAGTAAGGTTGGTGAACCACTCCATGGCTTGGCCTTTGAGACTCCTCGGAAATAATCTCATCAAGTAGGAGTCTTCATGATGAAAAGAAAAACTCATTATGTAGAACTGTCGAACATGGTCATGAGGGTCACCAACGCCATCATATTTGTCATAGGTTGGAAACTCAACTTTCTTAGGGAACTCAACCAATACCACACTTTTGTCAATCGGGTTGGGACATATGGAGTCCAAATTAAATGTGCTCTTAAGAGCCCTCATCCTTTCTATGTCCTTCTGCATTTGCATGATCACCTCATTGGTTGAAGGATTATGTTTCTTAATCTTTTGGTGGACATCAAAATCATATGGAACTTTAGCACCTTTGTTGATAAGGCTTTCTAGGAATTGATCCTTGTTTTGTTCCACATATCATTCTACATATGCTTGAAAGGATGGTTCTTGTTGCATAGTCATAAAATCCATATGATCAAATTTGGCATAACTTCCTCCATGTTGTGAGCCATGATGTGCTCATTGGGAGGGTTGCTTTGAATGTCTATGAGGTGATCATCTCCTATGATGATCATTTCTTGAAGCCCTTCTTCCTCTAGGGCTCGGGGATCGTGAGGGTGTCCTTGATCTTCTTCTAGGACTTGGCGAAGGGGTAGATGGGGGTGATTTGGTCCCACTATTGGTTCCCCTCCCGTTGAATTGGCTTTGGAGTTGTTGTGCGTAGAGTCTATCTTCTTCTTCTTGGGTGACTCTCTTTTTTATATCCAATAACGCACGTTCCTCTTCTTCTAGTTGTCTAAATTTTTCCTTTTTAGCAGCTTGTTCATCCAAATAGGCTTACTTCTCCCTCTCAATGCTCCTCAATCTTATATTTGCATATCGAGAGGTGTCTTTAAGTGGGGAGGATGGTCTTGAATGCCTTATTGAATTGGCTGCGTTTATGTGGTGATCACTAGATTCGTTGTTCTGGTCCTCGTGTTGTGACCCTGAATCTAAGTGAGCTTGCTTAGGATGTCTCTCGGCTCGTTGGTGAGCATCAAAATACCTCTCGTTGTTGGGAGGTGACCCGGGTGGACTAGCATGAGAAGAACCACCATACTCTCTTCTATGTCGTTGGAAGATATCCTCAAGAGTTTGATTCATGGCTTCTCTTTGTTGTCGGGTGAAAGTGTAACTCATGTCCATACTTGATGAAAGTGGTACAAAAGAGGTGCTCACTTCACTAGGATTAGCTTCCGGATTAAAACAAACCTCAGATTCACTCTTAGGTGATTGATAAAAAAGGGGTCCTTTTCCCTTATGTTGTCGACGAGTCTTGACGGGTGGTAACTGGATAAAGGCAACATGGGGTCGCTTCCCTTGATTGGCTTGGTACCTTGTCGTAACTGACATGAAAGAAAGATACTCTCAATGATAAGGTGACCTCCTAAAGTGTCAGCACCAAACTAGGATAATCAAAGTCCTCTATTGTCCAAAGAGAAATGAGAAGATAGAAAAGGGGCTTTACCAACACTGTCAAAGAGGTGCTTCAAATCAAAGGGTGACTACCCTTGCACTTTTGAACCAGGAGGTTGGACTAGGCCAAAATATGATTGAAATTGAGATTTAAATTAAAGCAATTTGGACAATAAGAGCACTAAAATTTTCCAAGAATGTAGCTAACAATCTTAGAGATGAACCTTAGCACCAAGAATGACTGTCTAATTTGATAATTATTCCAAAGTGATTTCGTAAATCAGATGATGCTATCCCGGAGGACTAAAACTAGAAATTTAGAGTCAAGACAGGTCTCAAACGTCAGAGCAAGGAGCCTACTCTAAGACCTAACCTGATTAACAGCAACTGAAACTGACCAAATTGCAAGCACGACAGAAATTATCCAAGTGATATACTCCAGGCTACTGGGGCGATATACCTACAACCGCGCGATACTTCACCTTATGCCAGGTGATACACCTGATAATAGTCGGGTGATACACTCCAGGCAGGTCGAGCGATAGTCTGCCAAGGGTGAACTATCGCGCGATATTTCTTCTCAAAGCAGGCGATACTTTTCAAACCCGCGAAGTATTGCGTGATACTTTGCTCTAAAGGGCACGACACTGTTGCAAGATTACTTAACTCTTGACCAGAACTATGTAAAATTTGTATTTTTGGGTCTGCTTGGTCAAAATTTTCAGTCTGAGGGTTGATGTTTTCGATTTCAGTCACAATATCAGCAAAATTTTGGCAGGTTTGCAAACAGTGAGGGATCAAATATGTCTCAAAACACTTGAAACAAGGGCGAAAGCAACCTTGCCAAGGCAAACACTTGTGATATCAGAATTGGAAAAAGCACCTTATGAATGCTACCGATCATTTGTATGTGAGAATGTTTTCACTGGCATCACACAACCGAAGACAATTCAAGCAAGTCTATCCTAAAAAGTCAAGGCTCAATACTTACCAACTTAGCCCACAACTTGATGCCCCCTTGCCTCACACCAAGTGGTTACCCACAAAAGATGTTGGCTTTGTCGTGGAAGTGTCAAATGACACAACCAAAGGGACACGTATGGTGAGTATCTTAAGGTGATCTGGGTAAACCACTTGGATCAATCCTTGCACTAAGAAGATAAGCAGCTAAACAAGGTGGCTTCTATCTAATGGTTCTTAATAAGGATTTCCGTTCACAACACCCCTCTTGCTCCTCATAAAGGACTAGGACCTCACGGCCTCAAGAGTACCTTAAGCATTCTTGTTCAATATTTTCCCCATGGTCGCAATCCCATGAGCTACTCACATCAAACGAAGATAAGTGTTATGTCTAGTTTTTGGTGTCCTTGATAGCCTTGAGATTATAGTGAGTTGGAATCACTTGCCACCAAGGAAAATGATGACAAGGTTGTCCCCACTTGAGTCCTTCCTCTTGATTGCTCAAGAGCAGGCCCACTAAAGGATTCCTAAACTAAACAAAAATGGATAATTTATGAGGTTCAAGGTTTTTGGTTCACCTCAAGGGTGAAGAGCATACTCCCCTATCTCAAAAAATTCTCCCAAACACACCAAGCAAAGAGATTCAATTACTCCCTTGCTTCCAAAACCTTAAGATAGGTCAAGATTTTATGATTCACCTAAAGGTGAAGAGCATACTTCTCCTACCACCTCAAAATCCCTTTCACAAGGTTTTAAAAATTCCTAATACAATTAGTGAATGCCACATTTGAAAGGAAAGCAAATAAACAAGCAAGATTTTTTTTGTTTTTTGTTTTTATGCTTGGGTAGCCCTGCAAAAACTATTAGTAGCCCTCTTTGACATGCGATTTTTGGCAAGCTTCTCAAGCAAAGACACCTACAACTGTGTGTGTGAAAATTATACCTGATTCTGTAGACACAACACTCAGTAAAACATTAGAGGTTAGTGATAATCAAAATCGTGCAAAATTGAAAGCTATCTAACCAAGCGATTTACTGCCTTCTAATAGGTGCGAGATTAATGTTCTCAGACTGTAATCAAGATTAGTGACCTAGACGACACCTAAATGAAGGATTTGAATGCAATTTGATCTAGATATGAGATTGAATGCAATTAATCTATATTTTTTATATTTTATGATGCAATAAGAATGATAAATTGATATGATATGAATGCTATTGAAAACTGATATGCTATGCTAATCTAGAAATGATATGAAATATGAATGCAAAAATAAGATTGATCTCACAAAGATGTCGATTCGCAAGAGCTTTGATTCTTCAATTCTAATTCTCCAGCGTGATTGTGCAAAATATGAGATGATTTGTGAAGAGCTGAAGCCTTAATTTATAGAAATCCAGGGCTTTGGAGGTGCATGGAAAAGCCATAAATCACTCAAATTAACTCATCTTGATTTTTGAGTTATCTGATCATGAAAGATAGTTAATTCTCAAAATCATGCAAAAATAGCTTTTTAACTCAAATTAGAGTTTAGATCAGCTTTTTGAACTCCAAAAGGATGTTGAGTTCCAAAAAGTCAATAACTTGCATTGATTTTCTGATTTGGAGTTTAACTGTTTCTTTTGAATATGCATAATAATTAAGAATTAAATAAATAAATAAAGTGATTTATCCTTAACTCAACTGATTTTTGAAATAAAATAATTAATTTATGGGTTAATTAACTATTTTACCAAACTTTTATTAAAAATTATATTATTAAATAATGACAACATGCTTTAATTAATTAAATAAGAATTTAATCAATTAAAGATAGGAATTTTGATTTATTGTCAAAATTAAATAATACAATTAATAATAGATAGAATTAAATTTAATTACACAATTAAGTGGCAAATATTAAATCTAATTAATTAAATATGAAAATATTCAATTAATCAAACTTAGGATAAATGTGATTTATCGCCAAATAATCATTAAATTAAAGATAATTAAGATAATTAGGAATATTACTAGGAATATTCTCCGATGCAGAATTTAAGATAATCAATTATGATTCGATGATGTTAGATGTGCCTTAGGTTAGGACTTTGATGTCGATTTTGTTCGATTTGTCGATGTAGGAGGTTAATGAACTTATAGCCCATTTTTGGGGTATTACATTTTGCCCCTCTTTGAATTACTGTGCGAAGCGCAGTGGTTCAAAGATAGTCTGTGTTTGATAAAGATATGAAATTGATTCAAAAGATAAACCGATCTCAAGATAGAAACCGATTGAAAGATATTGAGATAGGAGTTGATTGATATTGAATTAAGATGGAGATAATAGGTCTTGAATGACCAAAGATAATGTTCACTGTAGCAGCAAATGAACCTATGATTGCGAAAAAGTGTCAAAATGCCTGATTCTGAACCTTAGGATTGATAAGAAGTGAGTGACCCGTTCTAGACTCGATTGTCTTAGCAGAACTAGCAAGTATCACATCCAAACCCTTCAGTTGTCGAAGAACCAAGGAAAGAACACTATGATCTGATGGTTGCAAAAACTGATACAGTTTACAAGATTAGGAGAATACCAAATTGATATGGATCTTGATGAATCTAATATGCCCCAAGTGATGATAGATTTGCCCCGAGCGATGAGGACTTTTGATGAATCAGTGACTAGACGTGATTGTCGTCTTGATCACTGATGAAAGATATTGATAGATTTGATCGATAGAATTTGATTTACAGACTTTGAATGATGTGCAATACCATGCCCCCTTCGGGATTAAAATTGAAATCTGACAAGAAAAGTCAGCATTATAGTTTAGAAGCATGTTAATTGATTTGAGAAGTGTGGTGAAACACATTCAAGAACACATTCTGCATCGTTGGAAGGTCCCAAAAGACCAAGTTTGACTAGTTTTGACCATGAGTTGACCATGGTTGACCAAGTTGAAATTTCGATAGTGTGATGTAAGATAATCAGTTAAGTTGAATACTAGATTTCTGTGATGATTGAAGGTTGATTATGCAAGCAATTAATAATATGAATGATCTCAGATTTGAATTTTGATCCCGAAAAAGGATTCTACTTGCTATTTCATTGGAGGAACCTTCGTGTGAGATTTAGCTCTTGTTAGACTGGAAGATGCGATTTGAAGAATCGTTTAAGCATTGAAGTTCATTTAATCATTGTGAGATCATGCAAAATGCAAAGAGACATACAAAATGAAATGCAACCTAAGACCTAGGACCTAGTCACTGATCATATGTCGATTTGTTATCATCATTGAACTTTTAGGTAACCGGATAAATCAATACAATGCCCACTAGCCATGAAACCATAGACATATGAATATCGATTGGTATGCGCAAGAATCAATACAACACCCACTGGTTATACAACCATGGACATATGAATATTGATTTGTTTTCGGAATGTTGGATTAGATATAAGCACCAAGGCACAAACGCCAGGATGACCTGAATATCATGTCCATTTTGATATAGCAATTTGTACAAGCATCAAAACATAAACATCGTGATGACCTGAGTATGCCTTGCATTGTAAACACATCAAACAATCAAAAGATCCTTCTAAATCTAGTGTGAATTACCCGTAGTGACCCTTTATTGTTCACCTCCTTAGGCAAGATCGCATTTCACAGTAGGAGAAAGAATTTACTTTAAAAAGATAATAGTTAGATCAAACGTCCTTGAATTTTTTGAGTATCAATGGTCAAGGTACACATGGCCATCCAATTCGAGATAGAGGCTCTTACAGTCGGACACCATTTCAATCCAAAATTTCCAAAGTTGTTAGATTTTCACATACAAGCAAAAGACAAAGAAAAGATTATGCCCCCAGTCATCACCCTCTAAATCCTGTAAAGGACATCATCGAAGAGCTCGAAGGGACACAATATGCAAAAATCTCAATGCGGATCAGCAAGCATACAAGGAGATAAAAGCATGAAAAGCACAAATTATTTTTAGTTGAGTTTTGATGTTTGATTGTTGTAGATGCAAAATCCTTTTTGGAGACGAGACAGATAGAGTGACTCAACAGGAAGCTTCAAATGACTCTGACTGGATAGGAAATGTCTAAGATACATGGGAGACCATAGGATATGACATTGATTGCCCCCAAATTTGAACATTGATAGGATACAGACGCTCAAGCTGATTGGTGTACAAACTGACTTATTGAAAATTGAAAATATTGAAACAAACCAGGAGATATGTACAAACTAAAGCAAGACCGAAAGCTAGGAAAGACCAAGATTGTGCTGATAGATGGAGTGTTTGGAACAAGTGGCACCCATTTGCCAGGTTTTCACCATCTTGGTAGAGATTCTATTTTTGCTACCAAGGCGCCTGTTTCCAGGTTTTCACCAAGACACTTTTTCTTCTTTTTCATTTTTTTTGTACTTTTGATTTTTTTGATTTTTTTTGTGAATCATCAAGGCGCCTATTGCTAGGTTTTCACCAAGATGTTCATTTTTTCAGGACTTTTTCTGATTTTTTTTTAAGATTTTTTTTTCAGGACATTTACCAAGCACTGAATGCCTTAGGCGTAGAATTTCTTCAGATGGAGAACGTTGATTGGTTCTCGGAGCTGTTCTCCTTCAGTCGTTGAGAGTTGATAGGCACCAGAGCCAAAAGTAGCAGTGATAACAAAGGGACCCAACCAATTGGGTTCGAACTTCCCCTTGCGTTCTTGATGTGATTGATTTTTAGGATTTTCTCTCAACACTAGATCGCCAACCTGAAATTCTCTATGTCTGACTTTCTTGTTGTAGCCTCTAGACATTCTTTTCTGATACACTCTGAGATGATCATATGCTGCTTGCCTGCGTTCATCTAGTAATTCAAGTTCTTGTAACCTAGACACTCTGTAGTCTTCATCAGTGACAAGTCCATGCATTTTGATTCTGAGTGATGGGATTTCAACCTCAATAGGTAGTACTGCTTCAGACCCATAAACTAAAGCGAAAGGTGTAGCCCCTGTAGGTGTTCTGATACTAGTCCTGTAGGCCCATTCTGATACTTGTTTTGATACTGGTTCTGATACTGGTTCTGATATTGATTCTGATACTAATTCTGATAATTGTTCTGATACTGGTTCTGATACTGATTCTGATACTGATTCTGATAATTATTCTGATACTGGTTCTAATATTGATTCTGATACTGATTCTGATAATTGTTCTGATACTGGTTCTAATACTGATTCTGATACTGATTCTGATAATTGTTCTGATACTAGTACTGATACTAGTTCTGATACTTGGTATACTTGATAGCATCTTTTTCCATTGCAAACTCCCAAGTAAGATCATATCGTGCAGTCCCAATGTCTAGCAAGGTGGAGAACAAGAGGGATTGGCAAGCTGGTGGAAGAGATGGAAGGCAAGAGAATGAAGGAGAATGAAGGGAAGAAATCCTCAAGGGAAAACTCCTCAAGAATACCCAAGCTAGGGAAAAATTGTCATGTAAAGCGCATTTGGACAAGCAATGAAAGGCAAGCATAGGATAAGTCACAAAAGCGTAATGCCAAAGAAGGACAGGATGTAGTCCAAAGGAGTAGACATGTCAAGAGGCTTCAAAGCATCGTGTTTCACTCTTTTTTTTCTTTTTTTATTAGATCAAGACCAAAGGGGAAAAGGATAGCGATAGGTGAAAATGACTGGAGGAAGATGGATATGAAGGCTAAACATGGAAAGAATGAAAGCAAGATCACCGTAAGATAGCTCACAAAATAGACAAATATTCGTGTATAGATCAACATTGTCAAGATCAAAGAGAGAAGATGGAATGGATGAAATATGTAGAAGAACTACGCATGATGCCTGATTGCCAGGTTTTCATCATGGTACTTATCCAAGGTGCCACAAGGAAGTGATTTTCACCATAGGACGAATTTATTTCTCTTTACTTTTGCTACCAAGGTGCCTGTTTCCAGGTTTTCACCAAGGCACATTTTCAATTTTTTGTTATTTTATTTATTTATTTGTTTTTTTAGAAGAAGGCAAGCTTTTTAGATAATGCTCCTTGAAAGGATAAACCATGATATGTCAAGGATTCAAAATGATATGCTCAAAGATGCTGATAGGGAAAGGAACATGGAAGAGAAAAATGGAGGATAGGGTTTTATGTAAAGCGAGTGAGGTTGGAAGATAGGAGGAATAGGCAAATGAGGAAAAAGGATAGAAGGTAGAAGGTTAATGAATGGAAGGATTGTGAAAGGGTAGATGGAAAGGAAGGCAAGATCAACGTAAACACACACCTTGAAGGGTGGCGAGAGGGTGGAGGAAATGTGAATGAAGGAATATGTGAAGGAATATGGCGAATGGATAGCAGAGGTTGAGGTTTGGGCGCGTGAAATGGAAGAATATTTTTGAAAGAAGATGTAGTGGAAGCCTTTGGAAGCTTGAATGTCAATTTCACTTTTTTCTCAACACCAGACTCTTTCAAGAGAGACTTTGGAATCCATATAGCCGTAGGCTTTTTATTTCCTTTTGATGATCTAGAGAGAATATCTTCAATAATGGATTTTGGAACCCATACTTGTCTTGTAGTTTTTTTCTTAGATATCTCTTTTGACTTTATGTTTCCATGTCTATTAGAGGAGACATGGTGATCTTCTTTTTTTGATGGATTCTTGCATTGCTTCTTTTTCTTGTATTGAACATTCAAGTTACTTCCAAAAGACTTGGGATTTGTGGAAGAGGGAGGATATGACTGGTTTAGATGGGTGGGTGGATGAAAAGGATTCAAGGGTATGCATCTATGTTGATCTTGAGGAAAGATGGGAGATGGAGGTATGTAAGGACCCAAGATGGATGGCGAATCAGGAGAGTTAGAAGGGGAAAGTGAAGGGACATAAGGACCCAAGATGGAAGGAAGGCGTGAAGATATTTGTAGTGGTCGAAGAGGTCCAAGGATGGAAGTGGAAGACGCAAAAGGATAATCAATAAGTTCATCAGCATCTATATGACAACCAAGGATATCAGCATCTTTAGAGTGAGCATTAGAATTTTCAATAGACTCATGGACATCTTGAATATGAGCACCTTCTTTGATAGGATTGTTCAAAGCTTGCAAAGACTTAGGATGAGTAGAAAGTGGAAGTGAACATGGAGTGGTAGAACAAGAAGATGAAAGACTTTGATCTTGACAAGGATCTTCGGATAGCATAAGCGCATAATTTTTCTCTTGTTTTTCAATAGGCTTAACATTGGAAGGAACACCATTTTTACCAACCTTAATGGAAGTATCATCTTGGAAATTGGAAGTGGGGTAAGGTTATTTTGATTGTCAATAAGCTCAACAGTGTAAGTAGTAGCTTGATCTTGCTTAGCAGAAGACTTAAGACATGATGGAATGCATGAAAAAGGGTGTACAGGATCAAAAGAACCATGAAGTGGATAAGAGACATCGGGAAAAGGAGTGGATGACATGGAGGGTTCTTGATATTGATCTTTCTTTATGTTCTTTTCTTCATCATTTTTAGAGTCCTCTTGACATGGAGCCACTTCTAAGGACAAGGAAGCATGTTGGGATTGTATGGATGATTTTGGAAGAGATGGTGAAGGACTAGCTAAAGTAGGCATTATAGCATATGAAGGCTTAGGCTCTTTAGGTTTATCATTATTGAAAGTATTTACAGCCAAGTGAAGGTTAGCTTGAGTTTCTTTAAGAGGTAGCCCTGGAGGATAACTATAGGGAACCACATGAAAAGTATCAAGGCTTGTGTCAGATGAAGGTTCTGTGAAAGATTTGAAAGACTTGGAAGCTTTAGGAAATGTATGGGTATTGGAGGAAGTAGGGGATGGAAGGGAACCATCACAAGACAAAGGTCCAACATTAACATGATCTTGCTTGAGAGTGTAATCTTTATTTTCAGCCTGAGAGTTCTTAGAGGAAAGATCCTTGTAGTATTTACTTTTGTAATCAGCATGAAAAACTTTCTCTTCCTCAAGTGAAGTAGATGTGTCATCTAGGTATTGTGCATAGAAATCGTCAAAGTCTCTTTCATAATCAGAATCATATGGATCACCCTCACGATCTATCCAATGTGACGGCCCATTTGTAGTAAGCAGGAATGAACGATGAGGAGGACTCTTAGGAACAGAGGTGTCATAGGTATCATTACATTGTCTGTCGTCATAATCATCAGAGTCTCCAAAGCTAGATGTGTCACTCTCCGTGGAAGAGGTATCATATTGCTCAAATTTTTTCCGGGGGCATGGTGACATGTACAAGTCTTTATCAAATGGAAAAGAGTATAGAGGTTCCTTTTCTTTCTCAAGTTTGTCAAGCTGGACTTGCATAGCTTGCAGCTGCTTCATCATAGCGGCGATCAGAATTTCTTTCTCATGTGTACTGATTCTTTGAGACATGTGTAGTAATTCTCAATAGCTACTGATCTGTTCTTGACACAATGATATTTTTGACAGATTCTGGAACTAGGCTAGAAACATTGGATATCTTGCAATTTGACAATTTTTGACAACTCTCCCAAATTTTTCCAAATGACACTCTGTAGACTTGTACGACACTAGGTAGTCTATGAAATGACAGTTGCTAAACTCGTATGACAGTTGGGTAGCAATGAAAGGACAGTTGACAAAACTCGTAAGACAGTTGCTAACAAGTTTTTGACTTCCTTGGATTTGCTGGTTTGAAAACTCGTACGACTCTGGGTTCTCAATCATACGACATATGGGTGATACTGAAACGACATTTGATAAAAAGTCATACGACTTTTGACTTCTTGAAATGACTTTTGACTCCAGAAAGATTTTACGTCAATTTTTGCAAAATTTAAGGTCTTCAGTTTTGGATTGTTTGCAAATTGTACTGTCCAAATTTTGAAGGTTATACCAGATTTGATCATTTTTAATAGCCAAGTAGATAAATAAGCACGCAGAATAGCAAGCAAGTGATTCCAAGCACGTCTGAAAATAATGAACAAGGGCAAAAGCAACCTTGCGCATGAACAATCAAGTGACCAAATTGTGCTAATCCCTGAGAGTACTAATTGTGTATGTTCTGAAAAGTTTTGCAATAACGCACATATACCTGAAAGTGAAAAATTGGCCTCTCTAGGGTTTTTAGTAATGGTTTGACTCTGCAACTTTTATGATTCAAAGGGGTGAACTCCAATCCCGGTGCACCAGGGTTTTGACACAGTCTGAGAACTTAATCTTCAAGAGCTGCTAGGGAGATCTGACAACCCAACAATGAACCATACCCGTGGAGATTTCTTCCACAAGGACATTTATATAGCGGCTGTCACTACCATGGCGAAAATGGCTATTACCGCTTGAGGTTCCGTCAATGCAGTTTGCCCTGTGAAGGGATTGTCCGCTATGGTTAACCCTCTCTAAAGATGACTCACAATAGTATACCACAAGGGGACTTGGCTCCAGATTCAAGGTTTTGACACCTCTTCACTTTTAACCCAAATAAAGCAAGCAGATTAATCCGACACGCTAAGACAAAGTTTTGTTCCACCAAGGTCTGTGATATCAACTCCACGTGATCTATCAACCTCTTCGGGGAGAGAATGTATCAATCAATAAGAGAAGACACACCAACTAATTTTGATTCACCAAAGCTCGTGATATCAACCCCACGTGATCTATCAACCTCTCCAAAGAGAGAATGTGTCGATCAATAAGAGAATACTCACTAACCAAGTTGAATGTGAAACGCACTAAGTATCCTCCCTACCTACAAGGATTCCATCGTCAAGAAAGATTTCGCTAGGAATCCAATCTCTCAAGAATCACGAATAGTGTTCATAGGGCCTAATTACTATGTGAGCACAGATATATGTTCCGAAAGTAAATCTACCAAAAGCATTCAAAAAGTAGAAAGAGGAACAGTTAATGCTTAAAGCAAATATGAGATGAGTCTACAAGGTGGAACACTTAACACCTCACACAAGCTAAAAATGAGTCCCCAACTTAGAAAACAAGTGAGTTCCTAAAAGTACAAAAGGGTTGCCAAGTGGAACATTTAACGCTTCTGTCCTATTGACCCCTCCCCTTTATGGCGCTGAGATTGCAACCACGGGGCAGAAATGAGGAGACGGTGGATTAGCGAGTCCAATAACCCAAGATAGCAATCAAGATCAATCACAAGTATCCTAAGACTACTTAATGAATCCTTAAGGGATCATAACCTAGTATCAAATTATGCCAGTGTGTAGAATAAAAGCATGAGAAGACGCACACAAGCTAGACACATAAGAGATTTATTTTAAGCCCAAATCAAAATATTTTTAGAACAAGGAGAATACCTGGTGATCCTCGCAACGCGCTTAGTAGATTTTACCTGATTTTTAGCAATTCTTGCACTTTTCCCAATCAAAACCAGTAGAAAATCAATCAGAAATAGTAAATTTTAATTGTTAGGGTTAGTTGTCAGTCAAAATCCAAAAATTAAATTTGACACACTGTCTGCAAAAATGAAACGACAATTGAAATCTAGTACCAAAACTCGTACGACAGTGGGTATGCTCCCAGACGACAGTCCAGAAACTTGTATGACACTGGGTATCTTACCATACGACAATCAAATCCTGATGCCGAAACTCGTACGACAGTGGGTATCTTACCATACGACAGTCAAATCCTGATGCGAAAACTCGTACGACAGTGGGTCTCTTACCATACGACACTGGGTGTCTGATGAAATGACAATCTAAAAAAGCTCATACAACAGTGGGTCTCTTACCATACGACACTGGGTGTCTGATGAAACGACAATCTAAAAAAGCTCGTACGACAATGGGTCTCTTACCATACGACAGTCAAATCCTGATGCCGAAACTCGTACGATAGTGGGTCTCTTACCATACGATAGTCAAATCCTGATGCCAAAACTCGTACGATAGATGTACGGACCGAAATTAAAAATCACACTGTACAAACAACTTTGATAGAAAAAGTGCCAAAAATTTTATTTTTTTCTTTTTTGCAGGCAAAAAAGAAACAAAAAATAACGTCCTACTGAGAATACCACCAGAACGGGCAAGAGCAAGGGAATTCTGATAGAGAAATGATAGAAGATTGATAGAAATCAAGGGAAGCCCGTTTCAGGGCCCCACGGTGGGCGCTAGAAATGTGTGTGTGAAAATTGTACCTGATTCTGTAGACACAACACTCAATAAAACATTAGAGGTTAGTGATAATCAAAATCGTGCAAAATTGAAAGCTATCTAACCAAGCGATTTACTGCCTTCTAATAGGTGCGAGATTAATGTTCTCAGACTGTAATCGAGATCAGTGACCTAGACGACACCTAAATGAAGGATTTGAATGCAATTTGATCTAGATATGAGATTGAATGCAATTAATCTATATTTTTTATATTTTATGATGCAATAAGAATGATAAATTGATATGATATGAATGCTATTGAAAACTGATATGCTATGCTAATCTAGAAATGATATGAAATATGAATGCAAAAATAAGATTGATCTCACAAAGATGTCGATTCGCAAGAGCTTTGATTCTTCAATTCCAATTCTCCAGCGTGATTGTGCAAAATATGAGATGATTTGTGAAGAGCTGAAGCCTTAATTTATATAAATCTAGGGCTTTGGAGGTGCATGGAAAAGCCATAAATCACTCAAATTAACTCATCTTGATTTTTGAGTTATCTGATCATGAAATATAGTTAATTCTCAAAATCATGCAAAAATAGCTTTTTAACTCAAATTAGAGTTTAGATCAGCTTTTTAAACTCCAAAAAGATGTTGAGTTCCAAAAAGTCAATAACTTGCATTGATTTTCTGATTTGGAGTTTAACTGTTTCTTTTGAATATGCATAATAATTAAGAATTAAATAAATAAATAAAGTGATTTATCCTTAACTCAACTGATTTTTGAAATAAAATAATTAATTTATGGGTTAATTAACTATTTTACCAAACTTTTATTAAAAATTATATTATTAAATAATGACAACATGCTTTAATTAATTAAATAAGAATTTAATCAATTAAAGATAGGAATTTTGATTTATTGTCAAAATTAAATAATATAATTAATAATAGATAGAATTAAATTTAATTACATAATTAAGTGGCAAATATTAAATCTAATTAATTAAATATGAAAATATTCAATTAATCAAACTTAGGATAAATGTGATTTATCGCCAAATAATCATTAAATTAAAGATAATTAAGATAATTAGGAATATTACTAAGAATATTTTCCGATGCAGAATTTAAGATAATCAATTATGATTCGATGATGTTAGATGTGCCTTAGGTTAGGACTTTGATGTCGATTTTGTTCGATTTGTCGATGTAGGAGGTTAATGAACTTATAGCCCATTTTTGGGGTATTACAACAACCACAACTAGTTAGGCTCACAATGTTAGCAAAATCCAAAATTTAAATAAAAATAATTGCAAGAAACTGATTTACCTAAGCTAAAAGATGCAGGTTAGACCTATCTAAATACAGTAAAGCAAACCAGCAAACTAAATATGATCAGATTCGGATGATAAAGCTCGAACTGCAGGTCTCTGTTAGATCAGGCGATATACCCTAAACTTCACCAGTATCGCACGATATAGTTTTCTATACCCGCGCGATATACCTCTGTTCGGGCGATATACTGCATAATAGGTGGGCGATACTTCGCACGACACCAGTCAATATACCTCAATACTGCTGTGCGATTCTTCTCTGGTGTGAAGTATCGCACGCATATAGTAAGGTATATCGCGTGATATACCTGAGAAGTATCACGCAATATTCTGAGACAGAAAACCAGAACCTGCAAAATTTCTGAAAAATAATCCAAAAAATGATGAAAACGCAAGAAATTAAAAGACAAAGCTTATCTACTCTGCCCCACGGTGGGCGCCAAAAATGTACACACTAAAATGGTGCACTTCTATGAACCATTACATGCAAGGTTGCTCAAAAATGAGGCCTCACAAAGCGGCTCATAGCTCTCTATGCATGGAGTTGCAAGGGACTATGATGTATTTGCTCTCAACTAGAGCTACAAGCTTGTGACCTTGCTAGTCAACCACACAACGAGAGATTCAAATGAGGACAAGGGCAAGAGTGCCAATATCCTCAAGAATCACTAAGACAATGCAATGCAAACTAGTCTATGGAAATGGAAATGCAACGCAACTAAGCTATGAAATGGAAAGAACAAGTGTTACAAATCCTTCCTATTAAGCTATGTGGGTTAAATCTATTACATCAAAGGAAATTAAGCTATGAAATGAAGCTAAAATGTAAGAATGAAAGACTAAGAACAATAAGATTTTTAAAAACTCCAAAAGTCTTCAAGAATTCCTGCAGCATAAGATTAGTATTCAAAAACATGATATGCAAATGGAGGAGAGAGCTTTCCTTTTATAAGAAATGCAAAGGAATGGACCATTGAGATTAAGAGGCAAAAAGTCTTAATCGACGGTGGAGGTTGAAAGAGGAGCAATCCATGTGCACAAGTATCCTTCAATGAGAGTGAAGTGTTGACTTTTGAGCCTCATGTGAGACAAAAAATGTTTTTTTTCCTTTTTGTAAAATAGGAATAATGCTTTATTTGTGCAACTTAGGACAAGAAGAAAATGGGGCTTTTATTTAATCAAAAGGGGAGAAAATATTCATTTTAATCAAATAAAGACTTAGGATAAATGATTAGCCCATAGGATAAGAATCCAATATATGATCGAAATTAAGACTTGATCAAGAAGTTGATAATGTTGAAAATATTGATTATTGATAAAATTGATTCAGGATTGATAAATTGAATAAATGGGGCCCAAAGTATAGGCAACCATTTTTGGGTGCATACAAAAGGAAGCCATGCTCTCACACAAATTGTTGACAACCACAATCTACCCTTCAACATTGTTTTGAAATTATCCAAGCTCACGACGAGAGATGACATAAGGGGTAGTTTGCAGAAATATGATATAAATAGAATTTTGGGGGTGTTTGTGGGGTATGTGTTTCTTGCACAAATTCAAGCACATGTTGCGAACATGGTCCAACCCAAGGCAAAGGAGATATGGTTGTTCTTTCGTCTCTACCATGAATTGCAGAGCCGAACTGAAGATGGGTGGAAGTTTGTTGCAGTGGAGGCTCTGAGAGAGGCACTAGATGGGCTTCATGAAGATGATGAGAAGCATGAAATCTATGCTGAGTTTTTTAAGATTGTGGAGTATCGGGATAAATTGAAACAAAATTAGTTTCTTGCAAAGTCGTCGAAAGATACTTCTCAGATGCAAGCAAATTATTTGATAGAATGCTTACCCAGTCAAATTGGCAAAAGTAGTGCAAAAGATTCAATTTTGAGATCTTTAGAGGCATCGTGGATGATGCAGACACAACAACAGTATTAATAACAATCATAGTATTCAAATGATGAAATCAGGATGTTGTGGAATGCGGATTTCCAGTATTGGGTCGATGAAAGTTATCTGCATACCTGCTTTGCACACGCTCGTGAATGAAAAGTAGTTCTCCGGCATAAGATCTTTAGCAGTGAAAGTTTGAATCAACAATTCTTCGTATTTTCAAGGACAAAGTATGCTTATGTTCCTTCCCCTAGGGCACAAAGGAATTCGGCCTCTCGGTGCTATGAGAATAGTAGATCTAATGAAGTTCTATATGCTAGGAGCGAAAGAAGGAGGCTTGGGGGACAATCGGACCCTAGGGTTTTCGCTCAGGATTAAAAACAGCCAACATCAAATGTTAAAGATCAATGGACAACTATTCCTTCTAGAAGGAAGAATTATCCTGTTCAAAATAAGCAGAGGCTTAGTTCAGATAGGCAATTTAAGCTTCCTACGGTAAACATATTTGCCTGCCTCTAGACGCCTATAGAATATTTAGTTGATATTGGCATGGATATTGGGGAGAAGGGGTCTAAGGACTCCATATACCTACCCCCCCCCCCCCCCCCCCCCCCCCACAGAAGACAAAATTCTGATAGTCCTCTGATTAAGATGTCAAAAGAGAAACTCTGTTTTGTTCCAAAGGATAAAGATTTTGAGAATTCAAACCATGAATCTCCTCTTCCCCAACAGGCGAAGCTAGCATATATGATGCAGGAGCATCCTAGGTGTAAGAGCAATCTTGCATCACCCAAAAATATTTCTGGTTTCTTTTTCAATAAGGGTGATCTTATGTAGAGCTTCTATTTATGGAAACTTACTATTTTTAGTAAGTTGGTCATACGATCTCAGAATGTTCAGATTTCACAGTTGGAGGTTCATCTCAGTCATTTCAGCCTACCAGTTGAGTTTCATTGCCACATCATATGTATTGGTGAAGTTATTAAGGTTTTTGGGTATGAAATCTTTCAGGTCAATTTTGAAGGCCTTAGAGGCTCCGGATCGCAATCGACCCCTGGTTGACTAGCGCTAGCGCATGTCAAGCACTGTAGATCTTGTCATGGCGTTTCTGAAAAATGGTTACAATAGAAAAATAGAGCTACAATTAAAAAGTTATGGCCTCCTGAAGTTGGGCTACCTAAAAGCATATTTTGTATTTCTTTTGAGTCGACCCTATTGTAAAAATTGTGAAAATAAAATAATGATATGTTTAGTCGGCCTAAAAGGCTAAATTTCTGGAACCTTCTCGGGCGATGGAAATTGTCTATATAAGGAAGGCCTGTAGTGTTGTCTTAAGCAGTTCAGAGCAGTTTAGAGTAGTTCTGGGTAATCATTTGAGGTTTTGTCCCTCAGAATATTGTAAGGAAGATGCCCATGTGGCTTTGCATATTGTAATTCTGAAAGTTTGTAATTTCACATTTGTGGAGATAATAAGAAGCCCATTTTATGTTTTTGTAAATTGTTGTTGTTTCTTTGTTTCTGTTATGTGTTTGTGGTATTAAGGGGAGCACCAAGTGGTATCAGAGCAGGAGTTCCTGAATGTGTAAACAAATTGCCTATTGTGAGTTAGTTTTCACCAGGACCGTGGGTTAGGGTTTTTGTGTAAACAAATCGTCGACTGTGAGGCAGTTTGCACCAGGATCGTGGTTAGGGTTTCAACGATACGCATGAAAATACCTCCACGAAGGAAACGTGGTGGAAGAGCTAGTGTTGTAACACCTGAGGTTAGGGCATTACAGAGACAAGTGCGAGCATTGCAAGAGGAGATTCGCAGAGGAATGAATCTTAATGTCAAAGATGAAAGTGAGGATGAAGCTGAGGGAGAAGGAAATTATGATCAAGAAGAAGGTGAAATTCTGAACCAGGAGGAAGAAAGACTTTTTCGGGCCATTTCCAAGATTGAGAAAAGACTTAAGATTGAGGTTCCTGCATTTTTAGGAAATCTTAACCCAGAAGAATTGATCGACTGGATCAATGAATGTGAAAAATATTTTGAGTATGAAGATATTGAGGATCCTGATAGGGTCAAATTTGTGAAGGCTAGACTGAAAGGTCATGCGAAGATCTAGTGGCAAGAGATTCAATTGAAGTGAAATAGAAGAGGGAAAGATAAAATCACAAGATGGGATCGAATGGTGGATAAATTGAAGTGATAGTTCATTTATGTTGATTATGAGCTTGACCTACTGAGAAAGATGCAAAATTTGAAGCAAGCAGGAAGATTTGTTCAAGAGTATACAGAGGAGTTCTATCGAATCCTCATCAGAATAGGCCATGCAGAAGCTGACAAGGAGAAAGTTGCCTGTTACCTTAATGGGTTAAGGCCGAGCATTCAGGAATAATTGAATTTGGTTCGAATGAACAATATTGAAGAGGCATACCAGTTTGCCCTAAAAGTAGAGGAAAAGTTGAACAAGAAGTTTGAGAGCAGACAAAGCGGAAGAGGTCGTGATGGAAGATTTGGTGGAAGGTCATATGGAGATCGAAATGAAGATTTGAAAAAATAGGATGAGGCCAATAACAGTCAAAATTAGAGAGAAGATAATTTCAATCATTTATATGATCAGAATAATAGAGATCAGAGAGGAAGAGGAAGAGGACAAGGTTTTGGAAGAGGAGGCTTTCGTGGAACATGTTTTCACTGTGGAGAAGAAGGTCATAGGGCATTTGAATGTCCTCAATGCCAAGGAAGGATGGATAGGAGGAACGAAGGCCAGGCCAGAGTTGCACATGTAGATGAAGATGTCAGTATGCCAGATCATCAAATTCTGAAGATGTTGAAAAAGGAGAAACGCTGATCAACAGAAGAGTCCTGCTGAGTGGTGAGAATGAACCTGAACAAAGGAGAATCCTGTTTCGCACCAGGTGCAAGTGTGAGGGTAAGTGTTGTGATGTGATTATTAATAGTGGCAGTACTGATAATTTGGTCTCAGAAGAGATGGTGACAAAGTTGAAACTCAAGAGGCAGAAACATCCACATCCATATCGGGTTGCCTGGGTGCAGGATGACCACAAGGTCATGGTCAATGAACAGTGCCTAGTAAAGTTCAAGATTGGCGGGTACCATGATGAGGTACTATGTGATATCATACCTATGGATGCATGTCACATGTTGTTGGATAGGTCGTGGCAGTTTGATAGGTGTGTTGTACATGATGCTCGTGCGAATACCTATTCCCTAATAAAGGATGGAGTGCAACATAAGCTAAAACCATTGAAGGAAACAGAAGAAAATGTATGTGATAATGCAAGAATAACTTTTGTTGATAGAGGAAATTTCTTAGATGGTATGCGACATGAGCATATGTGTTTTACCTTAATTCCAAAGGCTGGGAAAGAGGAAGTATAAGATGTACCTATAGAAGTTGCAGAATTATTGAATGAGTTTCAGGATATTGTATCCGATAATGTGTCTGATGGATTACCACCAGTAAGAAAGATCAGTCATCAGATGGACTTGATTCCAGGAGCCAGTTTGCCAAATAAGGCAGCACACAAAATGACACTAGCAGAAAGTGAAGAGTTGAAGACAGATTTGAAGTTTAGTTCATCACATCATCCACAGATTGTATATGGAAGTAGTCCCAGAAATGCATTTGAGTTGAGAAAGATAGATAAAGGAGAAATAAGTAGTGCTGAAGCTGAGGATTTTGTAGACCATTTGAAGAACATCCATGAGGAGGTGATGAAGCATATTACCAAGACGAATGCACAGTATAAGGCTAAGGCAAATGAGAAAAGGAGGCATAAGGAGTTTCAAGTTGGAGATGAAGTCATGGTTCATTTGCGGAAGGAGCGATTTCCAGTTGGTACATATAACAAGCTGAAAATGAAGAAGTTTGGGCCATGTAAGATGTTGAAGAAGCATGATTCAGGAAATGCATATGAGGTCAAGTTGCCTATTGAGTTGAATATTTCACTAGTGTTTAACATTTCAGATTTGACAGAGTATCATGAAGGAGGTGTTGAAGATGAGATCACAGCAGCACAGTGGAGTATTCCAGCAACTAGTTCAGCTACCAAGGAGATTGAGGATATACTGGACAGTCATGTTGGTAGAAGCACAAGGAACATGACATATGAAGAATATCTGGTCAAGTGGAAAGGATGACCTGTTGAAGATTCATCATGGCTGACAAAGGAGGAGGTTAACCGTCTTGGTTTCCCTCTTCACACTTGAGTCGTGACAGGGTCACTTCTCAAATTACGTCGGGTGTCTAATGTAGGAGCATCTTGGGTGTAAGAGCAATCTTGCATCACCCAAAAATATTTCTGGTTTTTTTTTCAATAAGGGCGATCTTATGCAGAGCTTCTATTTATGGAAACTTACTATTTTTAGTAAGTTGGTCATACGATCTCGGAATGTTCTAATTTCACAGTTGGAGGTTCATCTTAGTCATTTCAGCCTACCAGTTGAGTTTCATTGCCACATCATATGTATTGGTGGAGTTATTGAGGTTTTTGGGTACGAAATCTTTCAGGTCAATTTTGAAGGCCTTAGAGGCTCCGAATCGCGATTGACCCCTGGCTGACTGGTGCTAGCGCGTGTTAGGCACTGTAGATCTCGTCATGGCATTTCCAAAAAATGGTTACAATAGAAAAATAGAGCTACGATTAAAAAGTTATGGCCTCTGGAAGTTGGGCTATTAAAAGCATATTTTGTATTTCTTTTGAGCCGACCCTATTGTAAAAATTATGAAAATAAAATAATTCTATGTTTAGTCGGCCTAAAAGGCTAAATTTCTGGAACTTTCTTGGGCGGTGAAAATTCCCTATATAAGGAAGGCCCGCAGTGTTGTCTTAGGCAGTTCGAAGCAGTTCAGAGTAGTTATGGGTAATCATTTGAGACTTTGTCCCTCAGAATATTGTAAGGAAGATGCCTATGTGGCTTTGCATATTGTAATTCTGATAGTTTGTAATTCCACATTTGTGGAGATAATAAGAAGCCTATTTTATGTTCTTGCAAATTGTTGTTGTTTCTCTGTTTCTGTTATGTGTTTGTGGTATTAAGGGGAGCACCCTTCATCAATATACCTCACCGCATAAAAGGAAGTTGAGTCTCTCAACGGATAAAATTAGTTCAGAGAAAGCCTAGAGCCTTGCTTTTCCTATTCTTTTAGACATGGCCACATTATAATTCCTTTTTTTTCCTTGTGGAATCTATCTTTTCCATTTCTCTCCATCTGTTTCATAGAAGGAGAAATGTCTTTCTTAAAGGCAATTTTTTTTTGTAACCAATCTACAGCCATCACATTCGATCTGATTAGATATTGGATGAGGATATGGCCTGCAATGTAAGGTTAAGCTGATTGGAACACATTCTTCAAATGAATCCCAAAATCATTGGATGCCCCTAAAGTTATAGGCTGAATTGGGAAACTAGTATCTCCATTACCGTTACAACAACACCACTTGAATGTAATGGCCATATCTAAGAACACATAATACAATCTTTCAAATTCAATGAGGCTCAATCAGAACTTTGTTCCCCAAAACTATCCCACCCTATAACATTCTCCATATGCTCTTTTCAGATAAAAATGTGACCGGAATGATGAAACTGTATCATAAAAACCAAATCTTTCAATCAAAACAAACATGCGCGACTTAAACCCTCACATACTTACCAAATCTTTTTTCAGATTCCTAACTGTTCATAACTAGAGTAGTGGAAAACTTTGTTTACTAAAATATCTACAAACACAAAATCAATTTTAGAGCACCTTTGTTTTACCTTTAGAGCATAGTAAAGAGCACCTTCGTTTTACCTGTAGAGCATAATAACCATCTTTGTGTCTTCTCCTTCAAAAAAGTTTCCAATAATACATTAAAATTCCTGACATTTAGATTGACACCATTGTCACATTTTTTTCTTCAGCTCTTCAGAGGTTGCATATGCATCATCGACACATCCATCTTTTACCAATTTTTATCACAAGGTTCCAAAGTGCTGGAACAACAATCTCTTTATCTTCTTCTTCATACAAGTTATGGCACAATTGTTTGAGTTGGGAAACCTTTCTTTCATTGTAGAGGACATCAGAAATAGCCCCTTAAATTGTATGCAAGTTCTTAAGTCAGTGGCAAAGTATTTCACCTTACCCATCAAACATGAAACAGAACAAGTGGTTTATTTTTAAGTGGCCCAAAAAAATAGGCTCATACAACTAACCATCTGTAGCAAGGAGTTAAACAGGTGTTAGTATTCTTCCCTTCTTTTCCTCCATACATGTACTCATGTGCTCTCCTCCACATATGTCTTCGGTGTCAAATGATGCTGGAGTGTAGTAGGAGAATGACCTCGATTTCACTGCTTAGTGACTTCATGTTGCTAGGCTTTGTTTGATACTTACCCTTTTTCACATATTATATCATCTACATTTAAAATAAAGATTTTTAAAGAATTCGGTGAAATCTTGGCTATGTAAAGGCTAATTCAATCTTCCCTTGCAAATTCAGCATAATTGGTATTAAAAATGCCAAGCAAGGGGGACAAGCGAGTTTTTTAATTCATTTTTCATTGTGGGAGCTATTTTCAGACGTCTACTATTGTTATTGCTCTCTGCAAAAAATATATATAAAAAGTTGACAATAATTTTAAATTTAAAAAATGATATAATATGGATTTAGATTTACATGTGAAAATGTAACAAAATTACTTTTTGAGTTATATATAAAAAAACAAATTAATTATATAATGAAGTTTTTTAATTTAATCTTTATTTTGTATTGAATAGTTTGTTAGGGTTTTTAAACTTATGCAGTCTTATCTAAATAAGTGATTGTAATTAGATAAAAATTGGTTATTGGAAAAATAATTTATTCTTTTTCTTATATATTTAGTAAAAATATGGAAAACAGACTAATAATTTTGTTTAATCTACATTTGTACAAAGAAGAACAACGGTCTTTTAAGTGAGACGATTTATGTTAAATTTAAATTTTTTGTTCAAATTCCAACTAACATAGACTTGTAGTCTAGAGTTGTACAAAATACATAAATCATTTAAAACCTGTAGTACCCCGCCCCTAGTCCGATTTTATAAATGTTATGATTACTTTAGGATGATACATTATATGTTAGGTAATCATTGATGCTTATGATTTTACTAACCCCATACTTGCATGTGTATGGTTGATGTGTTTGTTTTATATTTATGTTTGACGTGCCTGATGTGGTTGAAGGACAGAGTCATAGTTGCTTGCGAGATCCACACGATCGACCAATCCCTGCCATTGTCTGTTATATATTTATATATGTATGTACATGCGGGTTTTATATGCAGGTTTGCAGGTACCGAGCATCGACTTCCCTGAATTGTTAGGATGAGCGTGCCCTATCGCAATATCTCAAATGGTAAGAGAGGGGAGATAACACAGATCCAAAACTTTAACCTAAACCTATTTATCCTAAGATTGGATAAGTATCTGATGACTACCCTTACCCGAATTTATCTGTGACATAAATTCGTGGATCCCATCCTTTTGTATGTTTGGTTTATTTGTTGATCTCTATTGTTTGTGTGTGACTTTTCTATATTCGTGGAATATAATATTATAGTTGAGAAATAATATTAATTTTAATATTTATGTGTATGTGAGGTTAATTAATTAAAGATAAAATATTTAAATATTTGGATTTAATTAATTAATTGGGTGAAATTAGAATTGATTATGTTCTATTAAATTATTAAATATTTAATTACATGTTTTAATTATGCTTTAGGTATTAAATTATATAATGTGAATTTATAATATATATACATGTGCTTTTATTAAGTTGAATGTAATTTGTTTTCAAAATAGGTAACAACTTGTCTTTAGGAGTCTAAGTTGTGTTGTGCAAATAAAAGTTATTTTTATTTATTAATTAGGATTTTCTTTCAACTTGAGAGTTGGAGTTTGATTAGGAGATCTCTAATGAGTCATCTAGGGTTTGCATGAATGGAGGAGTTGAATCCATAATAGGGGGAAAGGCTTTCATTTTGGAGGGGACACACATAGGTTTTGGAGGATTGGGGAGAGCTTGATTTTGGTATGTTGAGATTCTTGAGTTTTGTTTGTGCTTAGAAATTTTGGTGAAGATTGTTGTGCATCTGGATTTGGCTTTGCATACATTGTTGTTTCAGATCTGCAAGGTTGAGTTCTTCATCTGAAAGATCTAGGAGTTTCATCATCTCATAGGCATTCTTTTACAGTTTCTTGCATTGGAATTGAGGTAGGGTTTGAGAAAACCTTCTTGTAGATTTGTCTGTGAAAATTCTAGTATTTTATTATGCCTGGATAAATTTATTGGTTTAGATCTTTATTTAGTTTTGCTTGTGATTTGGATTTTAGAAAACCCTTAGATTCATGATTTTTAGTTGATTTTTAGACTTGGCATAGTAGGGTTATGTTGCCAAAATTTTGTGAGAAAATTCATTATAGAACCCTTAGAAAATAGAAAATTAATTTAGCTATGGTGTAAACTATTGAGTTGCTGAATTAGATTAATGGGTTTGTAACAAAAATATAATTTGATTTGAAAAACATCATTCTGGAAAAGTTTTATTCTTTGTGTAAAAAAAAATATAGTAAAAAATATTACTCTCTGTGTAAAAATAAATTACACTAGTAAAAAATAAGTCAAGGTATGACTTTAATACTTTGCATTTGATAGAATTCATACCCCCTTTGTTTTGTTTTTTTTAAATATAATATATATTCTTTTCAAAGTCAGAATTCTCTATGTGTGATGTTTTCCTAGAGAAGGTATATATTTATTAATTTCCTGAGTACTTTTATTTTCCTAAATAAATTTAAAAAAAAGAAGAAAAAAAAGAACCTCTTTTTAAAAAAATAATTTGATAGTGTTGTTTTAAAATTTTTATAAAATAAAAATTGCAAAAAAAATAAATTATATAAATTAAATTTCATGGGGGCTTAGGACTTGAGCCCTTACCCCCACTCGCAGGGCCTGCCAGCGACTTGCCCGAGGGGGCCGCACGGCAGCCTGCTGGGCGGTATCCCCAAAGGGGGCCATACGGTAAGGAAGATGGGAGAGGGGGTGTGGGGCCCGCTTCCCACCCCCCACTCTTTTTCTTTTTTGATTTTTTTTTAATATATATTTTTAAATGTTTAAAAAATTAATTTTAGATTTTAATTTAAATTTTGACTTTTGATTAAATGCTTTATTTATTATTATTATTATTATTAAATTAATTTGTTTATTAATTTAAAATTTTATCGAAGATCATCTTGGTGGATTGGAAAACATGGTAAATTATGTCGACAACCAACTTGCAATCCCATATCCAGAGATTACGATGAGAACTGAGCTATCCAAGCTTGATGAAGTCCCCCAGTCACATCGCATACCCATGTTAACCTTCAAAGATGAAGGAAGGTTTGACAATCATTGGCTGGAGATGCTAAGAAACTTGGACTTCCTCTTCCATGAGATCCTGTCTAAGGAGGTGGAAACAGAATGGATCCTTAATTATTGGCGAAAGGAGGGTTTCAATATACCAAGAAACCTCGATCAAGTTGAGTCATCAAACCTTCATATTATGGCTCCGAAAGTCACCAGATGTACTCAACATTCAAGAAAGAAAGCAGAAGAAGTTGAATGTATCGTGGTGATGGTAAAAAATGAGAATATTTGGAAGTGCAGTGTGTAATACCTCAAAAATGGGCTATAGGTTCATTAAACCTCCTACATCAACATATCGAACGAAATCGACATTAAAGTCCTAACCAAAGGCACATCTAAACATCATCAAATCCTAATTGATTATCTTAAATTCTGCATTGGGGAATATTCTTAGTAATATTCCTAATCATCATAATTATCTTTAATTTAATGATTATTTGGCGATAAATCTTATTTATCCTAAAGTTTGATTAATTGAATATTCTCAATATTTAATTAATTAGATTTAATTTGGCCACTTAATTATTTAATTGAATTTAATTCCATTATTCCTAATTATGATATTTAATTTTGACAATAAATCCACAATCTTACAAATAATTGATTAAATATTTTATTTAATTAATTAAATCATTTTGTCAAATTTTAATATTGTAATTTTGAATAAAAGTTTGATTAAATGATTGATTAACCCATAAATCAATTGTTTTATTTTTTAAAAATCAGTTAAGTTGAAGATAAATCACTTTGTTTATTTATTAATTCATAATTATCCATGTGCACAATCAAAGAGCAGTTAAACTCCAAATCAGAAAATCAATGCAAGTTATTGACTTTTTGGAACTCAACATCATTTTTAAGTTTTAAAGTTGATCTAAACTTCTAATTTGAGTTAAAACGTTGTTTTTGCATGATTTGCATGTTTTTCTGAGTTAATTATCTTTATTTAAAAATAACTCAAAAATCAAGCTGAGTTATTTGAGTGATTTATGGCTTTCTTTCATGCATCCTCTAAAGCCCTGGATTTCTATAAATTAAGGCTTCAGATCATCTCTCAAATCCACAGAATCTCATAATTTTGCGAACTCATGCTGGTGAATTGCTATCTGGAGAATCAAAGCTTATTACGAATCAAGGCTATTGTGAGATCAATTTGATTTTTACATTCATTTAAATTCATTTTCATATCGTTGTTAGATCAATTTATTGCATATCAATTTCATCTTAGATTCTAGATTCATATCAAGTTTTCATCATATAATTGCATAGAAAATCAAAAAAATATAGATTAATTGCATTCATATTTTATATCAGTTTTGCATTCAAATCCTTCATTTAGGTGTCGTCAAGGTCACTGATCTCGATAACAATCTGAGAACATCATACTCGCACCTATTAGAAGGTAGTAAATCGCCTGGTTAGTTTAGCTTTCAATTCATTGCATGATTTTAATTTTTGCTAACCTCTAATGTTTTACTGAAGTGTTGTGTCTACAGATCAGGTACAAAATTCACACACACATAGTGCAGTCTAGAAAGATGGAGCCAACTGATCATTGGTATCAAGTGTCTGTTAATGTAGAATGATGTATATCTTAATAGCTAGATAGTGTATGAACACTTTACTTAGATATATAAGGTTCAGATTTCACCATAAACTCTATTTATATAGTTTATAATTTCTAGTTTTTTGCAAACCATGTACACAAACTCATGGCTATATAGTAATATGTTATAGTTTGAAGTATATTTCTTGCTATGTACATGGAGGTATATTCTCGGTTAATTCTCTTCAAGCAAATCAATTAGATCGAGGAGGATATGTTCATGCTTATCTTTCTTTAAGAAAATTAACAGTAGTATGTTATGTAGCAGAATAGTAAGAGTTCTCATATCCTGGTTAAAATAGATAGAGTAGAGGTATCTTAGATACACTTTATGAATCCCGAGCTTCAAAGTTACTGTCATTTTGCGAAGGAGGTGGTTCCAGTAGAATATTGTAGTGCCAGAGGTAAGGAAGAGTATACTCAGTATTGCACGAGGATTCTAATACTGGCGTCAATGTCTGTTATTCACTATAGTTAGCATCTCAATGTAAGAACAATTAGTATATTATTTGCAAGTTTTAAATCGGCTCAGAAGGTAGGGCATTATGGTATTTGGTATTAAAAATAGCTTAAAACAATCATTATATATCTGCATATGAACAACTCACTTTTGTATGTAAAAGAATAGAATAGTATGGGTTCTATTAAATTATAGTTGCTAGCAACTAATTTGAGTCAGGATCTCATTGTACAAACAGGTAATGTCTTCTTTATGAAACTCTGCGACCTTTCTTGTACTTTATTTAAGAATTTGAAGAGCAAGAACACTACTATGTCTGGTGTTTCAGTTCTTTGAACTTAAGTCAATTACTATATACATCATTTTTTGTTTGAATAATGGGTTTAATAGAGAAAGAAAGTAAAAAGAGGGGAGAAACCACATATTAATTTTTAAAAATATATAGAAAATGTTTGGCATCCCCTAAGAAGACATAGTAGCACATTTAAATAGAAGCCAGGAAAATAGATCAGTCGTAGGCATCCAACAGTCAGGATATTTGAAGTTTAACCTTATAAATAACCCTTGGCCCTATAACCTTCTCATATTGGCCCTGTTGAATCATAGAAGTGAAGGATAACATGGAAACTTCTATTAAACTATCCTGTAAAAGGGGTCAGCTGGCCTTTAAAGGCAAGATTATGCCAAAATATGTCAAAAAGATGTTAATTAATAAGCATCCCCTCCTTATTAGAGTTGTCCTCCAAATCATAGGGCCAGAATTTATCAATCTAGAAGATAGTTATAGGGTCCTGTCCAGTTATAGGGTCCTGTCCAGTATATCCTCCATGTTTGTAGCCATCATTTCTTTCTGGGGTCTCCACGAACAGGATATTTGGAGACTCAGTCACAAAATTTTTAAATGTAAATTTCTGGGCAACTTTGATAAAGTCCTCCTATTGATTAAAAGGGATCCTTATGCAGCCAAACCAAATAGTTGCGAAAGGGCATCCTTCCACACTTCCTCATCTATTATTGATACTCAGAACATGGAAGACTTCAAGGAGAGAAAGGACATAGTCATTAGAAACACAACCTTCCTGCTACATTATTTACATCTCCAAAAACTTGAGAAGGAAGGCTGGTTTTACAACTACTGGCACATTGACGAAGTTGGAATCATAGATACAAAGAGCTTTGCAGAAACTGGTTCCAAATCTCTTATTGACCTATGGCTAAATGAAGGAAAGTAACACAATAAGGAAATAATATGACCTTTTGATGTAGATTAAGAGGGCCAAAGAAAGGCTAATGTATATATCTCAATCAAGTTTTAATGTTTTTACTTATCTGTAGATCCATGAACTATAGGAGCCAAAAGCTTTTGCAGTAGCATGTTCTTATTAATATTATCAAGGCCAACATTTAAACATATTTCATAATTATATCTGACTCAGTCTATTTACAACCTCGCTTATAAATTCTTTTTTGGCTTCCTTAATAGTCAGACTAATGGAAGGATTGTATGGAATTAGAAATGTCTTCCTCACGCAACTCAGCAGTGTGTCAAATGCCACATAAGTATGCAAAGTTTAGGATTTGAGTTTACTTTTCTGATATCTCATATTAGCTAGGAGGGTTGTGGTTGAACATAGGCACTACCCGTATTAGAAGCTTAGACTCTAGGCTATCCATGATCAACTAAGGATGCATACCAAATTCTTATGTCTAGCATAAAAACTATAAGATAATTTGTCACTCCCTTCACTTTACAATCATTATATAAGCACCATACTATCCGATCTCAAATTTCCATCCCTAACTTAATACTAGATGACCTTCAAGTATAAATTGAGTTGGAAAGACCTTATGTCTGTGTAATCAATGTTACATCGTGTGCACAAAAGTGGTGTTAATTTACTATTCCATGTTTTTATGGCAATATTAGTTTAGGACTGATCATGACCTCCTTTTTGTCATATATAGATGCTTAATATCGTATTGAATTTGATATGTACAATAATGTGGATTCATGAATTCATCTAGTGGGCCCCATTTGCTATTATGAATTCTAAGATCTTTTTAGTTATATCTAATATATTTCTATTTAATGGTACATCATCTGCATGGTCTGGATGATAATATTCCGCCTCATAGTATGTTTGGCAATTTAAGTTTAGAATTGTTCATGACCAATGCCTAAGGTTTAGATCTTCTTCCAATTACAGATGGTTTGGTATCCTATTTTAAATGTTCAATAGTGAGGATACATGATTTCATTTACTGGGCCCTATTTGTTATTATGGACTCTAAGTTCGGTCTGACTACTGGTAGATCACCCTATTTTTTATTAACAGACTCCAGTAAAAATGGTTAAGTAAATATATCCAGAAGCTCTGTTTATTATATGTTTACTTTCTCTCCAAGATTGGAGTATGGTTGACCCTTTGAAATCAAACCCCCCATGCTAAGTATATATTAGAATGCACAATTCCGTTTTTTAAAAAAAAAAGGTCTATGGATAATGCATTTATTGTTGAGTTAAATAGCATACCCCTCAGTATTGAGTATTAAATGCATTATTATAAGGGATATATATATCAATAAATGTAGACAACACTTTTTAAGATTGTATTTAGGATACAAGGCTACAACTCCAACTCTTTAAGCTGAAACATGCATCACAAGTAAAGGTATAAGTATCTTCTTTCGTCTAGCAAAGATTTCATTTCTAAATAATTAACTCCCCTATTAATAGCTCTCCAAAGCTCGGATTAACAATTATTATGTGGATTTTTTAACAAGGTTAGTAGGTAGAACTCTTAATTGACAGGTTCAAGTATCGACGTTTGGAAGCACCTCTCAGGTGCGCTACCAGGGAAGGCATCCCTAAGATAGATTCAGGCTCCTACATAAGAGCGTCTTCAGAAGATAAGATAGAGTCAAAACCAATAATATCTCCCAAAGGATGGCCCACAAGGACCTTAAGATTTCTTCAAAATTTTCTGTTTTAGAATAGTCTTGTACTAAGCATGGCTTATGCTTATGTTGTATTAAATTATGGGGGGTATGCCCTCCTAAAACTGTTTTGTATCAGATTCTGGACTTCGGTCCCAGGCAAGGTTGGAGGTTTTCTCAACCCCGCTCTTTCCTACCAGGGCCTGCATAGAGCGGGGCTTCTTTTTGTAAACTCTGATTTATATAATAATAATAAACTTCTGGCTACGACCTTTTACTGATAAAATAAAAAATAAAATAAAATTACTAAATTAGTTTAATTTAATTATAAATTATTTCTTTAAGAGTTATTTTTGGAATAATTTGAGTATAGATTATATTGGGATGGAAATTTAAAATATGTTATTGCATCATCTTTTGAATATTAATTTGAGAGTTTATGGTAAAGATTGTTTCTCTACTAATTTTAGGTTTAATTTGTTTATTAGACCATTGATGCATGTATAAGACGTTATAGATAGTTAGTTGATATTTTATAATTAAATATAAAATATAATTTGAGTAATGTAGTTTATTTACAGTATTAAACAACTAATTTCTTTGTATAAGAGTTGTTAGATAGTAGTAAATATTGCATGCTTTCTCTTTTAGGGTATTTTTAAAGTGGATGCAATATGGGTGTTAACCGTGCTAGTTAATGTCACGTGAATTCGTTTGAGCAGATTAATAAAGTATTATCTTCATGATAGCATCTTTTGTTTCAAATCATTTGTGCTTGAAATTCGTCTACTTTTACCCAAGTTCATGGGATTATTTATGTTCATAAATGGCAAATGAATTATTGGAGGTGTTATATTTATACTGAAATTGGGTGTTATTGTTCTGTTGTACCTATAGGATGAATATAGGGAATGTTCTTTAATTACGACACTGTATTAATGTTTATGATTAGTTTATCTCAGTAGATTTATGTAATTCTATACTTAAATTTAGTTATGTTCAATATGGAAATTAAGTGCTTATGAAATTAGACATCAGTTTTCTATGGTGCAAATGTGTCATCTTCGTGCCTAGAGTGTCTTCTTGTGCTTATTGTGTTATTGGGATACTAGAAGACCTAGGGGAAAGACAGAGGCCGAGGTAAGTGTCGATTGTTCATGTTTTCAGTATTATATTTTGGTGTGAGTGTGTGTGTTCCGATCATTATCCCTGTTTTGACCATTTGGGCTCATGTTGTGTTGAGTTTTACTTCATATTCTATAGAGGAGAATATGGTATTGACTTTTTATGTCCGATCCACAGGATCATGTGTATATTCTTTTGTGAACACTTTGAGAGTGTTTTTGTGACATTATGGTTATGTGAGAACCAGTGTGTTCCTATTATTTTGTGGAACAGTCCTGAGGGACATTATTATCATCTTGCGATCTATGTGAGATCTGTGAGCCTAGGGTAGTTTACTTAGATATGTAGTAGGAGGTGGCTTGCAATAAGCATCAGGGCCCACAAGTGGCTGCTAGGATCACTTATTGTAAGTATCTATAATCAAGTGATAACCTAGTATAATTAAGGGGTATTTAAATGAACTTAATAAGATATGTTCCTCGTCCATGCTTGAGTGCTAGTATAGACTAAGATGGGAATGGAGATGACGTTGGCCACCTTGAGAGGTGTGTTTAGCATAGTTAATGGCTTTGTCAGTATGAGAAGTCATTGATTTGTGTATGGTCACTTGAGTGTCGGGATCTAGAGTGATTACTAAGATGAGACTCAAGGGTTAGACATACATGATGAAACCTGCCTATGCATAGTCTAGATACTCTACATGTGTCAGTTGCCTCTGGATTAGTGAGTCTTACCTTGCTATATTTTTTTCACCTTGAGTTAGAGAGCTTTTAGGATCCTTTCCGTAGCTTGTTCTATTTGATGTTTGTTAAATCCGTTTGGGATATGTTGTTATCTCCTTAGCACGGTGGGAGTGGACCATTTAGGTTCACGAGGTCGGGTGGTAGTGATTATTTTACCATTTGAGATTCTAACATTCGTGTACTAGTGTTGGATGATCCCTATGGCAGTTGTTCTTTCTTGATCTTCATTGAGGGAGGTGTACTCTTCTTCTTCTTCTTCTTGTGATCCTGTATCTTTGTATTAGTTTTCAGAGATATCATGTGTACTTATTTTCGAATATTGTATTATATACCCTGCGACATGTGCAGTGGATGTAGTTTTATGGATACCTTATGGTACCAGTTGTATTTATGTTATCTTATATGTGATGTTGCTTTTATCTTTCATTTGTTATATGAGCTTTGTAATTGTACCTAATCTAAATTAATTAATTAATGTTAACGTAATCTTCATCGAGGAACCCTTGAGAGTTGTAACCTGTGTTGGTTGTTTGTATTAATGTGAGTAAATGGTAATTGCTTCCGCATTGATGTTTATCTTGTTTGTTAACTTAAAAAAATAAATAAATCTGCAAACTTAGATGCATGTTTAGGTTAAGTCTCCCGGGTTCCCTGGCGGGGCATTACAAAACCTCCTTAATGTTACATATCTTTATAGAATAATAATGAAGATCTAGAGGGAGATATAGGAATAGAAATAGGTGTGTTATATATATATATATATATATATATATATATATATATATATATATATATATATATATATATATATATATATATATATATATATATATATATATATATATATATATATATATATATATAGAGAGAGAGAGAGAGAGAGAGAGAGAGAGAGAGAGCTTCCATACCTCTATGACCTTCCTTTACATCTCGTATCATGTCAATTATTTACTAGCAGAAGCACCCAAATCACCCTTTTTTATCGTATTTAGCAATCTACAGTTACAGTGTCATGACGAGATCTTTGTTTCTATGTGAGGAATCCCCAATTTGAGATTAATATCGTTTATTTTCGTTAATATTTGTAAAAAGCTACGGTTTTTGCATCCAAAATTTGAAGATGATCGTCAATATAGGTGGTTGTATGCATTTGTATTTTAGAAATATTGGGGGTTGTACAAGGGTTGTTGTGGCCTTTTTATCGGCAAATGGTAGCATTTGAAGGGCTTACACATTAGAATTCCAACAAATTTTGGAATTTGTAAGGCTTATAACACTAGGTTTACCCCTAACAAAAAATTGTCTTAAAGTTTGTACGCATTTTGCAAGTTCCAATCTCGATTACTTTGTTTAATTCCCATTCATTTCTCGCACGACCTATAGCTGTAGGATAATGAGCATTTTAGGTACAAATTAGCCCCCATTTGATGTGCTATTTAATTTTTCACTATCCAACATCAAACAAGAATAAGGTCAGCACTTCCAACTATTTGGATAGGTTCTGCAATTTTAGTGCTTGAACTCTACATTGGTTATTATCCTAAAAAGTATTGCTAAACCATTATTATTGCCCACTTCATGATTACAATGTTTCAAAAACAAAAACAAGAATTGCATTTTTATAGGATAAAGAGGAAGAGATAGGTTGATAAAGAGATAAGGAGATCTAGAGAGGTTGAGAGGGAGTGAAAAACAAAGGGACAAATACTTAAATGATCTTTCCATAACTTACGACGTACCCATTGCACATCAGGTGCGATTGCTAGTTTATATCTTTATATGCTCCACAAGTGCTGCACAAAATAAAGAAGGCTAAAATAGGACCAACGACAAATATAGGTATTGTATCTTATGCAAGTTACATTTTAAAAATTTATTTTATGTCTTTTTGAATCATTAAACTCTTTTTTCTTTCTAAATCTATGTCAAATTTTTAATAAAATTCCAGTATTTATGCATTTAGACAATCGTACCTCTATTTCACTATTATGAGTTTAAATGGCTATCATGTTAAAATAATATTTTGTTACCGCTTTGATTAGTAATTGTTCTTTGATGTATTCTTGGACTAGTTAACATAAAAGCATTCGAATAGGCAGCGCACATAATGTTTTGCGATTTCCAACATTGAAAACCAAGTAAAATATTTTGTGTGCCTCTCATAAAATGAATTAGTAAACGATACAAAAAATCCAAACAGAGAATTCAGTCGATGTTGGTATATATACTAGTTACAAAATTTTGCAAAATGTTGTTCTAAGCATTTCTATCTAGGGCAAGAAAATAATATTATCTAACTAGTTAGGAAAATTTGCATGGTATGGCAAAAAACATTTGTTTAGGTTGATATTTTTATTTTTCTATGAAAGGGGTTTTACATTCAAAGAAAGTTGTCTTTTCCCCCAATGAAATATATTCCTAAATTTGTCCCATGTTGTAGAAATGTTCTATTTTTAGAGTTGTGTGGTTTTCTTGTGTGCTTAATATCAATTTGGACAAGCTTACTTTTATTAATTTTCAAAGTCCATTCCCTAAATGGGTTTTAATCTTTGAGCTACCTGACATTCTTCAATATTTTTTCCACCATTATGAAAAGGTTTTCACAACTTTGGATGCTTCTCCAGATTGAGATAGAGCTTTGTAAGATTGACTTTAGGCTATCTCGTGTAGGCTTTCTAAGGATCAACATGCCTTATGTGAGAAATTGCTCACTATTAAGGACCTAAAAGGGGTTGTAAGTTCCCTTATTGATGATAAAGCTCTAGGACATGATGGTTTTCCCTATGATTTCGACAAAGCATTATAGATTTATGTAGGTCATGACCTACACAAGGTCTATCTTGAAGCTTTTCATAACTAGTCTTTCAGTAATTTGATCAACAAAGGAAACATCAAATTCATACCTAAACTAGAAGACCCTAAAGAGATTTGTAATTGACAGTCGATTAAGTTGCTTAATGTTTGCCTAGGGATTCCCCTAGTAGATAACTAGGGCTTACCCTAGCTTGTTTGTCTTGGGTTCATACCTTGTGATTTCACAAAAAAAGTATTCATGCTCCCTTTGATTTGTTTTCTAGAGCTTCTATGTTCATCATCACTCTTGAGAAGATTTGAAAATTCAATCTAGATTTTGCGACCAAATCAAGAGACATTTGGCATTGTTACGTTAATTTACTTTTGGATGTGCTACACAAAATTGACATCTACGTAGTTAAACCTTGGTGGAAAGATCAACAATGGTTTCCCAACACTGCGTTTTGCAACTACAAGCTGCATTTGGGGTATTGTTAGCTCTCTCCACACCTTCCTATGTTGCTATAAATTTGTGGTGGCATTTGTAGTCACCCTTATCTATTTAGAAATATTGATTTCACCTTATCTTGTCAATTGTTATTGAGGCTAAGCTTGCCTAGTTTGCCTGGTGTATTCTTTTCCAAGATTTGCCTACGACTTCTTGCCTTAAATATATGGGTATTCTAGACCCTTGTTGTTTGTAAATTATGATCAACTAGAGTCCTTCAAATATCTCTTTTGGTTTTGTAATAGTGCCCAACAATCATGGAGTTAAATTGATAATTTTTTGCCACTTATGGTAAGAACCTTTTTTTTGACGTATGGCTCTTTTGGGGGATTAGCCTCACATTCCTTAAAGTATACCTAGATTTGATGTTCTTTTAGGGAGAAAATTCTTAAATGTGTTTGGAAAGATAGGAACATTATCATTTTTTTCTCACAACTCTATTGATGTTGTTATTTCATTTTTCGCTAAAGCCTATATTTGTAATAATGTTATGCTCTAGATTCAAGTTCAATCAAACAAGGTGGTGTTAGAGGTGATACATATCCAAGAGTTATTATTGCACTAGGACATTGTCCATGCACTATGGCCAAGGTCTGCCTAGATAGTTTGGCTTCTCATGACTAGGTTGAGCCTTGTGAATGTTGATGTGGCCAATTTTTTTCGGTTTAACACTCCTAATCACCCAAATCTCATGCCCCTTACCATCACTCCAGAGGTAGGGGTGACTCATATAGAAAAACTCTACCTCATCTTTGCTTGAAGGTTCTTCTTCTGGATGACCCTTAGCCGGGGTAGGATTATCCATTGGTGTTGGTAATAGTTGGCCCTAGGGAGTGGTGGTTGTTATTGGCTAGAATCCCCTGAGTGGCTCCCTCAGATGTATTGGCAATTCCACTTGCAAGGAATGAAGACTAAGAAAAGGAGGGAGGATTTAAAATGAACGAGGAATGGTCTATTCTTGACGTGACCCCAATCCCTGCTAATTTATGAGACAAACTGGATGACTAAGACCACTATTTGCCTCCCACCAGTGTTAGTTTCACCACTTAATGAGATTATTGTAATTTCTATTATTTTTCCTTCTAAGCATTGGCCATATGACTTTGAGGAGTGGCCCCATATCCTACTATTATTTTATGGATATGCATATATTTTTAATTTAATAGACTCTAACACACACATTCATTAAAAAAATCAAAAAATATTGATAATAATATTTTCAACATATATAATAAATACATAAAAATAAATTATCTTTCCAAACAAAACCATAATTAAAATACATACATACATACATACAATGAACTTAAATATTCAATATTGGTTGTTTGGTGTAATGACCCCTATTAGGGCCCTACTTGATTTTCTCTAAAAATTCTCAATTAGGGTTTTGATTACATTTGTTTCATACTAAGAGAATTCCAAATCTCTATCATCATAGTATTTATAAATAATCATTGACTAATAATACATACTTAAGCTCCCATTCCTTAATCCTCTCTCAATTACTAACCCTAATGTGAATGCTAAAATGGTTGTGCTCCGGTAGAAAAAGTCTTCAAGAGGCTCCCTCATGAACATAGCCCATTTTAGGAATCTTCTCCTCGGTTTGGATTACTCTCCTCTTCACTCACACTTATTAACATATATTATTAATATTATTTGACCTCCTTATAATTTATATTCTTGAATTTCCTTCTATAAATATTTATATATAATATACTTTCTTGTTTCTTAGAAATGCCTATATACTTCCTTCTTTTTCTCCTAATTTTTCTCCTATATTATTTCCTTGATTTTCTCCTATATTTTCCATGTTCTTTACCATTTTAAATATTATATTTGCATACTAAAATATAATAATAAAAATGTGGTAGATATTGATAAGAGTGTGAATCATTTTCTTATTAAGATAAGGATAAGATCTATGCCCCTATTTCCACATTTCAAAATGTTTTCTTTTAATTTCATCCTTAAGATTTTCTCCTTTACACATGGTATTAGAATTTGCTACTCTCTGTCTCTGTCTCTGTCTCTGTCTCTCTCTGTCTCTTTTTATATATATAATTTCTTAATGTTCCCCAATGCTTATTTTATTTATTAATATCCAACTTCCTTGCTCCAAGAATGATTTTCTTTCTTCAATATATATCTTTTCTTCCCTTACGTAAGAGGCACATGTCTTTTGAAAGTGCTTGTTCATAATAATTAGAAAAGATCCTATTAGAATTTTATATTTACTAACTTTATACTATTAATATCTTGTAACATATGGTTCTTTCATGAGTTATAATAATCTTGTAACTATGGGTTCTTTCACATTTTACCAAAACCTTCATTTTAATATTTTGTATGATTATAAATGAATCATATTTAATTATAAAGATATTTATTAATTATTATTTAGATATTTATTAATAACATATAATCACTAAGATAATTATTAATATTAATTTGATTAACACTATGAATTGATATTATATTGATAAATAATTTAAATAAATAATATTAATTATAGATTAATATTATATTGATTAATATTAATATTAATACTATATCATAAATTAATATCAATGATTAATATTATATTTATTAATTAATAATATTGATTAATATTAGTATGATATAATCAAAATATAGAATTAGTTAATTAATTATTGATCAAATATTAAATAAGGGATTTATGTAGTTATTATTACAACAATATTTAAATAGAATATATATGTATTTAAGAATATATTTTTATTATACATACATCAATTGGGGCTTATGACATTTGGGACTACATGCCAAAACAAGACAAGTACTAATTGTAAACTCTCATGCCTCTAAACATGACACTATTTTATGTTATTTTCAATTAAAAGTCATTAATTGAAATTTTTGTCATTTAAATTTGTCAAAATATTTTATAGAAAGTTGAATAAGTTTTTATGCACACCTAAAACATTTTTGAATCTTGAAATTCATTTTTGAATACAATCATTTTCAAAATTGAATTATTTTGTCTATTAAAAAAGACTTCAACCAACTAATCTACTTAATGAGAACTCTCTACCTCACCACCATGGACAAAACCCTAATCCACCTCCTTGCAATTCCACTATTCCTCCCTAATAAGTGTCCTTTATTATTTGATATAATGTGAAAAAATATTTTTATTCATTAAAATATATATTGGAAAAGAAAATATTTATGTATCCACTAAAGACATATAGTTGATTTTTTTATCAAACAAAAAACATAATTAAAATTTAAACATATATGTAAATTTATACAATGGTCTTTTATTAACTAATAAGATAGAATACATACAATTCAAGTTAATTTTTCTTTTACATTGAAAATGTTATACTTTAAATCTATTACATATTATTTTATCTAATTAAGATTAACATATAAATCTTCAACATATATCATACAAAAACCTATAGAGTCCATTTTTCGCCCCTTCAAGTGAGAGCCTTTTTCCTTGCATTTGGCACTTTAGGAGATTGGCCTCACATCCTTTATAAGTATACTTGGAACTGGCGTGCTTTCTACGTGGAAATTCATTTTTCCTTATGGAAAGATAGGAATGATATTATTTTTGCTCATAGCTCAATAGACAATGTTGTTTTGCTTGTCACTAAAGCCTCTATTTGTAATAATTTTATGCTTCAAATTCAGGTTCAAGCAAACAAGGTGGCGCTGGAGATGGCCCACCTCTAAGAGTTATTGGATCATTGGGGCAATGCCCCATGCACTGTGGCTAGGGTTTCCCTGGATAGTTCAACTTTTTGTAGCTAATCTCCGCCTTGTGAATGCTAGTGTTGCTAGAGTATTTTAGCTCGACACTCATAGTCACCTAGATCTTAGGCTCCTCATTGCCACTCTGGTAGCAAGGGCGACTCAACTCAACAATGCTCTGTCGTGCCTTCACTTGTAGGTTATGCCCTTGGTTGTCCTTAGGTGGGGTGTGATCATCCACTAGTGGTGGCAATGGTTGATCCTTGACTGGTTGTGGTGGTGGTTAGCCAAATTCCTTTGAGCAACTTCTTTAGATGGCTTCGAGAATTTCATCGAAAAGGAATAAAGATAAAGAGAATGAGTAGAGAGAAGTTAAAACGAACAACGGGTGGTTTGTTCTTGATCTCACCTCAAACCTTGCTTATGTACATGGGGCAAACTAGATGACCAAGACCACCTTTCGCCTCCCATTGGTGTTGCTCTCATCGCTTTGTTGGATTATTGTTAATTCTGTTATTTTTTGCTTTTCATGCCCTATCTATATGACTATGAGGAAGGACTTGGTGTCTTCCTACCTTTTTTGTGGACATATATGTATGTACACACAAAAAGAAACCAATGCATATATTTATAAAAGAAAATAAATAAATTTAAATCAATATATTAAAAAATAAAATCTGTTAATATATACAAGAAATACAAAAATAATTCATTTTTTCAAAGTCATAAATAAAATTTAAACACATATAGATAAATTAAATATTCACTAATGTAATCAACCTTTAATTAACTAATACACTAAAATAAACATAAAACTCAACTTAATTTTTTTTCTTCTACATTGAAAATTTTATACTTTAAATATATTATATATTATTTTATTTTATTAAAAACAAGACATAAAATTTTGTACATACATCATACAAAATCTATAGAGCTCGTTTTACACTACATGCCAAAACAAGATAAGTACTAATTTATTGGACTCTTATGCTTCTAAACATGCATTTTTCATGTTTCAATTAAAAGTCCTCACCCACATTGAAAATTTTGTCATTTAAATTTGTCAAAATATTTTGTTGAAAGTTGAAGAAGAAATTTTAATGGACACCAAAAAAAATTCAGTCCCGAATTGAATCATTTCTAAATTGAACTATTTTGTCTATTAAAAATGACTTCAACCAACTAATCTCCTTAATCCATATATTTAACTTAAACAACGTAAAAGTCCACGATAAAAGTCAATAAATAACCACTAAAAAACTCCTTAACATTCAGTCTGATCGGTTGAGCTAAGAAAGCTTCCCATAGGACTTCAAGCTAGCCGGCTGCAGGATATTTCCACGTAATAACATGCTCGTTGACTGTGGATTTTAACGTGTCATGTGACCGTGTGGCTTCGCCGAAAACGATCGAAAAAACATTAATCGAGGGAATTAAGATTCCGTAGCAATTCGATCAGCTGCGATCTTCTTGCTTAAATCTTTCATGGCCATTTTCTGGTGAGGGCTCGATTTGACGTGGGCCAAATAAGCCAGCGTGGATCAAGGAAAAGAGGGAATCATGCAGTCCGCCGAGGGGCCGCACGTCCAGGGTTCGAATCTTACAAACACATAAGTTTTTAGATTTTGATTGGAGAAAGGAGAGCGGAGTAATTATGAGAGTCTGTGTTGAGCTGAGGATTTGTTTCTTTTGATTTTGATTTGATGTTATTGTTACAGGATCGGCAGTGACTGAGGTAAATTGCGATAGTTTCTAAGCGGGAGGGCATGGCGGGGAGTTTTAACAGTAATAATAAGGCATTGCCTGTTGCGGTGCCGGTTTTGCCCATGCCTTATGGAACGCTGGAGGCGATCTGGGACACGGAGGAGGATGCCCCAGGGCCGCGCTGCGGGCATAGTCTTACTGCCGTTGCAGCCATTGGGAAGCCGGATGCGGCGGATTATGTAGGGCCGCGGCTTATCTTGTTCGGTGGCGCCACTGCCATTGATGATGGCAATTCTGCTTTCGGCGGTGGAATAAGTAAGTACTTTGCACTGAGATCCTTTAGAATTCGAATTGAGAAAGAAAGATGATCGTAGATGTGGTCCGAAACATCGTATTTTTATATTGATGGCGTGGTAAGTTCGTTCTTTGAACTGCTAGTCAGTGAAATTGGAGTTTAGAAAAAGGAAAGTGATCGTACGTGTCGACCGAAACTTCAATTTTCTAAATCGGTACGGCTCCTCTGTTTTATGCGGGGGAGCAAATAAGATGTGAATGTAAAATTTGAATTGAGAAATAAGAAAATAACAGTAGTTTTGCTCCAAAATGGCTCCTTTCCTCTAGACGGTGCAATAAGTAAGTGTTTTGCATGGTGATTTCAAGAAATTTTATTTGAGAAAAAGAAAAATGATAGTAAGTGGTCTGAAAAATTGATTTCACAAATCGCTTATGGTTCTTCTGCTCTAGGCAAGGGAATAACTTCATTCTTTGCACTTTGACTCTATGAAAGTCGAATTGAGAAGAAGAGAAATGATAGTATGTATGGTTCGAAACATCAATTTTGCAGATCACTATCGCTCCCCTGCTCTAAGCGAGCGAACAGATTTGTTATTTGCACTAACATTCTATGAACTTTGAATTAAGGAGAAGAAAAAGTAAGGATAAGTGTTGTTAACATCAGTTTTGTAAATCAATACTCACCCTCTGCTCTTGGCAGGGAAATAAGAAAGTTGAAGTTTTCCTTTTTCATGCAAAGCTATTTGATTTTTTATACATATACATGTATATGTACGGATTAATTAGTTGGGAAAATCTATTGGGACCCTGCCTTTGAATCGAAATTAAACAATACATAAAGCTCGATAAGAACTGTCACAGAAAGCCTTTCTTACTACCACATCGAAGATTATAAGAAGTAATTATTTTTGATCTACCAAGTTTCCGTTTGCAAACCAAAGTGGAATCTCGCCCTTTTGGAAATGTCAACTGCACCTCTATTGACAAGGGGTTCTCATCCCCACAAGGTATACCTTGCTAGATCAAAAGGATGTGTGGCTCTGTGGGAGCTGTCGGAGGCTTACTTGCAGTCTTCACAGTGAGCAAAGCGGATGGAGGATAAACTTCCTTTATTATTGGAGCTTTCATAGTAACCTCTCAAAACACAAAAAGAGGATTGAAGCAGCTAAAGCTGCATGAGCTGAAGGGGGTGAAATATCATCCGCTGAAGGAAATTTCTCGATAAACCTCTCAAAAGGCAAAGCAGGAAATAAAGGAGCCCCTTGAGGGGGCCCTAAACCAGCAGAAGGTACCTGTGTGGACATATGGGATTCTTTCAAAGCACCTAGGATGGTGAAGTGGTAAGGAAGAGCTTCTCTCCACTATGAAGCTTGGCTGGATTTTAAATTCCGGCTAGAGCATCCGCAGAAACATGGTCTGTTGATAGGAAGTAGGACCATGATGCTGAGGAGGAGTGTGTTGGAGCAAAATTTGTGGGAAACACCTAATCACAGGTCTATATGTGTCCATGCGAGAAGTGGCAGTATCCAACGACTGTTTATTGCTATTGGAAGGAGGTGATCAACCTGGGGATCTACTATCGCTAAGGAATCCCATTTAAGGATCTGTGCCAAAACATCCTGGCCTCCTAAAGATAAAGGGGTAGACACTGCTGGTCTCGATATCTAAGAAAAAGAGAGACACAGAGATATCTTTCTTCCACAAATAACTTAAGCATAAAAAGTACACAAAAGACAAAAAGACAGAAAACTTGCCATTACATTCTGTTTTCTGATTTAACATATTAACACAAGTTTTATAAAAGCATCAGATCGGTTAGTGGAGAAAACTAGAAATCAAATGAGATCAGTCAGGGGAAAACCCTATTCCATGCACTGTAATGACGAGTTTCACTGATGGCCAGATGTCTATGTGTAGTAAATTAATGTATGTTTTAACTGAGGTTTTATTAATTCTATGGAAGAATTGTGTAAAATTTGGTACAATTACTGTAGATTTTGTAATTCCTTCATGGTGAATTGTTAATGAGATTTTTCCTTTTCGGAAAGCCAATTTATTTATTCCCTGGAAATTTGACAAAGATGTAAATATCTGAAATTTTGATCTTCTCTGTAGTTTCTGTTGTATGTTGTGGAGTCTGTTTGCTGAAAGGTTTGCTTGAGCATAACAATGACAATAAGTGCTTTTGCCAATATGCAGAAAGTGTACATTTTGATAAATTATTGTAAACATCAATTGAGTAAATGTACATTTTTATGGTAAACTATTGTAGATCTTTGTTATTCTCATTCAAATATAGGGAATTTGGCCCTGCAATTTGAAAATTGTAATGAAATATTCGTCTTTCCTTTAATTTGTATGTTTTATCCCAATTTTTATAGGTGCTGAAGACTGTTTTATGATTAACCTAATTGTGATTTGAGACTTTCCAAAGCATTTTTCTTAAGCTTGTTGTCCTTTATTTTAACTTTGTTGGTGCTGAAAAACACTTTTTCCTTAAGTTGTAATTGTGTTTTGGAAATTTGATGATGAAATTTATATTGTTCTAGAACATAAATATATAAAATTTTGCATCTTTTGTGTAATTATTTTTTTTCTGTCATGGAAGGCAGTCACTTACTGTCGTAGGAAAGGCATTGACTCATTTCAAATGTGAAAGTTTTGGTAAGCTGTTGCATGTTGTAACCCATTTTATGGAGGTTTTGTGGTAAGGTTAAGGATGTTTTTTGAGTTAGCATAAATGTAGAAAATCTGGCCTGGAGGATATTACGAAACATTTCCTTTGTCCTAAGCAGTAAGCACTGCATGGAAGGGTACTTCTTTAAGCTTTATATGTTTTATGTTAGTTGTGGTAAATGGAGCCTCAACTGTTTGGCGTTAAATATTAATTGCATTTTAGGATGTGTTACTAACTTTTTTGTATTGCATGGTGCAGGGTTGGCTGGTGTTACAAATGCAGTGCATGCTTATGACTTGCTTTCTAGGAAATGGAAAAGGTATGTTGGAATTCTATCGAGAGTTGTACAAAGATTTGTTTCCATTAAGGTTTGATTGACACTGGTAGCTCAAGTCAATGGTTAATTGCTTAACATTTGACATTGATTACTGAGTTCTGTTTATCATAACATTTGAAGACTTTTAAAACATACATTTCTGAAAAAATTTCTTACACTCTTTCGTAACTAGAAGAAGCTTAATTGTATTATGCTGCAAATAACTTTATGTGAAACAAATCCTTGCACTCAAACAGTCCAATTTAGCTCAATCTTTCTTGTTCCAAATGTATCCAACCTCTTTATCTCCAAAATTATGGAAGCCACATAAAGAGAAGACAAATATCAAAACATATGATTCTGTCAAAGGTAACCTACACAGCAATGATAGCTTCAGCAAGAGTATCTGTCGTGAAACTCTGCTTCCTGTAAAAATGCAGAAGGTTAAATTCATTGTAGTAAGAGACCAACTAACTAGCTTCTGCAACCTGATTCTTAAAGGGAGCATGCTCAATATGACGATTCCCATGATTTCCCTGTCCTTAGATTTAAATATTTTTGAATGAGACGCTTCTCACACCTTATTTAGTGCCCTCTAAACTATGAACAGAGTATGCGGCAGACAATCGTATATTCAAATTCTAACCCATCTACTAGGTAGTAGAAAAAGCCACCAGCTCCAATCTCCCCTGGATATGTGTATCTCCATTGTTGTTTCTATCTACTTTCCTGAAAATGCTGGTTATGAGCCTTCCTGTTTCCTTTTGTACTCAATACTGTTTTAGATGGTTTAGTTTGACTTTACCGTGGATGTGGGTATGGCTAAGACATCAACCTTTTTAGTTCTATTAACTGCACTTTTTCATGGAGTTCTTGAACTTACTCTTTTATATTCTTGTACATTGGGAGGATTTGTGTTCACAATTACATGTTTCTTAATCTCAGTTGCTGCCTGTTTTGTTTAATCCTCTGTAAGATGACTTTCCTTGTTTGGTGGACCATTTCATGACTTTCTTTTGCATGTTTTCAATTTTTGTAGCTGTTGAAATTCGTAATAATATGTAAGATTCAATTGAATAGCTTATATGTAAGATATGCACTTTCCGATTTTCGTAGCTGTTGCAATTCAGTAACAATATGTAAGATATGCACATGTATAGCATGGAAGCCAGAATGCAAGCCTTTTCCCTAATAAGTTTCAATTCCTTTCATTTGTGTTTTTTCATCATATATCTGAAGTGTCCTTGATGTTCTTTGCTTGGACCTGAAAACACTGATCCATAATTTCAAATTATAATGTAAATTGTTTGTATATAGCACAAATCTTTTATTCTCCTTGCTTACTTTATCACCGCTGGACATTCATTCTCTTTTTCCATTTTCTTTTCTTCCTTCTGAAGTTTCTTAGGAGCAGATTTCTTTTCTTCACTTTATTCGTCATGTTCTATTTTCCTCAACCATATAGGCTTATAGCCCAAAGTTGCTTGGATACAGATACAGATACAGATACAAATACAAATACATTATTGAATACAGATACAACTATTTTTTAAGACCCTTACTATGGATACGGCTGGATTCGACATTCATAAAAACCACATACATATATTTAACACAATTTTCTAAGTTATTAGAGGAGATTTTTATTAATTCAAAAGCAACATATACACATAAGTGCTACATAAATAATTATAAGTTGATTTTAACAGTTTCCAATATGCAAAAATAATAGAGTTGCATTGGAAGATAACCCCAAAAAAATGATCACCAAAATAGAAAAAAAATTTCATTTGTCTTCCTTGTTTGGTGTACGTTTTGTTTATACCAAAAAATTTAAAAAATGCTTGAATGAAGTTCTTTTAAATTAACTTTAGGATGATTTGCATCAAATTTTTTAAAATCAAATTATATAGTACCCAACATTATTGGAAGATCAAGGTAATTTGGGCATGTGTGGGTACGACATCTGACATGTATCCAGGCCATATCAGATACATAATTGACTTAGATACATGAATACACGCGCTTGGGGAGGGACATAGGCGTATTTGGCTACTCTATTATAGCCATTTGGTTGTGTCATCATGTCATGCCTAACCTAAGATGAGGGCAGTATATTAAATATTATAATGTTTCTATAATGGTCATCTTAGTTGTAGTCGTTTAGGTAGTTTCTGTTGAAGTATGTAGCTTTAGAAGGAATTTTTGAGTTTACCTTCTCTGAGATATGACTTTAGTTGTTGGTAATCAAGTATCTCGGCAGTTGGGGAAACCTCGCATGGAATTTGAGGAGTCAATACCCCGTGTGGAATTTGAGGAGCCTCACGATACAAAAGATCTCCCATGTCTAGTATAAGGAGAGTCACGCACGTGGTATGCAAAGGGGCTGTTGTTTTGAGAAGATAAAGGGTCTTTCTCAGGAGTCTATGGTCTTGGCCGTTATCTTCAAACTTACATATGCGTGCCAACTTCATGATCTGCGTGGTTCTTTTCTTTGGCATTTTATTAGATGTTGCAGTATTCTTTCAGATATGAATATCATTCTATGTTGAGGTCTGATATTATATCATTCTCAAAGTTGAATCTTCAATAGATTCTAATTGTAATTATCCAATTTTGAGTTTTACAATAAAGATCATATTTCTTGTGTGGCTGGGTTTTTCCCTCGAGGAGGGTTTTCCCAGGATAAATTTTGTTGTGCTTATTGTTCTTTATTCTGTCATGTTTTGCTGCTTATTTCGATTCCTGGTAGAAACATTAACATGGTATCAGAGCTAGGTTTAAGCTAGCATCCCATGCACGGAGAGAAGAGTCAATGGTGAATTTGAGAGATAAGTATAAGAATTCCTTGTTGAAGTTGTAGCTTCAAAATTTGTTTTCAGCATAAAATTCTGATATCACTTATATGTTCCATCTTGCTGGCATTGGAGATGTCTGATTTTTATTCTTCAAAATTATGGCTCATATGCTCTGCTGTTGTTTATACATACAGTAGCTCATATTTCTTCTACCCGTATGGCATTGTGTTTGACGGTGTTTATCTTCTCTTCATGTTTGAAGGTTTTATCTTCTATTCATGATCATGTTCGAAGGATTTTATCAAGTCTCATATTTCATGAGCTACCGTGTCATTTGTACTGGCACTTTCGTCATTTATTGATGTGTTCTCCAGCCGGCATAGTTGAATATTCAACCGTCGCTCAAGTGGCAGGTGCTTGGTCGTCAGTATTCATGACGATGATTCATATTCCTCTCCTCACGACTTTTCGAGCTCCTTGTTGGCACTTAGTAACAGATGTTCGTAATTTCTATGTATGGTATTTTTTGGGCTTCCAATGTTGTGCAGATGGTAGCGTTCAATATCATTCTTGGTGTCAAGAACAGAAGTTGGTGTTAATTCTTTGTCGCTCACAGAGAAGTTTGGTCAGTTTTAAATATGTGTATTGTGTTCTTTTGTTTGGTTCGATTCAGCGTTTGCTGAGAAGAGCTCACATTTATATGTTCGTGTGCCATGCTCTGTAAGGAGGATTTTTTATATAACTGTAATTTGGAGCCAGCATGGATTGCTATTTGATGAAGGAAAAATCCTGATCCGTCATCTCTTCAAACAAGAGATAAGGGAGTCAGCGCAGAGTTTGTAATTCATTCTTTATTGCCGACTTTACCCATTTGAAGCAGATAAATGCATTAAAGTTGTTGAAAATATAGCGTGTATTAAGAGACTTCTGCATGTATGAAGTTGGAACCATGGTGATGGAATTTTGAGAAATTTAGGGTGAACTGATTCTTTTTACCTTTCGGTGATGTTGGTAACCTCAGCTGGAGGCGAGGATTGATAAGAGACATTGCTTGCTTGCAAAATGGGCGCTTCAGTATTAATTTTGAGAAATTTGTTTTGCATTCTCTGCTATTGTGAAACGCAAGACTGCGAAGAGTTCTTCTTGCTGAATCAAGCTTCTATATTTTCTGGGCTCTTTTATGTCGAGTATTATGCAAAACAAGGAATTATTGTTGGCAATAGAATCAAATCTGACACCCTTTCATGTTTGAAAACAAAGTTGTGTATAATGTTTGGGTTGATTTAGATAGATTTGTGCATTGGAGGTAGTTTTTGCTTGTATCTGTTATAACCAGGTAGCAAGAGAGGTGTTTGGAGTGTCCAACCCTGAGGGTATTCTTTTCTGCTGTATGAGGTTCGCTGATTTGTGATCAATTTCTCCTAGAGGAGGAAATATGATTCAGGGGGACCTTGAGCACCAGAGGGAGAGTGACCATTCTTTTTTTTGTGGACCAACAAGCTCGTGTAGCAGTGTGACTGCTAAAGCTCCATATATTGATCAACATTGGAATCAGATTTATTTTGTTATGATAATCAAGTTGTGAATATGTTGTCTCGGCTGAGAGGGAGGTTCAACATTTAGATGATCTTTTATGTGCGTTAATGCATTCTTCTCTGGGAAAAGTTTGAGGTGAAAGCCCTTGTTCCACCCTCTGCGAATAGGCAAGGTGGTAAGGCATTCTTCTCTGGGAGAAGTTTGAGGTGAAAGCCCTTGTTCCACCCTCTGCGAGTAGGCAAGGTGGTAATGCATTCTTCTCTGGGAGAAGTTTGAGGTGAAAGCCCCTGTTCCACCCTCTGGGAGTAGCTATGGTGGATCCACCCTCTGGGAGTAACCATGGTGGAAGTCATGTGAGAGAATCCATGACTTAGTTTTCTATTTCTTCACCCTTTGGGAGTAGCCATGGTGAATGTCATGCTGAGATGACAACATCACATTGAGTGACTCTGTAATGTGAACTTGTGTTTATTTCACAAATGGGTGCAGCCATTGTAATTGTTATGATTCCATGACTTGAGTATCTGGAAAATTCCTTCTTTGCTAAGAGGGACTGTTGAAGTATGTAGCTTCAGAAGGAATTTTTGAGCTTACCTTCTTTGAGATATGACTTTAGTTGTTGGTAATCAAGTATCTTGGCAGTTAGAGAAACCTCGCATGGAATTTGAGGAGTCAATACCCCGTGTGGAATTTGAGGAGCCTCACGATACAAAAGATCTCCCATGTCTCGTATATGGAGAGTCACACACGTGGTATGCAAAGGGGCCATTGTTTTGAGAAGATAAAGGGTCTTTCGCAGGAGTCTATGGTCTTGTCCGTTATCTTCAGACTTACATATGCGTGCCAACTTCATGATATGTGTGGTTCTTTTCTTCAGCATTTTATTAGATGTTGCAGTATTCTTTCAGATATGAATATCATTCTATGTTGAGGTCTGATATTACATCTGTGGAAATCATTCTCAAAGTTGAATCTTCAATAGATTCTAATTGTAATTATCCAATTTTGAGTTTTACAATAAAGATCATATTTCTTGTGTGGCTGGGTTTTTCCCTCGAGGAGGGTTTTCCCAGGATAAATTTTGTTGTGCTTATTGTTCTTTATTCTGTTATGTTTTGCTGCTTATTTTGATTCCTGGTAGAAACATTAGCAGTTTCTATTTGGCTAGTTCATTTCTGTTTTAGAAACTATGCATGTAATCTCTATTTAAGGAGACTCCGTCTCCATTGTTTAATATTGAAATATCAAACTATAAAGTTTTATAACATGGTATCAGAGCGGGTCAATGGGGTTTTATAGAGTTTGGTGAATTTTTTCATAAAAATTTGTGGCTTCATTCTAGAAATTTTTTCGACAACTTTGCAATTTATGTAGGGTTTGTTTGTGAAATATACTTTCCTTGGATTAAATTGAACTTACTATAACACTCACAACAATAAGGTTTTGTTTTATTGTAACCAAATGAAAACCCAGAAATACAAATGAAAAATAGAGATATTGACAATCAATAACAGAATATTCTTGATTGAAATTGAAAGTCCAATTGACAAAGTTTACAAATAATTATTCCCAAAGCTGAAATCATTTGCCACTGACTTGATAGTTTGATATGGAAGATTGGCTGGATAAGTTACAGACTTGCGATTCACTTGTTTATGGCAAAGAGCTGTGAATTCTTCCGAGCATTTTGCCTTTTGGCAACACCTTAATTTCTGTAGCTTTTCAACTAATTTCTGTCTAGAATAGGACTGCAACATAATATCTTCGGGTGCCCTACTATAACTACTATAGCAGCGGGAACTATAACTCCCACCCCCCGTACTCTCCACTCTCTATAAAAGGCGGGGGGTAGTGATGGAGGAGTATCAAGATGCCGATCTCCGATCAGGTCTTCATGGTGGAGGAGTATGATGGACCCTCTAAACTACTATCAGCAGTGAGATGTGATGATGAGCCCCCCCCCCTCCCCCCACTATAGGAAGGGTATATAGGCAGAGGAATCGACAATCTGCCCTATCTCTCCACTTACTATGATAAAGCAGTATCGGTTAATGACGGGCTGCAACATAAAATGAGTTCATATTGTAAACCACAACTTGGAAGCTGAAGATTCTGAGATGATTCTTCTGGGATTTTGTCCAGAAGAGGGTTTCTACGAGGGCCGCGTCCTATAAAAACAGAGATGTTTCTTTTAAAGAAGAAAAGATAAAACACCAAGATGAATAATCATATTCTCATTCCCATCTGCCCACTTATAAAGCTTCTTCATCAAAAAAACTGTGACCACCTCAAAAATCCTAAATTTTAGGTGATTTTCCTTGAGCCTTAAGTTTATCAATAATTATAAAGTGGCCCCCTCCTCAATGACTGAAAAATAAGAACTTAAAACAAGTTGTCCCCTCTTTATTAATTCATTGCCTAAGCCTTTAGGGATTTATTATTAAATGAAGACTTAGTAAATTATTTATTTAGTAATAAAGATACTTAGACAAGAGAGGACATTACAGTCCTCCCTTCTATAGATTGCTGGTCCACTAACAATCGCAGATTAGGATGCTGTAGAATCTCTTCGCCTTCCCAGGTTGCATCCTCGACAGGGAAGTCCTTCCATTTAATCAGATATTCCTGGATCATTTTATTCCTCAACTTGCTCTCCCTCCAATCCACAATAACTTAAGGGACTAGTGTCAAATTTCCTTCCTCATGAAGAGGGGGCGGCTCTGGAGATGCCACCACATGCTGACCGTCTGGAGGCAAGAAACATGGAAGACATTATGAATCTTACTACCTTCTGGCAGTTCTAATTCATATGCCACTTCCCCTACTCTTCTTAGGATCTTGTAGGGCCCATAAAATTGTGGTTTTAACTTCTCTGCACCACTCTTCTTAAGTGTGGACTGCCTATATGTTTGTAGGCATAGAAATACCAAATTCCCAACCTAAAATGTTCTCTCGACTCTATGCCTGTTCGCATACATTTTCTGCTGATGGCATGTTGAATATTATCTTTTAATGCCTTGAGAATATCCTGATAACTCTGAATTGTCTCCTTTGCACGAGGAACCTTATTGTCATCAAATGTCAGGTCTATGAATGATACAACGTCATACATGTACAAGGCCCTGAATGGAGACATGTCAATTGACATATGATAGATGGTATTGTAACAATACTCACCTAAATGAAGCCATCTTACCCAAGCACGCTGCTGCCCTGAAACATAGTTCCTAAGGTAGCCTTCCCCCCATTTGTTGACAATTTCAGTTTGCCCATCTGTTTGAGGATGGTAACTCGTGCTTGGAGTCAACTTTGCACCCGTCAGTCGGAACAACTCCTTCCAAAGCATACTGGTGAATCTGCTGTCTTGATTGCTAACAATAGTCTTAGGTAGACCATGCAACTTGAACACTTCTCTAAAAAATAATTCCACCACCTGAGATGTTGAAAAATCTGTAGCAATGGCGAAGAAATGAGAATATTTTGTCAATCTGTCTACAACTACAAACATACAATCTTTCCTTTGAACTCGAGGAAGACTTGTGATAAAATTCATTGATATCCCTTCCCATTTGTGTTCAGGTATCAGAAGTGGCTGTAGTAGGCCTACAAGGAACGTGTGTTCTGACTTGTTCTGCTGGCAAGTCAGACACTCTCTAACATGCTGTAACACATCATCTTTCAATCCCTTCCAAGTAAACCTCTCACGAATCTGGTGATAGGTTTTGAAGAAACCTGGGTGTCCTGCTAACGGTGCATTGTGTAATGTCCTCAAAATCTTGGCTTTCAACTTGGAATTTGGGACAAGATAAATTCTATCCTTGTAATAAATAATACCATCCATTATTGCATACCTTCCATCTTGTACTTTGTCATCAATCAAATCAGAAGCAAATGTATCCTTTGCATATTCAGTCAAGAGTTGAGATTTCCGGTCGGCTAAAATCTCAATGAGAGAGAGCAAAGTGCTGGTTTCCTAGACAAAGCATCAACAACCACATTTTTCTTACCCTTTACATACTCAACAACAAAGTCGTAAGCTTGAATCTTGCTTACCCACTTTTCTTGCTCTCATTTAGATTGTTCTGCTTGAAGAAGCACTTGAGACTGTTGTGATTTGTGCAAACCACAAATTTGGATCACACCAGGTATTGTCTGAACTTAGCTAGCGCATGCATAATTGCTAGCATCTCTTTATCATGTGTAGATTATAGTCTCTCTGGATTTCTGAGTTTCTTGCTCTTGGATGAAATAGGATGCTTGTTCTGCATTAGTACTGCACCAATCCCCTGTCCTGATGCATCACACTCAACAACAAATGGTTGAGTGAAGTCAGGTAATGCCAAAATTGGGCACGTGCTCATAACTTCCTTGAGTTTGTCAAATGTAACTTGTGCCTCACTAGACCACCAAAATGCCCCTTTCTTAGTAAGATCAGTCAAGGGTGATGCCAACTGTGAGAACCCACGTACAAATCTCCTGTAGTAGCAACACAACCCCAAGAATCCTCTCAATTCCGATATGTTTTTCAGTGGTGGCCAATCCAAGACTGCTTGAATTTTCTCTTGGTGCACTTTTACACCATCAACTCCAATCACGTCCTAAGTAGAGAATCTTTGTCATCCCAAATTCACATTTGGAGGCCTTTGCAAATAATGATCATGTTTCCATGATACCCAATACTTCATCCAAATGCTGCAAATGTTCATGCCATGCCTTGTTGTATATCAAAATGTCATCAAAAAATACTAGAACAAACTTATGCAATTGCTCACGAAAAGTGTGATTCATGCAGGACTGGAATGTTGTTGGAGTGTTTGTGAGCCCAAAGGGCATAACCAGGAACTCGAAATGCCCATTGTGACAACGAAAAGAAGTCTTCTATATATCTTCTTCCCGAACACTAATCTGGTGATAGCCTGAGCGAAAGTCAATTTTAGAGAAGAATACAACCCCGTGTAACTCATCCAGAAGCTCATCAATCCTAGGGATGGGGTATTTGTTGTTAATGGTTCTTTTGTTCAGTGCTTTGTAGTCTATGCACATGCGTAGTGTTCCATCCTTCTTCTTGACTAACACAACAAAATAAGCAAAAGAGCTGGAACTAGGACACATTTGACCCATTTTCAGCAGCTCTTTAATTGTTTTTTCAATTTCTTCTTTAACATGGCGGGGATGCCTGTAAGGTGTTGTGATAACCAGCTTTGAGCCCTCTTCCAGCTCAATCACATGCTCAAACCCACGATTTGGTGGACGACCAGGAGGAATATCTCCAAACACTACTCCATGCTTATCCAACACTGTTTGGATATCTATGTGATACTTCAGCTCACTACTAGAAGAAGATTTTCTGGATACAAAACACAGAGTTGCCCACTCTACATCATTATGTTTGAATAAAGCTTCCATTCTTCTTGCTGAAACCACACGCGACCCACCATTGACCATAGCCTTAAGTACTGTTTTCTTTCCATCAAGCATAAATTCCAATTGCATCTGCTTGAAGTCATGAACATAACGTTCAAGTGACTCTAACCATTGGACTCCCAAAATAGCATTGATAATACTTAATCCCAACACATAAAAATCACCTATCAATGTGTACTCTCCCATCTGTATATTCAGCAGTGGCACAACTTGGTTGCAACTTAATGGAAAACCATCAACAACAATAACACTGAATCCAGGGAATTCCTCCCCCTGTAGACCACGCTTGCTTACCAATCCTTCATCTATGAAATTGTGTGTAGCTCCACTGTATGCTAAACATACCATCCTTTGTCCTTTAAGGACAACTTTTAGTCAGAAAGGACGACTGCGAGGAACTCCAAATAACGTGGCAATGCATGGAGTCTCTCTGACTGTAGTATCTTCCAACTCAATCTGTTGAGATTGAACCTCTTGTGCAACATCCCCATCAGTGTTGTCCTCCTGTTCATTCTGTTCCTCATTGTTAGAATGGACTTCTATCAAATGTACTTAGCCTTTTCCAAGACAACGGTGACCAGGTTCCCATGCTTCTTTACAATTGAAACACAAATTTCTCCTTCTTAAGTCATTTTGTGTCTCTCGCTCAATTTTGGCAGGTATGTTCCTATGCTCATTGAAATTCATGTTCTTCTGTTGATTTGAACTTTTTTTATCAGTTTTCAAGGACTGAAATCTTTCTTTGGTGGTTGGTAGGAAGGTGTAACTTTTAGGTCCATGGCTAACCTAATAACATCATCTAGTGAACTAGGCCTATGAGCCTTAACCAAACCTTTTAATTTGTCACTTAGACCTTCAACGAAGAACGGAGAGCATTGTTACCCTTTTCTGAGGCATATCAAGGACCATTACAGATTTTTTTTGGAATTCATTGATATAAGACTCTAGGTGTCCTACTCGCTTGAGCTGTGCCAATTCCATGTAATAGACTTCTATGTCTTTCTAGTCAAATCGACTAATCAGCCTTTTGACAAACTCTTCATAAGAATGAATCATGCCATGATCTTAGGAAACAAGTCCATGGTGCTCCTAGTCGTATGCTACTCCTTCCAGGTGCATAGTAGCAAATTGAATTGCTTTTTCTTCTTCCGTGGGCTTGAGTGCCAAAAAGGTGTTCAACTTATGAACCTGTGATCTAGCTGATAATTCTCCAATTCCATTGAAAATCGAAATTGTAATTTTGTTCAAGGCATCCTTGTATTCCACTGGCTGGAAGCCCTGTCTAGCTTGCCCTCTAGGCTTCCTGTCTTGCCCTTCCAAACAATTCCTAGCTTTGTCCTTATGTTGGTTCATGAACTGATTTAAATTCATCAGCTGCCTTACATCAGATGGAAGCTGCATGTATTCATTTTGAGCCTCCATAATATCATCTGTGATGTGCGTCTCTTCTAGCTCAACCTCAGGATCTGATTCTCTTTCAACTGGACGAGGTAAAAAAGAGGGACGCAATGGTCGATCAGACCTTTTCTCTGCTGGTCTCGCAATGTTAGAGGCTGCTCTGTTTTGGTTCTCATCCCTGGCTTCACTTTTGCTATGTTGACTACTGTAACTCCCTGACCTCGAACATCCAACTCTCAACTGTCCCATTGCTGTGATCATATGATCCTGGAATTGTTGCAACATTTGTTGTTGTTGTTGCATTTGTAGCTCCTGCTGTTGTTGCCTCTGTAATTCCATTTGCTACTGCTGCTGTTGTGCAAAAATTGTTAGGAACTCATTAAGTTGACTATTTAATTCTCTCTCTGGGCTGCCTGTTGATGTTTATAGTTTTTATCAGATAAAATGATCAAAATATTATGAGAAAATAAATAAGCAATATATTAATATACATATAATGATGAACATTATTATTATATTAATATACAAACTTATAATATTGAATTAGATAAACATCATTAAATTAATGATATTGTTATGCAACAATATGAAATAATATTATATTACATTATTAATATATATAATAATAATGATATTATTAATATATATAATAATAATGATATATATATATATATATATATTAATCTACACATACAATATAATTGATCTCATACAAATTAATATTGATCAGTATCGGTTAGTATAATATGATTATCGATATTATTATTATGAACCGATAATGACTATTGCATTGATCTGATTATAGTCAATAATATGTATTGACTGCATAAAGTAACGAGTATTGACGTGGCATTAATATTACTCACCTTAATGAGTCCACAATGAATCGGTGGGTTGAGTATTAGTTATGTTAGACTTGTCTCTACGTAGAGACACGCCCCTCCCTCCTCTATCTTATATATTCTGATCACTGCAAGTACATTGAGACATAGGTGAACAGGAAGGTGTACAGCAGTGTTTGAGATCAATATTGTCATATCACAGCAGCACATACCGAGAATTGAATTTGAACATGTATTTAGATATATCTGCAGAATATTAATATAATATAATTAGATATATCTGTTAATATATCTGTACTAAATAAATAAATATATATATATATATATATATATATATATATATATATATATATATTTTGTGATTATTTTATATCACACATATTGAGTTAATATAAGAAGAATATAAAAGCCATACATTCTTGATCATAAAACTTAACATGGTATTAGACCCAGGTCCCTTCATTGAAGCCTAACCGCTTGAAGGAAGTTCTGATTAGATTGAAGATCAAGATCAGATTTTTGAAAATCTCAGAATGGCAAACGGAATGAGACTAGAAGACAGACTTGTAGGTGCCTCCGATTTTGAATCATGGAAACTTCAAATGATGTTAGTATTAAGGAAAAAGGGCAAGAAGACAAATATGGTCACAGCGCAAGAAACTGTCCTGATAGACTTAGAATGCAAGCTTCCCTTGCTGAAGTAAATAAATATAATGTATGTTCAGAGAAATGCCTTCTCTAAATGGAATTCAAGATACCTTATGATTGAGAGGGAGTTCACTATTGAAGGTGAAACACTTCTGAGGTAAACTTGTAATGATTATTGATTATTATGTTAATGTTATTTTATAATTATGGGCCCTGTGTAAATCATAAGGAAGTGACGACTTCCAAATGATTTATCACTTGTATTTGTTAAAATTATTGGAAGGTGACGATCTTGCAATAATTTTTCTTTTGTAATAAATATATCTTGCTTGTGGATAGAATCGCCGATAGAGGCAATCCACTCTGAAGCTCATGAGTTGTGGATAGAATCGTCGATAGAGGCAATCCATACAGGAGCTTGTGGATAGAATCGCCGATAGAGGCAATCCACTCTGAAGCTCATGAGTTGTGGATAGAATCGCCAATAGAGGCAATCCATACAGGAGCTTGTGGATAGAATCGTCGATAGAGGCAATCCACTCTGAAGCTCATGAGTTGTGGATAGAATCGCCGATGGAGGCAATCCACACAGGAGCTTGTGGATAGAATCGCTGATAGAGGCAATCCACACCATAGCTCATGAGTTTGTGGATAGAATCGCCGATGGAGGCAATCCACGTGGGAACTGTGGATAGAATCGCTGATAGAGGCAATCCACCTGGGAACTGTGGATAGAATCGCCGATAGAGGCAATCCACCTGAGAACTAACTCTCACAATTTATGAACTTATTGTGAGTCTCATTTTATCTTCTCTAACTAAGAGGGAGTGTTGATGTTTATAGTTTTGATCAGATAAAATGATCAAAATATTATGAGAAAATAAATAAGCAATATATTAATATACATATAATGATGAACATTATTATTATATTAATATACAAACTTATAATATTGAATTAGATAAACATCATTAAATTAATGATATTGTTATGAAACAATATGAAATAATATTATATTACATTATTAATATATATAATAATAATGATATTATTAATATATATAATAATAATGATATATATATATATATATATATATATATATATATATATATATATATATTAATCTACACATACAATAGTATTGATCTAATACAAATTAATATTGATCAGTATTGGTTAGTATAATATGATTATCGATATTATTATTATGAACCGATAATGACTATTGCATTGATCTGATTATAGTCAATAATATGTATTGACTGCATAAAGTAACGAGTATTGACGTGGCATTAATATTACTCACCTTAATGAGTCCGCAATGAATCGGTGGGTTGAGTATTAGTTACATTAGACTTGTCTCTACGTAGAGACATGCCCCTCCCTCCTCTATCTTATATATTCTGATCACTGCAAGTACATTGAGACATAGGTGAACAGGAAGGTGTACAGCAGTGTTTGAGATCGATATTGTCATATCACAGCAGCACATACCGAGAATTGAATTTGAACATGTATTTAGATATATCTGCAGAATATTAATATAATATAATTAGATATATCTGTTAATATATCTGTACTAAATATATATATATATATATATTTATTTTGTGATTATTTTATATCACACATATTGAGTTAATATAAGAAGAATATAAAAGCCATACATTCTTGATCATAAAACTTAACACTGCCATCTCTTCTTTCTCCCATTTTTGCTTCTAAAGGATTACTTCCCGACTCTTCTCATTGTCCAGACATGATAACAATATGAAAATCTCAAGAATCTTTTAGATCTCTTGGATAAGTGATCTAAAGAAAATGCCAATACTTGTGCTCATAGCAAATAGAAAATAGCACAAAGGTCCATAGGTGCCAATATATGTAGATCTCAAGGAATGCAAATAGCATAAAGGTCCATTTGAGTGGTAGTAACCCCTAGTGAGGCTTGGGGGCCAAATGGCGGGTGTCATTCCATGCTCTTGGGCTTGATCAATAGGCTCAAGGTGCCTTGTATGATCTCCCATGGTGCTCCATAATGAGGATAGGTTGTTAGGGAAAGTGTTATTGGAGTACATAATAAGGGATGCAAGTAGCACCTAAGTTCCATTCAAGTAGAGTAACCCTGAGTGGGGTTGGAAGGCTGAATGTCGGGTGTCGTTCGGTGCTTTGGGCTTGATGGAAAGGAATAAGCTCAAGGCACCGTATATGATTTTCCAAGGAACTCCATCAATGAAATTAGTTACATCATATGATTGAGTTAATATTCGTAACCCTTGTAGGAAAGGTGTATGCTTTTGATTGAGATAATGTCTCTAGTAGGAAAGATATATTTTATGGATTATGCTTCAATGATTACCTAACATAATTGCAGGTTCTCAACCAGGATCTATCTTATTCCACAATGGGTAAATGATATCACTAACTCTATTCCATTTCTTGTTTTACTTGGAATTGTAATTTTAGGGAAAAAACTAGGGCATTGGAAAAGGGGACACTATACATCAGTTTCTTTCAAAGTGAATTTATCACACTAAACTTCAGTTGTATTTTGAAGTTTTGATGGAATTCCTTGGACGAGTATTTCCTAGATGTCAAAATAAACCCTTTAAGGTGGACCTAAGATGTCCGGGGAACAATAATTCTGTAATGGTCAATATAAATGAAGTAGACAATGAAACAAGTTTCCTTTAGACCTTCCTGCTATAGAGTAATATTAAGAAAAATAACGCAGATGTTTGCAATCAAGCAAGGCATGGAGAATTTATTCTATAGGTACTCAATCTTGTAAACATGTAAACTTGCTTTGATTGCTCTTGCAGACCATTTTTGCCTAAAGGACAATAAAAATGTCATATTGTCTTTTGAATCACAGATAGAGAATAGCTAAAATAAATTTAAACTATCTTTTAGAAAGCTGAAAAAAAACGTTTGTTTTGCCTATTGAACACGATCTTGTAAAGCTGTTAGAGATGGCTTTTGCGTTCTCTAATTTGAACTGTAGGCATGCATGGACAAACAAAGCCAAGCTATTCTTTCTGGTTAATTTTAGACATCAAGGTAATTTCTATACTTCTTTGCTAGAAATGATGAAGCTTTGTGTAAGTTTAATCTTCTACTCGTCAGTCATGCTGATTATGTCTGGCCTTCGATTTTATTTCTTGTTGGGGTGATTCTCTTTTTGCCGTTTTACCATTTGTTTGACTTTTTAATTGTAAGCAGAACAACTAGTAGTTTGTTGATAGTGGGAGCCATTTCTATGTGTGGAGTTGTTAGATTCTTGTATTCATGGTTTTGGTACAGATAGTACTACATGATAACAATATGAACTGGAACTCACAGGTACCAACCGGGAGGGGAGCCTCCATCTCCAAGGGCTGCACACACAGCAACTGCAGTGGGAACCATGGTTGTAATTCAGGTAGTCTTTTTAAATAAAGAAAAGTTCATTACAAATATAGAGAACTTTAAATGCACTCACACACACACATCTAGTTATTGTTTTTAAGGCTGACCGGGTAAATCTCAACTTCTAGGGTGGTATTGGTCCTGCTGGACATTCTACTGATGACTTATATGTGCTTGACTTAACCCATTCAAAGTTCAAATGGCACAGGTGTGTAGTGCCAAAATTAACTAATTGCAGCATACTAAACTTCTCCAATTATGAGTTATTTTTGAATAATTCATTTCCTTGACTTTTTTTGATATTTAGGGTGGTTGTGCAAGGACCTGGACCAGGACCACGTTATGGCCACGTGATGGACTTGGTTGCTCAAAGATATATTGTAACTGTTAGTGGGAATGATGGTAGGCGACACAATAGTTTAAAGCCATTTCAGTGATCTTTCTGAAGCATATTGTAGTTTGATGATCCCATGTGGAACAAACCTTGTTGGTTGTTACCGTGTGATTTACAGTCCAGTTGATGTTAAGTTTTTGTGTGATAAAATCAAATGCAGGTAAACGAGCATTATCCGATGCATGGGCACTGGACACGTCACAAAAGCCATATCAATGGCAGAGGCTTGAGCCAGAAGGAGATAGGCCATGTGCTCGGATGTAAGAGAACTCCTGAGTTGGAAATTGTGACTTCTTGTTACAGACAATAGTATAGAAATCAGTTGAATCAGGGCTCTAATTCTTTATTAGCTAGCTTGTGTCCCAAATTTAAAAGTGTTGACTGTCACAGTTGAAACTCAAAAGACGTTGAAGTCAACACAGCTTTTTCATTCTACTTTCTTCATAGTGGCCTTGAGTTTTATTTCTGTGATTTTATAGGTATGCAACAGCTAGTGCACGTGCAGATGGCATGCTTCTGCTTTGTGGAGGAAGAGACAGTGCTGGCGTGGTGAGATATTTTTGAAAATGAAAACTATTTTGTTGGAAACAATAAGGATGGAAGTCTGTGTTTTGTTAAGAATTGCATCTATTATGTGCAATGCAATAGCCTTGGAAGTAAATAATGAATATTATTGAAGTCATTTAGTTTAGTTCAATAAGGGATTTTTGTAGGCTAATCCCCAAAATCATTTCTCTGTGGAAGCTACTAAGAGAGCAATGAAAATAAATACCTTATTAAAGATCTCAATTGTATTTTTAGTAGTATTTGGATGCAATTTCTGAGGTTGGTGCATATCAATGAAGTTACCTACTAGGCATATTTCTGAAAATTTGTTCTATTGTTGATGACTGATGATTGTAATTAAAGGAAGTAGAGGTGCAGAATATACTTCGTACTCTATAAGCTATTGATCATACAGTTACAAGGAAATAAACAAAAATGAAATTGATCATACAGTTACAAGGAAATAAACACAAAATCAGTATACTATAACAGTGATTTACATTGAACCTTTTTGGGAAAAAAAACTCCCCTCTTAATCAACTTAATGTATTATTCAATAATCAACAATTATAAAACACTTGCAGAGTCTAAGCCTTTACAACAGTGTAATTGTATAACAAACTAGAGATTTGAAGCAATTTTGGCAACATAATAATGCTCACAAAACTCACTATGAAGCCTCCATATCAAACACCTAATAAATAGGAGAAACAATAAATAAAAGCCATCAAATGGTAATTAGGAAACCATGAACTAAAATCATCCAAAACATGGCATCCAAATCATTAGTTAAAATTCAACACCTAACTTGCAAGACGAGTCCACAAGCTATAAATAACTTATTCCTTATGCTTGTCATAAGCTTGTGATAATCCTTTTATCAACTTGGGCTATTTTGGTTCTGTTATCCCCATTCAAAGAGGCCTTATGATATCTTGTAGTTGTAACATGTGTCACAAGCCAGTCAGCAAATGTAACACTTTCAGAGATCTTTTTGCATCATAAATGCTATTACATTTTTGAAGTAGGAGGCCCAATGTTAAGGCCCATAAATTTTGGTTTGAGAAGTTGATTGAGCCATTTTTCAAAAAATTGAAGATCTTAAAGTGAATCATGTTGTTATAACTCACTCTAGTCAAAGCCTATAAAAACATTTTTTTGGCGGCGAAATTGACCTTTAGAGCTCATAATATTGCATATTTGTGTTTTTAACATTAGGGTGTGGGGTTGAGACACTTTTACTAACATTCTCCCACTTGCCAAACACCTTGCAAGAGCATTGAATCATCAAGCAGTCATCTTAAGAAACATTGATCCTTGTACAAAGAGTAAAACATCATCCATCGATCCAATAAAGAGATCAGACTTCCAAGGGAAAATACATCGAGGCGGCAACATAAGAGAATAAAACAGTCCCAAGCAATCAAGCATATAGATCAAATCAGGAATCTCTATATTGCCGTTATTAGCAATATTATCTAATTGTGGTATGCATAAGATGAATGTGTAGTGTCTGCTTTATGAAGATATTAATGGTACCAAATTCTTCCCTGGCAACCCCAAAGTCTGGTCTGGTTCTAACAAAAGTCTGGTCCTTATCATATTCTTGCAAAAGTCTGCCCAAATTCTGTCAGAAGAACCTGACACAAATTTTGCTGTTCTTATGGCGAATTTGCAAATCTGTGGTAGACCGTAGGACCCAGGCCAAATTTGGCCAAAAAATGGATTTTTTTGACTTTTAATTTTTTTTTTTGTCTATTTTAGTCATTACAACCCTCCAACCCTAAAATAGACTACTGAAAAGGCCAAAAAGGTTAAAAATATGTCATTTGGACTAAAACATTAATATATTTGGTGGTGTATTTTGCTATGTTGCTTTACTATTAGCATAGTGGTGTATGAACTTATTTGCTGCTGCATGTATACGCACACACACATATTCGAATCTGTAGTGTCCTGGACTATTCTGTCATAAATTTTTGAACCATTCTGCTGCAGGTGTTTTGTTTCTTAATATGGTTTACTTGCAATGCCGTAGGTGTTTGAGAGAAGTATGTTGTATAGTATTCAGTTTGTTCATAAAGTATGCGCAAATGATATAAGATAAATAAACTGGATTTTTACTCCAACTTCCAACATGCAAAATGTATTCAATCAATTTCTCAGACAATACAAAATGAAAGGAAGATACACTGGGCTGACCCGGCTCAATCACTGTGTGCCTCAATGTCTACCATATTGAATCCAGCACTGTATATTATCTCTGGTGAATGTAGGAAGCTGCCTAAGAGCCAAATCAATGAGCGCCAGCTCAAGTAACCGACTGAATATCATAAGACTGTCAAACTTTGCAACAGCGTATGGGAGTGAATCCAACAATCGTTCCAGCTTGGTTGCACCCGGCCTGCTACTCCCGCAACAAGTCCAACACCAAATCACGTGACTGTCTTGTGCTATTTACTGGCGGAAGACTGAGTGAGTCGTCCTTTCGCACCAAGTATACACTCCTCCAGTGATGCCGTGAGTGTCAAAAAAAGATCCCGCACTGTTATTTGGGCACGCCAACAATACCATACGCCCGGCTCATGCACACAATCTCGCGCAAATAGAGGTTGCACGACTATGCTATGTGGTGGTCACTGGGAGTAAGGGGGGGGGGGTCTTCGATTCACCCGTGATTTGCAGTCTCCTTGCTGTTTTCAAATGGCGAGTGCGGTTAATACCAACTCGTTACTGTGCGGGTGTCAATCAGTTACGTGCCTCCCAATTTCTTTGACCATACGTTTTCCTCAGCAATGTGCCCTGGGTTCGATGCTTAGCATTGGATTCAATAAAAATCTGGCAGCAACTACAACCAGTACCCTTTGTCTTTTGCCTTCCTACTGCCGTAAGATACATGAAAATGGTTCAAACTGATCTGACATATGCAGAATGACTTTATCTGTGAAGAACGCTGAGAGAGATATTTCTACTTTACCAATATATTGAGCTCCAAACGTGAAACCTGAGTGATTCCACTATTATCGAGATGCTGGGGCTACATCCAACTTCTTGTTTTTCCTCAAGGGGTCTCGTCCTCAAGAAAATATCCAGTCACGTGAGCAACCTGATTTTTATCTTGTTTTATAAATTCCATGGTGTTGATCCCAAGGCCTACTTTACGCTTTTATAACCTCGAAGTGAGGGAAAGCACGGAAGGCTAAGCAATGTGGGATAAAGTACGCTCACATAAAGTCACTTTAAGTTACTTTTTAATATAAAGCGACTTAAGACAAAGTAACTTTTATAACTTTACTTTATAAAATAAAGTGACCTAACTATAGAAAAAGGGATCCCAAATAATAAATATTCGCCCACTGAAGCCTGTGATTGGCTGGCATCCTCTGAAAGAAGTCGTTATCCTATCCAGATGGGGAGATAGACTAATCGAATGCCAAAATGGCCTAACACGGAGAAGGGGACATTACAGAATCCAACCCCCAAAAAATTTGAACGAATTCCAAACCCAAATCTTGAATCCGCAACTTAGGATATTATCTAACATGTAATTTCTTATGTGTGTTCCATAGATAATAAATATGTAAAATGCATATTGTAGAATATTAACCTGGCAAGTAATCATGTGGAGAAGGAAATGTAAGAAGGGAAGCAGGTACGAGATTACCATCTAGGTAGACTACCCCATGATGGAAGTCCAATGTGCCAACCACTTGGGGCCAAGAGGGTGAGTGTCTGCTCTTGGGCTTAGATAGGAGGAATTCTCGGCACCTTATTGTGATTTCCTTTCCAACCTTCATGATGGTTGATTCTAGGAAGATGAGGAAGGAGACATGAATAAGCAGTGCAGGTACAAGTACCCCACTAAGCATACCACCCCACGATGACTGTCCAATATGCATACCATTTGGGGCCAAGAGAGTGAGTGTCCACTCTTGGCCTTAGTGTGAGGATTGCTTCGGGCCAACCTATCATTCTCTCAGTCATAAAAGGATGAATAATGAAACATGGATACGGAGTGTGAATACAAGCATCCCACTAGCTAGACCACCCCATGTTGGATGTCCAATGTGCCTACCACTTGGGGCCAAGAAGGCGAGTGTCCGCTCTTGGGCTTAGTGAGAAGATTGCATCGGTCCAATCCTATGATGCTCCTACATTCAAACTCAATTGTGATTGGATGCTAAATTAAATTTAGATGCCATATGACCTATCTAATGAATTATGATGATTATACACACACATAGCTTTGTGTGTGATTACTAATCCTAATGGAAAAATTGAGATTTATGATATATATATTTCTTCTTAAAAGGCATTTTAAATGGTAAAGTGATACCTCTAACTATCTTACGTTTCTTATCTGAATGGAATTTGTGATTATAGGCAAGATTTAGGGCAATCCTTGAAAGGGGACTTTACAAGGGCAACTGAGAGCTCTTCTTGCTCTTCTTGCACAACAGTTGTGAACTAAAATGACATTACCTTGATAGTCCAAATGTCAACTGTGTCTGAATTTTTGGAGTATTACATCATCACCAATAGTAATTCCTAAGAGTTAGGCAGTCTCATATCAGCAAGATCTGAAGAAGAGAGCATGTTAACTTGTGCTCAAAGCAGTCATTGCAAGGATTGTGGAAGCTTGTAACTGATTGGGTCTCAAAGCAATATTTCCGAGAATACTATAAGTTAGAATCTTATTGTCGTGAGAAATTGGGTTTACCATAATCCAAACACAATAGATGGTGTAATTTATGTTATGGTATGCATATGTGTGAGCTTTATAAGTAAATATGAATCTTTAACTTAAATTTTTCTTCACTTTTACTAATGTATTTGGAAATGGTTTCTTAATTTTGTGAGGAAGTTGATGAACAGATTCTAATGTGGAAGTTGACGAACAGATTCCATGTAGAATCTCTCTTTCTAGGTAAAAATTACTGAGAAAAGATGCATGTCTTTCAGCTGGTTAGGGGCAGTTCAGGATTCCATAGAGTTGTAGTCTATTGATCCTTTTGGCCTTTAGTGGACATTAGTATAATCTGTCTTTTTCTTGCTTTTTTTCATGATTCATGGAGGGCTATTAGATAGAAAGGTGTATAACCCTTTGCACAACCTTTTATGCAGTCCAGATGTGGAAAGGAAAATTGCCTTCTGTCCATTTATGTTGATCAGAGTTGCAACTTTATTGAACTGCCAAAATGATCTCAAACAACAGGAAAATATAGTTTTTTAATTTGGAGTTCAGTTATACGTGGCTGGTTGCAAATGCTTTTTAAGGCATGTCCTTGATCTTCCAAGTGTTAATGCTTGCACTAAGTTGAACCTTTTAAGGTGCGGAAAAAGATTATACTGGTCTATGTATGAAATTGTTACTGTACAATACTAATGGTTCTGTTGGCATGTGGAGTTGTATCTATGCATGGTTCTATGAAAACCTAACTAGTTAGTAAGTGAAATGACAGAAGGCAACTGATGATTATAATATGCAGGGGTTTTAACATTTGTGGGTAAGAAATAATGATAGAGAGATTCAGAGATGCAATTCACTTGGAAGGATCTAATCTGAACATATGCGCATATAATAGTTAGATAGAAAGATCTGTATATGAATATTGTAAAGAATAGTAAGCCCTGCCTATTGTCTAGGGTTTTGTTTATAAAGCCACTATCTTCACATTGAGGAAGCATGCTTGTTGACATGTTCTGAGTCTTGAAGGTGTATGTTAATGTCTACTAATGGAAAATTACGTATATGTTGGCAGCCTCTTTCTGATGCATATGGCTTGTTGAAACATAGAGATGGTCGATGGGAGTGGACTCTTGCTCCTGGAGTATCGCCATCACCCCGATATCAGCATGCAGGGGTAAGACTAGGTTTTCTACTTTGAAACTGTAGTGATGATCCAACATTGGGTTGAATTGAAACAATTTGAATCTTCTACACCAACTAGGTAATATTATTGACTGTGATTAGTATAATAGGCCAAGGTTAACACACCTAGGTGGTTTTCATTTGAACTTTAGCCCAGTTGTCTAGGCGTGGTTACTGCCAAGTTGCCAGCCTTTTGAATGAAGATACAATGGATCAAAATAATGAAAACAGATGTGTCAAGTATTTATTGGTCTTGCTGTCTTGCTTGTATGGAATTTCAAACAGGTTTTTGTAGATGCAAGATTGCATGTATCAGGGGGAGCTCTTAGAGGTGGTCGGATGGTTGAAGGATTCTCCACCATATCAGGTTACCCTTTTTGTTGAAGTACTTTTGTACTCCCTACGATTTGTTTACTTTTATAGTTTTATTTTTTGTACAGACTTTTCTGTATTAACAGTCTTCATTATGTTTTATTTGTTCACAGTGCTAGACACTGCTGCTGGATTGTGGCTTGATCGAAATGGAGTTGTGACATCTTCTCGAACAAATAAGTCTCATGTAGACTCTGATTCATCTTTGGAGCTTCTAAAGCGTTGTCGGCATGCTGCAGCTTCTGTTGGGAGTCTAATATATATTTATGGTGGATTAAGAGGAGGTATAATTTTCTTAGTGATTTCAGATCGTTTTTTTTAATGATAGATAATGCTAAAGCTATTGTCTGTGACTTCTGTTTATTGTAATTAGAACTGATCCTTATTTGTTGCCTACCTGCAATAAGTTGGTCCCTCACCTCCAATTTTATTAGGTGAACTTTTTCTGTTCCTTTCTCACTTGTTTTCAAACTATATATGGTTTCAGTATGCATGCATGCTTCTGCACATCCACATACAGAAACACACAGGTATATGTATCATTGTATACACATAAATACTGATATATATATTTTAAACTCTGAATGAAATCAAATATCAAATTTAATAATGTTAAAGAAATAAATGATGGAATTTTATATGCTGTTAAGCTGCATGGATGGGGTTGTGACCCTACAAACTACCTGTAGATAGATTAAATTATTAATAGGTTCACATTTAGGCCTTCCTTTAGAAAATGCTTTGTTCTTAAAGCATTTGAAGAAAGGGATGGGGATTTGTAGATGTAACCTTACAATAATGGTAATGAAAATACTTGGAATATTGGCTTGTTGATTCAGGATGAATGCATACCATAGTTTAAGAACTCCGACCCTGATAATAACTTGGCAGTCCAAATTTTGAATCTGCAAACTTGGCAAATAAAAACATGTATAAATTCATAAAATAAATGTAAATAACATGGAAAATACTGATAAAAATCATTGGGAAGAACATATAGAATGCTTAGCAATAATGTTTTTGAAAAATCTTTCATATTAATTGCCAGGGAAAAAATTTAACTATGAAATTGAAAAAAGAAATTGCAAATGAAAACTCTGCTGGCTGGTGAGTTTCTTGTACAAAGTTGTGAGTGTTTGGATTTTTTTTGCGCAAAGCTTGGTAAGTCTTGACCCAAATGAACTTCTGAGTACTTATTAGTCTATTGTGTTCTTTGCAGTTTTTAAAACTATCACCTATACCAAATCAAAGAGAAAAAAATGGTTATTATTTGAAAAAAAATACTCCAATCTTGAGTTAAACACTTCTGGTAAAAAACTTTGTGTTTATCTGGTATAAGATGCCCTGTGGTAGACATGGTAATCAGAAGAGGAGGAATATAATTAGATTTGATCTTGAGTTCATGCATGATAGTTAGACAGTCTTTATTATTATTTTTTGAAAAAAATAAGAATTTCATTGTTTTTCATGGTGACATGGATTGATCTAATTGTTGAAGTCAAGATGGCATGGATGAATAGAAATCTAGATGGTGCTGTGGCTTAACTTAATAATGCAATGTTTGTGAACTTAGGAAAAATCAGAAAATGATAAGCCATTTTCCTAGATATATATCAAAGTTAATAAAATAAATAACAATTTCTTGGCATAATCAATATTCTGTAATTTATTGCCTAACTGCAACAAGCTGGCAGTTGAACTCCTTCAATTTTGTCAGGTGGTGGATGTTATGTTGAAGAAGCACCATTAATTGTACTAGAAGGATCTTGCCCTCATGTGCGAAGCAGCACTTCATATCATGGACGTGTTGGCTTTGGAAGGGGAATGGCAAATCAGGAGAATGTGGCAGGTGGGGATATGGAGACAAGGGAGCTAATGGAGCAACCATCTATGGATAAGGTTGTGGCTTGAGAGAAGAATCATAAAGTGTACATAAAAGAGGAATGTATGCCGAATTGTTTACCAAAGAAAGTTTTCCCCATATCTTATGCAAAATCCAAAAATGAACCACATGCAAAATATTTTTCCCAATAGCTTATAAATCGCAAAAATTCACAACAAATTAAATCATATTTGAAGAAAATATAAATTCTACTCTTGAAATTGACATGGAGGCATATGCCTTTTGACCTGCGTGGTGTTTTTTTCAAAGTTGCTATGTGTTGGCAGGAAAGATGAGGAGTCGGAAGAAGTCCGGAAGTTCCTACTGCATCTTGCCGCATTAGGTCTGCAAAGCACAAGATTAGGGAGATAGCATCTAGAATAGGGATACTAGATATGACTCATGTCCCATCCCCTAGACATAAGTATACTATAAGATGTAAATGACACATTATATAGAAGAATAGATAGAAGATATAAAATCTATGTAAAGAACCGAACTGGCTCTTCTTGGATATTTGATATTAATTTGAAATCTCTGTAACTATATTTTAATAATACTCATGCAAGAACAATTCTGAGAATAGATTCACCGACTTGAATTATCAAACATTCAAACAAATAGTTTCATCATAACTATTATCAAATAAATCCTTATTCTCCAAACAAAATTATATAAAATTCTCATTCTGAAAATTATTAAGCACATGTAAACCGAAAATAGACTCCTTGCAAAATCACGTCTCCACACAATTGAGATGCCTCCCAAATGAGCTGCCACAAAACCAAATGTATATGGTAGCCATCCTGCACTTTCACCAACTTTCTCTATGCAGCCACAACTCATGCAAATAGCCACCACCTCTGATTTTTTAGCACGTGACTGTCTGAACAATGCGCATGAAGATTTGAATTGAATGCCGACCCAAGAGGAATGGCCGTATGGCCCTGCTGAAGATAACGTGCAGTCCAGAAATTGCTGTTGTCAAACCTCCACACTCTCATGTGCCTGGGAATGAAATTGCCACAGCCCGAAACTTAACACATGTGCAGCCAGCTAAGACGCCTTGAATTTATTTGCAGACGCAGCATAAATGATGTATATCAGATATTAAATCTGATAATCCTCCTTTGCATATTACTTTCGAAAACCATGAAATGAGTATATGCACCTCCAGAGTTATAAACCAGGACTTCTTGTGTTGTATTGACAAACACAATTTAATCAGCAAACATAAACTTCAGATTTGAAACTTCCACCAATTCGGTTTACAACAGCACCGAATTGTAATCTCAGAGATAATCAACATGTAAAATTCACCATCATCAGATAATGGCTCAAATTACGAAAATGAGGAATCAGTCCTCGAAACCCTAGCTAGGATTTGTCTTCTTCCCAAATTCCAAGAAAAATAATGATTGCATAAGATGAGAAAAGTGTTTTTTCGAGTAGAATATATAGGCTTTTTGGAAAAAGCATTTTTTAATATTTTCACTTAATTGGCTTTAAAAAAATAATCTCACTTTATAACATAAAGTATAAAGTCACAAGTTATTAAATTAAATCAAAATAATTTAATTTAATAACACATTTAAAATATAAGCCACTGACTGTTTGATTGCAATCAATGAACTTCTGATAAAGCACCAAGTCCAATTGCCCAGCTAGGAATAGGCACTGCCCTGCCAGAAAGTCACTGCTAAAAATAGACTTACTATAAATAGTAAGTCTCTCAAACTAGAGATTCTTTGAAACTCGATCCTGAGATATCTGACGCTCCATGCAGACACCCTGCTAATCCTGGCCATACCCAAAATACCACTTACTAAAAATAGCAAGTTGACCAAAATGATCCGAACGAAGAGCAGACTTGATAAGTCAAACCTCCAGAATGGAATCCCAACGCTGGCTCCACCATCTGACCCCCTCTGATCACCTGATTAGCCTGTGAGGGTCGCCAAACCAAGCTAATCCCATAAGTCTAAAAACGGGGACATTACAGTCCCCCCTTCCCAAGATTGCTTGTCCTCAAGCAATTAGGAAAAACAAGCAACATCATAAACCACCCGGATCCCAAGGATGGTCACAAATAATGTCCCGATCCTCACCAAACTCTTGTGAAGAGAGAACCAACATCAACAGAACAAGCACCACTGAAAACAACATCTGTAAACCAACTGTAGATGTCGATGCTAAAAACAACCCAACGGAACTCAACCCATTTGAAATAACAACTCTGTCAAAACCTAAGTCCCTGTCTATCCAGCACTCACACCCAGCTGCACTGGGAAAACAACAGTGACCAAATGTGCCTGAATCACTGTTATCAATTCTGCCCTCTGATAAACAGTCCTGAGTGTGTGGATACTGCAAGTAATCTAACTTGCAATTGCCAAATCCATCTGCAAACGATGGTGCTAATCCATCCCATAATGGATGGTAGGATACTGGAGCCAGTTTACCCCCGCGTGAGATCAAATCATCCACTTGTGGGTCAAAAGAAAAATGATGAGCATACCCCACCATATAATACCGGTAGGAATCCCCAATCTCTGTCAATGGCTCATCATTACCAAACCAGGAATCAAAAGATGGCTCCAATCTCTGACTCCGCATCACTGTAGGCTGGGTAGGAACTTGAGCAACCCTCTCAACAAACCCAACCTCAAAATCCTTGTGGGGAAGCATAGTAGAAAGAGTCTCCACAATCTTCTCGACCAACTTTCGAATAGCACAAGAGCCTTGGATGAGAGTACCCTCAGACACTCTATAAGAATCCTAACGCACGTCTGCACTCTCAAGTAGATACTCCATAAATGACTTGGTGTAATAGAAATTATACGTGGAAGCATTAACTCGCTCCCCCGCAATCCACAGCTGATCCCCCCGCAAATGTGGCACAACCAACTATCCCGTGCTATCAGCTAAGTGAGATGATGAAGTAGATTCACTCCCAGCTAAAGGAAGCAAATCAACTTGAGAGCCTGTCTCCTCTGGTACTCCTACCTAATCCGTACCAAGTGCTCCCATATTCGGAATAGATGTGTCTGCCACAACATCATGTTCCTCAACACCAACTGTAGGAGCAAACTCACCACCAACCACCTCTGTGCAATCGAACTAGGTCTGGGGCTGGTGTAGACCGTAAATACTCCAAATCCACGGTCACCTCCTCTAATCGGACCTGCGACTCCTGAAGAGCCCGCTGAGTATCCTCTAAAACCTCAGTAGTCGCTGTGAGCTCCTGGGTAAGCTCACTCACCTCCTCCTCTCTGTCCATCAGTGCCTCATAAGCTGTACTTCCCCACTCCACTAGGTGATCTCGGTCGGCTACCATCTGTAAATAGTTTTGTCTCAAAATCTTGACAGCCTCACACAAAGAGTGAATCTCTGTCAATGAAAGGTAACCACCATTGGGCTCATCTGTCATAGGAGCACCCCAACCATAAACAACTAGCAATTGACGAGCGACATCAAAATGCTCGAGAGTAGAAGAAATATCCCTCTCATCAACTTGCAACTGGCTAGTCACATGATGACTCTGCACAACAGGCCTCCAATGAACAACCTCAGACGCATTGTCTACACTATGAGAGGAAGCTGTATCCAACCAACTCTCCTCAAGATCACTCTCTCTTTGTATACTTACATCTAAGTATACCTCTACACTCTGAGTACAGGCATCAGACACGTCCTCATCTAACCCCGAGGAAGCTGCTGCTGAATCTGACTCAACACAATCTCTAGCTACTTCGTCCTCTGCAACCATCTGACAGTCCAAATCCCGAGACACATCCTCATGAGTTACCGAAGGAGTAACTCCGTCCCTAAAAGTGGAAGCCCTGGCGGTAACAAACTCCTGCCACTCATAAGCTTCCCTGTCCTCATCTGTGAGTCCCTGAAAAACATAATCCTGCAACCCACTACCACCATATGTCAACGCTGAATCTACACCCAAAGTCAGATATAGAAAGCCGAAAATACTACAACACTCATCATCCTTGCTCTCAACACCGGAGATATCTGCAATGCTAGTGTACACATCATCTATCTGCATCTCCTCTACTAACTCTGGCTGTATACATGACTCAATGTCGTCATGCGAATCAACTAAATTGTGGTATGAAACTACGTCGCCCAAATCAACTGCAACACTCCCATCCTGAGTGTCATCACTAGAAAGCACCATGCACACATCATCAACACAGGAATAAACCATTGTCTCCTTTATTGATCCTACACTGCGACTGCTATCATAAATCTCTGAGCTGTCAGAGCTCACACGCTCCTTGCAGTCATCACCTAGCATCTCACAGGGGGTGTCATCTCCAATGCAACTCACAGCATCCTCAAAAGTGTCATCAGATGTGTCTATACTATCAACTGCCACATCTCCTGTTAAAATCTCAATTGCTGACACGTGACTTTGCACACATGACTCAACGTCAAGCTGTGCACCAATAATGCTAGAGCACGAACTGTCGTCAACTGACCCCGCTATAATGCCCAGATCTCCAACCTCACCACTAGGAGACTCCGTACATGCCTCGGTCCCAACTGAGGAAGCAACTGCCTCCTGAAATGGAGCGGCACTACTACAGCTAACATAGACATCACCAATAATAACTCCCTCCATGAAAGAGTCTGAACACTTAGTAATAACTGCAACATCAGCTGACTCTGTACAATTTGTAGTGACTGCTCTGGGAGCCTCAACCTGGTGATCCTCAACACTGCTATCAACCAAGGGCACTGAAACATCCACTGGCTCCTGTGCAATAAATCCATCACCACCACTGCGGATGGGAATAGCAGGTGTTGAACTAGATGTAGGAACATCAGCATCATGGACTACTTTCGGAGAAAACTCCAGCCTTCTCCCCTGCAAACTTGATGTCGGCCTTCTAAAGGCAGAGACGATATATCTCGTTGCTCTGTCTACTGTAACTGGATCCAACAAACTCTTTGCCAATCTCTGCTGATGCAGTCTAAGTCTCTCCATGCTTTCTACTAGAGCATTTAATTCCTCTCTATTTCCCTTACTTCTGTGACGACTTCCGGAATTGGGCCTCCTGTATTTATCCATAGCTAAAGAAAATAGAAGTGGTGATCACTTATAAAAACTTCTGAATAAAAATGAATCCAGACCCCACAGGATGGCAGGATACATGCTCTGATACCACTGTAAAGAACCGAACTGGCTCTTCCTGGATATTTGATATTAATTTGAAATCTCTGTAACTATATTTTAATAATACTCATGCAAGAACAATTCTGAGAATATATTCACCGACTTGAATTATCAAACATTCAAACAAATAGTTTCATCATAACTCTTATCAAATAAATCCTTATTCTCCAAACAGAATTATATAAAATTCTCATTCTGAAAATTGTTAAGCACCTGTAAACCGAAAATAGACTCCTTGCAAAATCACGTCTCCACACAATTGAGACGCCTCCCAAATGAGCTGCCACGAAACCAAATATATATGGTAGCCGTCCTGCACTTTCACCAACTTTCTCTATGCAGCCACAACTCATGCAAATAGCCACCACCTCTGATTTTTTAGCACGTGACTGTCTGAACAATGCGCATGAAGATTTGAATTGAATGCCGACCCAAGAGGAATGGCCGTATGGCCCTGCTGAAGATAACGTGCAGTCCAGAAATTGCTGTCGTCAAACCTCCACACTCTCACGTGCCTGGGATTGAAATTGGCACAGCCCAAAACTTAACACATGTGCTACCAGCTAAGACGCCTTGAATTTATTTGCAGACGCAGCATAAATGATGTATATGAGATATTAAATCTGATAATCCTCCTTTGCATATTACTTTCGAAAACCATGAAATGAGTATATGCATCTCCAGAATTATAAACCAGGACTTCTTGTGTTGTATTGACAAACACAATTTAATCAGCAAACATAAACTTCAGATTTGAAACTTCCACCAATTCGGTTTACAACAACACCGAATTGTAATCTCAGAAATAATCAACATGTAAAATTCACCATCATCAGATAATGGCTCAAATTATGAAAATGAGGAATTAGTCCTTGAAACCCTAGCCAAGATTTGTCTTCTTCCCAAATTCCAAGAAAAATAATGATTGCATAAGATGAGAAAAGTGCTTTTTCAAGTAGAATATATAGGCTTTTTGGAAAAAACACTTTTTAATATTTTCACTTAATTGGCTTTAAAAAAATAATCTCACTTTATAACATAAAGTTATAAAGTCATAAGTTATTAAATTAAATCAAAATAATTTAATTTGAAACATTTAAAATATAATCCACTGACTGTTTGACTGCAATCAACGAACTTTTGACAAAGCACCAAGTCCAACTGCCCAGCTAGGAATAGGCACTGCCCTGCCAGAAATAGCCACTGCTAAAAATAGACTTACTATAAATAGTAAGTCTCTCAAATTGGAGATTCTTTGAAACTCGATCCTGAGATATCTGACGCTTTGTGCAGACACCTTGCTAATCCTGGCCATACCCAAAATACCACTTACTAAAAATAGTAAGTTGACCAAAATGATCCGAACGAAGAGCAGACCTGATAAGTCGAACCTCCAGAATGGAATCCCAACGCTGGCTCCACCATCTGACCCCCTCTGATCGCCTGATTAGCTTGTGAGGGTCGCCAAACCAAGCTAATCCCATAAGTCTAAAAATGGGGACATTACAGACTATAAAAGATATATGAATTTGCGAGAAGATATAGAAGAGTATGGAGGAAGGTATGATGTATATGATGCACTAAGATGATGTGAATAATACAAATACTTTTGAATTTTATATAAGGTGTGTTATGTTATGTCTTTATATTTTTTCATATACTTAGCCTCCTATCCGGATCTAATCCTTGTTACCTTGACATGACCGAGTTTGGGTATAAACTTCAACACAAAAAGTTCTTGGGGCTTAGAACTTCGATCTGTGTTCCTCAGATTTTTTGCTAACATTTGATGACACGAAACTGCAATTCTATGTCGATGGAGCTTTCTTAAATATTATCATTAGAATCTTGTATAGAATTGACTTGAGGACAAGTCAAGGTTTTGAAAGAGGGGATGATGTTGGCTAAGAATTTCAATTTGTGTTCCCTAGATTTCTTGCTGACAGTTTGTGAGAATGTAATGTCCCCTTTTGCATTGCTCTAAATCTTGCCCTAAAATCACAAATTCCATTCAAATAAGAAATTTAAGATAGTTAGAAGTATAACTTTACCATTTTAAAATGCCTTTTTACAAGATAAACCTTGGTTTAAGTCCTGCAACCATATATATGTGTGTGTGTGTGTAATTCATAAACCTCAAATCTCCATTAGGGTTAGTAATCACACATATAGTTACATGTATTTATCATTATTCATTAGATGTAAAAGGAGCATGATAGGATCGGCCCGCAGCGATCTCCACGCTAAGCCCACGAGTGGACACTCACCCTCTTGGCCTCAAGTGGCAGGCACATTGGACATCCATCATTTGGTGGTCTACTTAGTGGGGTGCTTGTATCTGCACTCCTTATTCATGTCTCCTTCGTCATGTTCCACCAATCAACCAATCCACACTATGGAATCCCGAGGAGAATCATATAAGATGTGGGGAGCCCATCCTTTCCAATCAAGCCCAAGAGCATGGAATGAACAGCCAGTCATTCGGCCTCCCGACACAGCCATTAAGGGTTGGCATACTTGATGGGGGTGTCAGCGCTGCTGCCTTCTTAATGAATTCCTTCCTTCATTCCATAATGGGATGGTTAGTAGGATCAAAATAATTAATTATGCATGTATTAAAGGGAATTGTAGCAAGAATGAGAATATATATTAACAGCATCATATGTTTATATTACTTATTATTTCCAAGTATTATTTTCAAGTCTGCTGGCTTCCCTTTTTATTAATTCTGAAATGAGGTTCGATGATCTCTTTATTTGCTCGGTATTGTTGGCTCCTAATGAGGATTGATGTTCCTTGTTAAAACTGATTGCTTGATGCGTTCTGTCTCATCGTGGCCGTCCCTTTTATATCTTATCATCTCATGGAGGGTGACATCTTGTGGGATTTTCTGTTCTTTGGATGTGCCTTTTCAAAACTAATGGCTGCTTTTGTTAACATAATCACACCTTTCTATGGTTTTACCTTTCTAACTAATATAATTGTTGCTCAAGTGCTCAAGTGCTATTTTACTCATTAATTGCTGCTAAATGTTATTCCTTTATCATTGCTCCTTCAATCAAATTGCTGCCCCTTAGGCGATCGCTGTCTGGTCATACTTCAGAAAATCATGTGGAAGAGATACCGTTTCTTTGTAGCATTATGTATACAGCTGTATTGGTAGATTTCACAAAATAAGAATGGCAGAACTCAGAACTTAAAGCATGATTGTAGTTTAGACATAGTGGAAAATAAATTGACCGTACATGGAGTGTGCCATGTAAGGAATATGCAAATTCATAAGATGTTCTGTTTTTATTTTAATATCTCTCGTATGCATCTTTCTTTGGTTAATACTTATCTCTGATTTTATTATTCATGTTGCCTCTACAAATACAACACATCTAGATTAACAGTAAACAGCATAGAGTATTGTCCCCATAACTCTCCTGGGACCTGGATCATATTTTAAAGGCCCCATCCACATTTTTTGTTCACAAAGGGGTTGCTAACATTATAATAATTTATTAATTCATGTAATTCAAAGGAAATAGTATTCTGCTCTTAAAAGTTGTTGGCAAACAGCATAATTTTTGAAGTTGACGTAAGGTTCCAGGGGGTTGGCTTTATGGGTGTAATGTTACAGAATTGCAAAAAGTTCAAACGAAAGGGATAATTAGCAAGGCATTTGGGTACAAGAATTGGTGTTGTAAGGTGTCTAAGCATCTGTGATTTTTGGCTCTTCCAGAATAATTGCAAATCCTTCCTAGAAAAAGTAAAGTTTTCTCCTAATCTTGCACTCTCTTCTCAATTTTTACTTAGGAATGGACCAAAATTTTAGGGTTTAGTTTTGATATCTTGTTTTGTTTGAGAGTTTGTTGGTGGACCCTAAAATTTAAACTTTTAAAGGCTTGAGCAGATAAAAGCTAGGCATCTTTTTCGCTAATAATTTTTGTGTAACATTACCTCTCTGAGTTGACATCAGGAATGCTATGACATAGCAGAGACGCCTTGGGCATCTTTTAGTCATTCCCGCCTTGTCTTGCTTCTTAAATGTTTTCACAACCCAAGGTCATATCTCATGAGTCTGCTGATTTGCCCAAGATTTCTAGAAGGCTGGAATATCAGGGGACTTTCCTTCTTGGGGATTTCGAATCCACGACCTTAAATTCTTTATAAGAATATAGCAGATTCATATTAGAACATTCAATTTTGTTGACTGCAAATAAATTAAAGGGCAAATGCCAAAAAAATACAAGATGCAAACCCAAAATAAATATTAGAAGTCATGAGTTGTTGGAATCATAAGATAATATAGCTTAGATGGCTTTCAACACGCATACAAGACCATAGTTCTAATAGTTGGCAAGAACTAGCAAGTTTGTTTGTTAGGCAAGTTACTTTGTGAGAGTAACTTGATGAGTTTTAACTAAAAATTATTCATTTGTGGTTTACTGAATAAACAGTCATTTTGTTTTGTCATTTTCATTGTCAGTGAGAGAATCTCAATGGCATGAATTATTGTCAAGTGATTGAAAAGATTTTTTGATGGTTGGTTGTAAGTGATAAAATTATGAAAATGGCATGCACCATTGAATGTCATTGCGGCCTTTAAGTCCTTAATTTGGGCATGGTGGCAGGAGCTCTGCCCCCTTGACCCTCATGCTATATATGCAGCAAGGGTGTTGCTCTGCAATGCTACTGGGGGTTGCTGCCCCTAGAGCCTTGCTCTAGTATTAAACGGAAAGAAAATAAATTTTTATGTGCTGCAGTGGATGCAAAAGTGATTCTTTTCCATTTATTGGGCTTCATATATAAAATCAGTGCTTTTAATTTTTTCTTATTGTATCGGTTTTTCTGCAGTTTTTATTTTCCTGATTAGATCCCGAGGAATTGGATTTCATTTCTTCCTTTGTTTTTTCTGAGTCAATTTACACTGTGAGTAATGCTATTATTATCAAATTCATTCTTTGTGCATTTTATGTATTATTTAAGTTTATTTATGCTTATATATAGATATTTTTATATATTGTGCCCCAAGTCGTAGTCAAAATTTTGGGCTGCTAAGTTTTTGCTCAGTTCCAAGTCTTAGACAAAATTTTGGGCTGCTAAGATTTTGCTGATTCCCATGTCTGAGACAAACTATTGGGCTGCCAAGTTTTCTGGTGAGTCCGAGTTTTCAAACTGCATAGAAGATACGAAGAGTGCCCACACAACTTGGGAGACGCTAAAATCATTGTTTGAGACAATGCTACCATGGTGTGGTATCTCAAAACATTATATATTTTTTGAAACTTTGAAAAGAGGAGAGACTGGATACTTAACATAAAGATCCTTATCTACAGATTGAAAACAAAAAATTGTTTGCTACAGAGGAGTTCCTCCTCTTGTCCCCTTTGCCATGCATCCATTAAACCCTTTCTGTAGAGCCATTATGAATCTATTTATGGTTTCTCCACAATGAGAAAATCGCGCATAGTCGGTTTATGAACAGTAATCCACCAAAGGAGACACAACTTTTGTTACTCTTCATTTGTTTGAAGTCATCACGAGTTGACATCCAAGTCATTAGGTGCTTCAAATTTTATTGGAAAAATTCAAAATCCAGTAAATAAAAAAAGAAAATCTCAAAAATCATCATTAAAAATGACTATGAATTTTTCTGTATTTGCCTCTTCCACATGATTCCTCAGGGCTTGAGCTAACCAATTTCAGCACTGGGGATTGAAACTCATGTTGCTAGATGAAACCAGAAATAAATGGCTAAGTGAGCTGTAGTTTGCAGGCTGGATAAAAACGTGTGTGTGTATATTGTGGAGGCTCGAGTGGGCATATATATTGTGGATGAAAATGATGAGGGCTCACTGGGCAACACTCACTAGATGCTAAATGTAACATGTTAAACTATCTCAAAATAAATAACAACCATAATTTACAGCATAAAACTGATAAAATAAAACTTTCACTTTTCATTACATTTAAAACTGAAATAGAATTGAAATCTCTTTCATATGAACATGAATATTACCAAATAACATATTTAACTACTTTTTCTTTTCAAAAGAAGTGCATAAACAAATAGAGAGATACTATTTCTTTCTTCCATCCTAGAAATCTCTTACAAGTCTTGGCGTAACTGGGAGAGTGAGAACATCATTCAGTGCTTTAATTCCCAACCATTGATTGACGGACTTCCTCTCAACTTCCTACTGGAAGTGCCCCTGTGCTACATGAGGGTGCAAACACAAGGTTAGGTCTGATTGCCATCTAAGCCTGGTGTTTAGAACCTACACAATTCGTAGTTGGTCACACACTCTAGGTACCTCCTTGCTAGTATGACCCTTTTGACTACATGTGTATTTGGTTCATGCGAACTGATGGTCGCATGCAACTGCATTGTGCCACCTTGGCCAAGATTTATAAAGAAGCTAGGACTATCTTGTTCTGTCAGAATTCACCACCCTTACTTGACTTGTATATAACAGCTGAGTTCAACTGACTCACTGGTCTTAACGACCTTCAAGAGAGGGTGACCCACTAACAATCAACTACTAAACTGTCAACTGACTTGCCGGTCATAACGACCTTCAATGGAAAAAGAACCACTAACAGACAACTGCTATTTCTTATCAGGTTTATAATATGCTCTACATGAATCCATTTTATCTATTTTAACATGATGTTAAAGTTAAATAAACACTTCTTGCATCTGCATGGTTGTTAATTAACTTCCTTTCTATACTAACCTGTTTTCAGTTTATAGTGACTCTGGGATTAATCCCTATATTTAATATCTGATTCAAACAGAGAAACCAATAGGATGCCAAAGCATATAACAGAGATAAGTGTTCATTCCTATGAACATGCATGCTATGGATTTTTATTGCAGAGTAGACAATTGAGTTCTTGATTAAATATACTGCTTTGGTAATTTACACCTGAGCAAGTAATTTGAATTTGAATCCATATGTTTCTTTGGAATAGGCGGAAAACATTTGATCTTTTGATGATAAACTTTCCTATGAAGCAATCATATTGTCAATATCATGATGATAAATAACTATGTAAATATATACTGATTCAAATCATTATGCTTTTGATTACTGATAATATATTTATTGCATATATGTTTTGATCCGTGATCAAGTATATCTATTGCAAATGGATGATAGCATTCATAACAAGAATGTAATGGTACAAGGATCGGCTTGCCTGTGCAGTCAATATTTCCAATCGGAATGAAGCTACTCCACATGAACCTTTGACAAAATGCTGGTGTTTATTATAAAAACCAATTACAGTGATCTTACTTGCACTATGTATGCAGTCGTATGATGCTCTTAAACAATGATATATGTATTGATTGAGAGAGAGAGAAAGAATAAATATTGCAGAGCGATGTAAGCTCTTGCTATATGGAGGAATGATTGGCAGAGTGCAAGCAGCTCTTGGCTCGAAAGAACAATGAACAATTGCAAAGCCCAATGCCGTGCTTTGCTTTTCAAGAAATTAGGAATAGATTGCAGAATACAAAAACCGTTGTTGGTTCAAGAGAATGAAAACTTAAATGCAGCAACTGGGAGAGAAGAGTCTCTTCTTCTTTGATGATTCTTATTACTTTCTTCCTTGAAGCAAATGAAACTCCTTGAAAGACACGGTGGCAAGATGGAGGAGTTACCATCTTGTAACCCCATTGCGACCCTTCAAACATTAACCATGCATCTTGGCATATAGCTGGGGGATTTGAATTTGAATATTGAATCATACTTTTATAATTATATGTATACTTATATACATAGTTGAAAAACTCGTACTCGACAACTTCTCAGCAAAAAACTCGACAACTTAAAAAATTGCTTAAATTTAATTAGAAATGCATTTTTTTTGCAAAATTCAATGAGGAGATGCATCTAATGAGTCAATAAATAGCAAACAAAAGAAACAAGCTGAGTCTAGATATATTTAAATGCAAATTGGTTACAAAATGGCATCCTCACCTGGAATGCTAATGTGTGGTGACATAATAGTCTGAAGCAAAATAAAATAGCGAAATGTCTTTGTAAAACTATAAGTAAATACAAGTACAACATCAAAATAGTCTACATCTTCCTCTTCTCCTTCCCAACAGATCTAGTAAAAACTATGGGAGGGGCAGGGGGTCTAGTCCTAGGAGTCCGCTGTGGCTGTGCCTACTCCCTCTGCACAACTGGCTGTGACTCGACCTCCATCCTAGATGTAGATGGTGCTGGCACTAACAATGACTCTTCATCCTCCTCAATGTCATCCAATCCAATTGCGAATCCACCCTCCTCCATAGCCCGCCTCTCCAAAGCGTAGATCTCATCTTGTATAAACAATGGAGGTTGCTCCTGTGATGTCCAATCACAGTAAGGATCTATGTCATCCAAATCAAGTGGACCAGTTGGTGTTTCCTCTACCTTCCTTGTGCGCAACCAAAGGTTATATTGCACAAAGACAAGGTCATTAAGGCATTTCCACACTAAGTTGTTCCTCTTCTTTGTGTTGATGGCCTCGAACAAGCTCCATTGCGCTCACAACTGGATGAACTACAAGGCTGGCATAAGATTCAGAGGGTGAGTCTTTGCAGATTTGGGACATTTCCACCCCAATTTTGCCACCAAGCATCTGCAAAATAAAATATTGAAGAATTAGAAAACAAGGTGAAAACATATTTTAATTTTTATCTACTTATCATGCATGTGAAAGTCTCCAAAAATCCAAATATTATGCTAGGAGTTTGAGTGTTTCTTCCTCTCTTGGCCATGTTTGAAGAGAATAGCTTGCTCCTTGCATTCTGGTACATGTCCAATTTGGAAAATGAGGTCTCTCCCCTCAACCTCAGGTATCATCACTTGCATGCATTTGGTGAGGCCCTCCATGACCTCTACATTAGGATCCAAGTAGGATGGGGAGAAGTGAAAATGAGGGTTGAGGAAGTACCCTATTAATAATTTCCCATGGGGTCAAATTTGAGGCTGTCCCCCTTTTAGTAATTTTTGATAGCCTCCTTGGCCCTAATCCATGACCTCATAATGATACCCCATTGGGGTTTGATCCCCATCTACCAAGCGAATAACTCTAACTAAAGGCTCCTATACCTGCAACTGAAAAGTACAAAAGATTATTTATTAAAGTTACAAATTAATAATAAAAGACTTTAGCACAACAAATAAATATTCAAGTTTCCAAGTTAATCTCACAATCTCTGTAGCTCTTTGTGCAAATTGGTTGTTGAAGACAATGAATGCAACACATTCTCCATCAGGCTTCTTCAAATAACTTGAGTCTAGCCACACTTCGCAATGTTAAGAAAATTGTTGCAAACCTTGTGACTCCTACTATTACTAACTCCTTCCCTTGGGTGTGTTTCTCATCAAGCGAAGAACCCAAGGGTGATTGTAGATGTATCTTGAGATCTTTCTTGCATCCTCTACAACTAGTCTCACCCAATCTAGTTTTCCTATGCCCTCTAAAAGAAGGTTAAGGACATGCGCTGCACAAGGTGTCCAAAAGAGTGTACTATATTTGTCTTGGAGGATCTCACTCACTGCCACATATGCTGGTACATTATCGATTATGATTTACACCACACTATTAATTCCCACCTCGATTACAACTTGCTCTAACATTAGAGCCAAAGTTTCAGTAGTCTTCACCTTGTTGGAGGCATCCACAGAATTTAAAAACACCACATCATCCTTGCAAGAAACCAAAATATTAATGATGGTGCAGTTTTTGCCATTCGTCCATTCATCAGAAAGAATGGTGCAGCCACATTGTTTCCATTGCATTTTTTGCTATTCCACCACTTCATTTGGCCCTAGAAACTGCATCTGTGAGCAACCTACAAGTACAAAGTAAAATTAATGTTAAATACACAATTTTGATTAAAAAGTAACTTAAATTCAACAAAAAATAGTAATTATTCTAAATTAAAAAAAAGAACATAAATTTAGTCTACACTTTAAAAATCAAAACTAAAACTTTAACATAAGTTATCAAGATTCAAAACTAAAAGTAAAAAGTTAAAACATTTAAAAACTAAAACAAGTGAACTAACCTCTCACTCAAGTCTGCACGAGAAAGTGCCTTGTAGCCTTTTCTTGCCACAGTCATTGCAGTAACCAAATCCAGCCAATATGGATTTTTTGCAACATTGAAAACAATGTTGAAGTACCAGAAATCGGCACAAACAATGTCTACTTGCTGACGCACCTCCTTATTCCACCCAGTTCCCTTCAATGATGGTTGTGCTCTAGGTGTGTTTCTGTGCACAAAAAATCTATCTATAGACGACGACTGCGACATTGATGGTGGTTCTCTACTAGAAGTGGTGGCTGAGGGGATGTTAGATTTGCGGATACGTGGGCCACAAAGAGAGCCCACTATGCCCTCAAGTGCTTCTTTTTCTTCTTCTTCTTCAAGGTTGATTATAACACCTTGAGATTCAGCTATGCATACTCTCATGGCTAGTTTTGCCCTTTCCCTTTGCAATTTTCTCTCTTCTTGGGCAGCAAGCAAGGCATTTATTTCTCTTTTTATTTCTTATGTGGTGTTGTCACAAACCCTCGTATCCTACTTCGTGATGCTTGCAAGGTGGTATTTCAAATGGTGTATGCCTCCACTAATTGTTTTTTCAAATTTGATGCAAATTACGGAATTAACTTTGGGTCCTTCAAAGGCATACTTTCTAGCCTTATCTCTAGCCCCTTTAGGATGTGTGCCTACATATCTAGATGGGCATACGTCTATTGAGGCACTAGTAGGCTCTGAAGCTAACCCAGCTACGGAAGAATCTCTATTTGCCATTTCAATCAAATTTCAACTTGCACTTACAAATTGAAACCACAAACTAATATTATAATAAAAAAATTTAGCAAACAAACTAAATTAGTTTAAATTATTTTAAACGTAGTTGAAATTTGAAAAAAAACAAGAAAAATGTGTTAGTGTTTGAATTTTTTAGGAAAGCTGACTCTTAAGAAAACAATGAAAAAATCTGAAAAAAATGTTAAGAAATGGTGTTAAATCCTGTTCATTACTCTCTAAAACAATTTAGAGTACTTAGGAAATGCCATTATAGAGTTTCTATAAACTTAGATGCAACAAAGAGAAATAAAATGATTTAAAAAAAAAGATAAAGAAATCTGAAAACTTACTCGAGAATCCGATTTTGGTTCATAATCTGCTTCAAATCTGCTCCAAGTCGATCTAAATCCTTGCAATACCTTGGAAGATTTTTTTTTTTTGGCTTAGACAACGAAATACAATTGACAAAATGTAGAATGACCTTTTGTTTTGACGTCAAAATCTATTATACATCTCCAGTCGATAAATTAACACGGGATTGCCGATAAATCGATGATAAGTTGCAAAAAATTGGCGATTTTTTTGAACTTCTCGGCAAGTAAATGTAATGACGACTCTCTGACTAAAATTTATCACGATAAGTTGAAAAATCACTGATTGATTGACAATTATTGCATCTATGCTTATATATATTTATGTATATATATATCATATATGTATACTTATATGCATGTATATATAGTTAACCATGAAGTTATTACTTATAAGACTGATAGAAATAATTGAATTCCTCAGATTATTATCTAATTCTCATATACATATAGGTGAACGTTCTCTTCAATATTGAAGAGAAATAAGTTAATTAAAAGGGTTAACAGGAGAAGGATCACCTAAACACACCAATGGGTAACTGACAACTAACGACCATAATTTGACCCTATGACTCTAGGGTGACCAGATGACCCAAGGTTACTTATCTCTAGGTTCCTAGCAAGATGACAACTTTGACCTTTCCTCGTGTGTGTGCACCTCTCCTTGGTGATACTCCCCCTCCCTTCTCTGACGGTGATTTAACCTCTTGCCTCCACTTGGCACACAAGGTAGTTAGACATAATCTTCTTACAACACCAAGTATCAATATAATAAACATTAATTTGCTACCATTTTCATCAGACTTCCATTAATTCATCAATATATGTATTAAACATATTTAAATAGCAACATCGCATCTCTAATTAAGCATTTTAAACAATTATATAAAAAGTTCATTCAAAGCCCTGGACAAAATCCATGCTAAAGATTTGCCACTTCTAATAGGGGATGATGCGCAGTTACAACAACCTTGCTAGATGTTGGTGTTTTGCTTTCACTCTCTTGCATTTGAAGCAACTAGCCACAAATCTAACAGCATCCCCCTTCATTTCTTTCCAGAAGTATAGAGGTTTAATGTCTGCTAACCTTCTGGTAACACTTGGGTGCCTAGAGTACTGTGCTGGATGTACTAACTTGAAAACCAACTTCCTTAACTCCAAGGAATCGGGTACATGCATTCACCCTTGGTAACTTAAGAGACGATTTGATTCAACCTTGAACCCTTCATACCTTGCGTCTTGGGGATTAGCTTGAAGAGCCTCTCAAACCTGTTTATAATATTCATCGCCTTCTAGATCCTGTAGAACACACGCTTTAAAATTTGTGTTGATGGTTACCATGGACTGTAGGTGTCTTCGATGTCTCAAGGCATCGACCACACTATTCTCCTTGCCCTTAATGTAACTGATTTCAAAATTATAGTTAGAGATTAACTCCAACCATCTTCTTTGTTGAGCAGTTGAATTAGGCTGGGTAAATATGTATTTTAATCCCTGATGGTCTGTGTTGAGTTCAAATGGCTCGAGATCATGGGGAGTAGAGTTCTGTTCGTAGTTTTTCAACTTTCTTAATTCGTAAGCAATTACTTGCCAATCCTGCATGAGAACTCCTAGTCCTTCCTTGAATGCATCTGTGACAACTACAAAATGACCTACAAGATCTAGTACTTTCATAATTGGTATCGTAGTTAGCCTTTTCTTTCAAATGCTTTAAAGCTTTTTGATATTTCTCTGTCCACTCAAATCCTTTTCCTTTGCTTTAGAGTGTAGTGATAGGATGAGCTATACGTGAAAAATTCATCACGAACTTTGTATAGTAAAACACCAACACCATAAAACTTCTTACCTCTTGAATGTTTTTTGGAACTGGCCACTCCCTAGTACAACCTTTATCTTTGTTGGATACCTTGCTATTCCCTTGGTAGAAATGATGTGTCCTAAATGTTGCATTTCCTTTAGGAAAAAGGTGCACTTGGATAACTTCCCATACAATTTATGCTCTCGAAATCATTGCAAAACTATGTGCAAATGTTGGAAGTGTTCTTACTCATTCTGAGAAGATTAGAATATCATCCAGGAATACTAATACAAACTTGTCAAAAAAATCCCTAAACACGTTGTTCGTCAGATTTGTAAAAGTTGTAGGGCAGTTGGTGAGCCTGAAAGGTAACATTGTGAACTTGTAATGTCTATATTGAGTTCAGAAGGTGGTTTTACATGTCTTCTTTCAATCTATGTTGATGGTATCCTGGCCGCAAATCTATCTTGGAAACATTGCAGCTTCCTGCATTTGGTCGAACATGTCATCTATTTTTGGCAAAGGGTACTTGTTTCTTGTGCTGATTGTATTCAATGTACAATAGTCTATACATAGGCACAAAGTCCTATCTTTCTTTCTCACAAATATCATGAGAGCTTCCTAAGGAGATACATTGGGTCTAATTAACTCTTTGCCTAACAATTCATGCAATTGTGCTTTTAATTCCATGAGCTCGATGGTGGACATCCTATACGGGGCTTTAGATATCAGTTCGGCTCATGGCACCAAGTCGATAGAGAAATCAAAAACTCGCTTTAGTGGAAGTCCAGGTAATTCTTGGAGGTAATGATATGTTTTAGCAAAGGATTCTTCTCCCTTATTGTCTCCCTCTAACCCTTTCTCATGGTGTGAGGACATCTCATAATTAATCAGATCATTAAGGTAAGCAACCTCTTTAGGTTCATTGATTTCATCCATCTTAATTGCAAATACTTGACACCCTTAACTATTGATCCTTTTCAATTGCATGGCAGAAATTCACTGCACTCTGACTTCACGTTGAGTCCCTTGAATATACACCTTGTTTCCAAGGTCATCTATACATTCCACCATCTTGGAGAAACAATCTACTTTGGCCCTATGCTTCCATAACCAATTCATTCTTAGAATCACATCATAGGAACCCAAGGGTGTTGCATATAGATTGACTTATGTGGTACACCTAGAAAGCTCAACCCTGGCTTCAAACAAGCACTACTCTACCCGAGCTCGTCTGATTGGCATATTCTATTGACCAAGAGTTGGCTATATAACTAGTTCTCTTAGGAAATCTACTCAAAAGTCTTGGAGAAATGAAACATTCTATGGCACCAGTGTCAATGAAGACAGTTATGAGATATCCATTGTGATGAGCCCGACTGGCTCTCAATAGCAAACTGGCTTCTTTCCCAATTTTAATTGCAAATTTGTTTTGTGTTTGTAAAACATATATAATTTTTATTGAATTTTCAGATTTTAATAAAATATCAACAGTATTAATTCTAATGCTCATAAATCTGATTTATCATTTGCAATGAAATACAAAGGCAAGAGTTTAATATTATTAGCACCTTGAACATTATACGATTGCCATTCATCACATGATAAACTTCTTGGCTGGTAACATCAGCCTTAACAAGTACACAGCCACTATATGAGTTATCTTCAGCCTTCAAGGGTATTGACGCAGCCTCCAAAGACCATGAATAACAGTCACCACAATGAACACACAACCATTTATGGTTGTTACGTAGCTATGAGGAAGGGAAGTGTGCATTCAACACATTACACCCTGCATTCAAGACACAGCCACCGTAGACTGAAAATGCAGCCTTTAAGAATATATACGCAGCCCTTCTGGAATTAACGCAGCTCCTTTCACAATTCGATTTTTCTCCACACAACAGTACGACAGTCCCTGAATTAAGTTTGCAGTACAAATCTGCAACTCACATTTCATTTATTTAACCACCAATTCAGATTGCATAAAAAATCTGGAAGAGTTCTCTCCAAAAATGAAGACGAAACTCTCAAACCCTAGCTTCCCTTGAAGAATTTTTGAAATTCTTCCTCAAGACAAACTTTTCACTATTCAATTCTTAATCAAATGACATAAGGTGATTGAAATCCCATTCTCAAGGCTTATTTATAAGCGTTTAATGAAGGCTTCTTCTTTACACCTTTCACTTAAGAGCCTTCTTCAACATACAATCAAATTATAACATATAATTGCATAAGTTATTAAATTAAAGTAAACTTAATTTAATAACTTCAAATATAATGCGATGTTATAAAAACTTATGACAATAGCATCCTGAACTCTGACACAACATCCAAATCATACACTACCCTGCTAGAAATAGCAACTCGACCAAATTAGACTTACTAAAAATAGTAAGTCTCTCAAATTGGAGATTTTGCATGAGAAGCTCTGAATCATCTAAAACCACTGCACAGGGGCCCTACTAAGCATATCAATACCAAAATACCACTTACTATAAATAGTAAGTCTGCCAATTTGACCCGAATGAAGAACAATCTTGGCACCTGAGATCTCCAGAGTGGAATCCAACCACTAGCTCTGCCAAACGACCCCCTTTGACAACCTGATTAGCTTACGAGGGTCGCTGAAATAAGCTAATCCCAAGGGCCTAAAAACGGGGACATTACATCCATAAAGCATACCTATTGTTACAATCGGCATGATTTGGTATTTTGCTTGTCTATTATCTACTGCCTCATGTATTTTTTGCTGGAAAGCTGCTTGCTGTGCGGGCAAAGGATTCCTTTGCTGCTGTTTGCCTTGATTCTTAGTGGGACATTGGTTGGCATAGTGGTCCCCATCACATGTGAAACACCCACTTGGTGGTCCTCTCCTTTCTATTCCTTTCCTTGACGAGTTTCCTTCCTAAAGTTATTGTATCCCCATTTCTTGAATCCCCTTTTCTTGAAGGATTGTGAGGACTGATTCCAGTTGACATTCTTTTGCCCTTTATTGTCCTCATTCAGTTTTTGTACTTGTCTAACTGCTTTCTCACGGTGTGCTAGTATGTCAACTGGTCATTCAATGCGATTGTTGAGTCCCATGATGATTTTCTTGATTTTGAAGTTCTTGTCTTACTAATACTGCGACACATATTTGAGTTAATGGGTGAACTTTTTCTAGTACTCATTCACCAACATCTCTCTCTCTAAGTTTTGGAAATCTATCAATTGCTGATCATAAAATAATTGTGGAAGCCACCTTTGTGTAAGATTTAAATATTACTTTGAATTGTTCCCTAGTGTTTAAAATCATCTTTAGCCTTAATTCAGTCTCCTTGCTCTCCCACCATGTGGCTGCCTCTCCGGTCAGTTGATATGCTCCCCAGATTGCTTTGGAGTTGTACTAATTATGAATCTCAAAGTACTTCTCCATCCCTGTCAACCATTCTTCAGTGGTATCTCTGGACACAGAACCTCCAAACTTAGGTGGTTTGATTTTTCTCATAGCATCGGAGAGCTTGGTGGCTAGGTGACTTTTCTTAACGTTCAGGTTTTGGGCCCCAGAGTATTCCCCTTGTTCGCTTTGCAAGGAAGGATTTGGTCTATGGAGATTTGCCCTTGATTGCGATTCATGTTCTTCCTCTACAGCTCTCTGTTGACCCTCAATCTTCCGTTCTAGATTCATGAAAAGGAGCTGGTCAATTTGGCCATGGGGTTATTGGCATTATCAGATTCCTCATGGTCGTTTCTTCTGCTATGCATTCTCAAATTTCATTCCCTTGTAGGAAATTAAAATATACTTTTAGTTGTTATTTTTAACAATATTCTTACTACTTAAAGGAGAGAATACACATAGAGTTGTTTACACAACAAAAACTTCATGAGTCTGGTTTGGGTTTCATTCATCATAAAAAGGAGCTGGTCAATTTGGCCATGGGGTTATTAGCATTATCAAATTCCTCGTGGTCGTTTCTTCTGCTATGCATTCTCAAATTTCATTCCCTTGTAGGAAATTAAAATATACTTTTAGTTGTTATTTTTAACAATATTCTTACTACTTAAAGGAGAGAATACACATCGAATTGTTTACACAACAAAAACTTTAGCTTTATTGTTCAAGCCAAAATGTTGACATCTTTATTGTTAGATAATACAAAAATTTTGGTGCTCAATCTACAAGTCACTTTCATAATCAGTGATGGGCTCTCCTTACTCATTGAAATCAAAGGATAGGAGATGGTATCCTAGTGTGGGAATATGATGGTCTTCATGATCTCCTAATACAATGTTTTTCTTAGATACAGTTTCAGTTGAGGTTTTTAGTTTTAGACTATGACTTGATTTCAATAGGGGTCTCTATTGTTTTCTAGGGGTGAACAATATGAGTAATCATACATAGTCCTGGTCCTCTATAGGCAAATGACTCTTGGGGTACAAAATTTTGTGGTGTGTGTTAGATCCACATCCTGTGAAACACCTTTGAGCTGGTTTGTGGCGAGCTCCTAGATCCAGTGTTGAACCTGACAGCTCTGATACCATATGTAACATACTAAACTATCTCAAAATAAATAATGACCACAATTTACATCATAAAGATGATAAAATAAAACTTTCACTTTTCATTACATTTAAAACTGAACTAGAATTGAAATCTCTTGCACATGAACATGAATACTACCAAATAACAGTTTTAACTACATTTTCTTTTCTAACGAAGTGCATAAACAAAGTGAGAGAAAAGTGATTACTGTTTCTTTCTTCTATATTGGAAACCTCTTCTAATTCTTCGCATAACTGGGAGAGAGAGAGCATGATTAGGTGCATTACCTCCCAACCATTGATTGGTGGTTCCTGCTCAACTTTCAACTAAAAGTGGTCTGTCCCTACATGATGGTGCAAACACAAGGCTAGGTCTGATTGCCATCTGAGCCTAGTGTTTAGAACTTGCATTATTCATAGTTAGCTACACTCTAGGTACCTCCTTATTGGTAAGTCCCTTATGACTAGATGTGTATTTGGTTCATGTCAATTGACGGTTGCATGCATGTACTAGACTGCACCAATCAAGGAGAGTGACATCACAATCAACTATATCCTAGAGTAGCTTTATGGAAAGATACAACACCACTTGTGAGACCAAGTGTTTACAATGACCCACTAGAGCATCTAAAATATTAATTGAGTTATCGGATCGGCATATGGTTGGCAAGTTAGTCGTACAAGGTCCTTCATTCTCCCTGTGGGTTTGGATAGACGAATTTCTGGTGAACTCCCTGCTACCGCGACAAATTTGTGACAAAGTTCTCAAATGTCACTGTGTTTTCCTATTCACGAGGCTTGTTTCGTTGAAGAAATGTTTCACTCCTGTAATACTCAATTCCCGCACAAAGATGGTGATGAAGCAAGATGGCCTCTAGGGAGTAGTGTCCAGAGCCATAACTGGGTGGGCTGAAAGAATTGCCATAAATTTTTATTATCATAGTTTACTTATGTTAGACGTTTGCTAATTTATTTTTAAAAATAATTATATATATTAATATTTATCATTTGCTAATATTAGTTTTTTATAATTTTATTATTATACTATAACATTATATAATAGTTTCATAATGTTATTGGGTGATGACCCCGCAGTGTGACAGTTGAGTCACAAGCCTTACTAATGCAAGGTTTGATGTTTCGAGTCCCACTGCCTAGCATTTGGACGAGCCACACAAAGCATTGTTGTTGATGGCAGTTACACAGTACACATGGCTGTGTCATTGACCAGACTTCCAACATGAGCCCACACGAGGAAGGACTACTCACTGAATGATCACCAAGGTTGCTGACTAGACGCACTGATAAGATGGCTTTAAGGGTGACGGAGGTATGAGGGTCCATGTTGCTAGTGTCGAGCAAGGGAGATATAAGGTGGTTGGAGGGATAAGGATTTTCGCTTGGTCGTGGAGAGATAAGGAGATTGGCAGCCAGGAGACATAAGGAGACCCATTGGAGAGATGAGGAGCATAGGGAGATATAAGGAGTGTCTTTTGGAGTGATAAGGAGTTGGCAGCTGAATGTTGAGATATAAGTAGAATCAGAGTGATAAGGAGGGGAGATATAAGGATTCAATGATGCCACAACACGAAACAAACAAATATGAGAGGTGCTAATGCCTCAGATCTTGAGATGTAATCACCTCGAGGATGGGGTCCCCCAAACGTGACCCTACTAGTTCATAGCTCCAATCAAAAGCATTTACCAACCAAAAAAATAAAATAAAATTCATGATGTTATTAATTTTGATATTATATTATACATTTTAAGCACTATAAACTATATTATATTATAACATTAATAGTTACATTATTATAATATAACATGATATATTAATTTTATAATGTTATTAGTTATATTAATTTTATAATGTTATTAGTTATATTTATTTTAATTATATATATTAATACTTATCATTTATTAAATTATTTTTATAATTTTATAATAATATTAGTTATACTGATATTAATGTTAACTTTCTTTTATATTTTTTTATTTTAGGCTTTAAATATTAAATATATATTTTTTATGTTATTGTACGGATGAAACCCAAAATGAAGCCAACACCCCCCCCCCCCCCCCCCCCCACCCAAAAAAAAAAAAAAAGTTTTTTTTTGCCCGAATGTGCAAACCGAACCCTCGAACTTGAATCCGAGCCTGAACATGCTGGCAACTTCGGAAACATACAAGTTGTAAGTGATACAGTGGGAGGCAGAGAAAAGGATTGCTTTATATTTCATGTCTTTTAAGTTTTTAGTTTTCCTCCTTATATAAGTTACAAGAGTGAGTTATAAATGACTAATGAAAAAGACCTACCTGTCACTAGACATTTCAGACATATTTAGTATAAGTTTTCTTAGTCCTCGTATTTTTAACTTTAGTTGTTGTGTGTCTTCTGACAGTTTATTAGCAAAGAAAGCGAGGGATGAATCTTTTTTCGTTGTAATTTTAACTATGGTCTACAGACCTTCTAATGATGAGCTTGTGAAAAATTAGTGGATAGCAGATCATTAACTAGTTCTGCATTCTGAAATTCTTAATGTTAAACAGAGATATTAATGGGAAATTGGAAATCATGATTGGGCCAAGTGATCTGTAATTAGTATGGATACTACACTAAATAATTTACCAAAACAAATTCTATTCAACCTCGATGTACCTTCATTGAAGAAATTGCTGTTCCACATATGGTTTATGCAAAATTAGTTACCATGTACGGAGTCTAATGTTCTTTAAGTGCATTTTAACAGTGAAGGGAAGCACATACCACCAAGTAAAGAGTATAGAAGACTTGTAATAACAAAGAAGGCAGTGACATTTGATTTATAATAACCTAAAATGAGAGAACTTCAGAAAAGGTGATGGATCTGCCCCTCAAGCCACTATCTCATGAGTTGTTACAATATTTTAATGCTTTCTAGAGGCCTTTGTGGACCTCTCTTGCACAACCAACAATGAGTAAATTCCATATGAGGCTGGAGTTGCTCTCACTCTTTCCTAATCACACAATCATTCCTCTAAGATCCATCGGCTGAAACAGAAATTCAAATAGCTCAACCAATTTGCTAGTAATCATTAAAATTGACCTCATTCAATGTTTACAATGGCCTGTCTTGCAGGTATTTTTGCATCCAGGAGAAGAAAGGGTTAGTAATTCAAATTTATGGAGTCTGAACAGATGAACAGAGCTGGCCTGTTCATGGAATATTGGAGCATTGGATTTTGTCGGGGTACCTTTTCATCATAGCATCTCCTCTTGTCAGATCTTTTTATGTTACACTCCAAGTTTTGGAACCACATGCTTCACAAAGAATTTGGTGATCACCTGCACACATTCGATTGTGTATCAAATCTATGTAAATGCGTACAGATAAAAGGTATTGCCAGAGAAATTGACACAAAAAAATAGAGGCAGACAGCCAGTTTACTATGATAGTATTCCCATCAAATGCTGAGGGCATTATGAGTATGACAACTTATTGATATTCTATGCAACCACATTGCCAAAAACAAATGCAATGGCTGAATGCTCAATTAAGCTTCTGTGGCAACTGAATGCACTCATTTAAAGTTTCAACTTAAATAAGAAAAAACTTAACAGGCACAATAAGATACTATTGAAGTCTCCAAATCAATTCCAAATTCTTGTTGCCAAGTGCAGAAATGGACAACCAACTAGAAGACTAGCTAGATGCTTACCTGACCTACAACTTGTTCTAACAAAGTATCTACGCTCAAAATAATTTTGGTCTAAGTTTCTCACAAGTCATGATTTGAATGCAGAAACATCCATACGTTCATTAACATTTTACAAAAATAATGTCATCCACATCATAACCCAGAACATTATGCAAATACTTTTTCACTAATGGAAATAATTTTAGACATTTAACTTTTTTCAAATACCAAAAGTAATGTCAATTCCTGAGTGCAGGACCTAAAGTGCCGTTATTGTTGATCAAGACTACATAATGGATTACAATGACGTTCAAATAGAGAAACATAAAAAACTCAAAAAGGAATAGCATGAAAAATTATATATTTGAGTTATTCTTTTTCAGTCATATGGACATTCAAGACTCTGAAGAACATCTGTATTGGGTGGCATGATATTTGAATTGTCCCTGATCTTGGGCTACTATATTGGAATAGATGTGCCAAGTAGTTTGACACAATGCACCAAAAACAGACCTGTGCACCATATATACTCTCAACAGGTCTCTTTTGAATTGTGTACATCTTCACATCCTCATCTGGTGCTATAATTTAGACAGCCTTTTCCCTTCTAAAGGAACGTGTGGATTTTTGTGATCAGACCATGGTAATTTGTTTTTTGTCTGAATTTGGATAAAAATAGATTATTAGGTGAAGATTCCCTATTGTGGAATCTTATTTTAGAAAATATCCCTTTTAATTTGTATGCAAGTTGAAAAATGATTAGTGTTTGGTTACACAGTGAGGATTTCAAAGCAGATCTTCTAGCTTCTCCCTTCAGGAAATTGTCCAGATTTCAAAAAATCAGTTAGAGATTGAAAGGAAGGGAATGAATTATGCAAGAATACGGTTTCAGACTTTCAGGTACATTTGATGGAGAAGAAACTTAATAGAAAAAGTCATTGGATGTGTTTACCATCTAACTTAATGCTAAATGAAGTTGTTCTGACATCTCTGCAACTAAAGGAACCATTCTGATTCAACCATAACAAAAAAGGGTTCATAATAGGTATTATTCTCTCTTGATATGCTAGGTATAAACGAAATGTGGTTTCAGTAAGGTATCTCTTACAAGTGATATGTTTTACCAACTATGCACCACTAGTGTAATAACCTATGCATAAGTGCTCTGATAATTCATAAATATCAGGTTTTCTCCTCTGAGAAATGAACTGGTTGAGCCCATTTCAAGCTTTAATTGCTTAAAGATGTTGCACCTCATAAAGATTTTGTATTTTGCACTTGCAGAGATGTTGCTTGATGATTTTCTGGTGTCAGAGGACTTTTCTCCTCAAGAAAGTAGATTATCTCCAATGCGTGCAGGAACCACTCTATCCAGTGGTACTGCCAGAAAGGACAATGATGCTAATTATTACATGGTTGATCAAAATTATAAGATTCCTACAGCCTCTGCTAATAGAGATGTAATGGTGGATCAGGGTGGGATTCCCAGGTATTGTCTTGGTTTAACAGTCTGTCCCTTTTCTTATGATAATTTTGTGTTGTGGTTTCTCAATTCAATTTTAATTGCCAATGAATGTTAGTTAATTTGAATGTACTATCAGCATGAGTGAAAAAGGGCTTGAGGCGCTGGAGAAGGCTTCTGCTGCTGAAGCTGAAGCAGTGAGCGCACATTGGGCAGCTGCAATGGCAGCTGCTGCAAACAATATGGAAAATGAGGAACCAATAGAAAACAGTAGTTCTTCTGATCAAGCCAGCGAAAATGTTGTTGCCTCAGGTTCTACCATGATGTCTCATGAATCTCTTGAATCGGACGTCCGTCTTCACCACAGAGCAGTAAGGACTCTTTTCCTCAGCTTCCTCTGTTATGCTGTCATTCGCTAACATATTGATTATTTTTTAACATGAATATGATTGACGGAATACCATGTGGATCTAGGTTGTGGTTGCTAGAGAACCGGTAGGAAACCTTGGTAATCTTGTGCGGCAACTATCTTTGGATCAGTTTGAGAATGAAGGCAGGAGAATGAGCCCCTGGAATATGGAGCAGGCACAGGGTGCTAAAAGACTGCTTAACAGACAGAATTCTCCTGTTGGCTTGCATAAAAAGGTACTTATAGTCTATAAATCATGTTGATGCTTGCTTAACATGAGACTCATAGAATGATCTAATTGGGGATTCTCTTATGGTTCAGGTAATTGCTTCATTGCTTAAGCCTCGTAACTGGAAGCCTCCTGCAAACAGGCGATTCTTCTTGGACTCCTACGAAGTGGGTGAGCTTTGTTATACTGCAGAACAAATTTTTATGCAGGAGCGGACAGTTTTGCAATTAAGGGCTCCAGTCAAAATATTTGGAGATCTGCATGGACAGTTTGGTGACTTAATGCGCTTGTTTGATGAGTATGGATTTCCTTCAACAGCTGGAGACATCACGTGAGTCCAAAATTCCCACATGATGTATGTATGCTAAATTATGTTCTCATGTTGAAGTCCGTTGCAATTTGTTTTTGTAAATGATGGTTTGTGTTTCCAAAATAATTTTACCTGGAATGGTGTTACATTAGCATATATAGATGTGGTAACATTAGAGTTTCCCTTAAATTGTCAATCTGGGAAGCTGAGCTCTGAATGTGATGTAAACTTTAAAGTTGATTGCTTAAGGTTTTTTTGAAAAGATCATTTTTTGGCCATGCAAGTGATATGGTCTTTGGATCTCTCTTGTTTCCTATACTGATGGAATTATAAACCGGACGTGCTAGTGTTCTTTCCTGTGGATGTCTCATTTGCATTTTCTTAGTTTGTCTCTTCTGCTAGCATCCTAATTTTGTCTCTTCTGTTCCCTCAAGATGGTTTATTTATTAGTATTATATCTGTGGTCAGTATCAGACTATTTTGGGTTTTGATTTGTTTTGTTTCTGATAGAGGAAACCTCCTTGCCTATTAATTTTGTTCTTGTATTCTTTTACCCTATTCTCATTGCTTCTTTTCATATACAAATGATGAAGTATTTGATCTCTTATTCCAATATTTTTATCTTTATCTATTGCTTAAGGTCATCCATTTGTTAGGTACATTGACTATCTCTTTTTGGGAGATTACGTTGACCGAGGACAACACAGTTTGGAAACTATTACTTTGCTCCTTGCTCTAAAGGTATGTTTAGGCATTATCTTAAATGTTTACGTTAATATATATGTGGCATCAGGATTAATGAGCATCTTTTGACATCTCAGTTTAGCCATGACTAGCATTTACTTTAAAATTTCCTCCATTCCCAGATTGAGTACCCCGAAAATGTACATTTAATTCGCGGAAATCATGAAGCTGCTGACATCAATGCACTTTTTGGATTTCGACTGGAATGTATTGAACGGATGGTATAATATCTATATCCTAGATTCTCCATTGCTACTTTTAATAAGGTCCGCTTTATTAATGATTATAATTATTGGACTGCTGCTTGTAATTAATTTCTATTACAGGGGGAGAAAGATGGCATATGGGCCTGGACACGCTTCAATCAACTTTTTAATTGGATTCCTTTAGCAGCACTTATAGAAAAAAAAATTATATGTATGCATGGTGGGATTGGGAGGTCTATAAATTATTTGGAACAGATAGAAAGCCTGCAACGGCCCATAAGTATGGATGCTGGATCTATTGTTCTAATGGATCTTTTGTGGTATAGTTTCTTCCTATGGTTGAGTTGATTTATTTATTTTGTTTGGTGAATTCCTTATGCAAAAATATAGTTTTGGTTTTCAAATTTAATATCACAGCACATAAAATTTTTGTGATGCACTTACAGGTCTGATCCAACAGAGAATGATAGTGTGGAAGGATTGCGACCAAATGCCAGAGGTCCAGGGCTGGTCACATTTGGGGTATGACATGTATTTAGAATTGAGTTTGTCCAGTTTAGTTATGGTTGTTCAATTGATGCTTTTCTTGGTCACACAATTATTTTGTAATTGTTTCTTCTATTGTGATTGTGTTTGAACTTTAAATCAAAATGTAAATCTATTGCATCTCACAATCTATCATTAGAAGGAAAAATAGCCACTTGTGCCAATGGGGTTCTTTTACTGATATGCAGGAATTCTGCACATTTTTAAAACTAAAGGTGCCAATAACAACATATGTATGCATAATTGTGTTTCATGTGCTGATCATATTCACTTTAAGTAGATTAAGCCATTTGCAATAAAAGGAACTTGTCTAAGAATGAGCATCTGAATGGACATATTTGAGTATGTATCTTGGCACATTATTTGACAGCCAATAAACTGTCCCATGAGCTGTTTCCTACCTTTCATATATCAATTAGCTATGAAATTGAATAAAAATCCTTTAGAAAGAAGCCCCAAGATTTTAAAAAATGAACTTGAGAAGCCCGTGCTATCTAATAGGGGCATAGGTGGTATATGCATTGCTATATATATGAGTGTATTGAGGATGTGCTTTTTTTATGAGACACATACCTTTAGGATAAAGAATCATGGATATGTGGAGGACAACACACTAAATTGTCAGAACTTAAATGTTTTTATGAAGCAGTCATCCAAATCCAAGGGAACAATTACAATAAACCTGTATGAGACTGCAGTATAATGAAGTTTTATTGAAGCTGAGAGTAATTTACATGAAGGTAGCAATCTTTTAGAAGATACCAAAAGTTACTAACATGTGCCTTCTTTTGGGTCAAATAGCTTATCTTATACAAGTATATACATCAAGAAATGAAAAAATCAAAGAGATAAATGAATCATTCCACCTTGGGAACCCAACAACTATATGCATTGAGGACAAACCAGGTTGGTGGATATGGACAAACAAGGTTGGCGGTTATACCCACATTTGAGTCAGAAGTTTGTTTTTCCATTTTAAGGCTTTTTGGAATTTATTTTTGGCAATCAAATTTTTCCAAAAGGGGTCCAGCACTCTTTGCGCCATGATGTGCAGTTTACAATCTTCATGAAGATTTTTAAATAACGCTGTTCAATTAATTGTCACTAAATTATCAAGATGACTTGTTTTTTTGGTATTTTCAAATTTTCTATTGTTTTGCCCCTAATTGTCATCAAGATCAGTTATTCTGAGTGCATAAATTATTCTCTTTTCCTTTCACTGTTTAACCAATACAAATTGTGAAGATTTATGGGTAGGGATTTGATTGAAACATCTGCCTATGGTGGCCTGAGAAGATTCTTTAATTTACTCAAGACCAAATTTATCGGGGCCCATTTTTGTATCAAGAGGTTTCCATATTCCTTACCATTTTTGCCAAGATATAACCATCTGCTTGAAACCAATTCATTTGGTATGTTTTTCAAAATTTCCAAATGAAATTGGTGGATAACTGAAGTGCTTAAAAATAAAGAGCTTCTATGTTCTCTCTATTTCTACGCGGACACCTTCTTTTGAATTTCTCAAATAGGTTTTTAAATGGGTAAAGATTTTTCTGCATTACTATAATTTCTCCACAATAAGACTATGGTTTTTCTACAGCCCTTGGTTATCATTCCTTATTTTTCTGCATTACTATAATTTCTCCACAATATGACTAAGGTTGTTTTACAACTCATGGTTACCATTCCTTAGTTGATTTTGTTTAAGGAAAATAATTTATTTTATGTCACAGGCAGTTCTGCATATTGTTATTGATAAATAAAGTACAAACTTCTTCACATTGATCGAATATACTTTCCTAGGAGGAGCCACCTTTGGGATTTTGGATAGATTGTCCAAGGGGGAGAGTGACTGTGTGGGCTCTCTATTGATAAACACTGTATATGTTCCAACCTAATAGGTTGACTAAATTCAAGATCACACACTTCTAGGGTGACACATGGTAGAACACTCCATCTTGAAAGGACTTGATTGCACAGGGTAGATAGCATTATTGACTGACACATAAATATAGTCCGGTTCATCCAACTGATGTATATGGTTCAGGATGAGATGCTGGCAGATCCAATCTACTTAATTCACACACTTCTAGGCTTCTTGAAAGGACTTGATTTCATGTGGTAGATAGCATCACTGCCTGGCACAGACAACTCTAGTCTGGTTCATCCAACTGGTTGCATATGGTTGAAGATGAGATGTTGGCAGATCCAACCTACTGTTATCTTTTGAAATCAGGTCCTTCTGATAGCCACAGTATGCGATGAAGTGTAGCGATGTTTCCTTCACCTATTGCTGTTGAGTGGAAGAGATGCTTTAGTTCCTTTGTATTTGAAGGATAAATTCATGTTGTGGCAACAATGGAGTAGGGATTGGCTTATATTGTTTACTTCCTCTTGTCCATCATGGGCAGTAGTGTTGTTTCAGATATGGGGCCAACTCCTAAATTGGTGTTGGACTCTATGCATCAGACAATAGTGCTTGTTTAAAGCAATCTTCTTCATTTGAATGCTGTTTACTCTTCTGAACTGCGCACCACTTTCCTCTAACTTTTTATGGAGTCTGGACTCTTATAGGAGAAAGCCTTAATTAATAGAGACTTTGGTCAAATGTGTTGGCCTTGTTAATATTTATAGCCTGTCGGCTTAGATCAAACTGGACTGCAGAATTAATAATTGTTTATTATTAATTAATACCCTAGATTGCACGCTTTTATAATAATATTAGTATTGTTATAAAATAAAAGCACTTAATATATATTGTGTTTAAAAAGGGTCCATTATTTGGACAGGTCGGCCCTCCTTAAGGATGACAAATTCACATATATATTGGAATTTATTTTGAGAGCAAGAGACATCAAAAACATAACATGCCTTCCTGCCCTCAAGAATCGGTCATTCCTGCATACTCAAGAGCAGCAATAGAAAGCAAATAACAAGGGCAAGATCTTTGGATCAAAGGACTGGAAATTGTATGCAATCTGCATATATATTCATGGCAGAGATTTATAGTTTGGATCTGCAATATACAGATTGGTGCAACATCTTAGAGCTGGGCGAATTCCAAAATGGAAATTAATATGTGCTCCTTCCATTCTTTGCTGGGTGCAGAAGTGACTTCTTATAGTCACTTAGAAGCGAGCATTTGGTGGCAGCAATTCACATTCAAAGCACAGTTTATATAGCAAAATTGTAGGTGCTGTTCAAGGGTTTCGATCAAACCTTTTAAGTGCGAATCTGACCTGCCCCTCATGCATTTCAATTAGACCTTAGGAAAGTTGAAGATTAGCGATCAGGGATCCTCAACAAATCATTGAGCAACAAAGGCACCATTTCCGGGTATTATCCATTACTCTTCAATTTTGATCATGCTATGCTTAGTATTTGTTAGACCTCTATAGATTGAACATATTCCCTTTGATAATCTGAAATATATCAACATGGTATCAGAGCTATGGTAGAGAAAAGATTCATTTCAGATTTAGGAATTCAATCTAATTCTTTCTAAACTAAGAATCTTTATGGCATCTAGGGTTTGGTCTGAAATTGAAATAAGGGTTTTTAATTTTCAGATAGTTGCCTCTATGGGAAATCTTATTAATTATCTTTTGATCTAGAAGGAGTAGATCATCTTGAGATTAAGTGCATAGCATGTATGATTCAGAGGGAGTATATTGGATACATACTTAACATAGTATTGCACATACCTTCATCTTGTTTGATGTATGGGAGCTTTTGGTATACATACTGGTTCTATGTATGTGTAGGATGCATATTGCAACCTTGCAAATTATCTTGGTCACACATATCTTGCTGATTGGCACAACAAATTGTCATAGCTGAAATGTTTGAAAAGAACATGATTGAATTAGCTATTTGATATATCTAAACTTATAGCAGCAAATCTGGCATTGTGAAATGCTTACTCTGCCCAGGCATAGGTTATACTTTACACTGTTATAGAGGAACATGCATAGCTGATTGTTAGTATAACTTTGTATGTGTTGACTTTATGTTGCTATGATTGCATATTGGCATTTCTGTATGATAGGATCATACTTAATATTAGCTGAAGTCTCATGTTTCATTACATTGGTTTTCTTTTGCATATATGTGAACATGCTTCCGATATTCATGATTGAATCATTCCTTGAGAGAACTACATAGAATTCATGCTTTAAATGCAAATTGCCCTGGCTAGTTCTAGATGGAATCTAAGCTTAAGGGGGAATTTTTATTATGGGCTCACTTACACTTGGTATAAACCTCTCTCTTCTATATGCATAGGAACATTCTCCATTGGCATAGCTTATGATTGTATGTGCGAAACATTCATAGATGATTGGAATGTCTGTTTAGCTTGGATGATTATGTATGAGGAACATACCTTACTCTATGTCTAAAGCTGTTATGAGATCATTCACAACTAATTGTTAGCATAACTGGTCTTACTTTGACATATAGATGCATTCATTAGTGGATGAATATATGATGACTATCAGCTCATTAGCTTCATGTATGGGAATATAGGCATATACTGTGTGTATTACAGTTGGAGCATATTTTTTGTTATGGATGTATGTTATGTACATAAGTAAATACATCTCTTGGTTATGTTAGCATAGGAACATGCTGACATTGATTTGTATATCTTCTTTACTCTCTGTATAGCTGACTTACTGTTTTCCTTATGCATAGGTGCATGAATGTTGGAACATTCTTACTTTGGCATAGGCATATCTTTTGAGAGAACTATATTACATCTGGTTAGATGTTGGTTATCTTTAGGTGATTTTTCTTATGCACAAATGCTGGATAAATTATGTTGGTTGTATGGGGCATACATCTTTTGTGAAGCATACTTTAATATTATGTATGAATGGGTCATACTCTCTTTCGTTTACTGATTATGGCTAATGACTTATAATCATATTGGCTAATCTTATATTTGTAGGTTTCATCTGGATATACTTATGTTTTTTGTTGGCTAAGTTATTCTTATGAATTGAAGAATATCATTTGATGTTCTTCGAGTCCAAGAGACTCATGGATCAAGGTTCCACATTTGCATGGATCAGGGATCCATTGCTAGTAATGGGTGAGACATCATTGGATGTCAAAAGACCATTACTCCCAGTAATGGTTGAGACATCATTGGATGTCAAAAGACCATTACTCCCAGTAATCGGTGAGACATCATGGATTTGATGTCAAAAGTCCATTACTCCCAGTAATCGGTGAGACATCTTGGATTTGATGTCAAAAGTCCATTACTCTAAGCAATTGGTGAGACATCATGGATTTGATGTCAAAAGACCATTGCTCCGAGCACTTGGTGAATATCATGGACTTGATATTCGTGAGACCAATGCTCTGGATATCATGGAGTTGATATCATTTGAGTCTTGGAGACTCATGGATCAGGGATCCACAATTGAGTATTTGGTAACATCATGGACTTGATGATACCATGAATATCATAGAGTTGATATTCTAAATTCTTGAGTCATGGGACTCGTGGATCTGAGAAATCCACATCTAGATAGTAAAACATCATGTACTTGATGTTGGTATGATGTCATGGATTTGACATCTCTTGAGTCTTGGTGACTCGTGGATTTAGTTATCCACAAATTGGATGGTATACATCATGGACTTGATGTTTCTATATATTGAAGAATTTGGCAATCCAATGTTATCATGAATATCATGGACTTGATATTCTTGTGATATTCTTGTGGCTCTAATCAATCCACTCATTCGGAGGAAAACGGTTTTGAGCCAAATTTTTATATAGACTTGGACTTATGGTAGATAGGATCTACCTTCATAGACTTGGAATCTATGATATCTCTGGATATCCGAGATGATTATGTTTTTGTTCTCACTATCAAGGGTGATAGTTAAGGGTGTGTCCTGGTATAGATGGGATCTATGGTTTGATCTTACCCTTCAGTCTAAGGGGGAGTGTTAATATTTATAGCCTATCGGCTTAGATCAAACTGGACTGCAGAATTAATAATTGTTTATTATTAATTAATACCCTAGATTGCACGATTTTATAATAATATTAGTAGTGTTATAAAATAAAAGCACTTAATATATATTGTGTTTAAAAAGGGTCCATTATTTGGACAGGTCGGCCCTCCTTAAGGATGACAAATTCACATATATATTGGAATTGATTTTGAGAGCAAGAGACATCAAAAACATAACATGCCTTCCTGCCCTCAAGAATCAGTCATTCCTGCATATTCAAGAGCAGCAATAGAAAGCAAATAACAAGGGCAAGATCTTTGGATCAAAGGACTGGAAATTGTATGCGATCTGCAAATATATTCATGGCAGAGATTTATAGTTTGGATCTGCAATATACAGATTGGTGCAACATCTTAGAGCTGGGCGAATTCCAAAATGGAAATTAATATGTGCTCCTTCCATTCTTTGCTGGGCGCAGAAGTGACTTCTTATAGTCACGTAGAAGCGAGCATTTGGTGGCAGCAATCCACATTCAAAGCACAGTTTATATAGCAGAATCGTAGGTGCTGTTCAAGGGTTTCGATCAAACCTTTTAAGTGCGAATCTGACCCGCCCCTTATGCATTTCGATCAGACCTTAGGAAAGTTGAAGATTAGCGATCAGGGATCCTCAACAAATCATTGAGCAACAAAGGCACCATTTCCGGGTATTATCCATTACTCTTCAATTTTGATCATGCTATGCTTAGTATTTGTTAGACCTCTATAGATTGAACATATTCCCTCTGATAATCTGAAATATATCAACAGGCCTTGGTGCTTACAGTTAGACTTGTTTCACTTTCTATTAATGTTGAGTAGTTTCTTTTCTGCTTCTGTGCTTAGACTTCTATTTAGTTTGGACTGCAAGGTGATAGTTGCAAATTCCATTTCTTCTAGCATGAAAAACTACAATGCAGTTACAGTCCCACCGAAACTTATCCATAATCATGAAATGTGTCATTATAATCTTGCAGTATCTATCGACCTAAGTGCAATTAATACAACTTCTTGAACTAACTACCTTAATTTCTTGTGAAGTAGTACTCCTCTCTAGTGGTGTCTACAAATTTTGCCTTGGTTTTGACTTGGGCATTCTTTGGGTCAAGTGATAATATGATTCCCACTAGGATTTTACATGGGAAGTGTCATTTCCAAAACTTAATTTTTTCTGAATTTTGCAATTTCACAATGGGCAATGAATGTCACACCTTTTGATCATAAAGTTCCCTTTGCGGGCAAGGTGAGAGCATACGGTGGAAGGGGGTCAGTCTGATTGTTACAATTTTTTTTTTATTTGCAGTAAACTGTACATCTCCATGTAACAATTGTCTCAAAAATATTGAAATAATGAAATACTTTTCTGGCGGCAAGCCTTCAGATCAAATATAAGTGGAAACTAGAAATAATTGAAGCTATTCTAGGGAAAAGCCTTTCAAAACCAATTACAAAATCCCAATCTGGCAATCAACCACAGAGATTAATAAAGTAAATGATTGCTTATTGTGGCGGTGACATAGCCATCTAGACTTACAATATTAAAATCATTAACAGTTTTTCTACCATTTCTAGTGGTTAACTGTATAGAAAATTTCAATTAAAAATATTTGAATGATTTGAAATACTGAATTCTAAGTGCAGAAGTATCATTGAAACAGTTACCAAAAGTTAGTAATATTTTGTAGATTTGGTATTAGAGGCCAGAATTAAATGTTTGCAGCATCTTCTAACTTGTATGGCTGCAATTAGAAATGATTAACAGGCTGGAAAAATAGTCATTTAGCAGCCTTTTAAGGCTGTGATTTTTTACAACGCAAGTGTGGATGCACTGATCAGTACAATGGTAATTCTTGGATGGAATTTTTCAAATGAATAGGAGAGATTTTGTTCTCAGGTAGAAAAGATGAACAATGTTCAAACTCAAGAGTAACGAATTTGATAAACTACTGCTTATATTGGCTTTTCAAGGAAAAATAATATTATTTTTTCATTATTTTCCTTTTTCCTCCAAATTTGATTTTTGGAAAGTGACTAGAAGAATCTATTAGAATCATATTAAATTAATCAAAGATAAGGCTTATAGTTGTAATAAAGTCACTTTAGTCGCAAGTGTTTTCTTTCCATTTTTTTCTAGATTTGCTTTTAAACTTTGAGGGAGTTGTAACGTTTTTCTAATATTGGGTTCATTCTCTGATCTTTATATAAGAAGACAAACCTCTTTGTAATTGTACCCTATTAATTAATAGAATATTAATTTGTTGTGTTCTATTAATTTCTTAGCTCCATGGGAATGTGTCCCCCCATTCCCCAAAATCCCCACTTTGCTGGGATGGGGACGTTTCCGCAATGTGGGGACTTGGGGGAAACATCCTACCACCATATCGCCATCGCCGTTGAGATGCTTGGATGTTGGGGACAACAAGATGTGCCTAGGACGTCTCGGGGATGTCTAGGAGTCTCTTGCAGCCCCTGGTTAGAAACTTCAACTGAAAACAAAAAAAATGTAATACACTCGTGAAAATGACATTCATAATGAAGGGGACGTCTATGAGTTTCTCGTGGGCCCTTGTGGGTCCTAGTTTAAACTCTTTAGAGCCCTTAGACCCCCGCAAAGTGTAAGGACCCTTGACCTTGTTGGGGGCACTGCCTCTTGACCCTGAATCTTCCACCCACCATTGTTATTGTTAATGCAATCATTGCTATGTTTTTAATGTTTATTAATTTAAACTTCACTTAGTGTGCCAAAGTTTCATTTGCAATTCTTATGCCGATTCTTGGTTTGCTGATGCTCCCAAAGTACAGAAACTCTACCCACCATTGTTAATGTTAAAATTTGCACACAATCTTCCCTAGAATTATAACAGCAACACCATTGTTAATGTTAAAATTTCATGCAACTATTGTATGTTTTCAATGTCTATTAGTTTAAAATTTACATAGTATGTCAAAGGTTCATTTACAATTTTTATTTCTTACACATCTTTTTCTAACTAATTTTTCAAGCACTATATGTATTTGTGCCACCCCCCTTGCTGCCCCCCGTTGTCCCCAAATTTAGACCCTTGGTCCCCTTGTCCCCAAAACTGTCCCACTGTCAGGAAACTCCCTGAAACTAAGATTAATTTTACAATATGGTATAAGAGTAGGGTTACATGTGAATTTGCAAGTTACCTTGTAAAAGTCATGACTTAGTTTTTTAGGAATTCTCGATCGTGAGTTTATTGATGGCAGAAACCATGTCACTTTCAAAAAAAATCATGGATTACACGCTCAGGATTTGTTGGAGGAGGACCCCCTCTATCTAAGAAGTGGGAGTTCATTGGCAAAGCATTGCTTAAGATGCCAGGGGTGAGCAAAAGGATCCACTTGATTGGTTATGGGGTGTACGGTGGATCGGAGATGGGACATTGTATCCTACTGACTGACATTGCGATAAATTACATCGAGTGTGATAAACCTCTTTTCTATTATTGTCTACTTTTGGAGAGGAATTGGCTGGGGCCCCCAACTGGATTGATTGCTTCTGAGCTCAGACACCTAGTCCCAGTATGGTCTGAAAAGGCCAGCTCATGATCATGTCCAAGCCTCCTTCCCCATTGCGCCTATAGATAGTAGGGGGTCCCCTGTTCCTGTGCCTAAAGGTCAAGTAGAAATTGTGGAGTGGCCCCCCTCAAAGTGTTTCTCTATTCTGTATGTAGTGTAGTTGTGACGTGTGGAATAATAGGTGGGTGATTATTTAGAATCCACTTTATCATTTAGCCGGTAGAGAGGCTCATTAGCGGGCGAGGGAGGGATAGTGAGGGATGATCAACCAAATCAAACTCTAACTGAATCCGATTAATCCCAAATTAATGACATCCATAGGATCTTGATGAATTAAGCAGTATCCCCCATAGGGGCCCACTAGTAATCTAAGGGGATGTGGTTTTTGTTCGTCAGGGACAAGAATTATGCTAGAATCTTAGCCGATAATCTACTCTACAAGTGGGAGGATTTAGATACACGTGGACATGTGGGCGGTGGCGAGTAATCCCTCCCAATGCATCTTGAAGCTAGAAACCTCTTAGAGAAGCCCCTCTCACCCAATTGAAGAAGTTAGTGGGTTGTCTTGGCTATGGCAAGTATCACAATTCTCGTGACATGTTCTCACACTATGGGTTTTGGCTGAATAGATGGCATATAATTAATTTTAGTGTCTAGCTAATAAGAAATCCCTACTCCATGATCATCAACCCGAGGTAATCCTACGACTATTACCACCCTGGTAGTCAATAGCTTAGGTTATCCTCATATGTCAAGGTCTCATACTGACTGTAGATAGAGGTAATCGTCTTGTAACATAGAGGTAATCTTCATACTATAGATAGTAGTTAGGGTTCTCTTAGTTGTTTGTGGGTCAGTATGACGTCGAGGGTGGGGGGCAGTTCTTTTAGTTTGGCTAATTACTATAGTATTAGAATTATTGAAAATGATTGATCTAGTGGTGAAATCCTAGTGGTGATTACTGCTCCCCAATTAGGAGGTATACGAGGAGATAGTCTACAGTGAGACACATTAGTGGGTAATGAGGGTGGGTGGATTTAGTTTGATAGGCACCGGTTATTGTGATGCTACTGCCATGCGCATGGTCGCCTATCTAAATAGTTGTTCCCGACAAAACAAGAGGGATGACTAAGTTGTTCCCTCTATTTGAGATTTTAAGAGGGACGACTATAGGTGGCTCTGTGGGGCTCTCGAAGGGGGATGTAGCTTGCTGCGAGAAGCCTAGCTTTTGGCTGTCTCTATGGCTTTCTGTCCGAGAACTATCAAGAATGAACTGGATCTTGCCCAACCCGGGTGGGGGGTTATATTGCCTCCCACCCACCCCGTTCCCCATAGAATAGTTTTATCCGAATATCATACTATGTCTTAGCACAAAACTTTGTCGGTTTTTGTTAGCAAATATTTGCAGAAAAATTGCATGACATTTGTTATTTTCTGCAAATCATTTTTTTTTGTGCATAAAAAATGCAACTATGTAAAAATCACAGGTGTTTTTAAACTGAGTTTTCATTAAAAATTGTGTCCATTTTCAAATGAAATTGAGCCGTGATTGGGTTTCTGCTCGCATTTAGGTTATTTTTTGCTAATAAAAAACTGGGCCTATGTTTTTCAACAAATTGTGCTAATTTCTCTGGCAGTGAAAAGATTTACACAATCTTTTGCCCTTTTTTTCCTAAATTGAGGGTTTGGCAACAAATTTCTGAAACTTTTTGCCACGGCTAGGGTTTTAGGCATCATTTTGCATTCTGTTTTGACAATTTCGAACAAATTCAGGGTTTTCAGATATTTTCTGGTACCAACCAGGGTTTTTTGCAAAACTTAGGATTCTCTATAATTATTGGGCAGATTTTCTAGAGTTTGCAGCCAAGTTGTTTTTGAAATGTGTTAAGGTTTGAAGATTTTAAGTTTTATTATTCAGGTTCTGTATATTTTTCAGAAATGGAAAATTTTCTTCAAAGTTGCCCTAAATGGCTAGCACAATGAATTAAGAACAGAAACAGAATTAGGTGTAATCTTGGAACTTGTTGTCAAAGTTATTTTCTCAACCCTACAAGCCCATGAATCACTTGCAAGAAAAACACCTATCATATCTGAAGAAGCAGTCATGATTAATGCTATGCATCCTTGAGAGAATTTATTCGAAAAGGAATCTGATACTGAGATTAACCTGTAAATGAATTGGATAGATTACAATGAATGCTTATAAAAGCATAAGATTGATCACTAGAAAAAATTAAAAGAGAGCTTGACACGTGTCCACATCATAATGAGAGACGTGTGCTAAATAAAACTCAATCTAATAAAAATTAAAAGGCATTCCTAAGTTTAGCTTAAGTGAATAAAGTAATAAAAGACGTAATTATATAATTAATTAGATAATGTCCTAATTACTCCAACACCCCCTTTAAGATTTACTAAGGAATAAGATAAAGAGCTAATGATGAATGCATGAATGGATGGGTCTTGACAACAAGGCCTGATTAGGTACCCATGTACAAACCAATGCAAACTCTCATTAGTGGATAAAGGAGAAAAACCTAGTGGGAGAAAACCCCTCTCCAAAAGAGGGAAAAAGATAGAAAAGAGTACATGTGACACGCATGAATGACTCAAGATGCCCACTCCCCCCCAATATTGGAATTGGTCACATAAGTACAATGAATGTCGCAACCACCCCTACCAGAAGAGAGAGAAAATGAGGATAGGAATCCCTCAAATCAAGAAGCAGTTTTTGTGCCAATGATGAAATCCTGAAGATAGATCAAGATCCATTGCTTGCAAATAACATTTCTCCCCTTACGAAGAAATAGATCCATTGGAGATATGACAAGCCACTCCCATAATCAGGAAGAAGTACGAATCTAAATCCGAATATTGTGTGCCTATCGAAACTGCCCAAATGTTGCTTGATACCATGTCGGAGTTATTTGTTCAACCCCACAAACTAATGAATCACTTGCAAGCAAAACACCCATCACATTGGAAGAGAACAAGCCATGATTAATGCTATATGCAACCTTGAGAGAGAATTGACCCAAGAGTAATCTGATATTGAGATTGACCTGTAAATGAATTAGATAGATTACATTGAATATAATGAATTCTTGTAAAAGCATAAAGATTAAACCCTAGATGCTTACCCTAGAAAAGAGTAAAAGAGAGCTTGACAAGTGTACACATCATAATGAATGAGATGTGCTAAATAAAGCTCACTCTAATAAGGTTAAGTGAATAAAGTAATAAAGGACCTAATTACATAATTAATTAGATAATGCCCTAATGACTCCAGCACTTGGAAACTCAGCTCGAGAGCTACATCATTATGAAGGTTCGAGATAGCTTGATGGAGTTCTACCTAGTGTATGGTCTGTTTTAAAGATTAGCTTTTGAAGAATGGCATATTCTTCATTGAGGGTGTTTTTAGTTTGTTTTGTTTTGATTTCAGTGGAGTAAGCCTTGGGTGCGAATTAGTATAATATTAAATAATTAAAATATAGGGCTTACATTTGTAATAAAGCCAACTTTGTGACAAGTGTTTTCTTTCCATTTTTTCTAGATTTGATTTTTAGCTTTAAGTGAGTTGTAATATTTATCGATTTGGATGGTTTCATTCTCTGATCTCTATATAAGGTGAGACTCTTTGTAATCATATCTTGCTAATTAATAGAATATTAATTTATCGTGTTCTATTAATTTTGCAATAGAATCTTTATAAAATATGCTACTTTTTGGACCCCATTTCTAATGTCACTTTTGGTCCCTTTTGTAAAACAACCCTTTAAATAATTAAACATAATTTGCCTTTTTATGTGTAGAACTAAAGTTACTTTTTCAACAATTTAACTTCAATTATTAAATTATTTCCCTTGCATGACCAACTAGCCTTTGAGAAAATTAATAATTGGCTAAGGGTCCTCTGATTAATTATTCTTTAAAAAGGGGACATGATAGGAAGCCACTTTTAAGAGTGCAAACGATCTCTCTTCATTGCCATGAAAAATAATATTAAAATTCAAAAAGAGTCGTGGTTGCAAAAGGTAATGTGGTTTTTGTTTCTCGAGGGCAATTAATTCTAAAATGGAACCTTTGGTAGCTGTATAACAACCCTGTCAATTTAGTAGTATGAACTTTAAATTGGCTACTACTTTCTCATGGACAAGTTTAAATGAAGTACAAAATAATATTTTTCTACTTATTAACTCTATGATCAGAAGATGTTTATTCTATAGATGTCTGGTCATGGCCTGACATCACTTCATCTTGGCCATTACTGTTGAGATAGGAAGCTCCCTGTCAGCTAGTTTTCAGAGGATACAAGGCAATTCAGCAACTCAGTTTTAACTTAGCATGGAATTGATTGATATTTTTTATTTCATTTATTGATACCTGATCTTGAATTTTATTATTTGTTTTACAGCCTGATCGTGTATTGGACTTCTGCAAGAGAAACAAGTTGCAGCTAATCATTCGGGCACATGAATGTGTAATGGATGGTTTTGAACGTTTTGCTCAAGGCCATTTGATTACACTATTTTCTGCAACAAACTATTGTGGTGAGTTCTAAAAAATGGGAAATAGATATGAAACATTTAAATTAGAATGGAAGTTTGATGCTCATGTGTAAATATTATGTGGGTTTTCTTTATCCAGGCACAGCAAATAATGCTGGTGCATTGCTGGTTTTGGGAAGACACTTAGTTGTTGTACCTAAGTTGATTCATCCACTTCCGCCCCCCATTGGATCACCAGAGTCATCTCCAGAACACCATTTGGAAGAGACATGGATGCAGGTAACTTTTTGTTTCCTGGTCAAAGTTTTACAGCAATTGAATGCTTTGTTAAGTGTAACCTGATTCCTCACTGTCATTTTAATATCATATATTTCGTTGTCCAGGAACTCAATATTCAGAGGCCACCTACACCTACTCGTGGCCGACCTCAGCCTGCTCATGATCGCAGTTCCTTGGCTTTTATTTGAGTTCTGATTGTGTCCATTGATGTACTGTAGCAATTATTGTCAGTCGTCCATCTCATGAGCTCTGTAAAGTAATGTACAACTGGAATTGTATTTGAGCACTCACATCAGTGTAAACAAAATTTTCTTGCCGCAAGATGGAACTGTCCTTCCTGTGCTATTGTAGTTACTACCTGTTTCTGTTCATCAGTGTTTCCCCTAACAACTGGTTATTCTTTGCAAAGGTTTGCAAACTAAGGTATGGTAATTTATTTCCTTGTAGCAAAAAATACTCCTTTTTTTTTAACTTTTCAGTAATGAGGATCGCAACAATAAAAATGCTATTTTTTCCATTTTGCAGTTATTGAATTTCTAATTTGGTGGTTATTTTTCCAATATTGCATGGATTCTACTGTGTCGTGGTGCTGATCATTACACTTGAAGTCTCATGTGCACCGGCTTCCTTGTGAGTAACATTGCACAGTTAAGGACTCAGCATTTAGACATTATTGTTACCTGCTTCAGGCCGTGTAGGGTTCCTGTCCTGAATTTGTAGGCTCCACGAGTTATGGAATTTGTACCTTTAGCTAATATTTTTTAGATTATGTGCCAATAAAAATGGAATGCTTTGGCTAAAATGTTGAGTTGCTCATGCTGAATTCTTCTGGATTCTTTGGCATTTTGGATCCATCTTCAGCAAAAAAAAGGTAGAAGCCTTTGCCTGTGTAGAGTTGTTTATTTTGGGATTTATACATATTGTGTTAGTCCTTTTGAGGAAGCTAAAGGCTGTAACTATACTTATTTAATGTACATGCATTCCGTACTGTTTAACAGATTTTGTTAAGCTGGGTATAACAACAGGCAATCAAATTTGTAATCTACTACATTCTTGGATCTCCCTTATGGCAGAACGTTTGAGTGCATGTCAGCTTTATGCTTGGCAGATGGGGTCTTATTTTACATTGGTTTATTGCCGTTCCTGCAGTGAACTTACCTTGAATCTGAGAGTCTGATTTATAAGTGGAATGGGAGGTCTTAAGTACGGGGATACTGCAGTGATATAGTGGTTAATTGTTCTCCATCATTCTAACCATGTCTTACTCTACTAGATATCAATATAATATGTTTTTCCTTTTAAAAAGGCATATTTTAAGTCAGAAGGATGTAATATGTATTTGGCAGTAATTTAATTTATTGGATGGTTATATTTGCATAATGAAAGAAATCATTTTTGTGTTAATTTGGTTATCTCAATAAAGAAAACAGTATGCAGAAAGGAATCTTTAGGAACGTGGTTCAGAGCATATGTCTGGCACAAAATCTGACACAGTTTAAGATGGAAGTTGCATGTATGTTAGATGTTAATCCTTAAAAGAATCGTATCTGTTTTCCCTATGCATTTTGAAATACTAGTTATGGGATTTTGATTAATCTGAATATGCCTAAAGCTTTTGATGAGGCAATTTGGGTATTTGTTTTTCTCAAATTGTGTTCAGTTGTTGCTTTAGCATGACTGGTCACGTGGGTAAGATACTCACACCCTCTTGTTATTTTTTCTCATGGTAAATGCCTCATACGTCATATATTGGCAGGGAGTTCATCACTTTGTTGCTGCATAAGCCACAATTTATTTTATTAAATGCTTTAAGATATACATTTGCATTGAGCTTCCCTTCCCCACCTCTGCCGCCCAGCACTATGCCTGAGAATGTGTTGAAGAATAATGTGGAAGAGGATAATGTTTTGAAGAATGTGACTTGTGGTGGTTCTCTTCCTCAGTGTGATCTTGTTAATATTGATGTTGATATGGGTACCCATAGGGAGGAAGCTATCTTTTGTGAATTTGATAATTGTAGCAAGGAGCCCAACATGAATGTGCTGCAGACTACTAAGGATGGGGCAATGGATTTCTATAGGATTGTTAAATGGGTTTTCAATGAGGTGAAAGAAGCGAAGATAAATTAGAGGGCCTTCACTAGCAAATTGGAATTTCTAGAGGCTATTGGTGCTGGTAAGGATAGCTCCTTCCTTGAAGAGCTTAGAGATCTCACCAAGGCTGTTAATGATGCTGAAGCCATGACTGAAGCCTACACTTCAAGGTTTAAGAAGGTGGATGATAGGTTTTCTGTTGTTGAAAAAAGAGTTACTGGTTTGAAGGATACTCTTAAAAAGATCGGTGTGCAGAGTGTTAAGATCTTCAAGGCTTCTTCTGAACACCTTAGGATCCTCATTGCCAAGCTGGAGAACACTAACAAGGAGAAAGCTATTGTACAGGTTGATGACAATGACACCAGTCATGTTGATGTTCCTCATGGGCCTGGTAAGAGAACCCGTGCCAACACGAAGAAGATGGTGCAGAATGCTAACAAGGATATCGAGGACTTGAAGAAAGTTGTTGATACCATGAGCCATCTTGAGATGGAAGTAGCAGAGCTTCTAAGGAATTTCACTTAACTCTGTTTCTGACTAGAGGTTTTGCTGTCCTTTTCTGTTTCTGTCTGCTAGCCCTGTTTTGGTTGTCATTTTGCTGGCTTTTGTCCCTCGTTGTCAGTTGTTTTGTCCTTGCTGTTTGGTCCTTCTTTGTTATTCTCTAGCCTTGTTTTGGTTGTTGTCATTTTGTTGGCTTTTGTCCCTCGTTGTCAGTTGCTTTGTCCTTGTTGTTTGGTCCTTTGTTATGCTTTGACGATCTTTCTTTCTCCTTAATGTTGTAAAGGGTTTCAGGTCCCCTTCAAAACTTGTTTTCACTTAATAAAAAACAGGGCAGAAAAGTGTAACCTTGTTGTGATTGCAAAACCTTATTGCTCACAATGGCCTCACAAGATACACTCTAGTCTCTCCGTGATCAAACGATCATCAGATATCTAGACAAATGATTAGAGTTGAAGTGGAATAATTGTTTGTCATAGTGCCAGTCTACCCACTACCAATATTTTTAGTTATGTTACTCTTGGTCCTACAGATTTATGGCCTCATGGACATCATTAAAACTTATTCATTCATTCATTTAAGGATGTATCCCTTCAGTTTTCCGGACATACCAATTTTGGCGACACGAGGACAACAAGAGGACATTTGTCTCCATTTTTTATTATTTTGCCCAAAATATATTGGGGATGCAAAGACAAATTGGAGATGGTCAAGGGGCAATCAAATGCCCTTGCAACTACTAGGGGTGTCTCAAATGTTCTTTGTTTCTCCAAAGAATGAACAATTGCTCCCTAACTTGTAGCAATGAATGTTATAATAAAAGGTTTGAAATTATATAAAGAAATTTAATTGTAATTTCCGTTTGAGTCCACACACCACTCTTAGCCGTAAAGTTAAAAAAATAGTCCCTATCTCATTCAAACTTTTTTTAAAGTGCCAAAACTTTTTGCAACCAAGTTAGAGCTTAAAAAAATTAACAATTTTGACCAGGGTTTGAAAGTCTAGCTCGGAAAATCAGCATTTCTGAGCAATGAGGATTGAGGTAGCAAGAAAAGTGAAAAAGGTTAGTGATTTTTCTATTTATTTGTTTTTGTAAAGATTAAAGAAAGGTATATAGTTTTTTTTTCTATTCTTTACTTGCACTTTCAAATTGTTTTATATAAACAAATTATTAATTGTCAGCATGGTGAACATATGATTTGTAAAAAGATATAAAAATAAAAATGTGATAGTTTCAGCTTGAAGTGCTATGGATGAAGAGGGACAACTACAAAATCCATTTGAGCATTCCTTGAAGATTTTGAATTCTTAAATAAAGGGCCCTTATGATCGTCGTTCGGACATGACTATTTTTTTTGTTGACTACTTCTAACTAAAAAATGTCAAACTCCAAAACTTTTCCAACCATAGTTGTGACAAATACTCTACACTACCGCTCAAATGCTTATACTAGAAAGTGTTAAGCTACCAATGTTAAGGTCATCACTAGACCTTGTCTTAAATGTCAAGGGTTCATTCGTGATAACTTTGCCTACATATCCACTTTGGGAATAAGAGGCTTTATATTTTGTTCAACAATGATGTAGAGGAATTATCCTATTTATTAGCTCATAACCTTTCATAAGAATAAGCTTTCGAATTAGTATATTTACAATAAAATGATAACAAATTGTTATCACACGTTGGTTCCATATCAATCATTATTTTACAAACATACAAATTCATAACGAGGACATCAATTAATAATTTCCAAATTCACATAATGATTGACTCTAACATATAACACTTTGTGATTATTTCATACATGCATCACAAGTACAATATTGATTAGCTCATACACACATCGCAAGTACAATAATGACTAGTTTATGCACACATCACAATTACGTAAGTGATTAGCTTAATCATTCATCACATATATCCAATGTGAACTATTCAACCATACATCATTTGATTACATAAAGAATTGGTACCATGGAAGTGATTGCAACTTATTATATTTATCATCCCACTACATGTTTCACAAGCACACAACTTTGTAAGTAGACCCCCGTTGAGTAATGAATGTTAGTGCATCCTACGCTACACTATCAATTCCATCATTTTCCTAATTCATTGCCACCTATGATGACAATCAAATATACCATATTATTTCATGTCATCATTGTTAACCACATCAATATAACAATATATACAATATTTAAGATCATATACAATATAGCACAATGAGTGATTGTCACCTACCTTTATAGTAATGAATGTTAGTGTATCCCATTGTACACCATGGATACCATTGTTTTCCTTAATCCTTCGCACTGGTTGAGATGATAGCAAACATCCCATAACACTTGTGATTATCACCAAATTCATATACAACCGGTAATAAGATTCTTACATCCCATTGAACCATCAAGTCATTGGATTAAAGCATCTATTGCCTCTAATTCATCGATGATAAGTTTGCCCAACTTGGAAGGAGTACCATTCAACATATACCACCTCACAACATTGACATATAACATCCAACATAACATGAGAACCAATTAAAAACATGAGAAGAGCTTTAGCCTACTAGCTATAATGTACTATTAGAAAACGTCATCCAAAATCTTATTGAGGTCTCATTCACTATTTTAACTATTCTTCCTTAAAAATCTAGAAATTCCTTATGGTGACAATTGCAGTTTTGGATATTTAGAGCCCAACACTATGTGAGAGACATTTATACTTGGCTTTGGGAATGATGTTGAAGATATTATTGATTTAGGCATTGAAATATTTTGTCACCTCTCCTTTTGTACTGACATCAACAATTTGCCCACTTGAACTACCAGGTAATGATATATGATTTGGTGTAGAAAAAGTAAGTGCAAGGAGAAAAATGGAGAAATGGACTTACATTGAAGGAGGAGAGAAAGAGGCCTTTAGATCCGATTTTGACTGTCGTAGAGGTGTCAAAATTGTAAGGTTCTAAATCTAGGCTTTTGGCACTTGCAACTGCACTCTATGAAAATCTCAGGGCCAGAGGACAAGGCCGATCTAGACGGCCTTGTCCAGGACAAGAGTGAAATTTGCTCCCCTGTCCTTTCCACTCCAAATTTGGTGAAAACTGTAGAGGACCTATAACTAGTTCTAATATCCCCGAATCCGGCTCTAAGACTCCTGAAACTGCAGTTGCATAGAGAAAAAGAGGAAAAGGTTGTGGAAAGGGGCTTGCCTTGGTCAAACCCCTAAATAGGAATCAACCTTGAAATGAAATAGAAATTGCATAAGGAAAGTACTGTAAACAAGATTCACCTTGCAAGAGAAACCCTCATGGATGGATGTTAGGATCCGATATACCCACAAAAATGCTTATATGTAGATCTTGAATGTAGAATCAAGGATGTCTTCACCAATGTATAGATCTATGATTGCCAATCCTTGGTCAAGAATGTTGATATGCTTGAAAGCCTTAATGGAGGAGGGGAAAGAAGAATTGATGTGTTAATATTCTTGCTTGCTTGAAAATTCCTCTACTTGTCCATCATGGGAGAGAAACTTGCATCAATTAGAGAAGATGTCTTTTCTTGAATGGGTCTTGAAGAAATGGAGACCTGGAGACCTTGAATTGGATGCTTGCCTTCAAATCTTGAGTCCACCACTTCAATAAGCTTGATTGCACTTGTTCTTAAAATCACCAATAGTTGCACAATAATGGATTGCTTGTATAATCATGGATCATAATAGTGGATAATAATAGATGTCAAAACGAGAGGTTTTGATGTCCTTTTATACTCATTTTAGGACTCAATATTGTTAGAATGATTTTAGAATAACTGAGAGGGGGGGTGAATCAGTTATCCTTAGGTCCAAATGTACCGATTCAACCTTCTAGCTCTTCAACAAACTTAGATCTAATCAGCAATTCACTCAGTCTCTATAGCATATATCAATAACATAAAACTTGTAGTCCACTATCCAAAAGTAATTAACTTGTAGAATATAAAACTTTCAACAAAATTCACATCAAATAACATTCACACAAGTATAACACTAGGATTTATAGTGGAAACCCAATTTGGGAAAAACCACTTGGAATATGCTACTGATTTTCACTCTTCTGAAGTGAGGTCTGTGAGAAGCCAACCCTGTTAAATGTTTACAATACACACTGTTGGGTGTGACCCTGTTAAAGGATTTAATCACCCTGTTAAGAGTGGCCTGGTTAGAGGGCTTAAGAACATTCCATTAGAATGTCACCTTGATTAAAGAGTTTATACAATGACTGTGAGGTCAACCTTGATTAAAAGATTTAGATTGATACAATGGTTATAAAGTAACAGTAGGTTCTGATCTGAAATATGCAACTCACTTTGCAAATACAGATCCACTTCACACATATGTTGATTTACTAACTGACCTTCATTTCCATCTCCATCTCTGATTTGCTCGGAATTCTCTTCAAACAATCACCACAACTCTGTTAAGTTCTTCACAACTTCATCTTCAGCCTTCTGCTTAGATTCATCAGTCAATCACATTAACCTCTTCCACTCATATTGTAACCTCAAGATTAGGTCATCCTTATATCTCCTTGATCAGGTAGATTAATCTTTTGCTGCTTAATCTCTTTCGTAGATCTTAGGTTTAGGTCAGATTCATCAAATCCTTCCATCATTTTGTTCTCCTCCTTTTCCTTCTAGATAAATCTTCAAACTTCTCTTTGAATCCATAAGAAAATGGTTTACCTGCATTAAATGCTCTATACCATTCATTAATAATGTCAACACATTTTACATATCCCAAGAATTCAACTATGTCGGCTGGGATTCTCAATTCTTTTTCAAACAGTAAATTATTGACACTCGGTCAATACTATGTTCATCTCCTCAGTCATTATTGGATATCTCGGTCATCACTAAAACTTTCTTTCTCGGCAAACATTGTCTTTGCTCGGTAATTATCTATCGCTCGGCAATTACTGATGCTCAATCAACACTAGATTTGCTTGGCTTATACTAGCGCTTGGTCGACGCCAGGATCACTCGACTTAAACTAAATTTCTTCACTTTTGCTCGGTTAAACCTATATTTTTAGTCTTTCTTCTTCACTAGATAAACAACACATTACCTTGTCAATGTGCCAACTAATCAAATACCCATTGAAGTATCACATAACTCAACCTTTCCTTAGGTTCTTTTGTTATCTCCTCTTTTCAAATCCTCTTCATCAATCAAAAGATATGATACTCTCCTAGATACCAACTGTCTCACCAGTTAAGGTTTGACATCAATGACAATATAACAATTATTTCAATTGTAGTCTCCAACAATCTCCATCTTTGACATTGATGGCAACACCACATGATTTACCATACAATCCAAAATCTTTGTGCATCAGATCTTCATTAATATCCTTAGTTTCATTTTGATTCACATCCAACACATCCAAGTACCATCTCCCTCTTGGATAAATTTTGCTTTGTCTGTTCACTGAATCTCTTTTCTATATCTTTTCCTCAGGTACTCTTGACAACTCTTTATGAATCTCACCCTCATTGTTGTATCTCTCTGGTTCATTGAATCTCTCCCTCTTTGACAAAAATGCCAAAGACAATTGTATCTGTCACTTACATCTTTACCATGTAGATGTCTTCATGTCAGCTCTGTATGTTGTATACTCCCTCGCTCATCTTGCTTATGATTGATCAATATCTTTTGTTGTTCTTCTCACAACTCTAGGCAATTCCTAAACTGTGACCTCTTCTGCATCAATTTATCAGATATTCTGATTAGCACATTTGATGTAGTGCTCCTAAATGTTTCTAGGTAGCCTCAGTTAGGGGAATCACCCCTAATTTACCTCAAAGGTATTCATGAACATCTTAAGGTAATTTTTTTGTAAATATATCTGCTAATTGTTCCTTTGTATTCATATATTCCAATCTCACTTCTTTGTCTTGAACTAACTCTCTCAAGTAATGATACTTTATAGAAATATGCTTAGTCTTAGTGTGCATCACATGATTCTTTGATATGTTGATAACACTTGTGTTATTATAGAAAATAACAACCGACTCAATGATTTCCTCTTTCATACCTTTTAACAATTTCTTGATCCACACTAAATTTGAACAATTCACTGGTGTTGCTACATACTCAGCTTCTGCTGTAGATTGAGAAATGTGGTTCTGTTTCTTGTTTGTCCAAGAGACTAATCTTTTTCCTAGAAAGAATGCACCACCACTTGTACTCTTTATGTCATCCACATTTCTTGCCCAATTTGCATCAGTGTAGACTTTCAGTTCAAACTTATCATTCTTCTTGTAATACAATCCATAGTCCTCTGTTCCTTTTAGATATCTCAATATCCTTTTCACTGTCATCATGTGACTCTCTTTAAGATTTGCAGAAAATCTTGCAACAATCCCAACTGCTAGGGCAATATCTGGTTTGCTATGGACAACATATTGTAACTTTCCAATCATAGATCTATACAAGGTTTGATTCACTTCAGCTATATCATCAGTTTTAGATAATTTTTGTCCAATAGCCATAGGTTTACTTACTGGTCTGGAATCTTTCATACCAAAAGTTTTCAGTATCTCCTTGACATACTTAGATTGAGTAATATAGATACCTTTCTTTATCTGATAAACTTGCAAACCAATAAAGAATTTGATCTCACCAAACATAGACATTTCAAATTCAGTTTGCATCTCATTTGAAAAGGTTTGACATAGGGCATCTTGTCCAAATATGATATCATCAACACAGATTTCAACTAACAAAATCCCTTTACCTTTTTCAGTCTTCAAATATAGATTGATGTTTTCATTTGTCCTTACAAATCCAACCTTTATCAGATAATTATGCAGTCTCTCATACCATGCTTTAGGGGCTTGTTTCAATCCATACAACGCCTTGTGTAGCTTGCAAACCATATTCTTCTTGCTTGGGTCAACAAATCCTTCTGGTTGTTCAATGTATACTTCTTATTCTAGTATCTCATTCAGAAATGCAGATTTAACATCCATTTAATATATTTCGAATCCTTTATAAGTTGCATATGCAAGTAGAGTCCTCACTTCTTCCAATCTTGCAATTAGAGCAAATGTCTCCCCATAATCAATGCTTTCTTCTTGTGCATATCCTTTGCCTACCAATCTGACTTTTTTTAGTGACTTCTCCATGTTCATTTAGCTTATTTCTGATTCCTGAATACCCATTTTGTTCCAATAACATTCTTGTCTTCTGGTCTCGGCACTAGTGTCCAAGTTTTGTTCTTTTCTATCTGCTCTATTTCTTCATTCATGGCTTGTATCCAATCCTCATTCTCTAAAGCATTTTTTACTGTTTTAGGTTCAAACTCATATAGTAAGCATGTATGATCTTTCAACTTACTTTTTGTCATAACTCCAGACTCTTTATCTCCAATGATTTGTTTTGGCTTATGATGTCTTCTTACATACTATGCCAATGTAGGTTCATATTTCCTTTCTTGATCTCCAGGTCCATCTTGCAGATTCTCTGTCTCTTCTTCTAATTGCTCGACAACATCCTCCTAATGCTCAACATTTTCTTGTTGTGGCTCGACAGGCTCATGCAGTTCCTTGACATCTGGTTTAGGTGCATTACTAGCCTCTCCTTCTTCTATGTATACAAAAAATCTATAATCTTCAGGTTCTTGCTTGCACTCAACTTCATTCTTTTCTGCATATTCATCAACTCTAACATTTGCACTTTCTATAATTTTGTTAGTGTTAGAATTCAAACACTTATAAGCTTTGCTCTTAGTGGAATATCCTAGGAATATGCCTTCATCACTTTTAGCATCAAGTTTTCCATTCCTATTGTCTTTCAGTATATAACATTTACTCCCAAAGACTTCAAAATACTTGACATTAGGTGCATATCCATACCATAACTCAAAAGGTGTAGCATCTGTACCTTTCTTGATTTGTACTTGGTTCAAGATATAAACAGTTGTACTTACAGCTTCTCTCCAATATTTTTGTGCAACATTCTTCTTAATCATCAATATTCTAGCACAATCCATAATTGATCTGTTTCTCCTTTCTGCTATACCATTTTGTGGAGGTGTCCTAGGTGCAGACATTTGTCTCTTTATTCCTCTATCATTGCAGAATATATTGAGCTCATTTGATATAAATTCTCCTCCTCTGTCATATCTTAAACATTTCAAGTTTTTACCTGTTTCTTTTTCAACTTTTTCCAAATACCACTTGAACAACTGAAAAGTATCAAATTTCTCTTTTAAAAACATTACAGTCATCATTCTAGAATAATATCAACAAATATAATGAAATACTTATCACCACAATAACATTATCCACCGATAGGTCCACAAAGGTCAGTATGAACCAATTCCAAAATATTGTCAAAAGTGTATGTCTTGCTCTTAAAACTAGACTGTCATTTTTTCCAATTGACACTGTTTACACATCATATTATCAGGTTTCTTCAATTTTGGCAAACCTCTAACTTTCTTCATCTTACTAATATTTACCAGATTGTCAAAGTTCACATGACACAACATCTTATGTCATAATCATACATCATCAAATTGTGCAAGCAAACATGTTTCTTCAGATAGGTCTAGATAGAACAAATAACATCTTGGCTATTCTTCACTTCCAATTAGTTCACCAATGTCATCAAATATTTTAGCCTTTCTATGATGAAATTCAACTCAGTAACCAATACTGTTCAACTGTGCAACACTCAACAAATTATAGTTAAGACCTTCAACCCAATAATAATTATCACATCTAATCTTATCAGTCAATCTTATTGATCCTTTTCCTTTCACAGGACATGGTGCATTATTACCAAACTTAACACTTCTACCTTTGTAATGATCTAAGGTTTCAAACTTATTTTTATCACCAGTCATGTGATGTGAGCAACCACTATCAATAATTCATTTATAACCCTTAATCACATATGAAATAAGTGCAATTTTCTCATCTTCATCAAAATCATCTTTCATATAACATAAACAACTTCTATATCACATTCATCAGACTCACTAGTTTCACTATCAGTTTCCTATTCAGTAATATAACAAGATTTCTTACCTTTGTCTTTGTAGTCTTTGTACCTTCTGTGATCTTTGTCATTTCTCTTGTCTTTGTACTTGCTTTCCCTTCTCTCATCTTTGTAAGTCCTATCAGGGCATCTTGTTGCAATATGGCCAACTTTGTTACATGAAAAATAGATTATAAGAAGTTTACCTTTGAATTTTCTTTTTCCTCTCGGTAGCCTTCTAGCCATAAGTGCCTCAAGATCATCCAAATCATCATCAAAAGTGTCACTATCATTGTCATTGTTGCTGTCACTACTCACACATCTTTCTTTTCCTTTCTTAGACTTATGAAGAACCATTTGAGACTTAAATGCAGATTTAATATTATGAAAAGTAAAATTATCATAATTAGACAACTCAAAAGTAGTAAGCTTACCAACAAGACTTTCCAAAGTTAGGACATTACCAGGGTTACATCTTGATTTTTGTATTGCAAAAAATCTAATAGCATAGATAGGAAGCAAAGTTCTCAACACTTTACTGATAACAATTTCATCATCAATGTTTCCATTAGCTCCTCTAATAGCATTTACTACCTCCTTAATTCTACCACAATACTGAGCAATATTTTCACCTTCTTGCATTTTCATTTAATCAAACTTACCTCTCAAACTTTCAAATTTGGCTCTTAGTACATTTGTGTCCCCACCATAGATAGCTACTAGATGAAAGGAAACTCAGGTGCGGAAATAACTTCCTACACTAACCTCTAAAGGAAAGTATTGTGCAAATGCTTTTAAATCTTTACAATTTTAGATTCATTAACTACTTTAACAATGATATTGCATCCATATACCATGCATACAGAAAATAGAGAATGACACAATGATTTACCCTAGGGAAACCTTTCGGTAAAAACCCCAGCACTCCAAAACTTGCACAGTGTATTAATCAAAACTATTACAGTTTACAATACACTTGCAATGCAAGTTCTTTCAGAAGATTTTCCAACTCTTGAAGACAAATCGCGGCAGCCTAAAACATTTCAACAATACACTTAGTTCTACAATCTTCGCAACCCTAAAAATGCTTATATCATGCGCTTCCCTTTTTAGGGAAACTTCCAAAGATAGCCGTATTAGGATTTTACGATTGGGGAAGAGTGTACAGTACTCAATTTTATCAGTTGCCACATGTCTTCACCTATCATTGAATCTTCTAGACATAGCTCTTACGTATCATAAGAATCCGTCATAACCGTTTAAGCCATGATCTCCTTACACACAATTCAAGATGCCGACACATCAAGTAGAGTGACACATCAACATGCCAACTAGACATTTGCACTCACACTTAATTACATTATTTGCAAGAAATACAGTTTACAAAACAAATAATAAGAATAAGAATTATCCAAGGTTGAGACACCTTATTCCTAACATTCTCCCACTTGTCGAACACCTTGTAAGAGCAACAGGAACATAACAGGAACTAACCGCTATAGGCCAAAAGGCCCATAGACTCCGAACACCATCTGAACTTCTCAGTGCCCATTGGTTTCGTTAATGCATCTGCAACATTCTTCACAGTATCTACCTTCTCCAAATTTACCTTTCCATCTTCCACCATATCTCTCACAAAGTGAAACTGCACATCAATGTGCTTCGTTCTGGCATGAAAAGTTGGATTCTTCGCAAGGCAAATTGCGCTCTGACTGTCACACCAAATAGTAATCTGTTTTGCATCAACACCAACATCAGAACACAATCTCCTAAGCCAAATGGATTCCTTACAAGCATGAGTAGCAGCCATGTACTCAGCTTCTGTAGTGGACAAAGCAACCACAGGTTGTCGCTTACTGATCCAATTGATAGCACCACCAAACATAGTGAACACATAAGCACTGGTGGATCTCCTGCTATCAATATCACCTGCCCAATCTGAATCCACAAACCCATGAATACAAACTAAATGCGGAGATCCAAAAGATTTACCATGGTAACATATGGAGTAATTTGATGTACCCCTCAAATATCTGAATACTCGCTTAATTGCATCCCAATGTACCCGTCCAGGGTTAGCCATAAATCGACTCAGCACTCCCACTACTTGGGCAATGTCTGGTTTAGTACAGACCATAGCATACATAAGACTGCCAATTGCACTAGCATAAGGTACTCTACTCATGTCCTCCACCTCACTAGGAGATTTTGGACAATCATCTATAGATAACTTTGTTCCCACATAAACAAGAACATATAGTGGTCTACAATCTACCATGTTGAATCTGTCTAACACAGACTTCACATACTTACTCTGACTCAACCAAAGTTTTCTGTTAGACCTGTCTCTACTGATTTCCATACCCAAGATGTACCTTGCTGCCCCAAGATCTTTCATCTCAAACTATGCTGACAACTGAGATTTAAAATAAGAAATCATACCCTTACCCTTCCCAAACAACAACATATCATCAACATATAATGCAACGATAAGAAGGCGATCATTTTCAACTCTGAAATAAACACAATGATCTGATTTCGTCTTACAAATCCAATTGGCAACACAAAGACATCAAACTTAAGGTACCACATCTTAGGAGATTGCTTCAAACCATATAGAGATTTCTTTAATATGCAAACTAAAGATTCTTTACCTTTAACAATGTAGTGCTCAGGTTGTGACATATAAATCTCTTCCTCCAAATCACCATGAAGGAAAGTTGTCTTCACATCCATCTGTTCTATCTCTAAATCATATGATGCAACAAGAGATAATAGAAATCTAATGGATGTCAACTTTGCAATAGGAGAGAATATTTCACCATAATCTATTCCCTCTACCTATGAATACCCCTTTGCAACCAATCTAGCTTTGTACCTTTCAACACTGCCATCTGCACAGAATTTCTTCTTGAACACCCATTTACAGCCAACAGATTTTCTCCCTTTAGGAAAAGGTACAAAGTCCCAAGTTTTGTTTTTCTCCAATGAAGCCATCTCATCATCCATAGCCTCAATCCAGGAACCTGCATCTTCCATGCCCAAAGCCTCTTTCACAGATCTAGGCTCATCAGTGTTAGTAATCAAAGCAAAAGCACAACTGGAATCTAACATAGAATAACCAAACCTTTCTGGTTGCTTTCTTTCTCTCGTGGATCTCCTCAAGGGTTGAGGTTGAGGTTGTTCTTCCTCTTCTTCTGAACTATTAGAGCTGCTAGAGCTCTCCTCATCATTAGACCCAACATGGTCTCTCTGTTCAGTCTTCTTAGGGGTAGGAGGCAACTGAACAACATCTTTTTCCTTTTCTTTTTCATTTGGTTGTAGCACAATAGGAGAAGATGTTAGCTCTCTGAAAATAACATTTCTACTATACAAAACCTTACTATTCACAGGATCCCAAAGCTTGTATCCTTTCACACCAACACTGTATCTGATGAAAATACATTTGACAACTTTATTTTCCAACTTAGATCTTTTCTCCTTTGGAACATGTGCATAAGCTTCACAACCAAAAACACGAAGATGTCTAATTGAAGGCTTCTTACCAGACCACACCTCCATGGGTGTCTTACCAACAAGAGCTGATGTAGGAGATCTGTTAACCAGATAGCAAGCAGTGGCCACAGCTTCGGCCCAAAACCTTTGTTCTAAACCAGCTCCACTAAGCATACTCCTAGCCTTCTCCATCAGTGTCCTGTTCATTCTCTCTGCAACTCCATTTTGCTGTGGGGTATAAGGAGTTTTCTTATGCCTCTCGATATCTTGTTCTTTACAGAACTGTTCAAACTCTGCTGAGCAAAACTCACCACCATTGTCAGTTCTCACACACTTAATCTTCTTACTAGTCTGATTCTCTACAAGAGCTTTAAATTCTTTGAACCGACTAAAGACTTGTGTCTTACTTTTAAGGAAATAAATCCAAGTCCTACTGTAATCATCTATGAAAGATACAAAAAATACAGACTTGGAGATTGAAGGAACCTTTACAGGACCAAATACATCAGAATGAATAAGATCCAAAACATCAGAAGATTTGTGAGAACTAGAGTAAAACTGAACATGATTTTTTTAACCATAGACACAGTGTTCGCAGAAGTCAAACTCGAGATTGCAATCATTTAACCCCTCAATGAGGTTTTTATTTTTCAGGGTTCTGAGACCCTTTTCACCAATGTGGCCAAATCTCATATGCCACAACATTGTCTTTTCTGCAGGAAGCTTACCTTCCAAAGTGTTTGCACTGCCATTAGAACCAATAACCACAGACTTCTTCACTGCTCATTCAAATGGTGAGGATGAAGAACTATTACATAGAGGAATACATGCATCTAGCTGAAATAAGGTACCTCTCCTAGTACCCCTCGCAAGCACTATTGATCCTCTCATCATCTTGCATCCTTCTTTCGAAAAAACAACCTGCACACCTACATCATTCAACATACTTACAGAATATAGGTTTTGTGTCAAACCTGGAATGTGCATAACTTTGTTGATTCCCTTTACTCGTCCATTAGGAAATTTGATAGTGACCCTTCCGCGTCCAACTATCTTTAGGTGAGAATCATCACCCAAGTACACCTTTCCACCATCAAACTCTTCATATTTTGAGAACCAGTTTCGATGAGAGGTCATGTGAAAAGAAGCACCCGAGTCTACCAACCACACATCATCAGATGCATGGGCTGCCAAAGCTGCAATAAAATCATCTCCATCTTCTTGAGATTTTTCGGAAGCTGAATCTGAGCCTTTCTTCTTCTTCTTCGGTTCTTTGCAGTCCCTCTGGAAGTGCCTAGTTCTATCACAGTTCTAACATTTCTCCTTGGACTTTCCAGGAGTCTTAGAACTCCCACGGGATTTGAATCTACCCTTCTTTGACTTGTTGTCATTCTGCTTTCCTTTGTTGTTGGATCTCCCGCGAACAACAAGGGCTTCCTTAGACGAATCTGAAGTCTTTCTTCGCATCTCCTCAGATAGCAGCGAAGACACCACATCATCCATACAAAATGTGACTATAGTACTTTCGAGAGCCATCACAAGATGGTCCCACAAATCTGGCAAGGAACAAAGTAGGGTCATACAACGATCCTCCTCCTCGATCGTGGCACCAGATGATGCCAACTGTGCAATCAATAAATTGAATGCGTTGAGATGATTAGTTACGGATCCACCTTCCTCCATTCTTAAAGAATACAACTTCTTTCTCAGGAACAACTTATTCACCAAATATTTGGCCTGATACACAGACCCAAGCCATTTCCATAAAGACTTTGTAGTAGTCTCATCAAGAACATTCAAAAGAACGACATCTGCTAGACAGAGTCTGATGAGACCCTTAGCCTTCTAATCCTTGATCTCCCAGTCCGTTTGAGATATCGTTGCAGGTTTCACATCAAGTGAAGTAGTCTCCCATAGATCACGGTCTTCAAGCATGTCTTCCATCTTGAGTTTCCACAACTTGAAATTAGTGCCATTAAATTTCTCCACCTCCATTCTACTGTATGAGGAACTTGCCATCTCAATCTGCAAATAAGATTCAGAATGCTCTGCACAAAAAACTCCCAGTCAACTTGAGATTAGCTCAAAAAACCCTACCCAACAACTAGGATCAAAAGTTGATCAGGCTCTGATACCACTTGAAAGGAAACTCAGGTGCAAAAATAGCTTCCTACACTAATCTCTAAAGGAAAGTATTGTGCAAATTCTTTTAAATCCTTACAATTTTAGATTCGTTAACTACTTTAACAATGATATTGCATCCATATACCATGCATATAGAAAATAGAGAATGACACAATGATTTACCCTAGGGAAACCTTTTGGTAAAAACCCTAGCACTCCAAAACCTGCACAATGTATTAATCAAAACTATTACAGTTTACAATACACTTGCAATGCAAGTTCTTTCAGAAGATTTTCCAACTCTTGAAGACAAATCGCGGTAGCCTAAAACATTTCAACAATACACTTACTTCTACAATCTTCGCAACTCTAAAAATGCTTATATCATGCGCTTCCCTTTTTAGGGAAACTTCCAAAGATAGCCGTATTAGGGTTTTATGATTGGGGAAGAGTGTACAGTACTCAATTTTATTAGTTGCCACATGTCTTCACCTGTCATTGAATCTTCCAGACATAGCTTTTACGTGTCATAGGAATCCGTCATAACCATTTCAGCCATGATCTCCTTACACACAATTCAAGATGCCGACACATCAAGTGGAGTGACACATCAACATGCCAACTAGACATTTACACTCACACTTAATTACATTATTTGCAAGAAATACATTTTACAAAATAAATAATAAGAATAGGAATTATCCAAGGTTGAGACACCTTATTCCTAACACTAGAGTGTCCCACATTTGCTTTGCATTGGTACAGTCCTTGATGTCTTCAAATTCAGGATAGCTTAGGGCAGATGCAATATCCAACATTGCTTGATTGTGTTCTTATTTTACTTTCATCTCCTCGGCAGTCAAAAGTGTAGCTAGTGTTGTATAGGCATTTTCCACATAATATTTTGTCAAATCACCAATACCATCTAGATGCAATTTCATCAAACTTTATTATGTAGGGAATTTCTCCTTGTTCAACTTCGGTACGTCCTTTTTGTACATCTTGATCATTAGCTTCAAGTACCTCTAAAATTTTTCACTACAAGCACCAACTACTCTGATACCAATTGTTAGAATGATTTTAGAATAACTGAGAGGGGGGTGAATCAATTATCCTCAGGTCTAGATGTACCAATTCAACTTTCTAGCTCTTCAACAAACTTAGATCTAATCATCAATTCACTCAGTCTCTATAGCATATATAAATAACATAAAACTTGCAGTCCAATATCCAAAAGTAATTAACTTGTAGAATATAAAACTTTCAACAACATTCACATCAAATAACATTCACACAAGTATAACACCAGGATTTATAGTGGAAACCCAATTTGGGAAAAACCACTTGTAACATGCTACTGATTTTCACTCTTCTGAAGTGAGGTCTATGAGAAGCCAACCCTGTTAAAGGTTTACAATACACACTTTTAGGTGTGACCCTGTTAAAGGATTTGATCACCCTGTTAAGAGTGGCCTGGTTAGAGGGCTTAAGAACATTCCATCAGAATGTCACCTTAATTAAAAGGTTTATACAATGACCATTAGGTCATCCTTGATTAAAGGATTTAGACTGATACAATGGTTAGAAAGTAACAATAGGTTCTGATCTAAAATATACAACTCACTTTGCAAATATAGATCCACTTTGCACATATGCTGATTTACTGACTAACCTTCATTTCCATCTCCATCTCTGATCTTCTCGAAATTCTCTTCAAGCAATCACCACAACTCTGTTCAACTATTCACAGCTTCACCTTCAACTTTTTGCTTAGATTCATCAGTCAATCACATCATCCTCTTCCACTCATAATGTAACCTCAAGATTAGGTCATCCTTATATCTCCTTGATTAGGTAGATTAATCTTTTGCTGCTTAATCTCTTTCGTAGTTCTTAGGTTTAGGTCATATTCATCGAACCCTTCCATCATTTTGTTCTCCTCCTTTTCCTTCTAAATACATCTTCAAAATTCTCTTTGAATCCATAAGAAAATGGTTTACCATGCATTAAATGCTCCATACCATTCATTAATAATGTCAACACGTTTTACATATCCCAAGAATTCAACTATGTCGGTTGGGATTCTCAATTCTTTCTCAAACTATAAATTACTGACACTCGGTCAATACTATGTTCATCTCCTTGGTCATTACTGGATATCTCTATCATCGCTAAAAAATTCTTTCTCGACAAACATTATCTTTGCTCGATAATTATCTGTCGCTCGACAATTAATGATGCTCGGTCAACACTAGATTTGCAGGCTTATACTAGCGCTCGATCAACACTAGCATCACTCGACTTAAACTAAATTTCTTCACTTTTTCTCGGTTAAGCCTATATTTCTAGTTTTCTTCTTCAGTAGATAAACAACACATTACCTTGTTAATGTGCCAACTAATCAAGTACCCATTGAAATATCACATAACTCAACCATTCCTTAGGTCCTCTTGTTATCTCCTCTTTTCAAATCCTCTTCATCAATAAAAAGATATGGTACTCTCCTAGATAGAAACTGTCTCACCAGTTAAAGTTTGACATCAATGACAATATAACAACTATTTCAATTGTAGTTTCCAACAAATATTTTCAAGCTTGCATCATCCCAGAGCCCACTAAGTTGTAAAGATCTAGGACAAGTCCTACCTAGAAAGTCTTGTCTAGTTAGTGTTTTTGAAGTTTGCTTGGGTCTAGGGAAGTGTGATAAGTTGCGGGGGAAAAAATGAATGTTTGCGGGAATCAAACATAAAGGACATTGGGACCTAGAAATCACTAAAATGAGGTTTAAAAGGTCCTAGAGCCTCTAATTATGGGTGCTAACTTTTTATGATTGTATACTCAGAAATCTATAAGAATTGGACCCAATATCAGGTCTGAGTTTAGTGACCTCAACTTCAAGTTCAAAGGTGTTAGTGGATGTCGATATTGAAACTTCCTTAGTCTTCTTATCTCCTTCACCATCAGTTGTCGGTTTATCTACTTCTTCAATTTTCTCAACTTCTTTTTTTTCTTTATTTTCTTCATCTTCCCTCATCTCTACATCACAATCATATTTTTCTATTTCTTCCTCTTTCTCTAGGAATACATTCTCTTATATGCTTTCTTTATCATCTATAATTACAACATTATTTTTTGATACAACTGTATCTATCGGTTTGGTAATATCAGGGCTCTGTCCTAATTTCCTTTGTAGTTGTAGTAGTTTTCTCCATTTCAGTACCCTTCTCATGGTCATTTACTTCTTCTAGTAGCATAGAAGATCCTACTGAAGAAACATTAAGCGGCTTGATTTCAAGAGGATTATGATCTAGGTTATTTACTTTGCTATCAATGAGCTCTAAGATGTTTTTCAACTTTGTTGGGGGAATGTTGGGAAGTAGATGGACCTGTAGTTTCATTCCTTTCCAGCCTATTCAACTCATTGACAAGATAAGTTAGATATGTCATTATGTCCCATTTCATCTGCACAACAAATGATTTATCTTCCATAAGAGACCTTATTCTCTTCTTAGATTTTAGTGCATGACCCTTAGCAACAACTACAAATGAATCAACATATTGTTCTCCAATTACAGACTTACAAACTTTCTTAACAACAATGTTGAACAAGCCCTTTTATACTTTCCTTGTTTCTAATATGATTTCATTTAAATTTTTCCAAAGAGAACTAGGAACATCATTCTTGTAGTTTTTGGCAAGTTGGATGTGTTTTCATTGATGTCAACATGTCTAGTATGTAGTTTGGATGTTTGTTGTTCATTTTTATCAGTAACATAGGATCTTTAGAAGAATGGCGAAGGAATGTTACTAAAGATGATGAGTCACGCTCCTCATGGGATGATATAGAGGTTGTCTACATGGTTCATGTCAAGTTTTAGTTGCTAACATGATGATTCGATCAAGTTATTTTGTCATTGATGAAGACTAGTTATTTTACAGTTTGCGAGTGTAACAGAGTTGTAGAGATTGTTTTCACGCACGTACTCAAGATGAAATCTTTGGTCGCGTAATAGGGAATGTGTTAAGGACATAGAAATGTGTCTACCATTCAAAGGGTTTGTGATTATGATGGTTTGCAAGGCATTTACAAGTATTTCAGTTGGGGGTAATAATGTTCTTGAGGTTTAGCATGAAATGCTAACAAATTCAATGAGTGTAATGGAATTGATTATTTGTTTGAGCTTCATGATGCCTTGGGATGATCTAGGATTATGGTCTTGATGAGTTAGCAAATTAAATTGATCGAGGTGACCAAGTTCAATGGATTTGAAGATGTTTTTATGTTCTTAGCCGTCATGTCAAGAAAAGTTGATAAAGCAGTTTATGAGAGATTGGTAAAACATTTTAGGGTTATCTTTATGATCTTGAGGTGTTTGTGATGGATCTAAGAAATGTTTGGAAAGCACACAGTGATCTTGATGGTTGATTTTGTCACTAAGAGTTGAATGTTTGAGAGTTTCTTCAATTCATCTTTGACTAACAAGGCTATATGAGGATGCATTTTTCTCAACTTTTGTTTCACAGGCTTAACTCCTAAAGGTATGTTGAGATGGTGCATTATCAAATTTGTATCTATCCCTTACATATTAGAATATGACCATGCATAATTGATTTGACTTTCCTTGAAGAATTCCATAAATTAGTGTCTTTCCTCTTTAGATAAAGATGATGTTAAATTGATAATATTGGGTTCTTTCTCTGTTCCAATGTTCGCTATTTATGTTGGTTCAACCAAGATAGATGACCTTTCCTCATATTGTTTGGGTAAAGTATCAAGTTTCTCATCCTTAATTGCTTAATTGGGTTTTCACCTTCATATTCGTCTTTTATTTTTATTTTTATTTTTTCTTGATCTAGCACTGCCACAAGGTGGTTTTCACCACTAGATCTTTGATTTTTTATTTATTTTTTTTACTAAGAAACTTGATACTTTCCCTTCTTGCTACCTCTTGACATAATTCTTTGGATGAACATGGTTCAACTGTATTAAGGTAAAAGGCAATGTAATAGTCATTTTGGAAAGTGTCTAGTTCATTTGGCTCAATTTGATCCCAATCAATGAGTTTGGGATGGATTAAAGGTAAAGAGTCATTTTATGGGTTTAGATCCATTGGGGTTAAGGTCCTGACTTCATTATAGTTTGGTTCATACATTGTATCTTCAAGGTTTATAATGTGTGCTTCCTTGATATAGTCCATAGAGTTTGGATCTTGTTCTTCTTCACTGGAGTAATCTTGAATGTATTGTGGATCTAACTATTGTAGTATAAACCTAGAGCTTTGTCCCTCTAAGAATGTAGGTCTATATGGATCTCCTACCCACTCTTGATTTGAACTTTTTGCTTCTTTTGATGTAGGTGCATAAGAGAGAATTATATCAACTTCTTTATCATAGCATGGTTCCTCTATAGTGATTCACATTCCCAACTGGCGGATTCTTCATCACTATATGAATTCAACTTGAGAATTTGTTCATGAATGTGAGGGAGATTCTTTTTAGTATTTCCTAGTTCAAGGTACCCTACTCCAGTTTTCTCTTGACTAGACCTCCAAGTGGTTTGTATAGTTTCTAATAATCCTTGTTTTCTCCTTCCAAGAGGACCTGATCCTTGGTAACCCATATTTTGCATGTTTTCAAAACCTTTCCCATATTGATGTGTGCGAATTCTAATGTGTTGGCCCCTTTCATTTTATTCTTCTTCATGCTTGCATAACCATTTTAAGATTTCATTCTCTTATTCTACCCCTGATGGTGTACTAGCCCTTACAAAATTATCATTGTACCTTTGAGAAGATGTTTCTTTTGAAGTAGAGGGTTTTCCATGAGATTTAGGATAAAGTGGTAAATTGACCATGGATAAGGAATATTCTCTATCCCCTTTGTGATGAAGTTTTAATTTCTTTTCAAAATATTTCATCAATGTAACCATCTTTAGATAACATGTTTCTTTTTCCTTCCCCTTTTTTGATTTTGAAGACCTTGATTCCTTTTCTTCTTTATTTGAGGAACTTGAACTAGAGGAGCTAGGATTTTCATCATTTGAATTTAGAAGACTAACTTTTTCTTTATCCTTGTTTGATGTGGAGGGACTAACATCTTCACCATTTGAAATAGTGGAATTATCTTTTTCATCTTCCTTTTCCTTTCATTCTAATTTCGAAATTGTACTAGAAGTCTCTTCTTTAGCTTGTTCTTTGAATGAATCTGACATAGAGACCTCACTATTAAGTGGCACAAAGGAATTTGTAACTGGTTTCACATTATTACAATATTGGAAAGGATTGAGGTCACCACTGATAGTTATTTCTTAACCATGGTAGGCTAACTTAAAGCATTGGTAATAAGTGAAAGGAACCTCTTGCATCTCATGAATCCATGGCCTACCCAACAATATGTTATAGGTCAATTTGAGGTCTAACACTTGGCACACTGTTTCTTTTAGAATTGGACCCACTCAGATTGGCAAAATGACCATACCCTTGGAAGACCTTTTTTCATCATCATAAGCTTTAATTGTTATCTTTCTTTTTGGATCCACAAAATTTTAAGAATATCCCAAGGCTTTGACAAGATTTAAAGTACATATGTTCAATCCAGCCCCTCCATCTATCAAGACTCTTTTAACCCTATGCTTGTGGATAAGGACTTTAATATGTGATGGAAAATTTTGCGAATGGTTCAACAACATGTCATCTTTCTCAAAAAAGGATAAACAATGTGGTGTAATAAGATGACCAACCATGGTTTGAAATCGTTCTTCATCCAAATTTTTAGGGACTGTCATATCAACCAAGGCCTTTTCCAAAATTTCACTCATGAGAAGGTGAAAGTTTCAACAACTCCAAGATTGAGATTTGTGTTGGAGTTTTTTTAAGTTGATCAACTAGATTGTATTTTTTTGATGGAGAAGATGAATGATTAGGCATGGTTGTCTTGTGGATGTTCCTTGCAAAGTGACCTTGGATGCTTGCCCCCTAGTAACAACATTGGCAATCCCTTTATCTTGTTTCTCTTTGATCACTATGACATTGATGGTATTGTCAAAATCAGATAGAACATTGATAGTGTTGTCATAGTTGTGAGAAAAAATCACCTTGTTGTTTCCTTTCTTATTGGTTTGATCAACATTTGAAGATTTACCTTTCTCACGATTTAAGAAAGGGGTTTTAATGGTCGTGTGATCTTCGTTGTTCTTGGGTCCTTCGACTTCAATAGTTTCATTATCAATGAGATCTTGGACAACATGTTTCAATCTCATACAATCATTAGTATTGTGTCCTTTATTTTGATGATACTCACAATGATGTGAGTCATTCCACCATGAGGTTTTAACTTGGAGTTCATAACCTCTTGACTTGGGTAGAGTGATGATTTTGTTTGAAATAAATGATTTTAGAGATGTATCAAGAGGTTCTCCCAATGGAGTGAATTTTCTTCTGGGTGAAGTAAATTGGAACATGAATTGTTGCCTTGATCTATTGTTACCTTGGTTATTGTTGTTGTTGTTGTTGAAAGATGTATTATTTGGTGGATTGATGTTGTTTTCTTGATTTTTGGAACCACTAGAAAGATAGAATGGTTTAGATTTAATGTTGTTTGCTTCTACCACTCCATCATTTACTAGGTTTTTGTTATTGTTTTTCAATCAAAACTTAGGTTTATCATTATTTTTATTGGTTGATGAGTTTTTGTTGTTGTAAGTGTTGTTATTTGAAAACCCTTTTTTATCCTTGTATAGCTTTAGTTCACCCTTTCTCACTAAAGCATCCTCTATTTTGATATCGTTTTCTATCATTTTTTCAAATGTTGGAGGACATTGGAGCTATAACCGGAAGTTCATTTCATTAATCAAATTGTTAATGAAGATGTCCATCTTCTCTTTTTCCTGCACACTTCTTGGGTACTTGGCAAAGATTCTTCTCCAACATTGTAGGAAAGTGAAGAATGATTCCCCATTCTTTTTTTTAGTATTGCACAAGTCCAACATAATCACTTCCTATTTAATATTATAGGAGTATTGGGTGACAAACTTTGAGATTAACTCTTCAAATGTTTTAATTCCAGGTGGCAACTTAGAGAGCCACTCCATTGCTTGTCCACATAGACTCCTAGGAAACAACCTCATTAGATATGTTTGTTCATGGATGAGCTCCATGCTTAGTGTGCAAAAATATCAAATATGGTCTTGAGGATTGGTTAGACCCATGTATTTGTCATATTTTGGAAACTTCATAGTAGGTGGGAAAGGTATCATGACCAAGCTCTTGTCTAAAGGAAAAGGATAAATTCCTTCTAATGTGTACTTATTTGGAGAATTTCCCTTTTGAAGATTATCAATTTGGTTTTGAAGGGATTGATATGTCTACTTATAAATCCTAGAGGTTATCCTCATCCTCATCTTGTCTTATTTGTGATATATTATAATCATGAGGTAGTTTAACCCCTAGTTGAGCTAAGGTTATGAAGTACTTTTCCTTATCCTTTTCTAGCTCCTTTTCCATGAGTTTTTGAAACAAAGAATCTTGTTGGGATCTCATGATTTTTTCCTCTAGTATTTCTTTATTTTAATCATCCTCATGGGTGTTGTTATGGATATTCTTAGCCCAATCATTCTCTTCTCTTTCCATGTTGTGTATATTTTCTTGTGTTTTCTCTTCATGATGAATGGGATCCTCTTGTTGGTTTTGATCAACTTGAGAGGTTTGATAGGAGTGTTATTGAGGTTGTGTCTTTTGTTGAAGTGACCTTCTTCATGAATCACCTTTTCATTATCTTGAATCTTTTATTTATAGGACCTAGTCCTTACCGACATGAAAATGACTTTGTGACCCTTCTTTAAGAAAAGTCTCTTGAAATGAATTGATTTGGTTTGAAACCCAAGTTAGTTTGCCTAAAAAATTGATGAGTTGGAGTTTCAATGTTGATTTAACCACAATAAATTTTTCCTTGGGTTGAAGTCTAATAGAGAAGGATATATCTCTATGATGAAAACTTATGATTATGATCTTGATTTCTTTGGCTCTAGAAAAAGGATCATCAATCCTTTGATAGTGAACCTTTGAAAATGGAAAACTAGTGATAATGGTTTGACAACACTTTACAATGACTTGGTGATGAGTGAAACTCAAAGATAATAAAATCAATTGTTTGACAACCCAATTTATGTTGAATTTCAAATCTATTTTTATGGAAATAGAATCTTCTTCGTAAAGGGTATTTAAGAATGATTTCAATTTTGACCAATTTTTTTTGCAAGTACTCACTGTTTTGAGGAGCAGGTTTATAGGCATCACTTTAAAGTGTGTAGGCAACATTATATTGCTCATAGGCAACATTCTGGTGACTGACAACAAGTTCTAATATTTTAAAGGCATTTTTTATTTTCTTATAGGTGATGTTCTACTAGTTACAGATGACATAATATTATTCTTAGATGACATAATTTTTTTTTATCGATGACATAAATTGTATTAATATGTAGAATTTTCATACAAGGTATTGCCACTAGATGGCCATAATAAAAAGCAAAGTTTGAACAAAGGAGCAAGCCACTTCTTTGGCTGATAATAAAAAACAATATCAAAGCATCACCCCACCTGACCTACAACAAAAACTGACAAGGAGATCATAACCCTAGACCCGAAAGCACACTAAGAAGGGGCCTCATAAACAAAATGGCCATTATTTACAATTATCTCGGCCTGGTTACTTGAATGACGTGTCGATGTCCAACCTCCCCCACCAAAGCCTTCTACACCCATTCCAGTCACGTTCACTCCAGTCTCAGCCCACACCACCATGACCCCATCCTCCAACTTAGCCGCCCCACTGATCACATCTCTAGCCCCTGCTCAAGTTTTGAGTTGTCTTCGAGGCAAAGGGCAGCTATCACTCCAACGGGCACTAGTACATTTGAGACCTTTTTCTGATGGCATACCGTCAGAATTTTGATAGTATACCATCGATTAAGTGACACCACCCGCTGTTGTAGTTTTGTAGTCGAAAAAATGATGGCCACGATTGGCATCGTAATTATGATGACTATGGCCGTCGCAAAAAGGGGGTGCCAACATGGCGATTATACCATTTGGCCTATTTTTTCCATCGCAATTGTGATGCCCATCCGTCACAAACAACTACAAACGATAGGAACCCATCAGAATCTTTTGGTGGGTAACCGTCATTTGTAGTTTGTTTGCCGATAGAGATGTTGTTCATGCGACGGATATCTGTCGAAAGTTTACGATGGATAGCCATCGTTTATAGTTTTTTAACGACAATGATGTTGTACATGCGACAGATACCTGTCAGAAGTTTATGACAGATATCTGTTGTTTGTAGTTTTTTTTTGATAGCGATGTTGTACATGCGACAACTGACTATCAGATGTTTTTGATAGATTGTCATCGCTGTTGTATGGTTGTCGTAGTTGCGATGAAAATCAATATTTTTTTAAAAAATATATATATTTGTCGATCGAGTTGGTATCGATTCATAATGGTGTTCTTGCAGATCTGGTTCTAGTTGGTTGCATTACTTTCGAATCTCGATTGACTTGCAAGGTGGTTTGGTGAGTCGAGGTCTTTTATTCTTGCTTGTGATTTGGTTATGTCATTCAGAGATGACTTTGCAATAGGTTCAGTAGCGGCTTGTGGATTATTGAGTTGAGTCTAGAGACTTGGATTTGGAATGGATCCAACTGAATTGAGATTTGTGACAGCGACTGCTCCAACACAAGAAGCTAGTGCGGTGATCAGAGATGCATTCTTCTTGATGTGTTCATGATATATGCAGACCTGATTGCATTCGGATATGATTCAAGTGAATTCTTGACTTCTTTGGTCCGAATTGGATGTGCTTTGTTCCTATGGAGTGTAGTAGTGAATTGACTTGGAGTTTGAGTAGACTGTGCATTGATCGACTTGAAGACAGAATCAAGCTACTCTTTGCATTGTTGTTGAAATCAGGTTGTGACAGATCGTTGGGATCGTCTATCATTTTTGCCACAATTCTGGATGAGTTAGATGTGATGTCGAGAGAGCGACTTGCAGAACTTGCACATTGGAGATTCATAGATCACTATGGTGTCTGTGATGACTTGGGAGAAGTCTTCTTCTTGGTGAACCGAGCTAAGAGACTTGGATTACAAAAAGTGGGTCATTTGATGCGACTTATGAGACATTGGATGCCTCTTCACAGCGGGTTCACAGTGTGGTCTGTGGTGTTTCTTTGTGACTAGGTTCTTGGTAGAGATCTGTTGATTTGGTAGCCATTAAGATGGATCGATATGACTTGATCTTGATCATGGATTGTTGAGTCGAGTCTAGAGACTTGGATTTGGAATGGATCCGACCGAATCGAGATTTGTGACAGCAACTACTCTAGCACAAGAAGCTAGTGCTGCGATTAGAGATGCATTCTTCCTAATGTGTTTGTGATATATGCGGACCTGATTGCATTCAGATCTGATTCAAGTGACTTCTTTGGTCCGAATTGGATGTGCTTTGTTCCTATGGAGTGTAGCAGTGACTTGACTTGGATTTTGAGTAGACTATGCATTGATTGGCTTGAAGATAGAGTCAAGCTACTCTTTGCGTTGTTGTTGAGATCGGGTTGTGATAGATCGTTGGGATCATCTACCATTTTTGCCATAGTTTCGAATGAGTTAGATGTGATGTCGATAGAGCGACTTGCAGAACTTGCACATTGGAGATTCATAGATCACTATGGTGTCCGTGATGACTTGGGAGAAGTCTTCTTCTTGGTGAACAGAGCTGAGAGACTTGGATTATAGAAAGCGGGTCGTTTGATGTGACTGATGAGACATTAGATGCCTCTTCACAGTGGGTTCACGGTGCGGTCTATGGTGTTTCTTTGCGACTGGGTTCTTGGTAGAGATCTGTTGATTTGGTATCCATTGAGATGGATTGATATGACTTGATCTTGGGTCAAGACTTCTTGAGGCAAGATGAAGTGATCATTGCTCCTTGAAGTGATTGATGTTTCCGACAGATAGTCATCACTTTTAGTTTTTTTTTTGGTTATTCTGTGTGTTTCCATCGTAATTGCGATGGCTCACACTATTTTTTAAAAAGAAATATATATTTGTCATACGTGGATTGAGATCTTAAATTATTGAGCTTCTCTTTGTTTCGAGAATAGTTTAACATTCTCTACTTAACAGGGCCAACCACGTGAAGGTGGAAGCTCATCTGGCCCCTCCTAGGATCCTCTTATGACCCTTTATGACACTTTAAGACCTCTAAGATGTATTCTTAGGGATCGTAAAGGGTCATAAGGGGGCCTGGGATACAATAGCTAAGAAACATAAATGTAGGCATCATGGTCACAATTGTTTGGAGACACAACATAATTGAATGCTATACCTAGATGATGCAACACAACCACTACTCCTGTGGTTTGAAGTTGACACTATGGGATCCAAAAACCAAAGGTAAGTAATCTATATATGGTTTTTGGATCCCGCGGTGTCAACTTAGAACTGCAGGAGTAGTGGTTGTGTTGCATCCTATGGGTATAGCATTCAATTATGTTGTGTCTCCAAACAATTGTGACCATGATGCCTACATTTATGTTTCTCAGTTGTTGTGATACCTACATTTATGTTTTGTAGTTATCGTGTTTATTTGCATGCTCTTTATGTGTTTGGCTTCTCTCCCTCATGCATTGAAAATAAGATTTTCCCACTCTGAATCAAGAATGTGTGTGCAACACAAGCAGAATATGCACGGATAGCAGGTGGAGCTGAGAAAACACAACACGTTTACATTTTTTTAATAGGTCAAAATTACAATGTTCGTGATGGTCTATAACATAAAATATGCAATTAAAGACCTCTATAAAAAATGCAACCCTGTTGTGTCTTTCAGCTCCACCTAATATCCTATGTATATGAATTGAGATTGCATATTGAACTAGGCGTCTCCTTCTGCTTTGCCTGAAACCAAGAGATTGTCACAGTTAACATCTAAAATCATTATTGAACTTTTGTTATTATTATAAAGTACACTAGCACTTGCACCGAAAGAAGGTGCAAGGGATACGCAAATGATTTGGATGTAAATTCAATCATGCATCTTTGTAGTGCTCATCTTATATGTAGCCTTTGACTAAGGTTCAATTCTGGGTAGCATTTATGCTCCTTCGTTTCTTGTACACCATCTCTGTCAGAAAGTTTCTTCATGGATGTCCTCCACTTTCTTCCCCACTACAACTGTAACCACTATTCATTCTCCTGCGATCATTACTATCTTCTCTATTGATCAAACCTCCACTGCAATTTCTCTGATGAAAATTTCCAAATTCACTGTTTGGTATTCCTTCATCTCCCCTCAACTCCATCACTTATGGTTACAAATCAAGTTCCAAGAATCAAAATGATGCGTCTCATCATCACAACTAATCCACCTTAAACAATTGATTAACCATTCTAGACAAGATGATGATTTAAGGTTTTTTGTTAAGCTTTTAACTTGGTAGTTGCAATCAACATTTGTATTACAAGTTTTGTTGTTGTTCAAGTAGTGTGTTTTAGAAAAGAACCCATTGAACATTCTAATACTAATTTCTCCCAAAATATGAAATCCACTAAAATTTAGTGAAAACCCCTCCAACATTACAACTGTGTATAAAAGGAAACTTAGTGTTTCTAGTAGCGATAAATAGATTTTTTGAGAAGAGTAGAAGAAACAATACGCTTGGAGGGAGAAAACCCTATAGACTTACGACATGCCTTTGTATGTAGCCCATTAACATTTCAAATGCAAGCATGAAAGAAAACATGGAACTAAGCTCAAACACGTGTAAATAAACATCATTCATTATCAAATAAACATCAGTCATTATCAAATAAGTTGCATAAATGAGAATCATTTTTTTTGGCTTTTTCTTTTTTTTTGCTTCCCTATATTGTTGTAGAGGCGTATCCATGTCCACATCGTCATTTCTTCTCGATCGTGCACGTGATCTCACTGTCCTTTGCAAAGGTGGGTCCTCTACAATAACAAATAAAAGGCTTCAATTAAAAATATATTATCATAATTGGGGTTAATTTAAAAGCATATTCATTATTGTTACAAGCATTTCAATACTTTAAAAAATATAAACGTGATGCTCTTTACCTTTTCCAACCACATCATCTTGCTCGGCGGCTTGAACCTCAACATGCTCATCGGGAACAACCTCTACATCCCCTACAACTGCAATACAAAATGTTTTATTAATCCCAACACATTATAATTAAATTTTTATTGCTACGCCAAATTCAATTTAACATGTTTAATTGTATTACATATTCATTAATCAAAATTTGAATAGAAAATGTATACCTTGAGTACTACAATTCACATTCAAATTGACGCCTCCGTCGTGCTCGATCGGTACAGTATCAATATCGGCAGGCTGCATTCCAATGTAAATAATTAGTGCATTTATCAACAATATATACATATAACTACAAGACAAATACTAAGAAATGTTAATCATTCAATTTAATACATATAAATATATTCACTTTAAAGTTTTAAACAAATATATAATCATTGCTTCCTTACTTAAAACAAATATATTCATTTTATGTTGGAACTTAACATCAAATACAGTAATTGGTAAAGTTTTCAACTTGAAATAAAAATCAATTGGCTTATTTACCTGATCAACAAATCCAGCAAAAGAACCTTGTGCACTCATTGCTCGGTATTGTTCAGTCGTGACTTTATAGCGTTGTTTGTAGCCTATTTTCTTGTCCTCTTCTGTAATCGGTTTTTTGAACTCCAAGGCTTGCATTTTTTATTAGTATCATGAATTTTTATTGTAGTGAATTTTATCAAAACTAAATTTATTGCAATTTATAAATATTTGCATACAATTTTTCATTTACTAATACTTACAACTCGAGCAACAAGTTTTGAATATCCACCCGAGTCAAGCTTGTGTTGCATGTGCTTTTGTTTTCTTGCTTCTGTTGCCTTTTTTGTGTCAAACAACCTATGTGATGTTTGAAATATGTTAGATGACATAAGTACACAGAGTAAATAGTACATAATTTCATTATTAACATTATCATGTACGTTCTTTCCTCGGGTGATAGTACTCATCCACTATGTCTTGCGCTTCTCTCAAGTGCATCCTTTTAAAGATTCTCCCACTCATTAATAGGAATATAGGGAGGCCGCTCATAATAAGGGCTATGTTCTATTTGGGTCATGTAGTTTTCCCTAAGGGCCCGTTTGGTACATGGAATATGGGCCCTAATTCTGGAATATCATTTTTTGATTATTGTCTTCTATGTTTGTGTCCATCTAAATAAGTTGGAATTGGAATTGCGGAATTCTAATTTTGCCCACAAAATGAGCATTCCGTCTTCCACTTGAAAAGGTGGAATTAGGTATCCACGTTCTAATGCCACTTTTTAAATCCCCATTTTATTCACTGTCGGGTCCTCTTTTGCTGTTTAAAATTTTTGACATCTGAAATTTCATTTGTCCGCCGAAATTTTCATTTCATTTTCGTCTGGGTTGTTGTTTGTCTGCTGCATCTGCTCCACTTGTTTGTTGTCTGTCTGCTGCATCTGCTCCACTTGTTGAAACATGATCGCCAAGCTCTTCTTCTTCTGCTTACCTGTGCAACGCAACCTGTTTCTCCAAACCCAAAATCATTTTCGCTCTAATTTCTCTGTTGTTGCAGAGAGTAATGTGAGCAACAACAATGCCCCTTCACAAAATCTCTCCCTGCACTTCGTTACCACCAGATTTAACATGTCTTTCACCGATGCCGCAAAAATGCAGAAAAGGGTGCCCTCGCTGGGGCGGCTCAAAAACCCTTGATAAAGTTGAACAGTTTGTGTCCATGCTCAACAAACATGGCTGCAACGAAGATCAAATTGTAAAAATAATCAGATTTCATCCCGTTCTTATGTTGGTCAGTGTAGAAAGATTGTTGGAGCCCAAGATTCAACTCCTGAATGATTTTGGTATTGTGGGCGAAAATCTAACCAAATTTTTAATCCAGTCATCTTTTGGGTGAACCAAACAGTTCAACAGATATTCCAGATATCATTTTGAGGATATGTATCTTCCATAATTGTAGCATATTCCAGAATTGACTATATCCAGCATTCGGTATTCCATGCACCAAACGAGCCCTAATATACTTCAAAACAGTGCCCGCTTTGTCAAGGAGTTTAAGTCTATGAAAGACTTCGGGTCCAAAAAGTGTTGTCATAGAGGCAATGAGTTTATTCTTTAACCCTGTATCTTGTGATGACCACCTTTTAAGAAAAAAAATTGTTAGATTCATAAATGAAGTGAAGCTACCTTTTAATATACTTGAAGAAAGGGATGAAAAATTTTTTGATCTTGCAATGAAATAAAAATATGATACCATGTGCGTATGGTCAGCCCGAAAATGCGCAAACATTCATCATTAAGTTTTTCATAAAATAGATTATTCCCTGCAAGATAATAATGAGATTATTATAATTAGTTATTGCAAGGGACCACACAGGGGGTTTGTGCATTACATTATGAGTATTATATTGTATAGTAAAAGAAAGGATCAATCTTTAAAGTACTTGGAAGTTGGGCTACTTTCAAGGGAAGTCCATCTTCATTGCTCACGAGAAATTGATCACAATTTTGTATTGTTCCTGTACATTTAACATGAGTACATCCAGGAATTGCGTCATCACCTCCTACATAAAATGAATCCAATATTACAAAATTTCTCCTAAGAAACAATATATAGTTCAAGTGAAATAAACACATGACAAATGAGAGAGAAAAAGTGGAGTCTACTTACCAATAGTAGGTGTTGCCATCGCATCTGTGGTCATGCTACGTGTTGCTGACATTGCAGGCGGCACTACCTCTGTGGATTTGATCCTTGTACCAGGCGGTGTACTCAACATAGGATCAATAGCAGGTGCTGAACAAAAATATTGTTAGAGCATAAAAAAATATGGATAACCATGGACAAGATGGAGGATAAAACATGCGATGTACCACCCGAAGTATTTGCATCTGAGGTGTTGACCTTTATGTATTTAGCATCCTCTGTAAAGAGAACACATATATATTTTAGTTAATGACATAAATAAAATAGTATACTATAAAAATCATTATTGAACTTTTGTTATAATTAAAAACTACATTAATACTTAATCTATAATTCTGAACAGGACAAATCAACACATCCTCTGTCCTCTATATTTTAGGAGTGTGAGGTTGAATATCTATCATTCGAGCTAACTCTTTTGATATTGCATGAAGGACCCTTTGCAATGCAACCACAGGATTAACCTTTGATAAAAAATCAACATCGAATGGATCCTGCTCATCCTGCGGCTCCTCATGGACTACTTGTTTCTTTCCCTTTTTTTGATCAACACTCATTTGTGAGAACAATATTATTAGCCCTTTATTTAAAAGCAATCCAAAATAGTAGAACAACAAAAACTACGCTTTAACATAACAAAAAATATGCATTAACATTTTTCTTGTATGTGCATTTATACAACAACAATGAGTTTTACCTTTCAGGAAGAAGAAGTCCCATGAGAACTATCACCGCCATGCGTATCGTGTGGCTGTTGATCCATACTATAGCTCTGTATTTTAAAAAAATCATTCAGACATGTTAAAACACGTGTTCTTATTCTAAGTTATGTTGAATAATAGACAATTATCAAAATGCGTACCACCTCATCCATGATAGTGATGGAGTTTTTTGTATCTATGTGATTCAAATTGTAATCGATAAGCAGCTCCTCGCCTCCACGTATTGATTTGATCGCACATACAAATACGTGATTTCCCTCACGTGCCTCAAATATGCAATTGGGTTGCTTCTTAGTTGACGCAAGCCGTGTACTATTTATACAACCTGCAATATTCCTTGATGCTTTTGGTCTTCCGTCAACGTATATAGCTACTGTTTTACTTTGTTCACTAACTTTTGTTGTATATAATTTGTCGCGAGTGCATACCTACACATACTTTTTTTATATTTAACAATCTGCATCCAACTATTGTAATCATAACAAGGTCTGACATACTCCATCAATTTGACAACTTTGTTGTAAGAGACCTTTATGCCATCCATGGAAAATAGGCCCAAACCATGTAATGAAGACGATGCTATGCGATATATCCTCTCTTTAACACAAAAATCAATGTTTATTGAAGGAAGTTCATTGGGGACATTGTTTCTATAGATGTTTGTACCTAAAGGGAAGCTCAGAGTCGCCTTTGCTCTCATCATCATAAGAACACGACCCCCCTTGAGCAAGAAAAAATTTCATGCATTTATTGAATTTCTTTTTGATCTTTTGACCTTGGGTCGATCTCATTGAATTAGATGTACTAAATGTCTCACTTTCTTCTTCCATTCCTAAATTTTCCTTGCTCGAGGAAGATAATTTTGAAAAATACCTATTTGCTGGTACCTACACTTCATGCAATGAGAAAGACATGTGGCAATGAGAGAGATATTTTACAAATGGTAAAAGACATTAATCTCTATGGGGTGTATTGACTTGTACCTGACAATCCATGAGACTGTGTGGGATACCTAACATAAGATAATAGTTATATAATCAGACAAACATAGTTCACTCCATAGTTTTCATTATATCTTGTGAAGGACATTATACATTGTTAAAATTATCTATTTATCCAACAATATTTTGAATATCTCAGCATTGCATATAACTAAACATCTCAGCATTACATGAGACACCACTATTATGGCATTTCGTCAAACAGTTCTCGTGTCTTGCCAGTGTTTTTATTACATCTTGTGAAGGACTTTATAGATTGTTAAAATTATCTATTTATACTTTTAGAATTAGCTCACTCCATTGCAGGGAACAAAGAGAATCCCCTATGATTTAACATCATTGAGATGCCTCCTTTCATTAGCTTCATGTAACCTTTGCATAGCTTCTCATAGCTTCCTATGTGTTTCATCCTTCATTTATACACTTACTTCGACCAAAATTTTAATTTTCTGATAGATTTCGCCAAAGGCTTTGTAGGAAACCAAGTAAGGGGTATTCTTGAGTTCAAACACATTGATCTACTACAACTGAATTATAAATCATGAATTCACTATAAAATTAATTCACTATAAATCAAGGGGCATTATAAATCATGAATTCGCATAAAATTAATGTATTGCTCTAGATTTCATACAGACATTTTGTCAAATGGTTGGCATGTATGTTTATTCAAATGGAGTTATATCATTTGAAATGGATATATGATAGGTTGATATCGAATTCTATGTCAAGATTTACAACATTAAATTGATCATAGTTAGAAGACTCAGACACAAGAAGAATATGAGTATAGCCAATTTTCAGAAGAATATGAATGAATGAAAACATACATAAGTGGATGAACATAAATAATGAATGCACTAGATATTGCCTGAAGTAACGAAGTGTTGACCTGGGGTTCAATCCAGTATGCTCATGTATGATCCAAAAACTGCAAGGAAGGAAAGGATGGGGTTAGATCCAAAGGAGCAATGCCTGACACCCTATTATTGATCCTCATCTACAATTATGCATGTGCATAGTTAAGCCATACACTTCAAAAAGGAACTATGCTACATAACATGTGCACTCAGGAAAATGCACTCAGGAACATGTGTAGTGTATAGGCGCTAGAATCCAAATGAAGCCCTGCATTTATGTCTCTATGAACACTTGGTGAATCAAAGGTAGAGATGGGAACATGCAGGGTTGGGTTGGGCCCTACTATTATAAGGGAGTTTGTGGGTTGTTAATGGATGGATGGGAATAAGTAGATGCTGCTGGTTGCCCCGCAGCTCGGGATGCCAGCAGGAAATTCTGGCAGCAGGGTAATCCGCCTTAAAATAGTAGGGGCCGGGGGGGTTGTGGCTGCATTTATGTCTATATGAACACCTAGTGAATCACTATTGTGACTGCATCATCCAAATAGTGCAACAACAACACCAGATGTTGTTGTTCCATCGGGTGTTGCTATGGCATCATTTCTGAATGATGCATCCACAATAGTAACCCACCATGCCCATCACCACAAGGCAGTCATGATCAAGCATAAGCAATGGAGGGGACATTATCAAGGTCAAATCAAAGGTCAAATTTCATTCCTTGAAATTTTATATTTGTACAGTTATAAAATTTCATACCTTGAAATTTTATAACATAGTTCCTTAGCATTTGATCTTCATATTGTAGCCATGACTTGAGGTAGGCATTCGAGCTTTGTCTTCTCATTAACTAAATTTCATTTTGATGGCATTTGTTGATTTAGTGGCACAATATCAATGTTAATACTGACATTGTTTACATCTTTTCATTTGGAATGCTCGATGACTCATGAGATTTGAGAGCTAGGGCATCTTTGATACAATATCAATGTTAATACTGGCATTGTTCTTTGCATTTACATGTTTATGTTAAAAAAAATAATTAGTTAAGTAATAAAATCTTATAAAACAACATACATTGTGTGAAGTGTTTGATCTCTCTTTATTTGTTTTTTTGTTGATATTCACTATGTGGTACTCCCCGTTTATGATCATTTCATGAGGAAATGTCTTGATGGCTCGTGGGCTGCAAGCTAGGGCATCATGCATTGTTTATGAGCTCACTGTTTGAGCACCTCATGTCCCTCTTTGATTGGCGGTGCTCTGTTTGTTATATTGAGTTTACATCATATATTTAGTCTTAATAAATATCTTATAAAATAACATATATTGAATTTACAACATAAAACTAACCCAAAATGCTTTGTCTTAATAAAATCTTAATAAAATAATATATTGAGTCTTAATAAAATCTTATAAAACAACATATATTGTGTGAAGTGTTTGATATCTCTTTATTTGTTTTGTTGTTGATATTCACTATGTGGTACTCCCTTTTTATGATCATTTCATGAGAAAATGTCTTGATGGCTCATAGGCTACAAGCTAGGGCATCATACATTGTTCATGAGCTCATTGTTTAATACTAGCATTGTTTACATCATTTCATTTCGAATGCTTGATGACCCGTGAGCTTTGAGAGCTAGTGCATCATTTCTATAACATTCAAGGCATTGTGTGAAGTGTTTGATCTCTCTTTATTTGTTTTGTTGTTGATATTCACTATGTGGTACTCCCCATTTATGATCATTTCATGAGGAAATGTCTTGATGGATCGCGGGTTGCAATCTAGGGCATCATGCATTGTTTATGAGCTCACTGTTTGAGCACCGGCCAATCAAATAGGGATATGAGGTGCTCAAATAGTGAGCTCATAAACAATGCATGATGCCCTAGCTTGTAGCTCGCGAGCCATCAAGACATTTCCTCATGAAATGATCATAAACGAGGAGTACCACATAGTGAATATCAACATCAAAAAAAATAAAGAGAGATCAAACACTTCACATAATATATGTTGTTTTATAAGATTTCATTAAGACTAAATATATTGTTTTAGTAAGATTTTATTAAGACAAAGTATTTTGTGTTAGTTTTATGTTGTTTTATAAGATTTTATTAAGACTAAATATATGATGTAAACTCATAATTATAATTGATATATATAATACAATGGTATGTAGTATAATCTATACATTTATGAGATGTGATTAATTTCAGTTATATGATGTTTTGGGATTAAATTGGTGAGTTTGTATACTTTCTCCATTTTAAACTAACCTATGACTTCAAAGGAGGAATTATGAAATATAGTTGTAGGTAGTTATCTCTTCTGTAGTGATGGAGGGGTGAAAAGTATGATCAATGAGGTTGTTGCTATTAGATCATACATTAATACACTTATTATTTTGAATTTGAGCTTGGACATCATGCGATGTTATTGCCGTCATTGCATGCTTGCTGTTGTTGTGCACCATATATTATTTTATACATTGTTTATTTCATTGAGACTGTGAGCTTGACATTTGTAATGTATTTTCTATTATTGGATCAATGTCACCATGTTGTTGAAGTTGTAGATGCATTGAATCACCACTGCCATTCTATTTTGATAGCAGTAATATAACAAATAGAGCACCGACCAATCAAATAGGGACATTAGTAAGACATTTAATGCATTATTACTTCATCATGATGATAAAAATTTCATTGGCTCAAAGCACATAGAATGTGGGTAGATGCATTGAATCACCACTTCCATTGTATTTTGATGAAGAGGAACTATGTTATAAAATTTCAAGACATGCAATTTTATAACTGTACATATATTTTATGAGTAAAACTGTACAACAGAAAAGCACCCACATGCCTTGGTTGTTATTGGTCTATGAAATGTTTTAGTTTACCTTTCCCAATTGAGATGTCATCCTAAAATTCAAAAGGACCAAGGTAATAATAAGTCTTGAACATAAATGCATGATTGTGGATCCTCAAGTAGGAGTTGTGATGCAAAGGAAGAACACTTATATAGGTTTACCCACATAAGGACAATGGTTTCATTCATCTTTCTTTCAAGTGCTCTTGGGTACTTTCCTTGGCCTCTAGGCTTGGGCATCCTATAGGAGTTGAACCAAAATTACGAAGGCAATAAGGACACATAGAACAATAGGTTTGGGGACTTAGATTTATGTCCAATCTTTAGTAATGGTTTGGAGAACTAATTACTAGATGAGTGACTATAGTACCCTAATTTGCATTATTAAATGATCTTGTTTAATTTGTGTTCATTTCATGCAAAGATACATGTAAAGGAAATAATTTTTTGCATCTAAAAATTACATGTATATATATGAAAAATAACTTGTATATACTATACGAGAAAAATAAATTTGAAAAGAAAATGTAAGAGTACAAGCATACATAAGAGGATGAACACAAATAATAAAGGTGCCAGACATTGCCTGAAGTGATGAATTTTTGACCCAGGTATGAATCTAGTGTGCCCCTGTGTGATCCAGAACCAACAAAGAAAAGAGAGATGGGGGTTAAATAAAAAATATCTAAGAAATGAATGACATCTTATTACTGATCCTCATCTACAATTATGCATGTGCATAGTCAAGCCATACACTTCTGAAAGAAAAACTATGCTACAGGACATGTGCACTCAGAAGAATGTTGCAGAGAGTAAATGGTTTCATTTATGTCTGCATGAACACCTGGTGAGTCACTATTGTGACTACATCATTCAAACAATGCAACAACAACACTAGATGTTGTTGTTTCATCTGGTGTTGTTGTGACATCATTTCCAAATGATGCACCCACAACAGTCACCCACCATGCCCATCAACACAAGGCAGTCATGAGCAAGCATGATTAAGCAATGGAAGGGGCATACATCATCATCAAATCAGAGGAGAAAAGCATCAAATCTTCATATTAAGGGAGGAGTACATCATGGATTTCAAGTAAAGATCATAACATCACAACATGGTTGGCATCCCCAAGGAGGCCCCATTGCATGTTGTGAGTAAGCTACATCAAAACAAAGAGGTACACAAATCTGCATCATCTATACATTAATGCTATGGCATTGAGTATATTTGAATCTGAATTTTAAAGGACAAGTAAGAAAGTTTCATGATGCTAGTGAAATTAAGGTACATATCTAATGAAGTAATGAAGCTACCCACATTCTATGTGCTTTGAGCCAATAAATTTTTTTATTATCATGATGAAGTAATAATGCATTAAATGTCTTACTGATGTCCCTATTTGATTGGACGGTGCTCTATTTGTTATATTGTTGCTATCAAAATAGAAAAGCATTGGTGATTCAATGCATCTACAACCTCAACAACATGGTGGCATCGATCCAATAAAAGAAAATATATTACAAATGCCAAGCTCACAGTCTCAATGAAATAAACAGTATATAAAACAATATATGGTGCACAACAACAAGAAGCATGCAATGACAACAATAACATTGCATGATGCTCGAGCTCAAATTCAAAATAGTAAGTGTATTAATGTATGATCAAAACAAATAAAAAGAGATCAAACACTTCACACAATGCCTTGAAGGTAATAGAAATGATGCCCTAGCTCTCAAAGCTCGCAGGTCATCAAGCATTCCAAATGAAAAGATGTAAACAATGCCAGTATTAAATAGTGAGCTCATGAACAATGTATGATGCCCTAGCTTGCAACTCGTGAGCCATCAAGATATTTCCTCATAAAATGATCATAAACGGGGAGTACCACATAGTGAATTTCAACACCAAAACAAATAAAGAGAGATCAAACACTTCACACAATATATGTTGTTTTATAAGATTTTATTAAGACTAAATATATTGTTTTATGAGCTCACTATTTGAGCACCTCATGTCCCTATTTGATTGGTCAGTGCTCTGTTTGTTATATTGATGCTATTAGATCAAATAGGGACATCAATAATAAAACAAGGACATCAAATAGGGACATCAGTAATAAAATAATACACTTACTATTTTGAATTTGAGCTCATAAAGATTAAGATATCCCTATTTTATTACTGATGTCCCTATTTAAATCTTTTCATCAAATGACCCAAAAACATCAAGAATGGTCCTGTATGGTCACTAATAGCCAACTTTCAGAAGAATATGAATGAATGAAAACATACATAAGTGAATGAACATAAATAATGAAGGTACCAAACATTCCCTGAAGTAATGAAGTGTTGACCGGAGGTTCAATTTAGTATGCTCTTGTATGATCCAAAACCTGTAAGGAAGGAAAAGATGGGGTTAGATCCAAATGATCTAAGCAATGTATGGCACCCTATTACTGATCCTCATCTACAATTATGCATGTGCATAGTCAATCCATACACTTCTAAAATGAACTATGCTACATAACATGTGCACTTGGGAAATATATGCATGCGGTGAGTAAATCAAGCTCAAAATGGAGCAAAAAGTATGATGTCAAATGTGTTATCAAGCAACACCTCATGGGCTGTGAGTCAACATGGTATATATGTTGTTTATACAAAATCAATAAAAGGACATCTAGAACCTCAACAACATGGCAATATTAATCCAATAACAAGAAATACATTACAAATTCCAAGCTCATGCTCTCAATGAAATAAACAGTGTATAAAATAATATATGATGCCCGAGCTCAAATTCAAAACAGTAAGTGTATTAATGTATGATCTAATAGCATCAACCTCATTGATCATTACTTTTGACTCCTCCATCATTATAGAGAAAGTATACAAACTCACCAACTTAATCCCAAAATTTCATAACATTGCATTCTTGTTGCTGTAATGGTGCACAATAGCAGCAAGCATGCATTGACAACAATAACATTGCATGATGCCTGAGATCAAATTCAAAATAGTAAGTGTATTATTTTATTACCGATGTCCCTATTTTATTACTGATGTCCCTATTTGATCTAATAGAATCAATATAACAAACATAGCTCTGACCAATCAAATAGGGACATTAGGTGCTCAAATAGTGAGCTCATAAACAATGCATGATGCCCTAGCTTGCATCCTGCAAGCCATCAAGACATTTCCTCATGAATTGATCATAAACGGGAGTACCACATAGTGAATATCAACCAAAAAACAAATAAAGAGAGATCAAACACTTCACACAATGTATGTTGTTTTATAAGATTTTATTACTTGACTAATTTTTTTTTTATGACAAGCTTTTAAAAAGTGTATCATAATTAAAGGCACGTGAATTCATATTGTACTTAATCTGAATGCCACTGTGTAATGTTTTTACTTATGATATTTTGATGTTTTGAGATATTACAATATTTCGATGTTTCTCCATTTTAAACTAACCTATGACTTCAAAGGAGGAATTATGAAATATAGTTGTAGGTAGTTATCTCTTCTATAATGATGGAGGATTAAAAGGTAATGATCAATGAGGTTGCTGCTATTAGATCATACATTAATACACTTACTGTTTTGACCTATTTGATCTAATAGCATCAATATAACAAATAGATCACCGACCAATCAAATAGGGACATGAGGTGCTCAAACAGTGAGCTCATAAACAATGCATGATGCCCTAGCTTGCAACCTACGATCCATCAAGACATTTCCTCATGAAATGATCATAAATGGGGAGTACCACATAGTGAATATCAATAGAAAAATAAATAAAGATAGATCAAACACTTCACACAATGCCTTGAAGGTAATAGCAACGATGCCCTAGCTCTCAAAGCTCGCGGGTCATCGAGCATTCCAAATGCAAAGATGTAAACAATGCCAGTATTAACATTGATATTTTGCCATTAAATCAACAAATTCCATAAAAATAAAAGTGATTTAATGAGAAGACAAAGCCCGAATGCCTACCTCAAGTCATGGTTGCCATATAAAGATAAAATGCTAAGGAACTATGTTATAAAATTTCATGCCAAATTTCAAGGCATGAAATTTTATAATTGTACATATATTTTCTTCGACTCCTCCACATTGTAAACTCAATGCTAAGGAGAAAAAAATATGATGTCAAAAAGTATATAAAATTTCATGCCTTGAAATTTTATAACATAGTTCCTTAGCAGATGCCATATGAAGAGCAGTGCAAGGTGGAAACTTTCCCATTTTACCATAGTTAGGGCCATCTTTTACCATGCTTTATAAGCTTTATGGTTTTACCATGCTTTATGAGCTTTATGTTTTTTTTAAAGTGAAGACAAAGATTATCTTAATTTGTTATCTTTAAATTTTATTCATTTTATGATTTTAAAAATTGAAATAAAAAATATAAACTTTTAAGAAACTTTTAAATATAATCGACATATATGGCCGCTAATAGACAACTTTAAAAAAAATATGAATGAATGCAAACATACATAAGTGGATGAACATAAATAATGAAGGTACCAGACATTGCCTGAAGTAATGAAGTGTTGACCTAGGGTTCAATCTAGTATGCTCTTGTATGATCCAAAACTTGTAAGGAAAGAAAAGATGGGGTTCGATCCAAAGGATCTAAGCAATGCCTAGCACCCTATTACTGATCCTCATCTACAATTATGCATGTGCATAGTCAAGTCATACACTTATAAAATGAACTATGCTACAAAACTTGTGCACTCATGAAACATGTGCATGCAGTGAGTAAATTAAGACCAAAATGGAACAAAAGGTATGATGTCAAATATGTTATCAAGAAACACCTCATGGGTTGTGATTCAACATGGTATATATGTTGTTTATACAAGATCAGTAAAAGGACATCTACAACCTCAACAACATGTGGTACTCCCCGTTTATGATCATTTCATAAGGAAATGTCTTGATGGCTTGCGGGATGCAAGCTAGGGCATCATTCATTATTTATGAGCTCACTGTTTGAGCACCTCATGTCCCTCATAATCAAATAGGGACATGAGGTGCTCAAACAATGAGCTCGTAAACAATGCATGATGCCCTAGCTTGCAGCCCGTGAGCCATCAAGACATTTCCTCATGAAATGATCATAAACGGGCAGTACCACATAGCTAGTGAATATGAACAATAAAACAAATAAAAAGAGATCAAACAGTTCACACAATGCCTTGAAGGTAATAGAAATGATACACTAGCTCTCAAAGCTCGTGGGTCATCAAGCATTTGAAATGAAAAGATGTAAACAATGTCAGTATTAAATAGTGAGCTCATGAATAATGTATGATGCCCTAGCTTGCAGCTCACGAGCCATCAAGACATTTCCTCATGAAATGATCATAAACGAGGAGTACCACATAGTGAATATCAATAGAAAAATAAATAAAGAGAGATCAAACACTTCACACAATGCCTTGAAGGTAATATAAATGATGCCCTAGCTCTCAAAGCTCGCAGGTCATCAAGCATTCCAAATGAAAAGATGTAAACAATGTCAGTATTAAACAATGAGCTCATGAACAATGTATGATGCCCTAGCTTGTAGCCAATGAGCCATCAAGACATTTCCTCATGAAATGATCATAAAAGGGGAGTACCACATAGTGAATATCAACAACAAAACAAATAAAGAAAGATCAAACACTTAATACAATGCCTTGAAGGTAATATCAACAATGCCCTAGCTCTCAAACCTCGCGGGTCATCAAGCATTCCAAATGAAAAGATGTAAACAATGTCAATATTCAATAGTGAGCTCATAAACAATGTATGATGCCCTAGCTTGCAGCCCGCGAGCCATCAAGACATTTCCTCATGAAATGATCATAAATGGGGAGTACCACATAGTGAATATCAATAGTAAAACAAATAAAGAGAGATCAAACACTTCACACAATGCCTTGAAGGTAATAGTAACGATTAACATTCATATTGTGCCATTAAATATTCAACAAATGCCATCAAAATAAAATTGAGTTAATGAGAAGACAAAGCTCGAATGCCTATCTCAAGTGCCAGTGTTCCCTTCCCACACAGTGTTGGCCTCTTCACGCACGCCAAACTTGAATGCCCTCTCGCGCCATGCAAAAGTGCAGTGTCATCTTCGTGGCAGCTCTTCGAATTCACAAAAATTACAAATGACACTTTTTTTCTTTTTTTTTGTTTATAACCAAGCAGGGGTCGCAATTACGATGTCATCATTGCTATTACGACACCGTCGGGGGCACTTGCAAAAAAAACACAAATGCTAGTGGCGTCGCAAATTGGCGTTGAAATTCGACCCCAAATGTTGTAGTAGGGGAGTTGAGGATTTTTCAGAGACATAAAATTGTTTATAGGCGATCTGCTACACAATCTTTTCTCAATTTGTGAATTTTTTAGTTTTTCAACTAGATGGATTGTTTCTTCTAATTTTTCAAATCATTAAACACATCAAAGACACAAAAATTTATTTTTAACCCTAAATCTACGTAAAAAGTGTATGTTCTTGATCGTTTCAACGGGTTTTTCACATAGAAGATATTTCGAGCAAGCTACCTATGGTTATTTTTGACTTTCATGGATAAAATTGGCAGACTTACTACTTAACCAAGTTTTAGTAAGGATTCCATTTAAAAATATTTTCATTTTACCTCTCTTTACAAGAGCCTCCCACTAGAATTAATAATTTTAGTGCAATCCCAAAGAACTACTAGAGGAGGGCTATTGTTCAAAGCTCTTTGTTATTCACCCCATTAAGGATGACTGTATTTTGTTTTAGAGTGGATTAGATTACCATGGTAAAAACAACTGTATCCTACTTTGGGTTGTCCCTCTCATCGACCTCATTAAGGAAAGTCTCAGGAGGTGAGCCCACTATGTCTTATGTTAGAATAACTAAGAGGGGGGGTGAATCAGTTAGATAAATTATCCTACAATCCCAAATACAAAGATGTACTCCACAAAAAAATTCAACCAATTTATGCAACTCGGTAACATAAAATATCAATCTATCTGTTCACTTTACCGATTACCAGTAATTATCCAACTGTGATTACCAACTAAATCAATTATGCAGAATGTAAAGTATGATAGAAAAATAATCATAAAAAATAACACATAACACAATGATTTAACATGGAAACCCTTTTAAGGAAAAAACCACCTGGGACCGGTAACCCAAAATAATTCACTCTTCTGAAGTGAGCTTGGTGAAGAGCCAACCATGTTAAACGTTACAATACACATTGTTAGGTGTGACATGGTTAGAGGATTTATCACTAACAGTTAATTTTTTACCAGCATTCACTATGGGGTCAACAAGATAACAATGTACATTCTTTGAATGACATAGGGCAGAATATAAGATGATTAAGTCCACTCGGTTAAGAGATTTTTTGAATCAATGGTTAAACTAATACAGTAATGTTCTGATTCAAATACAACTCAAATTGCAGATATTCAGAACTATGCTAAGCCCATAAAATATCATTTGATCATTAATCAATTCACTTCATCAATTTTCTTCAACTTACTTTCACTTGATAAATGATTCTCTGACACTCGATAAACTCTATAGTCTTGGTTCTTCAATAAATAGTATGATCAGGCATGCATGAATAAGTTGTTCACGCGAATTCTCTGCAGTCTCCTTCTTTTGGCATGTTTCAATAATGAAACTCATATCTCTTATATAAACAAGTAAACCATTTTCTTTCAGCCATCATATTTTGCCACTTAATCTCCTTCATCCATTTTGCCTCTTAAACCTTCTTCAGCAAATGTGTCATTAACACATTTCAATCTCATCCTTTAGATCTTCTCTGAATTTTGTCAGTCGTGGATCTCATAATAAACTTCATCTTTAATCTCAAAATCATATCAATATGCAGCTCATCAATTTCAGTCGGTTGTTCATAGCATTTAATGTTTTCATCCATACTTGGTTGATATAGAAATGCGTCGGTGATCACTAGTTGAACTAGCTCGGTTAATACTGTCAGTCGGTATACACTGCATAGCTAGCTCGATGTATACAGAAATCTTCAATTATCGACCACATTAACATGTTCAATTTCAGTTCTCTTCTTCATAATAGATTAATGTAACATGCTCAAGTCAACAATATAAAGCCATAGACTCATCAATAAGTTACCCAATATTTACCTTATCCTTATTTGTCATATCCATCTTTTTCTCATGTAGATATCTCAGTTCTTCATCTTTTCTTCGTTCAATAGATGTTTAGATATCTGTAACTAACATGATAAGTATTGTCAAGATTAGTTGACATCAATGACAACATATTGACTGATTTAATCATCTTACATATCATTTCAGTACTCAATGATCTCTAATCACTGTTTCTTTAGTTCATTCAGATATTCAATTAGTTGTAGTTCATCAATCTCTCCCTTTGGCATTGATGGCAACAAAAGCAATATGAAAATATGTCATGCACATACCAAACATGTATACTACAACTATGTAAGAAAAATGTTGTAGCTCGGTAAGCTCAAATTTAATATGTTTAATCACTACAAAACATAACAACATTACAAGTGCAGACTCTCCCAGTGGATTTGATCTTTTCAGTTATCAGATTCCCTTTGTTCTTAGTAAAAAATATGTCTCTCCCTTTCTTTGTGTTCTCTGTGTTCTCAGTAACTAATTTTCCATATTCATTCTCTCTCCTTTTGACAACAATGCCAAAGAAAATATACTAACAGCTCTACACCAACCAAGTATTCCTCTGTTGTTTGGTTCATATCATGTACCTTCAGTGTATAGATAAAAAAATTTATGTTCCAGCTTCTACAATCTTTCACAACCTAGATAAAATCCAAAGTGTGAGCTATGTGCATCAACATGAATGATCTTCTGATAAGTATACGTTGATGCAACCTCCAGATCACCTCAGTGACTGGTAGACAGGGGATGAACCCTAAGTCTAGTCCTCAGATACTCTAATGTGTCCTTCCGTAATGGTTTAGTAAAGATATCAACAAGTTGTTCCTTAGATGTTACAAATTCTAGTTTCATCTACTTCTCTTGAACTTGTTCTCTCATGTAGTGATACTTAATAGATATGTGCTTTGTTTTAGAATGCATCACAAGATTCTTAGAAATATTTATAACACTAGTGTTGTCACAATATATAATCACCGGGTCAGTGATTACCTCATTCATTCCTTCTAACACTTGTCTAATCCAAGCTATATTTGAACAATTTGTAGTAGTAACAACATACTTTGCTTCAACAGTGGACTGAGAAATGCATGCTTGTTTCTTCCTAATCCAAGTCACAAGCCTTTCCCCTAAAAAGAATGCTCCACCGGTTGTGATCTTTCGGTCATCTATGTTTCCAGCCCAATTTGCATCGGTGTAAACTCTAAGTTCAAATTTTCCTTCAAATGTATACCATAATCCATAGTCTTTTGTTTTCTTCAAGTATATCAAGATTCTTTTCACTGCAACCATATGTGAATCTTTAGGATTGGCAGAATATCTAGCCACAATCCCCACTACATGTGCAATATCAGGCCTACTGTGTACCACATACATCAGTTTAACAATCATAGATCAGTACAGAGTCTGATTTACCTCTCCAGATTCATCATCTTTTGTCAATTTACAGCCAGTTACCATCGATGTTCCTATTGGTTTAGCATCTTCCATGCCAAAAGTTTTCAATACTTCTTTAATGTAATTTGATTGAGTGATGAAAATCCCATCTCTCTATTGTATAACCTGCAAACCTAGAAAGAATTTAATCTCTCCAAACATAGACATCTCAAATTCTTTTCTCATGTCATCAACAAAAGATTTGCAAATCAGATCTTGTCCTCCAAAGATTATATCATCAACAAATATCTCAGCAATCAAAATGTTATCATCAGATTCTCCTTTCATGTACAAATTACTATTTTCACTAGTTCTTACAAAACCAATACTTATAAGATAAGCATGTAATATTTCATACCATGCCCTCGATGCTTGATTCAATCCATACAAGGCTTTGTGCAATTTACATACCATGTCTTTCTGATTTGGATCAACAAACCCTTCTGGTTGTTCTATGTAGACCCCTCAAGAATTCCATTCAGAAATGTTGATTTCACATCTATTTGATATACCTTAAATCCCTTATGTGCAACATAAGCAAGTAATATACGAACTCCTTCTAGTCTAGCAAATGGTGCAAAGGTTTCACCATAATCAATACCTTATTCTTGTGCATATCCTTTGCAAACAAGTCTTGCCTTATTCCTTGTAACTTCTCCATTCTCATTCAGCTTATTCCTGAAAATACACTTAGTACCAATAACATTTTAATCCTTTGGTCTAGGCACTAAATTCCATTTCTTATTCTTTTCAATTTGTTCAATTTCCTCATTCATAGCATTTATCCATTCCTCATTTTCAAGTGCATCCCTAACATTCTTAGGTTAAAACTCACAAACTAAGCATGTGTTATGTCTTAACTTACTTTCGGTCAGCATGCCACCTTTCTTATCTCCAATGATTTGGTTATCAAGATGATTTCTTCTAACACATCTTGCTAGCACTTGATCTCTCCTCTACTCATCATTCTGTTTAGGTACATTTTCCTGCTCGGTAGCTTCTTCCTGATTCTCGGTTTCCATTTGCTGATTTTTGGTAGCATTTTCATGATGCTCGGTAGATTCAGCCCATGGCATTGGTAGATACTCTGGATCTTCAACATAAGTAAACCTACCATAATCTTCCAACTCCTTCATGCTTTCTTCTTCATAATTTTTAGAAAAATCATCCACTCTAACATTAGTACTCTCTATCATCTTATTAGTAACCTTATTTAAACATTTGTAAGCTTTAATCTTAGTAGAATAACCTAAGAATAAACTTTCATCACTTTTAGAGTCAAAATTTCCATTCCTATTATCTTTCAGAATATAACACTTTCTATCAAAGATTCTGAAATAACTTACAGTCGGTGTGTATCCAAACCATAACTCGTAAGGTGTCTTGTTTGTGTCTTTCTTTAGTTGAACTCGGTTCAAGACATATACTGCAGTGCTCACTGCCTCTCTCTAGTACATATGTGCAACATTTTTCTCAATCATCAATGTTCTAGCACAGTCAATAATAGATCAGTTTCTCCTTTCAGCAACTCCATTCTACTGTGGTGTTCTAGGTGTAGAAACCTACCTTTTTATACCATGCTCATTACAGAAGTTAGTGAATTCATCAGAAACAAACTCACCTCCTCTATCAGACCTTAAGCATTTCAATTCTTTTCTGATTTCTTTCTCAACTTTAGCCTTATACTATTTAAACAGTTTGAATGCCTCAAATTTTTCTTTTAAGAACATAACAATCATCAATCTAGTATAGTCATCAACAAACAAAATAGAGTATCTATCACCATACTAGCTTTGAGTTCTCATGGGACCACATAAGTGGGTGTGAACCAACTCCAAAATTCCTTTAGATGAGTAGTCCTTACTTTTAAAACTAGATTTTTTCATCTTTCCTTTCTGACATTGATGACACATAACATGATCTAGTTTGGTTTGGTTAGACTGGGAAATCCTCTAACTTTTCTCTGTCTACTGATCTTAATCATGTTATCAAAATTTACATGACATAACCTCTTATGCCATAACCATGCATCTTCATTTTTCACCAGTAAACAAGAAGTCTCAGTATTGTCAAGATAAAATAAATTATCTTTTGATTGTCCACCTGTTCCGACAAGCTTTCCATTTTCATCATGGATTTTCATCTTCTTGCTTTCAAATGCAACTTGGTGACTTGAGTTATTCAGATGTGCTACACTTAAATTTTTTTAATTCAGTCCTTTTACCCAGTATGCATTATCAAATCTAATTTTATCATTCAATAAGATAGATCCTTTTCCTTTAACCATGCATGGTGTGTCATTTTCCATTTTCACTGAACCTCCATTATAATGCTCAAGATGATCAAACTTATCTTCATCACCAGTCATGTGATGTGTACAGCCACTATCAATGATCCAAGTATCATTCTTACTAACTTTAGAAATAATTGCTATTTCTACATACCTTTCATCCTCTTCTGAATCATCTTTCATTGCAAGAAACACCACCTCAATATTATCATCAGTGTCGATGTTGGAGTCATCTTCCTCAGCAAGGTAACATGCATTTTTTCCCTTATCTTTGTGATCTCGGTTGTCTCTTTTGTAGTGTCGGTAGCCACTATTGTTTCTTCTTCCATACTTCCCATTACCAGATCGATCTATGTCTTTGTCATTTTTCTTTCCTGTTAGTACAGCTTGCAACAATATGGACAACTTCTTTACAATTCAAACAAGATAAAGGTAACATTCCCTTATATCTACCTTTACCTTTTTGTATTCTCTGGGCCATTAGTGCTTCTAGTTCATTGAGCTCATCATCAGTGTTAATATCACTTTCATTCCTTATAGTATGCTTACTGCTAGTTTTACCAATCTTCAGAGAGGACATAAAATTAGACTCAACACTCGGTACAACACTATTATCAAAAGTGTTTAGCTCAAAAGTTGTTAACTTTCCAATCAAACTATCAAGATTAAGAGTGCTATTAGGTGCAGACCCCATTTCATGAATAGGAGATATTCTGATTGCATAGACAGACAACAAGGTTCTCAGTATTTTACTTACCACTGTACCCTCAAAAATGATACCACCATCTCCTCGGATAGCATTAACTACCTCTTTGATTCAGTTTGTATACTGTGTAATATTCTCTCCTTCTTTCATCTTCATGTCATCAAATCTACCTCTCAGGCTTTCAGCTCTGGCTCTCATCACATTCACATCACTACCATAAACTAGAGCAAGTTTATCTCACATTTCCTTCCCTATAGTGCAATTCTTGACATCCTCAAATTTAGCATCAAATAGAGAAGCAACAATCTCTATCATAGTAATATTGTATTCATGTTGGTCTCTCAACTGATCAAGAGTCAAAGGTCCAACCATCGTTTGTATGTAGCCATTGTCAAGTAGGGGTATAGTAGATTCTCCAATTCTAGATATGTGAAGTCTCATCTGGCTTTGCTATGTAGTAAAGTTGTCCGTGTTCAGCTTCGACACTCCCTCTTATACATCTTGTAATCTTTCTGCTCAAGTCCTTAAAAATTTCTTCCAAGCAACCAATATGCTTTGATACCAATTGTTAGAATAACAGAGAGGGGGGTGAATCAATTAGCTCAGTTATCCTATAGTCCCAAATACAAAGATGTACTCCACAAAACAATTCAACCAATTTATGCAGCTCAGTAACATAAAATATCAATCTATCTGTTCACTTTACCGATTACCAGTAATTATCCAACTGTGATTACCAACTAAATCAACTATGCAGAATGTAAAGTATGATAGAAAAATAATCATAACAAATAACACATAACACAATGATTTAACGTGGAAACTCTGTTAAGGGAAAAACCACCTGGGACCGGTAACCCAAAATAATTCACTCTTCTGAAGTGAGCTCGGTGAAGAGCCAACCATGTTAAAGGTTACAATACACACTGTTAGGTGTGACCTGGTTAGAAGATTTATCACTAGCAGTTAACTTTTGACCAGCATTCACTATGGGGTCAACAAGATAATAATGTACATTCTCTGAATAACATAGGGCAGAATATAAGATGATTAAGTCCACTCGGTTAAGAGATTTTTTGAATCAATGGTTAAACTGATATAGTAATGTTCTGATTCAAATACAACTCAAATTCTAGATATTCAGAACTATGCTAAGCCCATAAAATATCCTCTGATCATTAATCAATTCACTTCATCAATTTTCTTCAACTTACTTTCACTTGATAGATGATTCACTAACGCTCAATAAACTCTACAGTCTCGGTTCTTCAATAACTAGTTTGATCAGGCATGCATGAATAAGTTGTTCACGCGAATTCTCTGCAGTCTCCTTCTTCTGGCATGTTTCAATAATGAAACTCATATCTCTTATATAGACAAGTAAACCATTTTCTTTTAGCCATCATATTTTTCCACTTAATGTCCTTCATCCATTTTGCCTCTTAAACCTTCCTCGGTAGATGTGTCATTAACATGTTTCAATCCCATCCTTTAGATCTTCTCTGAATTTTTTCAGCTGTGGATCTCATAACAAACTTCATCCTTAATCTCGAAATCATATCAATATCCAGCTCATCAATTTCAGTCAGTTGTTCTTATCATTTAATATTTTCATCCATACTCAGTTGATGTAGAAATGCATCGGTGATCACTAGTTGAACTAGCTCGGTTAATATTGTCATTCGGTATACACTGCACTGGCTCGATGTATATAAAAATCTTCAATTACCGACCACATTAACTTGCTCAATTTTAGTTCTCTTCTTCATAATATATTAATGTAACATGCTCAAGTCAACAATATAAAGCCATAGACTCATCAATAAGCTACCCAATGTTTACCTTATCCTTATCTGTCATATCCATCTTTTTCTCATGTAGATATCTCAGTTCTTCATCTTTTCTTCCTTCAACAGTTGTTTAGATATTTGTAACTAACATGATAAGTACTTTCAAGACTAGTTGACATCAATGACAACATATTGACTGATTTAATCATCTTACATATCATTTTAGTACTTGGTAATCTCTAATCACTGTTTCTTCAATTCATTCAGATATTTGATCAATTGTAGTTCATCAGCTTAAAGTAAATTCACTACTTGAAAAAAAATTGAGGTCAAGATAAGTCTGGTATTTTGATCACCTTAAGAAAGGTGAGAGCATATCCCTATTATCTTGATTCTCCAAACACAACAAACACATGATTCTTTCTTAGACATTTTCTATCTAATGGAACTCCAATAGGTTTGACATTATTACCACCTTAAGAAAGATGAGAGCATAAGCAGGTACTATCTTTGCTCAAAACAATGAGGTCTCCTACTTAGGCTATGTGTTTGAAATGAATTTTCCAAAAGTAAAATGAAAGGTACATGAAATATTGAAAGTTTGTAGTGTGCACCTTTCATGATGTAATGCACATTTTTTCTAGATTTTTTATTTTTTTTATAGATTACCTCAATGATCGTTCCAACTCCTAAGCATACCCTTTTCAGAAACATTAGTTAAACACAACAAGAAAATTGAAGAAATCCAAAACAATGTATAAATTGAATGGAATTTTAGAAAGGAGAAGCATCAATGTTAATAATAGGTATTTGAAAGAAAGCTTGATAAAGATTAATAATTCTCAAATATCTATCATATGCTTTACCTTCCTCACCAAGCCTTTCATCCTCATGCATCCAATACATATCCTTTGCACATTTTTTCTATCTCTTTGCCTCCTTTTCTTCAAAATGATTTGGTAATATGAGTGCAAGGTTCCTAACTTTCTTGAATTTAGCCATCTGTAAACATATTAAACACAAATCAGCTTTAAATTTTAAATTCTTCACCTCAGATCTATAGGTGACATTATTTTTCTTATAGGCGATAGACCTTAACTCTTAGGCAAAAAACTTTAGCTTACAGACGATTAAACTCTATCTACAGACGTTAAAACTTAATCTAAAGGTGACGGAAGCATAGGCAACATAATTTAACTTGCAAAGTGACATAATTCAGTTAAAAAGTGGAAAAAGATAGAGAGAAGATGATAGAATGCATTGAATAGGTGACTCCTTGATGTATAGGAGGCAATCTTCTTTGTATAGGTGTTGAACTTTATTGCAAAGGCAATGAAATGTTCTTCATTAGCAACACAATTTACTGCAAACGTGCTGAAATCTTTTGCATAGGAGATAAAATTTACTACAAATGCACCATTCTATGTTTTCTCCAAACCTACTGCAAATGTCAAATATATAAAAATAAAAACCTTAAGAACTAATTACAGCTAGTGAGGTGTGAGCCCTATGGTGGGTGCCATGTGTGTGTGAGTAAATTGTTTACAAGCCTTCATAAGACATTAATTCAATATGCTTTAAGTCAATATCATTAGATCTATCTAATTAAGCAATTTGAAATGAAAGAGTCAAGAGCATCTTATGGATCTGTAATTACAAGGACTTGAAGTGTGCTCTCAGCTAATTAAGATCCTCAAGTGACAACCTATAATACGAGAATATGCAAAGATGGATAGAGTTATGATCTATGATGCCTGATGGATACAAATTGATGTAGATGTTATCCTAAATGATCAAAATCCTTCAAAGTTTGATGAAATTCCTCCATTATGATGTCACTACATGATGATTCTAAGCTAAATTAACTCACTTGTTATGATATCCTAATGAAATGTGATTATAATGCACTTGCTAGGAATATTGAGAGATGAATTACTCTATTTATGCATCCTATTTATAGGATTTACCAAGGTGTAGGGGGTGAGTTAGATGTGATTTGAGTTAACCATGAACAAGGTAAGTGTAATTACCGAAAAGTGGACAGGATCATTCATGTGAGTAATCAAGGCAAAATTAAGGCAAAATCAAGGCAATTGAATGAAAACAAGCATTTAGCCAATCAAAATTCAAATCGAGCCTTAATTCAATTTAATTAAAAATCAAAAGTCATAAATTCAATTTGAACCGATTAAATCATGATAAATCAAATCAATGTGCAATTAATCTAATTAATTGCATAGTGCAATTTAAATCAAATCAACCCATTCAAGGGGTACACATGGCTAAACAAATTAAATTAAAATCAATTGATTAATTCCTATTTTCTATCAACACCACATGGGAGGAAAAAGCCTCAACCAATAGGAATTGAGAACCAAGCTCACATGGATCAAGCCTAAATTGAATCTTAATCACTCATTTGGAAAGAGCATCTTGTCCACTCATCTCGTCTTCTTGTCCCAATCTTTGAGGACAATCCATTTAAATTGTCTCCAAATGGTGGAACCAAGGACTTAACCCCAACTCAATCATGATCAAACCCAACTAAACCCCCTACCCTTGCCAAAATCTATAAAAGCAAGGCATAAATCACTCATAATCAATCCACAAATCTGAGAATAACATCAAACCTCTTGCAAATTAGAGCTAGAAAGGCAAATATAGAAGCTAATTAGCATTTCAATTTGGAATTAATTATTTTTTCTTGCTTTATCACATCATTCTCATTCTAGGATTGCCACTAATGGAGGCTTGTTGAGAGCTTTATCATTAGCATCCCTAGCTAGAGATCCATAGAGTGCTTAATTGTCAATTCTTTGCATAATTAGATTTGCTATTTGTGGTAATTTAGTGTTTATTTTGATTTATTGATGATACTAACCCTATGAAGCTACAAGTTCTAGTACACAAAATGGCACCCACCGTGGGGCATTAGGCTTCACTTTTCTAGAAATCCAAAAAATTTCATATTTTAAATTTTTTTGCATGTTTAACTCTCTGTTTTGCAGGTGAAATAGCGCGTATGATCATTTCTATAGCGCTTTTGACAGGTTTTACAGAGCTTTTGAGCTCTGAAACAACGCGTTGACGATGAATTTTTGGGCCTTTGCACATGATTCTAGCGCATTTAATTTCTTCTATTTTCTATCTAATCTTCTCTTAGCACTTTTGCCCTAACTAGCCAGCGTGTTTGATCCATTATCCAATGCTTTCACGGTGTTTTTGGCACCTTTACATAGGATTTCAGTGCTCCTGCTCTCTATTTCTGCACTTTTAACTATTTTCTTTAGCGTGTTTAATTTGATCCTTAGCGCATTTGAGCTTTTAAATAGTGCTTTCGATAGATTTAGCAACGTGTTTGCTTAAATTGAAGATAAATAGAATTTGACTGTCAGAAAATGTTTTCTCTGTCACTGCAGGATGTCCGGACATAAAAGAGTAAAAAAAATAGAGAACAGATTCAATCAAGAAGGCAAAGCTTTGACAAGGAAGATAAAAAAGAACATTGCTCACATTAAGCTGGTTGTTGAGGATTCTCAGCAAGAAGGAAAGGTATATGATCATTACATCAAAGTTGTAGAAACATATAAGGCAAAATTTGCATCATTGAATTGGATTTATTCACCTTAATCAAGTTTTTCTCAAATTTGACAAATAAGGCCTAAAGTTCAATTTTATCTTGGTTTTCTTCAATTGTATCTTTGTTTCCTTCACTTTTGCTGGTTGTGTTGACTAACTTGTTGGAGGAAAAGCACATTGGAAAGGAATGATAGCCAAGATAAGCATTAAAAAATGAAAATCACTCAAAAATACCCCTAGCCTTTGCTAGCTACAAGGAAAAGGTAAGCCTAAACTGTCATTTTTTTGCTTAAATTGTGGCTTTGTCATTTTTAAAATCTAGTAATTAAAGCAGCCTCTTATTGTTTGAGGAATTTGACATTAGGCCTATGCTTCACTTTCTTAGTGAATCAAAATGCCAAAAGTGTTGAACTCCTTGATTAAGATAAAGGCTAAGTAAATCAAGCACATAATCAAATAAACCCCTTGTTTGTAGAAAATAGTAGAAATACTTGATTCTCACTAGTTAGTGGGTTGGTAATTGAACATTATTAATTGTGTTTGGGAATTGAGAAGTATATAGGGATATGCTCTTCACCTTTTTGGTGAATCAAACTCCCATAACCTATTTCTTCATTCCACTTTCTTGCTTTCAAATGAACATGCTAGATCAATAGTTGGGCTCGCCTCCCGAGATTTGCCTTAACGAGGCCAGTGAGAGGGACAACCCAAAGTGGGATACACTTTCTTTTTCTGTGAGAATTCAACCCACTATAAAACAAAATGCATGCATCCTTAATGAGGTGTGTGACAAAAGGATACTAAGATTTCGAACTTCCTCGAGTAGTCCTTCGGGATTGTGCAAAACTTTGACATACCGATGGTGGAAAACCTCCTAATTTTGGGGGATGAAAGCTTAATGTCCATTTTGAATGTAATCTTGATTAAAACCTTGATAAATTAGCAAGCCTACCTCATTAGAGCCATTTAAAAGCCAAATTTGACCTTAGGTAGATTGCTTGGAAGAATTTCTTGTGATAATTGATAAAATTATTGTGTTGTGCTTGAAGGTCTTTGATTACAAAAATAAAACATCCATTAAGATCCAAAATTAATTAACAATAAAGATTCAAAAGAATATTCTATTCACAAGAATTCAAGAAATGGAAAAAGAAATGGAAACATCATCCAACCAAATATCATTAAGAACATTGTTTCCTTACCTCTATGATCAAGAAAAACATCATGAACACCATATCTTTGATAATTCAAAATTTGATCAAAAAGAATATCATGAAAACCCTATACTTGCTCAACAATATCCTAATGATAAACCAATATTTGATGAAGAACCTATTTCAAAATATCAAGAGAATCTCGACTTTGATCAAGGAAATCAAGAGGAATTAGTCTCATCTCAACAATATTCATCATATGACAACTCTTTGAGAAACACAAATACATCCAAATATCCTTGGGATAGATCATTTACTTCTTTGGGAATTTCATACGAATTAGCTTTGGAAAAACTCCTTGAAAATGATCTCATCACGTTGCCTCAAATCACTTCATGTGGTTTTATCTTTTTGAGTAACTATTGTGCATATCATAGACATAATGAGCATGAAACTTCAGATTGCATGGAGTTGAAACATAAAATCCAAAATCTTATTGATGATGACATAATTGAAATTGAAAATCCTAATGAATCATCTAATTAAGATATGTTTCTCAAGCAAGATCAAACTTTAAACACATGTCTAGTAGTGTTCCTCGTATGGCTTTCACCTATTCCACCATTCCTCCATTTCATATAGAAGCAAAGCTATCCAATATTCCTCCATCAAACAAAGATCCAAATAGTTTTCATAATGACTATGTATACCCTCAAGGGCTACCTCTAAAAGAGATCCAAGCTAACCTACATCTTGCTACAAACTTCTTTCATTCTTCAAAGGTTATAGACTCCAAGCCTTCATGTGCTATAATGCCTATTGTACCTATTTCAAATGAACATCCATCATCCCTTCAAGAATCACGTATGAACATCCAAAATCCTACCTTATCCTTAGAAGTGGCTCCATGTCAAGAGACTAATAAAAATTTCAAAGAAACAAGTCTTATGAAGGATCAAGATCAAGATAATATCCCTCTTTATCCTATAGTTGACCAAAGTCCCATACCCCAAGAATCCCATGATGAACCCTTCATACCCTTCCATTTCTTTCAAGAAGATATACTTCCATCTCAAGCACCCATATTCTTTCACTTCCTATATCATACCCATCTCCTAAGCAAGATCAAGGTATTCCTTCCACCTCTAATGAACTTATTGAAAATGAAAAGCAAAGTATTTTTCCTAGGCTATCAAAAGATCCTTGTCAAGATCAAAGTACCCCAACATCCACTTTTAATAAGCCTTCATATCTACCTCAAAATTCTCCCATTATTCCTAATTCTCTGCATAAGAATAAATCTCCTCAAGCTTCAACTGCTCCTATCAAAGTCGCTCCTATCAAAGCTACATATAAGCCTATTGGTACAAAGATAAATCTGAAAAATGAAAGCCTTAGCCATGTAGCTCACAATAAAGATGTTGATATCCTTTCCACATATCATTTATATCCATTTTCACATAAGCATCATCCTTCTACATCTTCCAAATCCATCCTTGGTCCCTATATCCCTAAGTTGAAACCTTCATATCTTCCATCCATATTGGGTCCCTATATCCCTCCATCAACTTTCCTACCATCCTTATCCCACAATCCACTTACCCTATACCCTATCAAGATCAACAAAGACATACATACTTGAGAAACCAAACACCCATCCATATGAATCCTCCATATGAAATCATCCATATAAACCAACCATATCAACCTTATTCATCCACCAATCCTAAGTCCTTTGGAAGAAATTTGAATGCGCAACATAAAAATCAGAAATCCAAGAATCCACTTATGTATGAAGAGCACCATGTCCCATCTAATCGACATGTGAATGAAAGAAAAAAAGAAATATTCAAGAGACCCCAAAGGTCCATCAAGAAAAAAGAAAAATCAAAGAAAATGTGGGTTCCTAAATCCCTAATCAAAGAAATGCATTCTAAAGCATCTAAAAGGAAAGTAAAATCAAAGAAAGTGTGGATTCCCAAGTTACTTTTGAAGGACTTACACACAAAAGAGAAATCAAAGTTGACATTCAAGCTTCCAAAGGCTCCCACTTCACATTCTCCCAAACATATTCCATCTTATCCATCCATTTTGGGTCCTTGTGTCCCAAGATCCATATCCTCTCTTACATCAAAGTCTCAAGCTATTTCACCCATTTTTCCTCCATTATTCCACTACCCTTCAAGGTGTGTATCAATGTTGATCTTGATAATACTTCTTATCCTCCTATTCATTATCCTTCCATTCTCTTTTTCACACCTGCAAATAGAAAGACTTATTATCCTCTCATTCATTATCCTTCCATTTCCATTATCCAATCCATTTCATAAAGCTTTAGCCACCCTCTACCATATCCACCATATTACATTTTCGTCACTCTATCAACATCTTTGAGCATACTTTTTAGCGGTCTTGGCCCATCATATCATACCCTATCAAGGAGTATACAAAGAGCATAAGACTTGAGTCCATCCAAAAAGAGAAAATTGAAAAAATAAAAAAGGAAGAAGAAAAAGAAAAGAAAAATAAATCTGTCCTATGGTGAAAACCACTTCTTATGGCATCTCAAACAAGTACCATGATGAAAACCTGACAAATAGGCATCATGCGTAATTCCTCTCTCTTGCACTCTACACTTGGGGGAAAGTTTCATCCATCATATCCTCCATCTTTCTACCATTTATCTCACTTACATCTGTATTACATCTTTCACCTTTGATCTTGACAAGGTTGAACATATCCATGAGCATTAAGTATCTTGACATGAGTTATCCTATCCATCAGCCTATTCACTTGTTGTGTTCACACTACCTTATCATGATCTTGCTTATCCTAAAGCCACCTTCATTATTCCTAGGAAGCCTTCCCATAATACCAAACCATTCACTCATAGCCTTCACCACCCCTTTATCATGATTGTGTGATCCTATCCACATTGATCCCTTGATCTTGATCCAAATGAAAAATAAAAGAAATGGAAAATATGTTATAGAAAGTCTCTTGATATGTCCATTCCTTTGGACCATTGTCATGACACCAAGTCATTATTCCATATGCTATCCAACACCACATCATTGGCCTATATTGAGATATCATTTTTCCCTAGCTTGGATAATCTTGAGGAGATGGTCCTACGGGTTGCATTCACTTGCTTTATCCATCATGGCCTATTCATCCAACATCCAACAATTTTCAAATCCATCTTTCATGTCCTATACCTTGCTAGACATTGGGGGAAATTAAATGTGATCTTGTTTGAGAACTAGTGATCTCTAAAAATCTAAAAAAGTGAAAAATCTCTAAAAAAATCCAAAAACATAAAAAATCTCTAAAAAGCCAAAAAAAAATCTAAAAAATCTAAAAATTGCAAATCTTAAGTAAACACTCAAAAATTGCATTGCCCAACAAAGCATGATCTTTGCTAAATCAAACCAAGGGCACCAATCCAAGTTCAATGAACTTATCAAAATAGACACAAGTTGGCTCAAAATCATTGCATCAAAATTGAAAAATTGCTACACTTGAACTTATTCATCAATATTACATTTCAAACATCCAAACACTTGATTTAAACAACAAAATTTGAAAAATCAGATCAAAATACAAAAAGCTTAATCATATCAAACATCTCTAAATCAACAAATCAAATCTAAATCTAAAAACCTTAAACATAACTAAGGATCAAAGTGGATGAACTTTTTGAAATATGGATCTACAAACAAAGCAAAAATATTCAAAGTGTTACTTGATTTTTGGAATCATGTCTTTTAGCAAATCGATGAAGTTTTTGACTAGATGAGCAATGATGAAGACATGATATTTTCTTAATTTCTTCTTGAGTGCTTGTCAGGTTGATTCATAGAAGCATGTGAATCCATCTAATGACATGATCATCAAAAAATCATCGAGGACATCTGTATATGAAAGGGATAAATTATTTGTTTGTTTACTTGTAATTGCTAAAATCTGAGGAAAGAGGTATTCATATCATCATGGTTGAACTAGTGAGGGTTGTACCAATTTCATGTTCCAAAAAGCTTGATGATGAAAATAAACATCCAAATTCCTAATAGTGACAACTAGTTGCATCCATATAGATTAATTGCATGTTAGTTTGCATGGGTGGATCCTTTTTCTCAATATATGTAAGGAAAGCTGAAGGGGGTAGAGTTATCATCATCAAAAGACCAAATCAAGATACATCAAATGATCAATGATATACATCAACATCATCAAGATACAAGTGTATGCACCCTAAAATGGTCGCCTAGACTTTGGGCCCCATTTATTTGATTTATCAATCCTGAATCATTTTTATCAATATTTTCAACAATATCAATCTCTTGATCAAATCTTAAATTCGATCATATATTGGATTTTTATCCTTGGGCTAACCATTTATCCTAAGTCTTTATTTAATTAAAAGGAATATTTCCTCCCCTTTTGATTAAATAAAAAGCCCCACTTTTCCTCTTATCCTAAGTTGCACAAATAAAACATTATTCCTATTTCACAAAAAGGAAAAAAGCACTTTTTGTCTCACATGAGGCTCAAAAGTCAACACTTCACTCTCATTGGAGGATACTTGTGCACATGGATTGCTCCTCTTTCAACCTCCACTGCCGATTAAGACTTTTTGCCTCTTAATCTCAATGGTCCATTTCTTTGCATTTCTTATAAAAGGAAAGCTCTCTCCTCCATTTGCATACCATGTTTTTATGCTAATGTTATGCTGCAGGTTTTAGGTGCATTTGGAGCTTTTGAGGATATTGAAGACTTGTTGCTTTCATCATTTAGTTGCATATTTTCTTTCTTAGTTGCATGATAATGGCATTCTTAGTATAGATTTCTTTTTATGCAATAGAATAAGCTCACATAGTCTAAATAGGAGGTATTGTAATCCATTGCTATTTCCTTTCATAGATTAGTTGCATTGTACTTTCCTTTCATAGATTAGTTGCACTGTACTTTCCTTTCATAGCTTAGATTGCATTCTCATTTAGATTTGCATTGCATTGCATATTTGATTCTTGGAGATATTGGCACTCTTGCCCTTGTCTTCAACTTTGAATCTCTCATTGTATGGTTGACTAGCAAGGTCATATGCTTCATAGCTCTAGCTGAGAGAAAACTTGTAATTTCCTTGCAACTCCATGCACAGAGAGCTATGAGCCACTTTGTGAGGCCTCATTCTTGAGCAACCTTGCATGTAATGGTTCATAGAAGTGCATCATTTTAGTGTGTACATTTCTGGCGCCCACCGTGGGGCTCGAACAAATTTTTTTTTCTTGCTTGTTTATTTGCTTTCATTCCAAATGTGGCATTCACTAATTGTATTAGGAATCTTTAAGACCTTGTGAAAGAGATTTTGAGGTGGTAGGAGAAGTATGCTCTTCACCTTTAGGTGAATTAGAAAATCTTGACCCATCTTAAGGTTTTGGAAGCAAGGGAGTAATTGAATCTCTTTGCTTGGTGTGTTTGGGAGAAGTTTTTGAGATAGGGGAGTATGCTCTTCACCCTTGAGGTGAATCAAAAACCTTGAACCTCATAAATTATCCATTTTTATTTAGTTTAGGAATCCTTTAGCGGGCCTGCTCTTGAGCAATCAAGAGGAACGACTCAAGTGGGGACAACCTTGTCATCATTTTCCTTGGTGGCAAGTGATTCCAACTCACTATAATCTCAAGGCTATCAAGGACACCAAAAACCTTGGTAGACATAACACTTATCTTTGTTTGGTGTGAGTAGCTCATGGGATTGCGACCATGGGGAAAACATTGAACAAGAATGCTTAAGGTACTCTTGAGGCCGCAAGGTCCTAGTCCTTTATGAGGAGCAAGAGGGGTGTTGTGAACGAAAATCCTTATTAAGAACCATTAGATAGAAGCCACCTTGTTTAGCCGCTTATCTTCTTAGTGAAAGGATTGATCCAAGTGGTTTACCCGGATCACCTTAAGATACTCACCATATGTGTCCTTTTGGTTGTGTCATTTGACATTTCCACGACAAAGCCAACATCTCTTGTGGGTAACCACTTGGTGTGAGGCGAGGGGGCATCAAGTTGTGGGCTAAGTTGGTAAGTATTGAGCCTTGACTTTTTAGGATAGGTTTTCTTGAATTGTCTTCGGTTGTGTGATGCCAGTGCAAACGTTCTTACATACAAATAATCGGTAGCATTCATAGAGTGCTTTTTCAATTCTGATATCACAAGTGTTTGTCTTGGCAAGGTTGCTTTTGCCCTTGTTTCAAGTGCTTGAGACATGTTTGATCCCTCACTGTTTGCAAACCTGCCAAAATTTTGCTGATATTGTGACTGAAGTCGAAAACATCAACCCTCAGACTAAATTTTTTGACCAAGCAGACCCAAAAATGCAAATTTTACACAATTCTGGTCGAGAGTTGAAGAATTCTGCAACAGTATCACACTCTTTAAAGTGAAATATCATGCGATACTTCGCGCTTGCTAGAAATATCACCTGCTTTGAAGAGAAATATTGCGCGATAGTTCTCCCTTGACGGACTATCGCCCGACCTGCTTGGAGTATATCGCCCACCAGTGCTGAGGTATATCGCCTGGCATCGTGTGAAGTATCATGCGGTTATAGGTATATCACCCCAGTAGCCTGGAGTATATCACCTGGTTAATTTCTACCGTGCTTACAATTTGGTCAGTTTCAGTTGCTATTAATCAGGTTAGGTCTTAGAGTAGGATTCTTGCCCTGACGTTTGAGACCTGTCTTGACTCTACATTTCTGGTTTTAGTCCTCCGGGATAGCATCATTTGATTTACGAAATCACTTTGGAATAATTGTCAAGTTAGAAAGTCATTCTTGGTGCCAAGGTTCATCTCTAAGATTGTTAGCTAAATTCTTGGAAAATTTTAGTGCTCTTATTGTCCAAATCGCTTTCATTTAAATCTCAATTTCAATTATCTTTTGGCCTAGTCCAACCTCTTGATTCAAAAGTGCAAGGGTAGTCACCCTTTGATTTGAAGCACCTCTTTGACAGTGTTGGTAAAGCCCTTTTTTTTATCTTCTCATTTCTTTTTTGGATAATAGAGGACTTTGATTATCCTAGTTTGGCGTTGACACTTTGAGAGGTCACCTTATCATTGAGAGTATCTTTCTTTCATGTCAGTTACGACAAGGTACCAAGTCAATCAAGGGAAGTGACCCCCTGTTGCCTTTAGCCAGTTACCACCCGTCAAGACTCGTCGACAACATAAGGGAAAAGGACCCCTTTTTGATCAATCTCCTAAGAGTGAATCTGAGGTTTGTTTTAATCCGGGAGCTAATCCTAGTGAAGTGAGCACTTCTTTTGTACCACTTTCATCAAGTATGGACATGAGTTACACTTTCACCCGACAACAAAGAGAAGCCATGAATCAAACTCTTGAGGATATCTTCCAATGACATAGAAGAGAGTATGGTGGTTCTTCTCATGCTAGTCCACTTGGGTCACCTCCCAACAATGTGAGGTATTTTGATGCTCACCAACGAGCCGAGAGACATCATAAGCAAGCTCACTCAGATTCAAGGTCACAACACGAAGACCAGAACAATGAATCTAGTGATCACCACATAAACACAGCCAATGCAATAAGGCATTCGAGACAATCCTCCTCACTTAAAGACACCTCTCGATATGCAAATACAAGATTGAGAAGCATTGAGAGAGAGAAGCAAGCCTATTTGGATGAACAGGCTGCTAAAAGGGAAAAATTTAGACAACTAGAGGAAGAGGAACGTGCATTGTTGGATATCCAGAAAAGAGTCACCCAAGAAGAAGAAGATAGAATCTACGCACAACAACTCCAAAGCTGATTTAATGGGAGGGGAACCAATAGTGGGACCAACTCACCCCCATCTACCCCTTCGCCAAGTCCTAGAAGAAGATCAAGGACACCCTCATGATCCCCCAGCCCTAGAGGAAGAAGGGTTTCAAGATATGACCAGCATAGGAGACAGTCATCTCATAGATATTCAAAGCAACCCTCCCAATAAGCACATCATGGCTCACAACATGGAGGAAGTTATGACAAATTTGATCATATGGATTTCATGAATATACAACAAGAACCATCCTTTCAAGCATATGTGGAGCAATATGTGGAATAAAACAAAGATCAATTCTTGGAAAGTCTTATTAACAAAGGCGCTAAAGTTCCATATAATTTGGATGTTCACCAAAAGATCAAGAAACAGAGCCCTTCCACTGATGAGGTGATCTTACAAATGCAAAAGGATATAGACAGGATGAAGGCTCCCAAGAGCACGTTTCATTTGGACTCCATATGTCCTAACCCCATTGACAAAAGTGTGGTGATGGTAGAATTTCCTAAGAAAGCTGAGTTCCCAACATATGACAAATATGGTGGCACTGGTGACCCTCACGAACATGTTCGAGAGTTCTACATAATGAGCTTTTCCTTTCACCATGAAGACTCCTACTTGATGAGATTATTCCCAAGGAGCTTAAAAGGTCAAGCCATGGAGTGGTTCACCAACCTTTCCCCTCCAGTAAAGACATTTAAAGAACTTGTCCAAAGGTTTGTTCAGCATTTTGCTTACAACTTATCGAGGTCGGTCACAATGCTTGATTTGTGCAAACTCAAGCAAAATCAAGGAGAATCTTTTGTCACATTTTTACAATGATGGAGGCGATTGTGTTCAAAATACCCAAGGACAATCCCTGAGGAGGAGAGAATTGATATCATTGTGAGCAATCTAATACCAGAACTAAGATATGAAGTCAAGAAAATCCCATTTAATTCCTTTGATACTATGGTAGAGGTGGCATGTCGCATTGAGGATGTCCTAAAAGAACAAGGAATTTTGGCTAAACCAACAAATAACAACAATAGCCAAAATAACAATACTAATGGTAACAAGGACAAAAAGAACTCCTATTGGAACAAAAACAAGCAAGTGGTCAACGATGAAGTTGTTGACTCATCTCAAACCAAAAATGAAGGAGTTCTCAACCTCTTTCATGCAGTTCAAGCTATGAAGCTGTAAATGTCTTCAACACAACAAGACAAACCTAAGTATCAAAGGAGATCTAAAACGGAGAAGAGACAATTTACTAAATTGGGAGAATCTTATGCAGATGTTTTTAAGACATTAGTTGCTCATAATTTGGCACACCCACAGGATCCTACAAAATATTGTATACCGGATCCTTTACCTCATTGGTGGGATGCGAAGGCTTTTTGCGTTTTCCATAATGGGATTGGACATGACATAGAAAATTGTTTTAAACTCAAGCATCTTGTCCAAAACCTTATTGAAAAAGGACAATTACAAGTTGATGGGTTAACCACTAATGCGGATCATAAAGCCTTTAAAGAGCCCTTGCCTAAATATGAGAAAGGAGAGAATTCTAAGAATGGCAAGGTGGCTATCAACTACACCTACACAAATGTGGAGAACGTTATTAACATGCTTGAAGTTGTGGATGATAGTGTCAACATGGTGAGAGGGAAAGATCCTTATGGACATAATGTGGACTCAACTACTATGACTGATGAAAGACCCGCTGTGGTGATAAGAGGTCCTCACTCACAAAGAATGCCCCAGTCCCTCAATGCTGTCACTAGGGGCTAGGCCCAAGCGCCCATTATCATCAGAGGTCCTAGCACTAGCAAGTCTAAGCAGCCCATGTCTAAAGGCGTTCCTCCTAAATCTGCCATTGGTCCTGATTCCAATTATAATCTTATTGACCAATTACAACGTACACCCGTACAGATATCCATTTTTGAGCTTTTAGAATTGTCCCCTAAGCATAAGCGTGTCCTTGAAGATGCTTTGCGAGTAGCCAGTGTCCCTAACAACTTAGATATTGATCAATTCCAGAATATGGTCAACCATTTGGCTAGCCCTCATTACCTCACCTTCTCAAAAGAAGACGACAAATCCATCAATCACCCACATAACTTGGCCTTACACATCGAAGTCATGATTCATAAAACCTGTATCAGGCGTGTACTGATAGATGGGGGTGCGGGGCTCAATATTTGTACCATGAGTTTGTTGCTGGCTCTAGGATATTCTGAGAACGTCATTGACACAAGGAAAAAGATCACGATCAAAGCATATGATGAAGCAGAAAGAAGTTCTAAGGGATTGGCCATTTTGCCTATTCACATTGGTCCAGTAGAAAAAGATATCTTATTTCAAATTGTTGATGTTGGACCTTTAGCCTACAACATTTTGCTAGGTAGGCCATGGATTCATGAAATGCAAGCAGTCCCATCAACGTATCACCAGTGTGTTAAGTTTCCCCATAACGGTGTAGAAATTTGCATCCCTGGAGATAGTGCTTTGTCAGTTAATAACATTTATGCTGGATCACATGTACCTTTGAATAGGGAAGCTGACAGCCCTAGTAGTTCACTTGCACAATGCAAGCAAAAGTTTAGGACCATAGATCTTGGGATGGGAGATTATAAAATTGATTCTTTTACAAACATGCCAATCTCTCCTAGGTCTTATGGGAGACCATCACCAAATATGAAGCCTTCGTCGTCAGCAATGACATTATTTGGAAACTTTGTTGAGTCTTTGGTCCCCATTTAGGAAGAGAAAGAGGAAGTTGCCGTAAGGGACTGGATCTATCACGAGGAAAAATACAAACACAACAAGAATTTTTCTCCTTCACTTGAAGCTTATGGGAAAGGGTATACAATGGTTAAGAATATGGGTTATCTTGGATATGGTCCCCTTAGTCATAGGCTAGACACTAACGCCGAGCCTCTTAACCATGCCCTTTTTGGATGAAAGAATAAGTCCACAGTTGGCTTAGGTTTTGAAAGTAAGAAGAAAGGTGTCCCTGTCCCAACTGCGATGGACAGTGACAGTGACTCAGACTATACGCCTGATCTTTCTAATCAGCAAGAGGTGTCTGATGATTGGGTGCCCTCAACAAATCTCCTTTGGGGAGATTCCAAAGATTTGATACTTGACAGTCCTACTATCCCAGCTGCGACGGATAGTGACTATATGGTTGCTAGATCGATAAAGGAAAGTGTTACTATCCTAGCTGCGACGGATAGTACCAATACTAGCACTAGAGAGGGGGAAACCCTTCCTAACCTTGAGGCTTCTACATCATGAGGCCCAAATGATGACTCAGACACAAACTCCCATGAATATGAATGGGACTCACTTTCAGATGCAACAGTTGATCTGGACATAGATATTGTCCATGCTTATAGTACCCAACCCGATGCGGCTAATGAGCTTAGTGTAGGACTAGAGGATTGCACTCCTCAAATTGCCTTAGTGGACGACACTTCGTTTGATAGGTTGAGTCCTAATTCGGGTATCTTAGGAGAAGACTTGATGAATCCCGATTATATGATCACCAGAGATGACACTTTTTGCATAAATAACATTGAACCAGTCATTGACCTACCCCTTGTTCACTTTGACCTAATTGACTGGTCTCAACGCCATCAAGAGGCTATCTTCCTCACTTTTCAGAATGATTACAAAATTGCTTGCTATCTGAATGCTCTTGAACTCGTGGCTTCTTCCACCAGTGAACCAACAACTAGCATGACAGAGCATGATATTAAGTACCTCAATCTAAAAATAAAAGAGAAAGAAAAAAAGAAGAATAGGTCTGATGGCGTAAACCACTTTGTGGCGATATCAGAACCAAAAATAGTAAAAAGAAATGACGTATCCAAGGGTGAAAACCTCTTTGAGGCACCTAAGGATGGGGTACTTAATAACTTGCCGAGTTATTTCTAGGATAGATCATCAGTATTGATTGAGCCAACAAAGCCAGTCAATTTGAACACAAAAGAAAATCCTCAAATAGTCCATCTTGCTCAGTCTTTATCAGAGGGAGAGACCAAGCCATATGTACAGTTCTTACAAAAAAAGAAAATTAATTTTGCATGGACCTATTCAGACATGCAAGGGCTTAACACAAATCTTATAATGCATCACTTATCCATAGCTCTAGGTGTCAAACCAGCGAAACAAAGACTCAGAAAAATGCATCCCCATGTAGCTCTCCTTGTCAAAGGGGAATTAGAAAAACTTTTGAGAGCTGGATTCATTAGAGCCATCGATTATGCAGAATGGATCTCAAACATAGTACCAGTTTCCAAACATGATGGGTCCATTCGTGTATGTATAGATTTTAGAGATTTAAACAAAGCATGCCCAAAGGATGATTTTCCACTTCCAAACATTGACATGATAGTGGACATGACAACGGGCTATGAGATATACTCTCTAATGGATGGTTTCTCTGGATATAATCAAATTAAAATAGCTCCTGAAGACCAAGAGAAAATAGCATTCACATGTGCATGGGGAACCTATTGCTGGAATGTCATGTCATTCGAATTAAAGAATGCAGGAGCAACCTACCAAAGAGCTATGACCACTATCTTTCATGATATGATGCACAAAAACATGGAAGATTATGTGGATGATACCCTGGCAAAATCAAGACAACGGGACACACACCTCGATGATCTAGAAGTAATTCTAGATCGCATGAAATAGTTTCAACTCAGATTGAATCCAAAGAAGTGTGCATTTGGTGTCACCTCAAGCAAACTTTTAGGATTCATAATATCAGCAAAAGGTATCGAGGTTGACCTCGAAAAGGTCCAAGCAATTCTAGATATGCCACCTCCTCAAAATATCAGCCAAATGAGAAGTCTTCAGGGATGTCTTCAATCGATTAGGAGGTTTATTTCTCAGCTTGCAGATAGGGTGCAACCCTTTAACAAGACATTGCATAAGGGCGCTTCTTGTGTTTGGAACGAGGATTGTCAAAAGAGCCTAGATCAGATCAAACAATACTTGGCTAATCCTCCGATCGTAATGCTTCCTATTCCAGGGAAACCATTGATTCTATACATTTCAGCAACATAATCTTCCTTGGGGGCATTGTTGGCTCAATTAGATGATACTGGGAAAGAACGGGCCATATACTATATCAGCCGTACTCTAGTCTCCTATGAGATCAATTATAATAACATTGAGAAGTCTTGTCTTGCAGTGGTGTTTGCTTCTCAAAAGTTGCGACACTATATGCTTGCTCATACCATACATTTGGTTGCCAAAATTGATCCTCTTAAATACTTGCTTAGTAAGGCTGCCCTCACGGGTAGACTTGCTAAATGGATGATGGTCCTAACTCAATTTGACATAGAGTACGTTGAAAGGAAGGCCATAAAAGGGCAAGCTATTGCTGACCAATTAGTTGATTTCCCAATTCAGGATAGTATGCCAGTCCAAGTGGAATTCCCAGACGAACACATCTTGTATACGACTACTCGCACTTGGACAATGTTCTTTGATGGTTCCCGCATGCAAAATGGATCAGGTGCTGGAGTATTATTTTTTTCTCCACATGGGTACAATGTTCCAAAGTCTTACAAAATTTTATTCCCATGTACGAATAATATTGCAGAATATGAAGCTTTAACCAATGGCTTGAGAATGGCTATAGAATGGAACATCACAGAGTTACATGTCTTTGGGGATTCCCAGTTAATCATCAACCAGATCAATGAGGAGTATCAAACCAAGGATGATAAATTGATACCCTACAAAAAGATGGTTGACTCATTGAAGCATTACTTTACCTTTGTTACGTTTCAACAGATCCCTAGGACAGAGAACAAAGCTGCAGATGCCATGGCCACATTAGCTTCCCTTCTTCAGTTGGAGACACATGAATCGAGATTTGAATTCCTGGTGGAAGAGCTACACCATCCCATCTTTGACTCATCTGAAAGCCATGTCATTTTTACCATTGTCACACATGAGTCTTCCCGATATGGTGCTATCTATTCATATCTTCATGATGGCATCATCCCTGACACATTCAATCACTCTGAATGCCGAAACCTCATCCGTAACGCCTCTCGCCACACCCTCATCTCTGGTGATTTATATAGGAGGGGTTTAGATGGGACGCTTCTTAGGTTCTTGGAAAAGGAGGAATCCAACCAAGCGTTAGTTGACATCCACGAGGGCATTTGTGGTGGACATTCTAATGGTCTTGCCATGGCCTGAAGGTTGCTTATGGCAGGATATTATTGGCCCACAATGTAGATAGACGCAGTCACCTTTGCTAAGTCATGTGAAAAATGTCAGAAACATGGAAACCTGATTCATGCTCCAGGTAGGGAGCTGATCCCTTCTATTTCCCATTGGCCATTTCAGCGCTGGGCCTTTGATCTAGTTGGGAAAATTCATCCCAACTCATCAGGTGGACATAAGTTCATTATTACTGCCACTGACTACTTCAGAAAATGGGTGGAAGCGGTGCCACTTTCTGTTGCTTCAGGGAAGACTATCTCCTTGTTCATCTTGAATCATATTATTTGTCAGTTTGGAGTGCCTTCTGAGATTATCACTGATAAGGGAGGTCAATTCAAGAATAAGGACTTAAAGCATGTATGCAAAAAGTTTAAAATCAAGCAACATTGGTCCTCCATCTATTTTCCACAGGGAAACGGACAGGCAGAAGCTTCTAACAAAACCATTCTTAAAATTCTTCATAGGACAGTGCACAAGAATGGTAGGGATTGGCACTTACAAATCAATCTAGCACTATGGGCTTACAGAACAAGCATTCGCACACCTATAGGAGCCACTCCTTTTTCTCTCACCTATGGCGCTGAAGTGGTATTGCCTTTAGAAGTCGAGATACCATCACTTAGAGTCTCACTCAAAGGTTTGATTACAGATGAGGATTACCGCACCATGAGGTTACAGGAACTAGAAATTCTAGATGAGAAGCATAAAGCTTCCTTTGATCATATGAGAGTGTATCAGAAGCGTATGTCCAAGGCATTCAACAAGAAGGTTCACCCTAGAGAATTTCAAATAGGTGATCTTGTTTTGCGAGAGAACCCTAAGAACCAACAGAACAGAGAACAAAAGGGCAAGTTTGAACCTAACTGGCTTGGACCATATGTCATCACAGCTGCTTTTGGTACCGGTGCGTATTTACTGTCAGATCCCGATGGAGAACAGTTCCTTGATCCCATCAACATTGTGCACCTCAAGAAGTTCTATCCTTGATGCCCATTTCTGTCTGGGGGTGTCTTTTGTACATATTTTATTGGTCCTGAAAAAATACCAAAAAAATTGATATATGATGCTGAAAAAATTCTAAAAAGTATAAAAAGTCCTGAAAAAAATACAAAAAAAATTCAAAAAAATTTAAAAATACAAAAAAAGAAAAAAATGAAAAAAGATTCCAAGTGGTGAAAACCTAGAAACAGGCGCTACTTGAGGCCTTTGCACTCTTATTTGTTAGCATGCGTCGTCGACACTGAGCCTTTCCCTCATGCCTTGACCTTATTTGGCTTAGTCTGGAATTGGTCTTTGTCTTTGTCTAGGGGGCATAACTATTAGCATTGGTCTTTTAGGTGCATTTGTCTCTTAGGGCATTTCACAACAGGTGTTTTTCAACACCACCCCAAAATAGTGTTTTTCAACACTACCCTTGCGTCAAGTGTTTCTTAACACTTATCAGGTGTCTTACCCAACAGTCTCGTATGATGTGATATTTCTCACTAAGCAGATATGATACTCAGAGTTTGACTCTATGACCAACACACACGCACTTAAACAATCAACTCACTGACGATATGATCACTTTTTTTTTTCTTTGTGTGCTGTCTATAAGGATTTCTTTGACGAGTGGTCTCTCCTTGAGAAGTGTTCGATGATGCATAGCTAGAAGACTGAGGGAATGAGAACATGTTTTCTTTCTTTATCTGCTTGTGGGTATATTTTGTTGATCCTAACTGTCATGGGCATTTATGCTGGTCTTACTTGACCCTATGGATTGACAAGGTATTATCCTTGACTGTTTTGCGAGTGCATGCTTTTAGTTATCCTGACTTTCATGTGTCTTGATATAAGCATAATCTCGCCATATCAAACTTAGGTAATCTCACTGCACTAGTCATCTTGACCTACATGTCTTTGATGCCTAGGTGGGATTTCCATATTTTTATCTGATAAAGATCATATTCATATCCACATAGTTATGCTAGTGTGCATTGTATGATCTTACGACACTACCAATAATGCTCGATGATGATAATTAGATGTCTATAAGCATTGTGACCTTGCAAATCAACCACTTTCATAGAAGCTTGCATTTTTAAGGTCATGATAGTCTAGTTTTGCATTTCTTGCATATGGAGAGAGCTCTCCTTTTTCATCTTACGTGGACCTGTCAGTCGACTGCACTCACCTTTTCTTCTTCTCGATCATGTCTTTCACTCCTTGTCCTTTTCATCTCGAACCTGTTCCTGTTCATCACAAGGGGTTAATCATATCATCATATCTATATCAAAACTATCATTTTCAAGAAACATGAGTCTATATCATACACATGAGAATTAAACATACATCTATGAGAGAGAACATACATAAGCATATACATAAGCATTTTTGAGCAAAATGACAAGACAATATACATAGACTGATACATCCATCACAAGAGAGACAAACACATGATACAATCAAACATCCAGTAATCTCATATATACATCAATGTCATGATACAATATACAAATGGGATCCCATAATCTGGATCAATGTCTCAAGATATGTATACACATCTATCAACCTAAGACCTAACCCTAAGACTCGCTACCACCCTCGTGAGGAGCTCGTGGTGGTGGAGGAGGCATGGCTCTCCTATCGAGTACCGCATCTGATACCCCTGCCCTCTGAGAGTATGATGGTGCTCTCTCACCCTCTGGAATGGCTTGCAAGTAGAGTCCATGATAATAGGCTGCTCTCACTGACTCCCATCGGAGCTCTAGTGCATCTGCCTGTGCCATCGCCTCACAGCATGCTATCTCTGCCCTGAGATCGGCTATCTGCTGATCTCGCTCCGCTCTCAGATCTAGTAGCTGCTGATCTCGCATTGCTATAGTAATCTGAAGCTACTGTATCTCTACCTCCTGAGCATGTATCTGGGCTCTCAGATCATCTCCACCTGCAGGCTGATCCTGCTGTGCCTCTGCCTGCCAGCGAGCTGGTCTTGCCTCATCCTCAAGCGTCGCCGATCTCTATCCTCGTGACCGTTTCCGGCCACCTGATCTCGATCCCTCTCCTCTCTCCATCCTCCTCCCTCTCCCCCTCCCCCCATCTCCTCCATCCCCTCCATCCCCTCCGTCTCCTCCGTCCCCCCCATCATCTCCTCCATCTCCTCCCTGTGCTGGTACCTATGCATCTGGTACCGTAAATTGAGGGAATGGCACCCTCCACCACTCTACTCTGTAGGCTGCATCGGCCCCCGCATCTGCCACATCTGGAAAATACTCCCAAGGCTCGCTCCTAATACCCGCTATCTCTGCGACAGCCTACTGATAATCCAACATGGGTAGCCACCCATGACCCTCCTCATCCTTGGCCCTGGCGTATGTAGTAGTCTCTGTCGAGACTCGCTACTGCCTCCCAAACTACCGCCACACCTGAGTGATGTAAAACCTCTCCACTATCTCGGCATATCGACCTACCAGTGGCCGAGTGCACATCATGTAGCTCAGCTCATCGGCTGCATCTCCCCAAACCTCTACCTCCCTGTATGGCCTCCATGTGAAAGAGGCCATCTCATCTAGAATCCTCCTATAATACGTCACATCCCCAGTATGGGCATGTGATATGAACCCTAGGTACCTATAGATAAAGGGGTACCTCCTCTCCCTCAGCTGAACCCTAGGGTGCACCACAGTGATGTGCTCCCAAGCCCACACCTATGTTAGGATGGCACCGCACGCCCATGTCTGACCGTCCCTGTAGATGATCTCATGTAACTCGTGGTACATCTCTGCCAATATGGCAGGACCCCATGCCATCCGACGAGGCCTGCCTACCAAATCAACCAGTAACCGAGCCCATCCGAGTGGGAATCCCTTCTGACTGCGATCAGTCATCAGGATCTATGAGATAATGGAGGCCACAATACATGGCACTGGGTAGTCTCTGCCAAAATCATCTATCAGCCTCTCCCAGCTGACATGCCTGTCCAGAATGGTAACATCATGGAACATCTCCTGAACCAGTCGGCGCCCCTCAGTGGCATCCTAATCATAGTACACCTATGCCAACAAATAAATCATGTCAGTTTTCATCATATGGAAACACTACATTTATGATTATATCTCAAAACATGATTATACTCACAGGCTCGCCATGGCATGGCACTCGTAGGATCCTGTAGACATCCTCCAGTGTGATCGATGTCTCTCCGGTAGGCAGGTGGAAGGTGTTGTGCTCACTATGCCATCTCTCGGTAAGAGCAGTCAACAACCCATGATCAGCCCTGATATATGGGAATCTCAACAGATATCTGAATCCCATAGCTCTGATATCGGCATTGCCCGGATCATCCAGATCTCGGACACACCGCAACCCAGTCACCTTTGGCGTTCTGATGATTAGCACCGGAAAGACCTCCTGCAAGCCAAAAACCAAGCTAGTTGTTAGCACATATCATGATGGATGTCTTAAAAAATCAGTATAAAACATCTCTAAAACGTAACATTGTCTAGACCCATGTCATTTTTGCTCAAAAATATGTCAAAAAAATCAAAATTTTAACTTGGGCGATATTCTTTTTTGGAGAAGTATCGCACGATACTTCTCCCTATAGTGGGGCGATATACCTTATGCCGTGCGATACTTCACCCGGTATCGTGTGATCTTTCACCCAGTATCGTGTGATACTGGTGTCTTAGGTCGCACGATACTTTGGGGACCCACGAAGTATCGCGCGACACTTCTCCCCAAAGGGCGCAATACTTCTAAAGTATCGCGCGATATTTCGCCCAACAAATTTTTTTTGAAATTTTAAAATTTGAAAAACGTGCTAAAAAAGCTATTAAATGCGAAAAATGACTTAAAAAGCTTGAGTTTTTTGAAAACATACCGGGGCAGGATAGTGTGGTGGCCGGTTGTGCAACCGGGCGCGCTCGAATCGATGCCTGTGGATGGAAACTCCTGCTTGCTGGGCCATTTTCTCTTTCTAAAGCTCTTAAGATTCTCAAATCGCTAAAAGACAAATGATTTTTGAAAATGACATTTTGACCCCTTTTATAGCCTTTTGACTTTTTGATCTCATTTTCAAAACACCTCAGAATTGCGCAAAAATTGTACCCCTAGCTAATTTTGACATCTTGGATCCATTTTCGAACTCGAAATCAAAATCTGAGGTCATCTTGATAGTCAAAATTGTGTTTCAAAATCTTCCCTTCTTCTGCGCAGTTGACTGCTCTTTTGAGGCCTAATCCTTTGATCTTTGTTGGGGCATCGTCATTTCTTCATTTCCATGTCTTCCAAACTTCTAGTCTTTCATTCATATTCATTCCATTCCCTCCTTTCTCATGTTTGACTGCATCTTTTCAGTCAGGCTGGGGCATGTTTCATTGCCTAATGGTTAACCTATTGACCCTTACCTTCGATTATGATTTCATTCTGATTTGATCAAATCTTTTATCAATTTGCTGTTATCCTCTATCTGATTTTGATTTCAATTCCGAGGGGGCAGTACCTATGGGATTCTCATCCCCAATTACTTGATTCTCTTGATTCAGACATCTTTTGTGAGCTGTAGCTCAAATTTGAGATTCTTATCTCTTATTTTGAATGTGATCCTGAATCGACCTCATGTTCAAAGACCTTTGTTTATGCTTTGTCTGGATATGATCCCGAATCGACCTCATATTTGAGTTGTTTTGTGATCCCAGATCGATCTCACATTTCAATTCTTCTTTGACTACATGTGTTCCCAAATCGATCACACATTAGTCAAAGAGGGGCAAATGTATGCACCCTAAAATGGTCACCTAGACTTTGGGCCCCATTTATTTGATTTATCAATCCTGAATCATTTTTATCAATATTTTCAACAATATCAATCTCTTGATCAAATCTTAAATTTGACCATATATTGGATTTTTATCCTTGGGCTAACCATTTATCCTAAGTCTTTATTTAATTAAAAGGAATATTTCCTCCCCTTTTGATTAAATAAAAAGCCCCACTTTTCCTCTTATCCTAAGTTGCACAAATAAAACATTATTCCTATTTCACAAAAAGGAAAAAAATACTTTTTGTCTCACATGAGGCTCAAAAGTCAACACTTCACTCTCATTGGAGGATACTTGTGCACATGGATTGCTCCTCTTTCAACCTCCACCGCCGATTAAGACTTTTTGCCTCTTAATCTCAATGGTCCATTTCTTTGCATTTCTTATAAAAGGAAAGCTTTCTCCTCCATTTGCATACCATGTTTTTATGCTAATGTTATGCTGCAGGTTTTAGGTGCATTTGGAGCTTTTGAGGATATTGAAGACTTGTTTCTTTCATCATTTAGTTGCATATTTTCTTTCTTAGTTGCATGATAATGGCATTCTTAGTATAAATTTCCTTTTATGCAATAGAATAAGCTCACATAGTCTAAATAGGAGGTATTGTAATCCATTGCTATTTCCTTTCATAGATTAGTTGCATTGTACTTTCCTTTCATAGATTAGTTGCATTGTACTTTCCTTTCATAGCTTAGATTGCATTCTCATTTAGATTTGCATTGCATTGCATATTTGATTCTTGGAGATATTGGCACTCTTGCCCTTGTCTTCAACCTTGAATCTCTCATTGTATGGTTGACTAGCAAGGTCATATGCTTCATAGCTCTAGCTGAGAGCAAACTTGTAATTTCCTTACAACTCCATGCATAGAGAGCTATGAGCCACTTTGTGAGGCCTCATTCTTGAGGAACCTTGCATGTAATGGTTCATAGAAGTGCACCATTTTAGTGTGTACAACAAGTACATGTAAATCATGATCCATAAAATGATTCATTTTTCATCAAGGACATCATCAATAATCAATCATGCTAATCAACCAGGGGCAACCTAACTCGATCCATCACCTAAATCTATACCTGCACCTACACCAATGGATGACCCTTCTCTTCTCCACTCCATAATTTTGCATCATGAGAATATCCAATCAATTCCATATCATCAAAACATCTAATCATATCATGTATCAAATATCAATGAGTCAAATCATCCAATTGATCATCTAACATCAATCAAGTTATCCTATCCTCCATTTGCTCATCTTGAGTGCATCAAATCTCCTAACTCTATATCGTGAGGAAGGAAAATCATTGTTTTGTCTCTCTAGATCTTGAGAGAAAAATATTAACCCATCGGCCTATTATCCTATCAGATTGACATCAACATCAACTAAGTGATTATGACTAACATCAAACGATACCAAACCATCATCAACTTATCTGGAGCATCAAGAACATCTTATCAATCAAATCTTTTCTCATCAAATTCTCTCATGACTGGGGCATTTTCAAATCAATTTTATCGGGAAATAAATCAAAATTTCCCAATCTCAACCAAATAATCCAATATCATTTTGATTCATTTCCCGAGGGGGCATGCAATCACATCATCATTTCAAATCAGAGTGTAATCTTTTATCAATTTTTTTTCACTTATCAATCGAATGAGGCATTAAAGATTGAATCAGAGAAAATCAAGTACTATATTAGGCAATCTATCATCATATCGACCATCAAGACATCAAAATCAATCTAACTTCATGAAAATCTGCATCTTATATCAAACACAAAATCGACCATCAAAGGAATCAAGACATTACATCAAAATCAAGACCTTATATCAGTTGAACCAGGACATTCTTTGAATCAACACGCTTTGCATGTCGACTCAAAGAGGGGCATTTGTAATCACCGAAAAGTGGACAGGATCATTCATGTGAGTAATCAAGGCAAAAAACTAAGGCAAAATCAAGGCAATTGAATGAAAACAAGCATTTAGCCAATCAAAATTCAAATCGAGCCTTAATTCAATTTAATTAAAAATCAAAAGTCATAAATTCAATTTGAACTGATTAAATCATGATAAATCAAATCAATGTGCAATTAATCTAATTAATTGCATAGTTCAATTTAAATCAAATCAACCCATTCAAGGGGTACACATGGCTAAACAAATTAAATTAAAATCCATTGATTAATTCTTATTTTCTCTCAACACCACATAGGAGGAAAAAGCCTCAACCAATAGGAATTGAGAACCAAGCTCACATGGATCAAGCCTAAATTGAATCTTAATCACTCATTTGGAAAGAGCATCTTGTCCACTCATCTTGTCTTCTTGTCCCAAACTTTGAGGACAATCCATTTAAATTGTCTCCAACGGGTGGAACCAAGGACTTAACCCCAACTCAATCATGATCAAACCCAACTAAACCCCCTAGCCTTGCCAAAATTTATAAAAGCAAGGCATAAATCACTTATAATCAATCCACAAATCTAAGAATAACATCAAACCTCTTGCAAATTAGAGCTAGAAAGGCAAATATAGAAGCTAATTAGCATTTCAATTTGGAATTAATTATTTTTGCTTGCTTTATCATATCATTCTCATTCTAGGACTGTCACTAATGGAGGCTTGCTGAGAGCTTTATCATTAGCATCCCTAGCTAGAGATCCATAGAGTGCTTAATTGTCAATTCTTTGCATAATTAGATTTACTATTTGTGTTAATTTAGTGTTAATTTTGATTTATTGATGATACTAACCCTATGAAGGTACAAATTCTAGTACACACTAAGAGGTTGAGTTGTGTTTGTTGAGGTGTTGAATTTGAAGGGATAAGATTCTCTCTCAAGAATAGATGGTCAAGATAGCAAAGCCTTTTAGTGATCCACGTGCACACATTTTCCTCATCTCTCGTTGGTTGATTCAAATTTTGTCATGTAGTGGTAGGTGAGAGTTTTTAGGAGTAATTAATTCAAAATAATTAATTAATTATCCAGGTATTGATTATTGAAAGGGTTGGATTTAATTATTAAATGAATTATATAATCAAGGTGTTAATTCAATTACATAGTTATTCAATATTTTATTTTAATTAATCCAAATGACTTGAATTTCACTAATGTTTGTTTTTACCATTTTTAGGTGTATACAAAACTACAACAATAATTTATAAAAAATAATAATTAAAAAATAATAAAAAATAAGAACAAGAGCAAGAGAAAAGAAAAGAAAAAATTAAAGAAAGATTAAGAAAAATACAAGGAACTAAAAGCTAACCAAACAAGAAGTAACCAAGAGAAAAAGAAACCCAGACAAAACAATTAAAAATAAGGAACACGGTTTTAAAAAATTAACAACTAAAGACCAAATAAATTAAAGAATGCAAAAATAATTAAATAAGAAACATCTATACAAAATATATAAGACGGTCAAAAAAGAGATAAGAAAAGATAGACACAAAGAAAGATAAAACAAAGACAAAGTAACAAAAATTAATAAAAGATAACTCATAACAAAATTAAAAAATCATTGAAATGAAAAACACAATAAAAATGGAAGAGGGTAAAAAGTAAAATAAAGTAAGAATAAATAAAAGAAAATAGAAATAACAAAATAAAAATCTATGAAAATACAAAAATAAAGAATATATATAGATGGATAGATAGATAGATAGATAGATAGATAGATAGACCTACAAAACTTAAAAATGCAACAAAGAAAATAAAATGACGCAAGTCAAATAAGAGAGAGACAAGGAAAAACTAAGATACCAAAACAAAAAACACAAATAAAGAAATTAAAGATAAGAAAATAAGAAAAAACAAAAAGAAAGAAAAATAATTAAACAAAGAGAGGACAAAGAAAAAGAATAAAATAGACTAAAATGTCAAGAATAGCACAACAAAAAAGAGTGGGAAAAAGAAAATAAGAAAATAGAATAACCCCAACAAAACAATAAGATAAACAATATATACCGACCAAAAAAAAAGAAAGATAAACAATATAGAGAATAAATAGGGAAAACCAAAAATCAAGAGGAGGAGAAAACTAAACCAAACAAGACCTAAATGAATAGAAGTCAAAAGGACTAAACAAGGCAATGAGATATAAGAGCACAAACAAGAAAAAAAAGGAAGGGGAAGGAGATAAAGAGAAATAGATAGAGGGGAACACAAAAGTCTAAGTAAGAAATTTAAGGAGGACAACTTAAAAGTAGGGAGTTTAAAAGAGGTTTCCAAGCAGGGTTGATGTGCCAACCTTCGTCTCGATTGAGATTGGAAGTTTGGTTCTTATAGGTGATGGCCTCAAGGAGTTTATGCTTGAAATAATTATCTTCCTTCATAATAACTCGCATGTTCTCAAGGCAAATCTGGTGTTTGATATTGTGGGAGTGTTATGCTAAAGTCGACTTGGAGATGAGATCCAACCTAATATCAACACTATGTTCCTTGATCCTAGTGGTCATTGATTGACTAGTTTCTACAATATATGATGTACCACAAGAAAAGTTAATCTTGTACGCTCCTAATTGGAGAAGGGGAGGCAAGTGATCTTTGATAGAGGGGATGAGTCTATGAGTTGTAGAAATGGGTTTAAAGGCACATGAAATACCTTTAAAAAAAATAATTTTAGAGATCTTGTTAGAGATACCTTCCACATAGGAGATGGTAGCAACTTGTGATGAAAAAAGAGAACTCAATCTCATAATAGGATTCATGTGATTTCTCACATGTTTGAAGGCCCTACAGATTTGTTTACTATTGTAGTCATTGAGTTTGAAAATAGGAAAGAGGTGGGATAGCTCAAGTTTGATATGATATTCATCACAAATCCGATAGGGTTAAGTAGTGAGGGTATTAAGGACTCCCATTTTTTGGGCAGGATGATAGTGAGAAGAAGCATGAAGGTCAAGGTCAATGTGCATAGATTTTCTGAAAACACTACGAGCTAAGGTTACATCAACTTTCATAATGATGAGGACATCAATAAAAGGGAGATGGTTATTAGATTTGAGCTCCTTAGTGAATTGAGTGCATTGCACTAAGTTATTTAAATGGGAATGGAAAAGTTAAAGTTGAACTTGGCCATAAGGCCAACAAACATTGGTGCCATCAACATAGTGTTTCCACCATTGAGGTTAAAGGGAAAAGGAGTTAAGAGCCAACTTTTCAAAATGCTCCATGTAGAGATTAGTAATAACTAGGGACAAAAAAGACCCCGTGGCTACTCCATTTTTTTGTTCATAAATTACATTTTTGAAATGTGTAGAAGGTAGAGAAAAGACACAATTCAAGAAGAGAAGTGATATGGTCATTTGTTTTACATTTAACTATCTAAAGAGTTAGCAATGGGTACTTTAGCAAATAAAAAGACAACATCAAAACTAACCAATGTCTCATTGTCCTCAACTTTTTTATCTTCACTAAAATCAATAGAATGGGTCGAGTCTTTAATATAAGAGTCATATTTACCTATTAAGGAGAGATCAATTTGGTGAGGAAAGTGGCCAATTTATAGATGGTGGAATTTATAGGTTTTTAATTGCAATATTTTTTTATGTTCCTTATTTTTAATAGTTTTACCTAGGCGTCTTTCTCTCATGGTTAGTTCTTGTTTGGTTAAGTCGTAGTTCCTTGTATTTTTCTTATTCTTTCTTTAACTTTTTCTTTTCTTTTCTCTTTCTCTTGTTCTGATTTCTAATTCTTTCTTTTCTTTTTCCTAAATTGATGTTATATTTTATTATTATGTTATTAATTTTTATAATTTTTTATTCTTTTTTTGTATCTCCAACTTCCTTTATTAGGCTAGTCAGCTATCTATTTTCTTACTTTCCTTTCCCAATGATGAATCACGTAGAGTGATTTGAAAGGTCAAATTAAATTTCTTTTGCACGTAGTATTGGAAATATATGTTTGGTTGTCTGTTGTCATTGATGTCAAACACTGTGGTTAGGAGGTGTTGGATGTGCTTGACCTTACACTTGGTCTAAAATAAAGTAAGGTTGTGTGTTGAACATGTTAGTGCTACACAACAATGTAAGACAGGTATGTATTCAGAACAATGGAAGACATGCATGTATTCAAAATAGTGGAAGACATGTATGTATTTTGGAGATAGTGAGAATAATGTTTTTTAATGCTTCAAAGTTATTTTTTTAGGTTTTAAGGTCTATGGTTCTATCCAGATGTAAGTGGTTCAGTAAAACAATTATAAAGTTTTAGATAACAAGTTTACAATTATAGATGATAGTGCTACAATTGTGCTTTCCAAAAGGTTTCCACTCTGGAAATAGAGGTTGAAGATATGCAAATATAATTTTTATCGTATTTAGGTTTTGGTCTTAGTTGTGGTGTTTCTTGGTGATCTGAAAATAGTTCTTGGTGATCCAAAAACAACATTACCAAGTGTTGTAGTTATGATCAATCTTTTTTCTTGTCTAGAAATGTGTTGTGATGAAATATGACATGGATTGTTGGAAAGTGACATGGTTTCTAACGTGGCATATGGATCTCACTATGGCATGTGGACGTTTGGATATATCTAGTAAGTGACATGGTTCTTTAGGAAGTGTGTTAGTACATGTTTGAGATGGCTATGGAAGTTGTTCCAATAATTGTGTTGACATTTGGTTGTGTAGTGTGTTCATGGTCCCTCTCTCTCCTGGAGTGGATCATACTTAATTTTTTTGGTCTGGATATGCATATAATGTTTATCTCTTATCCAAATGAGTTCATGCTATGTGTGACCTATGTATTTAATGTTTATCTCTTATTGAATGGGGTTCATGTTAGTTATTGTACCATCCTAATTTGTAAACACCTAACTAGTGTACAATTTAAGGACTATTTTACACCCATCTTAGCACAATTTCTATAAAAGGACCTCATATAGCACTTAATGGACACCTAAATTAGATATAGGTCCTAGATCTCATTTCATTCTTGTTCAAAATCGAGGTAATCCCATATTTCTAAGTTCACTCCTCTATATTTCCTCTAATTCCATAATTCATTTAATCACCTAGGCCCTAAATGACTATTTGTGGCCTTTATAGCTATACCTGACTATCTTGCATGTACCCTATCTTCTCAAAACCCAATTCAAATTTGGGTTAATTTTCCTAGGTATTGAACTGTAAGAAAGTAAAGATGTGTGGTGTGTGTTCACTAATATATAATGTATGAAAATATAATGTGAATGAGAATGTGATTGGGAAATATAAGATTTTATTCTTAACCCCAAATTCCCAAAGGAAAGATCCAAATTGATTAACCATAAGAAGATGGTCATTACATAAATGAATCAATCGATGGAGTATATGAAGAAAGAAGAAAAACCTTATGTTTCGTTATGAAAAGGAACTATAGAAATATTAATTGAATTGAAGACAATTACTAACCTCAAAATAGGGAAAATTTGGAAAATACTATTTTCTGATGTTTGTACATAGTTTCGGGAAATTCTGCAACCAGATTTGGCTTGAAACTCAAAAATAAAGAAAACCCAGAAACCTTATGTCTTTCTGAGAAAAGTTGACCTTGACCCAAAACAGGGGTAAGATCTTACCTCGGGGCACAGTCTTACCCATTTATGTCGACCTTGACCTGCACTGTTTTGATGAAAAATATGTTCACGGATCCTGGAAGTTCACCGAAAAGGGTACTCAGATCTGCACTAATATTCGTCATCTCGCACATGTATCTATAAGAAAAAAGGTTTTTTTGTTGGATGAGGGGTTTTCCTTGGTCAAACCCCAGTTTTGGAATTAACCTTGAAATGTAATTGAAATTGCAGCAATAAACAAAGTAAATGGAACAATTCACCTTGCTTGTGTTGAAATCCTTGTGGAGGATTCAAATCCTTGAATCCACAAGTATGGATGCTCCAAATGAATGTAGAATTGTATATAGGATGTCTCAAATCAATTTAATTAGATCTTCAACACCAATCTTGAATGGATCTTGGAATAGGAAGAAGCTTGAATGGAAATGGATGGAGAAATCTTCAACAAAGGGGCTCCATAGAGATTGAATCCTTCAATGGCTGCCAATGGATCTCCTTGATGAATTGGATCTTGAATGCTTGAATGCTTGAAGATGAATGAATGCTTGAATGCTTTCCTTATCCTTCTTTCTTGCTTGATAATTGTTTGATCACTTGATTTCAATTTATGCTTGAATTCAATAGATAATGGATGTTTGATACTTGATACTTGATACTTGATGGAGAAAATGAGAGAGGAAGGCTTCCTTTTATACTAGTATAAGGCACAAACTTCTAGAGAGGCCGACATAAGAGAATTAAATTCTCATTTAAACCTTAACCCCTAGGAATGGAACTAGATTAAATACAATTTAAGAGTTTACTGTTCTGAAATCTAAAACAACTGACCTGGAAGCGAGAAAATAAACTTTCCAAAGCCCGACATCTCGAAACCTCCTGAACTTGAAATCTGGACCCAAGGTCAAGGTTGAGGTCGACTCTAATCTAGGTCAAGGTCAAGGTCAACCTTGACCTAGAAGGTCGACCTTGACCCTGAGGTCAAGAATCTCAATTTCTCAGGACCAAGTGCCAGAAATAGGTTGGAAATAGGTGGAAAGAGAAGCAAAATAGGGGGAAAATTCTAGATCCTAGTCAAAGACCCATTCAAGGTGTTTGACATGACCCCAGACCACTTACTCAAAAGGATAAACTGGTCCTAAATGGAAGTGCTTACATTTTCTGACGATACATTTAGCCCCCACTTTAGCAAGAGTATGGACTTGATGCAAACTCTTGGCAAAGTAGATCACAATGAAAAAGATAATCTTATTGAAATCGAAGGGACAAAGGAATCCTCAAGCCCCTAGGGACTCAAGTCTTCATCAACTCCAAGATTACAATAAGAGAGACATCTCTAGAAAAGAGAGAGAAGAGGGTGTGATTACCTCGTCCAATGAGAACTTATGTCCCATTGTGAACCACATAAGGAAACATCACAACTGGAAAGATGGAATTGAACAGCCTAGTGAATGTGGCTACTCACTAGTCAACCCATCAAGGATTCACCCTTAGGAATATTCTTTTCCAAAAGAGAAAAGCCAAAAATAAAAGAGATCCAATCTTAAGGACACCTCTGACCTTAAGGGATCAAAATTTTGAAAATTTGAAACTGGAGGGATCAAGAGATCATATAAGATACAAATCCATGCTTTAAGGATTAGTCACTAATCCATAAAGGGAGAAATGTGCCTTCAACAATATATGTATTGAAAGTGTGTGTGCAACAGGTGAGAAAAGTGTATGCCCACATGTTAAAGTCATTGCTAACACTTTAATAGGAGCAATGGCTTGAATGGAAACATAAACTACTCCACTGATTACATTTCCACTACGAGCTGCCCCCAAGAGAAGACAAATCAAGGGAACTGCCACATAAACATATAGAGAACACAGAAGGGATCTACCTACCATGGGGTCAGTATGATCATAAGATAATATATATGATACTATTACAAATGAATTGACATCATTCCCCAAAGAAAGTAGAACTACAATCACAATGGAGGAAGGAACACATAAGAGTTACGAAGAAGAGTCTTTTCGGACCATGACATGGAGACCAAAAAGAATCAGTGCTACCAAGTCACAAATCTAAGCGGAATACACAAGGAAACATTTACGAACAATAGCACAAGTACAACATAACATGGAAACACCATATAGAAGAATAAAGATACATATAGAGGAATTGTACAATAGGTTTGATTCCTTTATCACCTTGCACAAACAAAGTAACAAAGGGTCATATAAAATAATCTAACAAACATTTAGCAAACACATTACGGGAGAAGCACAGTACAACATGCAAACACACAAAAAGCTACCACAAAGGACAAGCCAATCAAGCGTGTCACCTACTCTCCCCATCTCGTTCTATATCATTTCGGGAAGGTGAGAAAATCGCAAGAGGGACTATATCCAATGCAGTATGAATAATAGTCAGTTCCAAACAAGGATCCTCTTGAGAATCATAATGTTTGATACTAGGTGTAATTGTCAACTGTGATGAAAGCATATTAGGTAAATCAATGTTAATGTCAATAGTCTCATATTCATCATTAACATCATTAGTATCATCAAGATTATCTTCTCCATCCAGATTAATCAAAATAGGATCTAAGATACAAATACAATCATCATAATCATGCATCTTAACATCATTATTAGTATTAAATTCTTCTAACACATCATGCATAGGCTAGTCAAAAGAAGGTAAAGAACTTTGAAAATAGAAGCACAAGCCTTATCTTGAGCTCGACGCTTCTTATGACATTCATTAGTAGATCGGTTATGTTTTGTCTTATTTGAAATGTTTTGAGAACTAGGAGGGACAACAACCAGTCCCTTAATAGGTTCTATAGGAGGATCAATAGAGTTCTCAGTAGACTAAAAAGAAACACTAGGAGCTTGATTAACAAAACTAGAATCCATGGACAAAAGAGGTATGGAAGGTGTAGGAAAAAGACCATGGTTAAGATCCATCTGAGGCATGCTTAACTCAAGAATATTGTGATGCTTATAGGCTTGATATGATTGAAAAAGATTATTAGGTCGAGAAAGACATGAATTAGGTAATGAAGGCCAAAAGAAGTCAAGTGTAGCACAATCCCTAGGCCTAGAAGGTTGATATAAACTATGATTAATCATCTTCACTTCTTCATAATGAATGAATTTAAGACACTTATGGATAGGAGAAGCAACACCATGCATGGCATTCAACCAAGGAAAACCAAGCTTAACTTGAAACTGATCAGAAGTAGGAACAACAACAAAAGTAGTATCCACAACCTTACCACAAAGTTCAACAGGTAAGTCAATAGAACCAAATGATGGATAAAGAAAACAATTACAAGTTTGAATCCACACATCCGATGTATCATAAGAATCATGTTGTAAGTTCTTCATAAAAAGATTTTCTTTAGTAATAACATTGACTAAGGATGTAGGATCAACTAGACAACTACGTGTAGGTATCCTAGAAATCCTAGCATGTGTAAAGGGGACCATCAGGAGCTTTAATAGTCTCAAAATCATCAAAGGTAATCAAGAGTTCTCAAGCTCTTTTATTCTTAGGTTGTTTTCGAGGTCTAGTTTGAGTTTTTGGTTGAGGTGGAACTTGAAGTTGAGTTTGAGATTGAAGCTAGGGTGGAGATATAGATGGAGACAAAACAACATGCTCCACATGATTAACAATGTGATTAAGATCATCCATCTTTGAATCATAAACAATATCTACAGAAGATGGTTGAACAATGGTATTAGTATCATGTGTAGGTAAAGGATTCGTATATATTTGGATATTTTGATTAGGAGGAGGGACAGACTTGTTCCCACTACCATCAAAATTATCAATAGATAAGGCATTAGAATCAATTAGATCTTGAAAATAATGTTTTAAAGAATAACACTTCTCAGTATCATGGCCATTCTGACGATGGTATTGACAAAAAGCTTTGGAATCAAAGGGTTTGGATGCCACCGTAGTAGGTAAAAGAGGTCGAACAGGAGGTAAATTAATCATATTATCATTCAACAATTTATTCATAATAGAATGCAAAGATTCAAAAAGAGGAGTAAACGTACGATTCAATTGAAAAGAAGTGGATGCAGAAGTAGAATTATTGGATGTAACAACAACTACATTCATTTGTTTATTTATCCTGACATAATTGTTAGTTTTTGAAATTTGTTAGGATTAGGAGCAGCGTCACTCTTATCAACTAGAACATGAGCCATTGGAGTGTTGCTCTCAAATTGACTCACTTGTAATTGATAATGATGAAGCACCGCACAAAGTTGTTGAAAATAGATAAATTCGGTAAGCGGAATCTTATCTCTAATATCCTTTTGTAAATTTGAAATAAATATATGTTGACTATCAATATCAAGAACATGATAAGAAATATGAGCATGCAAATGCTTAAATCTACCAGCAAATTTAGTCAATTTTTATTTAGTATTCTATTTACAATGCATCGAATCAGTTAAGGAAACTTGCGGACCAATGTTATTTTGAAATTGTTGAATAAAATCATTGGCAAGTTTTGGAAAAGAATCAATAGAATAAGGAGGCAAGGAACAATACCATTGCAAGGCCTTATCATGAAAATTTCTAGCAAACAACTTGGCTAAAATCCTATGGTCATGAGCATAGTCACTACAAAGGATTTGAAATGTTTTAACATGAGTAACAGGGTCTCCCTTACCATTGTAATTCTCAAGACGAGGCATATGGGCTTGCTGAGGAACAGGAGCATGAATAATGTCTAGGGATAAAGGACTTCACATGTCACATGTAGGAATGGTAAACTTGGATTGAGTTAAAGACGCAAGTTGTTGTTGTAAAGAGGACACAGTTTGAGCCAAACTGATGATTGTTGAATCATTAGATGAAATAGGAGGTATAGACACACTAGAAACACTAGGTAAAGTGTATGAAGTGGAAGGAATGGAAGACACAACTGGGCGAACACTTGGAACCACGGTTGGAAGATGATGGAATAAGTAAAAGGAACGTTATGATAAGAAGGTTTTGAAGTAGGAATGGACACTGGAGGAACACTCATAAGAAGAGAGGGAACCGACGTAGGGACCAAAGGAAGAGTATAAGTAGGAATGCTAGGTAAAGGAACAAAAGAAGGTTCCACACTAGTAACAGGAGGAGTGAATCCTAAATCTTGAGCTTCTTGAGCTAAAGGTTTAATGTTTGAATGCACAAGATGAGTAATATCATGCAAGAGATTAACACCTTGATCACTATCATGAAGGAATTTATTAAGAGCATCTATAGCTTGAATAAAATCTTGATTATGGTTCTCTTGAGTAAGCCAATTTCCCATTTTATCAAGTTCAGTTGAAAGTTTTTGGACTTGTTCAGGAGGAACTCTTAAAGCATCATCCTCATCATGAGATGAGTGAGAAGAGTTATGCTCCATAGTAGGATTAGAATAATGAATAATCAAATTGTCATCCGAAATCTTAAGAAAAGGAGAGGAAGACTTAGGATCAAAGGCACCCATAAGTCTACGACTTCATCTAACCAGAATATTATAAGTAGGACTAGAGGCAGTAAAGATCATATACCGATGCAAATGCAAAAATGAACTAAACTAGGAAAACACAAAGCATGAACAAATAAATGTTTTTGTATTTTTATTGTATATGAAATATAAATGCAAGATCTAACACCATAAAAGAAAGAGTTGTCTATTACGGGTTCACCAAAATGTAAGAAAGTAAAGATGTGTGGTGTGTGTGTTCACTAATATATAATGTATGAAAATAGAGTTTGAATGAGAATGTGATTGGGAAATATAAGATCTTCTTCTTAACCCCAAATTCCCAAAAGAAAGATCTAAATTGATTAACCACAAGAAGATGGTCAATACATAAATGAATCAATCGATGGAGTATATGAAGAAAGGAGAAAAACCTTATGTTTCATTATGAAAAGGAAATATAGAAATCTTAATTGAATTGAAGACAAGTACTAACCTCAAAATAGGAAAAATTTGGAAAATACTATTTTCTGGTGTCTGTACACAGTTCCAGGAAATTCTACAAGCGGATCTGGCTTGGAAACTTAGAAATAGAGAAAACAAAAAAACCTTATGTCTTTATGAGAAAGGTCGACCTTGACCCAAAATAGGGGTAAGATCTTACCCCAGGGCACAATCTTACCCCTTTATGTCGACCTTGACCTGCATTGTTTCGATGGAAAATCTGTTCGCAGATCTCGAAAGTTTGCCAAAAAGGGTACTCAAATATGCACTGATATTCATCATCCCACACCTGTATCTATAAGAGAAAGGGTTTTGTTTGTTGGATGAGGGGTTTACCTTGGTCAAACCCTGGTTTTGGAATTAACCTTGAAATGTAATTGAAATTGCAGCAATAAAAAAAGTAAATGGAACAATTCACCTTGCTTATGTTGAAATCGTTGTGGAGGATTCGAATCCTTGAATCCACAAGTATGGATGCTCCAAATGAATGTAGAATTGTATGTAGGATGTCTTAAATCAATTGCATTAGATCTTCAACACCAATCTTGAATGGATCTTGGAATAGGAAGAAGCTTGAATGGAAATGGATAGAGAAATCTTCAACAAAGGGGCTCCATAGAGATTGAATCCTTCAATGGCTACCAATGGATCTCCTTGATGAATTGGATCTTGAATGCTTGAAGATGAATGAATGATTGAATGCTTTCCTTCTCCTTCTTGCTTTCTTGATAATTGGTTGATCACTTGATTTCAATTTATGCTTGAATTTAATGGATAATGGATGTTTGATACTTGATACTTGGTACTTGATACTTGATAGAGAAAATGAGAGAGGAAGGCTTCCTTTTATACTAGTCTAGGGCACAAACTTCTAGAGAGATTGACATAGGAGAATTAAATTCCCATTTAAATCTTAACCCCTAGGAATGGACCTAGATTAAATATAATTTAAGAGTTTACCGTTCCAAAATCTGAAACAGCCGACCTGGAAGCGGGAAAATAAACTTTCTGAAGCCCAACATCCCGAAACCTCCGGAACTTGAAATTTGGACCCAGGGTCAGGGTCGAGGTTGACTCTAACCTAGGTCAGGGTCAAGTTCAACCTTGACCCCGAGGTTAAGAATCTCAGTTTCTCAGGAGCAGGTGCCAGAAATAGGCTGGAAATAGGTGGAAAGAGGAGCAAAATAGGGGAAAAACCTAGATCCTAGTCAAAGACTCATTCAAGGCATTTGACATGACCCCAGACCACTTACTCAGAGGGCTAAACCGGTCCTAAATGGAAGTGCTTCCATTTTTTGACGATACATGAACATTTCAAACATTTTGTACCCATACTTTTTGGCTCAAAATTTTGCCTAGAGCCCTAAATTGGGATTTTAGTGGGTTATTAGATTACGTGGTCAATCTGATTGAGTTTTAACCCTCGAAATGTTGTGAGAGGTATAAAAACACCCTATCTCTCCTCATTTCTGAAATGCATTATTTATCAATCCGTTATCACAATCAATCATTCATAATCGAGCTATCAAGTGCAAAGATTCAAATCAAGTTCAAGAGCTATCAAGAAACCAAGTCTAAGCATTCAAAATCTATAATTATTCTCAAGCATTCAAGGTGCATCTCTCCATATATCTATCTTATTTCCCCAATTGGAGGCCAATCAAACAAGTTTTCTATCAAGGAAGGAGATGCACCCACATTTTCAAATCTTCTTCTCTTCTCCTCAATCAAACATTGTGTCAAATTACATGTATTCCATGAGGTTTTGTCTTTCATTATTTCATTTTGGGTTTTGGTGTTAATTCAAAGCTATTGCATCAATATATTTGATCACATTAAAAGAAGCATTTGCATTTTCAAGGTATGATATACTTCATTTCTTATATCTAGCCTCTGCTACATGAAACCGTGTTTTCCTTTACTTCATTTCATTTTAAGGTTGATTCCTAAATAGGATTTTGATTGAGTAAAACCGCTTTATCCAACCTTCTTCCCCATTTTTCATGCATACATATGACCTCCTTGTATATTATGCATCCTTTTTTTTATTGATCCCTAAGGAGACAATACTTTCCTTAGGACTAATCACATTTTTTATCCCTAAGGTGACAATTATTTCCTTAGGACTGATCACCTTTTTGGATCCCTATGGAGATAATTCTTTTCATAGGAATGATTCCACAAGCCGTTCCTGAGCATAAAGTTTTTCAAATATGCTCCTAAGAACAAAATTTTTAAGCTTCCCCTAAGTGAAAAAAAAGTTTAAAGCCACCCCTGAGCACAAAGGTTTTCAAGTCACCCTTGTGCGCAAACTTTTCAAGGTATAATTGACTAACATAACACAAATTGCTAGATCATCAATTCTCTTCCCTTTTTGTTTCTTAGGATGAGTGGAATTTGCATAACACTTCTTTATAGATTTTTCTTCTCATCCTCTTCTTCTCTCATGAATCACCTAGCATAACATAACTTTATATCATGTTGGATTCATGCTCTCTCCCTCCCTCTCTCTCTCTCTCTCTCTCACACACACACACACACACAACTATGCTAGTGGGTTAGATCATGGAGTTGTGTTTCATCTTTGGTGATACTCTTACCCTTTTCATGTGGTCCCTTATGATCTTGCAATAGCTTTCCAAATATGATATTAATGGTTGAGACATTACTCGATCAAAATTTCTTCTACTAGTTGATTTGGATTTTTATTTTGGTACTAACCCATCTTTTTTGTCAATGTCTTTGTCTTTTGTTCATTTTATTTTATTTCATTTTCATGCCCTTTTGCATGATTGTTTTCTTTAAGATCCTTCATTTGAGGGCTCGCATCCTTAAACTTAGTGATGTCTTATCTCTTTGCAGTTCGCCCATGATCATCTCTCTCTCTCTCTCTCATATTCCTTTACCATGAGCATGATTTTGTCACATACTCCTACTAAAGTGGAGGCTAAACATACCATCATAAATTGTAAGAACCTAATTAGTGTACAATTTAAGGACTATTTTGCACCCATCTTAGTGTGTTTTTTATAACGAAACCTCATATGGCACTTAATGAACACCTAAATTAAGATATAAGTCCTCTCTCATTTCAATATTATTCAAAATTGAGTTTAGCCCTTATTTTTAAGTGTTCTCATTTATTGTTCTTTTAATCCCATAATTTATTTCATCGCCTAGGCCTTATATCACTATTTGTGGCCTTTATGTTTTGTCCCAATTTTAGAATTACCAGTACCTGATTATCCCACATCTACCCTATCTCCCTGACACCGAATTCAAATTTGGGTTGATTTTTTGAGGTACAAAACATTTCAAACATTTTTTACCTAGATACAAAATGTTTCAAACATTTTGTACGCACAATTTTTTGCCCAAATTTGGCCCAGAACGTTATGTTAGGATTTTAGTGGGAGATTAGATCTTGTGGTTGAACTACTTGAGTTTTAACCCCTCAAATATCATGAGAGCTATATAAACACCCTATCTCTCCTCATTGTGTAAATCCATTATTATCAATCCATTATCACAATCAACCATTCATAATCAAGCTATCAAGTGCAAGGAAACAAATGAAGTTCAAGAGTTATCAAGAAACCAAGTCCAACATTCAATATCTAACTTTATTCTCAAGTGTTCAAGGTGTTTCTCTCTATAGATATATCTTCTTTCCCCCATTTGAGGCCAAGCGAGGGATTTTTATATCAAGGAAGGAGATACACCCACCTTTTCAAGTCTTCTTCTCTTGTCCTAGATTAAACATTATGGAAAATTACAACATCCATTCCATGAGGTTTTGTCTTTCATGATTTCCTTTTTTATTTTTGTGTTAAGTCAAAGCTATTACATCAACATATTTGATCACATTAAAAAAATCATTTATATACTTCATTTATTAGATCTAGCATCTGCTACATGACGCCATGCTTTCCTTTGCTTTATTTAATTTCAATGTTGACTCCTAAATAGGGGTTTGGCTGAGGTAGACTCATTTATCCAAACTTATTTCTCATTTATCTATGTGATGGAACAAGCTACAGAGTTATCCAAACTTTTTTTTGGACATGTCAAAAGTTTTCAAAGCATCCTTGCAAGTTTCAGGAAGAAGCCTAGGGTATAAAACGTTTCAAACACCCTGTACCTAGGTATAAAATGTTTCAAATGCCCTATACCTTCCAGATCCAACTCATATTTGACAGGAAGACAAGTTATAGCTTCAAGATCTCAAATCAGTAGTTACAAGGATTTTTGGGATTTCGTCTGTCCAATATTCAAATCGTAAACAACATATCTCTTATTTTGATTCTAGGTCTTTCCTAATCCGCATTTCTGATTTCTTTATCATTTCCTATTTCAATTTCACATATTTAGCAAAAGATCATTGACCCATTCAGGGCTTGGGACCTTCCTATCATATTGAGGCATCTTCCTTCCGAATGTGCAACTTTAAAAAAGAAAAGTGACCTACCTCTTTACATTGCTTCTATTTTCCTATTGTATAGTTAGAATCTATGTTTTGGTCTGGATGTTTCTGGCATGAGATCTTATTATATTTTACTATTGTCATGGTTGACTTGTAACTTAATTGTAATATTCTTTTGGCATCTTCGACCTTGTCATAAACTTCAAATATCTATCTTGTATATAAGCACAGTTTGTAATTTTTCAAAATGTAGGAGAGAAAGCAAGAGTGTTGCGGACAAACCAATGGAGATCTATATGAAAAGTTTTAGAAGAGAAGAGTTTGGTTTATGAGGCTTTTATTTGGTGATCGTGAAATAGAAGAAAATGAAGTAACAATGTGTTGTTGAGGTTGACAGTCTTGTGAAAATCAGTTGCATTATCAGGAGAATTTCTCTATATATATTGTGAAGAGTTGTATGTACTTTGTCCCTAATACAATGATTCTTGGGTGGAAGGTTTCTTTGTAGTATCTTGCTACTTTGGAAGTTAGCCTTTATTTTCAATTCTAAAGCAGTGAGATCCTATTTGTTTTTAATTTTGTATTAGTAGTGAGCCTTTAGTTACAAGTCCAGAGAAGTGAGACTATATTTGTGTAAAAGTGCTCACCATGGTTTTTTCCAATTTGAGTTTTTCACGTATAAAATCTTAGTGTTCATGTGTTGTTGTTTTAGTTCATTATTTGCTTAGTGTGTTATGCGGTGAATATTGAAGTTAGGAGGTTACTCAAGTGAGATTTTGGTTTATGTTGATTCACCCACACCCCATGTCTTAGCATCCAAAGTGTGTTCATCAATTGGTATGAAAGCAAGGTTCTTCTTGAAGAATCTTAACCACTTGAGGTAGATCTGGGATGGTGCATAACTTGTACTATCGGGCTTCAATATTTGATAGCACTAATTTTACTTATTGGAAGGACAAGATGGATTCATATATAGAAACATTGAAGAATGGTATTTGGGAGGTTATTCAAAACTAATTTCTATCCTCTTTTTGAAGACCTTTGATTACTAATGATGAAAAATAAAAGGAAGCTAATGTGAAAGCATGAGAAATTCTATTTAGTAGTTAATTTATGTGACACAACTTTTGGGAATGTGAAAGGTTTATAAGGTGCTAAAGAGATATGGGATAAATTAGTCTTGACATAAAAAGGAAATTTAAAGACAAAACAAACAAGACTAATGAATCTTAGACAAAAGTATGAAGTCTTAAGAAAGGTAAAATATGATAGTACTAAAAGATGTATTTACAAAGTTACTGATGTTGCTTATGAAATTAGAGCTGTCGGTGGACATCTAGAAGACACATATGTTATACTCAAGATATTATTAACTATACCAAAGGAATTCATCTCAATGTCATGTTCAACAAGGAAAGTCTTTGATCTAAGTCTTTCTTCAATTCATTAACTTATTTGTTCACTTTTTACATTTGTGATTGCAAAAGTTGAAAGAGAAAAGAGAGAGACTACTTTTAAAGTTATTGAAGAAGTTGAACTTGAAACATGCAATATGTTGGAGGAAGGTGAAGCATATCTTTCAAGAAGATTCAAGTGAGGCATTGGTAGATACAAAGGTAAGTTACCTCTTAAGTGCTATAATTTGTTGAACACACTCCAGATGCTGAAGGGGGGGGGGGGTGAATCAACATAAACCAAACAATACTACTTAACTTGAATAGTCATCACATAAAATAGTAAGCAAGTAAAGAACATAACCAATTAAACATGAACATCACATTTATACGTGGAAAACTCAAATTGAGAAAAACCACAACCAACACTTACCCAAAAAAAATAATTCATTGATGTGTAGATCTGATTACAAAATATGATAGGAGTTTGTTGATTTGGACTTGCAGGTAGAGGGCTCACTACCAATACAACAATGAATGTAAATAGGAGATCACTACTCCAGACTTGTGAACAGAGGCTCATTGCCAAATTAGCAAGATACAACAAGAAACTTGCACACTCGAGACTCACTATCTTGGGAACATAAAAATCTTTACAAGACTAAAGAAAGACTCTCCTAACAATTTAGTTGATTTGTAGAACACTATCAAACTTAGCAACACATTGTTACTACATTTTCTTCACTACCACTATCAATGAACTCTGCTTTGCTAACTCTAGATCTTCATTGGTTCACACAATCTTCACTTGCTTCACACTTTACATTTTTCCAAAGCATAAACTGTACTTATATACAACATAGTTCATTGGAAATTACAACAAGGTAGACCATGCCAAAGGAATATTACAGTTTAAGTTACAAGTTGACTGTGGCAATAGAAAAATGCAATAAGGCCCCATACCAAAAGCATTTAGAACAAAATATAGAGTGAACCCAAATGGATAAGAGATAAACATTAAATACATAGGTCACACATAGCACGACCCCATCCAGATAGATATTATTAAATACAATACTTTAGACCAAAATCAAGAAACATGATCCACTCTGAGAGAGAGAGAGAGAGAGAGAGAGAGAGAGAGAGAGAGAGAGAGAGAGAGAGAGAGAGGAGAGAGAGAGAGAGAGAGAGAGAGAGAGAGAGAGAGAGAGAGAGAGAGGAGAGAGAGAGAGAGGAGAGAGAGAGAGAGAGAGAGAGAGAGAGACCATGAACACGCTACACATAGTCCAATATTAGATCCACAATCACCATAGTAATTAAATTATTCTTAAACGTGTAGAAACATGTTGGTCAAAGAACCACCTAACATGTCGATAGAAGATAGACCTCCACATGCCATGATAAGATCCATACACCACATTAGAAATACTAACACATGTCAGTAGTCCATGTTAGAAGTCATCACAACATATCTTCAAACCAAAAAAACAATTGAACATAATTGCAACACAAGATAGTAATTTTTGAAACACTAGGAATAGTATTTAGAACACTAGAGAATGCCACAACCAAGACCAAAACCCTAATCCATCTACATAAGTATCAACATACCTTCAAGCCTGATTTATAGTGTAGAAACCTTCTAGAAAATGCAAAATGAAGCATTGTTAATTCCAATGGAAAAGTTGTATTTCTTTTTTACCAAACCACATATATTTAGACCACACAGGCTTCATGATATAAGAGTAAAAATACCAAAGCACTGTAAAACATTATCTTCACAAGAGCACAAGATACATAATTGTCTTCCATTGTTCTGATTGTCCTTTCACTACATTGTAGCACTATTGTGAATATATATTGTACTGTAGTTTTGAATACATACATTTCTTCCATTGTTCTAAAAGTTTAATACACAAACTTATTCCTCTAAGAATAGAAGAATACCATACTTTCAGACCATAATGTTTGAGCAACCATAAACACCTCTGAAACACTACATTTAATATTAATGACAACAAACAACCAATCATATATTTCCAACATAATTGTGAAATGATATAACATTTTGCTAATGATTACAAGTGTAAGGAATATCATAGTGAATCAAAAGATGACGATAGAAAAGGCAATCAAAAGAAAGGTGATTTTAGAAAGAGAATAAATTTCAAAGGAAATGGTAAAAAGATCTTATGTTCCATGAAAGAATAGTTTTCTAAAGATGAGGACGCTAATGAAACAATTAAAGAATCTTTGTTACTAGTTATTTCACAAAAGAAAGAGGAGAGTGTCTTGATTGGTAAAGTTGTTGCAGGTGCATGAATTATAGATTCCTGATGTTCAAATCATATAACATGATACAAGAGAAGATTTATCAAGTTTGAAGAATGTAATGGTGGAGCAATTAGATTTGTAGGAGAAGGACGTGCACAAATCAAAAGCATTAGAACCATTTCAATTGATGGTAAACATAGAATTGATGATGTTTATTAAGTTGAAAGTTTGAAACCCTAAATTTGTTAAGCGTTAGTCAGATGTGTAAGAAAGGTTATGAAGTTATGTTCAAAAGTGATGGTCATGTTATAAAAAATAAATAGAATGGTAAAATGGTTGCTCAAGGTTTTAAATTTGTTGAGAATATCTATTATATTGAAGACATGTGAGAATTTGAATTTTCTAACTCAAGGCAATAGAAGATGAGGAGATGAAACTCAAACAAGACAAAGTGGATTTTGCATTGCTAAAGAATAGTGAGGAGAGAAAGGATGAATAAAAAATTATGGTGGGAGTTGAATGAGTTTTGGTAGACCAGAAGCAGGTTGAAAAAAAAAGGATACAATAGACTAGAAGTAGAAAGAAGACAAAAAAGATATGGTAGATTAAAAGTTGGAAGAAGACAAAAAGGATATGGTAGAATGGAAGTGAGAAGAAGACAAAGGATATGATAGACTAGAAGAAATTAGGAGATAAAAAGAAATTGGTAGATCGGAAGCAGGTGAAAGACAAAAGTAATTTGGTAAATCAGATATGGGCAAAGAACATAAAGGAGCTAATGAATTAGAGACCTCCTATTCAGTCCAAGTATTCATCTTTTGATAGAGTTTGTTTTTCTAGCAATAAAGTAGGGCACAAATTTAATGAATGTAGAAGCCTAAAAATGAGTTATGTTTTTAATGGAAGATGTTATCATTGCAATAAGTTAGGACATTAGACAATTTAGTGCAAAAATAGAGTGAATTTTAAGAGCTTATGTAGAGTGAATGTGAATAGAAATGTTAATAATTTCAATGGATACTATTTTGGTTGCAATGGACATGGACACAAAAATGTTGAATGCAGTATACATATCAATGTCAAGAATAATGAAACTGCTAAGATGAAAAATGATGGTTTGGTTTTCTAAACCTATAACATGATAAGACATATTGCAAGATTCTACAAAAGTATAGATAAACATGATGGTTGTTTGATGATTGCAGAAGAAAAAAAAAGAAAAGAATAAGACATATTTGATGAAGAACATAAAAGGTGCTTCTATTGGTGGTCTGACACCCATTCCGAATATTGTTTTGTAATACCCCTCCCATAGTTTGATTTTCTATATGTTATGGTTATTTTAAGATGATGAATTATATGTTAGGATATCATTGATGTTTATGGTTTACTAATCTCATACTTGCATGTGTATGGTTGACATGTATGTTTTATATTTCTGTTTGATGTTTTTGATGTGGTTGAGGGACAAAGTTGTAGTTACTTGCTTGCAAGTTCCACACAATCAACCAATCCCTGCCATTGTTTGTTTATATTTATACATGTATGCACATGCTCATCTTTTACATAGGTTTGCAGGTACCAGGCATCGACTTTCCTGAATTGCCAGGATGAGCGTGCCCTATCACAATATCTCAATGGTAAGAAATGAGAGATAACATACAAGTCCAATCCCAACCCAAGCCATTAATTGTTTTGAAATAGGGGACAAGTATATGATTTTATACCTATTCGGATTCATCAAAATGATGTAAATTTGTGAACCATTCTTTTAGGCTTGATTGTTGTATTTTGGTTTAGTTAGTTTTGTTTCATAGTTACATGTCATGTGGTTTGATGTGGTTTTGGTGTTAAAATGGATTGAGGAATTAATTATGATTAATTAAATAAGATTAAATAGTGTTGTGAGGTTTCACAACATCGCCCCATTCTATGGGGACCCCCGTTTAAAATTTTGGAACCTAGACTTTGCCTTGCCTCCCAACCTCAGTTGATTGCATGGATCCCTGTGATTGGTGATTTGAATTTGCAATGTTGGTTTGATTTTGAAATTTTAATAATGTGATGAGCATGGTTTGGGACTTCGTATGATGAATGTGGTTCTCACTTGCAAATTAACGAGCTTTTTCAAGGCACTGAAAACTTCTTGACAATTTTTTGCAATCTTCATTGTGGATTTTTGATCTCGTTGACGATTGTAGTTTATGATTGTTAAAGGAGGCTTTTGATTTCTTTGGGTTGCCAAATCTGATTCTTTGCTAAATTCCTCACTTGCTCATGCCTTGTAAATCAAAATTTTATTGGGCAAGCGAGATGGTAATAATAATTTCATGGCATTAGTAATATCTTAAGACTTTCTATCTGTTTCTTTGATTTGGATGATCTTAGAAATCAGAATTGCTTGTTTGCTTGTGCTTTTCATCAAGTTCGAAATCCTTTTATTGAGCAAAATAGATTTAGTGCATTTCAATTTTAATTTGCAAGGTTGAAGCCAATTTTTTATTTTGTATTGGACAATTAGAATTTTCAAAAATCTGGAAATACCTTTATAAATTCGATCTTCTAATCATAATTTTTTGGCAATTTTGATCTTTGCATTGGATGGCAATCTCAATTTTAGATCTCAATGAGGAATTGAATAATAAAATGTTTGTGATATTTTTGAAAATCTAGGAATGCCTTATAATTTCGATTTTCAAATATGTTTTTTGGGCATTTTCGATTTGGTATTGGGTGATGTTTCAATCGAATTGGATAGTGTGTCAAATAAAATCAAAATTAAATGTTCCAATTTGAAAATTGGTCCCAGCTCTTTGAATTTCGAAAGGCATTTTAAAAGTTTTTTTTTTTTTTTTCAAAAAGTCAAAATTCATTTAATGTTTGCAAAGTTGGCTCTGATCTGGGCATTAATTAATTGTTTGTTTTTGTTGCAAACGTGTAGGGGGTTGACCCTTAATTTGGCCTTGGCGTCAAGTATATAAGAGAGGACCCCAGTCCTTCATTTTTCACAATACAAATTGTGGTTATCAGCTCTGTAATCAAGAGCGAAGTCAGGGATCATTAGCAGCATTTTTTTTTCATCACATTTGGGCAGCTAAAATCAAGTAGTAGGCAATGATTTATAATTGGAAGGTGGTGGCCCTGTTTGGTATCAGATCTGGGCAGTTTTGAGAGTGTTTAAGGGCAATTTCGAAGGCATAAGGGGCAGATTTATGGCCCAAAATCAACATTCTCAGTCATAGAAAGACCAAAGATTTATGGTGCATGAATTGGAGGCCTCCTTTCCACATTTTGGCATTCCAAAATCAAAGTTTTAAAGGTAGTTTTCCAACATTCTTGAACAGATCCAAAAATAGAAGCTTGGCATTATAATTCTCAAATTTATGAAGAAGAAGGATTGTTGATTAGAGTTTCATGTTCAGAATTCAATCAAGTGGCGGAGTTTGGTAATTTGGAGGCCTCATCTCAGATTTTTGAAGGATATTTGAAAGAAGGTTTGATCTACATTTGAAGGCCATATTTTCAAAATCTTGACAAGTATAGATTGTGGCGTCAAGTTTGAATTTTGACAAGAGGAAGAGTTATCAAACCAAGAATAACCAGTGAGTGACTTATCTTACCCTTTTCTTCTTAGTTGTTTTCATTTATTTGGTATTAGTGTTAAGTGTTGAAGATTAGTTTCAAAAATAGAGCTTGAAGCTTGGTTAGTAGGTTGATTACTCGATTGTTTTGATTAGCTTTTTCCCCAAGTTCTTGCTTGCATTCCATCACTTCATCATCATCACTAGGAAGAGGATTGGATTGATAAGTGTAGTCTACCTCATTAGGAGAAAGTTTGGAGTGATAAGTGTAGTCCATCTCATAGGCAACGACGGGGAGTGATAAGTGTAGTTACCACCTCACTAGGAAGAAGTTTGGAGTGATAAGTATAGTCTTCATCATCATTAGGATGAAGTTTGGAGTGATAAGTGTAGTTTCCATCTCATTAGGATGAAGTTTGGAGTGATAAGGGTTTAGGATGGCTGATGCCAATGCAAGCAAGTGACCCAAAGGAACTAATGCTAAAATATGAGACAAGGAAGTTATGATACCCAAAACCACCTTCTTCTCAAAACTGAAATGAGTCTGAGACACCAACATCGGTACCCTTGACATGATTCAATTAAGAGATAGGTTGAGAGACAACTAGTCCCCTGTGGCAAAGAAGATCAAACAGTATGGAATTGTGCAAGGAAATGTTCAATCCACCCTAGCAGCGAACATGATACAACAGAGTTGGTTACATCAAGTCATCAAGGCTCCCCAAGTTAGATTTCAATTCAGAGTGCAGCGCCTTCATTGTGCTTCTCAGCCGGATCCCGGGCTCTGCTCCAGGTAGACAGTTTGATCCTTGGATGTTTTACTTTATTGAAGGCATTGAAAATGGTAAAGGAAAGATTAATTGGATTGGGATCATTAGCATGAATTTAGAGTTGCAACTTAGATAGTGCAAAAATCGGAGGCAAGTCTACATGGGGTCCTACTTCTTCAATTCGAATGCAAGACTACTAGTGATGCTTTTCTAGTCGAACCAAATCCAATTGGGGAGATGCACTGCACCACTATGGTTGAGGCAAGAGCTTATGACAAAGGGCAAGGTTGTGGCAGTTTGAATAGTTGAAGGCAGCCGAGGGTTAACCAAAGAAGATGGTATTAACTAGGAAATAGTGGATGAACTTAATGAGTATCTCAAATCAAGAAGGTGGGTGGATTGTGGAAAAATCAAGGAAGCGTGGTCAGGGCAGGTGCCCCAAAACCCAAAAGTAGTAAAGCAAAGAGGGGATGCATGCAATCAAATTCAAGTAGACAGGTTGGAAAGACCATGAAAATTAAAGAAGGCAAGGGTAGTGAAGAAGGAAGGTGAGATGAAAAGGTTTTGAGAGGTCAAGTTTAATTTCAAGGCGGTGGCCAAGAGCAAGGCTCTCAAATTGCAAAGAGGTTCACATCCAGGCAAGCCACCGAGGTCAAGGGAGGATTACCCCAAGTGCATGGAGGCCTCACCCTTTCGAGGTCAGGACATCAAGTACAAGCAAGTTCAAGTGGTGGTGAGAAAATTTCTAAGGACAAGCTCAAGCATCCAAGGCTTCACCTCATCTCAAGGATTAATGAACTTTATAAGACAAGGTTGATAAGGTGGCAATTTCATGTGCATGCAATCAAATCATGCCAAGTGTCCTATGTTCTCATTGGTTGACAAATTATTGTAATTTTCTCATTGGCCCACAAAGTTGGTGCCTTTTTGTAATTGGTTTAAAATTGGTAACCCTAATTAGGGTTTTGTAGGGTTTAATCTTGGCCCTTGATTTTGCCTCTTAATCTTGGCCACTCGTTGTAATTTTGAGCCTCTATATAAGGCCATTGGTTCTCATTTGTAAAGAGAGTTATGTTGGAGAATTGTTGCCAAAATACTATCAAAATTGTTCTCTATTCATTGTTGTGACTTGCATGGTGGATATACATGATCATTTTGGTGTATTTGCATGGTTCCTCTCATCTCTCAAATTAAAGTAGGATTTCATTTCATGTTGTTAGAATAGAAATAGATGGCTAGTTGTAGGGTGATATTGGTAAATGTTTGATAGGGATCTATATACTAGGCCACTAGCATCTTAGCGGCTTGTTAAGGAGCCTTGTGTGGTAATCTAGTCTCATTCCCCTTGAATCATTGCATCTATGGAGGTAATGTCGCTGGCAAGTTTTCATTAGGTAGATCCCCATCCATTTGCCAATCTTTCCATTCTATAGGAGTAGTAGTAAAGCAAGAAGTAGTTTAGTAGTGAGAAGTTTGAGAAGCAAAGTTGAAAGTGGTAAATTGGAGAAAGTCATTAAATATACATTGCAAAGCTAAATCATCATCATAGCGAGAATTTGACATTTTTCAAGTGAACAATGTAAGCCTGCCGAAGTGATTACCAGCAAATCACATTTTTATAACTGAGTTAGTATCCACAGGTGTAAGGAACCTTGGAGTATCCTCGTATACTTTTCAAGAGAGGGTTAAGTGTTTGGTACGCTGTATCAAGTATTCAATTGCTATATGTTATGTAGTGGTACAAAACTAAAATCAACAAATATTTACACCTTATGATACATTAAAATATTAAATATAAGACTAATTAATTAATGAGAATTAATTAATTATCTATATTTAATAAATAATTTAATTACAAAGTTAAAATTAATTAATTGAAAATTTAATAATTATTAAATAAAAAAATTAAATTTAAATGTGCACTTTGAGTTAAGTGATTATTAGTTGAGTTCCACATTTTAAATTAATTAAAATTAAATAATGCAACTTAAAAAGTACTTTGTTATAAAATTAGAACTTAATCTTTTAAAATCAAGTTGAGTTAAAAGTGACTTAAAGTTGAGAAAATTAAATAAATAACTATTTTAATAAATTAAAGTTGATAAAAAACAATGTTGGAGTTGAGTTCTTATTTTTGTGATTTGGAGTTAACTACTTTATTATTTTTAACAGTTGAGTTCTATTTTATTATTTCGGAGTTGCATTCTTTCAACTCTAGTATTTGAGTTTTCTATATAAGAGAGCTAGGAGACCATTTGAGAGGAATTCAATCAAGTTTTGAAGAATTCTTTATTGGCAAATTTTTGGAGGATTAAAGTTTTGGTGTTTTCGAAAGCTTTGGGTTTTCAAGATTTGGAATTGATTTTTTATTCAACTTTGTGTATTAAGGTAAGGTTTTAAAATCCTTAAAAGTTCTCCATTATGTCTTCTTCATGTTAATTAGAAATAATATATTTAGTTCAGGGATAACTTTCAGAAAACCCCTTTCAGGAAAAAGTGTAAAGTCCTGGCATATCGTACATTATTTTAGGGGGTAATTTGATTTAATCTAGGCGATTTTTTTTTTCAAATACATGATTTTTCATAGTTTGTATTGGCGATTTTTTCCCCCCCGATTTAAAATTTCATAAATTGCTTGTGAATAATTTTCTTTTCAAGTAAAAAATTATAATATTTGAGGCGAATAATTTTCTTTTCAAGTAAAAAATTATAATATTTGAGGCGAATAATTTTTTTTTCAAATAAAAAATTATAATATTTGAGGTGAATAATTTTCTTTTGAAGTAAAAAATTATAATATTTGAGGCGAATAATTTTCTTTTCAAGTAAAAATTTTAATATTTGAGGCGAATACTTTTCTTTTGAAGGGTGAAAAAATAATTGTATTGGCTAATCGTTCGTTAATTATGGAAAAATAAATAAATTATTGGCGATTTTCAAATGATGGGAAATAAGTAGCCTAACCTAGCATACCTAACATACATAAATTATTGGCAACTAGCAAGTGATGGTTTAAAGACGTGGTTGTTTGACCTTATATTATGGAAGCATAATGTATTATTTGCCACTACCGCTGTAATTATGTTAAATGTATTATTTGAGAACTTAGACTATCTGATGATCCAAGATCAATGGCTGAGGTTTAATTTCGGCCAATATTTCTTGAAGGAAGAAGAATTGTCGAGGTAGTCACCGAAATGTTGACACGTATCAAGGTAAGTTGTCTGCAGAGTATTAAAAGCACTTAACCGGGAAAGAATTAAATGCCATGTCAGTGACAGTGACATTTTTTTGCTACCACACACCACTTCCCAAATTGTACAGCCGATTTCTGATAGTTTTTTATCGATAGAAAAGATTTACTGCCAGATGTGAAAGATTAAGGACAAAATTTTCAATTCTCACACGCATGTATTTAGGGAAAAGATTTTCGTGCTAGATTTAGAGGCATATCGAGGACAATGTATTTAATACCATTAAGATAGAAATAATTGATTGGTAAGTAACGATCAAGGATTCAAGGGCTATTTATAGATGATCTAGCTTCATTATTCATCGACATTGATTGATTGTTTGTTTAGGGTCTGCAGTGATGCATTCTGCAAGTAATTTGTTTTTAAATTTTCTAGTTTTACTGTTTTAAGTTTTACAGTCTGCAAGTAATCTAAGATGGACACTCCCATTCATCTTAGATGCATTTCTGAGGAGGCCTAGAAGGCCTTTCTGGGTTCCTTTTCTGATGAATTTTTAGCATCAATTTGTAAGGATGGTGGGCCTTTCGTTACAGAGGCTGTCAGAATGGTGTTGGGCCGAGAGTTTCTTGACAATGAAGATAGGTACCCGGGTAGCCATGGACATTACGTCCCATTTTTTGGCTTCCCTTCTGGACCTCGGAGGACCGAAGGTTGACATGGTGATGCTGCTGAGGAGGGTATTCAAAGAGGAATACCTAAGGGACGACGTTCAAGTTGTCACCTTCGCTGAATTAGGGGTGGGGATCCCTAGGGCAAGTCAAATACCCAAGCTTCTCCTCCCAGGCTAGAATGTGGCCATGCAACCTTTTCTTTTGTGCCTGACTGCTGGGCAATTGAAGCACCATAGGAAATGGGCGCTGATTGCCAAGGGTTTTCTCCGTAAGTGGTTTGAGCTTGACACAGAGGAGGCTTGGGTGGGCCAATTTGTGTGGCTTGACGAATTCATGCAGCTAATCCTCTCTGCAGAATTCTACACAGAAGGGCGCAATTGATTTTTCTTTATAAAAACTTTTTTTTTGATAAATATTAAAAGCTTACCTTGTACTAGTACTGGTACTGTAGTCATTTACGGTTTTTTTTTGTTTATAGACATAGTATCAAGTCAAGAATGTAAATATAATATGTTTATAGACATAGTATCAAGTCGAGTATGTTTCTTTTTGTTTATAGACATAGTATGAAGTTGAGAATGTAAATATAATTTTATGAAAAATACAATGGAAATTTTGCAAGCTTTACCTCATTTCAATTTGTGCTTTGTGTAACCGTGATTGCAAAAATAGTTTTTAATATTTTATACTTCTCTGTAACCGTGATTGCAATATTTTAATTACTTGCTTCAATGCTTTATCAGTTATCTATAGACTAGCTTATCTATATTTATTTTAATATATATAAAATATGCCGACAAATATCCTCCTTCAGATATCTATTACAATTAAACTTCACTAATTGAAACTGTAGTTTAATAATTTTTTAAAAATGGTGTCTCCCACATTTAATTTATTACATAGTCTGAAGTACAATTATATCTCTACGAATGAGATTGATGTTTAAATACTTAAATAATTACTCTCCATTAAAAAATATTCACAAATTATAATATAGAATTTGAACATTACTTTTCACATGTAATTTTTTTAACTCTTATTATGGTAAACTAACATAGTATAATTTAAACATATATAAATGAAAAAAAACTTATATCTTATATTTATAATTTGTAACATCATAAAATATGAAATATATTTCAACTTACATAATGATTATAATTCTTTCATTTTATTAAAAGATTAAAGTTGTCAAATTGAGTCTAAGTTTTTAACAATGTTAAAAATAAATCTAAAAAATATGTATAATAATAAGTATATTTTAAGGGAGCAACTTAAAAGGAATACAATGGAATCCCCTGAGATCCAATGGCCTGATACCATCTAGAATAAATAATTTTCTCTGAAATGGTTGTTTATTTTGATACATTCTGAATATCTGAATTGGTAGTAACTTGTTTCTTTATACATTAGGTTCTTGACAATAGAGTTGCCACCTCTTTCAAAGAGGAAAACTTTAGTTATCTCCTTCTTGGTCTTCTTCCTCAGTAGAGTCACTGATTGAAATGTTTTATTGAATAGAGTCACCACCTCATTTGAGGAATGTTTTGCTTCTAGGTTCTTTCTTCCAGTAGAGTGTGCTTCCAAACAAACTAATATAACTACTTTCTGATTTTGATCTGTGAAATCTAAAATTTTAGGTAACTTCACAATATATATTGTGAGCAACTCTCCCCAACAGAGTCATCAATTTGTTGGTGCCCAAAAATAATGGATCACTTTTGGTCAACTGATAGGTACAAGTTGATACCTTTGCAATTTTGGCTTAAAAGCCAAGGCTGGTAGGCCTAAATTAACTCTGAACTATCAAATTTTTTATGTCACACAACTACATACACAAAACAAGATTCCTCCAAAGGTGGTGAATGATCCTTTGAGGAAAACAACTAATCTCTTAAACATCTCTATTCTATAATACTTGACTAAATGGATTACAGGGATAACTTTAAGAAACCCCCTTTTAGGAAAAAGTGTAAAGTCCTGGCGAATCGTACATTATTTTAGGGGGTAATTTGTTTTAATTTAGGTGATTTTTTTTTCAAATCCATGATTTTTCATAGTTTGTATTGGCGATTTTATCCCCCCAGATTGAAAATTTCATAAATTGCTGGTGAATAATTTTCTTTTCAAGTAAAAAATTATAATATTTGAGGCGAATAATTTTCTTTTCAAGTAAAAAATTATAATATTTGAGGCGAATAATTTTCTTTTCAAATAAAAAATTATAATATTTGAGGCGAATAATTTTCTTTTGAAGTAAAAAATTATAATATTTGAGGTGAATAATTTTCTTTTCAAGTAAAAAATTTTAATATTTGAGGCGAATACTTTTCTTTTGAAGGGTGAAAAAATAATTGTATTGGCTAATCGTTCATTAATTATGGAAAAATAAATAAATTATTGGCGATTTTCAAAAGATGGGAAATAAGTAGCCTAACCTAGCATACCTAACATACATAAATTATTAGCAACTGACAAGTGATGGTTTAAAGACGTGGTTGTTTGACCTTATATTATGGAAGCATAATGTATTATTTGCCACTACCATAATCTTTGCCACTACCACTGTAATTATGTTAAATGTATTATTTGAGAACTCAGACCGTTTGATGATCCAAGATCAATGGCTGAGGTTTAATTTCGGCCAACATTTCTTGAAGGAAGAAGAATTATCAAGGTAGTCACCGGAATGTTGACACGTATTAAGGTAAGTTGCCTGCAGAGTATTAAAAGCACTTAACCGGGAAAGAATTAAATGCCATGTCAGTGACAGCGACATTCTTTGGCTACCACACACCACTTCCCAAATTGTATAGTCGATTTCTGACAGTTTTTTATTGATAGAAAAGATTTACTGCCAAATGTGAAAGATTAAGGACAAAATTTTCAATTCTCACACGCATGTATTTAGGGAAAAGATTTTCATGCAAGATTTAGAGGCATATTGAGGACAATGTATTTAATACCATTAAGATAGAAATAATTGATTGGTAAGTAACTATCAAGGATTCAAGGGCTATTTATAGATGATCTAGCTTCATTATTCATTGACATTGATTGATTGTTTGTTTAGGGTCTGCAATGACGCATTCTGCAAGTAATTTATTTTAAAATTTTTTAGTTTTACTATTTTAAGTTTTACAGTCTGCAAGTAATCTAAGATGAACACTCCCATTCGTCTTAGATGCACTTCTGAGGAGGCCCAGAAGGCCTTTCTGGGTTCCTTTTCTGATGAATTTTTAGCATCAATTTGTAAGGATGGTGGGCCTTTCATTACAGAGGCTGTCAAAATGGTGTTGGGCCGAGAGTTTCTTGACAATGAAGATAGGTACCGGGTAGCCATGGACATTACGTCCCATTTTTTGGCTTCCCTTCTGGCCCTCGGAGGACCGAAGGTTGACATGGTGATGCTGCTGAGGAGGGTATTCAAAGAGGAATACCTGGGGGATGACGTTCAAGTTGTCGCCTTCACTGAATTAGGGGTGGGGATCCCTAGGGAAAGTCAAATACCCAAGCTTCTCCTCCCAGGCCAGAATGTGGCCATGCAACCTTTTCTTTTGTGCCTGACTTGTGGGTAATTGAAGCGCCATAGGAAATGGGTGCTGATTGCCAGGGGTTTTCTCCGTAAGTGGTTTGAGCTTGACATAGAGGAGGCTCGAGTGGGGAAATTTGTGTGGCTCGATGAATTCATGCAGCTAATCCTCTCTGCAGAATTCTACACAGAAGGGCGCAATTGATTTTTCCTTATAATTTTTTTTTTTTTGATAAATATTAAAAGCTTACCTTGTACTGGTACTAGTACTATAGTCGTTTACAGTTTTTTTTTTGTTTATAGACATAGTATCAAGTCGAGAATGTAAATATAATATGTTTATAGACATAGTATCAAGTCGAGTATGTTTCTTTTTGTTTATAGACATAGTATGAAGTCAAGAATGTAAATATAATTTTATGAAAAATACAATGGAAATTTTGCAAGCTTTACCTCATTTCAATTTGTGCTTTGTGTAACCGTGATTGCAATATTTTAATATTTTATACTTCTCTATAACCGTGATTGCAAAAATACTTTTTAATATTTTATACTTCTCTGTAACCGTGATTGCAATATTTTAATTACTTGCTTCAATGCTTTATCAGTTATCTGTAGACTAGCTTATCTATATTTATTTTAATATATATAAAATACGCCGACAAATATCCTCCTTCAGATATCTATTACAATTAAACTTCACTAATTGAAACTGTAGTTTAATAATTTTTTAAAAATGGTGTCTCCCACATTTAATTTATTACATAGTTTGAAGTACAATTATATCTCTACGAATGAGATTGATGTTTAAATACTTAAATAATTACTCTCCATTAAAAAATATTCACAAATTATAATATAGAATTTGAACATTACTTTTCACATGTAATTTTTTTAACTCTTATTATGGTAAACTAACATAGTATAATTTAAACATATATAAATGAAAAAAACTTATATCTTATACTTATAATTTGTAACATCATAAAATATGAAATATATTTCAACTTACATAATGATTATAATTCTTTCATTTTATTAAAAGATTAAAGTTGTCAAATTGAGTCTCTAAGTTTTTAACAATGTAAAAAATAAATCTAAAAAATATGTATAATAATAAGTATATTTTAATAAATAATCCCATAGAAAATATAAGTTTACTATAAAAAATAATATAAAGGTTATGTGCATAGTTATAAGATAATATAAGATAAATATAATAATAATATAGTTAAAAGATGATATAAAAATAAAAATAACTAAAATATAATACTATCATAATGATAATATTATAATAACAATATCTATATATATGTATTTCTAAATATATTATAAAAAATTAATATTAATTAGATGATACAAAAATAAAATCAATTAAAATATAGTACTATTAAAATGATAATATAATAACAATTCTAAAATATATGTGTTTTAAATAAAAGAATGTTTCCATATAAAATTAAATAGTAATATTGTCTTAAATTAAAAAAAATTAATCACTACAAAAAATAGTATACCAATACCATACGGTACACCAATACCATTCACTGTTGTCGTTGGATTATTATACATCAACGACCGAAGTTGAGTTTCGGGCCGAAAGGGAAAAGAAACCCCATCTTTTCAAATGCGTCTCGGAATCATGACACATGTCACTTAACACCTCGCATGGTCATTGGTCTACCAACAAATGACATTGAACAGTGTCGTTTCAATTTGGTGATGACATGAGACTGACATGTCTGACTCGTGATGTGAGTCATTCTGACTAGATTAGTTAATGGGACCCATGGTCCATGCGGCCACCACATCGTTCACCATTGTCATTGGATGTTTATAGATCAATGACCGAAGTTGAGTTTCGGGCCGAAAGGAAAAAGAAACCCTATCTTTTCAAACATGTCCCAGAATCATTACACGTGTCACTAAACTCCTCGGTCGACCAACAAATAACAATGTCATTTCAATTTGGTGATGACGGGACACTGACACGTCTGACTCGTGATGTGAGTCATCCTAACTAGCCTAGTTAATGGGACCCATGACCCACGGGGCCACCAGTACCACACCATTCACCATTGTCGTTGGATGTTTATAGATCAACGACTGAAGTTGAGTTTCAGGCTGAAAGGAAAAAGACACCCTATCTTTTGAAACGCGTCCCAAAATCATGACACGTGTCACTACTTAGTTAACACATTGACATAATCACATTCCACTTACAGTTAATAGTGACATTATGAATGAGAATGACATTAATACATTATGAGTCATGACGGGTTAGTTAACAGTGACATTAGCAAACCCATTCTGGATTCATGACGCGTGTCTAGTAACTAGTGGTCCACGATTCCACTCACATTTAAACTGAAAGTGACACATGACAGGGTATGACGACTATAGAGTACAGATTGTACAATTTTGGCACTTTAAGTTTCTTTAATTTTGCAGCTATACATGGTCTGCAGATTTAGAAATTAGAAAGGGGTTACAATTTACAAACTTCCAGCGCAACAAAGTTACAGATTCTTAATTTCTAGGTTGAGGATTGAGGTCCAAGGAAAGCAACAAACTACAAAGTCTCTCAGCTCTCTGCAAAAATTGAAACTAAGGGCAACGTGAACGTCAACGGGTAAGTGTAACTACTAAAATCCTAAAAATCTATGTCCCGCATTTTAAATTTTTCAAGTCTCTTGATTTACAACTTTACTATTTATATTATATAAAAAAAATTAGTCTGTTAGGTTTTAATTTTGAATCACCCCTGTAGGCTTGTAGCTACAAATACCAAGAATAACACGATGGGCAAAATAATAGAATTCCACAATATGCTTAAAACACCAGGTTTCAGTGATTTATTCCATGATATACATGATCCTGTTATTCATGGAAATAAGGGTATAATGGAGATTAGATTTGCACTTGAAAACAAGTGGAACCATCCAAATAAGGCTTCAAAATTTTATTCATTTAACCCTAGGGTAAATGCAACTACAAATAAAATTGCACTGTGGGAAACTGGGTCGGCACAAATGGCGTTACCTCAAGTATTCCCTTGCCTATAAATTGTTATGCTCTGCGCCGAAAATTATGATGAAAATAGAAAAGCAATTGTGAATAAAAATACTCAGGAGGAAATTTTGTCCATAACTGAGAGTGAATTTGCTAGTCTGTTGAACCTAGGGTTTCAACAACAACACTCAAACGTACACATTGACCTGGGAAAGTTGGCAGAGGATTATGAAAAATTAGATGCAAAACAAAGAGATTCTTATATCAGAGGAATAACAAGCGGTTGTAGTCTGAGTCCAGATCATAGGCCTCCTTATGATTATGAAATTTTTGTGCCATGGGCACAGGACAATATTTCCTTGCTATCATTTTGTTTGGGATTGGATAGTAACAAACAAGTGGGTGCCAACATTCTTGAAATGCTTTATCATATTCATTTTGAAAAAGAACCAGTAAAATATTGTTTTATTGAGCACATTGTTCGTTGCATGCAAGATCAATTACTAATGATTCAAAGAGGTTCAGAGAAGACATTTAGATTCACAACCTACTTGTGCTATCTTCTCCTAGCAAAGCATCGTGCATTATTTCAGGCAAACAAGCTTTGCAGTCAGACTCAAGGCCAAAATCCAATATATGAGTGGACACCTCAGATAAGGATGATTGATAACAGAAGGAACTACAACAATTTTGTAGACTTCTTTTTGGCACCAATGTACCATAAAATTATAGGCACTCCAATGCCTAGATTGCCTGTTACTTGTAGAAATTGCATTCAACTCGGAGTTCAACTACAATTGGCTAACTGGTACTTAATGGAAGAGTACACTGTGTTAAGGTTTTATGGTTCATGGGTAGAACCCTACAAACTTCCAATACATGTAACAGAGAGGGTATTTGCATTGGAATATGTACGAAAAATGGAGAGCACAGATGTACTCTTTAATGGTCAACAAAAGAAAATGATATTTCCCTCCTTGCCATTCTACTTTGGAGGGTTCGCATTTGAGAGAAGAGCATTCAAAGTGGCAGAAGCCTTTTTTTCAATTTTTCGATTTGATGTTGACAGTCACTGGTAGTATGATCCACTGAACATAATTGGAGCAAGGCTTAAAGATAATGGGAACTCTGCAAGCAAATATCAACATGAAAGTATGCCTTTGATTGAAAATTTTAAAAACATGGACTCCTGGGAGGAGGTCAAAAAATAGATGGAGAAATATGCTGCTGAAGATAATATGTCAATACAGGAATTGTCATCACAAATAATGGCATTGCACAAACAGAAAGGAAAAGTGCAGGCCATGACATCATCCAATTTCTACAAGAAAGCTGATAAACCATCTACAAAACGTATTCCAAAAGAGCTAATGAATGAATGTATAGATGCTAGATGGAGTCGAACCAAAATTTTTGAATTTTGGGAAATGAGAAAGAATCTCGGTGAGCCAAAGACCTCTGCAGATCTTAATGAGGTGGAAGAGGATACAATGTTTAATGAATTGTGGAATAAGGAGCATCCAGCTGAAGCATATCACAATGGTACTGATGATGATTACGATGACCAGGATTCTTTGAATCCCTCATCTAGTACAACAATTAAGAGAGGAGTTGATGCATCCACCAAACTTCTATATAGCAAAGGGGCATAAATTGTAGAAAAAATGGGCTACCAAGGTTCTGGTGGTCTGGGTCCCAGTGGAGAAGGGGTTTGGTATGCACCCGAACCACCAGCTGTAGCACCAAAACATGGTCAGAAACCAGGCCTTGGGCATGGAGATCAATCATCAACTCAGTCAATTCCATTCACATTGGTTTCAACTCAGTTAATTCCATCTGTTTCTGCTTCAAATACAGTTCCACTTCCAGTTGTTCCAAGCACTCAGATTCAATCTAAATCAATTGTCACTCCCACAGATGGCAATATCATTTGTACAACTAAAAGTAGTGGTCCGAAAAGGATATTATATCAATATGTAGATGCAAGAAAGGTTGGTCCCGAAGGTCAAGAAAGTGTAAAGAAGAAAAAGGTTATGACAAGTATTAGTAGTACTACTAGTACAACAGTGCCAATGGTGACTGTGAGTCCAACAATTGCCCATCCTTCAAGACAAAACCCTTAGAATAGTTCACAAACCCCACTTGTAATGGGTCTAGGTGTTGGTAATCCTCATGGTATTGGTGGAAGCTCGTACATCAGTGCAAGTGCTATTTCACCATTCAAACATTCAATTGTCTCACAAAATCCTGATTTTCGTTACAATGAATTTGTAACTAACTATGAAAAATAAAAAATAAGAATAGACAAAATAGTAAGACAATGAAGATGGAAGAAATTGCTGCAGCTCATGATGTAGAACCTGCATCCAACAGGTTATTAACCACATATGACCCGAATAAAGATATGATGGAATTCATGGTTGTTATGCCCCCAGCTAGAGATAACAATCCACCAGAGAGTCAGTTAGATCCATCTAAATTTCAAGTTAGCACCCTCCAAATGGATTTATCCAAAATTAAAAATGTGGACAAGATAAATGTGTCCAAAATGACCAACCAAGTGGTCTACAGTTCAGTGATGAAGTTGGAGAGAGAGAAATGAAAGCTTTAGGGCACAATAGATAAGTTAAAGGCAGACCTAGCAAATGTAAAGGCAAGTGAGAAAGCAGCAGTAAACAGGTGCAAAGAATTAGAGAAAAGGATAAAAAATTCATCCTCTAGCTCTAAAGAAGCAATTAAACAGCAAGAACATATGGACGCAGAACTGAAAACTCTGAGGGAAAAATTGGAAAAAAGAGATAAAAAACTTCAGGATGAAAAAGCCTCTTCAGTAAATTTATACAAAAACTTGGAGAATGTTGCACAAGTAAACAATGAGTTAAAGAAAGAATTGGAAAAAAGGGATTAAAAACTTCAGGATGAAAAAGACTCTTTAGTACATTTATACAAAAACTTGGAGAATGTTGCACAAGTAAACAATGAGTTAAAGAAAGAATTGGAAAATGAGAGGGTAAAAACAAAAGAGTGGGAAGAGAAAGCAGAGCAAATAAGAAAACATAGTGAACACCAGTACTCAGAAATGAAAGAAGACCTAAAGAAGGCAAATAATACTATTAAAAATTATGAAAACTTCTTGAATGACCATGTAAATAATACAGTACAACAAATAAAAAATTACTTATGGGGGCAAATAAAGACTTCTGCTGATAGGTTGTGTGATTGGTTTGAACTCTATGAAGCTCTTATAGATGTTTTTGAGAAGCTGAAAGAGCAACTTGAGGAGAACAAAAGTTTTGGTCAGAGACAGAAAATTGCAAAGCAGATTATGCAAGAAATCAACAGCACTGCTGACAGGCAATTGGCAAGCAAGGGAATTCAGGACCGCGTTGGTTCAATAATAAAGGTGACCTCTGTATTTCATAAATGTCAGAAACTAACAGAAGCAGAAGAAGTTCTTGCTTTATTTGGGCCAAAGCTCACCAAGATGAACAATAAAACAGCCAAATTGATATCTCTTGGTTTACCGAGTCCTGGACCTGATTTGTCAACAATGGGTTTCGTTGGAAGAGAAGCTTACAAGCAAAAGTTGGAGGACACAATAACCTCTGATTTAGGCAACCTTCCTCAGGACAAAACTCATGAAGGCATTGCAAAGTGCATCAAAACATTCACAAATTTGCATGCACTAATGGAAGGAACATTGCTTCAAACTCGCTCTTCCAAGTATGGAATTCTGACAAGAATGTAGGTCATTTACCATACCATAAAATTTTTTTCCCTTCCAATTGAAGAAGAATGGAGCATACTATAGAAACTTACAGAATCATCTTGAATCATAGTATGTGAAAGTACTTTCAGTTTCAATCATCTCTATATCTTTCATATTATCCTACATACTACAGTCTAGACTCTAGAATTGAGTTTAAAGTAACAAGTTTGAACTTTGCTTTTTGAACAAGATCAATGTTGCAGTCTTGCAGATGCTATTGCCTATGCTAATTTACTAAACTGGCCTGTCAAATGCAGAAATGTACAACTAAAGTTGTAGAGATGTTGTAGACTTGTAGTCTTGTAGTTGTCTTACTCATTTAGATTTTGAGACTTCACATTAGGCAAATCGACCTGAAGCTATTGTTGCTCCCTTGTTTCTATAAAAGGGAATTCAGGGTCATTGGCTTACTAAATTGCCAATGGGAATTGAGTCATTGACTTTTGTAAACAAAATCAAAGAATTGTGTTCTTACTAGTATTAATTAATGAATGGATACATTGTATCATATTTGTAATTAAATTAATGAGAATCAGTATTTCTAACTCTAAGAATTGTAACATATGAATTGCTATGTTGTCAAACAAAATAATGAAAAAACTACAAGAATTGTACCATATTAGCTGAATATTGCGAATGAAAACCATTAATAATTATTAATTGTGGAATTGAATCTTGAATCTTGATGACATTATCAACCACATTCATGTTTTTGACATTGGGATATGCATGATTGATGATGAAATACAGAAACTAACAGTAGACTTTAGGGAAAAAGTTAATAAATACCTAGGACATGCTAATTCTTTAGTGCTACTTCTACAACGGTTCAATTTCAAGCTGCCACACCATATCATCATTGAGATCATCGGATTCATCGGCATCAACTTCATAGCTTCCTTGGTTCTTTGATATGTTTTCTTCACTCTACATACCTCCGCTTAACTGATGTTCACCGCTAGCAGTACCAGTGCAAGTACAGGGGTCCCGGTCAATGACATAATTGTCTCTGGCATTCCCACTCCCACTCCCACTTTGGTTTGACATGTTGCCCACCCCTCTTCTCTGACATTTCTTCCTCCACAATTTCAGTGCCCTTTCGTAAGGAAAAGTATTGGCTTCATACCTGGATGTATAGAGCCTCAAGCAATTTTCCAAATTCTTGTCAAGTTTGTTTCTTAGCTTTGACTTTAGGAATCCCAAAGCACTAAAAACTCTCTCATCCTCCACTGACCCCAATATCATGGTTAGACATAATTCAACAAGCTTGAAATATTCTGATATTGAATCAATCAACAATTCACTCTCAGCTAGGTTTTTCCAAAGCCTTGTTACCGATCCATCTTCCATAGGGTTCTCCATAAGATTAAATTGTTCCCTCATTGTCCGTGAAAAATGAGCTGATTGCTCTCTCAAACGATTTGCATCTAAAATTCCATTTAGAGTTACTCCATCTAACTCTTTGGTTTTGCAAAAATGATCTATCAAAGTTAGTAGCCTACTTTTAAAATCTTTTGGATTGTTCATACACCAATAATGAGGAAACACAATAGCCATGGATTCAAGTAGTTTGACTGGAGGGAATCTTGCTCTAATCTGTGAGGAAAGATCAAAGGCAATGTGCTTCACTGAAGCTGTTACAAACTCAACGATCTTGGTAAAGTCTTCCCTTTTAACACTTGATACTTGCCTCCTGGGGTTCTTTCTTGGTTCCTCAGACTCGATCTTGGCATTGTAGTACATTGGTATCTCAACTCCGCAAACTTTTGCACATAACCCCCCATTTGAACCAATTTTTAAAAAGTTATCAGGATTGTCCAAATCTGTGATTTTCAGCCAGCTGGCAAATTTTACTTCATCAACAAATAAATGATAGAGATTATTGAGCGTCATACATGTCAACTTACGCAGCGTAGCATATTCTGCGATATACATAGCTCTTTGCTGGGCCTTTTTCATTAAATTTCTCATTTCCTCAAGCATGGGGAGAAGACCTGCTAATGTTAACAGTGTCTCTACATTACTTAACATTGACAGCAGCGTAGGAAATTTCAGTTGCCCTGCTTTGTCACGACTTGAGTTCATTAGACCAAGCAATGATTGATATTCTGAAAAAACTCGATGTGCTAGTCCATCCAAAGAGATCCATCTGGTATCATTATCCTTAAGAAGCTTGTTCTCGTCGGTTAGTCCTTCAGCAAAGTGTTGAAATTCCCTGAATCGTTTCGGACTTCGACAGAAGTATTGGTAGATCTCTTTGATTAAAACTTCAATTTTTTGTACTGGAGCATGCTTGTTGACAACTCCAAAAGCTAGATTCATTCTATGGGCCATGCAGTGAATGGGAGTAACGTAGGGTGCACAAGAAGATTGTATCTTTGTGTAAAGACCACCCCTATGGCCTTGCATTACTAAAGCTCCATCAGCTCCAACACACACCAGCTTTTTGGCAATGGTCATGTCATCTATACCTCCATATTCAATTAGAGAACTCTTTACTAGTTGAAATAAATTTTTCACTGTTGCATTATCCCTCATTTTAACAACAGTTAGTAGATGAGGTTGGCGAACAAAATTCTGTACAGTATAAACATGCATGCATACCCAAGAAGTATTGTCTACTGCTATGACCTCGTCTAAAGACAATGCAATAAAATTTGACTCTTTAATTTTTGCCTTCAAATCTTCTTTTTCAACCTCGGCAAGACAACTTGCCCATTCCCATCCATTGTTTACTGACCAGTAACTGTTAGGATAGTTACGAACTTTCAGAAAGTGTAATAAAACACTCAATGATGGGTAGTCTGTCATTGGACACCCTCTGCTCAAAATATTAAACACAACACTTAACTGAATAGCTTTTCCCATTAGTTCTACTTCCAATGTTTTTCCAAAACAAGCTTCAATAGAGCCTTTAACTTCACTAGGCTTCGTCTTTATATTATGCTGAAATTCATATAATTCTACATTCCTAACATGCTGAGATTCCTCCTTTATTTTCCATCTTATCACTGATTTTTGAACTCCATCTATGGTTTTCTTTTCGTAAACTTTACCAATATGTTTTTTTATGGTGTCAATTTTTAGCTGCAACCTCTTTTCTTTCTTATTTATCACGCTGCAAATCTTACATCTGCATTCTACCGGAGGTTCCCCTTCAATTGGATTAGGCACTGGTTCAATGAATGGATATGTTGACACCCAATCTTTTTAAAAATTTCTCGACATATCCCACAGTCTATCGTTCTTTGATTTGGATTTTCTTTTCTTCCTTGCAGTTGCACCATCATCTTTTCTGACATTCTCAGTCTCATCCAAGTCGATTATATCATTATGGCTACTCTGGGTATTTAACTGAAAATCTTCTTCAAGTTCATCGTGATCTGAGATATTAGGTTCGCTGACTTCTTCAATATGTCGTGAAGATTCAGTCTCAGGTTCAAAATATTCTTGTAATGAAGTAACACTAGCTTCCCTATTTTGGCCAGAAACATTTCCACGACCATGACCAAAATACGATGATAAGGTTTTGCATTTTGTTGGCCTCTCTTGGCTTTCCCCATCTACTGGAGCCTTACCCTTATTCTTGTTCAACATCTCGATTGGCTACCAGCTGAGTGATAAAAATATGTAAAAAAATGTTTACTTGTTGAAGAAGTGACAAATGAGAACATAACTATAATATACAATGTTTACATAGTCACATAAATTCAGAATAATAATCACTTACCTTTGACTCGCCAAAGCAGTCGAGACTCAATAGTGAGACAGTCTGAAATTCGCTATCGATCAAATTGAACCAATCCAAGATTCCAAATTGTGTACAATAACACTGATGTATGAATGTATTTATACAAATCTCTTTTGGCGAATTGGGCGGGAGGTATTAGGTCAGTGTCCAAATATTTGGTGAAGCCCGCGTAATGATAACACGTCTTGTGTTATTTCCTAGGCGATTATGGGTCACCAGTACCTTGGTATGATTAATAAAGGTGGCGATTATGGGTCGCGAGTACCTTGGACGTGTTATTTCCTAGGCGATTATGGGTCGCCAGTACCTTGGTATGATTAATAAAGGTGGCAAAAACCCATCGGTTTGAGACACACGCCAATAAAATAACTGGCAAAGTTGGGGCCGCCTAAAAAATATTTATATATAACTATCAGCGAATATAGACCGTCCATTTGGGGCCGCATTGAAATTATAGGCAAATTTTAAAAATATATCATGCCCAAGACGTATATGCTATTGGCGAAAATGTGCAAGAAATGGACAAAATTTAATATAGCGTTTGGCGATGGACTCGGGCAATGGACCCAATTTTCATAAATGCGGGGTGATGGGGTCAGTCCCATATGGGCAATTTATTTGCCAAATCGTGGGATGCCGACGGGCGACATTCGCCAAATGGCGAATAATCGCCACTAAAGTTTTCTCTGATTCAGTTGCATGTTATTTAATGAAGATATATTCAGTTGCATGTTAGTAAGAAATGATGTATTCAATTGCATGTTATTTATGGAAGATATATTCAGTTGTATGTTATTTAATGAAGATATATTTAGGTGCATGTTATTTAATGAAGATATATTCAATTGCATGTTATTTAAGGAAGATATATGCATTTGCATGTTATTTAAGGAAGATATATTCAGTTGCATGTTAGAAAAAATATATTTAGGTGCATATTAGTTAGGAATGATATATTCAGTTGCATATTATTTAATGAAGATATATTTAGGTGCATGTTATTTAATGAAAATATATTCAGTTGCATGTTATTTAAGGAAGATGTATTCAGTTGCATGTTAGTTAGAAATGATATATTCAGTTGCATGTTATTTAAGGAAGATATATTTAGTTGCATGTTAGTTAGGAATGATATATTCAGTTGCATGTTATTTAAGGAAGATATATTCAATTGCATGTTAATTAGGAATGCTATATCCATTTGCATGTAGTGGTATTCTATTTTTAGAAATAGATAAATAAATAAAATTCATACTTGAGAATTCTTTTAGAAAAAACAAAAAAATAAGAATAATAATGTTATATAATTAAATATTATTTGATGAGAATTTCATATTGATGTGTTTATTATTGCAGTTTTTGGTTTCTGTGTTTGATTATTGGTATGGGCAGCATTAAGTTGACTTTTAGGAATTGTTACCAGAGGCTTGGGGTTTTACCTTTTTACTATGACATAGATATTTACAATATTTGTAATATGATAATGATTTCAATATTTTTTCCCAACCTTTGTTCATTTTAATCTTATTAGTTTGTGAACTCTTTGAGAGAGTATATTTTTATGATGTTATGATTTGAGGACCAGTGTGTAATTTTGGAATTATGGTTTGATGACCAGTGTGAGTTCCAGTTATCTTTTATGGAACTGAAATTGATTATCATGCTTTATATGATTTGTGAGATCTATATTTGACTTATGAGCCTAGGTAGGTTAACTAAGTGTATAGGTGGGGAGTGACTTGCAATAGGCACTAGGGCCTGCAAGTGGATGCCAGGATAACTTATTGCAAGTGGCTTAATAAAGTGACAACGTAATAAACTCTACTAGGATATAAATATTAATAAGATGTTTGTGTTCATCACCCATGCCTTGAGCGCTAGTATATGCTAAGATGGTTTGTGAGATGATGCTTGTCGCCTACATGGACTTGGATATAACATTGTTGGTGTCTTGTATGTATGAAAGGTTACCAATACTGCATAGGGTCACTAGGGTGTCGGGGTCTTGAGATACTACCAAGATAACTCTATAGTTGGCTCATATGATGAAACTTTTCCATGTGCATCTTAGGTTTCCTACATGTGTTGGTTGCCTCTAGTTGAGTATGTTTTTGCCTTTGTTATCATATTGTACCTTTTGAGTTAAAAATCTTTCAGTATCTCTTTCTTAGTTTGTATTGTGATTGATTTTAGTATTTTTTTTATCCAAGTGGAGTTTGTTGTTATTTTTTCAGCACGATGGGAGTAGACCATTTAGGTTCCATGAGGTCGGGTGGTAGTGATTCTTTTACTATTTGAAATTTTGACGTTCGTGTACCAGTGTTGGATGATATTGTACCTTATTGATTACCATTATTGGATGTGTATTCTTATATTTCTTATATTATGTTCTTGTATCATTGTATCAGTTTGTTTGGGGATATCATATTGTACTTTGTGTTAATTATGTTGCATACCCTGCAACATGTGCAGTGGATGTTGATGAGTATGTGTATTGTTATCATTCAGTCATAATTATGATGTAATATGTAATTATGGTTGTAGTTGTATTTCATAGTTTCTAGGTCAAGGGACCCTTGAGATGTGTAATATACTTTGAGATTATATTTATGTTTACGTTCTTATGGACTTTATGTTTTACTTATGCTTGTTTATTCATCATTGTTTGTAAACATTTAAGGAAAAAATTATTCTACAAACTTAGTATTATGTTTTAGGTTAATATCTATTGGGTTCCCTGGCAGGGCATTACATGTTTACTCTACTAAATGACGCAGATTGTAGGGTCTGAGAGGGAATTTTCATATGAATCTATTTCCCCCCTCGAAATAGATGTTGGGTATCTATCTCCTTAGCATGGTTGTATAGCTTGAAGGATTTTTTGAAGGTAAGCTTTATGTTTTGTGGTCTGGAAAGGTGATTGTATGGCTTTCTAAACAGTGTATTAGTTGTTTGGTTGTGTCAATAATTGTTCATAGTAGGTTGTGTTCAAATGAGGATTGGAGAAATGTTATGCTTTTGGATAGCTTGGATAATAGTGTTGATGATTGTAGAAGATTCTTTGTTAAGTTGAAGGATAGGATAAGTCTATGAGACTATTTTAAGAATGATGTTGTCTTCTATGTTGATAAGAATCTCTACTACATACAAGAGGCAACGTCTAAAATTATTTGGACAACTCTATTGTTTTGTGGGATTATTGGGAAAGAATGTATGAGCATTATTGAGACTCTAAAGGATACTAGTGCCACAAGGATTGAAGCTGTGACAAAACTATTTGTTATTGTTGGTAAAGGAAAAAATAAAGATAAGGGCAAAAGGTATGAGAAAAATGCTTATAAAGGTTTTTTCCTCTGGTAATCAAGATAAGAGTGTTAGATGGATGTTTCTAAAGCATTATTTTGCTTCACTGATTGTTTCAAATGATAGTGAAGAGGAAGAACAAAAAAGTATTGGGAAACAAAAGGATACTATAGGAATTGATGTACAGGTTGTTGGTGAGGAGCATGTTGGTTCTTCTATCTCATCAAATGAAGATGATTTGTTAGTTGAATAGATTCTTACTATGTTGACTCAATATGAAGGACCAAAGCTAGTTGGGGATATCTTCCATTATATGATCATGATACTTTTGAGTTTCTTTGGGAGAAGTTTAGATTTGTTGCCCCTCCTTCTAACTTAGTGCATATGTCTAAGGGGAGCTTTTTGATTTATTCTTTGTCTGAACTAATGCTATTGGCTATTATCAGAGTTGTGTAATAGTTTGTATAGTTTTTTGACCTTTGTCCTTGATGGAAAAGGGGGAGAAAGATAAGGAGAACGTTTATTTGATAATGTGTTTAGGATTATTTTGGTTACTTCAATAAGGGGGAGTTGACAGTAATATTGACACACTTCTATGAGTCATTATATCAAAGATCGTTCAAGAATGAGGTCTCAAATGGTGACTCATAGCTCTTTATTCATGGAGTGCAAAGGTTTTGATGGAAGCCCTCATCTTAGACCTAGTTTGTGTCCATGCAAGTACACTATAAAATGAGAGATTCAAAGAGGAAAAATAAGAATGCTAGTCTCCATGATTATCAAGTATGCATGCAAATAAAAATGAAAGCTATTCTATATGATAACAATGCATGAAAGCAAATTAATCTATGAAAGGAAATGCAAGATTATTCTATGAAAGGAAATATGAATCTAATCTAATATGCAAGTGCAAAATTAATCTAAATGGATTGCCATGAAGACATGAGAGAAGAAGACAAGAAAATAGAAGTTGCAATATCTAAGCTCAAGTGTTCAAATCCTCCTCCAAAATCACTCTTCAAACTTGCATAACAATAACATAAAATCTTGATCTCTAAAATCTCCATTCATCAATGAGAAAGAGATGACTCCTTATAAAGGATTTTAGAAATGAATGGACAGTAAAGATTAAGAGGCAAAAAAGAAATGAGCAATGATGGAGATTAAATCTTGGTTGATCCATATGCTCAAGATTCTCAAGAGGCAAAATCAATGGACATGGTTAAGAGGCAAAAAGATGTGTGGAAGAGATTAAGAGGCAAAAGGAGATCCCACTCATCTTGAAAAGTGTGCATTCAATATGTAGAAAAAAAGTATTTCTTTTTAAAAAAAAAAATTATTTTTAGCAAAGTGATCTCCATTATTTAATTAAAAGATTTTTTATTTATGGGGGGCCCAAAGTCTAGGCGACCATTTTAGAGTGCATACAAATATCTTAGTAAAATATTTTTTGTGGTTGTTTGTCATCAATGACGAAGGGGGAGATTGTTGAAAATATATGTTTGGTTACATATTTTCTTTGATGTCAAACATTGTGGCCCGAAGGTGTTGGAGGTATTTTCTTTTATATTTAGTTCAAAATATAGTACTGTTGTGTGTTGAACATGTTAGTGCTACAAAATAATGGAAGATAGGCACATATTCAAAACAGTGGAAGACAAGTATGTATTTGTAATAGTAGAAGATAGGTATGTATTCTGGAGATTATGAGAATGGTGTTTGTCAATGCTTCAAAGTTATTTTCTTAGGTTTGGAAGTCTAGTTTTTTCCAGATGTCAATGGTTCAGTAACATAGTTCTATAGTTAGAAATAACAATTTAATAGTTGTAGATAATAATGCTACAATTGTGCTTTCTGTAAGGTTTCCGCTCCGGAAATAAAGGTTAAAAATATGCAAATATAATTTGTATTGTATTCAAGTTTTGGTTTTGGTTGTGGTGTTTCTTAGTGATTCGTAAACAATTCTTGGTGATCTGGAAAGAATATTACCAAATGTTGCAATTATGATCAATTTTTGTTCTTGTCTAGAATGTGTTGTGATGGCTTCTAACATGGATTGTTGTGTGTACCTTGTTCCTAAGATAGTGAGTCTTAGGTGCACAAGTTCTTTGTAGTATCTTGCTACTTTGGCAATGAGCCTCAGTTTGCAAGTTCGAGCAATGAGCTCTTATTTGTATTTAGTGTTGTATTGAGCGTGAGCCTTTGGTTGCAAGTCCAAAATAGTAAGCAATTATTTTTGTGAGCAAGTGCCCACCATGATTTTTCTCAATTTGAGTTTTCCAAGTATAAAATCTTAGTATTTATACATTGTTTCAATTCATTATTTGCTTAATGTGTTGTGATGAATATTAAAGGTAGTAGTTTATAAGTAATATTTTGGTTTATGGTGATTCAACCCACAACCCCCTAGCATGTGGAGTGTGTTCATCACATAGGGGAGATGACCCAGTAGTTGAGCACCCTAGCTTTGCACTTCTCAAAATCCTACGTGAAAATTTCAAATCACTCTCATTTTTTTATAATACCTTACTTGGCAAGTCTCTTGCTTATAATTAAGGTTTCAGAGCCACATCATCAAATATGATGCCACTTTAGCATGTTTTTTGCCAAACAGCCCAAAAGAAAAGTGAGACCAATCATAGTCCATTAAGAACCCCAATACTTGTGCAGCTGATGTGGCATCACACGATTGGTTGCTTTTTAGAACAAATGACACATTTCATTCAATTATGGGTAGTCATCATTAGCAAAAACAACTTTAAAGTCACAACTATTGGTACAATATTGTTAAAAATATTAGATATTAAATCAGCAATTATAAGTATTAAGTTAAGAACTGCAATCACAACCATTAGAACGTGTAGTGGGTCCTCTCCCCTAATTGATCTCCGTGAATTTGATGAAATAATCTGCCATGATCAAATAATCTGCGAGGAAGTGTCCATTTAAATCAGGCCATTACTCACTGTCCCTTATTCTGTAACTCGTCATTTTGAAATGGTAAATCGATCGAACTTCTTAAGGTCTGAGCCCTTTTTACAAGATTCGGGAGTTCATTTGCTTACGCTTCTATTTTCAAATGACATTTCTCAATGTATGAATTTTCCTGAAAATCCATCAAAATCGATCGACTTCTTAAGGCCTGAGCTCTTTTACTAAGATTCGGGAGTTCATTTGCTTACACTTCTAGTTACAAATGACATTTGTCAATGTATGAACTATCCTGAAAATCCATCATGGCCAGCAAAATTAAAGGACCGCTACGATATCTAATGCTTTCTTGCACTATGACATCTTATAATGTCAATGGCAGACAATTACTCCAACCCACTTGGACAAAATTTCAAAATCTCACAATCTGTACGCCTCAATTTTACAATATATCTTCCACAACAAAAGAAGGGGAGCCCGCAATTAAAACCAGTAAAATGCCATCCAGAAAGGCCAGGCAAGCATGTCGTCGATTTCTAAAGCTCCTAACAAATTCAGACGATAGCCATTTCCAAAAAATCCTTACTGTACTGCGAGAATCTCCAGAAAAGATCTCGTCTTCACAGGCCTCTTTGCTCATAAATAAAATCGGAGACCCATTGATGGCCTATGATTTTTATCGTTTTATGAAAGCTCAGCCCGCGTTCGAGCCTCTTGGGGATCTGTATGGAGCACTTATCGATACCCAGGTGAAGTCCATAAACCCTAAACCCTATAAAATTAGGTTTTTTTTAGATGAAATGAAAAAGAGGAACCTTAAATTCAGTGAAAGAGAGTATGGCATTCTTTTCAGTACTTTTTTAGGCATAGATTTGGAGCTTGCAGATATCTTTTTTGATCTCATGAAAGCCAATGGTACCACTCTGTCTGTGGGATCCTACAATTTTGCCATTGGTGCGTGTTTGAGTCATGGGCTTTATGACAAGACTTTGTCAATCGTGAAGGAAATGAGGGTAGAAAATGTTAGTTTTAACGAGGAGACATATTGTAATATTCTTAGGGCTTGTAAACATTCTGGCAATGCTAACGGGGCAGTGCGGATTTTTAGGGAGATGCAACGCAGCGGCATAAAATCATCCTTGGACACCTATAAGCTTTTGGTGATTGTTGTTGTAAGTGCTGGGAAAATGAAGGCTGCTTCGGCCATTGTGGAAGAGATGAGGGTTTTGGGGTTTAAACCAGACAAGATTTTCTTGGGGAGTTCAGCTAAGGCATATCTGAAATCAAATATGCTCAATGAGGGTGACAATATGCTAAAAGATGGAAGTCTGAAAGACCGAAATGGAATTTCAGACTTGATCAAGGTTCTGGCAGGTAAAAAGATTCCCTTGCAAGAATTTGAAGCTTTGCAATTAATGCAAAAATCTGGTCTGGATTCTAGTAATGTTGATCTTTCCAGAGTCATTTATGCCTGTGCCAGAGTAGGAATGGTCGGAGAAGCCATCCAGATTTATGATTATGTGAAAGTATCCAATCGCATTATTGACAAGTCTATCTATTTGGCTATGCTATGCGTTTTCTGTAAAGCAGAAATGCAGCATTCTGCAGAGAAATTTTTTGAAGAGATGTTTGATCATGGTTTTGTGAATGAGGGAGCTTACTTGTATATGATGACCTTGTATGGGAATTTGGGAAGGCTGGAAGATGTGATGAAGACCTTCCAGTCGATGAAAGAGAGCAGGTGCGATATAAATGTTGATGCCTACTCTGTCCTCATCGACATTATGGGTAAGGCTGGCAGAATGAACCAAGCTCGCAAGTTTCTTTTAGAGATGAGAGAGTCTCAAATACTACCTAACAATGTCATATACTCAACTCTGATAAGATCTTATATGTCAATAGGCCGGCTTGATTGCTCTCTCATGTATATTGAAGAGTTTAGATGCTCAGGGCTTATACCTGATGCTATTACTGCCGGTACAGTAGCCACTGTCTTGGCTCAAGCAGGTAAGTATGGTCAGTTGGAGACATTGATGGATGACCTGATCAGGAAGAATATCAAATTCCCAAAGGATAAGGGCATCTTCTTAATGGATTTATGTACAGATGCTGTTCTTTCTGACAAGATTAGTCAGTTGATATAGCAAGGAAAATCATAACTTCTAAATCTGCTCATCCTCATATGAATGACCTTCCCAGCAGAAGTACAATGGTTTGCTTACAACTGGGCCCAAGAATTTCTTGTTTCGTATTGCTCCTCTTCATAATGAGAATCCATATTTTCTAGAAACATGTTTCCTGATATTGTTAGATGTGGGTTTTGGCAGCCACCATTTTGAACAATGATTTGTCCACAAGCTTAGTAGAACAACGATAAGAGCTTGGTCTTGGAGACAACTTGGCCATTTTTACCAAATGGCCAGGATTGTTTTTACCACACATGCTTGGTCTTCGAGACAACTTGGCCATTTTTACAAAATCGACTCAGTTATGGTGCAATGTTGTTTCAAATTTCAAGCATCAATGGAATGGAGTTTGTGTGGCAGATTTTGAACTCTCCAATTTGAAGACTCATGTTTTCACTACATAAGGACCTATGTAATGCATTCAAAGTAAGTCCTTAAAACCCTCAGAAAATTAACAATGTAGTTGGCTCAAGAGTGATCAGTACATGCTTTTCTGATAAAACTGTACTGTAAATTTTATTTTTTCCTTTCATCCCACACAAATTTATCTGATCAATAGCCCTCTTATACATGTCTGGTTTTCCATCCTGGAGCTAGAAAATTCTATGTTTGTTTATTCAATGGTCCTACTCCTCTCATGTATTTTATATATTTTGGATACATTGTGCAGGTGTTTTTATTCAAATGGAAGGCAACAATAGAAAGGCCTTGATATTTAAGTGGGTTTGCTTGATATGCAGGGATTTGAAAAAGTCTTTTGAGGCTTTGTCTATAATTCAGTAAATGGAAGACCACAATAGACAGGCTTTGAACTGTGAGTGAGTTTGCTTGATATGCGGGGATTTGAATAAGTCTTTCGAGGCTTTGTCTCTAATGTAGTCTAGAGCATGGAGTCTACTGAAAGATGACCTAATCTAGCAGCCCAACACCTATTCAACATATCCATATGCATGATGAAAACAAAAATGCGAAGCTACTGTAAATTAATAAATTGCCTGTTTTACACTACAATTTGCTTACAAAATTATGTAAAGCTACAATAGCTACAACTGCCTGTAACTAGACTATTTTCTGACTATGAGGCTTATCATACACCTTCCAAAGAATGAGAAAATGAATCAACCCAGGGAAAGGTATAACAATGCTACACAGTCAAGGAACATGTTGAACAGTCATGATGCAATAAAATATAAGATTTACAAGCCAGGAAAATGCCATGTAGAGAAGGAACAACTCAGTTTAGATGCATCAAAGGAAGAAGCTTAACAATCAAGGTAACACATAAACATGCAAAAGAAGGCAACCTCGTGCTATCAGAAAATCAATCACCAGAAGAAGACAGTGAGAAGTCATGGAAGGAAAGCAAATATCGGCCCAAAAGGAAGGCAAGGAAAAACAAAACCCCATTCAATCAGCTACCATACGTGAATGCATCCACAAAAAATTGTTTCATAACAGTTAGATTGCTAAAGCAATAGTAATCACCCGGGAAATCCAACCCTGTTATAGATTGTAGCTGCAATAGAGATCTTTATCTCTGATTTTGCTATATGTTGAAATTGGGACAATACTTCTATATTGTATCAACAGCTAGAGAAGATATTTATGATGAGATTTCCATCATTTTAAGTGAGCACAATGTGTGTTAGGTGTCACACTCTAAATATTTGATATTTTATTTTATGAAGAGACATGGGACATGCGAAGAGTCATGTGTTTGGAAATATGGAGAGACTTGTTTTTGGAAATTGAAGAGACCTTTGGTTGTGATATGAAGAGTCTCTCAATTCTATATATATATGTGATTGCTTTGTGTGATTGCATCAAGTTGAAAGCATTGTACTTGAACTTCTATTATTAATAAAAGAGATATTTTTCTAGTGTGGCTGGGTTTTTCCCTCTAGTTGGAGGGTTTTCCCAGGATAAAGTCACTGTGTCTTTTGTACCTATTTTGTTCTACTTTTGTTTATTGTTGTTTATCATTATTTCTAGGCTAAACATTCACATGGTATTAGAGCTAGGTTAGATAACAGCAATTAAGGGAGTTTCTTTTGTTCATTAGTTCGTGTATTTGTTGCAGATTGCAATGAGTATTTTGTAGGCAATCTGTCTTAGTTGCCGGATTCGTGCCAGCAGGGTCGGATCTGGGTCTGGATTCACGCCGGGTCCGTGACGGATCCATGAGGATCTCGCGCGAATCCTAAAGGACCCATGGCCTATGAAGGCATAAAACACTAAATATGTCATTTTTAAATTTTTTTTTCATATAACCCTAAATTGACAGGAGGATTTATAGAAATATAACATTTAAGTATAAGTTTAATTTTATTTAATTTCTTATACTTTAATTTATATTTGTATAAATACCAGTTAAATACATTCCAGGATGTTTGAGATAGGTTTCAGCTTAATAGGAGTTAAGATGCAAATTCTAGATTTTTGGGGTTCTCGAAAAATTCCAGACTTAGCCAAATTTCAGGATTCAGCAAGCCTTCAGCAGGGTTACCTCCCACAATCCATCATGGCTTTCTAAGGTCAAACTGAAGCTGGCAAAAGGATTCTCAAAGGGTTTTAACTCGTTTTATCACAAATCACTTGGTTTCGACCCCATTTCTATGATAGACTTAGCTTAGCTCTCGCCCAAATCCTAGTTAGACATGACTTCCCAATAGGCCAAAATCACTCAAACCTCATTTGCCGGACCTAAGGACTTGAAAACAGCCACCAACAAAGACTACCTAAGACCTAGTTATGAAGACTTTGACATTTGGCATTGATCAATGATCAAGCATCATAGATTCATTGTATGAAATGATTTAGTTTTAGAATTATGTATATTTCTCTTATATTTTTAGATATATATATATATATATATATATATATATATATATATATATATATATATATATATATATATATACACACTCACGAATCCTTACGAATCCAAAATGGAAATTTTTTTTTTCACGAATCCACGAACTGGATTCTCGAACCTGAATCCATCCCCGAACCTGAATCGGCAACTAAGCAATCTGTATGTGTTGAAATTGTAGCTTTTGTAGAGATCATTGCCAAGAGTTCTCTGAGATTCTTCTACTTTTCTGGACTGTAATATTCAAGTTGGGTTATTATTTCTTGTTCCTTTTTTTTCATCCTGTTTGTGAGCTGCTTCTTCAGTAGTCAAGGATATTCTTTGCACCGTTTTGTTCGAGTCTCTGCATTTATCTCTTGCCGTGTTTGGTTGGAGTTTCAATTTGGAGTAGTATGTTATTCAAGCTACAACTATTCATTCTCCTTCAGAGACCTTCTGTTGTTAACCTTTATTATGGTCTTGCTGTATTTTGTTCTGCTCAGATTGTTTGTGTCTGGAGCACTATGGTTGTGCGGTGGCATCTCCATATCTGCCTTTCTTTCATTGTCGTCGGCAGTTAGTGTTGTATCTTTTTGGCCTTCTTTGAACATCTTGTATGTTATCGCTTCTTCCTGCCGCGTTGGGGAGTTCTCTTCGTCTAAGGCTTGACAAAGAATATATATATTTTTTGGTTTTTTTTGATGGAGGTGTGTGATTATCGGTTAGTGACTGCTTGGAGAGTAACCTGTCTGTGTGTCTATAGAGAGCAGCCTGTCTATGTGTATGGTGGAGAGATTATTGGAGGCGCATGGTTGGTTTAGTTTTTTTTATGAGTGGTATTTGCTGCAACATTATGTGTATGCAGAGTTACACAGTGTGTGTGTAGAGATTTGTTGATTTGAAGATTTTGTATTGACGACTTCATCATTACTGTGGGTTATTTTTGTGGCATTCACTATGGAGCTAGAGGCTCAGGCGACTCAATTGAAGGCTCTGTTGCTCAAGGAGTTCAAGTATCACTTGGAGGGTGTTATTCTTTGATTGCAATAAAAAGATAAGGATTTTTATTATACCTTTGAATATTGTTTATGAATTTTATGTAGTTAATTCATGCTATAATATTGAGAATAGCGAATCATATGTATCTTTAGCATTGATCTGCATATTTCTCTTCAGATTAGTTTGATTCATCGAACTACTGCTAATCTCTCCTAAAATGCTTCCAGGATGGATCGAGAAGTAATGGGATGATGAGAGATTACATGCAAAGTCATGCAAGTTGTAGAAATGAACATGGGGACATTGCTTGCAGCCATGAGACTAAATTGGTCACCCAACTTCATTAAAGAGGAAGAACCTATTCAGATTATCTTTAGAGGAAGAAATGACATTTAGAGGGAGTCTATTCAGTTGCAAAAATCAGATTCAAAGAGAGCTTGCGTAATAGAGAGAATGTCTAATTCTTTGCAAGCTTGTGTGGTAGTGTGACTGCTAAAGCTCCTTGTTTGATCAAATTTGGAATCATATCTATTATTGTGATAATCAAAGCAGTAAAAATGCTACCCCTGCTAAGAGGGAGTCTCTGTTGAGAGAGAATCTCAGCCATGCTTCTACATGTTGTTAATGAGTTCTTCTCTGTGAGGGAGAAGTTTGAGGTGAAATCCCTTGCTAATGAGTTCTTCTCTGCGAGAGAAGTTCGAGGTGAAATCCCTTGTTCCACCCTCTGTGAGTAGGTACGGTGGATCCACCCTCTGCGAGTAGGCATGGTTGAAATGCATTCTTCTCTGGGAGAAGTTTGAGGTGAATGCCCTTGATCCACCCTCTGCGAGTAGGCATGGTGGAAATGCATTCTTCTCTGGGAGAAGTTTGAGGTGAAAGCCCTTGATCCACCCTCTGCGAGTAAGCATGGTGGAAATGCATTCTTCTTTGGGAGAAGTCTAAGGTGAAAGCCCTCGTTCCACCCTCTGCAAGTAGATATGGTGGATCCACCCTCTGTGAGTAGGCATGGTGGAAGTCATGTGTGTGACTCCATGACCTTAATCTTATGCTTTTATGAAGTAGCTATGGTGAATAATGTTATGCTAAGATAACAATGTTTTATTGAGATAATCTGTGATGAGAATTTGTTATTGACATCTTTGGTTGCAACTATGTGTGCTTGCCATACTAAAGATCTCTCTCTTGCTAAGAGGGAGTGTTGAAGATTGTAGCTGCGATAGAGATCTTTATCTCTGATTTTGCTATATGTTGAAATTGGGACAATACCTCTGTATTGCATCAATAGCTTGAGAAGATATTTATGATGAGATTTCCATCATTTTAAGTGAGCACAATGTGGCATTCAATGTGTACTAGGTGTCACACTCTAAATATTTGATATTTTATTATATGAAGAGACATGGGACATGCGAAAAGTCATGCGTTTGGAAATATGAAGAGACTTGTTTTTGGAAATTGAAGAGACCTTCAGTTGTGATATGAAGAGTCTCTCAATTCTATATATATACGTGATTGCTTTGTGTGATTGCATCAAGTTGAAAGCATTGTACTTGAACTTAAATTATTAATAAAAGAGATATTTTTCTAGTGTGGCTGGGTTTTTCCGTCTAGTTGGAGGGTTTTCCCAAGATAAAGTCACTGTGTCTTTTGTACCTATTTTGTTCTACTTTTGTTTATAGTTGTTTATCATTATTTCAAGGCTAAACATTAACAAACCCAACATAGCCAAGAATAGAAAAGATAAATATCTCCTCTTTTTTAGGAAATACAACAATTGGTGGTTTGTAAGGGTTCTCAATATATTCTTAATATTTGATTGTATTGCATAAAGCACAATAACCATGTTATCCAACAAACCAACGTTAATCTAAAGAATAGCTTCTGTAGCAAGCCTTTATGCATCATATTTCTTGTCACAACCTTAAGACTCAAGAAGCAATTATATTTTAAAACACACACGACCCCTATGGCATGATACACAATTGCAAAAGAAACTATCTAGAAGCAATTTATTTCAGGCCTGTAGCATCCTGGAAATGACCCAAAGCATTCTTACAGAGGGTCTATGCATGTAATAAAGCTGCTTCCGTCCTATAGCATTCTCTGGGAAAGCAAGCTGGCAAGAAATCCACCAGACAATAACTAAAAGCTCAAGAAAATTGAAAAACATAATCTACTGCTATTTTTGGTAATGCACGATTTTTTGTGGAGTGATGCTCTTGCATCATACACGTTGGTTAAGAAACTTTGTGAACATCATGCTCACATAGTGGAGCTAAGTGGGAGAACCATCCTTCCAAAAAGCATACAAATTGTAGCAAACTCCTTTACTCTAACAGGTATGTTTGGAAAATTTCTTAATTCACCTCTTCCAGCATTTAGTTAGGAAAATTACCATCCTCATCCACTAAATAAAGCCATTTGCTTTTATTCCTCTTGTGAACCTCTGTCACCATAACCCTAACTCCTACACTTAAAGATTCTCCTTTTCGTATTCTTTTATGGGATTTAAATTACCATTTTTTGACTTCCACCAAAAGCTTTTTCTCTGTTGACTATTCTCACTCACACCTGCACAAAATCAACAAAACCAAAATTATGGAAATCAAAAGTCTCTGTAAGTGCCTCTTCATCCTCTCCTTTTCTTTGCTCTGTTGCACCATATCTGTCAAAACCCTCATGACATCCAAAGGATACTCAACTGTTGTACTCTTCCCACTAAACTATTTTTCCATATCCTCTATGATGAAAACCTTTTCTTCAACCCTCTGCTCTCATTCTTCCATCTTTCAACTTCAATTTCTAGAACTTACACTCCTATATTTACATTATGATTGGTCGTTGTTACAATGCTTCTGCTGCAACATCGTCGCCACTTGCATTTTTCATTCACCAACACTTTCATGCCTTCTAAAAGACATACTTCCGCTTCAATCTCGTTCTTCTCTTCTTCAATCACTATCACCCTAACTAAAAGATTGCTTTTTTGCTATTTACTATCCTCCTGTGTGAGGATCTCTTCTTGTCTGGCTTGGCTTTTCCCAATACTTGTACACAAAACAATGTTAGATAATAGAGCTTTACATTACCTGTGTCCTTTTCCTCTGCCACCACTAGCACATTGTTTTCTTCCACCATGCAAATTATGTGACATTCTTTATTTACTCACGTCTGTGACGACTCTTGTATATTGGACAATCCCCATAACATCAGGTCTTGATTGGGTTTCTCAAAACTCTTGAAGAGCCCTCTCTCTTGTTTTCATTGAAGGAAATCTCACAGCCTTTCCCAAGGCCACTTTAATACTCATTTTACTTTACTTCTTTTCCTCTTCTGCCACAAGCACATTCTTTTCCTCAACCATGCCACTTATGTGAAATTCTTTATTGCATTTACTCACATCTACAACAACTCCTGTATATTGCAAAGTCCGCATAACGTTGAGTCTTGATTGGGCTTCTCAAAACTCTTAAAGATCCCTATCCATTTGAGCCCTTTCTCTCGTCTTCATTAAAGAAAATCTCACAGCCTTTCCCAAAGTCACTCCAATCCTCATTCTTGAAGACATCTTTATACACAAGCAATCCACAACCCAAAGAGGCAATGACCTCTCACAACCACAAGACACACAATCTTGACTCACAATAACAATAACACATATACTCTCACATTCGCTACAATCTAGAACTAGTCTTCCAACATTTACACTAGAAAATGTAAACCTTTAGAACTCCATTTACCCACTTTCCACTCAGTGGGGGATGTTACTACAACTTCTACCCAAGACTCATTTGTTGGAGGACAGCCAACACCCCCTTCACACAAAACACACCTACTCACACCATTTTTTGTCTCTCAAATCTCTTTCCAGTTGCAGGATTTCCTCTAACACCTATAACAAATTGTATAGCCTCCCCAAACATATCCCAGTGAGAAAACCTGCTCTAATACCACTTAATATAGTCTAGAGTCTAGACCATGGAATCTATTGAAAGGAGCCTAATCTAGCAGCCCAACACCTATTCAATATTTCCTTATGCGAAATAGAAGCAAAATCCAAAGCTACAGTAGATTAATCAATGGCCTCTAGCCAAATACAACTTGCCTTCATTTCTTTCTTCTCTATACTAATTCATGGAGTCTTCATTTTTCTTCTTAACTCTACTAAATAGAGTTTCATTCATTTGCTTTGTTCAACAGAGGTCACTTTTCCTTTCTTTTCCCTCTCCTTTACTCCAACTATGATCGTTCTTGCCTAGAAAATAATAAGAAAACAAATAACTGTTGCCTAGAGAAGAAGCTCATTAGTTCTTGTTGCTAGCCAACCCTTTCAAAGAGGAAAATGTTGCAGATCTTATCACAAACAGCAAAAGAAAAACCACTGCTGGCAGGAGTTGTCCATCTGCCCAAAATATGAGAGAGTGAATCGACCCAGGGAAAGACAAAAGTTATTGAAAACAATGCCATGTAGTCAAGGTACAGGTCAAACAGTTATGATTTAGCAAAAAAAAATATCCCATGAAAAGCTCTACACAGACAAGGAACAGCCTAGAATTTTTATGTATCAAAGGAAGAAAATACATGGCCAACATAATAGCTATGCCATGCAGAAGAAGGCAACCTCGTGCAATCAGAAAATCAATTGCCACAAGGAAAATATGACGAGTGACAAAAGGAAAGAAACCATGTGCCCAAAATAGAAGGCAAGTAAAAGCAGGATCCCGTCAATCACTGGCCAGACGTAATAGAGTCTGCTACAAATTGCTGCATAATGATTAGATTGTTAAAGCAATTGTCATCACATGGGAAATCCAAACCCAAAACAGATACGTCTAGGAAAGACAATAGTTAGCAGTTTGTAAGGGTTCACAATATATCCTCAATATTTGATTGTATTGGAAAAGCAATAGTAACCTCATTCCAACCTGCCAACGTTAATCTGAACATAATCTTTGTAGCAACCCTTTATACGTCATATTTTCTATCATAGTATTAAGACTTATAAAGTCATTATTATTATATTTTAAACACATACAGCCCCTGTAGAATATTAGTAATTGCACAGCTCATGTAGCATTTCTGAAACAATCTATTTAAACATGAACCTGTCTGGACACAACTTAAGTTGGCCTATATCAACATGAATTTAGCCTGTAGCAACTTGAAAATGATCTGAACCACTACTACAGAAAGTCTAGAACATATAATAAACCTTCATCTGTTCTATAGCACTCTCTGAGAAAGCAAGTTGGGAAGAAATTGACCACATAACAACCTACAACTTGGGAAATTGCTGTTTTGGGCGACGCGGGATTGCTTGTGAACCCAAATATTCTTGCATCAGTCTCCCACCTTGAGCCAATATAAGCAAGCTCAAACCTGAGCACCTTTGGCTCAATGAACTTCAAGAATCTTGAGGTGGTGTTGAAGCTTGACAGCACAGATTTACAGTTACATGTTGAAAGGGTTGCTTCAAGCTTGCAAGAGACCCTCAAAATCCTTGGCAACAGATGCTTTAGCATGCTTGCAGAGGTGGGCAACTTGCTTGCCAAACATACGCAAGAAGGTGGTTATGCGAGCAGTCACAAAATTACACCAATTAAGTGGCAGCCAAGTGAGGATGTGTTTCCAAATTGCAAATTTTGGTAATGACATGTTTGTTCCCCTAATGAGTCAGATGTGATGTGCTAAGAAGTGTCCATGTGGTTTTCATCAGCATGAAAATCCATTCAACTTTAAAAAGTGATGCAGCTATGATCCAAAAGAATGATCTCAAGATGTACTTTCACAGATCTATAGTCAGAGAATAGATAGAACACATGTTGGTCAAAAAGAATAACACGATCAAGATGCTGGAGCACTTTATCCATGCCAACCTGCAAGTTGGACCATGTAAATCAAGGATTTAACATTGCATGTTACCACTGAAAATCTATGTCCAGTAGCCCCAACAATTTTTGAAATAAAACCATGATGCTCTCCAACACACAAATGCATTGGCTACAAGCCAAAGTTTTCCTTGGGTGACTCCACTAAAATAAGATCACTGCAAATGATCTAGTTGGAAAGTGGCAAGTTTTCAACAAGCCAGTGCAATAATGCTGTTCTTTCAGGCTCATTATTAGGGTCGTATTTTTTTGCAATCCCCCATTCTCCCTTTTTTATCGAAGAACACCCACATGACATGGTGTTTGGGCTCCTCAGAGGTAATAATAACTGAGTGAATAGTTAAAACCAGGAGAAAGCAACATTCACATACCGCTGCGACCCTCGCTATGCAAGGTGACAAGCTGAAATGTTTGACTTAAACTAAATGCAAGGAAGCTTGAAGAAAAATCTTGTAACTTGGATTTCTTGTCGATAGACAATGTCATATGGACCCAACTTTTGAGATGAAGCTTGTATGGAGAACTTATGGGAAGCTTTTGTAAGGCCTTTAGCATTCCAAGCAACAACATTCAGTTGGAGGGACCCCCCACGGAGTGCTTTGATGGTCCTCATTTTCTAAAGCTTCACATTGCTTTCCTAACAAAGGGTGTTTGTTTGGCTTGATGAAATATCTGTGTAATAGATTGGCTTTTGCCATTGTATTCTCCCCTTGGTGATGCATCCTCCACTAGGACTGTGAGAACACCTAGAGGGTTGAGCACTTGTAAGAACTGTCCCAAGTTCCTCAATCAGACGTTTACAAAAGTTTATCATTTCAGACTAAAGATTAGCATCTGATACAAATCTATTATCTCAGTCATAAAGTGTCAGATGTTTCAGGTTTTACCTTTCATATGATATTGTTGGATGCATATCCTCCATTTTTTTAGGTGGGATCATATGGTGTAAAAGGGCGTCCATGGTATGAAGTACTAGTGCAACTCAAAGTATTTCTGTATTTGTTTCTATTTGACTTTTTCTTAAATTCATCAATTTCAAATCAAATAATCAATGTTTACTCTTAAAAGGGTACAAAACAACGAGCACTAGGTTCCATCATTCTTTGTCTCATTCAAGTTGGTTATTTTGTTGCCTGTGCATTATGTTTGGCTTTGTGCGTCTGATCATGGAAACATGTGTTTCTTGTATGTAGATCACATGTATGCGGTGGCTCAAGTTCTTCATAGTAGTGGAGCACATGAAGACATGAAACATTACTTTGCACGTTGGTGTGTTGATGATTTCATGAACAATGTAGGAAATAAATGAAGAAGAAATCCATTCTTACTCGTCAATTACTTGTTCCATTGGTATATACTATATAGAATAGCCTGGAACGGAAGGCAAATGAAGATGATTCACTCACAACTGCTGGAGTCTTCTCTTTGCACTATGTTTGGGGTTTGAGTGGATTCAATTATACCCTGACAGATCTCATAGATATGATGATCAAATTCACAATGAACTGGTAGTTTCTCACATTGCAGACTAATAACATTCTTGCCCCCCGTGATTACTCATACAATCTACTCTGGTGTTGTACTATTTAGTGGAGTGATGAACAAAGACACAAACTGAGAAAGAGAATCAAGAGTGTAGAGCAGTTAGAATAATACGTAGTGCTTGATGTACATTGCCTGCCAGTTATATCTGCTGGTACTTACCGGTACCCTGTCTCAACAAATATTGATAAAATGAGAACACAGTAAACAGTAACTTCTGGGATAAGATTCCTACTTTTTCTAGTAAATATATTTTTAAGTAAAATGGCAAAGCCTTTGTTGGTTTATCTCCTTACCATGATTTTGAACTGGCATTGCTGTGCTCATAAGTGTTTACTGTACCCCACTTTTAGCGTTTATGATCTAAGGTACTATGGCTTTGATTGAAGTTACATAGCAATAACTCCAGGATTTATGCATAAGGATGAGGAACATGTGCATGTGCCTGTTGTAAAATAGTCAACCTCTGTAAATAACACACAAAAAAAAAGGTATACTCCTTAAGAACTGAACTAAATTATTTAGTGCTATGTGCACCTGTGGACAGATTGTTTCAGGAAAGCTATGATAGCTTAGTCAGTCAGGTCTTTTTGTAAATATTTTATAAATTCCCTTGTCAGTGAGCCATTTGTTAGCAACCCATGGTTTCAAAAGGTGTTCAGTTGTAGTCAAGAGAAAATGTATTGTCAGATATATCCCTGCAATGTTTGTAACATGCTAAATTCCTGAATGACCCAAAAGCTATGGAATGTTATATTTTGTGGTGAATAACAAGAACTTTTTCCCTTTGCTCACTAGTATTTAACATACGTGAATTTGTCTTTGATTAACTTGGAGTTTGCCACGGTCTGTACCTAGTTGTTGTTTCTTTGAAGCACGCATTGCTTGACTATATTGCTTCTGTGTTATGTTTCCATTTTGTTTGGCTAACATTTGTAGGGTAAAGCTTGTAAACAGTTGTAGCTTATTAAATCATTCAATAAACCTACTTTGATAAATTTCTTTATCAACTTTGTTGTAATAATATGAACCATATCTGTCAATTATCACTAATGAAAACAGTATACTTATCCAAGAGTATGCTATCCCACAACATGCATAAAAGGGATGAGGCAGAGTACACGTATGAGCTAGATTTTGGCAGAAGAGTTACCCCTCAAAGGAAACCCAAAATATTGTGGGCTTGTTTTTTACAACATTAAAAATACCTAGTAATGTTTTTTATTCCATTGTATTCTTGGACATGTGTTTGTAAAATCAGGCATGCAGTATGGAGTATTCCATCAACATCTGTATAAAAGTATGGTCAGCAGTGACCTTAATTTAATAGACTTCTTTGTACACACAATATACTCAAAATTGTCTAAAATCTTAACTGGTGGATTGATAATATTAATATTGTGTAATTGCCCCCATCAAAATTAAACTCTGAATAAAATATTTATAAATATTAATAATTTATCAGAGCAGTTTGAAAGGGGACGCAACTGTGGGCAGCTGCTACTGGACAAGGAAGATTTACTTTCTAACCACTCCTGACTTCAATAGCTATCGAAGGGAATCAGAGGTGCTGAATAAGACAACTCAATCAGAAGTAAACACAAAAGACAAGTAAGTTGCGACCTTTTATCCTAGCATAAGAAAACAAAAGGCATGTGAAGAGATGTGACAGGAAAATATATATTTAAAGAGACCAAGCAAGGATAAGGGGCATCATTGATCAACAATTATATTATTTGATTACTACTTGTGGGCCATGGAATGATGGTTCAATTAATCTAAGAAAATTAAGTTTGGAGTTGGATGACAAATACCCACAATTTCTTAAGAGTGATTCCATACGAAAATCACCATTGTGTAATTGATTTTTTTAAGCAAACATTGATAAAGACTTTTAAGTTGAAAATGTTTTTTTCGTTCATCGGCAAACTTGGTTACTACCTTTGAAGGGGATATTCAATTGCACAAACTATTATAATCACTAGTTAGGTTTTGTTACATTATAAACCAATCAAACTGTATTACAATGGTATAAAAATTAGATCTTGCTAGCTTGTGAGAAATTCTTCCTATACAGGTTGAGTGATAGAGCAAGTATTTTCCAAAGGAACTCAAAAAAATTCAACATCAAGTCCAAAGGAATGGAAACTCTTGGAATATCATCCAAGGGAACTCAAAATAATTCAACATCAATTGCCCAACAACAAAGGAATGGAAAACACTTGGAATTTGACACAAAAGAAGTAATATGGAAAGGGAGAAAAAAGGTCCTAAAGATAAGTTTGAAAGGAAGTTTAACTTTATGGTAGATATGATGGTGTAGATGTTACATATGATAAATAACAATAAGCAATTATCAAATTATTTCAACAATAAAAATCATGATAAAAATTCTTTTGAAACAAATAAAAGTAATAATAATAAATGAAGTTTCTTGGAAGGTTATACAATTCGCTCCACTGGGCTTTGAGTCGATACTTGAACAATTCTATTATATCTTCAAAATCTAACGAGATGCTTGAACAATTCTATTCTATTTTCGAAATCTAAAGAGATGCTTGATTCATGACCCTTGACTTTCCCCTCCCTTGCAATTCTACAATGGTATCTTCAATAGCCTTGGTTAGTAGAATAGTTAACCCCTTCATCCAATTTTGAGCTTAGGCTTTGATAAACAGACTTTCCAAGATAAGTTGAGTTCATCAACTAATGGAAGACATGTAGGAGGAAGATTGTTTTTATAATGAGAGATCATGCAAATATGAGCACGAGGGTGTTAAGTCAACTGAGCATTATCTTTAATTGGTTCTAATTGGTTCAGGCATGGATCCTCTAGAAAAGTTCCAAGCAAGTATTTACACACAAAAAAGAAGTCATCTTCCATTCCATGTTTGAAAAACTATGGAGAAGAGGACATTGACATAGGTAGATAATGAAACAAGAGAAGAAATGAGAAAGAATGATAAATGCACAATGGAAGTATGTCACCACCCTAGGTAATTAGTAGCATGATTCAATCATGCAAGCAAACATACAAAAGGGCACATCACAACTACTAAAGACAACTATTACTTTGAGTATACCTTCCAAGTTGGGAAGGATAAGACAACTTCAATTTCTTTATATATATATATATATATATATATAGAGAGAGAGAGAGAGAGAGAGAGAGAGAGAGAGAGAGAGAGAGAGAGACCTTCCATACCTCTATGACCTTCCTTTACATCTCATATCATGTCGATTATTTACTAGCAGAAGCACCCAAATCTCATCTCTCTCTGTGTGTGTCTATATATATATATACCACTAATGTATGGTATAACCATTTTAATTCATGATTCAACAAGATCTTTTCTCTATTGAAATCCTATTTGTAATTTATTTGCACTTACCAATTTGAGACTTTGAGGTTCAATTGGCAATTGATACAGAGTGGGGTGAGGTTTTCAATTTTGTATTGGGAACACCTTTTCAAGATATTTTAAGAAAGAATCTAAAAAAAATTCACGAACCATAAGTCAATGTTCACGTGATTACATTTTATCTTCCAAATTTGAGGAAGTGCTTGATTTAGGGCCTTTTTTATTCTTCTCCTTGCAAGGATGCCAATCTAGAATGACAACTTCTATAGCCTCAATCTCAAGGAAGCTAATATCTTCATATAGATCTAAGAAGAGGACATAGAAAAAAGATGCACTAAGTCTACTGGAGTTCGACAACTAGTGGGGGGATACAAGGGCAAGATTATTTTCACAATAGAATGGTGAAGGTAGCAAGATGCATGATAAATTTGTCCCAGATTACTTCAATTACATTGCTCATTGATGAAAATTCTCTAAAACCATTCCAATAAAGCACCTACAAAACAAAGTCATCTTCCATTTCATCCATGTCAAACAAACACATAAACAAGACCCTTAATGCTACGAAATAGAGGGGGTTCAATTTAGAATTAAGTGTCATGAAGGAAAGGTTGTGAAAGGATGCACAATAGAGGAATGTTGACAATGAGATGTGAAGAGAGGAAACAATAATAAATGCATGTAGGTGTATATCATTAGCTCAAGTAATTAGTAGAAATTGTAGATCAAGCAAGCAAATTCACAAAAAGTCTCATCATGATTGTTAAAAGATACAACCATTACTTGAGTTTATATTACAAGGTGAGTAATAATAACACATCTTTTGTTAGCTCATGTAATACAATGAGCAAGGGGGATTATAAATGGAATGTGGTTCTATGAAGAAACAAAGAAATAAATTGTGAAAGTATACATTACATGAAATGGGAAGCCCTAGGATAGTCCTTACATAGAATGTTTTTGTACCTCCAAAATAAAAGAGAGCTCTTTCTATTTTTATGAAAACCTATGAAGTCCTTATTTAGAATTTATCACTCGCTCCAAAATAAAAGAGAGTTATTTCCATTTTTGTGAAAACCCTAAGTTCAATACCCATGTTTGCAAAAACCAAGAAAGTATTTTGCCTCTTGAAAGAATAAGAGAAATTTGTGTTTCAAAAGCAACAAAGTAACTTTAACGTTGATTGAAGCAAGTATTGATGTTTTTTATTTTGATGTTCTCCCTTTGGTGAGGGTATTGATGAGAAGTTGGGAGTTTCCTTCTACTATGAGATTATTAATGTCACAAATCTTAGCAAGGTGTGGGTCTTCTATCAAAGTTTGTAATTTGTGTCATTATTTGTAGCATGAGAAAGAAAGATGAGGTTGTTAATAGTTCTTCATATTGGTCTCAAAGGAAGGATCTTAAATACTAAATTCTTGGCATACCTTTTAAGACATCATGAAAATTCCTCTTAACCAAACCCTATAAATGAGTCTCCTAGTTTTTTTCATTAATAGGTACTTTGAACTTAACCCTATTAATGGAGGACCAATTTCGACTAGACTTTAATCAACAAATTATAATGATTTGATTATTATAAACTTATAACAAAATAAATATATATTAACTTTATTTTTTTATAGAGAAATTATCGATCATTTATGATAGAAAAGTTTATTCCAATATTAAGTCTATAGTGAAGAGACAATATATCTAGACAAAAACTAAAATTGACATATATATAAAATTTACAAAAATGACAGATTTATGTATCTAACCTAAAAATACATGAACATGATAGCTACTTCAATAATACAAAATAAATAAATATTCTTGTTATATCTTAATCAAAGAGGTGAAATGGTAAAAAACAAAAACATTTGTACTTCGTTAGCAAAATTGTCAAAACATAAATGCTTAATTTTTATTATACTTTTTATACTTTTTTAAAGCTAAATAAAATGTGATATAAATATTTAATTATGCTCATATTTAATTAACCCATATGCATAAAGTTTGCATCAATCTCACATGCCCAAAACCTATATCCAATTGGAAGAACATACATAAAATTTGTATATTCAACCACAAATAACATATATAAAATTTGTATATCCAATCAAAGGCAAATACCTAAAGTCTATATTTCAATGAAACACATAAAATTTATTATGACCAACAAATACCTAAAGTCTATATTTCAACGAAACACATAAAATTTATTATGATCAACAAAGTATATCATATCATTATAATTTTAATCAACAAATTATAATGATATGATTATTATAAACTTATAACAAAATAAATATATATTAACTTAATTTTTTTTTAGAGAAATTATCAATCATTGATGATAGAAGAGTTTATTCCAATACTAAGTCTATAGTGAAGAGACTATATATCTAAACAAAAACTAAAATTGACATATATATAAAATTGACAAAAATGACAAATTTATGTATCTAACCCAAAAATACATGAAAATGATAGCTACTTCAATAATACAAAATAAATGAATATTCTTGTTATTTCTTAATCAAAGAGGTGAAATGGTAAAAAACAAAAATAATTGTACTTTATTTCAAAACATAAATGCTAAATTTTTATTATATTTTTTTAAGCTAGATAAAATGTGATATAAACTAACTCATCTTGTATTAACCCATATACATAAAGTTTACACCAATCAAATTCACATACCCAAAACCTATATCCAATTCCAAGAACATACATAAAATTTGTATATTCAATCACAAATAACATATATAAAATTTGTATATCCAATCAAAGTCAAAAACCTAAAGTCTATATTTCAACAAAACACAAAATTTATGCAGTCAACCACTCTAATAATATACATGAAGTTACAAGCGAACCTATACCAAACAAAGGCATATACATAAACTTGTACACAAATTTATATATCCAATTTCAAACAACCACTAATAATATACATCAAGTTACAAGTGAATCTATACCCAAACAAAGGCATATACATAAAACTTGTACACAAGTTTATATATCCAATTTCAAACAACCACTAATAATATACATCAAGTTACAAGTGAACCTATACCCAAACAAAGGCATATGCATAAAACTTGTACACAAGTTTATATATCCAATTTCAAACAAACTCGTAAAATTTTTAAAAGTTGTAAATCATTAAATAATATATAATTTTTAAAAATATTTATGATCTTAATCTAAAATCCACCCAGAAGAAAATCATAATATAATCTAATACATAACTTAAAAGAAAACCTTATGAACAAATATTTTCCAAAAAAAAGCATTACAATTAATTGACCTTAGAAAATTATGTTGGTAACATCACAAACCAACTCATCTTAATACAACAGAAAAAAAGAAAAAAAAACCTAAAACCAAAATCCTGGTTTGTATTGGAGAACCCCAAAAAAAACATATATATTATATATAATGTTGAATGTATGTCAACAATATGATAAATGGCAGGTCCCGTGGAGAGAGAGTAACATTTAATTAACATGGTGAAATTAGTGGAAATCACACAAATACAGCAGAGGGAGCAGAGAAGAACATTGACCGAGTCAATAAAGCATTTGGCTAAAGTCCTGGCAACTGACAGACGTCTGTTGCCGTTGCCGTCACTGTTAGATGCTAGGACCTTAGCAAAAGTCTTCATCCTTATCAACACACGTATCATGATGATGATGATGACGATATCAAAAACAAGGAAGAAGAAGAAATAATTACACAGGGAAAACCATTGAAACCCTAGCCAGAGCACATGGCAGAAGAAGAACAACACAAGGAAAACCAGCAAACCCTAGCTAGCGGACATGGCAGAAGAATAATTTAAGATCGAACTCTGTTTTTCTGTTCTTTGTCAGTGGAGATCTAGGGCTGGCTGATCATCTCCAGGGTTTCCTGTCACGAAGCTTTTGATTTCCTCCATGAGGCCGTAAAAATGGGGCGTATTTGGCAACAAATAGAATCCGATTGTGGCCTGCTCCAAGAACATGAGCTTCACCTCTTTTCCGGCGTCTTGGAGGCCATGCGCGTAGCCGACTTGCCAGTCTTGCAGGAGATCCAGGCCTGCCACGACGACAAGACTCTTGGGGAAATTGACCCCTTGTAAAGGTTTCCCGAGAGGACCGAAGGGATTGCACGCGGGGTGATCCCTGTCAGCGTCCTCTGGCAAAAAAGCCTTCCAGTACCAGTCCCGATCCTGTATTGTCACGAAGTATTTGCCGTCCAGCTTGCGCTCTGACGCTGTTCTTCGCTCGCCGCCGAACATAGGGTTCAGAAGAATGTTTCCGGCAAGGGGGATGCCGTTCTCGCCGGCCCGGCGAGCCACGTGGTGCACTATGTTGCCGCCTGAGCTGTCCCCGGCGAGGAAAAGCTTTGTGTCCACGTCGAGTCGAAGCCAGGTGCGCGTAGAGGGCGATATTACCCACTGGAGTGCTGTCCAGCCGTCGTCGTAGGGGGCCGGGAAAATGTGCTCCGGCGCTCGGCGGTAGTTTACCGAGACTACGTGTGCTGCGCAGAGTGACGAGATCCGCCGGCAGAGTGTGTCGTAAATTGCACTGTTGGCAGTCGAGTGGGCGAAGCTGCCGCCATGGAAGAATATGATTACTGGGAGCCCAGGCGCTGCTTGCCTAGCGGGCTCGTCGTCGTCCTCCGCGGCTGCCACGGGGCTGTAAACTCGGCTCCAGAGACGGGTCCCGCTGTCCATTATGACGTCCAAGGAGTAAACCCCACCCACTGGGTTACGGTTTGCTACCGCTTTGCGATCTAGAAACTCTGCCAAGTGGCGATTGAATGTACCGTCTGGGCGGCGGAGAAGGTTGTAGGCAATCTTGAAATTGGAAATGAGAATCCACGTATTTAAGGGCACCACGGTCTGCAAACACAGAAAAAAACAAGTTTTCGTCAATTAACTCGGTTTTGATGTACGTCATGGAAACACAGACAGACTTGGAACATACTGCTGGAGAGGAAACCCTAACTTACACCACAGGTTTCGTCAACTTTACTTGAATTTGATGGCCACATGGCCGTATTTGCTTTTAACCATGGAATACAATTGAACACTTTTGAAAACTATCAAATCAGAGGGTTAAAGTTTAGGCATTCCGTATCCATGTTAATCTTGCTAGATCAAGAGGATGAAAGTCGTGAAATGTGAAGTTTACCTGACATCCACAGTGGACATCCACAGTGGACCGTCATATCACCATATTAAGGGTCAGACATACAAAGTAATTGGGTTTGTTCAGAGAATGTATTACTGTTAATGGCCAAAATGGTAAATAATGAAAACATAACTTCAGACTGAATGAAATTGTACATTAACCAAAAAACACTAATAGTGGACATAACATTAGTGTCTTAGCATATAAAGAATTAAAAGTTGAAACAGTTTCTCAGAAAAATTTGGCAATACCTGCAAACTACTCAAATTTGGCTTGTTGGTTGCTAATTCTTCTGTATAATAGCTTTGCTCAATTTTTGAAATACTGCCCAGACAAGAAATTGGATTGTATACTCTAAAAGTAGAACAAAAAGAAAATAAGCATATTTGATGCCTACAATTAAGTAAAGAACAAGGGGGAAAATCCATATTCACTTAAAGTAGTACTGCGAAGACAAAAATATATAGTGTCAGAAAAACTCAACACAAAACTACGTGAAGGACCTATTAGCCATGTCGGGTATAATTACCATGCTGTTGCACAACAAGGAGACTAAATAGTTTTTTAACCTTTAGTCTTTTCCTATTACGCAAGGATTGGTCTGTATTTTTTATCTAAAAATTTTTAAAAATCTCTTTTTAGGAATCAGATTAAAGAAACAAACAATGTACTGACAAATAACGCTGCAGTAATATATGACTTAATGCACAATGTTTTGGTATTCTTAGATTACACAGTCCTGACCCTAAACACTAGTTTTTCGTACCAACTTATCAAAGAAGATATAATTTTTTTGCCATAGAATTAGCCAATCATTTAAAAGCCTGCCTGCACGGTGATTGGATCCTTTCCCCTACGCTTGATCTCCTATGTATGACAATGTAAAGTCCAAATGAAGCAAACGCTCTTTACACAAAATCCTGATAGAAAAAGTGAAAAGGGAAAAGGGAAAAGGAAACATAAACTGACTCTCAAGGAAAATGAGTACAAGAAACAAGGAAAGAGAGAACAACAAACTGACAGTTATCCTAAAACAGACAATGAAGCATGAAATTGTGTTAGTCAAATTTTGTGACTGGCAGTCAATCAAACATTTATTGCGGCACTTAGTAAGAAAGCATATGATATATCTAAGCGAGAATAAGATTCATAATGAGGCCAGGCAGTTGGAGAAGGCCTTCCCAAAAAAAACTCCACAAGGGAAAGAGGGCAAGTATATTATTACTCAGGTGGAAGAGATCAAAACTAGTGACTGCTTTTTTGGAAAAAAAAGCAGCGTATGTAGTGGCAGCTAGTGTTGTGTCAAGGAAAAGCACATTGCAGCATTCCCTAGGTTGTAAGCAGACCATGGATGGATAACAATGCTGTCACATGTTTGAGCAGCAAATAGTACATACTTCGTCAAGCATTGCAACCAACCAAAGACTAAAAACAATCGTCACATGTATGGAGTACAGATTGGGGCAGACAAGAGCAGATCACCTAAACTTGGGACCAAGAATGGGGTGAGACACAAACACATCTTCAAGCAGGAACCAGGCCTTGAATCCAGCCAAACATGGAAAACAACACTGTCAAATATCTGCAGCACAACCTTAAGCACCAGAATGACATTTGTCCAGTATTGCAGGGATCAGCAACATCAAAGGATAAAAAACAATATTGCCCATAGCAGACATGTCACATGTCACATGTCACATGTCTGCAGCACAAGTTTGTGTTAGAAAACAGCACATAGTTTAAGTTTCTGCAAGGCTCAGATAATGTTGTCAACACATATTCAGGAATTGTCAAGGCTCAATCAATGTTGTCACGTGCCTACCTCTGATACAGCTTAGGCCAGAGAATAGCACAAACACATAATTAGATATTGTGCTGGCTCAAGTCCAGCCATGGATGAAAAAGAATATCATCACATGTTTACAGCTCGGGTGAATGAATACCACAGAATCGGGTATCAGTGGGGCTCGAACCCGGGCGACATGGCAATGGTCAGATTTTAGCCTAGGATGCCAACATGAGGATATCTGCAAAACCCTCAAACTGAACCCCCTCTCTACCCAACTGCCTGCATTGATCAGAGGTTCGAAACTAGACCCATACCAAATTCAACAACCTATAAACCCAAATGTAAATGGAAAGAAATCCAAGCGGTGGAGCTTTCGTATACAACCGGAATTGGCATCTAGCTTTGTCGTGACCTAAAAAGAAAATCGTTTACCACAAAAAGCACAGAATTATCTGAAACCCATTAGACCTCTCCACACAGCGCTCTAAATTGTAATGAAAAGCATTTCATCTCTAGTATAAGCAAACCCTAACAACCCAGTTCGAAGAAACGGGAGAAACATTCATTAAATTGAATAGAATTGAATTGGGGGCAAATTATACATTACCCTGGAATCGTTGATTCCGCCAAATTCATTTCTCGCAGCCATGGGCGAACGACGGATCAGAGCAACGAACACCAATACAGAAAAACCCTGCTCCTGCTGCTATTATCGCTTCTGTCGCTGATGCCCCTTTTTCTTCCAACTTTCATAATTCTTCCCCAACGCCAAATCAATCAATCAATCCCTTACAAAATCTCTGTCTTGCTACGCAAATCTTCTCTGTCTGGTTACGCAATCGAAAGTTTTGCTGCCTCTGCCCCTTGACTGTTTCTTTCATCAATCCAAAGACTTCTCCAGCAGTCGTCCACACACAGAACCCAATGATCCCTACAATTCTCCCTACCCCTCAAAACATATACTCACACACGGAGAAATGCCCTCTCCAGGACACATACACAATGTGTATATGTCTACGTATGCCCAGCTGGGGAAGGAAGGAAAGAACTCGGCGAATGCAGTATTATTTATTATGACCATGACCATGACGATGATGATGATGGAATTTGGCGTTTTGTCTGATGCTGCAGATAAGACTTTCTCTTGCCTTGCTCCATACACTTCAAACCCCGTTTTGACTCTTTCCCACACCTAATCAGAGTTAGGTCTCAATCCTAATTATCTTTGATTTTGAGAGCCTCCTCTCTCTAGGGCACGCCGTACAGGCAGCCTTAGTTCCAAAGATTTACACAGTTTAAACGCACAAATAAAAAAATTTAGATCTGCAAAAATGCAGAGTTTTTTTCTGATTTTTTTTGTTGTTTTCAATTCAAAACAATCAGATTATGAAGAACAGATGCTATAATTTTCACAAAAATCTGTTGTGTTTTCGGATTTTTCAAATTTGATCAATGGTGCATTCTATCCAGAGAATAGCCGCCTCCTTTTAAAAAGGTTAAAATTTTACAAAAATTTAAAAATAGATATTTTATATATGTTTATGGAAAAGTTATTAAGAGATAATTTGAATTTATGTCATTGATTAAATTGGTATTTTGAAATATTTATGTTTTTTATATCGGAAAAACACTAGAAATGGATCTATTATTAAGAGAGGTCATGATGGTTAGAGAATAGAGTCTCACAGGGTGAGACTAAACAACATTAGAACCCAACCAAAAATAATAGAAAAAAGTTCAAAATGATAAAAGACAAAGAATTGAAATAGTAGAAGGCTTGTAGAGAGTAAGAATAGGGATGGCTTGTCACTCCATGTTACAAAAGTTGATTTTGTCAATGAATGACATCTTCTAGGGGTTCTCCTCAACCTCTCTGCATTATGAGAGATCTATGTTAGTTTAAAAGTTTTTATATAAATGTATACACAATAAGTATTCATTAGTTTCATTATAACTTCTCATTTTAATGTAATTACACAAAAATGACTATCTAGCCCCTACGATGTACTAATGCATAAGTTACACTCATGCACCATAAGGTATACATTTGTGCATCTGAAGGGTTGGATAGACATTTCCTAATTAGACCTCTCACATAATTAAAATAATTAAGTTTAAATACAAACTTAGTTAATTATAAATTTAATTTTAGTTAGAATATTGATACTTGAGTTTAATAGGAGGGTTATTTTACTAATTTGAGTGCCAATAATTTGAGTTTGATAAGAGAATTGGTATGAAAGTTCAAACAAAGGACTGGTTTTTTTGAAATTTAAGTGCAAATAACTAGAATTCAACTAGAGTATAAATGTTTAACTTTAATTAGAGGATTGGTTCACTAGGCTCGTGGAAATAACTTGAATTCAATTAGAGTATCTATATCAATTTTTTAATTAGAATAGTAATGTAATAGAAAAATTGGATTTGATCATGTTGGGTGTGGTTGATGATGAAGAAATTGAAATTAACTAGCAATCATGCTTCTACATGTTTTTGGCATGCTGGTTGTCATATACAATTGAGCATATTATTTTTTGAGAAAGATTTGAAAATATATTAAAAAGAATCAAGCAAAAATAGACTAAACAATTGGCAAACGAAGGTCAAAACGCTAAAAACATAGAACGGGGGAAGCACATAGCAGCAGGGTAGCCGACACAAGCCTCGAGCTAAATAGCTAAATTTCTAGGACAAGCTTATGTAAATAATCACTAACTTGACCTATATAGTCAATCTCATTACTCATGGTCATATTCCAAATAACATCTTTCTCTTTCTTTGACCTAGATTTGGAAAGGAAATCTACCAAGTGGTTTTGATCACAGTTGGTATACACATGTATACCATTAGGAATACTCCACAAATAGTTCACTTGGAAAATGATATGCCACAAGTGCTAAGAAGTAATAGAGAAGTTTCTCATACAATCAAGGGCTCCAACAAGAACTTGGGAATCACATTCAACAATAACTTCAACACATCCCTATCTAATCATCCAAAAGGAAGCATAGAGAATGACTAAAGCTTCAACATCGTTGTTTGTGGCCTTTCTCAGACCTTGCAACTCCCAGTGTAAAATGGAACCCTTGTGATATCTGCAAACAAATTCAGTAATAGCAAGCCTTTAGCAGGGCCATCAATATTTATTTCACCTAGCCATTAAGAGGTAGACTCCATCTTTTGTTTTCATGACTCATTAGTTCTAGATATCACATCATCATGACTACCCACCTGAATGGAATTAGGACTTACATGAACCATAATAGTCTCAATAACTTTGCTCCATATGGTATTCCAAATGACATCAACGAAGCAAGAAGTCTCCTTGAAAATATCAGTGTTACCTTCAAGCCATACTTGTCACCAAATAAAATTAAGACCAAGGTGTCAACCAACACTCACCACTTTGGATTTGAATCTTTCACTGTTCCATTTTTCCATTATTTTGTTTTTGCATTTGACTCCAAAGGTTTTAATTTTAAAAGAAGAGAACAATCTTTCCCAGATTTTACAAGTAAAGGAGGATTCAAACATCAAGTGGTCAGAAGTTTCCTCCAGAGAATTACATTGCACACATCTAGAGGGACTTATTACCCCTCTTCGATGAATATTTTTAGAAGTAAGAATACCTTTGTGCATAAACAACCAAGAAAAAATTAACCTTGGGCCACCCTTTCAGCTACCAGATCTTAGACCAATCCAAACTAATATGAAGAGGTTGGGGAAGGGCAGTAAGGAGAGTCGCATAACCATATTTAATTGTGTAAGCACCCAAACCTCCAGATCCCCAAGCAATCTTATCATCTTGATCACTACCAATGAGAATGGGCTTAGACAAAATACCCTTTATAATAACAACAGTCTAAGGAGAAACGAGTATGGGCCATTCATGGAGATTTTCAAATTGCTTATATCTATAATTCTAAAGTTGACAACTTTTTAAGCAATGCTCAACCTTTGTCCAACCCCTACATTTAAGAGTGTTCATTACAAGAAAAAGAATTGGTGTAAACGTGCAAATCCACATGTTAGTTTTAATGTAAACAATGTAAAACAAGTTAAAGAAAGCATTCAACCAACTTAGACTTGCAATTTCTTATATCTATAATTTTGAAGTTGACAACTTTTTAAGCAATGCTCAACCTTTGTCCAACCCCTACATTCAAGAGTATCTATACATGCAAATCCACATGTTAGTTAAATGTAAACAATGTAAAACAAGTTAAAGAAAGCATTCAACCAACTTAGACTTGCACACACCTCCGATTGAGCTTGAATGGAAGCATCCTCATTCCATTGATTTTCCCTTTGATGGATGAATGTAGATATGCTCTTCAAACACAACTATGGTATTCCCCAAGTGGATGCTAAACTCAATTTGGATGGAATAGATTCTAAATATACAACTAGATGGAGAAATGATGAAGCAAATGCATGGAGATGCTGCAAACTAGGAGTAGATGAGTATGCAAAACTAAGACAAGCTAACCATGATTCTAAACTATCAAATGAGATGGTAAAAATACTACGATAGCATTAAAATGTTCAAGGGATCTTCTAATCTCTAAAATTAAATTAAGATAATAACAATGCATATGAAGGATGGATTGAATGTTCAAGGAGAGGCTCCTATTTATAGGATTTGGGAGGGAAACAAACAATTAGGATTCAAAGTGAAATGGAGGGCTAGGATTCAAAGGATCAATGAGGTGGATGCCAAGTGGAAGCCACATGGATGTCATGCAAGCAAAGTGGTTGACCTCATGCAAGAGGGATGAGTTGCTCACACATGTGTGAGCAACCTTTGAAAGTGATAGCTCATTAAGGTGAGGGGAAAAAGAGGAAGAGAGAAGGTGGCCCAGTGGATGAAAAGGACTGACCAACAAAATCCTAAAGAGAAATTAGATTGTTCTTTTGCCTCCTATGACAAGAAATTCTATGTAAGAAAGTAGTATTCTTATCCCTGTCTAGAATCCAAGCAATTCTAGCACGTTGTTTCCAATAAATCTCTTCCTGACTATCAATATCTTCAACAACCTTGCAGACAAGACCATTTTCTTCTTTTAATTGATCCATAAAAAACCATTCTTAAATTGATTATGAATCATTTCCCATCTAGCTAATAGGGAACACATTGTGAATGAAAATCAGATCCATTGCACCTTTTCCATCTCTTGAGTTGATTTTTGACAAAATGCAATTTCTTGTGAATATTAAACATTGCAATATCATTCTTAGGGAAGCCTTCCTTCCACCACAATGGTATAAGGAAACCAAGATCCTCCTTTTGGAACCAAAAATCCTCAAATCTAAAGGGATGATGGTGAGAGATTGAACATATACCTCCTTCAAGAATGAGAGGGGAATGATCAAAGATAGGAGCATCAAGAAAACACATGCTTGACCTCCATTTAGTAAAAGAATTCTTAGAGACAAGGCATCTATCTAGTTTGACATTCTAGAATGAGGTTCATCCCTTTTGTTAGTCCAAGCGAAATTCGAGCTAAAATCCATCACTTGAACTAAACCAAGGTCCAAAACTTAAACAATCATAAAGTAATCTCTAGGATCTAAAGAAGGAGATCCACCCTCTTGGTTATTGAGATACATTTTAGCATTAAAATCACCTACAACAATGCAATCCACCTCCTCCCAATTGTTCTACATATAGTGAATAGTAGACCATTTCCTTTTTCATCTATCAAGATTTTGGGCACCATAGAAGTTAGTTATCATAATATATTCAGAAGTTTTATTATTTTTAAAAAGGGATGTTAAGACACCTCTTCTGGTAGTGTGACCCAAAGCAGTCCAGACCAGCAAGTTCCACATGGTAACTATACCTCTTTCTGCCCCATGAGAGGCCATTGCCATATGTTATGTACCTTTCCATATTTTACTAATGGTTTGCACCATAGAATCTAGGGTCATATTTGTCTCTTGTAAAAGAAGAAAATCAGATTTCGTATTTTCCAAAAGTTTTTGAACAACATTTTAATGGGATTTGATGTTTAAACCCCTAATATTCCATATGTGTAAAATCATTAAGAACCTTGAGAGAGCTAAGAGTCTAGAAACTTGATTGTTCCTTCAATGATCCTTTTCTCTCCTTGAGATGCTATCAACTCCTTGGTAGACATTTTTCCCACTCTTGAAGAGCTATAATTCTTTGGTCATTTTTCAATCTAGTTAAGCCTGAGAGAGGGCTTTTCCCTATTATTTTTAGGAATTCCCATACTAACATCAAGATTGGAGATGTTAGAAGACAAATTCATTTCCAATCCCTCTGGTAAAACATTATTTTTGGGGATAAGATTTGAAGGAGCATATCTTGAGATATGAGATTGATAGGGGGAGTGACCAGATGGGAATGAGGAACATAAATATTTTCTTCAGCTATATCCATGGTTTTCATTACCTCTTGATCAACTAAAGTTTTGAAGATCTCATATCGGTTTGACAATTTGAGAACTAATAGCTCATTGCCTTCCTTTATCTTTGTCTTCTTCTTTTTCTTTTGTCTCACAAATCCATCCTAAATAGGCTCACTCTGGGATGTTGTCACATCATAGGAGGTATTAGTTGGATTCTTTTAATTTTGGGAAGAGGGAATGTAAGAATATGAAGGATTAAGTTTTGGGGCTTGAAGAGAGGGGCAAAGCTAATCATAATGGTTGTGTTTATGATACACTCTACATCTAAAGTGAAAAGCCTCATAGTCGAGTTGTTGGATCCATCCAGATTCATTCACTACTCATTCAAGATCAATCGGTAAAGGTTGTGAAAGGTTCATCTCCACACATATCCTAGTATACACAACAGACATGTGTCTCTTGAGACCCCTATATACCTACCAATGGAGTTACCGATTAGGGAAAATATTTCTTGCTCTAGAATTCCATCGGAAGGGCATACATCCTAATCTAGATAGGCATCATAGTTTTCTCAACCTTAGGGTCAAAGATGACTTTCCATGGTTGAATAAAAAGGCTTGTTGACCCATGGCTCCTTTTTTTCAAATTCAAAAGCCTTATCATGATCTATTAAGGATAAAAAAATAACAATAAAATACCCATTACAAATGAACCATAAAGAATACTCCTCGAAGGGCTTCCAACTACTATGGTATGTTCTCAACATGGGGAAGGAAACCATTGATCTTTTAGAAAGATACATGAGGGCTTGCATCCCAGGTGTTGTCAACATTACCCACATAAACAAGTTGATTTACTAAAAAAGAAGATGGCCCTGAGAACAGACCCACAAACGATGAATGAGATGTAGAGGAGAACACTTGTTGAGACTCCAAAGAAGCCTCAAGGAGTCTCCATGGCAGCCCTAGCAAGGATGAAAGGGCGCATGGTAAATGAAAATTTCACAGCTAGGTAGAGCATGAAAAAACCTCTCCCTGATTGAGCATATTATTTTAGTATAAAGTAGATTAATAAGATTTATCAAGAGTCAATTTGAAATTAGATTTATCATTTATATAATTTAGTAGTATTAATTGGAACACAATGATAATCCTCCTTTTACACTAATAAGGTGGATCATTTTGTTGATTATTTCAATGAATTAATCATTCATTTCATATTAATTTTTGTAGGGAAGTGGTCCTCCTCTTGCTTGAATCATATTGGAAAATAGGCATTATGATCCATCACGTGTGCATGGCATCAATATGTAAAGGTGGGACATGACCCATGCCATTTAAGGGGATGGTACCCACCCTAAGTTATCAAAATTCAAAACCAACAAAGTTCAAATATCGCCATATGTCTTTTATCTCTCCCATAACACCTTTGTTTTTACTACTTTCAAATTCCCAACATATCCCTTAATCCTATACATTCCACTAATCTTCTCACATTCCTAGCCTCCTATTATTTCCTATATGTTCTTAATCGCCTACTTTCATCTTTCCTACTAGCGACTTCAAAATTCCTTTAATTATATACCTTCTCCCTCTATCATGTCCCAAAACCATCTAAATAATACATGTCCTTATCACAACACACCATCTACTAAAGTAGATTTTATAACATTCTCTTCACATGCCATAAACCTTAAACTAATTTATAAATATGCTCTCATTTATCTACGTAAATCAAAACCAAGCACTGGAATTGTCATATCAAATATTCTTAATATCTAAAGTAACTAGTTGGGGAGGAGAGCATGTGAGTTGGTGCACTTCCTCTCTTCATTCATTAATTCAAGGTTCAAAATATTTTCGATGCTTTTGGAATTTGATTGTGTAATAATTTTTTGAGTCAACCTTTCTGGTCACACTCTGTGATCCATCATTAGGACAAGAGAGAGTTTAAGGAGGTGAAAAATGGTGGGTTGCAGACCAAGACTCACTTAAAAGAAAGAGGAGGGGGAGTGGGAGAAAATCAAGCACATATTCTTTATGGAAATATGCTAACACATAGTTCAAGGTTTGATTTTCTCCCCTCATTTAGACCTCCCTTTTGTTAATAGGCTAGTTTTTTTACAACTAATGTAAGGCTTAATTTGGATCAAACTTAATTAAGTAGTTCAAATCAATGTCCTAACTCATTTGATTTAGAAAACATATTCACTCATGTGTTGATTAATGGAGATATTTTTTAATATAAGAGGTTGTATGTAGTCATTTTATTAATCAATGAATTAACTTACATAAATTTATATTTTTTTTGGAAAAAAATAATTATATTCAAAAATTAATAAAGTTGAATGCAACCCACAAGGATTTCTAGACGACCATTCCAAAATAACATACAACATGCAAACAATCCACCAAGGAAGCCTACAAAGCCCTCAAACTGCACTTATGGAAATCCATAGGTATCTTGACCCCAAGAAACTGCAACAAATTTTCATGGTCCTCGTGAACAAGCTTACAAAGAAACTACAATTTCCATGATCTAAAACATTCCAACTACCAACATTCAAGTTGGGAATTCCTTTTAAAGCCCACTAAGAAAGAGAATCAACCACCCTATTCTATTCTCCTGAAATATGCACAAAGGAAATTACGTCAATATTCATGGCTATATGCAATATCTGTTAGGCCATTGCAGTAAATCACTAGGAAAGCTCTTCATTTTTTTTAATTACTCGAAATGGACACCAAAATCATAGAACCCGCTTCACACAAAAAAATTCTCCATTCGATAAGATAAGCTCTTTTCAATGCTAGACTAAATTCCTAGGCCGATTTATTTTTACATTGAACCATCATTATCTCGAGCAACACATAAAAACATATTTGTATAAATTTGAAAAAACTCAAATAAAACAAATCAATAATTTTCACAATTATAACTAATTACATTGAAAACTCAAACCCAACAAAATAGACACACATAAACTAATATTTTTTTATCCATTGGTAGATAATTATTTCTAAAAAATAACAAGGATCAAAATATTTTTGATGCTTTTGGAATTTGATTGTGTAAGAATTTTTTGAGTCAACCTTTCCGACCACACTCTATGATCTATCATTAGGATAAGAGAGAGATTAAGGAGGTGAAAATTGTTGATGTTTGTAGCATCGGTCAGATAAATAATATTGGTTGCAGACCAAGACTCACTAAAAAGAAAGAGGAGTGAGAGAAAAGAAAACACATATTCTTTGTAGAAATATGCTAACACTTAGTTCAAGGTTTGATTTTCTCCCCTCATTTAGTCCTCCCTTTTGCTAATAGGCTAGTTGTTTTACAAGTGATGTAAGGCTTAATTTGGGTCAAACTTACTTAAGTAGTTCAAATCAATGTCCTAACTCATTTGATTGAACAAACATATTCGTTCATGTCTTGATTAATGAAGATATTTTTTAATTTAAGAGGTTGTATTTAGTCATCTTTAAAAATATTTAAAAATATTATTTTTTGAGAAATATTTAAAAATATATTAAAAAGAATCAAGTAAAAATAGACTAAACAACTAGCAAAACGAAGGCCAAAACATTGAAAACACAGAATAGGGGAAGCATATAGTAGCGGGGTAGCCAGCACAAGCCCTGGGCTAAACAGCTAAGTTTCTAGGACAAGCTTATGTAAGTAATCACTAACTTTCAACCTATATAGTCAATCTCATTACTCATGGTCATATTCCAAATAACATCTTTCTCTTTCTCCAACCTAGTTTTGGCAAGGAAATCTACCAGGTGATTTTGATCATGATTGGTATACAAAAGTATAACATTAGGAATACTCCTCCACAAATCCTTCACTTGGAAAATGATCTATCACAAGTGCCAAGAAGTAATAGAGAAGTTTCTCATACAATCAAGGGCTCCAACAAGAACTTGGGAATCAAATTCAACAATAACTTTAACACATCCCTATCTAACCGCCCAAAAGGGAGCATAGAGAATGACTAAAGCTTCAACATCCTTGTTTGTGGCCTTTCCCAGACCTTGTAGCTCCTAGTGTAAAATGGTACCCTTGTGATCTCTACAAACAAATCCAGTATCATCAAGCCTTTAGCAGCGTCATCGATATTTATTTTCACCTAGCCATTAGGAGGCAAACTCCATCTTTTGTTTTCATGACTCATTAATTCTAGATATCACATCATCATGACTATCCACCTACATGGAATCAGGACTTACATGAGCCATAATAGTCTCAATAACTTTGCTCCATATGGTATGCCAAATGACATCAACAAAGCAAGAAATCTCCTTGAAAATATGATTGTTACCTTCAAGCCATACTTGTCACCAAATGAAATTAAGACCAAGGTGCTAACCAACACTCGCCACTTTGGATTTGAATATTTGTCTTTTCCATTTTTCCATTATTTTGTTTCTACATTTGACTCCAAAATTGTAATTTTAAAAGAAGAGAACGATCTTTCCTAACTTTTAGAAGTAAAGGAGCATTCAAACATCAAGTGGTTAGAAGTTTCCTCCTGAGAATTACATAACACACATCTAGAGGGACCTATTACCCCTTTAAGATTACCTTTGTGCATAAACAATCAAGCAAAAAAATTGACCTTGGGCCACCCTTTCGACTGCCAAATCTTAGACCAATCCAAACTAGAATGAAGAGGTTGGGGAAGGAGAGTCTCATAACCATATCTAACTGTGTAAGCACCCAAACCTCCAGATCCCCAAGAAATCTCATCATCTTGATCACTACCGATGAGAATGGGCTTAGAAAAAATGCCCTTTATAATAACAACAGTCTAAGGAGGAACAAGTATAGGTCATTCATGGAGATTTTAAAATTGCTTATATCTATAATTATGAAGTTGACTGCTTTTTAAGCAATGCTCAACCTTTGTCCAACCCCTATATTCAAGAGCGTCCATGACAAGACAAAGAATTGGTGTATATGTGAAAATTCACATGTTAGTTAAATGTAAACAATGTAAAACAAGTTAAAGAAAGCATTCAACCCACTTAGACTTCCACATACCTCTGATTGAGCTTGAATGGAAGCATCCTCGTTCCATTGATTTTCTCTTTGATGGATGAATGCAGACATGCTCTCCAAACACAACTATGGTATTCCCCAAGTGGTTGCTAAACTCAATATGGATGGAATAGATTGTAAATATGCAACTAGATGGAGAAATGATAACGCAAATGCATCCAGAGATGCTACAAACTAGGTGTAGATGAGTATGCAAAACAAAGACAAGCTAACCATGATTCTAAACTATCAAATGAGATGGTAAAAATGCTATGATAACATTAAAATGCTCAAGTGATCTTCTAAGCTCTAAAATGAAATTAAGATAATAACAATTCATATGAAGGATGGATTGAATGCTCATGGAGAGGCTCATATTTATAGGATTTGGGAGGGAAATGAACAATTAGGATTCAAAATGAAATGAAGGGCTAGGATTCAAAGGATCAATGACGTAGGTGCCAAGTGGAAGCCACATGGATTCCATGCAAGCAAAGTCATTGACCTCATGCAAGAGGGATGAGTTGCTCACACATGTGTGAGAAACCTTTGAAAGTGATAGGTCATTAAGGTGAGGGGACAAAGAGGAAGAGAGTAGGTGGCCAAGATGTCTCACACATGTGTGAGAAAATCCCAAAGAAGAAAGAGGGAACATTCATGTAAGAATGTAGGTGGTTATTTAAGGAAGGTGGTTAGCCACCTTGGGAAGGGTTGCTCACACATGTGTGAGCAACATTAGGAGGCTAACTGATGTAGGAATTAAAAAATTAGTCCTAATTAGTGATGATTAGCCAAAGACGTAGGTTTAGATGTGATGATGATTGGTGTAGGTTAGCGATTTAGACTAGGTTTAGATTTAATTAATTAGGAATTACTTAAATCAATGATTAGGAATTAGAGGTTAAATAAAGTTGTGGAAAGGGGGTTTAATGTATTTAATTAAAATTAAATACATTAGGGATTATAAGAAGGTGAATATAATTATTTAAATGAGATTAATTAACTATATAAAAGAAAGGGGATTATATAATCAATTACTTAAAATCAATTATAGTATTGAGGCAAATTAATTGAATAAGATTTAATCAATTACGAGGTTTTAAATTAGCATAGAACTGTAAGGGATGATTTTATATGTCTACAATTGGGTACTCCTCAATGATGGGAGGATGTTGATCCTAGCCATCAGCCCAAAATAGAGCCTTGTCACCCTTTCTAACAATCTAGCAAAGGCCTTCTTTAACCAATTTTGAGCCAAGCTTTAAAACCTGCCAAGTTAAATAACCACTGTCGTCCTAAAAATACTTTCTCATATCATGCATATTTATCTTGCTAAAGTAATTACTTGTGATCATTTTGTTGAAGAGAGAAGTGGGGATTTAAATCCACCTCCAATATAAGTTTCCAACCAAAGCTTTATTGTTAAGCTTTGTACATCTAAGGCCAAGACCACCAACAACTTTTGGTTGTGTAGTCTTGGCCCATTTAAGAAGCTCTCATTTCCTTGAGTCTTTAGCACCATTCCAAACGAATTTCCAAGACATCTTTTCAATTTCTTTACAAATAGAAGAGGGGGCGACAAGAATAGAGAACTTGTAAACAAGCATTGCATGTGTTACATAATACATAAAAGTAAGCCTCCCTTTGTAGCTAAGCTATTTGTTGGCCCAATGACTGATTTTAGATTTGATATGCTCCAAAAGGCTATGCCAAACAAAAATAGGGAGTTTTTTTTTATAGTGGATAGGAACCCCAAAATAATCTAAAGGCAAATAATACAAGGAGAAGCCCAAATTTCAAGGATTCATTGTTGAAGACAATTATCCACATTGAAAAAAACCACCTTAGATTTATGAGCATTGATAACTTGACAAGAGGCTAATAAGTAATTTTGGAGAGTCTTAGATATTATAAGAGCTTTAGAGGAAGAAGTAACCCCCACAAGCCCAACGTCATCTACAAATTGCAAATGAGAAAAAAATTCTCCAACCTTAACACCAACTAATTATCTCTAAGATCTTTATTGAAGAAACAATATGCCTAATCCTTCAACAAAGATGAGGAAAAGAAAAGGTGAGCATGGATCTCCTTGTCGAAGACCACATGAGGCATTAAAGGGGAATGAAGGGAATCCATTAATAACAATGGAGTATGAAGGAGAGAAAACACAACTCAACACCCAATCAATCCACAATTGAGAAACCCAAAAGCTTTTAGCGTCTTTGATTAAAAAAAACCCACCACTCCACTCTATCATACACTTTAGACATGTCAAGTATAATGAACATCCCTTTTTATTAGAGTGGTGAAGAGAATGCATGACTTCTTTCACAATCACCACATCATCAAGGATTTTTCTTCCCTCTACAAAGTCAACTTGTTTAGGAGAAATAATATTTTGAAGAAAAGGTTTTAGCCTTTCTGTTATCAAAAAGGTGATAATCTTGTAGATGATGTTACACAAGGATATAGGGTAGAAATTACCAATTTGAGATCCTTCCCCCTTAGGAATTAGGTCAATGAAGGTATGGTTCAAATCTTTAAGCATTCTTTTATTACTAAAAGATTTTCTAACCACTTCAAAGACATTGTATTGCATGTCATCCCAAAAGGACCGAAAAAAACTCAACAGGGAAGCCATTGGGCCCAGGAGACTTACCAGTGCTCATACCAAAAACCACTTTCTTTACCTCATCTTGTTCAATACGATGCATTAGGAAAAGATTTTCCTCATCAGTAACTAAGTTACGAACAACATTCATGACCTCTTGTTGAGAAGCTTCATCATAGTCATTACTAGTAGCAAACAAAGTAGAAAAGTAGTCTCTTGAAAGGTCATGCATCACAGAGGTGGAGGAAAAGGATTGAACAACAACATCCTAAAGAGAAATTAGATTATTCTTTTTTTTCCTATGACAAGCAATTCTACGTAATAAAGAGTATTTTTATCCTTGTGTAGAAGCCAAGCAGTTCTAGCACGTCGTTTCCAATAAATCTCTTCTTGACTATCAATATCTTCAACAACCTTGCATACAAGATCATGTTCTTATTTTAATTGATCCATAATGATACCATTCTTAAATTTATTATGAATCATTTCCCATCTAGCTAATAGGGGAGTACGTTGTGAAAGAAAATTGGATCTATTGCACCTTTTCCATCTCTTGAGTTGATCTTTGATAAAATGCAACTACTTGTGAGTATTAAACATTTCAATACCATACTTAGGGAAGCCTTCTTTCCACCAAAATGGTATAAGGAACCCAAGATCATCCTTTTGGAGCCAAAAATTATCAAATCTAAAGGGATGATGGTGAGAGCTTGAACATATACCTCCTTCAAGAATGGTAGGGGAATGATCAGAGATAGGAGCATCAAGAAAACACATGCTTGGCCTCCATTTAGTAAAAGAAGTCTCAAAGACAAGGCATCTATCCAATTTGACTTTCTGGAATGAGGCTCATCCCTTTTGTTAGTCCAAGTGAAAGTCAAGCCAAAATCCATTACTTCAACTAAACCAAGGTCCAAAACTTGAACAATCATAAAGTAATCTCTAGGATCTAAAGAATTAGATCCACCCTCTTGGTCATTGAGATACATTTTAGCATTAAAATCACCTACAACAATTCAATCCACCTCCTCCCAGATGTTCTGCATATAGTGAATAGTAGACCATTGCCTTTTTCATCTATCAAGATTTTGGGCACCATAGAAGTTAGTTATCATAATATGTTTAGAAGTTTTATTATTTTTAGAAAGGGATGTTACGACATCTCTTCTGGTAGTGTGACCCAAATCAGTCCAGAACAACAAGTTCCACATGGTAACTATACCCCTTGATTTCCCTTGAGAGGCCAATGTCATATGTTTTGTACCTTTCTAGATTTTTCAAATGGTTTGCACCATAGAATCTAGGGTCATATTTGTCTCTTGTAAAAGATGAAAATCAGATTTGGTATTTTCAAAAAGCCTTTGAACAACATTTTGATGGGATTTTTTGTTTAAACCCTTAATATTCCATGTGTGTAAAATCATCAAGAACCTTGAGAGAGGTAAGAGTCTAGTAGCTTGATTGTTCCTTCAATGATCATTTTCTCTCCCTGAGATGCTATCAACTCCTTAGTAGAATTTATGCCCACTCTTGAAGAGGTACAATTCTTTGGTCATTTTTCAATTTAGTTAAGCTTGAGAGAGAGCTTTTCCCTATTCTTTCTAGGAATTCCCATACTAACATTAGGATTGGAGATGTCAATAGACAAATTCATTTCCAATCCCTCTGGTAAAAAATTATTTTTAGGGATAAGATTTTGAAGGAACGTATCTTGAGAGATGAGATTGATAGGGGAGTGACTAGATGGGAATGAGGAACATAAGTATTTTCTTCATCTATATCCATGGTTTTCATTACCTCTTGATTAACTAAATTTTTGAAGATCTCATATCAGTTTGATGATTTGAGAACTAATAGCTCATTTCCTTCATTTTTCTTCATCTTCTTCTTTTTCTTTTGTCTCACAAATCCATCCTAAACAGGGTCACTATAAGATGTTGTCACATCATAGGAGGTATTAGTTGGATTATTCTAATTTTGGGAAGAGGGAAGGTAATAATATGAAGGATTAATTTTTTGGGCTTGAAGAGAGGGACAAAGCTGAGCCAAATGACTGTGTTTATGACACACTCTACATCTAAAGGGAAAAGCCTCATAGTCGAGTTGTTGGATCCATCTAGATTCATTCACTACCAATTCAAGCTCAGTTGATAGAAGTTGTGAAAGGTTCATCTTCGCACATATCCTAGAATACACAACATAGTTGCCTTCTAAGGTGTCTCTTGAGACCCCTATATAACTACCAATGGAGTTATTGATTAGGGAAAAACATTTCTTGCTCTAGAATTCCATCGGAAGGGCATACATCCTAATCTAGATAGGCATCATAGTTCGTTCAACCTTAGGGTCAAAGCTAACTTTCCATGGTTGAATAAAAAGGCTTGTTGGCCCATGGATCCTTTTTTCAAATTCAAAAGCCTTATTGATGCAGGAGCATCTTGGGTCTTGAGCAATCTTGCATCATCAAAATATTTCATGTTTTCCTTTACCTGTTTGTTATTTATTTTGTAGCCATTGCAGTTGTTGGTTTCTCGTTATGCGAAGTTAATGCGATGATGTGGACCTATCTGTGAACCTTCTCCTATGAGCGCAAATCTTAATTCATCTGGAGTTAAGAGTTATCACCATTTTCCTCGGGTATCGACTTTCCAGCCAGTTTCGCATGAAACATGGAAGCTCCTTGCCTTGCGCGGTTCCTTATGAGGAAATTGGATCTTGCAAAGTTTGGGATATGTTCTTGGATCATGTGTGGACCTAAATGTGGCTTCGCAACATGTTGTGTTATTTCTTTCTGTAGTTTTGGTTTTCTCTTCCTAAGTGGACCTATAATGTAATTAAATGTCTGACTGGCCGACTTGTGGCTTAGCTGGCTATATAAGAAGCTTAGGTTGGTTTATTAGGGGAGATAGATTAGTGGTAGTAGAAGAGTAGTAGAAGTAGAAAAGAAGATAATATGCAAGCCAAGACTCTGAATTCATAATTCTCTCTGTATAAGGCCGAAACTCAGAAGGCCTCACAGCCGGGCATGTTGAAGGATTTATAATAATTGTACCAGTGTGTTTGCCAGTTGCCTTGCCTTATTTTATGTTGTGTTTTCACTGTTTCATGTGAATTATACATATTGCTTCTATGTGTAACTCTAAGCAGGGCTTGTCTGTTGGTTTGAGTAGAGTCAAATCTGCTTGATTTTACTTGTAACTACCCTGCCCCTGCATCACTTATCATGATTTGTTAAGGATGAAAAACTAACAATAAAATACCCATTACAAATGAACCATAAAGATTACCCCTCGAAGGGCTCCTAGGTATTGATGGTTTGATGCCAAAGAACTTACAGATTAGATCTGTATGCACCCAAAAATGGTCGCCTAGACTTTGGGCCCCATTTATTCAATTTATCAATCCTGAATCATTTTTATCAATAATCAATATTTTCAACAATATCAATTTCTTGATCAAGTCTTAATTTCGATCATATATTGGATTTTTATCCTTAGGCTAACCATTTATCCTAAGTCTTTATTTAATTAAAAGGAATATTTTCTCCCCTTTCAATTAAATAAAAAGCCCCACTTTCCTCTTATCCTAAGTTGCACAAATAAAGCATTATTCCTATTTTATAAAAAGGGAAAAAGCACTTTTTGTCTCACATGAGGCTCAAAAGTCAACACTTCACTTTCATTGGAGGATGTTTGTGCACATGGATTGCTCCTCTTTCAAGCTCCACCGCTGATTAAGACTTTTTGCCTCTTAATCTCCATGGTCCATTTCACGTCATTTTTTATAAAAGGAGAGCTCTCTCCTTCATTTGCATATATCCATATTTCATGCTATTGTTATGCTGCAGGTTTTGGAGCTCTCTTTGAAGACACTCAAGCTTTGAAGCCTTGACATTTTTAGTTGCATTTCATAATAGTTTTTCTTTCATAGTTACATTCATGGCATCATAGATTAGATTTCCTTTTATGCAATAGAATAAGCTCACATAGTTTAAATAGGAGGCATTGTAATCCATTGCTATTTCCCTTCATAGCTTAGTTTGTACTTCCATTTTCATAGCATAGCTTGCACATTTGCATCTTCATCTTAGTTGCATTGCATTGCATTTCATATTAGATTCTTGGAGATATTGGCACTCTTGCCCTTGTCTTCACTTGAATCTCTCATTGTATGGTTGACTAGCAAGGTTACAAGCTTGTAGCTCTAGCTGAGAGCAAAACTCATAGTCCCTTGCAACTCCATGCATAGAGAGCTATGAGCCGCTTTGTGAGGCCTCACTCTTGAGTAACCTTGCATGTAATGGTTCATAGAAGTGCATATTTTAGTGTGTACATTTTTGGCGCCCACCGTGGGGCAGAGTAGATTAGCTTTGTCTCTTTAATTCTGCATTTTTCGTCATTTTCGGATTAATTTTCGAAAAAATCTGCGTCTCTGGTTTTCTGTCTCAGATTATCGCGCGACACTTCTCAGAAATATCGCGCGATATACTTCCTGTCTTGGCGCGATAGTTCGCGCGGAAAAAGTATCGCACACCTATATTGAAGTCTATCGCCTGGCATCGGGCGAAGTATCGCCTGGCATCGTGCGAAGTATCGCTCGACTGGGGAAATATCGCCTGGCTATAGGAAGAAGTATCGCACGATACTGGTGAAGTCTGAGGTATATCGCCTGATCTAACAGTGAACTATTTTGTATCTTGCAAGTTTTGGGTTTTTAGCTATCTTTTTGAAATTTTCTAAAATTTCCAGCGTTTTCAAATCCGTGCCACTCTGGAAAATGGGTGCCCATTTTTTTTTTGAAATTTTGCAAATGGTATCAAAAGTTTAAGTGTGATATATCGTTGGAAAGGTCTTTCCGAGCCTAATCCAACCATGATGGTTTCATTTTCAGATTTTATCATTTGATCAGTTATTTTTGCAGATTATCTAATTTTTCATGTACTAATCATTGGTAGATTTTGAGTTTTGCTTCTCCTAACTCTTGTTGGTCTAACAAGTTGTGGTTGTAGGTGCTCTCATTACTTGAAATTTGTCAAAAGAACGCATGTCAAAGAGGGCTACTAATGGTTTTTGTAGGGCTGCCCAAGCATAAAAACAAAAAAAAACAAAAAATTTTTGCTTGTTGTTATTTTCCTTTCATTTGTGGCATTTACTAATTGTATTAGGAATCTTAATACCTTGTGAAAGGGATTTTGAGGTGGTAGGAGAAGTATGCTCTTCACCTTTAGGTGAATCAGAAAATCTTGACCCATCTTAAGGTTTTGGAAGCAAGGGGGTAATTGATCTCTTTGCTTGGTGTGTTTGGGAGAGATTCTTGAGATAGGGGAGTATGCTCTTCACCCTTGTGGTGAATCAAAAACCTTGAACCTCAAGATTTGATCCATTTTGTTTAGTTTAGGAATCCTTTAGTGGGCCTGCTCTTGAGCAATCAAGAGGAACGACTCAAGTGGGGACAACCTTGTCATCATTCTCCTTGGTGGCAAGTGATTCCAACTCACTATAATCTCAAGGCTATCAAGGACACCAAAAACCTTGATAGACATAACACTTATCTTCGTTTGATGTGAGTAGCTCATGGGATTGCGACCATGAGGAAAACATTGAACAAGAATGCTTAAGGTACTCTTGAGGCCGCGAGGTCCTAGTCCTTTATGAGGAGCAAGAGGGGTGTTGTGAACGGAAATCCTTATTAAGAACCATTAGATAGAAGCCACCCTCTTTTAGCCGCTTATCTTCTTAGTGCAAGGATTGATCCAAGTGGTTTACCCGGATCACCTTAAGATACTCACCATATGTGTCCCTTTGGTTGTGTCATTTGACATTTCCACGACAAAGCCAATATCTCTTGTGGGTAACCACTTGGTGTGAGGCAAGGGGGCATCAAGTTGTGGGCTAAGTTGATGAGTAATGAGCCTTGTCTTGTAGGTAGATATTGCTTGAAGTTTCTTTGATTGTGTGATACCAGTGTAAACGTTCTTAACATTCAAACAAACGGTAGCATTCATAAGGTTTTCTATTTTGATATCACAAGTGCTTGTCTTGGCAAGGTTGCTTTTGCCCTTGTTTCAAGTGTTTGGAGACATGTTTGATCCTCTACTGTTTGCAAACCTGTCCAAATGCTGTTGAATTTGTGATTGAAATCAGACATTTTCACCCTCACATTCGGAAACTTGAAATTAGACTTTAAAAACTCAAAATTTTGCACAAATTGGTCAAGATCAACATCAGTATCACATTAGCCAAAGAGAAATATCACATTAGAAGGTTGTCTTTGGTGAGAAAGTTTATCTCTAAAATTGTGAGCTACATTCTTGGAGAATTTTAGTACTTTTATTGTCCAAATCATTTTCATTTATCTCAATTTCAATTATATTTTGGCCTAGTCCAACCTCCTGATTCAAAAGTGCAAGGATATTCATCCTTTGATTTGAAGCACCTCTTTGACAGTGTTGGTAAAGCCCCTTCCATCTTTTCATTTCTCTTTGGACAATAGAGAACTTCGATTATCCTAGTTTGGTGTTGACATTTTGTGAGGTCATCTTATCACCAAGGGTCTTTAATTCTCAGTCTTCCTTGGTCAGTCTAGATCTTAGATCCTAGGTGCTGGCATGTTGCTCAACATCTCAATGAACATTATGGTATCAATTACACAAGATGACTCTTAGTCTTCTTCTTTCTTCTCCATTTCCCATGTTCTTCTGAAGTCTTCTATTCCCATGGGAAATTCTTATTCTTCTTCTTCTTCTTGATTCTTTTCCTCTTATTATCTAGTCTACTTTCTTCTATTCATCTATTCATTTCTTCCATGCTTGATTCCTCCTCTTCTATAACCATGAATCTTAACTATCTAGCTTTGGAACCTTTATTAAGAATAGATGATCTTGAGCTCATTGACATATTCGAAAAGTGTTGTTCCTCCAAAATTTTCATGAGTGATGAATTTATAGCAAAAATAAAAGAAAAGATGATTAAATCAGATGCCTTTGCTAGAATCATAAACATGATCATATCACAATCTTCTTCTTCCAAACATTCTTCATCATCTAAACCTTCTCATTCTTTTTCACCTTCCAAGTCTTATCATGACTCTTCCAGACATCATTCTCATTCTTCATCTTCTAAATCTTATCATGATTCTTCTAAACACTATTCACATTCTTCATCTTCAAAATCTTATCATAACTCTTTTAAGCATCATTCGAATTCCTCATTATCCAAGTCTTCTTCTTCCACTAAGTCTTCAATTTCCTCTCCTTCACGATCTCATTCTTCTTCTACTTCTCCTAAGAGTCTTACTTCTCTTTAGAAGACATACCATAAAGAGCAACATGATAGTCCTTGTGATGTTTCTACCACAAAGAGTGACACACCTACCTTTGATGACTATGATGATGGACAATGTAGCAATACTTATGGCACCTATGTTCCTAAGAGTCCTCCTCGTCGTGTGCTTAGGCTTACTAAAGGGTCATCCTATTGGATAGATTGTGATGGTGATCCCTATGATTCTGATTTTGAGAGGAATTATGATATTTGTTGTGAACAATATGATACATCTACTTCTATTGAGGAAGAGAAAGCTTTCCGTGCTGATTATAAACGAAGATACTATGAGCATGTCTTGTCTAAAAACTCTCATGCTGAAAATAAAGATTACACTCTCCAGCAAGATCATGTTAATGTTGAACCTTTGTCTTGTGATGGTCCCCTTCCATCCGCCACTTCCTCCAATACCCACACACTTCCTAAAGCTTCTGAGTCATCCAAATCTTTCACAAATCCTTCATCCAACAAAGATCCTAAGACTTTCCATGCGGTTCCCTATAGTTATCCTCAAGGGCCACCTCTTAAAGATACTCAAGATAACCTTCACTTGGCTGCAAATACTTTCAATAATGTCGAACCTAAAGAGCCTAAGCCTTCATCCGCTATAATGCCTATTTCAACTAGTCCTTCACCACCTCTTCCAAAGTCTTCCATACAATCCCAACATGCTTCCTTGTCCTTAGAAGTGGCTCCATGTCAAGAGGACTCCAAAAATGATAAAGAAAAGAACATAAAGAAAGATCAAGATCAAGGACCCTCCATGTCATCCAATTCTTTTCATGATGTCTCTCATTCGTTTCATGGTTCTTTTGATCCTCTATGCCCTTCCTCATTCATTCCACCATGTCTTAAATCCTCTCCTAAGCAAGATCAAGCTACTACTTACACCGTTGAGCTTATTGACAATCAAAATAACCTTACCACACTTGCACTTTCCAAAGATGATACTTTCGTTAAGGTTATTAAAAATGGTGTTGTTACTTCTAATGTTAAGCCTATTGAAAATCAAGAAAAAAATGATGTGCTTATGCTATCCAAAGATCCTTGTCAAGATCAAAGTATTCCATCTTCTTGTTCTACCACTCCATGTTCACTTCTGCTTTCTACTCTTCCTAAATCTTGGCAAGCTACGAATGATCCTATCAAAGAAGCTGCTCCTATTCAAGATGTGCATGATCCTGTTGAAAATCCTAATGTTCACTCTAAAGATGTTGATATCCTTGGTTGTGATATAGATGTTGATGAACTTATTGATTATCCTTTTGCATCTTCCACGTCCATCCTTGGACCTCCTCCACCAATACTAAGGGCTTCACGTCTTCCTTCCATATTGGGCCCTTATGTCCCTTCACTTTCCCCTCCTAACTCTCATAATTCGTCATCCATTTTGGGTCCTTACATCCCTCCATCTCCTATCTTTCTTCAAGATCAACATAGATACATACCCTTGAATCCTTTTCATCCACCCACCCATCTAAACCAGTCGTATCGTCCTTCTTCTTCCACAAGTCCCAAGTCTTTTGGAAGTAACTTGAATGTTCAATACAAGAAAAAGAAGCAATACAAGAATCCATCAAAAAAAAAAGATCACCATGTCCCCTCTAATCAACATGGGGGCATAAAGTCAAAAGAGATATCCAAGAAGAAAACTACAAGACAAGTATGGGTTCCAAAATCCATCATTCAAGATATTCTCTCTAAGACATCAAAAGAAAATAAAAAGCCTAAGGCTATATGGATTCCAAAGTCTCTCTTGAAAGAGTCTAATGTTGAACAAAAAGTGAAATTGACATTCAAGCTTCCAAAGGCTTCCACTTCATCTTTTTCCAAAAGCATTCTTCCATTCCATACGCCTGAACCACAACCTCTGCTAAACATTTTCCATATTCCTTCTCGTATTCCTCCATTCACATTTGAGAATTATAACAAGCACACCAATCCTCTCTTCGAGGAGCCACATAGCAATAATGAACATTGAGAATATGGTTTACATTTCCTCCATTTTTCCCATCACCCTTCAAGGTGTGTATTGACGTTGATCTTACCTTTCTTTCCATCTACCTTTTCACATTCCTTCCATTCATTATCCTTCTACCTTCTCTCATTTTTCCTCATTTGTCTATTCCTTCTGCGTCTTCCTTTCCCCTTTAGCATCTTTGAGCATATCATGGTTTATCCTTTCAATGAGCATTATCTAAAAAGCTTGCCTTCTTCCAAAAAAATAAAAAAAAAAAAAAAAATTCAAAAAATAGCAAAAAAATTGAAAAAATAAATTGAAAATGTGCCATGGTGAAAACCTGGAAACAGGCACCTTGGTAGCAAAAGTAAAGAGAAATAAATTCGTCCTATGGTGAAAACCACTCCCTTGTGGCGCCTTGGATAAGTACCATGATGAAAACCTGGCAATCAGGCATCATGCGTAGTTCTTCTACATGTTTCACCCATTCCATCTTCTCTCTTTGATCTTGACAATGTTGACCTATACATGAACATTTGGCTATCTTGTGAGCTATCTTCCAATGATCTTGCTTTCATTCCTTTCATGTTTAGCCTTCATATTTATTTTCCTTCATTCATTCTAGTGTTTCGCTATCCTTTTCCCCTTTGGTCTTGATCTAATAAAAAGAGTAAAACACGATGCTATGAAGCCTCTTGACATGTCTACTCGTTTGGACTGCATCCTTCCTTCTTTTGCAGCGCACTTTTGTGGCTTATCCCATGCTAGCCTTTCATTGCTTGTCCAAATGCGCTTTACATGACAATTTTTCCCTAGCTTGGATTTCTTCCCTTCACTCTCCTTCATTCTCATGTCTTCCATCTCATTCACCAGCTTGCTTATCCATCTTGTCCTCCACATTCCTAGATATTGGGACTACACGATGTGATCTTGCTCATGAGTTTGATGCCTATTCTGTTTGGGGGCATCCTTTGTATATATTTTATTGGTCCTGAAAAACATTCCAAAAAAAATGATATATTGTCAAAAATTCTATAAATCATAAAATGTCCTGAAAAAAAAGAAGAGCATCCTAGTGAAATCTTAGCAATAGACGCTTTGATGTTTCACCAAAAAAATCATATATTCAAAAAATCCTAAAAATTATAAAAGTCCCAAAAAAATTTCAAATAGTGTTTCTCAACACTACCCTTGCGTCGAGTGTTTCTTAACACTTATCAGATGTCTTACCCAACAGTCTCGCATGATGCGATATTACTCATTTGCAGATGCGATACTCAGAGTTTGACTCTATGACCAACACACACGCACTTAAACAATCAACTCGCTGACGATATGATGACTTTATTTTTCTTTGTGTGCTGAGTGGTCTCTCCCTGAGAAGTTTTCAATGATGCATAGCTAGAAGACTGAGGGCATGAGAACATGTTTTATTTCTTTATCTGCTTGTGGGTATATTTTGTTGATCCTAACTGTCATGAGCATTTATGCTGGTCTTACTTGACACTATGGATTGACAAGGTATTATCCTTGACTGTTATGCGAGTGCATGCTTATAGCTATCCTGACTTTCATGTGTCTTCATACAAGCATAATCTCGCTATACCAAATTTAGGTGATCTCACTGCACTAGTCATCTTGACCTATATGTCTTTTGATGCCTAGGTGAGATTCCCAAATTTCTATCTGATAAAGATCATATTCATATCCACATAGTTATGCTAGTGTGCATTGTATGATCTTATGACACTACCAATACCGCTCAATGATGATAATTAGATGTCTATAAGCGTTGTGACCTTGCAAGTCAACCACTTTCATAGTAGCTTGCATTTCTAGGTTCATCATAGTTTAGTTTTTGCATCTTGCATATGGAGAGAGCTCTCCTTTTTAGCATTTATGGACTAGTTGGTCAACTGTGCTCATTTTCTGATTCTTCTTGATCATATCTTTCATTTCTGGTCTTTCATATCACATCATTTTCTATCCATTTTCGGACTCGAAATCGAAATCCGAGTCGCATTTCAAAATTTTTTTCCTTCTTCTGCACAGTTGGTTGCTCTCTTGAGGCCTAATCTTTTAAATCTTTGCTGGGGCATCGTCATTCCTTCCTTTTCATGTCTTCCAAACTTCTAGTCTTTCATTCATAGCCATTTCATTCCCTCATTTCTCGCATTGACTACATCTTTCCAGTCAGGCTGGGGCATGTTTCATTGCCTAATGGTTATCTTGTTATCATTTACCTTCGATTATGATTTCATTATGATTTGATCAACCTTATCAAATTTCTGTCTCTCCTCTACTTGATTTCGATTTCGATTCCGAGGGGGCAGTATTTATGGGATTCTCATCCCCAATTGCTTGATTTTCCTGATTCAGACATCTTTTGTGAGCTTTTGCTCAAAACTTGAGATTCTTATCTCCCATTTTTAGACATTGATTATTGCCTAGCAGCGACGGTGATAGTTTTGTCTAAAGCTTGATTTGCACCTAGCAGCGACGGTGTTGGTCTAAGCTTTTGTTTATGTTTTGTCCAGATGTGATCCCGAATCGACCTCATATCTGAGTTGTTTTGTGATCCCAAATCGATCTCATATTTCAATTCTTCTTTGACTACATGTGTTCCCAAATCGATCACACATTAGTCAAAGAGGGGCAAATGTATGCACCCAAAAATGGTCGCCTAGACTTTGGGCCCCATTTATTCAATTTATCAATCCTGAATCATTTTTATCAATAATCAATATTTTCAACAATATCAATTTCTTGATCAAGTCTTAATTTCGATCATATATTGGATTTTTATCCTTAGGCTAACCATTTATCCTAAGTCTTTATTTAATTAAAAGGAATATTTTCTCCCCTTTCAATTAAATAAAAAGCCCCACTTTCCTCTTATCCTAAGTTGCACAAATAAAGCATTATTCCTATTTTATAAAAAGGGAAAAAGCACTTTTTGTCTCACATGAGGCTCAAAAGTCAACACTTCACTTTCATTGGAGGATGTTTGTGCACATGGATTGCTCCTCTTTCAAGCTCCACCGCTGATTAAGACTTTTTGCCTCTTAATCTCCATGGTCCATTTCACGTCATTTTTTATAAAAGGAGAGCTCTCTCCTTCATTTGCATATATCCATATTTCATGCTATTGTTATGCTGCAGGTTTTGGAGCTCTCTTTGAAGACACTCAAGCTTTGAAGCCTTGACATTTTTAGTTGCATTTCATAATAGTTTTTCTTTCATAGTTACATTCATGGCATCATAGATTAGATTTCCTTTTATGCAATAGAATAAGCTCACATAGTTTAAATAGGAGGCATTGTAATCCATTGCTATTTCCCTTCATAGCTTAGTTTGTACTTCCATTTTCATAGCATAGCTTGCACATTTGCATCTTCATCTTAGTTGCATTGCATTGCATTTCATATTAGATTCTTGGAGATATTGGCACTCTTGCCCTTGTCTTCACTTGAATCTCTCATTGTATGGTTGACTAGCAAGGTTACAAGCTTGTAGCTCTAGCTGAGAGCAAAACTCATAGTCCCTTGCAACTCCATGCATAGAGAGCTATGAGCCGCTTTGTGAGGCCTCACTCTTGAGTAACCTTGCATGTAATGGTTCATAGAAGTGCATATTTTAGTGTGTACATTTTTGGCGCCCACCGTGGGGCAGAGTAGATTAGCTTTGTCTCTTTAATTCTGCATTTTTCGTCATTTTCGGATTAATTTTCGAAAAAATCTGCGTCTCTGGTTTTCTGTCTCAGATTATCGCGCGACACTTCTCAGAAATATCGCGCGATATACTTCCTGTCTTGGCGCGATAGTTCGCGCGGAAAAAGTATCGCACACCTATATTGAAGTCTATCGCCTGGCATCGGGCGAAGTATCGCCTGGCATCGTGCGAAGTATCGCTCGACTGGGGAAATATCGCCTGGCTATAGGAAGAAGTATCGCACGATACTGGTGAAGTCTGAGGTATATCGCCTGATCTAACAGTGAACTATTTTGTATCTTGCAAGTTTTGGGTTTTTAGCTATCTTTTTGAAATTTTCTAAAATTTCCAGCGTTTTCAAATCCGTGCCACTCTGGAAAATGGGTGCCCATTTTTTTTTTGAAATTTTGCAAATGGTATCAAAAGTTTAAGTGTGATATATCGTTGGAAAGGTCTTTCCGAGCCTAATCCAACCATGATGGTTTCATTTTCAGATTTTATCATTTGATCAGTTATTTTTGCAGATTATCTAATTTTTCATGTACTAATCATTGGTAGATTTTGAGTTTTGCTTCTCCTAACTCTTGTTGGTCTAACAAGTTGTGGTTGTAGGTGCTCTCATTACTTGAAATTTGTCAAAAGAACGCATGTCAAAGAGGGCTACTAATGGTTTTTGTAGGGCTGCCCAAGCATAAAAACAAAAAAAAACAAAAAATTTTTGCTTGTTGTTATTTTCCTTTCATTTGTGGCATTTACTAATTGTATTAGGAATCTTAATACCTTGTGAAAGGGATTTTGAGGTGGTAGGAGAAGTATGCTCTTCACCTTTAGGTGAATCAGAAAATCTTGACCCATCTTAAGGTTTTGGAAGCAAGGGGGTAATTGATCTCTTTGCTTGGTGTGTTTGGGAGAGATTCTTGAGATAGGGGAGTATGCTCTTCACCCTTGTGGTGAATCAAAAACCTTGAACCTCAAGATTTGATCCATTTTGTTTAGTTTAGGAATCCTTTAGTGGGCCTGCTCTTGAGCAATCAAGAGGAACGACTCAAGTGGGGACAACCTTGTCATCATTCTCCTTGGTGGCAAGTGATTCCAACTCACTATAATCTCAAGGCTATCAAGGACACCAAAAACCTTGATAGACATAACACTTATCTTCGTTTGATGTGAGTAGCTCATGGGATTGCGACCATGAGGAAAACATTGAACAAGAATGCTTAAGGTACTCTTGAGGCCGCGAGGTCCTAGTCCTTTATGAGGAGCAAGAGGGGTGTTGTGAACGGAAATCCTTATTAAGAACCATTAGATAGAAGCCACCCTCTTTTAGCCGCTTATCTTCTTAGTGCAAGGATTGATCCAAGTGGTTTACCCGGATCACCTTAAGATACTCACCATATGTGTCCCTTTGGTTGTGTCATTTGACATTTCCACGACAAAGCCAATATCTCTTGTGGGTAACCACTTGGTGTGAGGCAAGGGGGCATCAAGTTGTGGGCTAAGTTGATGAGTAATGAGCCTTGTCTTGTAGGTAGATATTGCTTGAAGTTTCTTTGATTGTGTGATACCAGTGTAAACGTTCTTAACATTCAAACAAACGGTAGCATTCATAAGGTTTTCTATTTTGATATCACAAGTGCTTGTCTTGGCAAGGTTGCTTTTGCCCTTGTTTCAAGTGTTTGGAGACATGTTTGATCCTCTACTGTTTGCAAACCTGTCCAAATGCTGTTGAATTTGTGATTGAAATCAGACATTTTCACCCTCACATTCGGAAACTTGAAATTAGACTTTAAAAACTCAAAATTTTGCACAAATTGGTCAAGATCAACATCAGTATCACATTAGCCAAAGAGAAATATCACATTAGAAGGTTGTCTTTGGTGAGAAAGTTTATCTCTAAAATTGTGAGCTACATTCTTGGAGAATTTTAGTACTTTTATTGTCCAAATCATTTTCATTTATCTCAATTTCAATTATATTTTGGCCTAGTCCAACCTCCTGATTCAAAAGTGCAAGGATATTCATCCTTTGATTTGAAGCACCTCTTTGACAGTGTTGGTAAAGCCCCTTCCATCTTTTCATTTCTCTTTGGACAATAGAGAACTTCGATTATCCTAGTTTGGTGTTGACATTTTGTGAGGTCATCTTATCACCAAGGGTCTTTAATTCTCAGTCTTCCTTGGTCAGTCTAGATCTTAGATCCTAGGTGCTGGCATGTTGCTCAACATCTCAATGAACATTATGGTATCAATTACACAAGATGACTCTTAGTCTTCTTCTTTCTTCTCCATTTCCCATGTTCTTCTGAAGTCTTCTATTCCCATGGGAAATTCTTATTCTTCTTCTTCTTCTTGATTCTTTTCCTCTTATTATCTAGTCTACTTTCTTCTATTCATCTATTCATTTCTTCCATGCTTGATTCCTCCTCTTCTATAACCATGAATCTTAACTATCTAGCTTTGGAACCTTTATTAAGAATAGATGATCTTGAGCTCATTGACATATTCGAAAAGTGTTGTTCCTCCAAAATTTTCATGAGTGATGAATTTATAGCAAAAATAAAAGAAAAGATGATTAAATCAGATGCCTTTGCTAGAATCATAAACATGATCATATCACAATCTTCTTCTTCCAAACATTCTTCATCATCTAAACCTTCTCATTCTTTTTCACCTTCCAAGTCTTATCATGACTCTTCCAGACATCATTCTCATTCTTCATCTTCTAAATCTTATCATGATTCTTCTAAACACTATTCACATTCTTCATCTTCAAAATCTTATCATAACTCTTTTAAGCATCATTCGAATTCCTCATTATCCAAGTCTTCTTCTTCCACTAAGTCTTCAATTTCCTCTCCTTCACGATCTCATTCTTCTTCTACTTCTCCTAAGAGTCTTACTTCTCTTTAGAAGACATACCATAAAGAGCAACATGATAGTCCTTGTGATGTTTCTACCACAAAGAGTGACACACCTACCTTTGATGACTATGATGATGGACAATGTAGCAATACTTATGGCACCTATGTTCCTAAGAGTCCTCCTCGTCGTGTGCTTAGGCTTACTAAAGGGTCATCCTATTGGATAGATTGTGATGGTGATCCCTATGATTCTGATTTTGAGAGGAATTATGATATTTGTTGTGAACAATATGATACATCTACTTCTATTGAGGAAGAGAAAGCTTTCCGTGCTGATTATAAACGAAGATACTATGAGCATGTCTTGTCTAAAAACTCTCATGCTGAAAATAAAGATTACACTCTCCAGCAAGATCATGTTAATGTTGAACCTTTGTCTTGTGATGGTCCCCTTCCATCCGCCACTTCCTCCAATACCCACACACTTCCTAAAGCTTCTGAGTCATCCAAATCTTTCACAAATCCTTCATCCAACAAAGATCCTAAGACTTTCCATGCGGTTCCCTATAGTTATCCTCAAGGGCCACCTCTTAAAGATACTCAAGATAACCTTCACTTGGCTGCAAATACTTTCAATAATGTCGAACCTAAAGAGCCTAAGCCTTCATCCGCTATAATGCCTATTTCAACTAGTCCTTCACCACCTCTTCCAAAGTCTTCCATACAATCCCAACATGCTTCCTTGTCCTTAGAAGTGGCTCCATGTCAAGAGGACTCCAAAAATGATAAAGAAAAGAACATAAAGAAAGATCAAGATCAAGGACCCTCCATGTCATCCAATTCTTTTCATGATGTCTCTCATTCGTTTCATGGTTCTTTTGATCCTCTATGCCCTTCCTCATTCATTCCACCATGTCTTAAATCCTCTCCTAAGCAAGATCAAGCTACTACTTACACCGTTGAGCTTATTGACAATCAAAATAACCTTACCACACTTGCACTTTCCAAAGATGATACTTTCGTTAAGGTTATTAAAAATGGTGTTGTTACTTCTAATGTTAAGCCTATTGAAAATCAAGAAAAAAATGATGTGCTTATGCTATCCAAAGATCCTTGTCAAGATCAAAGTATTCCATCTTCTTGTTCTACCACTCCATGTTCACTTCTGCTTTCTACTCTTCCTAAATCTTGGCAAGCTACGAATGATCCTATCAAAGAAGCTGCTCCTATTCAAGATGTGCATGATCCTGTTGAAAATCCTAATGTTCACTCTAAAGATGTTGATATCCTTGGTTGTGATATAGATGTTGATGAACTTATTGATTATCCTTTTGCATCTTCCACGTCCATCCTTGGACCTCCTCCACCAATACTAAGGGCTTCACGTCTTCCTTCCATATTGGGCCCTTATGTCCCTTCACTTTCCCCTCCTAACTCTCATAATTCGTCATCCATTTTGGGTCCTTACATCCCTCCATCTCCTATCTTTCTTCAAGATCAACATAGATACATACCCTTGAATCCTTTTCATCCACCCACCCATCTAAACCAGTCGTATCGTCCTTCTTCTTCCACAAGTCCCAAGTCTTTTGGAAGTAACTTGAATGTTCAATACAAGAAAAAGAAGCAATACAAGAATCCATCAAAAAAAAAAGATCACCATGTCCCCTCTAATCAACATGGGGGCATAAAGTCAAAAGAGATATCCAAGAAGAAAACTACAAGACAAGTATGGGTTCCAAAATCCATCATTCAAGATATTCTCTCTAAGACATCAAAAGAAAATAAAAAGCCTAAGGCTATATGGATTCCAAAGTCTCTCTTGAAAGAGTCTAATGTTGAACAAAAAGTGAAATTGACATTCAAGCTTCCAAAGGCTTCCACTTCATCTTTTTCCAAAAGCATTCTTCCATTCCATACGCCTGAACCACAACCTCTGCTAAACATTTTCCATATTCCTTCTCGTATTCCTCCATTCACATTTGAGAATTATAACAAGCACACCAATCCTCTCTTCGAGGAGCCACATAGCAATAATGAACATTGAGAATATGGTTTACATTTCCTCCATTTTTCCCATCACCCTTCAAGGTGTGTATTGACGTTGATCTTACCTTTCTTTCCATCTACCTTTTCACATTCCTTCCATTCATTATCCTTCTACCTTCTCTCATTTTTCCTCATTTGTCTATTCCTTCTGCGTCTTCCTTTCCCCTTTAGCATCTTTGAGCATATCATGGTTTATCCTTTCAATGAGCATTATCTAAAAAGCTTGCCTTCTTCCAAAAAAATAAAAAAAAAAAAAAAAATTCAAAAAATAGCAAAAAAATTGAAAAAATAAATTGAAAATGTGCCATGGTGAAAACCTGGAAACAGGCACCTTGGTAGCAAAAGTAAAGAGAAATAAATTCGTCCTATGGTGAAAACCACTCCCTTGTGGCGCCTTGGATAAGTACCATGATGAAAACCTGGCAATCAGGCATCATGCGTAGTTCTTCTACATGTTTCACCCATTCCATCTTCTCTCTTTGATCTTGACAATGTTGACCTATACATGAACATTTGGCTATCTTGTGAGCTATCTTCCAATGATCTTGCTTTCATTCCTTTCATGTTTAGCCTTCATATTTATTTTCCTTCATTCATTCTAGTGTTTCGCTATCCTTTTCCCCTTTGGTCTTGATCTAATAAAAAGAGTAAAACACGATGCTATGAAGCCTCTTGACATGTCTACTCGTTTGGACTGCATCCTTCCTTCTTTTGCAGCGCACTTTTGTGGCTTATCCCATGCTAGCCTTTCATTGCTTGTCCAAATGCGCTTTACATGACAATTTTTCCCTAGCTTGGATTTCTTCCCTTCACTCTCCTTCATTCTCATGTCTTCCATCTCATTCACCAGCTTGCTTATCCATCTTGTCCTCCACATTCCTAGATATTGGGACTACACGATGTGATCTTGCTCATGAGTTTGATGCCTATTCTGTTTGGGGGCATCCTTTGTATATATTTTATTGGTCCTGAAAAACATTCCAAAAAAAATGATATATTGTCAAAAATTCTATAAATCATAAAATGTCCTGAAAAAAAAGAAGAGCATCCTAGTGAAATCTTAGCAATAGACGCTTTGATGTTTCACCAAAAAAATCATATATTCAAAAAATCCTAAAAATTATAAAAGTCCCAAAAAAATTTCAAATAGTGTTTCTCAACACTACCCTTGCGTCGAGTGTTTCTTAACACTTATCAGATGTCTTACCCAACAGTCTCGCATGATGCGATATTACTCATTTGCAGATGCGATACTCAGAGTTTGACTCTATGACCAACACACACGCACTTAAACAATCAACTCGCTGACGATATGATGACTTTATTTTTCTTTGTGTGCTGAGTGGTCTCTCCCTGAGAAGTTTTCAATGATGCATAGCTAGAAGACTGAGGGCATGAGAACATGTTTTATTTCTTTATCTGCTTGTGGGTATATTTTGTTGATCCTAACTGTCATGAGCATTTATGCTGGTCTTACTTGACACTATGGATTGACAAGGTATTATCCTTGACTGTTATGCGAGTGCATGCTTATAGCTATCCTGACTTTCATGTGTCTTCATACAAGCATAATCTCGCTATACCAAATTTAGGTGATCTCACTGCACTAGTCATCTTGACCTATATGTCTTTTGATGCCTAGGTGAGATTCCCAAATTTCTATCTGATAAAGATCATATTCATATCCACATAGTTATGCTAGTGTGCATTGTATGATCTTATGACACTACCAATACCGCTCAATGATGATAATTAGATGTCTATAAGCGTTGTGACCTTGCAAGTCAACCACTTTCATAGTAGCTTGCATTTCTAGGTTCATCATAGTTTAGTTTTTGCATCTTGCATATGGAGAGAGCTCTCCTTTTTAGCATTTATGGACTAGTTGGTCAACTGTGCTCATTTTCTGATTCTTCTTGATCATATCTTTCATTTCTGGTCTTTCATATCACATCATTTTCTATCCATTTTCGGACTCGAAATCGAAATCCGAGTCGCATTTCAAAATTTTTTTCCTTCTTCTGCACAGTTGGTTGCTCTCTTGAGGCCTAATCTTTTAAATCTTTGCTGGGGCATCGTCATTCCTTCCTTTTCATGTCTTCCAAACTTCTAGTCTTTCATTCATAGCCATTTCATTCCCTCATTTCTCGCATTGACTACATCTTTCCAGTCAGGCTGGGGCATGTTTCATTGCCTAATGGTTATCTTGTTATCATTTACCTTCGATTATGATTTCATTATGATTTGATCAACCTTATCAAATTTCTGTCTCTCCTCTACTTGATTTCGATTTCGATTCCGAGGGGGCAGTATTTATGGGATTCTCATCCCCAATTGCTTGATTTTCCTGATTCAGACATCTTTTGTGAGCTTTTGCTCAAAACTTGAGATTCTTATCTCCCATTTTTAGACATTGATTATTGCCTAGCAGCGACGGTGATAGTTTTGTCTAAAGCTTGATTTGCACCTAGCAGCGACGGTGTTGGTCTAAGCTTTTGTTTATGTTTTGTCCAGATGTGATCCCGAATCGACCTCATATCTGAGTTGTTTTGTGATCCCAAATCGATCTCATATTTCAATTCTTCTTTGACTACATGTGTTCCCAAATCGATCACACATTAGTCAAAGAGGGGCAAATGTATGCACCCAAAAATGGTCGCCTAGACTTTGGGCCCCATTTATTCAATTTATCAATCCTGAATCATTTTTATCAATAATCAATATTTTCAACAATATCAATTTCTTGATCAAGTCTTAATTTCGATCATATATTGGATTTTTATCCTTAGGCTAACCATTTATCCTAAGTCTTTATTTAATTAAAAGGAATATTTTCTCCCCTTTCAATTAAATAAAAAGCCCCACTTTCCTCTTATCCTAAGTTGCACAAATAAAGCATTATTCCTATTTTATAAAAAGGGAAAAAGCACTTTTTGTCTCACATGAGGCTCAAAAGTCAACACTTCACTTTCATTGGAGGATGTTTGTGCACATGGATTGCTCCTCTTTCAAGCTCCACCGCTGATTAAGACTTTTTGCCTCTTAATCTCCATGGTCCATTTCACGTCATTTTTTATAAAAGGAGAGCTCTCTCCTTCATTTGCATATATCCATATTTCATGCTATTGTTATGCTGCAGGTTTTGGAGCTCTCTTTGAAGACACTCAAGCTTTGAAGCCTTGACATTTTTAGTTGCATTTCATAATAGTTTTTCTTTCATAGTTACATTCATGGCATCATAGATTAGATTTCCTTTTATGCAATAGAATAAGCTCACATAGTTTAAATAGGAGGCATTGTAATCCATTGCTATTTCCCTTCATAGCTTAGTTTGTACTTCCATTTTCATAGCATAGCTTGCACATTTGCATCTTCATCTTAGTTGCATTGCATTGCATTTCATATTAGATTCTTGGAGATATTGGCACTCTTGCCCTTGTCTTCACTTGAATCTCTCATTGTATGGTTGACTAGCAAGGTTACAAGCTTGTAGCTCTAGCTGAGAGCAAAACTCATAGTCCCTTGCAACTCCATGCATAGAGAGCTATGAGCCGCTTTGTGAGGCCTCACTCTTGAGTAACCTTGCATGTAATGGTTCATAGAAGTGCATATTTTAGTGTGTACATTTTTGGCGCCCACCGTGGGGCAGAGTAGATTAGCTTTGTCTCTTTAATTCTGCATTTTTCGTCATTTTCGGATTAATTTTCGAAAAAATCTGCGTCTCTGGTTTTCTGTCTCAGATTATCGCGCGACACTTCTCAGAAATATCGCGCGATATACTTCCTGTCTTGGCGCGATAGTTCGCGCGGAAAAAGTATCGCACACCTATATTGAAGTCTATCGCCTGGCATCGGGCGAAGTATCGCCTGGCATCGTGCGAAGTATCGCTCGACTGGGGAAATATCGCCTGGCTATAGGAAGAAGTATCGCACGATACTGGTGAAGTCTGAGGTATATCGCCTGATCTAACAGTGAACTATTTTGTATCTTGCAAGTTTTGGGTTTTTAGCTATCTTTTTGAAATTTTCTAAAATTTCCAGCGTTTTCAAATCCGTGCCACTCTGGAAAATGGGTGCCCATTTTTTTTTTGAAATTTTGCAAATGGTATCAAAAGTTTAAGTGTGATATATCGTTGGAAAGGTCTTTCCGAGCCTAATCCAACCATGATGGTTTCATTTTCAGATTTTATCATTTGATCAGTTATTTTTGCAGATTATCTAATTTTTCATGTACTAATCATTGGTAGATTTTGAGTTTTGCTTCTCCTAACTCTTGTTGGTCTAACAAGTTGTGGTTGTAGGTGCTCTCATTACTTGAAATTTGTCAAAAGAACGCATGTCAAAGAGGGCTACTAATGGTTTTTGTAGGGCTGCCCAAGCATAAAAACAAAAAAAAACAAAAAATTTTTGCTTGTTGTTATTTTCCTTTCATTTGTGGCATTTACTAATTGTATTAGGAATCTTAATACCTTGTGAAAGGGATTTTGAGGTGGTAGGAGAAGTATGCTCTTCACCTTTAGGTGAATCAGAAAATCTTGACCCATCTTAAGGTTTTGGAAGCAAGGGGGTAATTGATCTCTTTGCTTGGTGTGTTTGGGAGAGATTCTTGAGATAGGGGAGTATGCTCTTCACCCTTGTGGTGAATCAAAAACCTTGAACCTCAAGATTTGATCCATTTTGTTTAGTTTAGGAATCCTTTAGTGGGCCTGCTCTTGAGCAATCAAGAGGAACGACTCAAGTGGGGACAACCTTGTCATCATTCTCCTTGGTGGCAAGTGATTCCAACTCACTATAATCTCAAGGCTATCAAGGACACCAAAAACCTTGATAGACATAACACTTATCTTCGTTTGATGTGAGTAGCTCATGGGATTGCGACCATGAGGAAAACATTGAACAAGAATGCTTAAGGTACTCTTGAGGCCGCGAGGTCCTAGTCCTTTATGAGGAGCAAGAGGGGTGTTGTGAACGGAAATCCTTATTAAGAACCATTAGATAGAAGCCACCCTCTTTTAGCCGCTTATCTTCTTAGTGCAAGGATTGATCCAAGTGGTTTACCCGGATCACCTTAAGATACTCACCATATGTGTCCCTTTGGTTGTGTCATTTGACATTTCCACGACAAAGCCAATATCTCTTGTGGGTAACCACTTGGTGTGAGGCAAGGGGGCATCAAGTTGTGGGCTAAGTTGATGAGTAATGAGCCTTGTCTTGTAGGTAGATATTGCTTGAAGTTTCTTTGATTGTGTGATACCAGTGTAAACGTTCTTAACATTCAAACAAACGGTAGCATTCATAAGGTTTTCTATTTTGATATCACAAGTGCTTGTCTTGGCAAGGTTGCTTTTGCCCTTGTTTCAAGTGTTTGGAGACATGTTTGATCCTCTACTGTTTGCAAACCTGTCCAAATGCTGTTGAATTTGTGATTGAAATCAGACATTTTCACCCTCACATTCGGAAACTTGAAATTAGACTTTAAAAACTCAAAATTTTGCACAAATTGGTCAAGATCAACATCAGTATCACATTAGCCAAAGAGAAATATCACATTAGAAGGTTGTCTTTGGTGAGAAAGTTTATCTCTAAAATTGTGAGCTACATTCTTGGAGAATTTTAGTACTTTTATTGTCCAAATCATTTTCATTTATCTCAATTTCAATTATATTTTGGCCTAGTCCAACCTCCTGATTCAAAAGTGCAAGGATATTCATCCTTTGATTTGAAGCACCTCTTTGACAGTGTTGGTAAAGCCCCTTCCATCTTTTCATTTCTCTTTGGACAATAGAGAACTTCGATTATCCTAGTTTGGTGTTGACATTTTGTGAGGTCATCTTATCACCAAGGGTCTTTAATTCTCAGTCTTCCTTGGTCAGTCTAGATCTTAGATCCTAGGTGCTGGCATGTTGCTCAACATCTCAATGAACATTATGGTATCAATTACACAAGATGACTCTTAGTCTTCTTCTTTCTTCTCCATTTCCCATGTTCTTCTGAAGTCTTCTATTCCCATGGGAAATTCTTATTCTTCTTCTTCTTCTTGATTCTTTTCCTCTTATTATCTAGTCTACTTTCTTCTATTCATCTATTCATTTCTTCCATGCTTGATTCCTCCTCTTCTATAACCATGAATCTTAACTATCTAGCTTTGGAACCTTTATTAAGAATAGATGATCTTGAGCTCATTGACATATTCGAAAAGTGTTGTTCCTCCAAAATTTTCATGAGTGATGAATTTATAGCAAAAATAAAAGAAAAGATGATTAAATCAGATGCCTTTGCTAGAATCATAAACATGATCATATCACAATCTTCTTCTTCCAAACATTCTTCATCATCTAAACCTTCTCATTCTTTTTCACCTTCCAAGTCTTATCATGACTCTTCCAGACATCATTCTCATTCTTCATCTTCTAAATCTTATCATGATTCTTCTAAACACTATTCACATTCTTCATCTTCAAAATCTTATCATAACTCTTTTAAGCATCATTCGAATTCCTCATTATCCAAGTCTTCTTCTTCCACTAAGTCTTCAATTTCCTCTCCTTCACGATCTCATTCTTCTTCTACTTCTCCTAAGAGTCTTACTTCTCTTTAGAAGACATACCATAAAGAGCAACATGATAGTCCTTGTGATGTTTCTACCACAAAGAGTGACACACCTACCTTTGATGACTATGATGATGGACAATGTAGCAATACTTATGGCACCTATGTTCCTAAGAGTCCTCCTCGTCGTGTGCTTAGGCTTACTAAAGGGTCATCCTATTGGATAGATTGTGATGGTGATCCCTATGATTCTGATTTTGAGAGGAATTATGATATTTGTTGTGAACAATATGATACATCTACTTCTATTGAGGAAGAGAAAGCTTTCCGTGCTGATTATAAACGAAGATACTATGAGCATGTCTTGTCTAAAAACTCTCATGCTGAAAATAAAGATTACACTCTCCAGCAAGATCATGTTAATGTTGAACCTTTGTCTTGTGATGGTCCCCTTCCATCCGCCACTTCCTCCAATACCCACACACTTCCTAAAGCTTCTGAGTCATCCAAATCTTTCACAAATCCTTCATCCAACAAAGATCCTAAGACTTTCCATGCGGTTCCCTATAGTTATCCTCAAGGGCCACCTCTTAAAGATACTCAAGATAACCTTCACTTGGCTGCAAATACTTTCAATAATGTCGAACCTAAAGAGCCTAAGCCTTCATCCGCTATAATGCCTATTTCAACTAGTCCTTCACCACCTCTTCCAAAGTCTTCCATACAATCCCAACATGCTTCCTTGTCCTTAGAAGTGGCTCCATGTCAAGAGGACTCCAAAAATGATAAAGAAAAGAACATAAAGAAAGATCAAGATCAAGGACCCTCCATGTCATCCAATTCTTTTCATGATGTCTCTCATTCGTTTCATGGTTCTTTTGATCCTCTATGCCCTTCCTCATTCATTCCACCATGTCTTAAATCCTCTCCTAAGCAAGATCAAGCTACTACTTACACCGTTGAGCTTATTGACAATCAAAATAACCTTACCACACTTGCACTTTCCAAAGATGATACTTTCGTTAAGGTTATTAAAAATGGTGTTGTTACTTCTAATGTTAAGCCTATTGAAAATCAAGAAAAAAATGATGTGCTTATGCTATCCAAAGATCCTTGTCAAGATCAAAGTATTCCATCTTCTTGTTCTACCACTCCATGTTCACTTCTGCTTTCTACTCTTCCTAAATCTTGGCAAGCTACGAATGATCCTATCAAAGAAGCTGCTCCTATTCAAGATGTGCATGATCCTGTTGAAAATCCTAATGTTCACTCTAAAGATGTTGATATCCTTGGTTGTGATATAGATGTTGATGAACTTATTGATTATCCTTTTGCATCTTCCACGTCCATCCTTGGACCTCCTCCACCAATACTAAGGGCTTCACGTCTTCCTTCCATATTGGGCCCTTATGTCCCTTCACTTTCCCCTCCTAACTCTCATAATTCGTCATCCATTTTGGGTCCTTACATCCCTCCATCTCCTATCTTTCTTCAAGATCAACATAGATACATACCCTTGAATCCTTTTCATCCACCCACCCATCTAAACCAGTCGTATCGTCCTTCTTCTTCCACAAGTCCCAAGTCTTTTGGAAGTAACTTGAATGTTCAATACAAGAAAAAGAAGCAATACAAGAATCCATCAAAAAAAAAAGATCACCATGTCCCCTCTAATCAACATGGGGGCATAAAGTCAAAAGAGATATCCAAGAAGAAAACTACAAGACAAGTATGGGTTCCAAAATCCATCATTCAAGATATTCTCTCTAAGACATCAAAAGAAAATAAAAAGCCTAAGGCTATATGGATTCCAAAGTCTCTCTTGAAAGAGTCTAATGTTGAACAAAAAGTGAAATTGACATTCAAGCTTCCAAAGGCTTCCACTTCATCTTTTTCCAAAAGCATTCTTCCATTCCATACGCCTGAACCACAACCTCTGCTAAACATTTTCCATATTCCTTCTCGTATTCCTCCATTCACATTTGAGAATTATAACAAGCACACCAATCCTCTCTTCGAGGAGCCACATAGCAATAATGAACATTGAGAATATGGTTTACATTTCCTCCATTTTTCCCATCACCCTTCAAGGTGTGTATTGACGTTGATCTTACCTTTCTTTCCATCTACCTTTTCACATTCCTTCCATTCATTATCCTTCTACCTTCTCTCATTTTTCCTCATTTGTCTATTCCTTCTGCGTCTTCCTTTCCCCTTTAGCATCTTTGAGCATATCATGGTTTATCCTTTCAATGAGCATTATCTAAAAAGCTTGCCTTCTTCCAAAAAAATTAAAAAAAAAAAAAAAATTCAAAAAATAGCAAAAAAATTGAAAAAATAAATTGAAAATGTGCCATGGTGAAAACCTGGAAACAGGCACCTTGGTAGCAAAAGTAAAGAGAAATAAATTCGTCCTATGGTGAAAACCACTCCCTTGTGGCGCCTTGGATAAGTACCATGATGAAAACCTGGCAATCAGGCATCATGCGTAGTTCTTCTACATGTTTCACCCATTCCATCTTCTCTCTTTGATCTTGACAATGTTGACCTATACATGAACATTTGGCTATCTTGTGAGCTATCTTCCAATGATCTTGCTTTCATTCCTTTCATGTTTAGCCTTCATATTTATTTTCCTTCATTCATTCTAGTGTTTCGCTATCCTTTTCCCCTTTGGTCTTGATCTAATAAAAAGAGTAAAACACGATGCTATGAAGCCTCTTGACATGTCTACTCGTTTGGACTGCATCCTTCCTTCTTTTGCAGCGCACTTTTGTGGCTTATCCCATGCTAGCCTTTCATTGCTTGTCCAAATGCGCTTTACATGACAATTTTTCCCTAGCTTGGATTTCTTCCCTTCACTCTCCTTCATTCTCATGTCTTCCATCTCATTCACCAGCTTGCTTATCCATCTTGTCCTCCACATTCCTAGATATTGGGACTACACGATGTGATCTTGCTCATGAGTTTGATGCCTATTCTGTTTGGGGGCATCCTTTGTATATATTTTATTGGTCCTGAAAAACATTCCAAAAAAAATGATATATTGTCAAAAATTCTATAAATCATAAAATGTCCTGAAAAAAAAGAAGAGCATCCTAGTGAAATCTTAGCAATAGACGCTTTGATGTTTCACCAAAAAAATCATATATTCAAAAAATCCTAAAAATTATAAAAGTCCCAAAAAAATTTCAAATAGTGTTTCTCAACACTACCCTTGCGTCGAGTGTTTCTTAACACTTATCAGATGTCTTACCCAACAGTCTCGCATGATGCGATATTACTCATTTGCAGATGCGATACTCAGAGTTTGACTCTATGACCAAAACACACGCACTTAAACAATCAACTCGCTGACGATATGATGACTTTATTTTTCTTTGTGTGCTGAGTGGTCTCTCCCTGAGAAGTTTTCAATGATGCATAGCTAGAAGACTGAGGGCATGAGAACATGTTTTATTTCTTTATCTGCTTGTGGGTATATTTTGTTGATCCTAACTGTCATGAGCATTTATGCTGGTCTTACTTGACACTATGGATTGACAAGGTATTATCCTTGACTGTTATGCGAGTGCATGCTTATAGCTATCCTGACTTTCATGTGTCTTCATACAAGCATAATCTCGCTATACCAAATTTAGGTGATCTCACTGCACTAGTCATCTTGACCTATATGTCTTTTGATGCCTAGGTGAGATTCCCAAATTTCTATCTGATAAAGATCATATTCATATCCACATAGTTATGCTAGTGTGCATTGTATGATCTTATGACACTACCAATACCGCTCAATGATGATAATTAGATGTCTATAAGCGTTGTGACCTTGCAAGTCAACCACTTTCATAGTAGCTTGCATTTCTAGGTTCATCATAGTTTAGTTTTTGCATCTTGCATATGGAGAGAGCTCTCCTTTTTAGCATTTATGGACTAGTTGGTCAACTGTGCTCATTTTCTGATTCTTCTTGATCATATCTTTCATTTCTGGTCTTTCATATCACATCATTTTCTATCCATTTTCGGACTCGAAATCGAAATCCGAGTCGCATTTCAAAATTTTTTTCCTTCTTCTGCACAGTTGGTTGCTCTCTTGAGGCCTAATCTTTTAAATCTTTGCTGGGGCATCGTCATTCCTTCCTTTTCATGTCTTCCAAACTTCTAGTCTTTCATTCATAGCCATTTCATTCCCTCATTTCTCGCATTGACTACATCTTTCCAGTCAGGCTGGGGCATGTTTCATTGCCTAATGGTTATCTTGTTATCATTTACCTTCGATTATGATTTCATTATGATTTGATCAACCTTATCAAATTTCTGTCTCTCCTCTACTTGATTTCGATTTCGATTCCGAGGGGGCAGTATTTATGGGATTCTCATCCCCAATTGCTTGATTTTCCTGATTCAGACATCTTTTGTGAGCTTTTGCTCAAAACTTGAGATTCTTATCTCCCATTTTTAGACATTGATTATTGCCTAGCAGCGACGGTGATAGTTTTGTCTAAAGCTTGATTTGCACCTAGCAGCGACGGTGTTGGTCTAAGCTTTTGTTTATGTTTTGTCCAGATGTGATCCCGAATCGACCTCATATCTGAGTTGTTTTGTGATCCCAAATCGATCTCATATTTCAATTCTTCTTTGACTACATGTGTTCCCAAATCGATCACACATTAGTCAAAGAGGGGCAAATGTATGCACCCAAAAATGGTCGCCTAGACTTTGGGCCCCATTTATTCAATTTATCAATCCTGAATCATTTTTATCAATAATCAATATTTTCAACAATATCAATTTCTTGATCAAGTCTTAATTTCGATCATATATTGGATTTTTATCCTTAGGCTAACCATTTATCCTAAGTCTTTATTTAATTAAAAGGAATATTTTCTCCCCTTTCAATTAAATAAAAAGCCCCACTTTCCTCTTATCCTAAGTTGCACAAATAAAGCATTATTCCTATTTTATAAAAAGGGAAAAAGCACTTTTTGTCTCACATGAGGCTCAAAAGTCAACACTTCACTTTCATTGGAGGATGTTTGTGCACATGGATTGCTCCTCTTTCAAGCTCCACCGCTGATTAAGACTTTTTGCCTCTTAATCTCCATGGTCCATTTCACGTCATTTTTTATAAAAGGAGAGCTCTCTCCTTCATTTGCATATATCCATATTTCATGCTATTGTTATGCTGCAGGTTTTGGAGCTCTCTTTGAAGACACTCAAGCTTTGAAGCCTTGACATTTTTAGTTGCATTTCATAATAGTTTTGCTTTCATAGTTACATTCATGGCATCATAGATTAGATTTCCTTTTATGCAATAGAATAAGCTCACATAGTTTAAATAGGAGGCATTGTAATCCATTGCTATTTCCCTTCATAGCTTAGTTTGTACTTCCATTTTCATAGCATAGCTTGCACATTTGCATCTTCATCTTAGTTGCATTGCATTGCATTTCATATTAGATTCTTGGAGATATTGGCACTCTTGCCCTTGTCTTCACTTGAATCTCTCATTGTATGGTTGACTAGCAAGGTTACAAGCTTGTAGCTCTAGCTGAGAGCAAAACTCATAGTCCCTTGCAACTCCATGCATAGAGAGCTATGAGCCGCTTTGTGAGGCCTCACTCTTGAGTAACCTTGCATGTAATGGTTCATAGAAGTGCATATTTTAGTGTGTACAAGATCATGCCTCAAATTATAAGAGACGTAATCTTGTATCATATCTTGTTTGATCACAACTTTGAGTCTGTTCTCAATTTGGGGAAGGCAACCATTGATCTTTTGGAAAGACACATAAGGGCTTGTGTCCTGGGTGTTGTCAATAGTACCCACATAAATGAGCTAATTCACTACATAAGAAGATGGCTCTGAGAACATACCTACAAACGATGAATGAGATGTAGAGGAGAATACTTGTGGAGACTCCAAAGGAGTCTCGAGGAGTCTCCATGGCATCCCTAGAAAGGACAAAAGGGCATGCACTAAAGGAAAATTTCGCATCTAGGCAGAGCATGAAAAACCTCTCCCTGATTGAGCATATTATTTTAGTATAAAGTAGATTAATAAGATTTATTGAGTCACTTTAAAATTAGATTTATTATTTATATAATTTAGTAGTATTAATTGGAACACGATGATAATCCTCCTTTTACACTAATAAGGTGGATCATTTTGTTGATTATTTCAATGAATTAATCATTCATTTCATATTAATATTATAGGGAAGTGATCCTCCTCTTGCTTGAATCATATTGGGAAATAGGCATTATGATCCATCATGTGTGCACGACATCAATATGTAAAGGTGGGACATGACCCATGCCATTTAAGGGGATGACACCCACCCTAAGATTTCAAAATTCAAAACCAACAAAGTTCAAATATCGCCATATGCCTTTTATCTCTGTCATTTCGCCTTTGTTTTTATTACTTTTAAATTTCCAATATATCCCTTAATCCTATACATTCCACTAATCTTCTCACATTCCTAGCCTCCTTTTATTTCTTATACATTCTTAATGGCCTAATTTCATCTTTCCTACTAGCAACTTCACAATTCCTTTAATGTTATACCCGCTCCCTCTATCATGTCCCAAAACCATCTAACTAATGCATGCCCTTATCACAACACACCATCTACTAAAGTAGATTTTATAGCATTCTCTTCACAAGCCATAAACCTTAAACTGATTTAATATGCTCTTTTTTTTTCTATGTAAATCAAAACCAAGCACTGAAATTGTCATATGAAATATTCTTAATATGTAAAGTAACTAGTTGGGGAGGAGAGTAGGTGAGTTGGTGCACTTCCTCTCGTCATTCATAAATTCAAGGTTCAAAATATTCTCGATGCTTTTGGAATTTGATTGTGTAAGAAATTTTTGAGTCAACCTTTTTGGTCACACTTTGTGAGTCAACCTTTAAGGAGTTAAAAAATGGTGGGTTGCAGACCAAGACTCACAAGACTCAAAAGAAAGAGGAGGAGTGGGAGAAAAGCAAGCACATATTCTTTGTGGAAATGTGCTAACACTTAGTTCATGGTTTGATTTTCTCTCCTCATTTAGGCCTCCCTTTTGTTAATAGGCTAGTTTCTTTACAAGTAATGCAAGGCTTAATTTGGGCCAAACTTAATTAAGTAGTTCAAATCAACATCCTAACTCATTTGATTCAACAAACATATTCACTCGTGTGTTGATTAATGGAGACATTTTTTAATATAAGAGGTTGTATGTCGTCATTTTATTAATCAATAAATTAACTTACATAAATTTATATTTTTTTGGAAAAAAAAATAATCAGAAACTAATAAAGTTGAATGCAACCCGCAAGGATTTCTAGATGACCATTGCCAAAATAACATACAACATGCAAGCAATCCACCAAGGAAGCCTACAAAGCCCTCAAACTGCGCTCATGGAAAGCCATATGTATCCTGACCCCAAGAAACTGAAACTACTTTTCATGGTCCTCATGAACAAGCTTACAACGAAACTAAAATTTTTCATGATCTAAAACATTTCAACTACCAACATTCAAGTTGGGAATTCCTTTTAAAGCCCACTAAGCAAGACAACGAACCACCCTATTCTATTCTCCTAAAATATGCACAAAGGAAATTACCTCAATATTCGTGGGTATACACAAGATCTATTTAGCCATTGCAGTAAATCACTAGGAAACCTCTTCGATTTTTTTTAATTACTCGAAATGGACACCAAAATCATAGAACCCGTTTCACAAAAAAAAAATTATCCATTCAATAACATAAGCTCTTTTCAATGCTAGACGAAATTCCTAGGCAAAGGTTTTTTTACATTGAACCATCATTATCTTGAGCAACACATAAAAACATATTTGTCTAAATTCGAACAAACTCCAATAAAACAAATCAACGATTATAACTAATTACATTGAAAACTCAAACCCAACAAAACAAGCACACATAAACTAATATTTTTTTATCCCTTGGTAGACAATATTTTTAAAAAATAACAAGGATCAAAGCTTGAGCACCAAGAAATCACCCAATCAATAAGCCAAACAATTTCATATAACTAGAACAAATTTAAAGTTTAAACACAAACCACAAACCACAAACCACAAACCACAAACACTTTTTTTTTTTGGTTGAAAGTTCAACTTTGGCTAAGAGCCAAGAACTGAGGGTTATCCATTCTGTCAAAATCTGCTAGGGACACGATCTTGACCTCATCCGTTATGGTGTCAGAGACTTTGCAGTCAGCAAGACTCCTTTCCTGGTGGGCTCATTGATAACCAAACAACGTCACAAACAGACCAAAAAACCCATCGACACAAACACATTAACATCAACATAAAAATCAAATAATTTATTTATGTATACTTTTCATAGCAAATGGATATCAAATACCCACTGAAACCAACCTGAGTTACTAAACCCATGGTAAGGAGGGGAAGCAAGGGATAAGGGAGGGAGGGAGGCAGGCAGGGTAGGGCGAGTTAAAAGCAGCACATAAGAAAAACGGGAGAGAAGACAAAAGGGGGCGGCCGATGTTGAAACCCTAATTGTTGGTAGCGAAGGGGTGGGGTCGGAAATAGAAAGGCACACAACATTATGCGTGCGGCGGACGCCAAGCAAGTCCGGACAAGATCTTCTCCCCTTGTTTTGTTTTCTTATCGTAATGTTGTCTATATACGACAAAATGTCTGCGCTGTGCCCAAGCCCCATTTCTTTATCTCCATTTTTATTATTATTATTGTTTATACCACATGATGTGACCACAACTATGCCCTAAAAAGTCTTCCCTCCCCCACCTTAATAATAAATTCCTACTCTTTAATAATGCTCTAGTGTCCACACAAAATTTCAAGGAAACTATTTTTATAATTGTGATAGTTGGAAGGTTCTTTTATATTTTTTTAATTTTATCCCCCCCTTTCAAAAGGTCCCTTATTCTCCATTGTCTAGATTACTTTATAGGTGAGAATGCTATGTGAATTGATTGGCATCCTCTTAGGTCAAAGGGAAAAAGAGCTAAACAACAAAGTTGATGTGAACAAGTTTTGAGAAATTGGGTAAAGTCCACATGTGGCCTTCCACTTGCATTTGGAAATTTTGGTTTGGGAAAGTTTGTTCTAAATATGGTGTCTTTTGGATGGAGATTTGTTTCCTTTTTCTTTGGATTAATGTTTTATTATTCATTTTTTATATGAAGTTTTGGTTTATATGGGCTCTGTAAGATCTGATGTCGTTTTAGATAAGATTCTTTTTTCTATAAATTGTTATTAAAAAATTGTATTGTTTCACTACTTTTTTTGGTAAATTAGTACAAGGGAGATTACTTAATTGTTACGTGCTCTGATTTTACACCTCACTTAAACTTTTACATTGCGAAGCTAAATACCTGGAAAGTTTTGGTTTAGGGAAGTTTGTTCTAAATATGGTGTCTTTTCGATAGAGACTCGCTTCTTTTTTCTTCGGAATAATATTTTATTATTCATTCTTTATATGAAATTTTGATTTATATTGATTGTGTAAGATTTGATGTCGTTTTATAAAAGATTCTCTTTTGTATAAATTATTATTAAAGAATTGTGTCGTTTCACTCACTTTTATTGGTAAATTAGTACAAGATATATGACTTAGTTTTCGTGCACTTTAACTTCACACCCCTTAAACTTTTGAATAGTGAAACTAAATAGCTAGAAAATTGTAACATGACTCTATAAATGAGGTAAGCGCTTAAAGTTATAGTTTTGGGTTATGGGCATTTATTATGTCTTCACTGAGTTGTAAACAACACCCCTGAAAAGATATCAAAATATGTTCATCACGACATATATTGCCAATCACCTTATATATTACTATATGATTGTTTTTTTTTTTCAATATTGCTCATCATAAAATAAAATAAATTATCGATTTTATAAATAAAAAACTGCTAATATTTAACTTTACAAACAATAAATTAAAAAAGAAGTAATCGTCATTATTATTCAACACCATAACAACCATTAAAACACACTCATTTATAAAATCCTCTTCCATATATTATTTTTATAAATTAATAAAATAAATACAAAAAATATTACCATGTTTGATTTGATATATTCTTTTTTCCATATTTGGTAGCTTCTCCTAAACACAAAAAAGGGCATTTGTTGCATAGTTTAGTTAGCACACTAGTTGTATGCCAATGCAAGCATGGGGAGTTTTTGGATTTAAGTGAAGGGATTGAATGTATGAGTTCTTTTTGTTTTATATTTTGTTTTTCTATGGAGTGAAGGTTATGTCAACTTTTTGTTTTGGATGGATGCTTATTATATCTTTATTTTCTCAAAAGATGTATAAATTTTCATGATAAAAAATATGAAAGAGAGTGGAAGAGTGCAAATGAAGATAATACATAAGTCAAAAGGAGCTAATACATCCTAATATAATTCATCTTACATAATATAATCAAAACAATTCCAACTAACCTTCAACTTTTTTGATTGACTTGGAGACCACAACATTGCTTTCGCATAATCACTTTTGAATCTGGTCAATTTTATCTCTTTGTGATCATTGTATGGTGATTCAGGGCATGAAAGTGTTTCATTTGGCCCTTGGTGTTGCATTTGAAGTGGTCAATCTTGTTATTAAGATTATCTAATTGTCGTTAGCTAGATTTAACTACTACATACTATTAATTGTTATGTGTAGACATTGTTAAGGAATTTGTATTGTATAAGAATCCATGGCATCTTGCATATTTGAGAGAATTATCCCCAATCTTTTATCTAGTCATTAAATCAACACACTTATGCAATTTGACTAAAGGAAAGCAATTATCCCACCAAGCACAAACCAACATACATTAAACTAATTTATGCATGAAGATAGATTTAAGACGTCGAGTGAGTTGAAATTTTGATATTTTAACATTTTACAAACGAAGAAAGAATCTAATGTAGTATAAAATTGATTGAAATATCTAATAAGTTCTTATTGAGGCCTTGATTCAAGAGATGAACATGCTAGTCCCTCCAATTATAATAATAAAAAAGTACTAATATAATAGACCAATGTTTTAATATAAGTGTTATTGATTTTTAAAAATGAGTTAAATGTGTTCTTCAGATTTTACCAAAAATATTCTATCTTTCATCAATATGTATTCTTTGAACATAATGAGTTTTTACATGGTAAATTTTTTTAAAAATAAAAATTATAACGTGTTCGTGAAAATTTCTCTAAATGTAATGGCTCACAAGGAACTCTCCAAACAAAGAGTCAAACATGCATTGAATAACTTTTTTTGACAATAAGAGTATCATCAACGACATAAGTATGTCAACACAAGAATTATGTAAACAATAAGGAAACATATATAACAATCATACTAGCACTCCCAAGCGAAAGTCTTACTAGCACTCCCAGGGGTTCCTAGACCACTAGAACCACTCAACCAGAATGACATGGACACACTTAATAGTCACATCTTGATATATCAAACATCATGCCACAAGACTCGAGGAACCAAGTTGTTAATCAACTCATGACTTCCTAAGGAGGAGACTAGATCAATCCTCAAGGAACTACTACACTAAGTTTATTTTAAGCCTGAATGAAAAATGAGTTAAACTAGATCATACCAACATGGAAAAAAAGAAGTGAATACGTGAAGATAATCCCAAGAACCCAATGAATCTAACAATAACACTCATTTCTACACATACCCTGAGGAACTACCCTTTGTTACAAATGCCCAGGAATATAGTAGTTTACCAATATGAATGTGCAAGAGAAAATGCCATATGCACAAAAATAAAAGGTCATATGCATGAAAATATTTGATGTATGCGTAGGGGCAACAAGCATATGTGCATGTTTACCCAGTTTAACGAACAATACATAAATCTAAGTGTTGACACCAACATATGACCTAATAAATGCTAGCTCCACACTGAGGAGTACTAAATACACTAAATCGAGGTCAATAACATTTGAGAGTATCTATAAACATCATACAAACATAATGCAATAATTTAAAGTGCAACATGAGAATATAAAGTAGTAGAGAGAGAGCAAGGAAATAAGGAACAATCCATAACATGTTGAGTCTCTTAATCAAGTCTATCACTTGTACGTTGGTCCCTAACAATGGCTGGTCATGCCACTTGGCCATGTGGAACCCTCAGGCCCACCCCACTGTGCTCATGGAGGTAGTCACTTGACCCAAACAAGGAGTCAAGCATACAAGTGAATGTAGGCATACACTCATGCCAATCAATACATACAAATACAAATAATCAATAACACATGGAGAACACTCAACATGAAAATAAATATCCATAATGCAATACCAATGCAATCACAATCATAGTACACTAGGGTACTACTCACAACTACTAGACCTAGAGACAAGAGTACTAAGCATAGGGAGTATCCATACCCACATGGGTCATGTTTGACATTCGGAGACTCCATACCCACACAGGTCATATATAACATTTGGGGAATCAAGTACCATCTAGCACCCGCATGGGTCACTCATGAAATCCATGGATTCAATGGTTTCCACTACCCTTATGAGTCAATCAATGACATATGGGGTAACCAGTTTATCTCATTTAATATTTAAACCCAATTCATTTTATTATATTATCATTGTTTAAGAACTCCTTGACATGTCCTATACCACCACTTAGAGGTCAACATCCACGTAGTGAGTTACTCCCCATACCTAGGACTCAACACACTAAGTCCTGAGGCTCAACATTGCAAAGAAGGAGATAATGAAAATAAGCTCATCCACTCGGTCTACACCAATGACATGAATAAAAGACTTAATCCACTTGGTCTACACTAAGGACATGATAAACCACAACTTATCCACTATGTCTACATTGAGGACATGAGCATAATATGCAACGTCTACTTGGCCTAATTTGAGGATGTAGATAACGTAAGTGTCAACAAGCAATCAAAGAAAGAATGGGAGGATCATTAACTCCCAAAATACTCAAGGCATAAAACTGAGCAACCACATATAAGGTACATATAACATACTAGCTCAATTGGCCACTTTTCCAAGAGAAAAAATTCCCATAGAATCCTACATACATTTAGCTAAAACAAGAGCATGGCTATCAAATAACAAAATCATAAAAATCCACACATTTTGATAATACCTAACAAAGCACAAAGAGAACACAAATGCAAGAGAAAAGGATCGAAGTCATAAAATATGAGGACGAAAAGTAAATTGAGCTCAATTAGTCTCCAACCAAGAGCATGAATCACTTAGATCCCATCACAGACATAGCTCAATTGTGTTGGGAGATGTGGTCTCAACTCATCATAAAGAGAATCAATAAACAATGTTGAGGCAATGACCATAAACACAAGCCAAGAAAATAAGAGTAATACGACATAGCACAAGTACACTCTATTGGCCTATTTTCTAAGAGCATGAATCCCTAGATGATTCAAGATGTGCCTCAAAATTCACACTCAATAAAAAATCTATAAAAGGGCAAACTAGACACAAAGGACAACCATTTCTGGTAATATAACCAGCTAGGCGCATTGGAACTAGAAATTTAGTGTAAAACACAAGGTTTGGATTGTGGCAATAGATAACTGGAATATCCTCTACTCATTTTGATCGCATATTCCAACTACAATAATGAGATACAACCAAGGACCATTTATAAAACATGCAAATTTGGTGACAATTGCAAACAGGAGATCACACAAAATGAGGCACTCTAAAAAATGCCCAAAAATGAAACTCAATCTCACGATGAAATTAAAATCCACTAGTTCTCATTTTCCCACAAACCTAAAAATATGATAAAATTTCTATTACGACTTCATGGGAGAGAACAGATAGCCCAACGATGATAATTTTCATTTTACAAAATTACAAACTCACAAAAGCCCAACTAGGCACCAAAAACACTCAAATGAGTGAGGGAAATGCAACTAAACATCTAACAATTCATTTGTATCAAATGGGAAGTGTTAAAACAAAGAATTGAGAGAGATCCAAAATACCCCTACCTCAAAACTAAGTTGAAAACCCAAAAATGACATAAATAAATCAATACTTGGTGTGTGTGGACAAAACTCTTGGAAAATCATAGTAATCCTAACATGATTCTAATGATCTTCTACCCACAAAAATTGAATGCCCGAATAAATCCCAACAAGAAAAAGAGTGAAGTTCTCCTAAAAGGATGGAGTAAATTCATAAAATCCCAAAAATAGAGAAGTGAGTAAAAGAACTCAACTTCTAAATTATAAAGCATTTTGAAAAAGGTAATTTTCCTCAATAAAAGTAAATCAATAAAATAAATCACTTAACCCCAAAATAAAACTCTCAAAATCCCAAGGAATTAATTAATTAAACTCCCACAATTGGACTATGCCCAAGGCACATTTGCCAACAATATAAAAAATCAGTCATTGAATTTATCAATCAACATATATATTAAAATTTTATATAACTAAGGTTTCTACTGGACACCTAAAATGCATAGATAAACAATGGTCTAAACAATATGGAATGAAATCCAGGCTCTTTCCTACACAACGACCGAAAGGTAATAATGCAAATCATACATCATTCCATCTAGGAACAATATTGGATAAGTATGCAACATGGCCAATGTGACTATCTCTTGTAACTACCATCAGGGATGAAGACACACTCAAACCTATAGCTCAGGCATAGTCTATGTCTTGTACCTATTCTCTAAAATATGCACATAGTATATATAGTTGAAGCACATGCATATAATAATCAAAGTGCATCTAATGGAAGAGGATGCTATAGTTGCATAATCATTCGTATGTATCAAAATATTATGACACTGGTCATTCCCTATTTAATCCTCATTGTACAACATAATTAAACATTGCATTAAAAATATTAAATAATAATTTTACAATAATACGAGCATATAACAGTGAAAACTCCAAATAAACATCAATTAGTTACATGATAAAGAATAATACCACAGAAAACATGAAATAACATCATGATAACATATATAATGATCCCCCATCTAGGTAACTTCTAATCATGCCACACAACCATAATCTAGTATCTACTAGCTCATGCATCAATGAAACCATCAAATCACATCATTAACCATATAACCCAGATACCATCATAACCTCAACAGTAATCTTAGAAACGAACATAAGAAAGAATTGAACTAGGTGTATCTCACAATGCTAGCATAAAATCATAACATAAGAATATCCACCAAATCATATCAAGGAATCAAGATCATGACCAAATCACTAGGAACACAATGAGTCCACATACTCATGAAATAGCCTTAGGAGGTCTAGCATCCCGAATCAAGTATGCAACAAGCCACAACATAATGGTTATCACAATCGAGCATAAGAACATAAGGAACTTGCCAAAGCAATATCACAATCCATATCATCAAGAAGACATCAATACACCATGAATCCAACATGACCATAAAATACAAGCATATATCCATCCAAGTATAAGGCAAGCTCAATCAATCACATATAGCAACAAAGAAAACATCTAGATCCAAAACATGACATCACAAGAGATATCATCCATCTACATAGAGGTTCTAACACAACATAATATTGAAGCCACATCCATTAGGATGTTATGCAGGAAGCAAACATGAGAGACACTACACTAAAGCAAAGAACAAATCAATAACATTTATCAATTCAATTATATGTAATTTCAAAATTATAGCTATAGATTTCTCTCACAACTCTATAAAATACACCTTAGTAACTAATTCCATATTATATAAATAAATATATTAAGTAGTTTTAAATTTATGACATCTTAGTGCTCAAGGCTTTAACCTTCCATTATCACAAGTTTGCGGAGTTTCTAATTTAGATTATTGAAATGCTTGGTCTCACTAGTTTTAAATAGGATTTATCTAATCTTGTCAACTTCACACTTTTATTTAATTTTGATCAATTTATAATGGTAATCTTGCAAGTTCTTAATCTTGGACGATATCTAATAGATTGCCATTATATAAGTATAAATATATGTCTAATAAATATTATAAAATGAACTAATAACTAAAATATGAAAGTTGCACTAACCAACCATACAAGTTATTAGTGCCAGTGGTCATCATCATTCTTTCTATGATATATATTTTAATGTCTCGTTGGAAAGAAACCTACATAAGGTTCCTTCTATATCTTAAACTATCAACATATATGATTTTTGTAATGATGTAACATTATTGAATGTTCAAATGAACCTCTTTTTTAATGAAAAAAGATTGAAGATTGAATAAAATTATAAATGGAAAGGTTAAAGACATAAAAGGAATATCAAATCATTTTAAAAAAATATATAAAGTTCTATCCTTTCCCCACCATCTCAACCTTTTTAAAAAGTTGGACTATGAGAAATATTCCATAATAAAGAAGACAAAATATTCTATAATACCTATCTACAAATCTAGAGATAGAAAGCATCCTTCCAAATATAGAAATATCATGTCTTTGTATTTTTAGAATTTGTCATTTACATACAATACTTTTTTGTAGACAAGAAAATAAATGGTTGGTTAGATGGACAAAAAAACAAAATTTAAACTCTAATTTAGGTAAAGAGGAAATTACTGAAAAATACAATATTCTCATCTTTATAATTATTACTAATTAATATTATAATTTAGTTAAAAAGTTTAATTTTGTTTCTTTGAAGATTTAAAAAATTATATTGACATGGTTTTCAAGGGATTTTTTTAATGTCATGGAATAAGTTTAGAATCTATCACTTAGGATTGTAGTAGTTGAAGTTGCTATATTAGGAGCATGATTTGAGGAGACCATAAGTTTCACAATTTAACAAATTCCTTGAAGGTGTTTATTAATAATACCATCCATCCAATGAGTTTAAACATCAAAATAAAGGGATGTAAATCATATTGATTCATATTTAGATAGTTCAAATCTACAAATAGTAATTAAATTCCACAAAAGAGATTAGATCCATACTCACGAAGATCTAGTTCATACTTGTAAAGATTAGATCCACACATATATGTTAAATACACAAGACAACCAAGAGGGGGAGGTGAATTAGTTATCCATAAAACTTATAAATCCTCTCTTGAATTAGATCCACCAAAAATTAGTTTAATCCTTAATCACATAATAATGTAAACATGAAAGGAACATGTGAAAATTAGGAACCACCATACATAATGAAATACCATATTTACTTGGAAAACCCTATTAAGGGAAAAATCATGGAGAAGATTATTTCTCAATTATATAAACACCTATTAGGGTAACACTAGTTAAGGTGATTTTTACAAAGAATTCTCACTGCAAGAAAAAAAGCTCACTATCAGAGGGCTCACTGCCCATAAGAAGACTCATTATTGGAGGGATCACTACCCATATCGACAATATTAAAAGAGAAAAGATCCACCACTGATTCACCTCTACAATTTGACTAAAAGATTTGTAGATACCTTTTTCTCACCACTTTCGGTAGCTAACACATGAAAGTTCACACTAGATGTCACAATACATTGTACTTATTCATATTGATGAGCCATATAGTGGCATGTTTTAAAATGTTTTTTGTAACTTATTAGGGTGTTTATATGGTTTTATGCAAACTTGGATGATGCTATATGTATGGTTTTTATATGTGTAAGTGCATGGTCAATACTTTCAAATACTTTATAGTTTAGCAGGATATGTGATCTAAGTTGGAACTTATGGTTAAAAATTATGAATAGAATATGATAGATGAATAAAGTAGATATATGTGTGTTATTTAATGTTAATCTCTCCTAAGTTGTTTTGGGTTAGGAGTCCTACAGCTGCATATCAAGCAAGATTTAGTTAATGAGATAATATCTTTTCTTGTTTAAATGATGCAAATATATGTGTTTCGAATTTGGTATGTGTTACTAACTCCATGCAGGAACAATTCAATGGCGCATTCATTTGGGCAATGTGGTGGAATTGACAAGATCAACTCTGTAGCTGAAACAATAAAGGCATAACTGTGCATTGCTCTCCTTTGCAGTGGTCAACTAGTTTCTCATTATACCTGGGCGCAGATATAGAAGCACGACCTGCTATATTCCTAGAAGACTTGTTCTTGAAAGTTATTGATTCTTTTGTATAACATTATGAATCTTAATTAATACTTATTGTTGGAGTGATCGTAGTTTTAGGAGTTAGTTTATTAGTTTTTTCTTATAAATAAGACGTTTACTTAACTTTCAGGAGATTAGAGAAAGTTAGGAAAGTTATTTTAATTCTATAAACAACAAATAGAATTCAGTTTTGTTTTACTTCAAGTGTACCTTTCAATGAATGAATAGAATGTACTTTGCAAGTTTTGTCTTTGTATCTTGATCATATCCTATTCACTCATCCAAGGGGGCCCACTTTGTGAGTGAATTCTATTGTTAGTTAGGATCTATTTCACACTTTCCTAGATTTAGAGAGAACTTTGTTGTTCCTGCAACCATTGGTAACAAAACTAATGGGATGTTCCTGAAACAAAGGCAGATAGAGTAGTACCTATCTGTGATTATTGGTTTCAGTAGAATAAACCTATTCCTTTCTCCTAGCTCAGTATTTCAAGCTTTCAAGTATTTTAAATTCAATAGTCCAGATAAGTGGCAATTAAGATAGTTTGGAGCATATACTTTGCATACACTATTTCAAGTCTACGTCACTAGTTGATACTATAAATGGGATAAATGAGTTAACTAGTTGTTGTTTAAGATGTCCAATCTTGAATGAATGAGTGTTATGCTTTAAGTTTCTAAAACATTTATTTGGTTGATCATTTTTGGCGTCGTTGTTGGTGACGGTGTCAATCTAAACTTATCCTAAGGGCCATTTTTCCCAAAGCTTTCTTAAATATAGGTCCTAGTTTAATCAATCATTTTTATGTATAGGAGAAGAGACCATCTTGGAAGATTTCTCCCTTAGAATGTTCCCTTAGTTTTTGAAGACATTTTACCTCCTGAGCAGGAAAATCCACAAGAATTTAACCATGAAGAGAATCAACCATTTGAGAATCTATTTTCTTCCCTACATCAAGCCATTCCAACACCACCACCTGCAAAACATGAATATCAAGAGAATCCATGAGCCCTTGTTGTTTTCAGAGGACGATCCGCAATTCCAAATCCTCCAAGGATGGCACTTCCCACCTTTCCCTTTCCTATCATTGACCTGCATGGTAATAACAATCTCAAGAATATTCCCTCTTCATTACTTCCAAAGTTCTATGGCTTGATTACTAAAGACCCTGAGACCTCCCTTTTTGAATTTGATATCCTTTTTAGAAGCTATGACTATACAATAGATGCCCATAAGTTGAAGTTGTCTCCATCCACTTTGAAGGAGGCAACACTAAGGTGGTTCATGGGTCTAGGAGCCAATGTTGTAAGATACTGGGATGGAATGAAGAATGCATTCTTGGAGAAATATAAAGAGTATTGTCGGGGTAGTGAAATGAAAGGTGATGATATTTTTAAGATGACACAAAAGGATGAGGAAAAGTTTGAGGATTATGTTGCACGATTCTTGTTTAACCTCCAGAAAAATACTAAACATACTTTGAATGAAGAATCCATGAAGAATCTCTTTTTATGAGGCATTAATGAGTCTTATATGGAGGATCTTGACTTGATGGATGGAAGAGATATCACTCAAAGTACCTGGGATGAAATTAAGAGGATATGCCTTAATTACTCTAGAGCTATAGTGAAGAAAGGAAGAGGGCTCGGGCAATCAAGTAGCAAAACTAATGGTGCTAATGTTTCAAGATGGAGATATCCAATCTCTTGTCTGATTTCAAGCAAGATATTATCAACAATGTAGATACACAACTAGATACCATGCAATCCAAGAAGAAGCAGAGGCTATGTTAGTTGAATTATGTTCCCATTATAGGGAAATGAAAAGGAACTACAAATGCAAAATAGTTGCATGCTTGGAGGCTCAGCCGATGCCAACTAAATTCAAGGCTATTGATGAGAATGGAGAGATCTTTTATGTTTCTCAAAGGAGATGATGGGCCCAAAGACAAGGTATGCCTCATGACCCTTTGTAAAATTCTAGTTTCAATAATAATCAATGGCAAAACCAAAATTCTCATAATTTTGGTCCCCAAGGTCAAAACTAGAATAAAAATTGGTCTTATCAACCTCAAACCCAATGGAGTAACCAACATTGGAAACATCAACCCCCTCCTAATATATGGCAAGAGCCTAGCCAAAATTGGTAACAAAATAACCAATGGCAGCCTCAACAAGGTGTATCATGTTAAAATGGAAGCACTTCCATGATAAGAGCATTTAGCCCTCCAAGTGAGTGGTTTGGGTCATGTCAAGCACCTCGAATCAACCCTTTTCTCAGATCTGACTTGTTCTCCTCATTTTTCTTCTATTTGTCTCTGATTTCAGTATATATCTGCATTTCTTGGCATTCTACGCTGGGGTCTTAAGGTTTTTGACCTCAAGGTCAAAGTCGACCTTGAGGGTCAAAGTCCACCTCGACCCTCAACCTTGACCTAGGGTAGAGTCGACCTCATCCCTGACCCCCAGTCTAGATTTTAAATTCCCATGATTTTCAGGTGTCGAGTTTTGGAGATATTTGTTTTCCTACCTCCGGGTCAGCCATTTCAGGTTTCAGAATGGTAAATCCTTAAATTGAATTTAATGTGGGTCCATTTCTAGGGGTTAAGGTTAATTAGGATTTAATTCCCCAATGTTGGCCTTCTCTACAGTTTTGTGCCCTAGTTCACTGTAAAAGGAGGCCTTCCTCTCTCATTTTCATCATCTTCCTTTGCCATCAATCAATCAAGTTTTGCATCTCATTCATTCATGCATCAAGCACTCTCAAGGAGACATTGGTGATCAATTTTTGGCAATCAATTTCTCTTTCAAGCAAGATCAAGCATTCCATTCAAGTCCTCTTCTCCATCCAAGTTCTCCATTGAAGATCAAGGATTCAAGCATTTAAGCCATTAAAGGGATTTGGTTCAAGCATTCAAGATTCATCATTCAAACCCTAGATCTAGCCATCATGGTGGTGTGATCTTCCTTCAAGATCCTTTGTTCATCTTCTAGATCCATTCATTCTTCTATCAAGGTGGATTCCAAGCATACAAGCATGGAGGTTTTGTATTTACTTTCATGGTTTTGATTTACTATTGTTGTGTTCAAGCTTTCATATCAATATACTTGTTTACATTCAAAATACAATTGCATATCTATCAAATTGCATAGCTTCATTGTTAGATCTATTTCTACTACTTGCTAGCATTCTCATTTCAATTTCAATATTAAGGTTGATTCCAAACCGGGGTTTGACCAAGGCAAACCCCTCAAATAAACAATAAAAAATCTCTTTTTCTTGCAGGTACAGGTGCGGAATTTTGGATCTGAGATTGGATTTGGATACCCTTTTCAGTGAACTTCGGAGATCTGCAAACAAAGTCAGAATCGACCTTCAAATAAAGAATGTAGCCTTTGACCTTTTATGAGGATCAAAGACTACCTGCCGTCGGAAAGACAAAAGATTTCTAGGTTTTCTTCGTCTCAGCATTTCCAATCTGAAACAGGTTGCAAAATTGCCCAAAAGTACACACAGACATCAGAAATTGGCATTTTCCAGATTTTCCCTATTTTGAGGTTAGTATTTGTATTTCAATTATTTTAGATTTCAAGCACAACTCTACCATAGGGAAATATAGGATTTTTTTCTCTCTTTCATATTCTCCATAGATTGATTCGATTGTGCATTAACCTTTTGGTTGATCAAATCGGATCTCTCCTTTGGGAATTTGGATTTAGGAGTGAATCTTATATTTCCCCCATACATTACATTGAATAGAGGTGATTCCATTTTACCACTATACATTTTGGTGAACCCGACATACTTACCCCTTTTCTTTTATGGAATTAGATGCCCTATTGTGTTAGATTTTAGATCCTTTCTTGCATTTAGATTAGATCTAGTTTATGCTCTTGCATTTTAAATTCAAAAATACAAAAAAATCTATATATTCAATAAAATCCAAAAACATTTCTTGCATTTCATTTTCTATGGAGATTGTTAAGATGCTTTGGTGTGTAGTCATGTTCTTTATTACTCTTCTTTCAACATCTCTTTATAATACCTATGATGTTTATGAGAGTATCATTCACTTCATTATGTTGATGACCCTTCACTTTGCTCTTGCCTATGCTTTTGTGAAGTTGACCGACACTAGTCTGCCTACATTCAAAAATTTTATTAAAGATTTATGTGGTAGTCTTATTAATCTTTTGGATTATGTGAAGAATTCGGTAGATGATACACCATCTCTTAATCTTCCTAATCCTAATCCTAATCCTATCAATCCCAATCTTCCTAATCCTAATCTGATACCTAATTCTCCATCTGTTCATCCTTGCTCTTCCCGTACTTATGATGGGATTCAAGCTATAGTTCAGGATGCAAATGTGCAAGATTTCTTTGATTTATCTTCTCCTTCGATTCATGATGATATTAAAGGAAAGGGTAAAGAAACTTATTCAAAACCTATTATCCCACCTTATACAACCTTTACTCATGAACATGATAAACAATCACCTCCTGTAGAAGCTTTACATAATATGTACACTACTAGATATAATATGGTGACTAAACAAGGTTATAAAGGTTTAGGGTTTGGAGTTAACGAGCATGGTATTAGGTTTCCGGTTCTTATACCCCCTAAACCAGATATGTATGGTGTTGGTTGTTCAAAGTCTCAAGTCAAGGTAGGTGATGTTAATCATCATCCTCCTCTTCACATTCTTCTCCCCACACCTATCTTAGATAACCCTAATACTCATCAAGAAGTGGCTAAGAAGGTATATGTTGAGCTAATGAATTCCAAGAAAGAAATCTTTAGACTTGTGCCGATAGATGCTTTATACAAATACAAATGTCCTTTTCATTATAGCAACAAACATTTACTCGCTGATTGTAAACATTTCAAGTTATATGTTAGAGAAAGAGCTGCTTTAGGAATTATATATCACTCTCGTGCAGTTTTACAATTCCTTCATAATTTTGATATAGGGATTCCCCCTCTTCTGATATAATTTAGATGTTATTCCCCTCTTGTCTCATTACTGGGGGGAAAGAGGTGTATTTTCATCGAGTCTCCTAGGATCCATTAGGCTTTTAGTATATATATTATGTCTCGAGCTTAGTTGGTATTATTTCTCTCCTATTTTTCTATGGTTTTGCATTATGTTTATAATCATTCATAGAATCTATTTTTTCAAGATATCTTTTCTAAGACATTCATTTTACAAAGGTATCCCTTGTCTCTATCCCTGGGGGGCAAGGTACCTCCTTCTTTCTCTTTATCTAGGGAATTGCTTTCCTTAGCTTAGTGGTATTTGTTTATATTGCAACATTATTTCAACATGTCGATAGATGTTTTGACTATGGATAACCTTCTTATATGAGAATTTGTTGTCCTAAGTTGTCACCAATTCTCTATTTTGCAAATTATATTCTTTATACATTATCACCCTTTCTTTGGTGTTAGAGTTGTTTCCCTCATTTCAAAGATTCCTCTTCCTCTTGATTGCGGGGGGCTTGATGATTGAATCTTTATTCCCGCCTTTTGAAAGATGATATTTTATTTAAAGCACTTCTCTTTGGTAGGGGTCTTGTTGATAAGATCTCTTTCTTCAAGGATCCTTTTCCATGAGTGGCATATCCTTTTCACGATTATCTATATTCTTGGATGTAGGGGTCAACATCCCTTGCTAAGAATATGGTGTACATTGTTGTAAACATGATATCTCCTTGCATTGTGAAGTAGGTATCCTCTTCCATCTTTGTTCCTACACTTGGGGGGCAAGGATGCCATCTCCTTCTTTTCTGTCTTTTGGGGATGCACCTCTTTCCTTGGTTAAACAATATCTATCTATTATGTGATATCCAATCATACATGAAAATTTTGGTTTGCATTGAGGATCTATGTCCTTGATAACAACCTCTTTTGTTGTTTGATATTGGGTTTCCATGGTTGATATATCTCTCACCTTGGAAACTGAATAGTGTGCTATCCCTCATAAGGGTTACTTTCTTTTCACTTCTTGCATGATGTCTCTTTATATTTTTCCCTTCCATGGCCTCATAGGAGTTGTGACCTTCTTGGCTTGGACTGGGTGTTGTTTGTGGATATTGTCTTGATGTTGAAGAAGGCTTTATCCTTGTTCTTTCTTTTCCTTAATATGTCAAAATAGTATGTTTTTGCCATATTAAGGAGGGGGGCATATATAGGGTCTCCCTTGTACTATAGTTTTTTTAATTTTTACATGCTAAATCCTAAAAAGACATGCATTTATATGCTAAATCTTCTGAAGGTAACGCACATAAATTGCTAAATCCTGAGGAGACATGCATTTTTAAAAATTCTCAATATGCTAAATCTTGGAAGGTAATGCACATAAGTTGCTAAATCCTGAAGGGACATGCATTTCCAATTTCAAATATGCTAAATCTTGGAAGGTAACACACATAAGTTGCTAAATCCTGAAAAGACACGCATCTATATGCTAAATCTTCCGAAGGTAATGCACATAAGTTGCTAAATCCTGAGGAGACACGCATTTCATATTCATAGTGATACAAGAAGGTGGATCTATGGGTATTATAGAAGCCATCAGAAGATGCATTACAATTGCAAGCACAGTTTATGGGTGAACCTATTGGGCTCTCCCTCCAGGGTGATTCATGGTAAGGTGGGTATCTTACTATGCGAGGTAATAACTCTTTTCCCTTTCTCTCTTTTTGCTTTCATGCTAGTAGGACTGGATCATGAAGCTATGTCATTTATAGTGTTGTTCTTTTTTTTCTGATGTAAACATTTATGCTTTTATGATAGCTTTCCAAATATGATGTTATTATAAGAAATGTTTCTTAGCAAGGTTTCTTATGCTAGTTGATTTGGGTTTGTTTTAGTACTAACCCCTCTTTTGTGTCCTTTTGTTTTTCACACCCTCGTGCGCGTATGTTGAGTTAAAACCATTAGCCTAGGGGCTTGTGTCCCTAACTAAGTGTCATTTTATCTCATTTTGAATCCACTGGGATCTCTTCTTCCTTCTCCTTTACCAAGAGTTTACATTGAATCCATACTCTTGCTAAAGTGGGGGCTTAATGTATCGTCTTAAAATGGAAGCACTTCCATGATAAGAGCATTTAGCCCTTCGAGTGAGTGGTATGGGTCATGTCAAGCACCTCAAATTAGCCCTTTTCTTAGATTTGACTTGTTCTCCTCATTTTGCTTCTATTTGTCTCTGATTTTAGTATATATCTGCATTTCCTAGCATTCTAGGCTGGGGTCTTGAGGTTTTTGACCTCAAGGTCAAAGTCAACCTTGAGGGTCAAAGTTGACCTCAACCCTGACCTAGGTCAGGGTCGACCTTGACCCTGACCCCCAGTCCAGATTTCAAATTCCCATGATTTTTGGGTGTTGGGTTTCGGAGATATTTGTTTTCCCGCCTCCGGGTCGGCCATTTCGGGTTTCAAAATGGTAAATCCTTAAATTGCATTTAATGTGGGTCCATTTCTAGGGGTTAAGGTTAATTGAGATTTAATTCCCCAATGTCGGTCTTCTCTAGAGGTTTGTGCCCTAGTTCACTATAAAAGGAGGCCTTCCTCTCTCATTTTCATCATCTTCCTTTGCCATCAATCAATCAAGTTTTGCATCTCATTCATTCATGCATCAAGCACTCTCAAGGAGACATTGGTGATCAAGTTTTGGCAATCAAGTTCTCTTTCAAGCAAGATCAAGCATTCCATTCAAGTCCTCTTCTCCATCCAAGTTCTCCATTGAAGATCAAGGATTCAATCATTTAAGCCATTGAAGGGATTTGGTTCAAGCATTCAAGATTCATCATTCAAACCCTAGATCTAGCCATCATGGTGGTGTGATCTTCCTTCAAGATCCTTTGTTCATCTTCTAGATCCATTCATTCTTCTATCAAAGTGGATTCCAAACATACAAGCATGGAGGTTTTGTATTTACTTTCATGGTTTTGATTTACCATTGTTGTGTTCAAGCTTTCATATCAATATACTTGTTTCCATTCAAAATACAATTGCATATCTATCGAATTGAATAGCTTCATTGTTAGATCTATTTCTACTACTTGCTAGAATTCTCATTTCAATTTCAATATTGAGGTTGATTCCAAACTGGGGTTTGACCAAGGCAAACCCCTCAAACAAACAACAAAAACCCTCTTTTTCTTGCATGTACAGGTGTGGAATTTTGGATTTGAGATCAGATTTGGAAACCCTTTTCGGCGAACTTCAGAGATCTGCGAATAGAGTCAGAATCGACCTTCAAATAAAGAATGTAGCCTTTGACCTTTTATGAGGGTCAAAGACTACCTGTTGTTGGAAAGATAAAAGATTTCTGGGTTTTCTTCGTCTCGACATTTCCAATCCGAAATAGGTTACAGAATTTCTCGAAAGTACACACAGACATCAGAAATTGGCATTTTCCAGATTTTCCCTATTTTGAGGTTAGTATTTGTATTTCAATTATTTTAGATTTCAAGCACAATTCTACCATAGGGAAATATAGGATTTTTCTCTCTTTCATATTCTCCATAGATTGATTCGATTGTGCATTAACCTTTTGGATGATCAAATCGGATCTCTCCTTTGGAAATTTGGATTTAGGAGTGAATCTTATATTTCCCCCTTACATTACATTGAATAGAGGTGATTCCATTTTACCACCATACACAAGGTAACTGGAAATAATCACCTCAATGGGGTCCTAATCAGCTCAGTCAGCCTAATCAGCAAGCCATCATACCACCTTCACAATAGAAATCTATAATGCCTCCACCTCCTACAACCAATGCCAACCCTAAAAAAAAACTTGGTTGCCTGCTCAGCCTTCTCCAAATCCTAATAATAAGCATCCTAATCAACAAAAAACTTATTTCATTACGATAAATGACATCCACCTAATATGAGGAGCTACATTACCTACACCAAAAGGTCGCATTATAACTAAAGTTACAACTGAGAATGATATCCCTAAGAAAGAACCTGCTACTCCTACACATCCTATTGTGGTAACTAAGGATCCACCATTTCCTCAAAGGCTCACATCGTTTGTGCCCCCAAAAGAAAGTCTAGTTGCAACTATCTCATCAACCAACTGAAGCAGATGATTGTGAAAATTCCTTTGTTAGATGCCCTCAAGGAAGTCCCCGTATATACCAAGGGTATCAAAGAATCTTCTCTTAAACAACCTAGTCGGAAGAGGAAAGACCCCAAGATTGTTCATGTTCTTGGACAACTCTCTGATCTTATGTTGAGCAATGTCATTATACCCAAATATTCTGAACCAAGTAGCCCCGTTGTTACCATTTACATTAATGGCACTCAAATCCATAATGTTTTGGTTGACTTAGGAGCATCCATTAATGTAATGACAAGAGAAGTCATGTTAAGGCTTAATATCATTGGCTTGAGAGACTCCTACAATCCTTTAGTTAGCTGATAATTCTACTGTAAGGCCTGATGGCATGGTAGATGATATAATTGTAACACTTGACTCATTGAACTATCCCTCATACTTTGTGATCTTATCTCCCAAAGCTACTCTAGGTTGTTATCCTTTAATCCTAGGAAGACCTTGGTTGGACACCGTAGATGCCTGCATAGCATGCCACTTTGGAAAGATGACTATATCTGATGGAATTAGCACTAAAAAGTTGACTCTGTATTCTCCTGCTAAACTTTAGATTGAACTTGATCAAGTTGTTTGGCCTAACCTTGCTGACATTGAGCTAGAGGTAAATTCAGCACATCGGTTAATGGTTATAAAGAGGAATCCATTTATGATATCCCAAGAAGAATATGACATAGTTGTTGTCATTCTTACCAACAAATATGGTGTTGAACCATTTTCCTGTAATGTTCCTAATTGTTCCTTGCAAACCATACTGCCTCTGCAAAGTTCACCTCAACTTCATGTAGCAATTGATTACCTTCATACATTGCTACCGCATGAGATTAGGTCACCTTCATTTGCAGAAGTCCTCATGTTGGATAAGGTAGTCAAAGTAGAAATTTCCCCAGGTAGGGAGTTGAATGTTAACAAGAACCTTACTCCTGAACATTCAACAATAATTCTCAAGATCCCACAAGATAGCCAACAAGATTTTTCTTGGGATAAAATAGATATGAAGGGATTGGATCCAAGGCTTTGTACCCACCAAATTTATATCAGTCTTGATTGTAAACCAGTTAGACAACCTCAAAGAAGAATCAACCCAACACTAAGAGACATAGTCAAAACTGAATTGCAGAAATTACTTAATGTTGGTTTTATTTATCCCATTTTTTATAGTCAGTGGGTCTCACCTTTGGTCATAGTTCCTAAGAAAGGAGGAAAATTGAGGGTGTGTGTGGATTATAGGGAGTTGAATACAGCAACAAAGAAGGACCACTTTCCATTGCCTTTTATAGATCAAGTCCTTGATAACCTAGTTGGCAAAAAGTACTTTTCATTTTATGACGGATTTAATGGATATAACCAAATATAGATAGCACCTAAGGACCAAGATAAGATTACATTTACATGCCCATGGGGAACTTTTTCCTATTTTGTCTTACCTTTTGGATTGTGTAATGCACCTGCTACATTTCAAAGAGTAGTTATCAGTATTTTTTCTAACATATCTGTTGATTGTGTTGAAATCTACATGGATGACTTTACTGCATATGGATCCCAAATTTGAGGAGGCTCATGCCAACTTAGACAAAGTCCTTAAAATATGCCAGGAACACAATCTCTCTCTTAATAGTGAGAAGTTCTATATGATGATGGAAGAGGGATTTGTTTTAGGGCACTACCTTTCATCATTTGGAATTCAGGTTGATCCAACTAAAATAGAAGTCATTAACACCCTACACCCTTCCAACGCCAACAAGGCATAAGGATGTTAGAAATTTTCTAGGCCATTCTGGTTACTACAAGAGATTCATCAAATATTTTAGTCAAATTGCAGCTCCATTATACAATCTACCTATCTTGAGAGGACCTGATTGGAATTTGTCATTTCATATTCATACAGATGCCTCAAACTATGCCATAGGAGCAGTGCTTAGGTAGAAGGAAGGAACAGTTGAGAATGCAATATATTACATAAGAAAGAATCTACATGGTATTGAACTAAATTACACTGTCACCGAGAAGGAATTACTAGCAGTTATATATGCACTCAATAAATTTAGACACTACATTACTGGTTATGAAGTATTTGGGCATATAGATTACTCAACAATCAAATACCTGATGAACATACCTACTATCTCAGGCAGGTTAGCCAGATGGTTACTCCTCATGTAGGAATTTGATATCAAAGTCATTGATAAACCAGGGAAAGCTAATGTGGTAGCTGATTTTCTATCCAGATTGCATGTTCCTGATGATCCTATAGCTATAGATGACAACTTTCCTGATGAAAACTTGTTCTCTATTATCATGCATAATCCATGGTATGCAAATATAGAAAACTACCTTGCTACAGGAAGTACTCTTCCACACTTCTCTCCTAAGGAGCACATAATCTTAGTTGAGAAAAGTTTTAACTTTTCATGGATTTTAGGATTTATGTTCTACACAGGTCTGGACCAAGTCACAAGAATATGTATTCAAGAAGATGAGACATGTGATATCCTTCATGTTTGTCATGATGGACTATGTGGAGGGCACTTTGCAGCAAAGTGAACATCATTCAAAATTCTCACCACTAGATATTAGTAGCCTACCCTACACAAAGATGCTGCTAAATATACAAGACATTGTGACAGATGTCAAAGAATGGGCTGCCTAACTAAATAAGATGAAATACCCCTGCAGCCACAGGTAGTGGTAACACCATTTGACAAGTGGGGTATTGATTTTGTGGGTCCTATAGAACCTTCCTCTCATGGTAAGTCCTATATCTTAGTCTCAACTAATTATGCAACCAAATGGGTAGAGGCCAAAGAAATGAAACATGATAGGGATAATAAAGTGGCTGATTTTATATATGAATCCATATTCACTAGATTTGTTATACCTGGAGAACTACTCACTGACCAAGGTGCTCAGTTCACCTCAAATCTCATAACAACCTTGATGAATGAATACATAGTACGACATGGGAAATCTTCACCATATCATCCACAAGCTAATGGTCAAGTTGAAATCACAAATAGAGAAATAGAAACCATTCTGACCAAAATAATTATTGCACACAAAAAGGATTGGGCCACTCGACTTCCTGAATCCATTTGGGCCTATAGGATTGCATGGAAAACTACAACTGGTTTCACACCATTTGAGTTAGTTTATGGAAAATTTGTTGCCATGCCTATCAAATTTCACCACAAGATACTTAGGACAACAATTGAGATGGATATAGATCTAACCTGAGCTCAACAAGAATGACTTCTCCAACTTAACAGCTTGGATGAAATCAGGAAATATGCTCTGCATAACACATAAATCATTTAGTAGCAGCAGAAAAAATAGGCGCACGACATGTTCATTAAGGATAAAACATTCTTTTTTGGTCACTGGGCATTGTTATATGATTCTTGTTATCAGAATAATCTAGGAAAGTTTCAAACACGATAGTTAGGTCCATATGAATTTGTTTTTTTTACTAATGGAGTCATGCAACTATCCACTATTGATCCAGTTTGATTCAAACTTCTAGTCAACGGTTACCGACTCAAGCTCTACCATAAGCCGTAGAGTAGAGATGAGTTTCTACAACAGTTCACCCCACAAGGTGAATCCAGTAGTCCTACAACAGAATAATCCAGGTCTTCTACCTAGATTGTCACAACTCTTTGATTTCTATCAGAGATTCCATAATAACATTTCACATTTTGTGAAATAATTTCTCCTAAATAAGTGTTCACATCATCTTCTATCTTTATCACCCTCACAATTCATCATATCATTCCAACAACGGATGTTCGCGCAACAACAAATCTCCTTCAACAACAACAAGTTAGTAACATATGCTATTGTACATATTATTTCATTCATTCATTTTTGGAAAATATTATTTGTTTCGTTACTACTCTTGCATATGTGGCATGGTGGGACCCATGCCTAAACTTAGCTAGGGGGAATATTTAACCGCGTGTATATTCAAACTTTTTCTTTTCTTTTTGTAATCTTTTTGCAATCTTTTTGAAAATTTTATGTGACTTGTCATTAATTTTGCCATATCCTTTTAATGATTAAAGCAAAGGTGATTAAGGTGCCATGTCATAATTAAGTCATTAAGTACCTTCACGACATGTCGAAGGTGGTAGACTTTGGTATGTGTGAAGGTAATTACGGTATGTTATGGTAACCTTTCTCTCTTATGAGAAATTAATCCACTAAACTGGTCGTATTTTAAGAAGCAAGTTCTACATTTCTTGAAGTTCAAACTGTTGGTTTCTGTGTGTGCAAATTCTCTATGAATTTTAGATCTTCATCTGGGATTTTGAGGTTATTTGTTTCTACAATGTGGAAGCATGGGTGGTGATTTAGTAAGGAATGAGCCTTCTGACCATACAGTGTTGTTAAATGATCTTCCTAGTCGACAATTGTTTGAGAAGAAAGGCTGGCTAGGTTATTGTTTGAAGTTGGATGCCTTTGATGATGAGGTAGCCTTTCAATTTTTGAATACTCTAAGAGATGGAGTCGCAATAGTTAAAGGTCTCCGTGTTGAGTGCAACAAAGGAATTATTGTAGAAGTATATGGGTTGTCGCAAGAAGGAGAGAATTACCAAAATGAATTAGACCCTCACTCAGCTAGGGCACAGTTCACATTGCATGGTGACCCCAGGGTGATTGTTGACAATAAGCGAGGAACATCAAGGCTCTCTTTACCAAATGAGTTTATGCAGTCAATGTTGAACACAATGAGGTATTTAACTTCTGAGGGTCGATATACTTGGATGCATGGGATAAATTTCAAAATTCTCAGTAGCCTACATCATGCGAATAGACCGGAAAACCTTCCCAACTTTCTATTCAATATTTTGAAAAGGCAAGATGCGAATGTACAAATGGGTAAGCCTCAATCTGTATCTCATCATTGTTTGATAAAATTATTGGTAGAAAGAGAATTGAATAAATAGGCATTAGGAACATGGAAAGAATTCTTAGATATTGATGAAATAATGCCTAGAACAGTAGGCCCTAGAGGTCAAGGGTTAGGAAAATGAGAGAAAACAGCCTAGGGAATTGTTAAAATTGTTGAAAGATTGGAAACCATTGCTGAAGGTTCCACATCTAGCCCTAGGCCTACCAGAAAGAACATTGTTGAACCTACTTCCACTACTTCCCATAAAGATAAAGATAAAGAGTTTGTTGCTTCACAAAACCCCTAGTCTTCCATAAAAACTAGGTCTTCTAGCATACGAGGAAAAGGAGAAGCTCTTGAAGCTGAGGAGTTAACCCCAGAATTGTGGCCTGACACAGAGGAAAGTAATGAAAAGACTGTTGAAACTCTTTTGCCAAAAAAGAAGAGAGCACCAAAAGAACCTCCTTCAGCTTCTGTTGAAGGAGCATCTTCTAGTAAGAGGAGGCAGAAAAACCCTAAACACTCTTCTGGAACTCTTGTTTGAGGAAGTATTCAATTTGCTCCTGATTTTCCACAGGCCAAGATATATAAACCTCCTGTAGTTAATTTGGATTCCTAAGAGTCTTTTGAAACTCCTTCTACAGAGAATATGGAAAATACAAGTGATGATTGGATAAATAGTGAGAGTGCTCCCTCTCCAAGCATGCATGATGTTGATGTGCTCCCAAATGAACCACATGTACAACATGAAGAAAAAAACTATAATTTTATTATTATTAATAGTGATAAAGAAAGTTCATAATTAGGACCGGATGATGAAACATATGACTCCATGGATGTTGATGATAACTCCTATGGAGGAGACATTCTATTTGATCAAAATGTTCCTACAACATCAGAGGAATTTCCCTCTGAATATTTTCCTGAAATTAACATGGAAATTGTCAATTCTATTTTTGAGAAACTTAGACATGATGGGTTAGATACTCTTGCTCAGGTGGCCGAACAATGTACATAATGGAATCTTGAGAGGTCTATTATTTTATGGGTAGATAAAAATTATGCAGGAAATAAGGAAAAAGGGATTCGTAATCCAACCCCAAGATGGACTGATGTTAATAATCAGGGACCAATGCCGCCCCTAGAATTATCTACTCCCTTGACATATGGGTTGAGTTTTTATCAACAAATGTTACTAGAAAAAGTACAATGACAATTAGAGAATAAGAGATTGAAATAGATTATTGATGAGCAAGCTCATCAAATTGAACAACAATTAGATAAGATTGTGGTACTGGAAGAAAATGTTACATAGATTACCAGACTTGTTCGAGAACTAATGAAGTGCAGGTCACCTTCTCAGGTGTATGCATTGTTCCTCAAAGAAGAATTTTTGAATTATCAATTGACCAGAGTAGTTCAAGGACTTAGTCCTTTGGTTTCCACACCACATGAGTTTTATGATGCATTCCATTCTTCCCCAATGCACATTCATAATTTGTTATGTGAAGTGTATCTACACAAGTAGTTCCTGATAACAGAGATTGGAATTCTCTCATGTATGTGGGAGATGTCCAACATAGGGCTTTCATGTCTTGGGTACAAAATGAAATCAGTTAGGAACACTAGGCTCAACCTTATAGGGGTGATGAAATGGAAATGTCACTTTATATTAGACCTGAAACTAAAGAGGCCAGCATGACATTTTATGACTGGGTAAAAGTTACCTTGAAAAACAATGGTAAGCAAAAGATTTATCCCTTAAGAGAAAGGGCCTTCAAAGATTATGAGGAATTCACTACCGCAAAGATTCCTATAGCCATTGGAGCTAGTACTCATAGATGTGTAAGGATGCCTACAGAATTAAGGGCTAAGGAGCCCCATTCCCCACAAAATTTGACCTTGTCTAGTCAACAAGCTCTATGGTATATCATGTTAGGTAGAACTAGAACCAGCTATTGGTTTCCTTGGAAATTCTAACCACCTATTCTTATGCATCCTTTGTTAAGGATGAATGGATATGTTGATGAGCATGATATGGCAATTGAGGTGAATAGGTGGAACAAGTTGGAAGAAGACAAGGGCTATCTAAAATACAAGGAGGGAGCAACGGATTGCAGAGTTTGAATTCGCAAAGTATTGAGTTAGATGTATAAATGCCACATCAAGTGACATTTATGAGCATTAATTTGGAGAAATCAAGTGGTGTATATCGAGCAACACAACTTTAGGGAATAGTCTTTGTTTGAACAGTTACAATGGTGCCTCAGTTAGAAGAAAGATTATGGTAGTTGTGAATTAGTTTGTAGTGGAAGATTTAAATAGTGTGAAATATTTGTGTGTAGGATCTCTAGAGTTTAACAGTGATGAGTTTATGCTAGGCGTATTTGGTTTCCTATTACTTCATCTTGAGTCTATCATGCATCATATTTTTGTGTAATTCTTTATCTAGTCCATACATACTATATTATCTTTGTATTTAGAGTAATGTTTTTGCTTCTTTTTTTTTAACAAAAGGCAGAATCTTGCATATATTAATAAATAAACTGAAATACATAGATAAAGGGAAGAGATAGCTCTTGAAAACATGATTTTTCCATGATTTTCAAGTGTAAAACAAAATGTGTGGAACATCCACCCAAAATTGAAAACCCTATTAACAGACTAAACATACTATTATGGAGGATAAATATACATTGCAACATATCCAAAAATATGCCTATGAGAGAGGATATAACCGAGCATTATCGTTCATAGACCAAAATTTTGCTAAGGATCTTTAATGACAACAACAAATTGGTCCATATATCATCGACCATATACCCTTGAATTTCATGGATCGATACCAAAGTTTGCACCCGTACATTAATTACTCCTCCATAGCCTTAACCATGAATTCACCCAAATCCTATGTATCTTGTGGTAGAAAATGTTCATTCATTCCACTTGATGGCAATAGAACTATGTCAGTGTCCCTTTGAAATGCAGTACATGGCTCCCCTGCAAAAAAACTCACACCTACAAAGATTCGACCAATGAGAACATTGAAATCAGGAAGACTCAACTATGCCCTTGTGTTACTTTAAATACCCATGTCTTATTCAAGAAGGGTGAGAAGAGCATTAACCCTTTCTTGAATTCATAGAGACAATTCCTCCCCAAACACTCTAGCATTATTTTGAAGTGCAGTTTTGACATGACAATAGCTCTGCCTCTCCAATGTTTTGTTGATTGCTTCATAGACATAAATGAGAGAATGCCCTTGCAACATATATTTTTGTGGGAACAAACCACCCATTAATGCATGTTCATCCCATAAATCATACTTTTGGACAACACGATGAAGTTTCTCCCCTGGCAAAAAATGCAAGTGAACCACTTTGTGTGCAATTAGATCCAATAACAAAAGAGATTGAAGTAGGTCCATCGTGTTGGACAAAAAGATAGACATGCATACTATATTATCTTTGTATTTAGGGTAATGTTGTTATATATTTTAATACTCTAAATCTAAGATCATCTTTCTTCGAATGTCATAAATAAGGGTTTAGCATATAGTTTTGTTAATGCCATTTTTACTATCATGAAAAATCCATTTTAGGTTTGTCAAAGTTATGTGTATTCTTTGTGTATGATGGTCATAGTGTATCAAGGGGTTTATTTGTCATCGACATGCACAGTCTTGTAATAACATTCGAAGCACACTTGACATACAATGTTCAATACATTTGGAGGTATTTCGGTTTCTTGTTTTTAATAGACAAGGGTTCATTTTTCAATTATATATTCATATGTATGCCACATGGTTTTTGATTCATGATACATTTGTTTTTGTGTTTTCCTATTGCATGCATCGTTTGTTGTGTGCATTCAAAGCATATTGTATAGTTTTGGATTTTTTTTGTCATAACACCCTAGTTGAGGGTTGTGGGTTTTTGGTTATACATTTCATATGTAAACTCCATGATGTGTGATAATATATTGTAGTTCAAACCTTGCATAACATGGTACAATCATGTGCATTGTGTGGTATCAGTTTCGTGCATAGTCACATTTCATTTGACAGGAACATGATGAAGATGACATGATAATGTTTTTCAGTATTGATTTAAAAGGCTCATTTATTATTTTAGTTTATCATTGAAGTATTTGAATATTGATATCAAAGGAAGTAAATGATATAGTTTTTATTTGATCATAATTTATATAAATTATTGTGAATGGATTATGATGGACATCAATACATGTTATGATTTATGATGATTATCAGTTTGGATTCAGTTTAAATTCGATTTGATACCAATTTAATGAATCAGTTATTTTTAGTGATGTCTATATATGAAATAGAAGTAGAGTATTTTGAAAATGTAGACAGAGAAGAGATACTCAGGTTTTGATTGATCATATTTGTAAATTTTGTGCACAATTAGTTTGATAGAAAATACTGATTAGTATAGGATTTATAGTTGGTATTTCATACTTGGTTAGATGTAAAGACCTGTATAGCATTCAATCATGTATGAGATAGACTATAGGTTCTACATGATAATCATATTTTCTAATCTATGTATGTAAGAAGTTTAAAAGTGTAGAAAGGCCAATGAGGCATATAAGACTATCATTGAGACATTTGTATAACCAGTGAGGCAATGCAAAAGTGATTTCAAATTAAGCTAGTGAGGCCTTTCGAGTAGTTTTTTACCTGAAGGATTTTCCACTCAGGACATATCTTGTGTTATATTCTTATGTGTTGATCTCATCTATATCTCTTTGTTTCAATTATCATAATTGAACTATATTGTTTATTTGGCTTTAAAAATTGATACATTATTTTTTAATATCACTGTTTCACCCCTCCTCTTAGTGATAATCATACTCCAACAATTGGTATCAGATCCATACCCTTCCTTTAGGATTATATTGGTTAGGGAGTACATTATGGCTTGTCAAGAAGGATTAACTAGATTTAGGGAACCATTATTTGATGGGTCTAGTTATGCCTTTTGGAAATATAGGATGAGACTGTTGGGATTATGGAAAGATAAGTACAGAGAGGGGAGGGGTGAATTAGTACCTTCAAAACTTTTCAAGACTAAAACATTTTAGATATATATAGCATTTAACTAACTGAATCCATTATCTAAAACATACATTCAAATATAACTGAAAATGTAATTTGCATGTAATCTAAACAATAAACCATTCATGAAACTTCATACACATAACATAGATTTTGGTATCGCAGAAACCCTTCTAAGAAGGTAAAAATGGTGGTGGGGATGACACCCACAAATCTTCACTACTGTAGTAACAAAGTATGTCGGTTAAGGCTACAAATTTGTGATCACTTCTGATGATCTTACCCTATTAGGAGTAATAATTAGATCGAGTAGGTCTACCTGGTTAGAGGATTTTAACAACATAATACATGTGTGTACTTAGTTAAGAGATTTATCTAAGAACGGTTAAGTCCACTATGTTAAGAGATTTTGATTTTGCTACAATGGTTAAAAGGTAACAATAAAATGTATCTGTAATTATCTATCTTGCCTGATTCAGATCTGTAATATACCAAAAAGATATCACCTTCTAGTGATGTATGTGTCCTTCTGTTCTTCTCGATAGCCTTGTGTATGTTTTGAAAAACTGAATGCTATTCTCATAAACCTTCTATCAAAAACCCTTTGTCTGATCTCCTGATGTCCTTAGTGCAGCTACTCCTTCATGATATATCTAATCATAATGACATCTTTACAAACTTTATATCAAACTGACTTGATCTAATTAGGGTTTTTACAATATTTTAGAAAACCTAAGATCAACGATGTAACAAAATAAACTAGATCTAACATTACATAGGAATCATTAACAATTTAATGATTACATCCATATTTAATTCTATCTCAAGCTTGGTAAACCATTTTCTAATCGGTGTGAATCATTTGCAATGTTGTTTGTGCCATTTCAAATTACTATGTCATTTCCTGTTTTACTCGGTGTTCATTGGATTTTCCATTCGATAATTAACTAATGCTTGGTTCATATGAATGCTCAGTCACCACTATGCTCGGTACTCATTAATCATCTGGCGCTTAGTGAGAGTACTCGGTCAAACCATTGTTCGATTAACTTAAAAATCTACCTTGTGTCTTCTCAGTGTGTAGGCTTTATGTGGTTGACCGACTGTCCTGTTTGTCTCCTTTACCGACTGAATAACTGAATGATACTAGTGACAAAATTTAATGCTCAAATAGGAGAAACATTCTCCCCCTTTGGTATTAGTATCAAAACCTTATGTATATGTATCGACTACCAAAACAAAATATATACAAACTCCAAAACAAATATACTAACTCCCCCTTTGTGCATGCTCTCCATGTGAAGTACATACTGGCATATATATATATATATATATATATATATATATATATATATATATATATATATATATATATATATATATATATATATATATATATATATATATATATATATATATATATTCCCCCCTTTTGAAATTAATGCCAAAAAGAAAAATGTACTTACAACTTGTCAAAAATATGCTGATGGGTTTTCTTGAGTGAAACCAAGAGGTTTTCCCATTCCTCTTTCAGGTTCTCAAGAGCAATGTGCTCTAAATCAACTTGTGCATGCATGTCAAAAATATTTTCTAGTACTGAAATTTCTGGGGTGGCAACTAGATCTTTTTCCTTATTTACATGTCGCTCCATGATATTAAGATGGGGAAGCAACTCAGCCTAAAGCTCCATGATTTGATCACTTATTGTATTCTCTTGCTTCCTCAAATCAATTCTTAACCACTAAAGTTCTTGAACCTTTGAAATATGCTTAAGAAAAGCATTTGGCTCGGTTAAAGAATTGTTTCTATTGACCTATATTTCTTCATCAACTTTCTTGATATTTTCACTAATCTTGGTAGTGAATTGGTCCATAGTGCATAGCTTATACAAAATTTGAGTTACCTGTTGTATAATGGTTTCAAGCTCGGTAACAACCTCTGAGAGCTTGACCTTATTTAGTGCCACTTCTAGGCTTATTTTCTCTGCTAATTTTGTTTGTATTTTTTCTTCTGCCCACTCTTCCATCCGTTTCTTTGCATCTACATTAGGGGCATTGATGTGTCCGATTAGAGTTTCAAGTTGATCAATGATGGGAGTTTCCTCATCAACATTGATGTCGGGGACTACTTGCATTAGGATATCTCTAACTTCCTCCAAAATTTATTTTCTCTTACTTTCCTTTTTCATTTTCTCTAAATTCTTCAAATTGTGCAGCCTTCCTTGTGCACAATTCCCCATATCTTCTCAATGCTTCGGGGTCTAATGTCCTAGGGTCACATTCGAGAATTTCAATAACTTCATCAAGTGTGACATGGCCCTTACCATATTTCTTCTTCTTCTCTGGTGTAGGTGATTTGGTGTAACGAACTAAAGCTTTAGTCTCCGTATTTGGCTTTTCTGACTCGGTAGACACACTCTCTTCCTTTTCTTGCCCTGTGACTGGTGTCTTGGTGGCTTGGCCTTGGGCATCTATTGTGGTGTCTACTATAGTTGATTCTGCAGGTGTATTCTCTTATGGTGCTTATGCTTCTCACTAGTAAATTTTAGCTTATTTTTCGATGAGGATTAGTTGATTTTTAGATGCCAATTGGTTGACCAAATGACCATAAATGTTGTCAAAGTTTTTTCGTCGATTATTCGACACATAAAACCATCTTCACAATTGTGACATCTATAGTGGCTGAATTATCGACGGACCCACCATCAAAATAATCACTTCAACATAGAAGAATTATCAGCCATACCTTTCATCTATGCGACCAATGTTGGTCAAAATTGTGAGGAATTATGGTCAGAATAGTCGTCAAGTGTATATCATTCTCATCAAAATGACAAAACAATGTTGGTCGAAAACAATGTATTCTCAGGCTCATTTGAATATTTTTTCTCTGTTGTGCCCTGTCCATCAGGTGTATCCTTTTGTTGCTCGGGGGTTGATCCTTTGGGTTCCTTTTGTGTGACAATGTCAACTACTTGTACCAACATAGGTAAATCACCTAGTATTTCACTTGTTTCTTCCTCACTAGGTACACTCTCCTCGGTGGCGTCTACAGAAGTGTTAATATCCTTATCATTATTTATATCATCAGGATCTCCGTTTGTGATGTCCTCAATCAAAACATCATCTATCTTGGGGGTTACTAGCTATTCGGGAGCATCCTATCTATATTCTTCACTATATCCGACTGGGTAAAAATCAATAACAATAGTGTCATCTTCTACCTCGGTGTCAGATATATGGATTGGATCCTTGGTGGCTAGGTCTACATCATTTGAGTGAACTCCTTTTCCTTTTTTCTTGTTCTTCTTCTCGGGAATTATAGCCAATGAAAGTTGATGAGCTTCTACTCTTGCTTTCAAAATTGTGGTCCATAGAAGCTTGTTGTTGTCATCAAATGCCTCAAGGTTTCCTACCAATATATCAAGTGCTCTATTCTTCATCAAGAAGAGTTTGGAATATTGCTTCATTAGTTCATCTACCTCGGTAACAGATAGAGTAGGCATGGCCAAAATTAATGAATGTTCCTGCATTTTATTCTCGGTGTGCAGGGAATATGTCCACCCGGCTGACACTTTCTCATACAATTCTTTAGGAATGTACCTAGAAAATTCAAAAGGAACCTCTTAAATTTTATCATCATTTGAATAATGGCTTCTTCAAGCTTTTCCTGATCCTTAGTAATCATATGTACATACCAACTCAATTTGGGGTTAGCAAGTCCACCCGTTGCCTTTATAGTTTCAACTAATGCATCTATCGATTGACCTTTATTCACAACAACTTTGAATTTACATTGATCCTCTTCTTCATCATCTTCATCAACATCATCTTTTTCTCTTATCAATCTTCTCCTCTTCTTAGGTAGCTCGGAGGCGACTTGGGCACTTCTCTTTTTCTTCTGATATGTTTTGGTGGGAGTTGGCCTTGATATTTTCACAATTCCTTTCTTCAAGGGTGGAGAAGCAATTGTTGATGATCTTGTCCTTTATCTTGTGGGTGCTTCTGCTTATTTTCTCTTCCCTATGGCCTTGGCCGGTGTACCTTGAATATCCTTGTCGGACTCGGTCTCCTGATGTTCACTGTTCCCGATTAACAGTTGTTCCTTGATTGCCTCTTCAATGGGATTGGTTGTATATTCATCTTCATCTTCTGCGTCATCTCCAAACTATTTTACCAAGGTATCCATCATCTTCTTGGATTTCTTACTAACTTTTATTCTGACTAGATCCATTTTGATTCTTAATTTGGACTCTTCATAGGTTCTGAACCTAGTAGCCTATGGATCTTTGGGCTTGGCCAGTAATGCTTGTATTGACTTATAATCTCAGTCAATATCAAGTTCATAGCCCATATGGGGTAACCAAGTAGTCCTCGGTTCAACTTCCTTGATTAGTGTGGTGTCGGTGTCTACTAGGAAGCAAATATCATCTTTATGTTTTTCTACCAGCTGACTTGGTATCCTTCTCCTTTGATGCATTCTCTCCTTGAATTGTTCAAAATAAACATCCACAACACTGACAAAATTCTAACCTAAACTTTTTATGAATTCACTAATTTGCATAATAGTTGGTTGGTCGACATCCTAGTCAACATTACCGACTGAGGGAAAGAAGTTTTGCACATAGAAAAATATACAAATTAGGAGGGAACCAAACTTGAATGTGTTTGTCTTTGTTGATTTGATGGTTCTTATGTTCTCATCTAATTATTTTAGTAGAAGCTCGGCTAGGTCAAATTGGAAACCTTTCTTTACAATCTTGTAGGCGATGTCTACAGTTCCACAACGTACACTGTCTGGCCTACTTGATTGAAATATTTTATAACCGACAACATAAGCTCCGAACCTTATCTCAAGATCAATAATTATGTTGACTCTCATACCTTTGTTGTCCCATTTTGCTCTGGTTAACTTCTCAATCTCAGTTCTCGGTGCACTCCTTATGGATTTCACCTTATTGGTAATAGGGTAACTGGTGATTGCATGTATAATGTCCTTTGATATTTTGACCAATTCATCTAACCATAACTTCCCTTCATGCACTCAAATCAAAACAACCCTAATCCACTCTATCTTAAACTCTCTCAAGAAATACAGGGCATTCATTAAACCCTTCACCTCCAGGTGTTTATGCTCATCCTTGAGCTTTCCATTCACACTCAGATCCTGGTAAGTGGATTGAAGCTCAAAATCATTGATTTCATCGATCTTGTAGTGGATGTAAGAGCGAATGTCTTGAACCAACAAAAACCTAGGTGGAATACTTGAAAATGCATTGGTTTGATCAATTTGTGATGTAATCTCAGGGTGTAACTTGTATTTAGTTTCATTATAGGTTGCAGACTTGAGTAATGTGACCTTCTTGTCCCTCCCAGACTTGGATTTCATGACCTTGGATGAGGATGCCACCATTTTTGAAATTTAGGGCTTTGCAAATATTATTGTAAAATAAATTGGTGGTTGCAGAACTTACTTTTGATCGTGATGAACTTGCTTAGGAATCCTTTAAATCTTTGCTAAAAGCTCTGAAAGTCTTCGCTCAAATTTTCTACAATCGCTCTGGTTCTTCATGATCATTGTGTGGAAAAATGACTAAATCCATCATGTATTTATACCAAAAATTTATTTTCCCACTCAAACTTTTGCATTTAATGTTTTACCTACCACATCTTGGTAAACATAGTTGCGCTTGGTTTACACTTAGATATTACTCGGTTGGTACCACAACTCGGTTAACACTGCCAATATTTACCTACTAGCAAAAATTTACTCGGTCATGCTTTTACTGACTGTACACAATTTAAGTTCTAAACATGTAATCCCATAGTGCATCTTATTTCATGATGATTTGGAGTGCATTCACTAGATATAAGGAACTGTTATATAATATAACTGATTGAATTTCAGTTCCATACATAGCTTCATTAATTAGGTGGATGGTGATATCATCTAATCCTATGGATGAGGTGTCACCGATTGCAATTCTTGATCCAACATTATCATTTGATGCTTTTATCCACATTTGGTTTCTTATCCTCATTATTTCTTCAATTGTATTTCCATTTCCATTTTTATGTATCTCTAGTGCTCGGTCTCTACAATCCTTTCTTAAGTGATCGACCTTGTGACAATGCAAACATGTCATATCAGTACTTGTCCAATTATGTGATCTTCCTCTCCAGTTCTTTCTCATGCAACTTGCTTCTACATGTCCATACCTGCCACATGATGTGCAATTAACCCAAGTATTGTAATCCCAAGTGTATGCATTACCTTGCCTTCTCAGTTGATATGATTTATTCTCTTCTTTCAGTGTCCAGACTTGCTTTATTTTTTTCCTGCATTCTTGTGATATGTGTCCATGCATGTTGTAAGTGCGATAATGTTTCTCCATATAAGGTTTCTTAGGTGTCCTATTCAACTTTGATTTGCACTCATGTGTCTGATGTCCATACTTGTTACAGTTATAGCAATAACCATTAAATCTAGGAATACTTTTTTCTTTACTTCTGCAAACATTTGATGTGTGGCCCAGTTTTTCATAATGATAACATGATAGCTTCTTTGGTCTTGGAATAGCATAGGCATTCTTCTGTTCAGCTTATCTTGATGAATCTCCCTGCTCGGTATGGCCTAAACCAGTTGTGTTGTTAAGTCTTTTCTAACTAATCATAAATTCATCTATTCTCTTGGTACTGTCTTCAACTTTCTTGATCATCTCATTATGTTGTTGTTGCATTTTTACCTTGTTTTTCAATATTTCATTCTCTTCTCTTAATTTACCAATGTCTTCTAGTTTCCTTGTAAGCTCATTGTTTACTCGGTTGACTTCCTGATTTATGACAACCATCTGATTAGAGATTTCAAAGTGATGCTCAGTGAGTCTCATTATCTCAGATTCCTTCTCTTGCCACTTATCAGTCATTTGCCTCCTATCTTCAATATCCAAGTTTCTTTCTTGTTTTGTCTACCTTGCATTGCTCATGACATCAATCATCCTAACCATTTGTGTCTCCTGACCGATCTACAGTGCCTTCACTTGTTCAATAAGATGTATATTCTTTTCAGATAGATATGATATGGTTCCTTTAGATGCATTGGATATGCTACCAGATCCAAATCTAGATACCTCAAATGGATCATCTATCTCTTCTTCATGATAATCATTCTCACTATACTGAATTTACATATCCTTCCTCTTGATCAGTAACTTCTTCAGTTCTTATTTGGCTTCTTTGAATTTCTCAATAAATATTTGCATCTGTAACCTTTGATTCTCAATAGTCTTATCTAGCTTATATCTTTCCATCATTAGATCTTTCCTCTTCAGCGATTAAACTTCCTTAATAAGAGATCTAGCTCTGATACCAATTGTTGGGATTATGGAAAGATAAGTACTGAGAGGGGAGGGGTGAATCAGTACCTTCAAAACTTTTCAAGACTAAAACTTTGTAGATATAGTGTTAGTCCTAGTTTGGTACTTGTCCCTCTTTTCTTTGTTTGGGTCTTGAGTTAGATAAACTTTGTTTCCATTGAACACCATTGAACACCTTTGAACCCTTGAACATGCTTGAACAGTGTTCAAGTCCGTTCAAGGTAGTTCATAAAAATTTCATTACTCTTGTGGAAACATGACAGCTCAAGGAAAACAAATGAAAGAGATTTATCTGCTACTGAGTCACAGAAAATGCTGGAGTTTTGGTTACAAAATTAAAGCATGTCAGCATAAGAGAATTGTTAAAATGATGAGCCATCGACATCCCTAGTTTTAAGAAATGCAAAAAATGAAGGGAAGAAACCTTATGTCAGTGTAAATTGATGCAGAGGTTGTCACTATTGCCTGTAAAATGCATGCCTCCATTCACTGTAGTGAAGTTTTCAATGAGCAGATTAGAGAAGTAAAAATTGGGATATGTGATGCACACGGTAGAAACTTACATCATCTTCAGCTTGAGAGAAGAATTGGTATCAATAAAGAGATCATAATTATCTTTTGGATCTCTATTTTAAGGACATCAAATCATATTGCCAGCCATTGTAACTTTGCAGAAGAAAATTTGATGAAGATTTTGCAACCACGGATTTGCAGGAAGCAAAAAATCAGTCATCTTACGGGGGGCATAACTCCCAACTCCACCATTGGATCTGGCTCGGTTTTGGATATGTTGTTGAAAAAGTAATTATCCACATCTTCACCGGAGTGATCTTTGAAATGACGCTTGGTTTGTGAGATACAAATGACTGAGTTCACCACTATCAAAACTGCCAGAAAAGTTTCAAATTCGCCCAGCATAAAAGATGATTCTATTTTGGACCAGCATATCCAAATGCCACCTGTCCATATATCATTTGGATATCCTTATAAATATTTTATGTCATTATAAACTTTAAAAATCAAAGTTTATAAGGAAAGAAAGTCAGCGAGAATGGGAAGTGGAAAAGGCAAAAATGAAACTATCTATTCTTTTCATGAATCGGTTATGGAAATCGAAAGGTCATGGAGTTGCTATTTATTGTAATATTTTCAAGAAGAGAGGGTTCCTTTTTTTTTGGAGTCAGTGTTGCTACAAGAAGGGACAAAATAAGTTTTTTTTTTAGTTTTTAGATTTAGGGGAAGTTTGATGTATGGTTGATCATCAAAGAAGCTATATTTTTGCCTGTGTTGCATCAATGGTTTTATAAACATACAGAGTTGTTTCAGACTTGAGTTGTTTGAGATGAATCAATGAATATTTCTATGCAAATATTTTTATTCATTCCGTGGTGTTATCTTTAAATCTTTCACGATGATCATATGTTAGTTTCAACAGTTAGTTTTAATCTTTTTGCAAAGTTGTTGAGATATATTGCTACAAAAAATTGTGTTTTTTTTTTTTTTTTCTGTATTGAAAATCGTATATTTTGTATTTTATTCATGAGCTAGTCATCCAAGAATGACTCAAGTAGCCTTATAAGCTTTTTGGTTAAAATCTAATCAAAATTTCAGTTTTAGAAATTCATTGCAAATCTATAAAGAGGGAGTTGTACCTCTCAATTCAGAGGAAAGTTATCAATTTAATGATAACTTCTCCAACTGTTAGTGACTTTTGTTCTTCCTTGTGGGTTTTTGGGGTCGGTTTGTATACATATTTTTGAAGGAAAAATCTATTTACTAACATATAGATAGCATTTAACTAACTGAATCCATTGTGTAAAACATACATTCAAATATAATTGAAAATGTAATTTGCATGCAATCTAAACAATAAACCATTCATGAAACTTCATACACATAACACATATATTTTGGTATCGCATAAACCCTTGTAAGAACATAAAAACTATGGTGGGGATGACACCCACAAATCTTCACTACTGTAGTAACAAGGTATGTCGGTTACGGCTACAAATTTGTGATCACTTCTAATGATCTTACCCTGTTAGGAGTAACAATTAGATCAACTAGATCTACCTGGTTAGAGGATTTTAACAACACAATACATGTGTGTACTCAGTTAAGAAATTTAGCTAAGAACGGTTAAGTCCACTCTGTTAAGAGATTTTGATTTTGCTACAATGGTTAAAAGGTAACAATAAAATGTATTTGTAATTAGCAACTCTATCTTGCTTGATTCAGATGTGTAATATACCAAAAAGATATCACCTTCTAGTGATGTATGTGTCCTTCTGTTCTTCTTGGTAGCCTTGTGTATGTTCTAAAAAATTGAATGCTATTCTCATAAACCTTATGTCAAAAACCCTTTGTCTAATCTCCCGATGTCCTTAGTGCGACTACTCCTTCGTGATATATCTAATCATAATGACATCCTTACAAACTTTATATCAAATCGACTTGACCTAATTAGGGTTTTTACAATCTTTTAGAAAACCTAAGATCAACGGTGTAACAAAATAACCTAGATCTAATATTACATAGGAATCATCAATAATTTAATGATTACATCATGTAGACACCTAAAATTGTCCTAGCAATTATCCTTATCCTAGCCAATTAAATAAATATTTATTATTTATTTGATTTTAGCATTATTCTACCTTAATTAAATAAATTTACATTTATTTAATTATAGTCCTCTTTATCCCTTATCCTTGATTAAATAAATTTACATTTATTTAATTTTAGCCTTTTATCCCATCCTTGATTAAATAAATTTATATTTATTTTATCCTATTCCATTTCCCCTCATCTTAATCCTCCACTTAATTAAGTAAATGATCTAGTTTATTTAATTAACCCCCTTTTAACCCACTCGAAATTAAATATTGCATTTAATTCTATTTGAGCACATGGCTCCTAACATTCCCACTAATTAATCTAAATATCCCACCTAATCCCATCATAATCATTTGCACAACCTTAATCTAAGGATTAAGAAATGCTAATCCAAACCCAAGTCACATGTGACTTTAGTCACATGTGCCTCTTACACACTCTTACAAACCCTTACACACTTGTCTCCCACATGTCATTGACATGTCACTTTCCAATATCTTTGTTCTCCCCTTCTCTTCCACCTTTTGACCCATGTCATTGACATGTCATTTTCCAAAGTTTCTCACACGTGTGAGCAACCTTGGTTCTCCCATTCTCTTACATCTCTTGACCTTTGTCATTGAGCCATCACTTTATCAAGTTGATCACACATGTGTGAGCAACTTTAGCCCTCTTACACCTTCTTACACTCTCTTACAATTTGTCATGGTCATGCCACTTTCAAAGGTTTCTCACACATGTGTGATAATCTTTCCCCCTTTGAATGATCAAACTCTAATCCACATGTCATCTACATGGCATCTACTTGGCCTCCACCTCATGGCCACCTCATTGATCTTGAAGAATCCTAGCCCTTCATCCAACTTTGATCTCAACCGTCCATTTCCCTAAAAAGACTATAAATTGAGAGCTTTTATCCTCATTCAACAAGCCTCTTTCACACATTGTCATGCTACAAGATTTGTGAGCAACCACATACCCTCAACAACCAAAATCATCAACACTTCTTTTTTTGGAGGTTTGCATTATGTTGAAATAGATTAATCTTATTTGTTATTTCATTTCTTCATATATACATGTTTGCTTCCATATTTTGAGGTTTGCATAGGATATGTTAGGATAATCTTAGTTTGTTTAAGTTTATTCTTTTTTATGCAATACACTTAGTCTTTTTTGGGAGATAGGTGTCTCTGCATACACACATGCATCTCTACTTGTACACAGGTGTCTCTACCTAGAAATAGGCATATCTACCTGTACACAAGTGTCTCTTCCTAGAAACAGGCATCTCTACCTATACACAGGCGTCTCTGACAGACATGCGTCTCTGCCTGATTACAACTTGTTTTCAGAAAGAGGCAACTTCATGAAAATGCTTATAACTTCCACATACGAGCTCCGTTTTAGATGATTCGAAAAGAGCCAGAAAGATGATTCATCCCTCTATCCAAATTTGAAAACCATTTTACTAGATTCAATCCTAAAAATTAGGTGCACATGTTCCAAGTTGACCCTTCTTTGCAAACTTCAAACACTCATAACTTGGGCATAAAAAAACATTTTTCAGCAATTTTTTTAAATAAATTTCATTAGAAAAATGCAAGGAATCTAATTTTGCAATAATTTTTAGCCTTATACAATCTATTTGAAGTGTTTGTCACATATTTTCAAATTGGGCTTAAAATTAACCTTCACATTTGGGTTTGGAATTAAAAAGAACAACTGTCTTTTAAACCCCAAGGCCATGTACGTATTCTCTCCTCTCGTACCTTTGGGTGATATTGAGTGCACAATAAATACATGGTCTTGTTTTCCTTTTAGGGGGCTTGCTTGGGGATTTGATCACCTCAAGGGATGACCTCAACTCCCGTGTTCCGACGGAGTATAAATAGCGAGAGGTGAATTCAAAGACACCTTTCTTGGAAGTAGAATCTTGTCACTCTTGGCTAAGCCCCAAAGAACTTTATACCTTTAGGAAGTGATGGTGGAGATTTGGGTTACCGTCTCATCCAACTGTGTGACATTATTCTCTTTCATCTACGGATTTGGGCCTCACATACCTTGCGTATATTGAGGAAATCCCCTAGTTGAGCTTGTATATCCTAATTGAAGCCTCAATAGGATTGTTGGTGTGTTTGATGTGCTTGAATGTTTAAAACCTTCCCCATTTGCAGCCAAAAGGGGACACACCATCTGAATTAATCCTTAGCAATTGTGCTTGTGTATAATTTCATTTTTTTACTTTGCATTTTAAAATAAAAAATCCAAAAACAATCATAAAATTTCAAAAATCCAAAAAAAGCATAAACTTTTAAAATCCAAAAACATCAAAAACTTCAAAATCCAAAAAAATTATAAAGTTTGAAAACCCAAAAACATTACAAAACTAAAAAACTAAAAAAAAATCAAAAAATCATTTAAAAAAAACACACAAACATTTTGTTAAGTTAGTTGTCTTTAGTCAAGATTTTCACATCATCTCCACATCACTTCTTCCATCTATCAACTTCATCACATTCTCCATACTTCTTATCCTAATCATCTTCTTAATCATTTCTCCAATCCTAATCTCTCTTGATTATCCTATTCATTCCTCTTTTCTAATCTTTCTAGTCATAATCTCCTAATCATCCATAACATCCTTAGTCATCTTCCCATTCCAATTAATTCATCCAAATCATTCCTCTACATCCTTAATCATTCATCCATATCCTAATCATCTCAAGCATCTTCCTTCTTAATCATTACCATCATCCTAATCAATTATTCCAAGTCATTCCTATTCTATTCCTAATCATCCTAATCAATTCTTCCAAGTCATTCATATCTTTCTTCTAATCATCCTAATCACTTCTTCTAATCATCTTAATCACTTCTTCTAAATCCTTCCTATTATATTCCTAGTCATCCTAATCAATTCTTCCAAGTCATTCCTATTCTATTCTAATCATCCTAATCACTTCGTCTAATCATCCTAATAAATTTTTCTAATCATCTTAATCACTTCTTCTAAGTCCTTCCTAGTCTATTCCTAATCATCTTAATCAATACTTCCAAGTCATTCCTATTCTATTCTAATCATCCTAACCACTTCTAATAATCATAATCATTTCTTCTAAGTCATCTTTATTATTCTTCTTAATCATTCTAATCATTATTATAACCTAATCCTTCTTCTAAGTCATATTTCTCCTCTTCCTAATCATTCAATCAAGGTCATAATATTCATGTTGGTAATCCTTCACAAATCACATCTACTTTCTTAATCCAATTTCATTATTCATTTTCCTTCTAATCTAATCACATCATTACCTTTCTAATCTAATCACCTTGTCAATCTTCTATCATTCCAATCTAATCCTCATTCAATCCGTTTAAATTCCTCCAAATATCCCTCATTTATCTTCTAAATTCTTTCATTCAAAATTTCAATCTATATCCAAGTCATCTTCTAATCCAAATTCTCATCAAATCTTCCACTTTGAACTTAGGAGTAAAATCATCATTTGGACTTTATTCAAATCTTGTCTTGATTGACCCATATCAAATCATAATCAAGACTAATCAAATCAAATCTCATCTTTCATTCATTAATCAATCTTAGGTTGAAAGATTTTCATCAAAAGTGTTACATAGACCCCCATCATTAGCAAACACATCTAATCAAATTATTACTTTGAGAACATCAGTCCTTCTCAAGTAATCAATCCCATTAATCCTATCCTATTTTTCTTGGGATCACAAGTCCATCTCCAAGTAGAAGAAGATCATCATCCAAATCAATCCTTTGTTTGCACCATCATAGGGTCTTGTTCCACCTAGGTTTTTCTCAAACCTTCAAATCCAAAATCCAAATCAAATCAGTCAAATCCTTGAGGCCCTTCCCTCTTAATAAATTCAAATCCAATCAATCTAATCCTTGAGGCCCTACCCTTACAATCAATCAAATCCTTAATCCAAATCAAATCAAATCAAATCAAAATCCTTGAGGCCCTAATCTCACAATAAATCAAATCCATAATCCAACCAGTCAAATCCTTGAGGCCCTACCCTCACAATCAATCAATCAATCCAATCAAATCAAATCAAAGTCCTTGAGGCCCTACCCTCTCAAATAAAAAACAAAGTCCAAACTTGCTCCTAGTCCTAAGTTCATATTTCATCCATCCTCAAATATCTCACTTCATCTACTCCTAATTCAAATCTTCATCCACATCTTCTTCTCATCCAAATCCAAACCTTCATTCCAACATCATGGATAAAGATCGACTTCACACAAATCCAATCTCACATTCATCTAACTTGCACACTCACCAAAGCAATCCAACTCCCACTTACCGCGACAATCCCATATCCCCATCTATTCCACCTCAACATACCATATCCAATCCTAATACATCTCACATTTCTTCTCCTTCCTCTACCTTTGACAAGGGAAATCCATCTCATCCTCCCACATTTACCCAAATCCATCATCCCCATCTCTCATCCAAAACCATGCTTTTCTTTGCATGGATTGACGAGATAACAATGAAGTGTAGATACCCACCTCTAAATCAAGCTACCCAATCTCCACAAGCCATGCACTCACCATCATTCCCTCCAAGTCAAGACACACCTAAATCTTCCAAGTCTCGTGATTGCTTCATCTCTCCATTCAGTCGCGTTGAAGCTTCCAAATCCTCCATCCCATCACCCTCCCAAGTACAAACATGTCAAAACCTTGTTCCAAAGCATGCTACTATGAATTCTTCTCCTCCTATTGATCTTAGCATCTCTCTATCCCATGCTTCCAATCCATCTCAAGATCCATTTATCCATGTTAATCCACTTCCTGATCCAATTCCTAATCAAGATCAAGACATCCCTATTATCCCATCCATGCATGACTCCCCTCTGTCTCATGAACCCATCCCCTTTACCCCATCCAATGACCCCCTTCCATCTCGAGCCTTAAAATCCACTTATCCTCCACTTCATGAAGATATTCCTTCTCTCCCATCTACTAATTCCCCTCCCTATCAAGATCAAATCACTCCATCTCATGATTCCCTCCCCTCCATTACATTGTATGATCTTCTTCCCTCTCAAGATCCAATTATTCCTTCTACTCTGCCACCTAATTCTTTCCAAAGTTAAGGTCAAAGTTCCCCGTCATCTCTGTGTCATGATCCTTAACCATATCAAGATCTTATTTTCCCTCCTAATCCATCCCAAGATCTTGTCATCTCCCCTAATCCCCCTCATGATCCTAATCCTACACAAAATCCCATTATACCTATCCAATCCATTCATGAATCCCATACACCTGGACTTGCATCTTGTGTTACAAATACTAAGTATCCCATTAAAGAAAGAATATCCCAAGATGTTGGTATACCTTCTACTCCTTCCAAATCCAAAATTCCTCCATCTAAATCTAAACTTCCATATTCCAAATCCAGTTTGGTCCCTTATGTCCAAACCTCCATCCTCCCACCCTCCAAATCTATTTTGGGCCCCTATGTCCAAACCTCCCTCCCTTCGTTAAACACATCCATTTTGGGTCCTTATGTTCCCAAACCTAATATGTCCTCCCTTCCATCCATTTTAGGTCCTTACATACATCCATCTTCCATATCCAACTTCACCTCACCTCCCTAAGAAATATCCACAAAGGCACACATCCTTGAATTCTTTCCAACATTCATCCTCCATAATTCCATCCATAAAATCTTTAAACCATTCATCCTGATGTACCCATACCATTTCTAATGGAATCAATTTGGATGCCAAAGTAAAAAATAATAATAAAAGATGCATCAAGCCAAAAATCCACATAAGCAAATAGAAGGATCAACATGTCCCATCTAAAAGACATGTTCAAGAAAAGAAAAATATTATCCAAACGGATGCAAAGTTCAAAAGGCCACAAAGGCCTCAAAATGAAAAATCATGTGGATTCTAGAGCTACTCAATGCCAAAATGAATCTCAATTCAAAATCCAAACTCGCATCCAACCTTGCTAATCCAAAATCTTCCTCCTAAATCATCCCTCCAAAAATCCTCTACTTTCCAACTCCATTACCTCCTTCATCTATTTTGGGTCCTTATATCCCAAATCCACATTTTTTCCTCCAAAATATCCTCCTCCACCTCTCCACCACCCTTTAAGGTGTGTGCCAATGGTGATCTTTTCATCTCTCCCATCCATTTATGTAAAAGTCTTCCCTCCTCCCATCCATTATTCCACAATCCTTCCATACTCCTACACTACTTTCATTCAATATTTTTCCTAAGTCCCCATTCTCCTTCGTCTAGTCCATTGCCTCTACCATCTACCCATCCTACCAACATCTATGAGAACATATTCAAAATGCCTTGGTACAAAACACACAGTGCAATATCACAACACTCGATGCTTGAGTCCTTCCCTCCATCTCCCTATCACATAGCTATTGTCTTCTAATGTTCACCTCTTCCATCCATTAACTTATCCTCATCCCCCTTTACCCTACACTTGGGGGCAAGATCCACTCATCCTATGCTACCATATATGTCTTCCATCTTTCATATCTACCATCCATCCTCCTATCTAAGTCCATCCTCATCCTTTCTTATCTTTGATCTTGAATATCCTATTTACTCTATCCATCCATATACACCATCCATTTTCCTTACTTGTTATCCATCTCCTCTTAATTATCCTCCATAAGTCCATCCACTTGTTTCTATTTGATCTTGACATCCTCTCCATATCCTACATCTCATATTCCTTGACATATTCACTTCCTCCATCCATAATACCATAAATCTCCATCTCCTTTCCATGCCTTTGATCCTGATTATCCCATACATTCCATCAGTCCCATTGTATGATTCTATCCAAATCCTCCCTCCATTAGACATTGTCAGTTTCCATCTATCTCCTCCTTATCATTATCCTCTATCTTATTCGTACCCCTCATCCTATCCATCCACCTCCCACTTTCATCCCTTTTCCTTCATAACACTTAGAGGTGCCAAAAAACAAAAAAAAATATCCATGCATGCTTTGGAACATCCCTTACTTCATTCTCTCCATGCATATTCATACCCATCCCATTCATTTCATACATCCTTTTACCCCACCTTCTTTCCATCCCTTCCCCTCTCTTTAGTGTGGGGCATTTAACTCCTTTGCAAATCATCCTCAGATCCTCATCCCCCTTTTCCCCACCTTTTAATCCCCCATATCATATCACTATTCATTCCCTCCATCTACCTTCCATCCATAAACTACATATGTTCCCCATTTCCTCTATCATTCCTTGTTTTTCCCTTGTCTTTGGTCTCAATCCATTCAATCATCTTATCCATCTTCCAAGTTCCCCCCATAACATCCATTTTTCCTTTCCCTCTCATGTCTAATACATTTATATTTCTTCTATTCCATCCACTTATTTTATCTTCTAATTCTTCCTACCCCATTCCTTTATCTTCTCATTCCATTAAATCAAATTCATCTATCTTCTAATCGAATCAATTCCCCTTCTTCTCATCCAATCACTCAAATTCATATATCTCCTAATCTAATCCATTTCCCTTCTTCTACTCCTTTCACATCAACTTCCTTTGTCTTCTAATCCCACTAAATCAAATTCATCTTTCTTCTAATCTAATCAATTTCCCTTCTACCTACATTCTTCCTATCCAATTCCTTTATCTTCTAATTCCACTAAATCACATTCATCTATCTTCTAATATAATCAATTTCCCTTCTTCCCATCCATTCACTCCAATTCCTCTACTCTTGTCTTCTCCCTTAAATTTTCCTTATTCCTATATTCTCCTATCTAATTCATTTCTCCTCCAATCCAATCCTTTCTCATCTATTTCCCTTCTAATCATCTCAATTTCCTTCCTTCCTATCATCTTCAATCCAATTCATTTCTACTCCTATTATCTTATCCAAATCTTGCAATCCAATCCAAATCATCTTTCCCTTCACTTCCATTCTATCCAATCCACTCATGAATAAATCAAAAAATCCATAAAAATAAAATAAAATCCCAAACTATTCCAATCAAGTGCAATCAATACTAACCCAATCAATCCAATCTTGTAATCTTGTACATCGATCTTTAATCAACCCATCATCTTGACCCGACTCAACTGATAATCTATTGAACCATTTTAATCAAATCATCATCATGGGATGTATCCTTCCCAAATCCTTTGGATGTGCATTGTTCTTATTGTTAACTTTGCCATCCTCAATCAATCATCATCAATTAATCCATCAATTGGTTTTCATCTTGACTAGGGGCAAACTGTTGGTTTACATTCGGTTTGTTGTGCATGCTTACTTGTTTCTTGTTTGTATTATTATTTTTTGCATTTATCATGGTCTTTGCATCCTATTTTCATAATGGCATCATGATCTTCCATATCATGGTGTCATAGGCATATGGTTGCATTTGACCCCTTTTTTTATCACGTACTTGACACATTGTCATCTTGGTTCCTCATACCTTGGTGCATAGTGTCAAATACAACATCAAACTTAGGTTGCTCACACCATTGCAACATGACTTTCTCTATGCTTCCTTCATCTTCCATAACCTTTTCCCCTTCCTTCCATACTCCTTCCATTTCGAGAGCACACCCGTGTTCTCCAAACCCGCATGTCCTCTCGAGGGGGCATACCAATCCCTCCTCGTCATCCTTCCTCATCCTTCGATGATTGGGGCATCATGCTACCAGTCTTATCCATTTTCCACTATATTTTAATCTTCTTTGATCTAACATCACTTCATGATGCTACATCAAAGAGGGACAAAATGCAGACACCTAAAATTGTCCTAACAATTATCCTTATCCTAGCCAATTAAAAAAATATTTATTATTTATTTAATTTTAGCATTATTCTACCTTAATTAAATAAATTTACATTTATTTAATTATAGTCCTCTTTATCCCTTATCCTTGATTAAATAAATTTACATTTATTTAATTTTAGCCCTTTATCCCATCCTTGATTAAATAAATTTATATTTATTTTATCCTATTCCATTTCCCCTCATCCTAATCCTCCACTTAATTACGTAAATGACCGAGTTTATTTAATTAATCCCTTTTTAACCCACTTAGAATTAAATATTACATTTAGTTCTATTTGAGCACATGGCTCCTAACGTTCCCACTAATTAATTTGAATCTCCCACCTAATCCCATCCTAATCATTTTCACAACCTTAATCTAAGGATTAAGAAATGCTAATCCAAACTCAAGTCACACGTGACTTTAGTCACATGTGACTCTTACACACTCTTACAAACCCTTACACACTTGTCTCCCACATGTCATTGACATGTCACTTTCCAATATCTTGGTTCTCCCCTTCTCTTCCACCTTTTGACCCATGTCATTGACATGTCATTTTCCAAAGTTCCTCACACATGTGTGAGCAACCTTTGTTCTCCCATTCTCTTACATCTCTTGAACTTTGTCATTGAGCCATCACTTTATCAAGTTGATCACACATGTGTGAGAAACTTTAGCCCTCTTACACCTTCTTACACTCTCTTACAATTTGTCATGGTCATGTCACTTTCAAAGGGTTCTCACACATGTGTGATAATCTTTCCCCCTTTGAATGATCAAACCCTAACCCACATGTCATCTACATGGCATCTACTTGGCCTCCACCTCATGGCCACCTCATTGATCTTGAAGAATCTTAGCCCTTCATCCAACTTTGAATCTCAACTGTCCATTTCCCTAAAAAGACTATAAATTGAGAGCTTTTATCCTCATTCAACAAGCCTCTTTCACACATTGTCATGTTGCAGGATTTGTGAGAAACCACATACCCTCAACAACCAAAATCATCAATGCTTAGTATTTTTTGGGAGGTTTCCATTATGTTGAAATAGCTTAATCTTATTTGTTATTTCATTTCTTCATATATGCATGTTTGCTTCCATATTTTGAGGTTTGCATAGGATATGTTAGGATAATCTTAGTTTGTTTAAGTTTATTCTTTTTTATGCAATACACATCCATATTTAATTATGTCTCGATATTGGTAAACCATTTTATGATCGGTGTGAACCATTTGCAATGTTGTTTGTGCCATTTCATATTACTATGGTGTTTCCTATTTTACTCGGTGTTCACTACATTCTCCATTTGTTAATTAATTGATGCTCAGTTCATATAAATGCTTGATGACCACTATGTTTGGTACTCGGTAATCATCTGGCACTTGGTGAGAGTACTCGGTCAAACCCTTGTTTGATTAACTTAGAGATTTTCCTTATGTCTTGATCGCTGTGTAGGATTTATGTGGTTGATCGACTATCATGTTTGTCTCCTTTACTGACTGAATAACTAAATGATACTAATGAAAACCTTTAATGCTCAAATAGGAGTAACAGAGATGTCATTTGAAGTCCCTAGGATATGATGTTTGGGAAACCACTCAAACTGCTTATACAAAATCCACACCTCCTTCATCTTTTGATGATAAAAATGCCTATGATCATGATGCAAAAGAATCAAATTCTATTTGTTGTGGTATGCCAAATGATGTTTTGGTTAAAGTCATGGATTGTGAAATTGCCTTCAATATATGAGAAAAGTTGTCAAATATCTACGAGGGAGATAAAACTGTCAAAGTGGCAAAATTGCAGGCTTATAGAGCTAGTTTGAAAGCCTCAAAATGAATGAGGATAAAAATATAGCTTATTATTTCTTGTGTGTGTCTGATGTTGTTAATTCTATGCAAGGATTAGGAGAAACTCTGGAAGAAACAATAGTGGTAAAAAAGGTGTTGATATCACTCACATATAAATATGACTCTAAGATATCTGATGTGGAAGAAAGGGACGTGAATAAGGTAACACTTGATACTTTAGATGGTATTTATACTGCTTATGAAGTGAGAATTACTTCGGATCAACCTAGTAAAGAATCTATATTTAAATGTTCTAGAATAGAACCCAACTCCGAGTCTGATCAAGATGATAATTTTGAATCAACCTTTGTACTTAGGTAGATACAAAGGAAAATTACCTGTTAAGTGTTTCTCTTGTGGTAGAATATGCCACTATGTTGCATAGTGCCCCAATAAAGAGGATTATAGTGATGAACAAGAAAATAAATCTTTTAAGAAAAATAAACATCAAAACTTTAAGAAGAAAAAAAATATTAAAAAAATAAAGATTTATTTGCATATATAACAAATAGTGGGTCGAATGAACAAGTTGAGGCTAATGAGGAAACTTTGTTTATGGCTATTGTTTCTAATAATAAATCTTAGGATATTCCAGTATCTGAAAATCTAGAAACTGAAATATATTATCAGGGAGAATTAAAGGCTGCTCTAAAATAAATTAGAAGGGTTAAAAGAGAAGAAAATGACTTAAAGACAAAGATCCAAAATGATTCACAGGTCATTGCTTCTTTAAAAATTCAGATAGAAGAGAATAAATGTATTCTTGAGGCCACTCAAGAAAATGTTAAAACCAAGATAAAAATTATAGCACTCTTGAAGAAGAAATTATATGTTTGAGAATTTTTTTTTGAATAAAGTCTATGGTACTGATCTCGGAGAGACCTCTAAAGAAGGTGGAAAAAGTAAAATATGTGCTCAACACTATGATAATTGAAAAATCTCTCTAAATAATCCAAATGGTCTCAAGCTTTTTCCTAAAAGAAACACAAGTTTAGTAAATGGAAAGCTATATCAGTTTCTAACTAAACTTCAATGCTATAAATGTAGTAAGTTTGGACATATTGCAAGATTTTGTCAAGTTTCTTCTAAAAGGTAAACTGATTTTGTCTCTAAAAAAAACTTGTTTGGAGACATAAAAAGGTTATAAAAAGGTTGTAATGACTGGCCAATCATGTGTTTTCTCCAAAATAGAAGATTTTTGGATGCTAGATAGTGGATGCTCTCATCATCTAACTAGAGACAAATATTAATTTGTAAAACTTGATTTATTTGATGTCGGCTCAGTTAGATTTGATGATAATAAATATTTTTAGATCAAAGGATTAGGTTCAATTCTGCTTGATGTTAGTACTCTTGTTAATAATGTTTACTATGTTGAAGGAATGGTTCACAATTTGTTGAGCGCAAGTCAAATTTGTGAACCAAATTTCATAGTTATTTTTACAGCAACTGAATGTCAGATTTTGGAAAGAAATGGTTCAATTTGTGCTACAAAATTCAAAATAGAAAGTAATGTGTATTGTTAGCAAGCAGTGATAACTAAAAGTAATAACATAATTTGCATAATAAGTGAAATTGGAGAAATGTTTGAGAAGATAATTACTATTTATTATGAAGGTCAGTTAATTGATGCAAACATGGGTATTTCAAAGTTGAAAAAGGAAATAGATATACTAGAACTCAGTTTGGGTAAGTGTCAAAATAACACAAATGAGTTAGATAACACAAATTCATATATTTGCACTAGAATAGAGGAAGCTATAAGATTACATGTATATTTGACGTAGATACTTACAAAGAAGTGTTTGTAGTATGATAAGGATGATGATTGGCTAAAGACAAAACTGGCTAAATATATTGAAAAGTCCAAATTTTTGAAGGTACATACATGGAATATGAGAAATCATTTGATGCTAGATAGTTCACATAAAAATATGAATCTATTTGATGTAGGACAAAAATTAAAATGATCCACTATTATGTAAAAAAGTATACATAACTCAAACTATCTAAATCCTTCATCCTTTGAGCAACAATAAGTAGTTTTGGAAGGATATTTTTGAATTGAACATGTTGGTGATTACTCTCTGTATTGATTGCATCAAATTATTGATTAATTCAATTATGAGAGAACAAAGAAAAGGATTTCATAGGATTTCTAATTGCAAATTTTTAGAGGTGTCACTTAAGATGACTTTCTTATATTGATAATTTATGATGATATTTTTGTGGTATCAATATGATAGTTTTTTATCTTGTATATTTTTTTTTCAAGCAAGATGTTTATAAAAATATGTACAATCATCTACATGTTTTTTTATCAATTTGTTTTTACTCTATATATTCAAGATTTAAATAACTATCATAATAATATTGCAAATATCTATCATTACGTAATTATAAGATGCCAATTTGAGGGGGAGAACTTTTAGTTTGCATAGAGTAAGGACTCCTAGAGATGAATTTATGATGGACTTGACAACTTTGTTCTTCCATGCACCATATATTTATTTGTAAAGAGCCTTTACTTCTATTCACTTACATATCTATAACTAGTTTTTCAATTACTTGGGACAATGTGGATCAAAATATTCTTTGTTGGAAAGATTTGGTCGATGCATTTATTTATTCCAAAGTTCAAATGAATATATTTAGTTTGATCAATATAGTTATAAGTTTTATACATGGGTATTATTGGTTTCTAATTTCCAGTTGGTATCTTACTCAACAAGATGACTTCTTTCAGGTTATCATGATTATATGGACTAGTTCATTATCAGTCCATTGGATTTTCTATTTCAATCCATCATGATGCTTGGATCAGGATCAATTGGTATTTTTAGATTGCTTTATAGTTTCAGGTGTATCATAGCTTCTATGCTATAATTTTTTGGAATGACTCATGTATACTCATCTTCACATTTGTACCTTCATATTGTTCTATATCAGTATATTTTCTTATCTATTTCTAGACTACTGATAAGTTTTGTCTTTATTGCCACACAAGGTCAGGCATATATTGCAGAGCCATTTCATTCTCATACTTTGGTATATTGGTTTCTCACTTCTTTAATCTACTAATATGTTTCGACCTTGATGCCAAATAGGTTCTTAGGACTATTATTCCTCAGCTGAGTCCTACTCTGGTATAATTATTCAGTGATGATTCAGTTTGGTTTTTATTCATTTTTTCATTCAGTTGGATATAGTTTCTCTCCTTTGTCCTTTGTTCCAAATAGGGGGAGAGATTATTGTATTTGTTGCCAATGAAAAAAGGGGGAGTTTTTCTCTCCTTTCCTTTGGTATTGTTTTTATTGTCCTTGATGCCAAACACAATAATCAGTTAGTGTTTATATGGTTTCATTCAGATTGGATAGTGGTTTTAGTTCATATTGGATATCAATGATGTTTGTGGTTTCAGATTGGATATTGGTTTCAATTCATATTGGATATCAATGATGTTCTTGGTTTCAATTCACATTTGATATCAATGATCTTTAGTATTTACACATGGTATTGTTTATATTGGTTCAATTGCAATGACACGACACATGGATTCAATGACAGAGATACATGGTAACTAGAGTGATATATATGTTGATCTCAATTTATAACATGGTCTCTAGAGTGATACATGTTGATCTCAATTTTTAATGCAAATCTTTGGTTGATTCATTTTTAAGATTTTTGGAATTAAGTATTTAAATGGTTAAAACCATTATTCAAAAGTTGTGACTATGGAATATGTAAAAATGATTTTGCTAGGAAGGCCTTTTGGTCGGCCCTCTAGCCACTCCTTCAAATTTGCAAAGTGTTGAGTTAGATGTGTAAATGCCACATCAAGCAGTATTTATGAGCATTAATTTGGGGAGAGCAAGTGGTGTATATCGAGCACCATTTTTTGGTGCTTTCATTTGAATGTCATTTGTTAAACAATGTAGTTGTTTCATTATGAAACCCTATCTCTTATGAGCTAGGGCATTGACAACTCAAGGACATGTTTTTTATTTTAATAGTTACAGTGGTGCCTTCGTTAGAAGAAAGATTATGGTAGTTGTGAATTAGTTTGCAATGGAAGATTGAAAGGGTGTGACAAATTTGTGTGTGAGATCTCGAGAGTTTGATAGTGCTAAGTTTATGCCAAGTGTATTCAGTTTTCCCTTCATCTCGAGTCTATCATGCATCATGTTTTTGTGTAATTCTTTATCTAGTCCATACATAGTATATTGTCTTTGAATTTAGGGTAATGTTTTTATATGCTTAATTCTCTAAATCTGAGATCATTTTTCTTTGAATGTCATCAATACGGGTTTAGCATATAGTTTTGTTAATGTTATTTTTGCTATCATGCAAAACCCATTTTGGCTCTATCATAGTTATGTGTATTATTTGTATATGATGGTCATAGTGCATCAAGGGGTTTATTTTTCATCGACATGCACAATCTTATAATAGCATTCAAAGCACACTTGACATACAATGTTCAATGCATTTGGAGGTATTTTGGTTTCTTATTTTTGGTAGTCAAGGGTTCATTTTTCAATTATATTTTTACATGTATGTAAACATGGTTTTTGATTCATGATGCATATGTTTTTGTGTTGTCTTGTTACATGCATCATTTACTATGTGCATTCAGAACATATTGTATAGTTTTGAATTTTTTTGTCATAAAACCCTAGTTGAGGGCTTTAGGTTTTTGGTTATACATTTCATATGTCAAATCCATAGTATGTGATAATCTATTATAGTTTGAACCTTGCATAACATGGTACAATCAAGTGAATTTTGTGGTATCATTTTTGTGCATAGTCACATTTCATTTGACAAGAACATGATGAAGATGGCATGATAATGTTTTTTAGCATTGATTTAAAAGGCTCATTTAAGCATATTGATATAAGAGGAATTTCATTGAAGCATTTGAATATTGATATAAGAAGAAGTAAATGATATAGTTTTTATTTGATCAGAATTCATATAAATGATTGTAAATGGATTATGATGGCAACATCAATATATGTTATGATTGATGATGATTATTAGTTTAGAATTAGTTTACGTTTAGTTTGATACCAGTTTTATGAATCAATTTTTTTTTAGTGATGCCTATATATGGAATAGAGGCAGAATATTTTGAAAATGTAGACAGAGAAGAGATAATTGGGTGTTGATTGATCATATTTGTAAAATTTTTGCACAATCAGTTTGACATAAAACACTAATTGGTATAGGATTTATTGTTGGTATTTGATACTTGGTTAGATGAAAAGACACATATTGTATTTAATCATGTATGAGATAGACTATAGGTTCTACATGAAAATCATATTTTATGATCTATGTAAGAAGTTTAAAAGTGTAGAAAGGAAAGTGAGGCATATAAGACTATCAATGCGATAACAATTGTCAGTGAAATATTTGTATAGCCAGTGAGGCAGTGTAAAAGTGATTTCAAATTAATCTAGTGAGGCATTTCGAGTGGTTATTTACTCGAAGGGTTTTCCACTCAAGACATATCTTGTGTTATATTCTTATGTGTTGATCTTGTCTCTATCTCTTGATTAACTACAACTGATTGAATATCTGAATGAACTGAAGAAACAGTGACTAGAGATCACCGAGTACTAAAATGATATGTAAGATGATTAAATTAGTCAATATGTTGTCATTGATGTCAACTAGTCTTGACAGTACTTATCATGTTAGTTACAAACATCTGAACATCTGTTGAAGGAAGAAAAGATGAAGAACTGACATATCTACATGTGACAAAGATGGATATGGCAGATAAGGATAAGGTAAACATTGGGCAACTTATTGATGAGTCTATGGATTTATATTGTTGACTTGAGCATATTACATTAATCTACTATGAAGAAGAGATCTGAAATTGAAAAAGTCAATGTGGTCGATAATTGAAGATTTATGTATACACCGAGCTAGTGCAGTGTATACCGACTGACAGTATCAACCAAGCTAGTTTAACTAGTTATCACCGAGGCATTTCTATTTTAACTAAGTATGGATGAAAACATTAAATGCAAAGAACAACCGACTGAAATTTGATGAGCTCAAATTGTTATGATTTTGAGATTAAGGATTAAGTTTGTCATGAGATCCACGACTGACAAAATTCAAAGAAGATCTAAAGGATGAGATTGAAACATGTTAATGACACATCTGTCAATGAAGGTTTAAGAGGCAAAATGGATGAAGGAGATTAAGAGGCAAAATCTAATGGCTAATATAAAAATGGTTTACTTGTCTATATAAGAGATAAGAGTTTTATTGTTGAAACATGTCAGAAGAAGAAGACTGCAGAGATATCGCATGAAGACTATTCATGCATGCCTGATCAGACTGGTTATTAAAAGAGCCAAATTGCAGAGTTAACCGAGTGTCAGAGAACCATTTACTGAGTGAAAGTAAGTTGAAGAATATTAAGGAAGTGAATTTGATTATTGATCAGAGGATTTGTATGGGCTTAGCATAGATCTGAATATTTGCAATTGAGTTGTATTTGAATCAAATCATACTGTATCAGTTTAACCATTGATTCAGAAAATCTCTTAACCGAGTGGACTTAACAGTCTTATATTCTACCCTATGTCATTCAGAGAATGTACATTGTTATCTTGTTGACCCCATAGTGAATGTTGGTCAAAAGTTAACTATTACTGTTAAATCATTATTATCTTATTGACCCCATAGTGAATGCTGGTCAAAAGTTAACTGTTAGTGTTAAATCCTCTAACCAAGTCACACTTAACAATGTGTTTGTAACCTTTAACAGGGTTGGCTCTTCACCGAGCTCACTTTGGAAGAGTGAATTATTTTGGGTTACCGGTCCCAGGTAGTTTTTCCCTTAACAGAGTTTCCAAGTTAAATCATTATGTTATGTGATATTTGTGATGATTGTTTTTCTATCATACTTTACATATTGCATAATTAATTTGGTCAGTAATCACAGTTAGTTATTTACTAGTAATCGGTAAAGTGAACAGACATATTGATATTTTATGTTACCAAGCTGCATAATTTGCTGGAATTATTTGTTAGATTAATAAAGTGTTTGCTTATTAATTTAATCATATTGATTTAATTATTAAGTCACTTATTACCTCTTTTGACTTAAGCCAAACTTTAGGCATATAATAATTAATTGCTTTATTAATTATTATTATGCAACCTAGGGTTTTACCTTTTAGGTTTTTCGATCTCCTTTTATAAGGATTGATCTCATAACACTTTGTAACCTTTTTTCTCACATTTCATTATTATTGATTGCAACTTTTGTTTTTGCACATCAAGGATTTCTCCTCTCTCGTGGATTCATACGTTTAGGTCTCCATAGTTGTTTGCTTCTCTCTCTTTCTGTGACGTGTTTGCGTGCAATTGTTCTTGGGAGTTGTGGGTTGTTTTTCATCAACTCCAATCTGGTATCATAGCTTCAGATCTACTTTCTCTTGTCCTCTTTCTGAGAGATTTGGCCGTGTTCATCAAATCTATGTTTTCAGATGGTTTCCTATCAGATCTGGAGGAACCTATTTTTTTGGTCATCTTGGCTTCAAACAGACCTCACGGTTGCATTCACAGCATCAAGAACCCCAAGATCCATATAAAATTTATCCAATTTGGACAAAGTTGGAATCTATGGCAAACAATGTTTGTAATCGGCCCTGGCATGGATCTTGAGGTAATCACTATTTTTTGGAGCACTTGTAGCCCAAACAGACCTCATGGTTGCATTTGGAAGGTCCAAGATACTCAAAATCCATATAAAACTTGTCAATTTTGGACAAGTTTGCCTCAGAAGCAAAAACATTTTGCGTACTAGGTCGTATGACCTGGCACGTAGTTTGAGGCATGCACAGATCTTTAAAAAAATAATTATTTTTTTTTTTTACAGTGGCAACGCCACTAGACACCACCACACAGCCACTCAGGTGCCACCGCAGGCGGGAACCGCTTACGGCCCGCGATTAAGCCGCGATCACCGTTGGCGTTACCGCTAACGGCCCACAGTTAAGCCGTGGTCACCGCCAGTGTTACTGCCGACGGCCTGGGGTAACCGCCACGGTCACTGCCGAGGTTACTAGTGGTTACCCTAATCGTGAGAGGTAAAAAACAAATTTTTCCCTCCTCTTGCATGTTTCAAAAGCAATTCAGACAGGGAGTCAATTTTTTTGGCGTAACTGGAGCTCCAGGTATCATTTTTTAGAAAATGAGATACCGTTGGAAAGCTGGTTCAAAGGTAGATCTTTTTGTCATTTCATATTTTGGATTTTTTTCCTCTATTTTTTTCACCAGCCTTTCAAAGTCAGGGCTTATGTTTTATCTTCCCTTCAACACTGCTTGTTGGTTATCGACTTATATCTCGGGCATCTAGGATCGAAATCGGATGTGAGATATACCATCGAAAAGCTAGTTCCGAGCCTAATCCAAATTTTCTATTATAGTTTTGTGATTTTTCCATTTTGATGCCATTTTTTCTATCAAATTCAGATGTTCTCTGTGATCTTGGCATTTCACACCTCCTGCATTCTGGGATCCGTTTCTCTTGTATCTGGGCTCCGTTTTCAACAAAAAAGATATTTTCAGAAAGCTCTTTCTAAACTTTTATCAAATCTAATGGTTTCATGTCTGAATTTTTCCTTTTTATGATGTCACCCATCCTCATATCCTTCCAGACACCTTCTTTGGGCCCTCCAATGCAACTGTTGGTTGTTTGCTCATATCTTGAGCATACGGTGTCAAAATTTGGCAAACAAGATATCATCAGAAAGATAATTCCAAGCTCTTTCCAGATCTGCAGGTTTGATTTTTTGTCTTTTCTTTTTTGATGGTGTTTTTCACTATCAAATCCAGATGTTCAGTTCTGGACTCCAGGAGCTCTATCTTGCGCATCCGAACTCCTTTTAGGGCAAACGATATTGTTGGTAAGCTTGTTCAAAGAGATTTCTAGTGTTGTGAGTCATTTTTCCAGATTATGTTCCAAGTTCATTTTATTCATATTCTTGCATTTTTGCATTCTAGTGGATATCTTGGATGTTACAGGTCCTAGAATCTCTTCCCTCTAAGGGATGGCTCATCTTAGGCTGTTCTTTTGTTTCAGAAGCCTTCGCTCTTCTTTGAGCAGTGTATACTTCACTTTTGTAGCATTCTTTGATTTACACGCACTGAGATAAAGTGCCATTCTATTGTATGTCTGGATCTTGAACATGTTCATGCTTTATGTACTCACACTCCATTATAAAGTGTCAGGGGGGTTTTGATGTTTGCCTTTGTCTTCCATCTACTTTTTTCATGTGAGTGTTCCTCCAACGACATTAGCCTCAGGTATCTCTATATGTGTTTTTACTCTCTCTGCACATTCGATGTTTTAGATTCTTCTTCATCATGCATTTCATATTGGATGATCTTTTTAGTGTCCCTATCATTACTCCCTTGTCAGCAGTATGGGGGGGTTTCTACTGTTGGTTCTACTGCTTCCTTGGTTTGATAGGGTGAGCTATGTATTCATTATTTGATTCTATGTACTAGGTAGTTCCAATGGCTAGGTACCTATGCATTCTGATGAGATGGATCATTTACCATATGGACATTCTTTTCTTTCCTATTTTTGGATGCATTCTTCCAACTTTGATTGATCAGCTCTTTAGACTTTTGGTGTTTATGCTATCTATATCTTTGAGTTCAGGTGTTTGTCTTTGTTTGCCTCCTTATTTGAGTAGTGTTATTTAAGGGCACTCATGCAGATTGTAGTCTTCTCTACCTGGTCATATTTCTGTGGAGGATCTTTAGATCATTAGTTTATTCTTGATAGAGTTTGCATTTTTATGCTTTAGTGATGTTGTACATGTTCATCTTTGTTCCTATTTTCTGGAACATTCCTAGTTTTGGAGGCTTCTTCAGTCCTTCAGACTAGTCTTGGTCTCTTTTTGGAGTATATTTTTTCCCATGTGGTTTTCTCTATTTCTCCTCTTTATAGAGACTCTCTTTTATACTTGAGTACCTGATCAGGCCTTTTGTTGTCGGGACCCATTTGCTTTCAGTAGTTCTTTCTATGTTTTTAGCTTCTCCCAAAGTTTATCTTAAGGGGGCTGTTAGAGTAATAGAGTTGTTGCTTATTAATTGAATCATATTAATTTAATTATTAAGTCACTTATTACCTCTTTTGACTTAAGCTAAAATTTAGGCATATAATAATTAATTGATCTATTAATTATTATTATGCAACCTAGGGTTTTACCTTTTTAGGTTTTCTAATCTCCTTTTATAAGGATTGATCTCATAACACTTTGTAACCTTTTTATGACATTTGATTATTATTGATTGAAACTTTTTTTTTTCACATCAAGGATTTCTCCTCTCTCATGGATTCATACATTCAGGTCTCCATAGTTATTTTTTTCTCTCTCTTTCTGTGACATGTGTTTGCGTGCATGTGTTCTTGGGAGCTGTGGGTTATTTTTCATCAACTCCAATATTATTTGATAAGGTACATCTTTGTATTTGGAACTGTAGGATAATTGATCTAACTGATTCACCCCCCTTTTAGTTATTCTAACAATTGGTATCAGAGTTCATTGGTTGCTTGGAAGAAAGCTTTAAGGACTTGAGAAGAAATATTACAAGATGTATAAGAGGGAAGTGTTGAAGCTGAACAAGGACAATTTTACTATATGGCAAAGCCAGATGAGACTTCACATATCTAGAATCATAGATTCTACCTTACATTTACTGGACCATGGCTACTTACAACCGACGGTTGTTCCTTTGACTCTTGATCAGTTGAGAGATCGACATGAACATAATATTACTATGATAGAGATTGTTGTTTCTCTATCTGATGCTGAATTTTAGGATGTCAAGGATTGCACTACATTGAAGCAAATGTGGGATAAAATTTCTCTAGTCTATGGTGGTGATGCAAATGTGATGAGAGCCAGAGCTGAAAGCTTGAGAGGCAGATTTGATGATATGAAAATGAAGGAAGGAGAGAACATTACACAATATACAAACTGAATCAAAGAGGTAGTCAATGCTTTCCGAGGAGCTAGTGGTATCATTGATGAAGATACAGTGGTAAGTAAGATACTAAGAACCTTGTTGCCTGCTTATGCAATCAGAATATTTGCTATTCATGAAATGAGGTCTGCACCTGGTAGCACTCTTACTCTTGATAGTCTGATTGGAAAATTAACAACTTTTGAGCTGAACAATTTTGATAATAGTGTGGTACAAGAGTGTTGAGTTTGCTTTTATGTCTTCTCTGAATATTGGTAAATCTAGCAGTAAGCATAATATAAGGAATGAAAGTGATAGTAATATTGATGATGAGCTTGATGAACTTGAAGCGCTTATGGCCCGAAGACTGTAGAAAGGTAAAAGGTAGATATAAGAGAAAAATACCTTTAGCTTGTTTTAATTGTAAAGAAGTTGGCCATATTGCTACTAGATGTCCCAACAGGAAAGAGGAAGATAAAGATAGAGACTAATTTGGTGATGGAAGCTATGGAAGAAGGAATAATAGAGGTTACTGACACAACAAAAGAGACAATCAAGATCACAAAGATAAGGGAAAAAAGGCATGCTATCTTGTTGGAGATGAGGACACCGACACCGACACTGATGATGATACAGAGGTAGTGTTTTTTGTAATGAAAGATGATTTTGAAGAGGAGGAAAGGTATGTAGAAACAACACTTATTTCTAAACTTAGTAAAAATGATACTTGGATCATTGATAGTGGTTGTACACATCACACGACTAGTGATGAAGTTAAGTTTGATCATCTTGAGCATTATAATGGAGGATCAGTAAAAATGGGAAATGACACACCTTGCATGGTTAAAGGAAAATGATCTATTATGTTGAATGATAGAATTAGATATGATAATGCATACTAGGTAAAAGGACTGAATTAAAATTTTTTGAGTGTGGCACATCTTAATAACTTAGGTCACCGAGTGGCATTTGAGAGGAAGAAGGTAAAGATCTATGATGAAAATGGAAAGCTTGTCAGAATAGGATGACAATCAAAAGGTAATTTATTTTATCTTGGCAATGCTGAGACTTCTTGCTAACTGGTGAAAAATGAAGATGCATGGTTATGGCATAAGAGGTTATGTCATGTAAATTTTGATAACATGATTAAGATCAGTAAAAAGAGAAAAGTTAGGGGATTGCCTAGCCTAACCAAACCTGATCATGTTATGTGTCATCAATGTCAGAAAGGGAAGATGACAAAACCTAGTCTTAAAAGTAAGGACTACTCATCTAAAGGTATTTTAGAGTTGGTTCACACCGACTTATGTGGTCCCATGAGAACTTAGAGCTACTATGGAGATAGATACTTTATTTTGTTTGTTGATGACTATACTAGATTGATGACAGTTATGTTCTTAAAAGAAAAATATGAGCTATTCAAACTATTTAAATGGTATAAGGATAAAGTAGAAAAAGAAACCAGAAAAAATTGAAATGATTAAGGTCTGATAGAGGAGGTGAGTTTGTTTATGATGAATTCACTAACTTCTATAATGAGCATGGTATAAAAAGAAAGCTTTCTACACCTAGAACACCACAATAGAATGGAATTGTTAAAAGGAGAAACAGGTCTATTGTTGATTGTGCTAGAACATTGATGATTGAGAAAAATGTTGCACAAATGTACTTGAGAGAGGTAGTTAGCACAACTGTATATGTCCTGAACTGAGTTCAATTAAATAAATAGACAAACAAGACACCTTACGAGTTATGGTTTGGATACACACCGAGTGTAAGTTATTTTAGAATCTTTGGTAGCAAGTGTTATATTCTAAAAGATGATAGGAATGGAAAATTTGACTCTAAAGATGATGATGGAATATTCTTAGGATATTCTACTACGAGTAAAGCTTATAAATGTCTGAACAAAGTTACTAATAAGATGATAGAAAGTGCTAATGTAAAAATTGATGAGTTTGCTGACAAGAATGATGTAGAAAGAATGAAGGAGCCAAAAGACTATGGTAGGTTCACTTATGTTGAAGATCCAGAGTATCTACTGAATCCACAGGCCGAGTCTATTGAGCATCAGGAAAATTCTATCAAGAATCAACAAATGGACACCGAGAATCAAGAAGAAGCTATTGAGCAAGAAATTGTACCTAAATAGAATGAAGAATAGAGGAGAGATCAAGTGCTGAAATAATATGTAAGATGATTAAATCAGTCAATATGTTGTCATTGATGTCAACTAGTCTTGACAGTACTTATCATGTTAGTTACAAACATCTGAACATCTGTTGAAGGAAGAAAATATGAAGAACTGAGATATCTACATGTGAAAAAGATGGATATAATAGATAAGGATAAGGTAAACATTGGGTAACTTATTGATGAGTCTATGGCTTTATATTATTGACTTGAGCATGTTACATTAATCTACTATGAAGAAGAGATTTGAAATTGAACAAGTCAATGTGGTCGGTAATTGAAGATTTATGTATACACCGAGCCAATACAGTGTATACCGACTGACAGTATCAACCGAGCTAGTTTAACTAATTATCACCGATGCATTTCTATTTTAACTAAGTATGGATGAAAACATTAAATGCAAAGAACAATTGACTGAAATTTGATGAGATGGAATTGTTATGATTTTGAGATTAAGGATTAAGTTTGTTATGAGATCCACAGCTAACAAAATTTGGAGAAGATCTAAAGGATGAGATTGAAACATGTTAATGACACATATGTTGATAAATGTTTAAGAGGCAAAATGGATGAAGGAGATTAAGTGACAAAATCTAATGGCTGATATGAAAATAGTTTACTTGTCTATATAAGAGATATGAGTTTTATTGTTGAAATATGCTGGAAGAAGAAGACTATAGAGATATCACATGAAGACTATTCATACATGCTTGATCAGATTGGTTATTGAAAGAACCGAACTGCAGAGTTAACCGAGCATCAAAGAACCATTTACTGAGTGAAAGTAAGTTGAAGAATATTAAGGAAGTGAATTTGATTATTGATCAGAGGATTTGTACGGGCTTAGCATAGATCTGAATATCTACAATTGAGTTGTATTTTAATTAGATCATATTGTATCAGTTTAACCATTGATTCAAAAAATCTCTTTACCGAGTGGACTTAACAGTCTTATATTCTGCCCTATGGCATTCAGAGAATGTACACTATTATCTTGTTGACCCCATAGTGAATGCTAGTCAAAAGTTAACTGTTAGTGTTAAATCCTCTAACCAGGTCACACTTAATAGTGTGTTTGTAACCTTTAACAGGGTTAGCTCTTCACCAAGCTCACTTCAGAAGAGTGAATTATTTTGGGTTATCGGTCCCGGGTGGTTTTTCCCTTAACAGGGTTTCCACGTTAAATCATTGTGTTATGTGTTATTTATGATGATTGTTTTGCTATCATACTTTACATACTGCATAATTGATTTGGTCGGTAATCACGGTTAGTTATTTACTGGTAATCAGTAAAGTGAACAAACAGATTGATATTTTATGTTACTGAGCTACATAATTTGTTGGAATTATTTGATAAGGTACATCTTTGTATTTGGTATTGTAGGATAATTGATCTAACTGATTCACCCTCCTCTCAGTTATTCTAACATCTCTTTGTTTCAATTATCATAATTGAACTATATTGTTTAGTTGGCTTTCAAAACTGATACATTATTTTTTAATATCACGGATTCACTCCCCCTCTTAGTGATAATTGTACTCCAACATTTACTAGGACCAAAAGATACATCATACACATTACTCTTCAATTTACATTAGCCAAATATTTTATGTGAAAGTGCAAATACCTGAGGTCAACCAAACCTAAAGTAAACACCATTGGACTTTGAACGCATATATCTGAAATACAAAAACTCACACCATCTGAACTGAACAAAGATAATTATATTATAAGCACAATTCCAAATCTAAAATGTACCAAAAACCAATAGGCAAAGAAATGCAGAGTATGCATTTCTCACACGAAACTGTGCCAAACGTTGTCACACACTAGTGAACACCAATTACTTTACCTCTAAACGCTACTTAACAACATACCTCTAAACACTAATTGTGATTCAGAGAAAAAATCCCCACATCAAATACCTCTAAACACTACTTAACAACATATCCAAATTTCATGAATAGATTTGTAATATAGGAGAAATGTGGAGCATAATTCTCAGCATCATTGTGCGGAAAATACAAGAACACCTGGAATAAGCATTCACTAATAACAAAAAAGTCTTGTTGACATCAATGAAAACACAAATAACTCATCCAACCTCTCATTATTCTCAATCCTACAATAATACACAAGTGAACATGAAGAAAAAATCAGCTCTATAGAATTAAATATCCTCATTAAAGTCAACCCTAACATATAGAATATTAATAATTTCATTCTTGACATCTAATAAACCATTTTCCCATCATCAATTATCTAGATAAATACTTATCCATTTGAAGTATTTAATTTATGTAAGTAATCTCAAGTTTATTTGAATTATCTAATATTAATATCAATTTTAGAATAATTTTACTATTTAAATGTTTAGATTTTATTACCCTATTTATTTATGCAAGATAGGGTTATTTCCTTTAAATTATAAATATGAAAATAATAGCTAACTCACATGAGTTACATTTACTGAACTTTGTAGATAAATGCTCCTAGAAGTATATTACGATAAAATATTATATATGCATTTGAAGTAAAACATAAAATTAATAATTTTTCACATATACACACACACACATATGTATGTATGTATCCATACATGCATACATACATGTGTGTGTGCATGTACATATACATATACACACACATATAAAAATCTATATGTATGTATATATATGTATGTATGCATGCATGTATGTATATATGTATATATATTCTAATTTTGATCTTTTTAATTATGTATGATTACTTTATGAATAGAAAATAATGTAAATTTTGATAATTTTATTTCAAACATAAGTATCCATTGAAATTAAGTATCAACATAAAGAAATATGAATTTAGTATTTTTATTTTTCTTTTAGAAAATTAGACATTTGAAAATAAATAAAAATAAAAAATAATTTATCTTGAATAATTTTATTTTATTGAAATTTTGTTTTTATTTATTTATTGTCTTGATTTATTTCTACCTCAATACTTATTGTTCTTAGTACTTTGATATTGTAGAATCAAATGATTGCAAAGAGATTTTGACTTCGAAGAGTACAAGAAAAGTTTGAGGTTAGAAAATAAAATTATAAAGTTATATTTTTAAAGAGAATTCAACTTGGATTATGTTAGATTTTAATTATTATGGTATCTCATATGTACTTATGAATATATTATGATTAATTATTATATTTATATTTATATTTTCTTGATCTCAATCATTTTTTAAAATTTTAGAAATAATTATTTTTATAATGAAAATGAGTAATAAATTGTAAATCATTCTCTCATAAATTCCATCACTTTCTCATTTTTTTATGATATTTAAAAAAGAATAAAAAGATGCAATATCGTAAGGGTGGAAATGCATAAAGTTCAATTTGTATTATTTTATGCATAAAATAACCATGACCACATACTTCCCACTTTGAGTAGTATTATTCTGGTGGTAGAATTGAAGCAATCTAAATACTTATGATTTTCCCCTTCTTAGAATAAACTACATATGCAAAATTCTCCTTCTACAAAATTCCATGCACATTGTCGCAGCCCATCTTTTCAAATTCTAGTTTTGTCATATTTGATATTTTTGTTCTAAAAAATTATCATTGGTGAGTTGCTTGCATCCCAAAACAATTTGAATTAATATTGCATTTAAGGACAAGTCATAGACCTCATTAATGATAAACAATAGTAAAAAGAATCACTCACACTATCAACTAGATCTATTATACATGAGCCAATACCAAGAAATATTACATCATGAAAGGAATTCTTGTTTGACATGTCTTCAATATTTTAACATTGGTAAATGGATTTGGCTTGTTATCAAGTAATTTTTTCTACTTTCTTGTGCTTCTATACAATAAACCCTCAAGGTACTTTTCTACATCATATTCATCTCAAACATAGTGACACACATAATTGAAAACAATTCAAAGATCAAAATGCATTTGAAGGATGCAATTACATTAGGAGTGAATCACATGCATCAATTTGTAATAACTATTCAGAATACCACTATTGGTTTATCTTCATCTTCATCATTTTATTGTTTAGATTGGGTTCTATCACATAGGTTACAACATATCATCCGTTAAAATAAATTTTTTAATATTATATTGAAATAAATATTTACTCGGTATTCTACTTCTTTTTATTTATTATTTGTGACCACACATTTGTATACTTAATTTACTTAATTAATTTGGGCTTGAATTACATCTATTATTAGAAATTAGACACCTAGAATAATGATTGTTATTTTTATATTCTCTACAATTATATCTTAAAGATAAATTTAGTCTATAAAATATTTTAAAAAATCATTGTCATCAACAATAAATATTTCAATCCACTAACAACCAACATAACTAAAAGAATATAAAATATAAATATGAAAAATATTATTAAAAGACTACAAGACAAATTTGACATGATTCTATTCTACCCACTTTTTAAAAATATATATAGCATACATTTTCTTTTATAAATTTGGTGTGATAAATGTTCAAAGCTACAATCATATTATATTATTCACCATCTCATATAATTGATGAAATAATGCATGTGTAGCTTTGAACATTTATCACACCAAATTTATAAAAGAAAATGTACGCTATATATATTTTTAAAAAGTGGGTAGAATATAATCATATCAAATTTGTCTTGTAGTCTTTTAATAATATTTTTCATATTTATATTTTATATTCTTTTAGTTATGTTAGGTAAAAGCTAAATAACATATTTTACTCATTTCAAATATCGACAACACTTATAATACGATTGTCGATATTCGAAATGAGTAAAATATGTTATTTAGCTTTTACCTAAAATATTCCATATTTAATCAATATGTATTCTTTGAACATAATGAATTTATAAATGATAATTTTTTAAATAAAAAATTCTAAAATGTTTGCAAAAATTGGTGTAAAGCAAAGAACAACTTAATAATGTTTATCAATTCTATTATATGTAATTTCAAAACTATAGTTATAGATTTCTCTCACAATCCTACAAATTGTACCTCAATAACTAAAGTCATATTATAAAAAGAAATATATTAAGTACTTTTCAATTTATGACATCTTAGTGTCTGAGGCTTTAACCTTTCACTATCACAAGTTTGTGAAGCTTTAAATTTAGATTATTGAAATGCTTGATCTTACTATTTTAAATAGGATCTATCTAATCTTGTGAACTTCACACTCTTCTTTAATCTTGATCAACATAATGGTAATCTTGCCAATTCTTAATCTCAGACAATATTTAATGGATTATCATTATATAAGTATGAAATATATGTGATAAACATTATAAAATTAACTAATGACTAAAATATAAAAAGTTGCACTAAATCATGAGAAAAATATGGAGCAAAGGGAGTGGTAGTAGGTACAAGGGGAGCGATAGGCGGAGAAAAAATATGATCACAATGGGAATAGTAGGGGTGATTGGTCTAGAATCGACAGGGTGGGTGAATGGGGAATTGATTCAGAGAACACATTCCCAATGGAGGAGCTCAAAGCAAGATTTGTGCATAATCAGCTTAGGATGTCATAGACAAATCCCAACAACCATTGGTAGAAGATTAGAGGTAGGAATTTTGGAATGAGGGCTGCCTTAGATGAAGGAAAATGGATGAATCAATAGTAAGAAGTGGTCCTAAGAGGAACCAAAGATCATATCCCATAGTGGGTATTTCTGGGAGGAAGATGGGTGAATAAATGTCATCTGAATTATCTTTACATTGATTGAAATATTAGGTTTTCACGAAGGAGACAAGAGCAAGAGAGAGATTAGGATAAAAGGTGAGGAATACTATGGATGCAACAACAAGGCATGAGACATATGTGATTTATCCCTCTAACAAACAATAGACAAGAATGATTGAGTATCAATAATGCAAATTAGGCATCCAATTTATTTAGAAGTGATGGCTCCCATAGGAAAAGGAATTGAGGGTTCTGGTAAAAGGGCTCCTCAAGAGCTAATGACATGGATTCTTGGCAGAAGAATACTAATTCCTAAGAAATACCTAAATACGAGGATTGGACAGAGAAAACCAAGTAAGGGAAAGAGAAAGTGGTCTTGGATGAGGGTAGATCAAATTGGCATAAGGTAAATTCAGGTAAGAGATCTCAATCACCTTTATTGAAAAAAATTATAATACTTAGGAAAATTTAGAAACAAAAAAGAAAAATTAAGAGATCATTTTTTTTCTAAAATGGGTTGGCCTTGCAAAAGAGGTTAGGTTTGTGGAAAATTGGTGTTATAGTATTATGGGGGAACAAAACCAATTTTTTTCTCTAGCAAATGATTTTTTTCTGGTTATATTTCCCTCAAATCATGAGAAGTTGGATGCCCTAAATATCAATCCACATTATTTTGAGAGCACATGAGTACATTCAATTGACTAGTATATAAATTTTAACCCCTAAAAACACGAGTTGAAGGAGGGGCAAGTGTCGACTCAGTTGTATGAAATCCCATCAAAATACTAAGAGGAAATCATTTAAATGGATATTGAAAACAAATTGGGCACATTCCTCTACTACTGCTTGTCTCTCCTTGGTTCTCTGTAAGCTTGGACTCTCCTTGAGCTATTGCTTCCAAGTTTCTTCCTCCAAATCCTCCTCTCTAATTTATGATATCTCTTCCTCTACCTCTACCCCTGCTACTGGTGTCATGTTTATTTTTAAGTTTCTCTTCCACCTTTAGGGCCAATTAATAGCATTGGTGTACAGTCTTAGGACTTAGGAGACTAATTTCTTCTTGGATGTTCCATTTCAATCCATTAAGGTACCTAGCTACCTTCAAACTCTCTTCTTCCATCACATGTGACCTCAAGAAAATGTTATGGAACTCTTCAGTGTAGGCACTCACCTCAAGGTTTTTTTGTCTGAAATTGTGTCTTTTCTTGTGCAATTGCACCTCATAATCATTTGGGAGATAAGTCTCCCTTATATTGGACACCATACCTTTCCAACTAGTTATATGGTTCTTCCCTTCCTTAATTATTTCATCTTGGACAAATTTCCACCAAGTGACAGTTGTTCCCCTCAATCTTGTTTTATCTACTCTTACTTTTTGGGCCTTTGTGACACTATCACACTCAAAGTGATTTTCAAGCCCTTCTATCCATTCCATGACAACCTCTGGTTCCATTTTGCCACTAAAGAGAGGCACACCCTCTAATGTTTTACCACTCATTCCTTTCAAGGCATTAAAAAATGGTTCTTCTTGAAGCACAGGGTCAGGGTTTGGCACTACATCTTCCTCTGCCACTGATTTACCCTTCTCTTCACTTTCTCTCATCAACTCACTCATTGCAGCTGTTCGGAGTTGCACTTCTTCCAATTTGGTTTCCATATCTGCTAATTGTTCCTTGAGGAGTCTATTCTCCTCTCTTTTTTCCTCAACATACTTTTCCAATTCAGCATTAGTCACCATCTTTCTTGAATCTACTGATTTTTGTGAATAGATCATTCAAACCTCACAAGCCCAATCTTGAGGCTCTGATAGGACTAGTCTTGGACATTCAACTAGGAGTCTATCTAACTCACTTTCTAGGCCTCTTCAATATAATTTCCTAGGGCTTATTCAACCCTAATTCCAAGGGCAAGTCACTTAGAACACTACCCTTCCAACCAAGGCTCTTCCTATCAATAATTGTGCCAATGCTCACTGAAAGTTACATAAGGATTTCTAGCTACTTATGCCAACTTTCTCACCAAGACTTTCAGGGTTGAAATTAAATTTCCTTGGGTCAAATGATGAGTATCTTGATATTTTATAACCTCCATCCAATCTCCTTCCATCAGGTTCCTACAAACTAGGAATTAGGCCTAGTTTTCCTTGTAGCCCTGTCCAGGTCCAATTTAGGGATTCTTTCAAAATTTGGCTTAAAGACCCCCAAAAATAATCATGGATTATGACACCATTTTTAGTTTTACAAATGAATTTCAAGGTTAGGTTTATTCACTCTTTTCATATAGTACCTTTCTTCACTTGAGGACACAGTCCTTAAAAATAGGCCTAAAGGGTTACAGTCTTGTTTTTTCCTTCATAGATTGATGAGATCATGTCTTGGGGTTCCAAAATTTATTGGAGAGTTGTGTCTTTGTTGATTCAACATGCCCCAACCCCTGGATTATTGAAATCAATCCAACCCTGCAATATATAGTCTATGATCCTCTATTTCCCCAGTCGAGCTATTATCAAGCTCGCCTAGGGAAAGATCTCATAATTCCATCCTTGCACTTCCACAAAAAAATCAAAAAGAAAAATTATGTACATGGATCCCTCTTTTATTCCAACTAGACACTTTTTTTTTGTCATGGTCTTAGGAGGCTTGAGAGGACATTTTATATACACAGTCCAAAATGGACCAGGAAACCAGTAACTTCAAGAAATTTAAAAAGAACCTATCTAATAAAATATTTCTCCTAATATAATTACATAAAGAGTTGTTAAAACACCATAATAACTTGTTTATATTGAAAGCATGAACAACTCTATTCCATTTACAAGTACTTCAATCCAAAAAGGATGACACAATCATTGTTATTGGTCACAGTCACACAGTAGTATAAAAAACAAATGAAATCTTAACCAACCTCATGAATTGGACATGGAAGGTCTTAAATAACTTCCTCCTAATTGGTTCATTGGCCCTAACTTAACTATTACTTTGTTTAGGTATAAGACTTCATTAGAAGCAAAGTTGTCGAGCAAGTTTTGCAAGTTTTGCAAAAATGCAAAGTTGTTATGAGAAACTTTTCCTATTCTTTTACCTAAATGGTCTTAGGTTATTTTTACCTCCATGGATAACTCAACTATACTTCTAACCTAAACTTTATGACTAAAAACAATCCAAATTCAACTTCCTAAAGATATAGAGGGTCCATTCCACTATTTGACCCTTGTGTCCTCTAGGACTTTACAATGAGTGGATGGACAAATAGACCTCCAAATATTACCCTAGAAAACCCTAAAACTTCAAAAACTTTCCTATTATTTCCTAATCGACCTAGACAACTAGGAAATCAACATAACAAAAACAAAGAAGGGCTTTCACCCTTGGTGCTCCTGCACCAAATAGATTCAACCATTGACAATGTACAAAGATCAGAAACCACCTACATCATTGTATAGATCAAGAAATTCTACCCCAAAACAAAAAAAAATGGCTCTAAAAAAGAAGTCCAGATGACTGAGATATCATTGTTTGAAAATCGCCTCTAAAATTTGTTTTTTAGAATCATCGTTGTCGCACTTCCAAAAATCAAATGGCTCTAGATTTGGCCTCGAGTGTCTGATTTGGATGAAACAAAATTAGATTTAGGAGTTTTTGGACCTTCTTAATATGATGTCAACCTCTGATTTGCACCTACAAGCTCCAATATTGACCTGCAATAGAAAGCCACAAAATACAAAACTCCAATTTTTTTCCAAATAGACTATGCAATGGTGATGTCTAAATAATTTATTCTACACTCATAATTGAATGAAGCCAAGATTGATATTCTTGAGAAGAGGTCTTCACACCTTGAGAGATCTGATACCGTGTTAGAGTTTTAGGTGACTCTACAACACCCCCAGGATCGATTGCAAGACCAAGATAACTTCCATAAGAGATTGGCAAGATAATTGCATTAAGATGCAATAATGATATTATTGATAATGAACATGATTAAAATGTACATAATAGGCCTCCTTATATAGGAAAGGAGATAAGCGACAATGATAAGAAGTTGATAAGCTATCACCTATGCAAGGTGTAATCACATGTCCGCCAAATCTGGATCATCCTCCATTATGAAATAAAGTATGTGCCGTTGGATGAGGATGATAATGTGATATGTGCACTAAAGGTGGATCTCACACCTAAAGTGGAATTTCTCCTACACCATGTGCTTAATTGAGGTGCATACTCCTAGGTGTCTCAATGACAAACTATTATGCAACGCATTATCTTAAGTAAGATTAAGTAAAGTGTAATTAAGAATATTTAATTACACCAACACTAAGAAATATTTATTTAATCTTTTATAGTGTCTGGTAAACCTTTTAATGTGACTAGTAACATTGGCACGCCACACCCTCTTGCCCAATGTGAAACACTTTTGACCTAGAGCTATGAACCAATGAGGCCACAAATGGGGGACCTCATCCCCATTTAATAGAGCTGAGGCCCAAACGTGTGAGAACATTAGATCAATGAAGACATAAGCTCGTGATCATAATGGCCTAGTGAAGGATTGAAGCTTGGTGGGGACAACAACACCACCACTTAACCAATAAACTAAGTGGTGAACTGCTTATTACTAAGCAATATTGTAATTTAGTTTAAAGTTCAATTTTCTTTATTTGATAATTTTAGAATGTATATTGACATGGTTTTCAAGGGTTTTTTTAAAAATGTCATGGAAATAAGTTTAGAATTCACTACTTAGGATTGCAATATTTGAAGTTGGTCTACTAGGAGTATGATTGAGGAGAATATAAATCTCACAATTCAACAAATTCCTTGAACGTGTTTATTAACAATACCATGCATCACATGAGTTTAGATGTCAAAATAAAGGAAGTAAATTATATTGATTCACATTTGGATAGTTCAAATCCAAAAGTACTAATTAAAGTCCACAAAAGAGATCAAATCCATACAAATGAAGATCTAGTCCATACTTGTAATGATTAGGTCACAAATATGTAGGTGAACATGAAGAAAAAAATCATCTCGTACAATTGAATGTCTTCATCAAAGTCAACCCTAAAATGTAGAATATTAATAATTTCATTCTTGGCATCTAATAAATTATTTTCCCATCATCAATTACCTAAATAAATTTTGTTATATTTAAAATATTTAATTTGTGTAATTAATCTTAAATTTATTTGAATTATCTAATATTAATCACATTCTAGGATAATTTTACTATTTAAATGTTTTGATTTAATTAGCCTATATATTTATACAAGATATAATTATTTTCTTTCAATTATAAATATGAAAATAATAGATAACCCATATGAATTATATCTAGTGAAATTAGTAGATGGATGCTCCCAAAAGTACACTACAATAAAAATTTATATATGTATGTGAAACAAAATAGAATATTAATATTTTTTTCTAATATATTGATTATATAATGGTACATATATACTAATTCTAATATTTTTAACTATATATGATTGCTTTATGATAAGAAAATTATGTAGATTTTGGTAATTTTATTTCAAACATAAATATCTATTGAATTAAGTATCAACATAAATAAATATGATTTTAGTGGCTTTAATTTTCTCTTAAAAAATAAATATTTAAAAATAAATAAAAAATAATTGATCTTAAATATTTTTATTTTAAAATTAATTTTTAATTATTTATTATCTTGATTTATTTCTACCTCATAACTAAGTACTTTGATAGGGTAGAATCCAATGATTGCAAAGGCATTTTGACTTGGAAGAGCCCAACAAAAGTTTAGGGCTAGAAAATAGAATTATAAAGCTATAATTATAAAGAGAACTCAATGTGGATTATGTTAGAATTTAATTATTAAGGTATTTCATGTGTACTTATGAACATTTCAAGATTTTTTTATGATGAGTTGAACTATATTTTTCTTTTTATTCTTTTGTTTCTCATTGTTTTTTAACTTTTCATAAATAATTGATATTTTTACAATGAAAAGGAACAAAGTGATAAATCTTAAATTATTCTCTTATAAATCTATCCCTTTCTCATTTTTATATGAATTTAAAATAAAATAAAAAGATGTGCGATATCTTTCAACTAAGTTTATGTTGAAGAGTAGAAATGCATAATATTCATTTTTTATTGTTTTGTACATAAATTAACCATGACCACATGCTTATCACTTTGAGTAGGATTATTATGGTCATAAAATTGAACAAATCTAAATACTTATGATTTTCTCCCTCCTATAACAAACTACATATGCAAACTTTTCTTCTAAAAAAATCCATGCACATGGTTCCATCCCACCTTTTCAAATTCTAGTTTTGTCATATTTAATATCGACAATCTGAAAAATGATCATCACTTAATGGTTTTCATGCCAAAACAATTTGAATTAAGCACTTGAGATTTTGTATCTAAGGACAAGTCATATGTAATTGGTGATAAGTGATAGAAAAATGAATCACTCTCATTATCAAATAGACCCATTATACATGAATCAATACCAAGAAATATTACATCATTAAAGGAATTCTACATTCTTATTCGACGTGTCTTCAATATTTTAGCATCGGTAAAGGGGTTTGGCTTGTTATCAAGAAAGTTTCCCCACTTCCTTCTACATTCAACAAACCTCAAGGTGCTTTTCTATGTACTATTTATCCCAAACATTGTGACATACATGAGTGGAAACAATTCAAAGATCATGCATTTGAAGGATCCAATTATATTAGGAGGAATGAGTCATACATGTGTAAGTTTGTACCAGCTATTAAGAGTGCCACTATTGGTCTATCTTCATCATTGTCATTTTATTTTTTAATTTGAGCTCCATCACATTGTTCACAACATATCAATCAAGATAAAGAAAATTTTAAATACTACATTGAAATTGACTTAACCAATGAAATAGTGCCTGAAGAAATTACTAATACTAAACCTACTATTATTGGAATCGTTGGTATCCATCTTGTTGATAATTGTGATACGTGTGTTGTAATTTCTTGGGAGATGGAAAAAACAAATGCTCGTGTTCGGGAGCTAGAACAAAAAAATTATATTATTTTGAGGTTCTCCTTGAGTGTGAGTCATAACTCTGCACCTTCCCTCAGTTTGTTGTAGAAAAAGATGTTGGAAAAATATGGTGGCAAAGAAAGAAACTATAAGGAACTTTTTAACTTCCTTACAGAGGACTAGTCAGCGGTTTTGTAGCAAGTTTAATGCAATTACAAGGCTACTCACTAGGGACTGTGTCCCTTCTTTTGGTTTTTTTGGTTCTCTCTGATGACTAACATCTTGGGCACCATATGGACAATGTTTATAATCTCTTTCTTTAAATTGGAACAATTGTTATTATACTTATTGGGCTAGGCCTTGGTGGCTTCATTATTAGACTATTAGTAGCTTAGATACTTTACTGGGTGATAGACTTAGAGGTTTTAGCTCTTTTTTGAAGACTATGGATATTACATAGTTGATGTTGTTTTTTATATTAGTTTTGTTGTTAATGTGTTGTGATTGTTAATATGTTATTTTTATGCCCTTTTGGTTGTTCTTAAGGGTTGACATCCCTATTTTTTGTTGCTTTTAATATAAAAAAATCAAGTCATTCATTATCCGACTTCCTTTCGTTCATTATTTGTGATTACATATTTCTATCTTTAATTTACTTAATTAATTTAGATCTAAATTAATTTATTATTCTATTATTAGGTATTAGACACCTAGAAACAACAATTATTATTTTAATTTTCTTGACATTTATATCATAAAGATGATTTAGTCTATAAAACATTTTTTAAAAACTATTATCATCAACAACAAATATTTTAGCCCACTAACATCCAACATAACTAAAAGAATAAAAAAATTAAAGTATAAATATGAAATATATACTTTTAAAAGACTACAAGACAAATTTAATGTATTCTACCCACATTTTTCTAAGAAAACATTTTACATTATCTCTTATAAGTTTGGTGTGATAAATGTTGAAAGTTACAATCTTTGTATTTATCCACCATCTAATATAATTGAAAAAATAACAATACCCACATTAAAAAAACTTGAACTTTTTTCATATATAAAATAATTCTAAACTAAATTAAATGCATATAATCAATAGATATTTTAGAAGTCACACTTGATTGTCGATATGAAAATTGAACTCTCTCGTTATTAATAATTGTCAATCCTTTAACTTATGTAATGACTATATCAAATGCTCAAAATCTTTTAAAAGGACATATCGAATTCACACACACACACTTACTATTTCTATATCTATGTACATGTCTATATCTATACTTATACAAAGGAATAGAGAGGATCAAGACACACACACACATGTGCTAAAGTGAGGTGTTCATTGGGAACTGTAATTACATGCCTTACTATTTTAAGGGCCCTACAATAATCTACCGCTCGAGGGGATAATGGGCTTATAAGGGTATGGGATCAGTTTGAGCACCCAGTAGTGCGTTAAATGAGTGGATCATGCTCAAAAAATCCTACTCATTGAATCAACTATCGACTATATGTATCAACACCACATAATTATATCCCCTATTAATATCAGAGGGGTGTTAGGATAGCCACCTTTTCATTAGTTGGGGAGTTGATCGAGCTCATCCTATGTCGAAAATGATACACCCTCTTTATAAGCAAGAAATTCCATACATGTGACAATACCATAGCTCTTGCTATTTCAACTTCTAGACCTCCCAATTATTGGTTGGTCCAAGTTAGATGAGGACTAGAGGGACTAGTTGTGTGTATGTTATAGAACTCCTAGAAATTCAAAATTAAATTATACACTACAAAACAAACAATACCAAGTAACCAATCTAAACATCAAATATCCATGTAAATGTAATTTAATTCAAATTTAACCTCTTTTTAGAGAAAAGTGGAGAAATGGTTGAAGCATTTAATAGAAAGTGATTCATCAAAAGTTGTTCTTTTTATAATAGCAACCTAACAAACCAACCAATCAACTTGTGGTGACAATTACAATTCTTTCACAATGCAATCCAAAGAGTTTTGTACTTATGTGCACTAGCGAATCTTATGAGGAGAAAGCACAGCCATATCTTTGAAATTTAAGTAATGAAAAATGGGAAGATCGAAAAAGACAAGGAAACAAGTGGTACATTGAACCAACCAATCCAAATGAGGTACAAAATATAGCATATTGGGTGTCGGTCATATGCTCAAATTTTCACTTTCTACATTGGAAAACCTATAAAATAATTTAGATTTGTCACATAATTTAAATTTATCACATAATTTAGATTTATCACATGCTTAAAAAGTTATAAACAAATTTATAAAGACATTATCACACTTAAAAGGATAATAAAGAATAGTATTAAAACATTAGTTTAGTTAAATGTAGTAAGACTTAACTTTTGACTTTGAGATTGATGGGAGCATGTGCATCTTCATGACTTTTGTGGATTTGAAGGATTCCTATGTTTTGTTGTCAATAATTTATTGCACCCATTTGGAAAAAAGTCAAGCTTCAACTTATTCAAAACTTTTGAACGACATCAAAGAACAATGTTATCCATATTTTAATTGTTGCTTTAATAGACATTATATAATATTGGCCAATAACACTGTCATTGACTATAAGGATTTAAAGAAATAATTTATGCACTAGATTCACATGTAATATGCTTATTTCATTGCTTTGTAAGTAGTTTTGTAGATATTATAATGAGGGTGATTTTGACTAATCTCAAACTTTTTGGATTATCTCTTATAAAGGTTGAATATGATTTTATTGCATCCTATTTATGTCATCTTGAATGCTTGTCTAGTACATAATAGACACTATTAGTGTAGAAATCTCTTAAATTAATATTTTCCTATCTAAATGTTTTTTTATTAAATTTTTGTCTTATTTTAATTCATGTCTAATGGTTAGATTAATTATAAGTATTTTAATTAAGTAAATTATTAATAATAAAAAGTATTTGTTAGCTCTCTCATGAGTACCTACACAGATTTTCCTTTCTAGAATGTTGTATCGAAATCTACAGGTCATACACCTTCTACTTATAATACATTATGCTTAAACATGTTTCCCAGGGATTTGACAAAGACAAACTGCTAAATATTTCATAGGCACTATGTTTCCCCTATTTTTTAAATTTGGCAATGTTGTAGAAAATATTACATGTGTCAACAATCACAAATTCATACATTATTAATCACACGTAACTTTTTCATAAGAGTAAATATAAATGCAACAACTAAAAGGTAACTTCATGCCTCCAAGGACATTTCACAAGATATATGACACTTTTGGACAAAACAAGAGATTTGCAATTGTTGAATGAGATAAGCTTCTTCTAATCTCTTTTGATTTCCTTTCTATTTTTGTGTGTAACCTCAAATCTTTTATTTATTTATATGTCTAAATTGAGTAAAAGTTGTCATTTCATTTATAAAATTAAAATATAGATGGATAAGTAATACATAATAATTGAAAGTAGTATCATTATTAACTTAACGTATTTTTAGTTATATTTTGTTGTAGATGTCTTTCTTCCCCAATCTTATTAAATAGCACACCCATTTCTTTGCACTTAATCTTTTATTCTCACTTGAACATACTATCTTTACAAATCTTATTTCTCTCTATAATTTCCTTATCTTCTCCTACCCTCACTTCTACTTTTCTTCTTCCTACTTATTCCTTCTTATCTCATTTCTAAGTGCCCCATCTTCTAATCTTACTCAAAAATCCCTTCTATCATATCTTTCTCATCTTTCTACACTACACCTCATCCCTTTACATCTACTCTCTTAGAAAACTCCATTTCCATCATTTATATCCTTTTTTAAATTTATGTTTTCTACTTACTTCCTCTCCCAACCACCCTTGTATTTTAACTTCTTTTCCTAAGGATTTGCCTATTCCTCTTAACTCTCTTCATGAAAAATTGAATGATGCCCACTATTGTTGCCAACTCTTCTCCAATCATCCCCATATCTTGACCACATATGCCTTTTATTAAATATTTTTCCATTATCTTCTTCCCTTGACCTTTCATGTCTTTCTTTACATATTACCTAGACACTTCACTTATTTTCTTAGTATATTTCTAGTGTGAAATGTGTCATACACCTTAAAATCCTAATGTTCAATTATTTTCTTAGCTTGTGTTTATCTTATGCGACTTCATTCAAGATGATCTTTTATGCAAGGAGGTGATATATAGGTTTAAGGGGTATTGCCCCCATCCAATATGTTTTCACCTTGTATCAATATTGGAGACAAAAATTTGGGGCACTTTGATACAAATTTCTAAAAAGAATTAATGCAGAAGGAGACAAAACTCTCGTGGCTCAATCAATTCATGGCCAAATCAGCTTGATGCAAGTTGCTACTTCTCTAGTTCCACTCTAGTCTTTGTAATTAGTTTTGGATTGTGCACAAAGGTATGACAATAAGATAAAAAAATAATTTGGCCCCTTCAAACAAGTCATTTTGGATTCCTCATTAATGCATAAAATGATAAAATCTATATGAAAGTGGCTTTGGAATACTATGAGAGAAAAGGCATGATTTCCAATAATTTTATCAACCAACATTTTTTTGTAGTACCAATAAATTTTAGTATAAAAATGGAAAGAATTCAACACAAGAGTGAGTTAAAAAAGATGCTAAAATGCAATCGCGGTCCTATGGAAGGTATATTTAATCCATCACACCAAATAATTCAACCGCTACATGTCCTAATTTATTATAACAATTTTGAAGGAAAAGAAGATTGATTAGGGGACTATTAATAGAGATAAAATCAATGCATAATTGGTAGGTGTAATAGAATCAATTAGATTCCTTGTGTCTTCTTATCTTGTTTATCTATTGGCTTATTAGGCTAAATTCTTGGGAAAGTGGCTCTTACTAGAATACAATTGAAGTTGGAATACTAGAGCATGAAACCCCCCATTTGGTAGTAAAATTACAAGTTTGTTCCAAGATTCTCGTGGCTAGTAATGCATATTACTTATGTTGGGTTCCTTCTAAAATTATATGAAGTTGGAAATACTTATGCATAATTCCTTTGGGTTTCATCAGGTAAACACAAGGAATTTCATAGGGTTTCTTTGAATTTTCTAGACATTTAAGGCTTTTATCTACCTAATGCTCAAGTTTGACTTTTTGAACTAAGTGAATTATCTCTTCCCTTCAAGATGAAGAAGCTTAGAAATTTTATGTGTGATATTTCATTACCTTTTCCCACCCTTTTGGATGACCCAATTGAAAGGGGATCGAGCTTCAAAAGCTTCTCACCATGGAATATTAAATTAATTCTATGATAAAAAAAAATTGGAGATCTTTAGAACCTATGAAGCCTTAACTCTCCTAGGATGGTTTTGGATTCCATGATGGACTCTCCATCAACCAAAAAAAATATTCGGTGGTCCCTTATTTTGCAAAGTCAAGACCACCCATTAGCTAGGCTATCATGGATACACACCTTAAGATTTCTCAAGAAATGGATTTAAAATCTAATAGACTAACATTTCAAAGCCCCTACGAGGATTTAACTTAGAATGAGGAAAAACTAAGTTTCACCTTTCTATTCAGGATCGTGTAACTCTTTGAATTAGTGTTGGAGGCCATTTTGGATGATGTGGTTTACAATTTAAGTGGTATCAATTCTTGGATGGTCCTTGGTGGAAAGATTGGAAGTTATGTTCAAACTGCTAGAAATCTATTAGGGAAAGTGAGATATTGAGAGGGGGGGTGAATCAGATATCAACCAATTTATATATTTTGACATAAATAAACTTGCATAGCATAAGCATCAAACTTAATCATTGTATAAGATCTAATATCCTAATCATCATCCATGAAAATAAACATAACACGATGATTTTGGTTACCCAGAAACCCTTGAGAGGTAAAACTAGGGTGGCAATGATACCCACAAATCTTCACTACTACAGTATTAAAGTTTTCCTGTTAGGGCTATAAGTTTGATCACAAAATATGATCTATCCTATGAGGGGTCTGCCCTGTTAAGAGCTTTGAGACTTATATAATCTACCTTGCAAAAGGATTTAAAAACTTACAACTAAGTAAGCACTCAGTTAAGAGATTTACTAAGGTCCATTAAAACCACTCTGTTAAGAGATTTACTCTTATTCACCTGTTAAAATGTCTCAGTACCTGATCCTTTGGTTTTCATTGTGATGCTGATTATAGATCTTCTCCTTACAATATAGATTTGATCTTCTCTATCAAATATGTATGTGTTTTGTCCTTCACTGCTATGCTCTGTTCTGCTTGGTCACTAAACTTTGTTTCTGATAATCAAAGCACTTTGTTGCTCTGCAAGTATGATATCTCCTTTGTACTCTTCTCCTCTTCCATGATTCATTTTAGGGTTTGGATCTCATCTTATATAATAAATTAATCATCTCTAAGATTTGAGATCTACGATATGGATTATCTCCTTTTGCCGCTTAACCTTTCCCTAATTCTGATTGGCTCCATGAATTAAATAGGGATTAATGATTACAATTCTAAAGCATAATCACCTATGTGATTTCCTCAAAAAATAATAAATGTAATATGGATGTCGGCCAAAATGGTTTACTTAAGTGTTTGTGCCATAAAAAACACATATGTCAAATCTGGCTTGCGCGGCATTTGATATCGCTGGCACTCAACATTCACTATTCTTTATACCCTGATGCTCGACATTGACATCTTTACATAACTTGGCATAAACTGACTTGGCTAATACTGAAGTACTTGGTGACCATTGTCTTACTTGGTAGTAACTATTGCTCGGTAAATGTACAATACACATGACTTGACCTATACACGACGACTCGGTCATAGTGATGACCAACCATCATTGCCTAGAAAATGACTAAGTGTAAGAAACTAATAGACAACAAAACTTAGGGATCAAAAATCTCCCCCTATGACATTAGTGGCAAAAACACTTTGTCATGACATTTTCAGTACATTTACAAGAGTAATTAGTACTAACAAAAATTTCTATAGAATACTCCCCCTAAAACTTAACTCGGTCTTAAAAATAAGTTTACATATATACATAAGACTTCCTATTTGACATACAATTGAATATATACATTGAAAAACTAGTATGTCATACCATTTTTCCACTATGTCTGCCTTCTTCTTTCTGCTTTCTGATATCTGAATATTTCCCTTTATGATTTTGTCATGTCATTATTTATATTTACCCCTTGTTTTTGTCACTTGATGTTCTTGGGGTGTGGGAGTCTTGAAATACTTGTCCAAGAATGGTTTGTGAAGCTGCATGACCATAACTAATGTGCTGTCCCAACTTGACCTTACATACTTCAAAACCTTGGACTTCACTTCTAGCTCGGTAGCTAGCTCAACTAGGCTCTCAGAAATAGAAAGATGAGGGTCTTTCTGAACTAACTCCTTTGTCATGACTAACTCCCTTTGCATAGCCTCAAGATGAGGTGTTAACATTGTTTGGATAGAGAGTAGTCTAGCCCTTATTTTACCATCGTTAGCCACCAACTCGGCTAACCTACCTTGGGCATGTAATAATCTAGTAAAATACATAGAGTTGGAACTTGCATCCATGCTCAGTGAGTGACCTATAGACTTTATATCTAACTGTAGTTTGTATATTAGATCCTGGTTGTCCATTGTATATTCTTCTACATTGCATAATTTCTTGTACAAAGAGTGTGCATTTTGTACAACTTCTTCTAAATTTGTTACTAAGGTAGAGAGTTCTACCTATTTCACTACAATGTCTGCAGAGACCTTATTGAGTACCTTGGTCTCAAATTTCCTTTCTAACTACTGAAACAAGTTGTCATTAGCCTCATTGTTAGCATCAGTCACTTTCTTGACAATGTGAACAAGCTGCTCTAGAAAGGTTCAGAGTTATTTACATTAGTCATGTCAAAAGCATCTATGAAAATAGCTTTTATCTCATGAAGTACCTACTTTTGTTGTTGTTCCCTTCTCATCTCTTCCTGTTTTCTCTTCTTCTTTAGTAGATCTTGTAATATTTGCATTTGTTCGTAAGTTAAGTTATCAGTGTCCCACTTAGGAATCACTATAACTTCTTCAAGTGTCACCTGTTTAGCGGGAGATTTCTCCTTCATCTTTTGTGACTTCTTCCTAGGTGTAGTATCACTCGACATCTGTATAAGAGATTTTATTGCCTCATGTTCCTTGGGCTCTTTATTATTCTTCTCTTTCTCTTTCTCCATCTTTTCCTTTTCCTTATTCTCTTCCTCTACATGAGGACTTACTACTACCAATGCAGACTATTCTAATTACTCTTTGCTTGTCTCCTCGACAATTGTAGGCTTTGGTGTGATTGTCGACTTGTCTTGTTCCTCGGCATTAGCACTTGAGGAGACTAGTCGATCAAATGTGACTATATGTGGGCTTGTTGCATTATTCTCAATAGTTGATGTGCTATCCATCTGTGGATAATCTCGAACTTGTAATAATACTAGATTTATGATCGGCAAAGATGTATCCTTAGCTGCCTTGTCTTGAATCTCTTCCTCGGTCAATATGTGAGTTTTCACTAGGGTGTCCTCAGTGATATCAACAATATTTATTTCATCATGTTTCTTCCTCTCTTAAACCTTCTGAGCTGATTCCTTTTGAACCTAATGTTCAATGATATCATCCTTGTTATCCAATTCTACTTCCCTGGATGTGCCTGCACTCTATTGTGCACTCTTATCAACTAAAAGACCACAAATTATCTTCCATAACCTTAAACTTTGTTGTACAATATCTTCAACCTTGTGTTGAAGGATGGAGTATGCTAGGAGCTTGGGAACAAATCTATTCCTATACTACTTCATATACTGCTGAATGTATATAGGGGATAAGTCAGACATGACTTGAGCAAGATTGCTCTCCTTGATTTGTTTCTCGGTCATTAAGGCATATTCCCATTTCTGAGCTATCCTCTAGTATAATTCATTAGGAACCAAATTTCCCAGTTGAAGTGGTGTCATATTGAATATACAGAGCATCTCAAGCATAGCTTGTTCTTCTCTCTCCTTGTCCTCAATACTCAGTTTTTCAAATCTTATTTGCTTAAATCCTACTAGGCCAGCAATGCTTTTGATGTTGTGGCATATTTCATCCATAGTCAGTGATCTCTTCTTTGATGGAACCTTTTTATTTACTTCCCCATCACTGTCAGTTTCCTCATCATCCTTCTCCAAGATAAGATTCCTTCTTAGTTTCTTCCTTATTTGACTCGGCACTGCCTTAGCCTGAACTAGATTTCTTTTCCCAGATGTAGGGGTTTTCTTTTGTGGCTCAGTAGCTATGACAGTAGAAGTTGCTCTAGTTCTCAGCCTTAGTACTGATGAGGAGATGGGCTTAGGTTTTTGTATTGGCTTCTTAATAGGCTCAACAGCTAATGCCTTCTTGCCTTTCTTTACTACCACATTCTCCTCTTCTCCACTTTCTTCCGACTGACTAGATTTTTCCTCTCCTAATCCCTAAGTCAATTCAAGGGGTACATCTACCTCTTATCCTCCTAAAATTTCCTCTATGTTTTTTACTATCTTCTTTCTTTTTCTCTCCATGGTAGCAGATTTCAATCTCATGGTTATTTTGGCCTTAGCTTCCTCATAGGTTCCAAAATGTGTGGCCTTCTTGTCAATTTCCTTAGCTAATAGGGTTGTGATTGTTGTTTTTGTTTCATTAATATTTACCTCATAAGGTAAAGGCATTAGCCATGATACCCTCAGTATAACTGCTTGTGCATATGTATAGTCTATATCAACTAGAAAACATATGTCTTTATAGTACGTATCCACTAGAGACACATGGATCCTGCTTCTTTTCCCCATTTTCTTCTTAAATTCAACAAAATAACTCTCTATTACACTTTCAAAATTTTCACCCATTTGACCAATAAACTCGCTAATCTGTATTGTCACTGGTATATTCTTATCCCATTCTACACCTCCAACAATAGGAAAACTTTTATGAATGTAGAAAAATAAACAAATAAGTAGGGAATCGAACTTACACATAGAATTATTTAATTTCCAGATTGATGTAAGATTTTTGGCAAGCTATGTCAGTTGGAGCTCGGCAAGGTCATATGTATGATCCTTCTTTATTATCTTCCAAGCTTGGTCCACCGACATGCATGGGACACTATCCAACTGACTAGACTGATAAAATTTGTGAGCTATTACCCTCACTGCAAATTCAATTTCTGGGTATGTGATAGTTGAAATAGTCATACCTCATTTTTTTCACACTGCCTGGGTCTTTTCTTGTATTTCCTCTTTACTTTGACATCTCATTGTCTTCTTTCCATTGAGTTTAGGGTATCTAGTTACCTGGTGAATCATATCTTTTGTAATTTGGACTGGTCCATCCTCCAGCCATATTTCCATATCATGTACTCTACTCAATACAATCTTGATCCACTCAACTTTAAAATTTTGAGGGAAATCGAGATCATGCACTAACCCTTTCTCGACAACCTTCTGGTGTTCTAGCTTCAACACCTCGTTGCTGCACAATTTATCATATGCTTCTTTGAGCTCACAGTCTCTGATTTCCCTAATCTTACACATGTAACATGAACTAATGTCATTGATCATTAAAACTTTCTGAGGGATAGATGATAGGGCTCCAGTCAAATCTCCCATAATTGCACTTTCTAGAACAGTCTGGAACTTATGTGGCTTGCATGCATCATTCCTCACTAATTGAACATTGATAACCTCCTTCACTTTCTTCTTAGCTGCAGCTGATGATGAAGATGACATTTCTTCAAACTTTAAGGGTTTAATATCTAAAATGAATAATTCAGTAAAATACCTTGCACAAGTGTTTCTCAAATATTTGTTAATGTTACACTATGAAGGTTTTTGCAAATCACACTTAGCATTAATTGCTATAGTTGATCGCTCTTGAATTGCTCTGAAAAGTTCTCAAATCATTGGTGAAATGAAAATAAATAGTAAATTCCCACTTTATAGACTTCAAACAGTCAAATTAGGGCTTCATTAACGATCTATACACTTTCTAGGTGAGATACAACTATCTTGGCAATCTCATGTCAACTCAATTAACATAAGCTCAGTCAATACAACCATTCGGTTTCAGCTAGGTGTACATCATATCTCAGCTATCATAGGAGCTCAAAAAACCACTAGTGACTTGGTCACTATAGACTAAAATATTGATGCTCGGCATCAAATATACAATATAGCTTTTCACTAAAATCTGTCCTAATGCATCTTAATCTATGTAGATATGGACCTTATCTTATCAAATGTTATGAACTGATGTAAAATAAAACATTATAAGATTCATTTCCACACATACCTTATTTGCTTAGTTTGAGGTAGTGTGATCACCTGATCCATCAGATTGGGTGACCTCAAGTTAACTTACTCCACTACTGCTTGCTTCCTCTTTCTTCTTCCATGTCTTGTTCATCTGATCTCTTATCTGCTAAGTAGTTTCTTCATTATTTCTTTGTTCATTGCTCGGTATATGTGCTTTGCAGTCTTTCTTTAAGTGACCAATATTTTTTCATTTATAGCACACCATACTTCCATTCATCCAACTCTTGGATTTACCTCTGAAATGTGTCTTCAACATTTTGCTCCAATGTGACTATATTTTCCACATTAATGATAACTATACCATGTATTATAGTCCCGATTGTATGTATTACCCTTCTTAGGTGCCTTGGTCTATTTATTGGATGTCCACTTAGCTTTGGATCTACACTCATATGCTCTATGTCTATATTTCTAACAATTGTAACAATGTCCTTGAAATCTAGGTGATGTAGATGGATTACTAACCTTTGTCCTACATTCATATGTCTGATGTCCATGATTTTTACAGTTAAAGAAATATCCATTTAAATTTGGTTTAGGATCAGACTTACCATGTTTGCTTCTATAGATGTTGGCTGCATGTCCTATATTTTCACAATGATGGCATGTAGGCTTGTTGTTCTTTGGCTTTGCATTCCTTTGTTCTCCACTCTTTGATGATTCTCCTTCCTTAGTGGAGGATAAGTTCTCATCATGTCCAAGTCCAGATGTATCACTAGATCTTCTAGGTGAACTCAATAGCTCTTCAAATTATCTTATAGCTTCATTAGGCTTGTCCATCCTTTCATTGATCTCTTTTTCAGATCTTAGTTCATTCTTCAATTGACTATTTTCTGATCTCAGATTTGTGTTTTCCACATCTTTCCTACCCAATTCTTGATTAACAAGTAGTATTTGATTTACCATGTCCAGTTGATTGTTTGTTGGTCTTTGCATGTCGCTTGTCCTTTCATCAAGTCTCATTGATAGTTATCTTTTATCTTCTTCATCCATTGTCTTATCTTCTTCATCTTTCTTTTTCTGTTCTACAACTTCACAGAGTCTTACTAATTGTATTTCTTATTCTCTCTTCAAATTTTTGATGTCCTCATTCAATATGTTGTATTTCTCTAGTAGTTCTTTTATGGCTTTGTCACTTTTAGCAAAGTTGCCACTATCAAATAGTCTTGTAGTATCCTCTTCTTGATATTGTGTTTCATTCTGTTGTATTGCTATTTCTCTTCTTCTGCTTAGGGATTTCTTCAGTTCACCTCTGGCTACTTCAAGTTGTTGTAATGCAAGCTAAATGTCAATCTTTTGATTCTCTATGACCTTTCCCAACTTATAAACCTCCATCTCAAGATCTTTGACTCACAAGTGGTTAGATTTCTTTAAGAGACTAAGCTTTGATACCAATTGTTGGAAATATATTAGGGAAAGTGAGATACTGAGAGGGGGGGTGAATCATATATCAACCAATTTATACATTTTGACATAAACAAACTTGCATAGCATAAGCATCAAACTTAATCACAATAGCAGATCTAATATCCTAATCATCATCCATGAAAATAAACATAACACAATAATTTTGGTTACCCAAAAACCCTTAAGAGGTAAAACTGGGGTGGGGATGACACCCACAAATCTTCACTACTGCAGTATTAAAGTTTTCCTGTTAGGGATACAAGTTTGATCACAAAATATGATCTACCCTGTGAGGGGTCTGCCATGTTAAGAGCTTTGAGACTTATACAATCTACCTTGCAAAAGGATTTAAAAACTTACAACTAAGTAAGCACTCGGTTAAGAGATTTACTAAGGTTTATTAAAACCACTCTGTTAAGAGATTTACTCCGATTCACCTGTTAGAATGTCTCAGTACCTGATCCTTTGGTTTGCACTATGATGCTAATTACAGATATTCTCCTTACAGTATAGATTTGATCTTCTCTATCAAATGTATGTGTTCTATCCTTGACTGCTCTGCTCGATCACTGAACTCTATTTTTGATAATCAAAGCACTTTGATGCTCTACAAGTATGAGATCTCCTTCATACTCTTCTCCTCTCCCATGATACATTTTAGGGTTCGAATCTCATCTTATATAAGCAATTAATCATCTCCAAGATTTGAGATCTATGATATGGATTATGTCCTTTTTCCGCTTAACCTTTCCCTAATTCTGATTGGTTCCATGAATTACATAGGGATTAATGATTACAATTCTAAAGAATAATCACCTCCTTTATTTCCTCAACAAATAATAAATGTAATATGGATGCCGGCCAAAATGGTTTACCTAAGTGTTTGTGCCATAACAAACACATATGTCAAATCTGGATTGCTCAGCATTTGATATCTCTGGCACTCGGCACTAACATTTTACATAACTTAGCATAAACTAACTCAACTAATACTGAAGTACTCAGTGAACATTGTCTTACTTGGCAGTAACTGTTGCTTAGTAAATGTACAATACACATGACTTGGCCTATACATGATGACTTGGTCGTAGTGATGACCGACCAACATTGCCTAGAAAATGACTAAATGTAAGACACTAATAGACAACAAAACTTAGGGATCAACACAAATGCCACTTGTTAGAACTACAAATGTTGGTATAGATACCTTAATCTCTCTCCCCACTTACTCATGGTTCCCACTTTGAATTAATAGTGGCATTTGCACTCATCAATTTTAGTTTAGTAATATAGATTCTATAACATCTAGTTGATTATTTTGGAACCCAAATTGACCCACTTTGTTTGGTATATTCTTTTCCAAGGCCTTCCTATGGAGTCTAGGCTACTTTATTTTGGTGTTCTTGATCGCAATTACCCTTTTTGTGGGTATTCGAAGTATTTTAAGCCCAAAAATTTTGGACCTAGATTCATAATGTTTTCAATTTTCTCAAACCAATGCCCATTTATACAATATGATTCTTCTTAGATATTGGCATTGAATTCATCACAAATTCAACTAGATTTGGTATGCTTTTAGGGTAGATAATCTCTTCAATATATGGAAATATATAAATTGGGCTATTTTTGCCAACTAATTTTCACATTTTCCTAAAGCTATGATTTGTTCCACTGTGTTATTGTAGATTTAAGTGTATGCTAACAAGGTTATACATGAATTGACATATTTACAAGTGGGAATTGACATGGAAGGAGTATTTTTTCTCAATATATTTGAGAGGCTTGCTCTTAGGATTCTCCCCTGGTTGTAAGAAGAGACTATATTAAAAATGGTTCTCATGACCTCGTCATCATTGCTTCATCTTCTTGTCAATTGTAGGAGAAAATCCTTGGTGGACTATTGGTGGCACTTCTAGTTGGTTTAACTCCAAGAAGTTTCCTTGGCTAACCCTTTCCATTTATCCACTATGTCGAAGAAGAACAAACTATAGAAAATGATGATGATGATGATGGGTGAGACACTCCTAAAAGTACTTTGAACCCTGTTGATGTATAAGGAAATATAAATGATTGCGATCATCCTCTTTCCCCACTACTACTATTGTTTCTACCTAGTCGCTTTGTATTTATTTAATTGTTTTATGCTCTAGGCTTCACCCTAGATATGGACTTTAGAGGTGTGATTATTTATCCACCCACATAGTTTTTGTGAATATATACTATTATTTTAGAAATGATAATCTAGATATGTATTCATCAAAAAATTCTCTTGGGAGGATGAGAAAATCTTATGGAATGTATATTGGTAATTTTCTTTAAAAAATTATATGAATTAATTTCTATTGCATTACATAGTATAATTATTATTATTTTAATTATATTAAATATCTTTTTCTATGATAATAAGAAAATTACAACAGCATATAATAAATGCTTTGTTTTGTATTGAATAAATATGTTTTTCTATGATAATAAGGAAATTACAAGAGCATATAATAAATGCTTTGTTTTGTATTGAATAAATCAATTAAGAAACTTATAAGAATGATATCTACTAAATGCAGTTGAAAAGACAAGTTGTACATCAAATATCTCAACCACAAGGCCGCAAGAGAAAAAACAAAGTAATTTCCAATAGTTAAGCCTATTATCTAGTTGAAATTTTCATGACTTGATCTTTAATTACTCTTGCATGTGACTGGATATGTGATAAAATAAGAAAACCTCTAAATATTCCTTGAAAAGAGTAAACAATCACATCATTTTGCATACCAAAACCCAAAATAGCTTCTTTCAACCTAGATCATGATTAAAAATCGCATATATATTCATTTATAAAAAAAAATATTCATTAAATTTTAATTCAATTTATGCTGATGTTCTACATAAATTTGTGAAATTGGAATGTATTTCTCAATCATAGATCTACAAAAAAAAACTAAGACTAAAAAGAATATTGTACTTAGCAATCCATGGAGCAAGACCAATAAGAGCCCCACCTCTTCCATCATTAAGTGATGGGTGAAAAAAACTAGCATCTCTCCAAACATGGAATAATGAAACATCAAGCTTCTTGGCATACATATATATATATATATATATATATATATATATATATATATATATATATATAAATATATTATATATATATATATATATAAGTATGTATGTATATATATATATGTATATGTATATCTATATGTATATATATATATATATATAGATATATATATATATATATGTTATATATACATACTATATATACATACATATATATATACATATATATATACATATATATATACATATATATATACATATATATACATATATATACATATATATACATATATATACATATATATAATATATATACATACATATATATATATATATATACATACATATATATATATATATATACATACATATATATATATATATATATACATACATATATATATATATATATATATATATATATACATATATATATATATATATACATATATATATATATATATATATATGTATATATATATATATATGTATGTATATATATATATATATATATATATATGTATGTATATATATATGTATATATATATATTATATAAAGTAAGACAAATTCATATTTATAGATCTATGAACCTTCTTAAACATAAAACCATAATATTAATTAAACAATAGCTTTCAATGGAGATCTAGCAATAAAGGTGTCAATGGTTTAATTTGAAAACCTTTCTAGTAGTAAAGCTAAAACATCGAAGAGAAAAAGAATGAAAATTCATATGATTTATCTCAATATATAAATTAAAAGAGTAAGATTAGGCAGAAAAAAGAATGAATAGTAAAACAAATAAATTGCATGCAAATGAAAAAAGAATAGGGAAATTATATTTTTTGCATAGGGGAAGTGTGCCATAGTCGTGATAGCTAATTTCATGCATCTATAGATTCTAAATGACAAACCAAATTTTGATGATTTTTAATTTTGACAATTTTTGTTGTTGTTGTTGTCTCTATATGTGACTTAACTTCTTATAGCTATTGTTCTAGCTTATGGGTAGTAACAACTCATATTGTGAAATTTGTTATGTGTGCAAGTGTCAAAAAATGATCATTTCAAAGTATTTCTTGATACCCACTTAAAGATGCCTCAATAACCATGATGTAGGAGCATCCACGATGTAAGAGCAATTTTGCATTACCAAAAATATTGTCTATTTTTTCAATAAGGTCCATCTTTGGGCAGGGTTATTATTTTTGGCAAGTTTACTATTTTTAATAGGTTGTTCATTTGAGCACATATTTTTACAATTGCATCCTTGGAGGTTTATTTTTTATATATAAGCATGTCAGTAAAGTTTCATGGCAAGATCAAGTTAGGTTTTGAAGATATTGCATTTTATGTTTTGGCGGGGTGGTACAAAAACTTTGAACTTAGTTTTGAAGGCCTTAGAGGCTCCAAAATAGGGTCAAACTTTGATTAGTTTGTGCTTTGCAAACTCAAGGCTATAAAGCACTTCCATAGGTTTCTAAAATGGGGTTATAATAGCCAATTGACTCAACAAATCATAAGTTATGGTTCTCGAAAGTTGAGCCATCAGGATTCCCATTTCAATACAAAGAGAAGACAGAGAAAAATCACTTAAGGCATTAATTGAACCATTGGGTGCCAAAATAGAAAATTTCACTTTCTAGAATATTATAATGCGGTTAATTGTGCTACTTAAATAGGGCTGAAGGGAGATTTTGGGGTTTGGTTCCAGAAGTGTAGATTGTGGCTCTATCTTGTAGATTATTGTAATGAAAATGCATGTGGCTATAGCAAGTTACTTTTCTAATGTCATTTCAATGAATATAATAGAAAGAAAGTGTTTATATTCTTTCCATTTTTATGTTCTTGCATTTTTTTGTTTATTTCCTGGTTGTGTTGTGTGTGTTTGGTTGAATAAGGTGAGTACCCTTCATCAAGTAGTACCAGAGAAAAAGTTCCTATGTGTGTAAATAGATTATCAAATGTGAGACATTTTTCACCAAGATTATGATAATGGGTCTAAGAGATAAGTATAAAAAATGCCTCCATAAAGGAACCATGTTGGAAGAGTTGCGGGTGTAATGAAAATGGGTTTTAGAGCTCTACAGAGGCAAGTGCAAGCACTACAAGAGGATTTATATAGAGGAACTCATATTAGGTCAAGAGATGCGAGTGAGGATGAATCTGAAGAATAAGAACAATTTTAAGAAGAGCAAGAAATGGATAAGGATCCTAATGAAGCTAGGTTTTTGTAGGGTCATTTCCAAGATTGGAAAGAGACCAAAGATTAAAGTTTTTGTATTTTCTAGAAATCTTAATCTAGAAGAGTTGATTGATTGGATCAATGATATGGAGGAGTAATTTAAGCTTGATGAAAGAGAATATCCTAAGAAGGTCAAATTCACAAAAGCCAAGTTGAAAGGTCATGCTAAAATTTGGTGCAAAGATGTTTAGTTGGAGAGAATTAGAAAAGGGAAGGAGACTATAACAAGGTGGGATCACATGGTGGACAAATTGAAGAGACAATTCATTAATGTTGACTATGAGCTTGATTTGCTAAAGAAAATGCAAGGGTTGAAATAAGAAGGAAAATATGTCTAGGAGTATATAGAAGAGTTCTATTGTGTTCTTATTAGAATAGGTCATTCTGAACCTAACAAGGAGAAGGTTTCCCATTATGCAAATGGGTTGATGCCAAGTATTCAAGAAGATTTGATAATTGGTGTAGGAGAGCCTCAATAAATTAATGTAAGCCCAAGGGCATGTTAGTTGCTAAGTAGGGTATGAGTGATGTAATAAATCCCCATGTAATGGGTTGATTAAATTGTAAGCCAAAGTTGGAAAAAGAAGAATTCCAAGAGGCAGTCATCATGCCTCCAAAGAGCATGTCCCAAGATGCTATCAAGAATTTGGTAGAATAAATGTTAGAGGAAAAATTTGGAGAAATGCAGAAATATGGAGGGAAAGAAAAAGAGGGATAAGATGATAATGATGAAGGAGAAGGGGAAGAAGAGACCCATAATCATGTGGAGTTACTTGTAGATCATAAGGCCTCTGTAGATGCACTAAAGTCAATAAAAAGAGATGCTACTAAAGGTTTTCCAATGTTTAATGGAAGTATATACCCTAAGGAGGTGATAGAATGGGTTGAGTCTCTGACTAATTATTTTGAATATAAGGAGGTCCCAGAGGATAGAAGGGTTAAGTAGACAAAGGCCAAGTTGAAAGGATATGTCCTCTCTTGGTGGAATTTTGTGCAAGGGGAGAGGGTTAAGGAAGGAAAGAACATGATAAATTCATGGGAGAGAATGAAAGCTCATGTTAAGAGCCAATTATTACCCATTGACTATGAAGTTAATATGTATAGAAGGTCACAAAATCTTAGGCAGAAAGACCTAGATGTGAGTAGTTACATAGGAGTTTCACAAGTTGAGCCTCAGATCAAAGAGACATGAAGATGAGTCAGAAAAGGTTGTGAGGTACTTGAATGGATTGAGAATTAACATTCAAGATAAATTTTCAATGTTGGCACCAGAGACAGTGCACAAATTCTTTCAATTGTCCCTAAGGGAAGAGGATATGTTTAGAAGAAAGACAGAGAAAGGCAATAACAGAGGTAAAGGAGGAATAATTTTTAGAGGCAAAGGAAATTTTGGAGGGAGAAGTCCTAACCAAAGGTCTTATGGTGATTCTATCCAAGGAAAGAAAGTTGGGGACTCAAGTAGCAGAGGAAGCTATAGAAGAAGAAGACCTAATGGAAGAGGAGGGGCAAATGGATCAGGGAGAGGATCCAAGTTCTCCAATATGAGGTGTTACAACTAAAATCAAATGGGGCACCTGACCTATAGGTGTCCAGAGAAGGCCCCAACTTCTCAAGGTGGATAAAAGAGAGTCACCTTGACTCAAGATGATGTAAGGAGTGTGACATCTCCTTAAGTAAATTTGACATCAGAGATGGGGGAGAACCTGATGATAAGAAGGACCTTTCTCAAGGAACTAGTGAATATTGAACCACCACAAAGAAGGGCTTTGTTTAGGATCAACTTCAAGATTCAAGGTAAGGTTTGTAAATTTGTGATTGATTCTAGTTCTACTAACAACATTTTGTATTTGGAAGTAGTGAATAAGTTAAGGTTATAAAAGATACACCATAGTTTTCCATACAGACTTAATTGGTTGAATAAGGGGCAACACATACTCAAAAATGAACAAGCATGGCTAGTGTTCAGTATAGGGGGTATAAGGATTAAAAAAATTGTGATATCCTTCCAATGGATGCTTTCCATCTCTTTCTTGGTAGACCCTAGCAATTTAATACGAAGGCTCATCATGATGGGGAAAAGAATGCACATTCTTTTCAAAAGGATGGTGTGACTTACAAAATATAGGCATTGATAGAAGAAGATCCCAACAACTTGGATCTAGTGTGATGATGGTGGGGGACAAATAAATCTTGGACACCCTGAAGGAAGAAGGTAGGGTAGGATTATCATTAATCCTCAAACCTAAAGAAAAGGAAAAGAAGAATGTAGGGATAAAGATTCCTAAGTAGGTACAAGAACTATTAGGAAAGTATAAATGTGTGATTGCAAAAGACATGCTTGATTCCCTTCCACCTATTAGGAATATTAATCACAAAATTGATCTAATCCCAGGGGCTACCCTTCCTAATAAGGCTTCCTATAAGATGACCTAGATGAACTACAACTTATTGAAAATCTGAATGAACTGAAGAAACAATGATTAGAGATCACCGAGTACTAAATTGATATGTAAGATGATTAAATCAGTCAATATGTTGTCATTGATGTCAACTAGTCTTGATAGTACTTATCATGTTAGTTACAAACATCTGAACATCTGTCAGAGCAAGAAAAGATGAAGAATTGAGATATCTACATGAGAAAAAGATGGATATGACAGATAAGGATAAGGAAAAAATTGGGTAACTTATTGATGAGTCTATGGCTTCATACTGTTGATTTGATTATGTTGCATTAATCTATTCTGAAGAAGAGAACTAAAATTGAGCAAGACAATGTGTTTGGTAATTGAAGATTTCTGTATACACCGAGCTAGTGCAATGTATACCGACTGACAGTATCCATCGAGCTAGTTTAACTAGTTATCACCGACGCATTTCTATATTAACCGACGATGGATGAAAACATTAAATGCTAAGAAAAGCTGACTGAATTTGATGAGCTGGATACTATTATAATTTTGAGGTTATGGATTAAGTTTGTTATGAGATCCATAGGTGACATAATTTGGAGAAGATATTAAGGATGAGATTGAAACAAGTTAATGACACATCAGAAACAAGTTTAGGAGGCAAAATGGATGAAGGAGATTAAGCGGCAAAATCTAATGGCTGAAATGAAAATGGTTTACTTGTCTATATAAGAGATATGAGTTTCATTGTTGAAACTATGCCAGAGTAAGAAGATTGCAGAGATATCATGTGAAGACTATTCATGCATGCCTAATCAAACTGGTTAGTGAAGGAACCAAACTACAAAGTTAACCAAGCGTCAGAGAACTATTTACCGAGGGACAGTAAGTTGATAAATATTGAAGAAGTGAATTTGATTATTGATCAGAGGATTTGTATGGGCTTAGCATAGATCTAAATATATGCAATTGAGTTGTATTTGAGTCAGATCATAGTGTATCAGTTTAACCATTGATTCAAAAAATCTCTTAACCGAGTGGACTTAACAGTCTTATATTCTGCCCTATGTCATTCAAAGAATGTACATTGTTATCTTATTGAACCCATAGTGAATGCTGGTCAAAATTTAACTGTTAGTGTTAAATCCTCTAACAAGGTCACACCTAACAGTGTGTTTGTAACCTTTAACAGGGTTGGCTCTTCACCGAGCTCACTTCAGAAGAGTGAATTATTTTGGGTTACCGGTCCCAAGTAGTTTTTCCCTTAATAGAATTTCCACATTAAATCATTGTGTTATGTGTTATTTGTGATGATTTTTTTCTATCATACTTTACATACTGCATAATCAATTTGGTCCATAATCATGGTTAGCTATTAACTGGTAATCGGTAAAGTGAACAGACGGATTAATATTTTATGTTACCGAGCTGCATAATTTATTGGAATTATTTGATAAGGTACATCTTTGTATTTGGGACTGTAGGATAACTAATCTAACTGATTCACCCCCCCTCTCAATTATTCTAACAATTGGTATTAGATCTTATTGGTTTCTTAGAACAAAGTTTTAAGGACTTCAACAGAAATATTATAAGATGTATAAGAGGGAAGTGCCAAAGCTGAACAAGGATAACTTTACTATATGGAAAAGTCGGATGAGACTTCACATATCTAGAATCAGAGATTCTACCTTACAATTGGTTAACAATGGCTACTTACAACCACCAACTGGACCTTTAACTCTTGATCAGTTGAGAGACTGACATGAACACAACATTACTATGATAGAGATTGATGCTACTCTATCTGATGCTAAATTTGAGGATGTCAAGACTTGCACTACTGCAAAGAAAATTTGGGATAAACTTGCTCTAGTTTATGGTGGTGATGCAAATGTGAAGAGAGCCAGAGCTGAAAGCTTAAGAGGTAGATTTGATGATATGAAAATGAGGGAAGGAGAAAATATTACACAATATACAAACCGAATCAAAGAGGTTGTCAATGCTATCTGAGGAGCTGGTGGTGTCATTGATGAAGATACAGTGGTAAGTAAGATCCTAAGAACCTTGTTTCCTACATATGCAATCAGAATATCTACTATTCATGAAATGAGGTCTGTACCTAGTAGTACTCTTACTCTTGATAGTATGATTGGATAGTTAACAACTTTTGAGCTGAACAATTTTGATAATAGTGTTGTACCGTCTGTTGAGTCTAATTTTATGTCTTCTCTAAAGATCAGTATATCTAGCAGTAGACATAATATAAGGAATGATAGTGATAGTAATACTAATGATGAGCTTGATGAACTTGAAGCTCTTATGGCCTGGAGACTACCTAAAGGTAAAGGTAGATATAAGGGAAAGTTACCTTTAGCTTGTTTTAATTGTAAAGAAGTTGGCCATATTGCTGCTAGATGTCCCAATAGGAAAGAGGAAGATAAAGACAAAGACCAATATGGTGAAGGAAGCTATGGAAGAAGAAACAATAGAGGTTACTGACACTACAACAAAGACAACCGAGATCACAAAGATAAGGGAAAAAAGGCATGTTATTTAGTTAGAGATGAGGACATCGACATTGACATTGATGATGACATTGAGGTAGTATTTGTTGCAATGAAAGATGATTCTGAAGAGGAGAAAAGGTATGTAGAAACAAAACTCATTTCAAAAGTTAGTAAAAATGATACTTGGATCATTGTGTATGCACCCTAAAATGGTCGCCTAGACTTTGGGCCCCATTTATTTGATTTATCAATCCTGAATCATTTTGATCAATAATCAATATTTTGAACATTATCAATTTCTTGATCAAATCTTAATTTCGATCATATATTGGATTTTTATCCTTGGGCTAACCATTTATCCTAAGTCTTTATTTAATTAAAAGGAATATTTCCTCCCCTTTCAATTAAATAAAAAGCTCCCACCTTTTCCTCTTATCCTAAGTTGCACAAATAAAGCATTATTCCTATTTTATAAAAAGGAGAAAAAGCACCTTTTGTCTCACATGAGGCTCAAAAGTCAACACTTCACTCTCATTGGAGGATGTTTGTGCACATGGATTGCTCCCCTTTCAAGCTCCACCGCTGATTAAGACTTTTTGCCTCTTAATCTCCATGGTCCATTTCACCTCATTTCTTATAAAAGGAGAGCTCTCTCCTTCATTTGCATATCCTTGTTTTATGCTATTGTTATGCTGCAGGTTTTGGAGCTCTTTGAAGACACTCAAGCTTTGAAGCCTTGACATTCTTAGTTGCATTTCGTAATAGTTTTGCTTTCATAGTTGCATTCATGGCATTCTTAGTGTAGATTTCCTTTTATGCAATCTCACATAGTCTAAATAGGAAGGATTTGTAATCCATTGCTATTTCCTTTCATAGATTAGATTTCTTTTCAAGCATTGCATTGTTATCATTTAGCTTAGCTTGCACATTCATACTAGTTGCATTTGCATTTCATTTCCATTTAGATTCTTGGAGATATTGGCATTGTTGCCCTTGTCTTCACTTGAATCTCTCATTGTATGGTTGACTAGCAAGGTCACTTTCTTGTAGCTCTAGCTGAGAGCAAAACTCATAGTCCCTTGCAACTCCATGCATAGAGAGCTATGAGCCGCTTTGTGAGGCCTCATTCTTGAGCAACCTTGCATGTAATGGTTCATAGAAGTGCATATTTTAGTGTGTACATTTCTGGCGCCCACCGTGGGGCAGAGTAGATAGCTTTGTCCTTTTATTTGATGCATTTTTGGTCATTTTCGGATTAATCTTCAGAAAAATCTGCGTCTCTGGTTTTCTGTCTCAGATTATCGCGCGACACTTCTCAGAAATATCGTGCGATATACTTCCTGTCTTGGCGCGATAGTTCGCGCGGAAAAAGTATCGCACGCATATAGTGAAGTCTATCGCCTGGCATCGGGCGAAGTATCGCCTGGCATCGTGCGAAGTATCGCCCGACTGGGGAAGTATCGCCCGACTATAGGGAACTGTATCGCGCGATACTGTTGGAGACTGAGAAACATCGCCTGGTCTGGCAGAGACTTGCACTTTCAGTTTTTTTGTCCAAATTCGACTATTTTAGCTTGCTGTTCTGTTTTACTTTGTTTAAATAGGTCTAACCTGCATTTTTTAGCTTGAATCCATTAGATTATTGCACATTTACATTGGGATTTTGATTTTGCTAACATTGTGGGCCTAACAAGTTGTGTTTGTAGGTGCTCTCCTTCGCTTAAAAATTGCTAAAAACGCATGTCAAAGAGGGCTACTAACAGTTTTTGCAGGGCTGCCCTAAACATAAAAACTAAATCAAGTGCTTGTTTAATTGCTTTCTTTATTGAGTGCGGCATATACTAGTTGTTTCATTTCATAGGCACTTAATACCTTGTTGTAGGAATTTTGAGGTGGTAGGAGAGTATGCTCTTCACCCTTGTGGTGAAACATAAATCTTGACCCATCTTGAGATTTTGAAAGCAAGGGGGTAATTGAATATTTGCTTGGTGTGTTTGGGAGAGATTCTTGAGATAGGGGAGTATGCTCTTCACCCTTGTGGTGAACCAAAAACCTTGAACCTCAAAAGTTAATCCACTTTTTATTTAGTATAGAAATCTTTTAGCGGGCCTGCTCTTGAGCAATCAAGAGGAACGACTCAAGTGGGGACAACCTTGTCATCATTTTCCTTGGTGGCGAGTGATTCCAACTCACTATAATCTCAAGGCTATCGAGGACACAAAACCTTGATAGACATAACACTTGTCTTCGTTTGATGTGAGTAGCTCATGGGATTGCGACCATCAGGAAAACATTGAACAAGAATGCTTAAGGTACTCTTGAGGCCGCGAGGTCCTAGTCCTTTATGAGGAGCAAGAGGGGTGTTGTGAACAGAAATCCTTATTAAGAACCATTAGGTAGAAGCCACCCTCTTTTAGCCGCTTATCTTCTTAGTGCAAGGATTGATCCAAGTGGTTTACCCGGATCACCTTAAGATAGTCACCATATGTGTCCCTTTGGTTGTGTCATTTTGACATTTCCATGACAAAGCCAATATCTCTTGTGGGTAACCACTTGGTGTGAGGCAAGGGGGCATCAAGTTGTGGGCTAAGTTGGTAAGTATTGAGCCTTGTCTTGTAGGTAGATATTGCTTGAAGTGTCTTCGATTGTGTGATACCAGTGTAAACATTCTTAACATACAAATAATCGGTAGCATTCATAGGGTGCTTTTTCAATTTTGATATCACAAGTGTTTGTCTTGGCAAGGTTGCTTTTGCCCTTGTTTCAAGTGTTTGGAGACATGTTTGATCCCCTACTGTTTGCAAACCTATCCAAATGCTGTTAAAATTGTGATTGAAATCAGACATTTTCACCCTCATATTTGAAAACTTGAAATCGGACCTTAAAAACTCAAAATTTTGCACAAATTGGTCAAGATCAACATCAGTATCACATTAGCCAAAGAGAAATATCGCATTAGAAGGTTGTTCTTGGTGAGAAAGTTTATCTCTAGGATTGTTAGCTACATTCTTGGAAAATTTTAGCACTCTTATTGCCCAAATAATTTTCATTTAATCTCAATTTCAATGATATTTTGGCCTAGCCCAACCTCCTGGTTCAAAAGTGCAAGGGTAGTCACCCTTTGATTTGAATCACTTCTTTGACAGTGTTGGTAAAGCCCCTTCTTCTATCTTTTCATTTCTCTTTGGACAATAGAGAACTTTGATTATCCTAGTTTGGTGTTGACATTTTGTGAGGTCATCCTATTACCAGTCTTCCTTGGTCAGTCTAGATCTTAGATCCTAGGTGTTGTCATGTTGCTCAACATCTCAATGAATGTTATGGTATCAATTGCACCAGATGGCTCTTAGTCTTCTTCTCTCTTCTCCATTTCCCATGTTCTTCTGAAGTCTTCTATTCCCATGGGAAATTCTTCTTCTTCTTCTTCTTCTTGATTCTTTTCCTCTTATTATCTAGTCTACTTTCTTCTATTCATCTATTCATTTCTTCCATGCTTGATTCCTCCTCTTCTATAACCATGAATCTTGACTATCTAGCTTTGGAACCTTTATTAAGAATAGATGATCTTGAGCTCATTGACATATTCGAAAAGTGTTGTTCCTCCAAAATTCTCATGAGTGATGAATTTATAGCAAAAATAAAAGAAAAATCAATTAAATCAGATGCCTTTGCTAGAATCATACTCATGATCTCATCCAAATATTCTTCATCTTCTAAATCTTCTCATCATTCTTCATCTTCCAAGTCTTATCATGACTCTTCTAGACATCATTCACATTCTTCATCTTCCAAATCTTATCATGACTCTTCTAAACATCATTCAAATTCCTCATCATCCAAGTATTCTTCTTCCACTAAGTCTTCAATTTCTTCTTCTTCACGATCTCATTCTTCTTCTACTTCTCCTAAGAGTCTTACTTCTCTTCAGAAGACATACCATAAAGAGCAACATGATAGTCCTTGTGATGTCTCTTCCACAAAGAGTGACACACCTACCTTTGATGACTATGATGACTATGATGATGGACAATGTAGCAATACTTATGGCAACTCTATTCCTAAGAGTCCTCCTCGTCGTGTGCTTAGGCTTACTAAAGGGTCATCCTATTGGATAGATTGTGATGGTGATCCATATGATTCTGATTTTGAGAGAAATTATGATATTTGTTGTGAACAATATGATACATCTACTTCTATTGAGGAAGAGAAAGCTTTCCGTGCTGATTATAAACGAAGATACTATGAGCATGTCTTGTCTAAAAACTCTCATGCTGAAAATAAAGATTACACTCTCCAGCAAGATCATGTTAATGCTGAACCTTTGTCTTGTGATGGTCCCCTTCCATCTGCCACTTCCTCCAATACCCACACACTTCCTAAAGCTTATGAGTCATCCAAATCTTTCACAAATCCTTCATCCAACAAAGATCCTAAGACTTTCCATGCGGTTCCCTATAGTTATCCTCAAGGGCCACCTCTTAAAGATACTCAAGATAACCTTCACTTGGCTGCAAATACTTTCAATAATGTCAAGCCTAAAGAGCCTAAGCCTTCATCCGCTATAATGCCTATTTCAGCTAGTTCTTCACCACCTCTTCCAAAGTCTTCCATACAATTCCAACCTGCTTTCTTGTCCTTAGAAGTGGCTCCATGTCAAGAGGACTCTAACAATGATAAAGAAAAGAACATAAAGAAAGATCAAGATCAAGAACCCTCCATGTCATCCAATTCTTTTCATGATGTATCTCCTCCATTTCATGGTTCTTTCGATCCTTTACGCTCTTTCGCATTCATTCCACCATCTCCTAAGCAAGATCAAGCTACTACTTACACTATTGAGCTTATTGACAATCAAAATAACCTTACTACGCTTGCGCTTTCTAAAGATGATACTTCCATTAAGGTTATTAAAAATGGTGTTGTTACTTCCAATGTTGAGCCTATTGAAAATCTAGAAAAAGTTGATACGCTTATGCTACCCAACAATCATTGTCAAGATCAAAGTCTTCCATCTTCTTGTTCTACCATTACATGTTCATTTCCGCTTTCTACTCTTCCTAAGTCTTTGCAAGCTCTTAACAATCCTATCAAAGAAACTGCTCCTATTCAAGATGTGCATGATCCTATTGAAAATCCTAATGCTCATTCTAAAGATGCTGATATCCTTGGTTGTGATATAGATGCTGATGAACTTATTGATTATCCTTTTGCATCTTCCACGTCCATCCTTGGACCTCCTCCACCAATACTAAGGGCTTCATGTCTTCCTTCCATCTTGGGTCCTTATGTCCCTTCACTTTCCCCTCCTAATTCTCCTAATTTGTCATCCATCTTGGGTCCTTACATCCCTCCATCTCCTATCTTTCTTCAAGATCAACATAGATGCATACCCTTGAATCCTTTTCATCCACCCACCCATCTAAACCAATCGTATTTTCCTTCTTCTTCCACAAGTCCCAAGTCTTTTGGAAGTAACTTGAATGGTCAATATAAGAAAAATAAGCAATACAAGAATCCATCAAAAAAAGAAGATCACCATGTCCCCTCTAATCGACATGGATATATAAAGTCAAAAGAGATATCTAAGAAGAAAACTACAAGACAAGTATGGGTTCCAAAATCCATCATTCAAGATATTCTCTCTAACACATCAAAAGAAAATAAAAAGCTTAAAGCTATATGGATTCCAAAATCTCTCTTGAAAGAGTCTCATGTTGAACAAAAAGTGAAATTGACATTCAAGCTTCCAAAGACTTCCACTTCATCTTCTTCCAAAAATATTCTTTCATTCTATGCGCCTGAACCACAACCTCTGCTAAACATTTTCCATATTCCTTCTCATATTCCTCCATTCACATTTGAGAATTATAACAAGCACACCAATCCTCTCTTTGAGGAGTCAGATAGCAATAATGAACTAGAATATGGTTCACATTTGGACCAGAATATGGTTTATGTTTCCTCCATTTTTCCCGCCACCCCTCAAGGTGTGTGTCGATGTTGATCTTGCCTTTCTTTCCAGCTATCCTTTTCACATTCCTTCCGTTCATTATCCTTCTACCTTCTCTCATTTTTCCTCATTTGCCTATTCCTCATGCCTCTTCCTTTCCCCTTCAGCATCTTTGAGCATATCATTTTGAATCCTTGACATATCATGGTTTATCCTTTCAAGGAGCATTATCTAAAAAGCTTGCCTTCTTCCAAAAAATAGAAAAAAAAAATAGAAAAAAAATAGAAAAATTCCAAAAGAAAAAAAGAAAGAGAAAAAATTAAAAAAAAATTGAAAATGTGCCATGGTGAAAACCTGAAAACAGGCACCTTGGTAGCAAAAGTAAAGAGAAATAAATTCGTCCTATGGTGAAAACCACTCCCTTGTGGCACCTTGGATAAGTACCATGATGAAAACCTGGCAATCAGGCATCATGCGTAGTTCTTCTACATATTTCATCCATTCCATCTTCTCTCTTTGATCTTGACAATGTTGATCTATACATGAACATTTGGCTATTTTGTGAGCTATCTTACAATGATCTTGCTTTCACTCCTTTCATGTTTCGCCTTCGTATTTTCCTTCATTCATTCTAGCCTTTCGCTATCCTTTTCCCCCTTGGTCTTGATCTAATAAAAAGAGTAAAATACAATGTTATGAAGTCTCTTGACATGTCTACTCCTTTGGACTGCATTCCTTCCTTCTTTTTCATTACACTTTTGAGGCTTATCCTATGCTATCCTTTCATTGCTTGTCCAAATGCGCTTTACATGACAACAATTTTTTCCCTAGCCTGGGTACTCTTGAGGAGTTTGACCTTGAGGATTTCTTCCCTTCACTCTCCTTCATTCTCATGTCTTCCATCTCTTTCACCAGCTTGGTGATCCATCTTGTCCTCCACATTTCTAGATATTGGGACTACACGATGTGATCTTGCTCATGAGTTTGATGCCTATTCTGTTTGGGGGCATCCTTTGTACATACTTATTGATCCTGAAAAAATTCCAAAAAAAAATTCATATATGATGCTGAAAAAATCCTAAAAAGCATAAAAAGTCCTGAAAAAAAATACAAAAAAATCAAAATATCCAAAAAATATAAAAAATAAAAAAGTGCCTTGGTGAAAACCTAGCAATAGGCGCCTTGGTAGCAAAAATACAAAAAAATGAAAAAATGAAAAAAAGAATCCAAGTGGTGAAAACCTGGAAACAGGCGCTACTTGAGGCCTTTGCACCCCTATTTGTTAACATGCGTCCTCGACACCGAGCCTTTCCCTCATACCTTGACCTTATTTGGCTAAGTCTGGAATTGGTCTTTGTCTTTGTCTAGGGGGCATAACTGTTAGCATTGGTCTTTTAGGTGTGTCTATCTCTTGGGGCATTTCACAATAGGTGTTTTTCAACACCACCCCAAACAGTGTTTTTCAACACTCTCCTTGCGTCGAGTGTTTCTTAACACTTATTAGATGTCTTACCCAACAGTCTCATATGATGTGATATTTCTCATTTGCAGATGTGATACTCAAAGTCTAACTCTATGACCAACACACACGCACTTAAACAATTAACTCGATGACGATATGATGACTTTATTTTTTCTTTGTGTGCTGTCTATGAGGATTTCTTTGATGAGTGGTCTCTCCCTGAGAAGTTTTCGATGATGCATAGCTAGAAGACTGAGGGAATGAGAACATGTTTTCTTTCTTTATCTGCTTGTGGGTATATTTTGTTGATCTTAACTGTCATGAGCATTTATGCTGGTCCTACTTGACACTATGGATTGACAAGGTATTATCCTTGACTGTTTTGCGAGTGCATGCTTTTAGCTATCCTGACTTTCATGTGTCTTGATACAAGCATAATCTCGCCATATCAAATTTAGGTGATCTCACTGCACTAGTCATCTTGACCTATATGTCTTTTGATGCCTAGGTGAGATTTCCACATTTCTATCTGATAAAGATCATATTCATATCCACATAGTTATGCTAGTGTGCATTGTATGATCTTATGACGCTACCAATAACGCTCGATGATGATAATTAGATGTCTATAAGCGTTGTGACCTTGCAAGTCAACCACTTTCATAGTAGCTTGCATTCTTAGGTTCATCATAGTTTAGTTTTTGCATCTTGCATATGAAGAGAGCTTTCTTTTTTATCAGCTACGGACTAGTTGGTCAACTGTGCTCATTTTCTGATTCTTCTTGATCACATCTTTCATTTCTCGTCTTTCATATCACATCACTTTCTATCCATTTTCGGACTCGAAATCAAAATCCGAGTCGCGTTTTCCATTTTCCCTTTCTTTTGAGCAGTTGACTGACTTTTTGAGGCATAATTTGATTTTCGGTGGAATTTCTTCCTTTCCATGTCTCTCAATTTTCTAGTCTTTCATTCATGCTATTTTTAGTCTTCTATTTCTATTCTTCTACTTCATCACTGGGGCATGTTCTATTGCCTAATGGTTAACCTATTTGACCCTTACATTCAATTATGACTTCCTTCTGATTTGATCAAATCTTTATCAATTTGCTGTTCTCCTCTCTATGATTTCGATTTCGACTCCGAGGGGGCAGTACTTATGGGATTCTCATCCCTGATTCTCTCGATTTTCTTGATTCAGACATCTTTTGTGAGCTTTTGCTCAAATTTGAGATTCTTATCTCTTACTTTGAATGTGATCCCGAATCGACCTCATGTTCAAAGGCCTTTGTCTATGTTTGTCCGGATGTGATCCCGAATCGACCTCACATCTGAGTTGTTTTGTGATCCCAAATCGATCTCACATTTTGACTTCATTCTTTGACTACATGTGTTCCCAAATCAATCACACATTAGTCAAAGAGGGGCAAATGTATGCACCCTAAAATGGTCGCCTAGACTTTGGGCCCCATTTATTTGATTTATCAATCCTGAATCATTTTGATCAATAATCAATATTTTGAACATTATCAATTTCTTGATCAAATCTTAATTTCGATCATATATTGGATTTTTATCCTTGGGCTAACCATTTATCCTAAGTCTTTATTTAATTAAAAGGAATATTTCCTCCCCTTTCAATTAAATAAAAAGCTCCCACCTTTTCCTCTTATCCTAAGTTGCACAAATAAAGCATTATTCCTATTTTATAAAAAGGAGAAAAAGCACCTTTTGTCTCACATGAGGCTCAAAAGTCAACACTTCACTCTCATTGGAGGATGTTTGTCCACATGGATTGCTCCCCTTTCAAGCTCCACCGCTGATTAAGACTTTTTGCCTCTTAATCTCCATGGTCCATTTCACCTCATTTCTTATAAAAGGAGAGCTCTCTCCTTCATTTGCATATCCTTGTTTTATGCTATTGTTATGCTGCAGGTTTTGGAGCTCTTTGAAGACACTCAAGCTTTGAAGCCTTGACATTCTTAGTTGCATTTCATAATAGTTTTGCTTTCATAGTTGCATTCATGGCATTCTTAGTGTAGATTTCCTTTTATGCAATCTCACATAGTCTAAATAGGAAGGATTTGTAATCCATTGCTATTTCCTTTCATAGATTAGATTTCTTTTCAAGCATTGCATTGTTATCATTTAGCTTAGCTTGCACATTCATACTAGTTGCATTTGCATTTCATTTCCATTTAGATTCTTGGAGATATTGGCATTGTTGCCCTTGTCTTCACTTGAATCTCTCATTGTATGGTTGACTAGCAAGGTCACTTTCTTGTAGCTCTAGCTGAGAGCAAAACTCATAGTCCCTTGCAACTCCATGCATAGAGAGCTATGAGCCGCTTTGTGAGGCCTCATTCTTGAGCAACCTTGCATGTAATGGTTCATAGAAGTGCATATTTTAGTGTGTACACATTGATAGTGGCTATACACATCACATGACTGGTGATGAAGATAAGTTTGATCATCTTGAGCACTATAATGGAGGATCAGTGAAAATGGGTAATGATACACCTTGCATGGTTAAAGGAAAAGGATCTATTCTATTGAATGATAAAATTAGATGTGACAATGCGTACTAGGTAAAAGGATTGAATTGCAATTTGTTGAGTGTGGCATGACTTAATAAATTAGGTCACTGAGTGGCATTCAAAAGCAAGAAGATAAAGATTTATGATGAAAATGGAAAGCTTGTTGGAACAGGAGGACAATCAAAATGTAACTTATTTTATCTTGACAATGCTGAGACTTCTTGTTTACTGGTGAAAAATGAAGATGCATGGTTATGGCATAAGAGGTTATGTCATGTAAATTTTGATAACATGATTAGGATCAGTAAAAAGATAAAAGTTAGAGGATTGCCTAGTCTAATCAAACCTGATCATGTTATGTCTCGTCAATGTCAGAAAGGGAAGATGACAAAATCTAGTTTTAAAAGTAAGGACTACTCATCTAAAGGTATTTTGGAGTTGGTTCACACCAACTTATGTGGTCCCATGAGAACTCAAAGCTACTATGGAGATAGATACTTTATTTTGTTTGTTGATGACTATACTAGATTGATGACAGTTATGTTCTTAAAAGAAAAATATGAGGCATTCAAACTATTTAAATGGTATAAGGATAAAGTAGAAAAAGAAATTGGTAAAGAATTGAAATTATTAAAGTCTGATAGAGGAGGTGACTTTTTTTCTGATGAATTCGCTAAATTTTGTAATGAGCATTGTATAAAAAGATAGGTTTATGCACCTAGAACACCACAGCAGAATGGAATTGCTAAAAGGAGAAACAAATCTATTATTGATTGTGCTAGAACACTGATGATTAAGAAAAATGTAGCACAAATGTACTGGAGAGAGGCAGTTAGCATAGCAGTATATGTCCTGAACTGAGTTCAACTAAAGAAAGACACAAACAACACACCCTATGAGTTATGGTTTGGATACACACCGAGTGTAAGTTATTTCAGAATTTTTGGTAGCAAGTGTTATATTCTGAAAGATGATAGGAATGGAAAATTTGACTCTAAAGGTGATGAAGGAATATTCTTAGGATATTATACTAAAAGTAAAGCTTACAAATGTTTGAACAAAGTTACTAATAAGATGATAGAAAGTGCTAATGTAAAAGTTGATGAGTTTGCTGACAAGAATGATGTAGAAAGTATGAAGGAGCTGGAAGACTATGGTAGGTTCACTTATGTTGAGGATCCAGAGTATCTACTGAAGCCACAGGCTGAGTCTACCAAGCATTAGGAAAATGCTACCGACAATCAGCAAATGGACACAAAGAATCAAGAAGAACCTGTCGTGCAAGAGACTGTACCTAAATAGAATGATGAGCAGAGGATAGATCAAGTCCTAGCAAGATTTGTTAGAAGACATCATCCTGAGAACCAAATCATTGGAGACAAGCAAGCTGGCATCCTGACAAGAAGTAACTTGAGACAAAACACATGCTTAGTTTGTGAGTTTGAACCGAAGAATGTTAGGGATGCACTTGAAAATGAGGAATGGATAAAAGCTATGAATAAGGAGATTGAACAAATTGAAAAGAATAAGACATGGACCTTAATGCCTAGACTGAAAGATAAAAATGTTATTGGTACTAAGTGGATTTTTAGGAATAAGCTGAATGAGAATGGAGAAGTTACAAGGAATAAGGCAAGACTTGTTTGCAAAGGATATGCACAAGAAGAAGGTATTGATTATAGTGAAACCTTTGCACCTGTTGCTAGATTGGAAGGAGTCTGAATACTAGTTGCCTATCCTGTACATAAGGGATTTAAGGTATATCAAATGGATGTGAAATCAGCATTTCTAAATGGAATTCTTGAGGAGGTCTACATAGAATAACCTGAAGGGTTTGTTGATCCGAATCAGAGAGACATGGTATGTAGAATGCACAAAGCTTTATATGGACTGAAGAAAGCACTGAGGGCATGGTATGAAAGATTACATGCTTATCTTATAAGTATTGGCTTTGTGAGAACTAATGAAAACAATAATATGTATGTGAAAGGAAATTCTGATGATAACATTTTGATTGCTACAATATTTGTTGATGATATAATCTTTGGTGGACAAGATTAGATTTGCAAATCTTTTGCTGATGAAATGAGGAAAGAATTTGAAATGTCTATGTTTGGAGAGATTAAATTCTTTTTAGGTTTGCAAATTATACAACAAAAAAATGGGATTTTCATCACACAATCAAAATACATTAAAGAAGTACTGAAAACTTTTGGCATGGAAGATGCTAAAACCGTGGGAACACCGATGGTGTCTGGCTGCAAATTGACAAAAGATGATGAATCTACCGAGGTAAATCAAAATTTGTACCGATCTATGATTGGTAAATTGATGTATGTTGTACGCTATAGGCCTGATATAGCACATGCAGTGGGGATTGTGGCAAGATTTTCTGCCAATCCTAAATATTCACATATGGTTGTTGTAAAGAGAATCTTGAGATACTTGAAGAAAATAGAGGACTATGGATTATGGTACATTGAAAGGAAAATTTGAACTAAAGGTTTACACCGATGCAGATTGGGCTAGAAACATAGATGACAGAAAGAGAACAATTGGTGGAGCATTATTTTTAGGGGAAAGTCTTGTGACTTGGATCATCAAGAAATAAGCATACATTTCTCAGTCCACTGCTGAAGTAGAGTATGTTGTTGTTGCTGCAAATTGTTCAAATATAGCCTAGATCAGACAAGTGTTGGAAGGAATGAATGAGGTAATCACTGACCCAGTGATTATATATTGTGAAAACACCAGTGCTATAAAAATTTCAAAGAATCTTGTGATGCATTTGAACTAGACATAGCATATATCTATTAAGTATCACTACTTAAGGGAACAAGTTCAAGAGAATAAAGTACAACTTGAATTTGTAACATCTAAGGAACAACTTGCTGACATCTTTACTAAACCTTTATTGAAGGATACATTTGAATACTTGAGAAATAGACTTGGGGTCCATCCCCTATCTACCGATCACTGAGGTGATCAGGAGGTTTCATTAACCTACACTTATCAAAAGATCATTCATGTTGATGCACATAGTTCACACTTTGGATTATGTCTAAGGTTGTTAAAGATTGTAGAAGCTGGAACAAAAATTTATTTATCTGTATACTAAAGGTACATGATATGAACTGAACAACAAAAATAATTGGCTGCTGCAGAGTTGTTTGTATGTTTTCTTTGGCATTGTTCTCAAAGGGAGAGAAAATGAAGATGAAAAAAAAGGAGAGAAAATGAATATGAAAAAGAGAGAGAATGAATATGGAAAATCAGTTACTGAGAACATAGAAAGGGAGAGACACAAAAGGAATCAGAGAGCTAAAAAGATCAAATCCACAGGGAGAGTCTGTACTAGTAATGTTGTTATGTTTTGTAGTGATTAAACATATTAAATTTGAGCTTACTGAGCTATAACATTTTCTTACAAAGTTGTGGAATACATGTTTGGTATGTGCATGGCATATTTTCATATTTATTGTGTTGCCATCAATGCCAAAGGGAGAGATTGATGAACTAAAACTGATTGAATATCTAAATGAACTAAAGAGACAGTGATTATAGATCACCAAGTACTAAATTCATACGTAAGATGATTAAATCAGTTAATATGTTGTCATTGATGTCAACTAGTGTTGATAATACTTATCATGTTAGTTACAAACATTTGAACATCTGTTAGAGAAAGAAAAGATTAAGAACTAAGATATCTACATGAGAAAAAGATGGATATGACAGATAAGGATAAGGAAAACATTGGGTAACTTATTGATGAGTCTATGGCTTCATACTGTTGATTTGATTATGTTGCATTAATCTATTATGAAGAGCTAGAGAACTCAAATTAAGCAAGACAATGTGGTCGGTAATTGAAGATTTATGTATACACTGAGCCAGTGCAATGTATACTGACTGACAGTATCAACTGAGCTAGTTTAACTAGTTATCACCGACACATTTCTATATTAACTGACGATGGATGAAAACATTAAATGCTAAGAACAACCAACTGAATTTGATGAGCTGGATACTATTATGATTTTGAGGTTATGGATTAAGTTTTTTATGAGATCCACGAATGACATAATTCAGAGAAGACCTAAAGGATGAGATTGAAAAAAAGTTAATGACACATCTGTCGAGGAAGGTTTAAGAGGCAAAATGGATGAAGGAGATTAAGCAGCAAAATCTAATGGCTGAAATGAAAATGGATTACTTGTCTATATAAGAGATATGAGTTGCATTTTTGAAACTATGCTAGAGGAAGATGACTACAGAGATATCACATGAAGACTATTCATGCATGCCTGATCAAACTGGTTAGTGAAAGAACCAAACTACATATTTAATCGAGCGTTAGAGAACTATTTATCGAGGGACAGTAAGTTGATAAATATTGAAGAAGTGAATTTGATTATTGATCAGAGGATTTGTATGGGCTTAGCATAGATCTGAATATCTACAATTGAGTTGTATTTGAGTCAGATCATACTATATCAGTTTAACCATTGATTCAGAAAATCTCTTAACCTAGTGGACTTAACAGTCTTATATTCTGCCCTATGTCATTCAGAGAATGTACATTGTTATCATATTGACCTCGTAGTGAATGCTGGTCAAAATTTAACTGTTAATGTTAAATCCTCTAACAAGGTCACACCTAACAGTGTGTTTGTAACCTTTAACAGGGTTGGCTCTTCACCGAGCTCACTTAATAAGAGTGAATTATTTTGGGTTACCAGTCCCAAGCAATTTTTCCCTTAACATGGTTTCCATGTTAAATCATTGTGTTATGTGTTATTTGTGATGATTTTTTTGCTATCATACTTTACATACTGCATACTTGATTTTGTCAGTAATCATGGTTAGCTATTAACTATAATTGGTAAAGTGAATAGATGGATTAATGTTTTATGTTATCGAGCTGCATAATTTGTTGGAATTATTTGATAAGGTACATCTTTGTATTTGGGACTATAGGATAACTGATCTAACTAATTCACCCCCCCCCCCTCTCAGTTATTCTAACAGACCCCACAACAAAATGAGGAAATTTCTAAACAGGTGTAAGATTTGCTTAATAAGGGATTGGTAAGAAATATTTTCAGTCCTTGTGTAGTACCCATTGTACTAGCTCATAAGAAATATGGGAAGTGGAGACTATGTACAGATTCTATGGCCATTGGTGTATGTACTTCTAGGTGTGCTTGCACACATGCTAAGAAGACCTAGCTTGTCTTCTTCAAGGATCCTAATCTCCTCTAGGATCTTAATGGGCTTAGATGATTAACTAAGACCTTATCTAACTCTTCTCTAAGAGTCTCACTCCTTGTGCTTCACCTTGAAGGAAAATCACCTTGTTGTTTCTTCAATGCTTTCTCCTACACTTAGAAGGCTCTAAGTGTCATCTTCACACAAACCTTGAAATTAATTATAGGGATGTCAAATGCTTCATCAAAATTCAAATCACTTCCATTTGCATCCATCTTGAAGGATCTCCAAGCCCTTTTCTATCGGGTTCAAGACTTAGTCTTTAGGTGGCCTAATTAGGTCTAATTCCTTGTAGCCCTTGACAGGGTCTTTCTCCACTTTCCTGCCAAAACTTCCCAAACAACTTGAAAAAATAATCCCACATTCAAGTACCCTTTTGGATTTTATGAAGGATTCAAAATTTTTTAGACTCGTGAGTCATACATACACAGGATTCCTATTATCTAGGTCAAATAGGGCTAAAAGGCCTAATTTATAGGACCTCACTGGTTTCTTGCTCAAATCTCAATTAAATGGATTGATACACTCTCAATCCTCCTAGCATATCAATATATGTTCATATCACACTTGGAACTATTCTTATTCCGTACTATACTTCAATTCATTGCAAGAAATCTTCAAATCTTCACCTTCAAACCTCTAACCGAGCACTGTATGCTTGCCTAGGGCTTGGCATTAAAAATAGAAACCCAAATCTTCATGACTCCTAACTCAAAATTTATATAGACCAATGGCTCCCCTAAAACATTCATCTACCCTTAGGAAGATCCTGTGGTTAGATTTCATGGGGGAGCCAAAGAAAGACAAACTGGTCAGGACAGGACCAGGAAAACCACTAGATCTTAAACAATTTATTCAAGACACTTAAACAACTCAAATCAACTTGCTTGAAAAATGAAAAAGTCTTAGAATTACTCTATAAAAAAAAAAATATCACTAATTCACAACATTCAATCCATTAGATAGCACTGTCACACTAAAATGCTCGGTAAACTCACATAACCAGAATTGCAGAGCTCTTTTGCTATTCACAAACTTAGTTATAATAATCTCTACCTTGGGATTCAAGCCTAAGAGATTCTTAGATGTCATTCTCCATGTTTTTAGGCCAATTTAGTTCTCATAAAATCCTATATTTTAGGGCATCCAATGCTGCCGAGTTGCATGCAATATTTGCCATCAATTGCCAATGTTGTCATGACAACTTTTTAGCAACATTTGGAATCTTTGTTTTCATGCCACCATCCTATCTTTTAGGGCCTCTAACCCTTATAACTGAATGAAACAACATCATTTATGACCTTAAAGAATCTATTTTACATCTCTTATGTGTCTAGTACACATTAATAAATCTAATCCAAACTTCAAGCTTCTAAGGCTAAGCTATCAAAATAATTAGCAATGACTAATTGGTGGTCTTAGTTCTAACACTAACTCACCTAGTCCACATTTGCAAGACCTTATAAGGTCCAAATAAAACACACAACATCTATGACTTGGTTAATGTCAGATACAAGCCAAAATGACATAGAAATTGGAGGTTAGCCTACGTGCTCCTGCGCCATCCTCCCCTTAACAAAATACTTCAATCCACCCTTGGATTGAGTAAGATGGGATCAACTCCCAACTTCTTAAACTCTAATTCTTTGACCCATACTGCATTAGCATTAGATTGACCATGTCACTAGATCAGATGTTCTTTGTAGTCCTTCATCCTAGTATTTTTGTAGACTCTTGTATCTAGTATACTGTCAGCTTTCTTCACTGTAATAGAAGGTAGTTGGAGTTCATCCACATCTTGGATAAATTCAATCAAACTCTAGTCTAAATTAGGTGTGTTTCCTTTGTAAGGAACCAGGTCTACAACATTGAAAGTAGGGGACAGTCCACTATCCTCTAGCAGCTCCATTTTGTAAGCATTGTCACCATACCTTGCTAAGATAGGATAGGGACCTATCCTTCTCATTTGTAACTTGTGAGGGAATCCCTTTTTAACTCTAGACTTATTTAGATGCACCATCACTAAGTCTCCAACATTGAATTAGAGTTCTCTTCTACCCTCATCAACCTTAGTCTTATGTTTCATAGTGTTCTCAGTCAATGTCTTCCTGAGTGTGTCATGAATCTCCTGCATTGCATAAGCAAAATCATCATCATATCCACTCCCTTTAACCCCATCCTTTAAGTCTCTTAGCTCATAGACTCCTCTAGGATGTAATCCATATACAATTTCAAAGGTAATCTTCCCTATGGACCTGCTTACAGTGTCATTATATGCATATTCAGCCTATCCAATCAATTGATCCCATTTTTTACCATACTCTTTGGTCAAGATTCTAAGTAGATTTCCAAGGCTCCTATTTACCACCTCAGTCTAACCATTTGTTTGAGGATGGTATGTAGATCCAAAGGACAAATTTGTGCCTAACCTTTTCCAAAGAGTCTTCCAAAAATGACTCATAAACTTGGTGTCTCTGTCTAACACAATACTTAAAGGTAACCCATGGATTCTTACTATCTCTTTGAAGAAGAGAGAGGCTATTTGGCTGGCATCATTAGTTGTCTTACATAGCACAAAGTGAGCCATCTTGCTGAATCTGTCCACAACTACATAAACACTATCCATGCCTTATCTTGACTTGGGTAACCCAACTACAAAGTCCATGCTCAAGCATTCCCATGGCCTAGTGGGAATAGGTAGTGGTTGATATAGGCCTACATTTGAAGAAGTAACTTGGCTTTTTCACATACAGTGAAACTTTCAACATACTTCCTAACATCAAGGTTCATTCTTAGCCAATAATAGAACCTTTGAACAAGTTCTTGAGTCTTAGTGATCCCAAAGTGACCACTCAATGCTCCATTGTGCTTTTCCTGAATCAAATTCTCTCTAATAGACCCTCTAGGGACACATAACTGATTTCCCTTAAATAAGAGATCAAAGTATATTCAACATATTTGCTATGAAAATGATTCTTATATTCAGCACATACCTTGTAAATATCTGCAAAGTCTTCATCATCAGCATATAGATCTTTGAAATGATATATTCCCATGCTCTTCAATTGGATCTCTTGGATAGTGAGAGCTCTTCTACTCAAGGCATCTTCCACCTTGTTGAGTACTCCTTTCTTGTGCTTGATATTAAATATGTATGCTTGCAGGTATTCCACCCACTTCATGTGCTTATGACTTAGTTTCTCTTGAGAGTTCAAGAAACTTAGAGCTTGATTGTTTGAATAGACTATGAACTCCTTTGGAAGGAAATAGTGCCTCCATTTCCTTAAGCCCTGAACTAATGCATACATCTCAAGGTCATAAGAAGAATACTTCTTCTTAGCTTCACTCAACTTCTCTGAATGAAAAGCCACTAGTCTATCCTCTTGGTGTAAAACAACTCCAATAGCCACATTGCTTGCATCACACTCTATGGTGAATAGCTTCTCAAAGCTTGGCACAACTAAAATAGGTTGTGTAGCAATATTTTCCTTCAACAACTCAAAATTTTTGTTAGCTTTCTCATTCCATACAAACTTAGTCTTCATGCCTCCTTTAATGGTGTCCAATATAGGAGCATAAATAGCATGGAATTGCCTAATAAACTTCCTATAATATTGAACAAGTCCATGAAAACTTCTTACCTCTGTTGTTGTCCTTGGAGTAGGCCAATTTATGATGGCTTCCACCTTGCTAATGTCCATTTTCAGATTTCCATGAGATAAAACAAACCCAAGGTATACTAGCTCTATCTTGATGAACTCACACTTTTCTAAGTTGATCATCGACTTCTCATCATGTAGCTTCTTGATGATAGTCTCTAGGTGTTGGAGATGCTCACCTTTTGTCTTGCTATAAATCAGTATATCATCAAGACATACCACTACAAATTTTCCTATGTAGTCTTTATGGACTTCATTCATGAGCCTCATGAATGTGGAGGGGGCATTAGATAGTCCAAATGGCATGAAAAACCATTCATACAAACCTTCATTGGTTTTGAAGTTTTTTTTCCACTCATCTCCTTCATGTATCCTAATTTGGTGATAACCACTCTTTAATTATATCTTGGTAAAATACTTGGCTTCACCTAGACAATCCATTAGGTCTTCAATCCTAGGTATAGGAAACCTATATCTAATGGTTATCCTATTTATTGCCCTTAAATCAGTACAAATCCTCCAAGTTCCTCCTTTCTTAGGTTCTAGGACAGTGGGTACGACACATGGGCTAATTCTCTTTCTAATAAGACCTTGGTTTAGGAGTTCTTGTATTTGTCTACCAATTTCCTCATTTTGTTGATGGGTCATCTTGTAGGCTGCCTTATTGGGTAGGGTAGCTCCTGGTATGAAGTCTATCCTATGATTAATGGCTCTTTTAGGGGGTAATGTTGATGGTTGTCCATCACTTACTATGCCTTCATAAGTCTGCAACATGCTTTGTATCTCCTTAGATAACTCTTGCTTCTTGGTTGCCTTACCTTCATCTACCTCTCTTGGTCTTAACACCAATGCAAATCCAACTCCTTCACCTTCTTCCAAGGCTTCGAAGAAATCTTTTTCACCAAACATGATCACATTAGGACCTATTGTCTTCACCTCTGCATCCTCTAATAGTGACTAAATTTTGAAAGTCGCATTATCCTTCTTGAAAGTATAGGAGTTCTTCACTCCATCATGCATAGCTTGGCAGTCAAATTGCCACGGTCTGCCTAGGAGCAAGTGGCATGCACACATAGGTAACACATCACACAATACCTTGTCCTTATACCTTCCAATTGAGAACTCCACCCAAGCTTTCTCATTTACTAAGACGTGTTGGCCTTTATTCAGCCATGTGACCTTGTAAGGATTAGTGTGGGGTATCCTTGTCATGCTTAGCTTGTTGATTGCTTCCTCTAACACAATGTTGTTAGTAGACCCTAAGTCAATGATGACTCTACATACTCTACCCATCATCTTACACTTTATCCTCAATAAGGACCTTCTTTGGCTTGGCTCTTCATTAACCGACTCCTTGATCAATGTTCTCCTCATCATGAGGTTCTCACCTTCCTCTGATGTCAGTGGTACCACAGGGTGATTCACTATTGCATTGGTCTCATCATGAACCAAATTAGTTCTCTTGTCACCTCCTTGAGAAGTACTACCCTTCTCTAGACACCTATAGGTAGGGTGTCCCATTTGGTTGCAATGATAGCATTTCATATTGGAAAAATAATTGTCTATTCCTTGTCCACCACCTCTTCCTCTAAAGTTAGAGTTTCTTCCTCTACTACCTCTACTAGATCTTCCTTCTTTTTGCTCAATGTATTTGACTTATCCTTGAGTCCTTGACTCTGAACTCCTTCCACCATATCCACTTCTTTTCCCTCTACTATATTTTCCTTTACCTCTACCCTTGGAGGTTTGTTCTTGCTTTCTTTTGCCTTTTTCCTCAATCTTGAAGGTCATTTGATAACATTGGCAGATAGTTTTGAAGTTCACAAGACTCATGTCTTCTTGTATAGACCACTTCAGTCCATTCAAATACCTAGCTAGTTTGATGCTTTCATCCTCTACCACTTTTGATCTTAAATGCAACTTTTGGAACTCTTCAGTGTGTGCTTGGACATCCAAATCTTTTTGTCTAAGATTATGTCTCTTTCTATGTAACTAAACCTCATAGTCATCAGGTAGATAGGTATGCTTCACCTTAGTCACCATGCCCTTCCAAGTAAAAATGGGACTCTTGCCCTCTTTCTCTCTTTCAATCTGAAAAAAATTCCACCATGTGAGTGCTAAACCTCTCAACCTAGATTTGGCCACAATCACTTTTTGGGCCTCTGAGATACCATCACATTCAAAGTGATTTTCTATGTTGTGAATCCAGTCCATGACTGAATCTGGATCAATTTGTCCACTGAATAGTGGTACTCCCTCCAAGGCTTTTCCATTTAAGGCCTTTAGTGCCTTCAAGAAGGGTTCTTTAGGAAGAACAGGGTCAGGGGTTGGAGCTTCCTCCTCCAATTCCAATTCCTTTTCCATTAATTCTTTCTCTTCCTTCTTATTTATCTTATCTTTCACCTTATCAACTTTGTCTTGGACTTCACCCAAGAGTTGTTCCATTTGAGCCAATCTTTCCCTTAGCAATCTGTTGTCCTCTTCTTGGTCTTCCACCTTCTTGACTAACTCAGTTTTAGTCACCATTTCTTTAGCTTCTACTAAATCAAAATATTTATTCTCTTATATTGATTAAGTAGGTTGCAACATTAACCACAAGCTTGATCAAAACAAACTCTGATACCAATATGGTGTATGTACTTCTAGATGTGCTTGCACAAATGCTAAGAAGACCTAGCTTGTCTTCTTCAAGGATCCTAATCTCCTCTAGGATTTTAATGGGCTTAGATGATTAACTAATACCTTATCTAACTCTTCTCCAAGAGTCTCACTCCTTGTGCTTCACCTTGAAGGACAATCACCTTGTTGTTTCTTCAATACTTTCTCCTACACTTAGAAGGCTCTAAGTGTCATCTTCACAAAAACCTTGAATTTAATTGTAGGGATTTCAAATGCTTAATCAAAATTCATATCACTTCCATTTGGATCCATCTTGAAGGATCTCCAAGCCCTTTTCTATCGGGTTCAAGACTTAGTCTTTAGGTACCCTAATTAGGCCTAATTCCTTGTAGCCCTTGACAGGGTCTTTCTCCACTTTCCTACCAAAACTTCCCAAAAAACTTGAAAAAATAATCCCACATTCAAGTACCCTTTTGGATTTTATGAAGGATTCAAAAGTTTTTAGACTCCTGAGTCATCCATACATAGGATTCCTATTATCTAGGTCAAATAGGGCTAAAAGGCCTAATTTATAGGACCTCACTGGTTTCTTGCTCAAATCTCAATCAAATGGATTGATACACTCTCAATACTCTTATAATATCAAGATATGTTCATATCACACCTGTAACTGTACTTATTCCATATTTTACTTTAATTCCTTGCAAGAAATCTTCAAATATTCACCTTCAAACCTCTAATCGAGCACTGTATGCTCACCTAGGGCTTGGCATTAAAAATAGAAACTCAACTCTTCATGACTCCTAACTCAAAATATATATATACCAATGGCTCCCCTAAAACATTCATCTACACTTAGGAAGATCCTGTGGTTAGATTTCATAGGGGAGCCATAGAAAGACAAACTGGACAGGATATGACCAGGAAAACCACTAGATCTTAAACAATTTATTCAAGACACTTAAACAAATCAAATCAACTTGCTTGAAAAATTAAAAAGTCTTATAACTACCCTATGAACACAAATCTATTACTAATTCATAACATTAAATCCATTAGATATCACTTTCACACTAAAATGCATGGTAAACTCACATAACTAGTATTGCAGAGCTCTTTTGCTATTCACAAACTTAGTTACAATAATCTCTACCTCAGGATTCAAGCCTGAGAGATTCTTAGATTTAATTCTCCATATTTTTAGGCCAAGTTATTTCTCATCCAATCCTATCTTTTAGGGCATCCAATGCTGTCGAGTTGCAGGCAACATTTTCCATAAATTGCCAATGTTGTCATGATAACTTTTTAGCAACATTTGGCATCTTTGTTTTCATGCCACCATCCTATCTTTTAGGGCCCCTAACCCCTATAACTCAATGAAACAAAATAATTTATGACCTTAAATCATCTATTTTACATCTTTCATGTGTTTAGGACACATTAATAACTCTAATCCAAACTTTAAGCTTCTAAGGCTAAGCTATCAAAACAACTAACAATCACTAATTGATGACCTTAGTTCTAACACTAACTCACCTAGTCCACATTTGAAAGACCTTCTAAGGTCCAAATAAAACACACAACATCTCTGACTTGGCTAATGTCAGATACAAGATAAAATGACATAGAAATTAGAGGTTAGCCTAGGTGCTCCTGCACTAGCCATAAACAGGATAACGATAAGATATAGGTTTAGTATACCTAGAATTGAAGACCTAATGGATTTTTTGGGGGGAGACACGTACTTTTCTAAAATAGACTTGAAAAGTGGGTATTGCCAGATAAGGATTAGAGAGGGGGATGAGTGGAAAATTGAATTTAAAACTACCGAGGGGCTATATCAGTGGCTTGTAATGCGTTTTGGTCTTTCCAATGCCCCTAGCACCTTTATGAGGCTTATGAATGAGGTGTTGTAGGATTTTATAGAAAAATTTATAGTGGTCTATCTTAATGATGTATTGGTGTTCAGTAAGAGTAGCACAAAGCATTTGAAGCATTTGGAGATTATTTTGAGAAGGTTACATGAACAAAAACTGATTATAAACCTTTAAAATGTGACTTTATGATGCAGGAACTGGTCTACCTAGGTTTTGTGATTTCTAAGGGTGATTTGAAAATGGAACCTTCTAAAGTGGAGGCTATTTTAAATTGGCCTATACCTAGGACTGTAGGAGAAGTTAGAAGTTCTCATGGAATGACCACATTTTATAGAAAATTCATCAAGAACTTCAGTCACATATGTGCCCCTATATTGGATACAATTAAAGGTGGAGGAAAGGTGAATTTTGTGTGGACAAATGAAGCAAGTCAGAGCTTTGAGTATCTCAAGCAAAGAGTGGCCAAGTACCCAATCCTAGTATTGCCTAATTTCAATAGGGTTTTCACTATTAAATGTGATGCAAGTGGAATGGATATAGGAGTAGTGTTGAGTCAAGAGGGAAGACATGTGGCCTTTTTCAGTGAAAATTTGAATGAAGCAAAGAGGAAATACCCCTCTTATGTTATAGAGTTGTATGCTAAGGTAAAATATCTCAAGAAGTGGAGGTTTTATTTTCTTCCTAAATAATTTATTGTATATACTGACAATCATGCTCTTGATTCTTTGAATGGACAGGATATAATTAGTCATAGACACATTAGGTGGGTTGAAAGCCTACAAGCCTACACCTTCACAATCAAGCATAAAAAGGGACATGCCAATAAGGTTGTGGATGCTCTAAGTAGAAGGGTGTTGAGAGTGAAAAAATTATAGTTACAGAGCATGGGTGTCAAGGCACTCAAAGGAATGTATGCATAGGATCAGGATTTCAAAGAAATCTATAAGGTTTGTAGTAAATTTGTGAATGCTTTTCATAGTGAATTTTTTGAATATACTTTGCAAGATGGTATTTTATTCAAACGGTGTCAAATTTGCATTCCTAAGTGTTCCATAAGGGACAATGAAGTGAAGGAGAAACATAGTGGTGTTTTGGGAGGCCATTTTTGGCTCAATAAGACATTGGATCTAGTTAGGAGGTTTTATTTTTGGCCTAGGATGCAGACTGACATCAAAAAGTTTGTAGAGAGTTGTATTGTTTGTGAAAGAGCCTAGGGTGTTTAAAATAATGCAAGATTGTACCAACCTTTTCCTATACAAAATAGGCCATGGGAGAGCCTGAGTATAGTTTTTTTCATGGGTTTTCCAAGGACAAAGTCTAGTTTTGGAAGTGTGTTTGTTATAGTTGATAGGTTCAGTAAAATGGCCCATTTTATTCCTTGTAAAACCAAAAATGATGTCAATTATATAGTAGGATTATTCTTCAAGGAGGTGGTCAAGATACATTATTTTCCATTAAACACAATATCAAATAGAGATAGTAAGTTTGTAGGACATTTTTGGAGGACCTTGTGGAAGAGATTGGGAACTAATTTGACATTTAGTTCTCCTTACCATCCTGAGGTGGTAAATAGATCATTAGGTAACCTTCTTAGATTTTTGACAAAGGAACATGGAGATAGTTGGGATATGGTGATTCCTTAGGCAGAATATGTCTACAATGACTCTACAAATAGGAGTATAGGTATGATCCTATTTGAGATTGTGTATGGTAGTCACCTAAGAGGGGTATTTGAGTTGAGAGATGTTTTTCAGGATTTGACAAGAGAAGTGGTTATACTGAAGACTTTGCAAAGGAAATGAGGGAAATTCATCAACAAGTCAGGAATACATTACAATAGAACACTCAAAAGACTAAGGCAAGAATGGATCATAAGTGAAGGGATGTATAGTATCAAATTGATGATTTGGTCATGGTACACCTCAATAAGGAAAGATTACCTAAGGGAAACCATAGAAAATTGATGATGAGAAATATTGGACCTTGCAGGATTTTGGAGAAATATGGTCCTAATGCCTATAAAATTTAACTTTCTTCTAATATTGCTATATCCCCAATATTTAATGTTTTTAATCTAACATTATATATGAGTCCTAATATAGGTGAAGAGGAGGATGTATCTATTAAAGGAGATAAGAAATGGCTAGGGGAAATGCCACCTAAGGAGACACCAAAGATGGAGTGTATCTTGGATAGCAGAGATGCCAAGAAGATGAGGCACAAGACCTACTATGAACATTTGGTCAAGTTGCAGGAACTCCAAGAATTAGAAGCTACATGGATGTTGGAAGATGTCAAGAAACAAGGAGGTGATATAGATAAATTGGTCTCTAAGAGGACTTCAGACAAATTTCACCCAAGGAGTATGGTGCAGGGGCACCTCAATAAATGAATTTAAGCCCAAGGGCATGTTAGTTGCTAAGTAGAGTAGGACTGATGTAATAAATCCCCATGTAATGAGTCGATTAAATTGTAAGCCAAAGTTTGAAAAATTAGTACATTTAGGACCTTAATGGTCGGATAGAGTCAAATCGGTGACGAATTGTCTATTTGAGTCCTTTTTTATGTAATTAAGTTCTCAAACAATTGTCATGACAACTTTGGCAAAAACTTGTTTTTTGTTGTTTCAATGGTCACTTTGTTTGAAATATGGTTGGAAGTGGTTGTGATCATTGGAAATGATTATTTAAAACCTCAGAAGACATTTGATGTGAGGTTGGTGTATGTCAGTGTATGTGGATGTAACTACGATAGAAGAGAAGCAATAATATAGTTGGAGTTTTCTATAAAATTTGCCTGAATTCTGTAGATTTTGTAAATTGTTTGATTGGCAAGTATGAATAAGTTGTAGATTCATGAATGTACGAGTGTTACCTTTCATTGCCATTTGTTGAAGTTCTAAAGTAATATTTGTTAAGGAATATGAATCATTTATAGAGAATAATAACAGTCCAATTTATATATTTCAGATTGCATCTAAGTCTGAATACTAGATATATTAATGCAAAAAATTGACAAGTAAAATATTGCAAAAGATATCGAATGCTTGTTATGGTGTATAGTTACCGTTGTGATTTATTATTACCCACAAAAAGCATCAATATATATATGTTTGTGTAGAGTCATGACCATACGTGGCTTATGCTATGTAGGGTCATGACCCTACGTAACATAACAACCAACTAATGTTAATTTTTGATAACATACAAATGATATATTATTGATTTCTGATAATAATACAAATGATATGTTATTGATTGTCGATAACAATACATAGCAACCAATTATGTATCGATTGCTATGTATTGTTATCGGGCTTGATTTCTGATAACAATACATAGCAACTGATACCTTATTGCCAATACCAATATATAGTGGTTTGATCTTTAACGTATCATGGATACGTTAAGTATTGTGGAGAGGTGTCATGTACACTTGCATACACTCAGTTATATGAGAGTCATGTTTTGTCATCAGTCAACAATAACATAAGGTTCAATCATATTTATATGTGTGGTCTCAATTAAATAATGTGTGTGTATATATATATATATATATATATATATATATTTCATTATGGCATATGCATGTGTTAATCACTTGTATGCTTCAATCCGAATGAATCTATTTCTCAACACTCCCTCTTAGCAAGAGAGGATTTGAATAATAGCCATTTGAATTGACTACACATGAGTTACATTTCAGAGAAATTAAAATTATCTCTGACACATTAGGACAACAACTAAATGGAGTCTATCAGATAATAGCCTTGATCTGAGGCTAACAATGAAGTCTCCAATATCACAGGTAAAATTTCAAACATACATATTCCATCTTGACACACCAATCATCATGACCTCCGACACATTTTGGGACAACAATTCAATGTAGTATGTCCTGATGATAAATCAAGAATCTCAATATCATGATATCTGGCGCAGTCTGGGACAAAAACTTAATGGAGTCAACCATGATATTATTATTATCACAACACTCAGTGATCACAATTTTAGTATCAAGATATCTGGCACATTTTGGGACAACAACTTAATGTAGTTAATCTTGACAATAGGTCAGACTATTGTTGAGGTCGTCACCTAACAATAGTAACCTTACACATATGAAAGATCATCACCTTTCATAACACACAAACATAATTATTGTAATAAAATATTAAAATATTCATGAATATATTCAAGCACATATGGCTAAGATTCAATCTCAGAAAGATTCAACTATAATTTAGTCATACCAAGTTTACCTCTGAAGTATTCTATTTTCAACTTGGCTAGAGGCTTGGTGAAAATTTCAGCATTTTGCTCTTCAATGATGATATACACCAACTTGATAACATCTCTGTCAACCATATCTCTTATATAATGGTACGGTATCTCTATATGCTTGGGCCGGTTATGAAAAAGTGGATTAATTGAAAGTTTGATGCAACTTTGATTATCACAGTGAATCATGGTGGGATTCAATAGTTTTCCAAATAGTTCAACTAGTAACTTCCTCAGCCATACTGCTTCACGAGCTCCCATGGAAGCAACCATAAATTCAACTTCAATGCAACTTTGAGCAATTGCAGACTGTTTCTTGCTAAACCAATATATCATAGTTGATCCAAGACTGAAACAACATCTTGTAGCACTCTTACGATCAATAGAACTACCTGCCCAGTCAAAATTAGAATACCCTTGTATTTTAATTTCAACATTCTGATACTTCAGGCCAAGTCTAATGGTGCCATGTAAGTATCTCAGAATATGCTTGGCAACCATTAGGTGAATCTTCTTAGGGTCACATATGAAATGACTTAACACATTGGTAGCGTAAAAAATATCAGGGTGAGTGTTCACCAAGTACATGAGAGATCCAATAATTTATCTATAGTATGTAGGATCTGTGGATTCTAAGTCTTCTACATCACTTTTAAGCTTATGAAGATTTGTTTCCATTGGATTAGATAATGGTTTACAATCCATCATTCCAAATTTGGTCAAGATATTAGTGGCATATTTTCCTTGATTTATAAAAATATAGTTCTCCTTTTTCCATACTTCTAGACCTAGGAAGTAGTGTAGAAGGCCTAGATCTTTCATATCAAATTCAACTACAAGATCTTGTTTTTATTTTGCAATAAGATATTCTTCACCTATTATTAACAAGTCATCAACATAGAGAACTAGAATCAACATATCACCATCTGATATTTTGAAGTATATGTTAGGATTTGCTTTATTTTTGGAATATCCTAGCTTGGAGAGATAACTATTTATCCTTTCATACCATGCCCTAGGAGCATTTTTAAGGTTGTTGAGAGATTTCTTTAGTTTTCACACATAGAAATTCCTATCATGAGTAAAAAAACCTTCATGTTGTTCTATATATACTTCTTCATCAATTACACCATTCAAGAATGAATTTTTTATGTCCATTTGTTATATCTTCCATCTTTTAGACGCTGCAATGGAAATAACAGTTCTTACATAAGTATATCATGCTACTGGAGAAAATGTCTCTTCGTAATCAATTCCAGCCTTTTGGGAGAACCCTCTGGCAACAAATCTGGCTTTGTGTTTTTCAATACTACCATCTGATGCATATTTGATTTTGAATAACCACTTTGAAGATACAATTGATTTGTATTTAGGTCTAGGTACAACATCCCAGACATCATTTTTTAATATAGATTGGTATTCTTCAATCATTTCTTCTTTCAAAGCTTGACATGATAAGGTATCTTCAACATTTGAAGGTTCAGATTTTGTGAGTTCAATTAGGAGTGCAACTAGGACATCATCTTTCTTTCCCATAGTGGCCTTTTCTTGTTATTAGGAACTTCAGTATTTTCAAAATTAGTTGTTGGAGGTTCATTATCTTCTATGATATTCTCCCTCTAATTCTCAATTGTATGATTTTCATCTAATTCTATGATTGAGTCATCTTCTATATTTAGAGATAGTTTATACATAGTATTTTCTTCAAATTTTACATCTATACTAATTTCAATAGATCATTGTACTAGGATATTGACTTTGTATCCTTTAGTGGTTTCACTATAGCCAACAAATATGCCTTTCTTCCCAGAGGGCTCTAGCTTGGTTCTTTTTTCTTTAGGAACATGAATGTATACGGAGCAACCAAATATTCTTAGATGACTTAATTCTAGTTTATTTCCTGTAAAAGCTTCTTCAGGTGTTATATTCTCTAAGATTGAATGAGGGCATCTATTTTAAATGTATACAATTATGTTTGAGGCTTCAGCCCAGAATGAGCTATGTACATTCTGATCATGCATCATGGTTTTGGTGGTTCAATGATGGTCCTATTTTTTCTTTCTGCAACTCCATTTTGTTGAGGATTATAAGGTACAATACACTCCCTCTTAATCCCAATAGAAATAAAAAATTCTTTAAAGTTTTCAGATATATATTCTCCCCCATTATTTGACCTTAGAGTCTTTATTTTCTTCCTAGTTTGATTTTCTATTTAAGTTTTAGGAAATATATCTAGGTTTTCCTACAGTATTCATCAACAAAGATCATGTAATACAAGAATCCCCCTAATGAGGGTGTTGACATTGGACCACACAAATCAATGTGGACAAGTTCTAGTACAAATTTTGATTTATGTTCGCTTGAAGGAAAAGACCCTTTTGAGTTCTTCCCTAGAGCACAACCTTTACAAATTCTATTATGCTCAGATTTTAGGTGAGGTAGACCTATTGTGATCTTCCATATGGTAAGTAGGGCAATATACCGAATATGACCTAGTCTTATATGCCAATTGTCATTACAATTTGATACTTCATGATTTAGAGCATGTTTTTAATCATTACAAAGTTTGTATAAGCTACAATCTCTTGTTCCTATGGAAATAACATTCTTGATGTTGGAGTTTTTAGGCCAAAGTAGAACTTTATCTTCATGAAAGGTGACACGATATCCTTGATCAGCTAGACCTGAAATAGAGACCAAATTTATTTTGATTCCTAGTACAAATATAACATCTTTTAATTGTAATGTAACTCTATTTCTTAATTTAATTGAATAGGTCTTGATTCATTTCACAAGGTAGGTGGAGTTGTCATCAATTGTGACCTATTCAATTAAGTGTTCTTCAAAAGTTTTGAATTGATCTCTAAAGCCGGTTATGTGTCTTGATGCTCCGCTATCAATTATCCAAGTTCTTTTATTTCAGTTTAGTTCACTTGATAAGGCTAAGAAAAATAGAGGATTTTCCACTTATTTGACTTCAACTATGGTTGCTTGAGTTTTCTTTCTTTTCAGATAGAACCTATGAGTGTGTCCAAACTTATCACACTTGTAGCATTGGACCTTTGAGAGATCTCTATTTTTGTGATGTTGATTATTATTTCCTCTCTTTCATTTAAAATTCTTCTTCCTTTTGTTGTTTGTTGTAGCATGAAGTGCTTGAATATCTCCCTCTTTATTCAGACCTATCCCTCCTAAGATTAGTCGAGATTCTTCTTGAGTGAAATCATTCCTGAGTTGATTGAATTTAGGTAGTGACGGTTGACCACAGATGCTTTGGATAAAAATATTCCCAAGAGATTGGTAACCCTCTTAGGGAAATTAGGGATAGTTCTAGATCATCTACATTATTTCCAATAGTAGAAAGTTGATCTCTTAATTCAGAAATTCTCAAAAAATATGATGTAATTATTTCTCCTTTATTCATTTTTATGTTCATGAGTTGTTGTTTTAAGGTCAGCAATCTTCTTGCATTTTTTATCTCATATGTAGTTTGAATGGTTTTGAATACTTCGTATGTTGTTGATAATCTAGCTATGGTTGGAAGAATGTGATCTTTAACAACATTAATGATTATTTGTTTAGCCTTTATATTGCATCTTTTCTATGTTGTTTTCTCTGATTCATTTTTAGGCATACTTTTATCTTCTTCTATATATGAATCCAATTTAAGTTCTTGAAGGATTACAAAAATACAAATTTTCCATGAGATGAAGTTGGAGGCGCCTTCAAGTCTATCATCCACTCTAACACCATTCACCATGATTTCCCTTCCTTCAATTTAAATATATGCATGATATTCTGAATAAAAAATTTACTATCTTTATTACTCTCTATTGGTTAGGCTCTGATACTATGTTAAGGAATATGAATTAGTTATAGAGAATAATAACAGTCCAATTTATATATTTAAGATTGTATCTAAGTCTGAATACTAGATATATTAATGCAAAAAATTGACAAGTAAAATATTGCAGAAGATATTGAATGCTTGTTGTGGTATATAATTACCATTGTGATTGATTATTACCCACAACAAGCATCAATATATATGTGTTTGCATAGAGTCATGACCATATGTGGCTTATGCCACGTAAGGTCATGACCCTACATAACATAACAACCAACTAATGTTAATTAGCGATAACATACAAATGATATATTATTGATTGTCGATAACAATACAAATGGTATGTTATTGATTGTCGATAACAATACATAGCAACCAATAATGTATCGATTGCTATGTATTATTATCGGGTTTGATTTTCGATAACAATACATAGAAATTGATGCCTTGTTACCGATACCAATATATAGTGGTTTGATCTTTAACGTATCATGGATATGTTAAGTACTATGGAGAGGTATCGTGTATACTTGCATACACTTGGTTATATGACAGTCACATTTTGTCATCAATCAACAATAAGATAAGGTTCAATCATATTTATATGTGCGGTCTCAATTATATATATATATATATACATATATATATATATATACATATATATATATATATACATATATATATATATATACATATATATATATATATACATATATATATATATACATATATATATATACATATATATATATATATAGATATACATATATATATATATATACATATATATATACATATATACATATATATATATATATATACATACATATACATATATATATATATATATATACATACATATATATATATATATGTATATATATATATATGTATATATATCTATATATATCTATATATATGTATATATATATATGTATATATATATATATATGTATGTATATATATATATATATATGTATATATATATATATATATATATATATATATATATATAATTCTGGCATATGCATGTGTTAATCACTTGTATGATTCAATCCGAATGAAGCTATTTCTCAACAACCTCTATTTAATTTGGAAAACACATCTTTCTTAGGTGGTCTAAAACTCGCATAGACCTAGGCTAGTGAAATCATGAGTTGCGACCTATCATCCTCCAGCCAAATTCCTTAAAATTGTGATGTTTGATAAGTATCCTATGCCTTGTAAAATCATGTTAATCACAGTAGACTCCAACAAGGTGGTGATTTTTGGCAAGCAACCCTAGGCCTGACATTTCAAAGTCAAAGGCAAGTAGATGTATGCTCGGAGGTTGAGAATTGATTGAAGCGATCAGGGAAGGGGTTTGAATGTTGAGGAGACATTATCTAGGGCGTATTAGTGTAGTCTGTAGTCAACATTAGACTTGTAAAGAAGACATTCCCTTTTTCCATATTTATGCAAGCTAGAATTCAGGCGAATTTTACATATTAAACTATTTTGGAGTACTCTTTCTATTTTGAGTTCATAGTTTCATATTCTCATAGCTCTCTGGCATTGTTTATCTTAGCTCATTTTCTAGTGTAATATTGCATTGTTAATCTAGATTTCTTCCATTTTAGCCTTGTTAATCTTGCATTATAGCTTCACTCTAGTATAAGAGTTCATTCAAGCTTCATACCAATCAGTATGATTGACCTCTCTGCCTTATTTTAATTTTGACCCTGAGGGGGCATGCCAATATATCAAATCAAAATTAAGCATAGTAGTCTCAAAATTAGGTAATGTAGATGACTTTGACAACCAAATTCCCCTCAAATATCCTGCAAAAACTAGTTATTTCCTACAAAATAGAATGTTAAGGTCAACATGAAGTCGAATAAAGCACAAAAATCCAAAAATTCAAGCAACTAGACCCTCAAAAATAATATTTGTTTTAGGTGTGATTAAACATAGCCAACACCATATTATTATACAATGAAACTCAAAGAGCCATGTGATGAAATCCAAAGTTGTGTTGTATAATGAAACTCAGAACTGGATGCGATAAATCACCTTATTCCATATTATCGTATGATAAAACTTTCCATTGCATGTGATGAAAAAGGATGGCGTATGATAATATGGACTTTTAGGTGTGATATTTGTCACAGTTTCAAAAAGTTAATAAAAAGAACCTACAAGAAATGGGACCAAAAATTGATTCGGTCCCCATGGTGGGCGCCAAAACATGTGTGGTTAAATATTGGTATTCAATTGGAATCCAACCAACAATTAATAAATCATTAACTCAAGAATTTAGTTATAAGGTTTCACATCAAATGAACAAACTAAACCCTAAAAAGTGGCTTATTGTTTCCTAGTTGACCTCAAAAGCAGCTTATTGCTTCCTAGTTGAAATGAGTTTAATCCTTTTATAATGCTCATCTATTGGCATGAAGGATTAGTGACTTGACTACTCCAAAATGGAAGATTTCAAATGCAAAGCTAGAATGAAACTAGAATGAAAGACTAATCTAACAACAATGATGCTATTATGAAAGTAATCTAGATAAAAATGCAAGATTATACTAGAAAATGAGCTAAGCTAAACAATGCAAGAGAGCTAAGAGCTAAGAAAATATGAACTCAAAATAGAAAGATTACTATAAAATGGTAGAATGCAAGAATCTCATTAAGATGCAAAAATCAAGATTGGGACCTAGAATGCAAGAGAAGTGGTGATGCGGGACATGCAAGGAGGATCCAATTAAGGACAGTCCCCACAATGAGCCAAACACCACAATGTGGAATAACACAAGAAGATAACTATTTTCAAATGAATTTTCATTAACATGCCTAGCTATGAGGCCTTTCAAGTTAGGGCCAAATACAATCGAGAAACAGTTCTACAAATCAACAAAGATCTAAGCCAACTCTAGCTATTCTAGTTCTGAAATAAATTAGAAACTGATGGAAACCCTAAGGTAGATCTAAACTTGAGGTCGCAAGACTCCAAGCAATCTCCTTATCTCCAAGAAAACAACCACTAGCTCTACTATTACAAACTATCAGATAATAATCTGATCTTCAAGAACTCACAGGATCCAAATCTAATCACCCTCCAAACCTCATCCCCTAAACAACTATCCAAACACCCCTTAAATACTAATCTTCATCCACAAGTCGACTAGATGAAACAATTAACTCCTAAGCCAAGTCGGCTCCTATTACAAATAAATATTAAATGCAACAACAATCGGCTCTCAAAAAGCCTTACAAACATTTAATTCTCCATGTCGACCATAAGATCTACATAGGACAATAAAAAAAAAGCTATCGATAATAAATGCATCAAGTCAGCCAACCAAATCACCAAGAACTCTAGTCGGTAAACCAAAACTATCGAGCGCCAGAGAAACAACCAAGTACCAGTGAGACAACTGACGAAGCCAAGCAACACAGGCATCACCGAGCACAAGTTCCACTAAGCACAAGAAGTTTCACTGAGTTCCTTTAGCGACTGAGCTCCTTTAATAATTGAGACCGTCAGTTAAGCTGCAACTGAGTACGATGGAACCAAAACAACACACCACCATGCAGATTCACTGAGTACCCTAGAATTCCCCTACATCATATACCCCAGGTTCAAAAAGATGTTCTCATAGGCTGGAAGAACATCTTTCGGGATTCAACACATAAACCCCAAACTAGTTCTTCACATACAAGTCCTCCAACTTTTCACCTTGCATACTCTTCCACTTCAGCTTCCTCTGTCTTTTCAAGTCTTTCCTTGATAACACACAGGCTTGTTCTTCATACTGACCATTATTCCTCTCAGGATCCACGAACCCAACTCGGCTACCAATACTCAGACTCCTCCTACTGAGTGTTGTATCCAGCAAAGGCATCAGGGAAAACTTCTTGACATCCTTCTCAGCAGTAAACACATTCTTGACATAATCATACATAGCTCCGTAATCATATTTCCAAGGTCCACTGAGAAATATATGATGACTATTCATCACCACAATATCACACAACACAATATCCTTATACTGGCCAATCTAAAAATCAACAAAGCACTACTCCCTCACTTCCAGAGTATGAACATTTTGTAACCAGCCAATCCTATAAGGATGAGGATGTTTCATTGTATTCAAACCAAGTTTTTGAACCATGTCCTCAGCAACAAGGTTATCAGTACTACCACTGTCAACAATTACATCACAAAGTTTACCTCTAGACTTGCACCGAGTTCTAAACAAATTACTCCTCTAACAAGGTTCCTCCTTTGTACCGAGCAATGTTCTCCGAACCAGCAAGTTCTCAGATTCAGGTTCATTTAAAATATTCTCATTTACCACAGCAATTTGTCAGTCAACAAGCTTCTTTTGTGTACTCTCAAAAGAATGGTGTCCTTCTTCACCATAATTAAAAAAGGACCATTAAAGATAACTCTACCTATCTTCTTCTTCAATTCCACAGGTTTCAGTTCATCTTCAGCAATTGGTTTATCCTTCACCGAGTGATCAATCTTTTCCTTCCCTTGGGAATTACTATGTTGTCTCCTTTTCAACTTATCTTCTTCCATCAGAGCATACTGATAAGCATCTTCAACTAAATCAATCTTCATCATACCAAGCTCATCCTGAATATTAAATCTTAAACCATTCACATACCGAGCTACCTTTTCCTTACCAAGTTCTCTGTGTCCAGACCGAATAGTAAGTTTATAGAACTCCTCGGTATAATCTTCCACAATCAAATATTTTTGCTTCAGATTCTACAACTTCTTAAACAAGTCAAGCTCATAATCGGCAAGTATGAACTTAGCTTTCAATTTAGTCACCATCAACCTCCACCGATTGATCTTCATTTCACCTTCATCTTCTCTATCTCTTTGTAATTCTTTCCACCAAAGAGCAGCATGTCCCTTCAACTTAGTCTATGCCAATCTTACTCGAAAAGGATCTTTAATTTCTTCAAGCTCAAAGTAGTCTTCTAATTCACCTATCCAATCAATCAAGTCCTTGAGTCTCAAAGTACCAGAGAAAGTAGAAACTTTCATTCGGTAACTAGTACTTAACCAAGCTCCAGATCTATGTAACTGACCAGTTCTATCTTCACCAGATCTATCTCTCTGGTCATCAGCAGCTTCAAAGTCTTCAGCAGCTTCCTCGTAACCATCCTCAGTACCAAGATTTCTCGGCATACTAGCAATAGCTCTCATGACCTCAGCAATCATGTCATTCTTCATCAATTCCATCTCAGATCTGAAATCAAATTTTATCTTCTCTATAATCTTCGATTCCACAGCATCATAGAGATATGCAATCTCTCTAGGGTCCAATCTTCTCGGAGGCATCCTTCAAGATTTTCAAAAACCCAAGCAATAAATCACCAACAAGGTCCTGGTGCAAATAGCCTCAACTGATTTACACACTCAAGATCTTCAAGCTCTAATACTGCCTGACGCATGACAGGCAAGGAGGATCCAATTAAGGATAGTCACCACAAGAATCCAAACACCACAATGCGGAATAACACAACAAGACAACTATTTTCAACTAAATTTTCATTAACATGCCCAGTTGTAAGGCCTTCTGGGTTAGGGCCAAATACAATCAAGAAATAGTTTTGCAAGATCAACAAAGATCCAAGCCAACTCTATCTAGTCTAGATCTAAAATAAATCAGCAACTGATGGAAACCCTAAGGTGGATCTGAACTTGAGCTTGCAAGCCTCCAAGCAACCTCCTTGACTCCAAGAAAATAATCACTAGCTCTACTATTACAAAGTATCAGATAATAATTTGATCTTCAAGATCTCGTAGGATCCAGATCTAATCACCCTCCAAATCTCATCCCCTAAACAACTACCCAAACACCCCTTAAATACTAATATTCAGCCACAAGTCAGCTGGATTAAACAATTAACTCCTAAGCCAAGTCGGCTCCTATTACAAACAAATATTAAATGCAACAATAGTCGACTCTCAAATAGCCTTACAAACATTTAATTCTCCATGTCAGCCATAAGATCTACATAGGACAATACAAAAAAAGCTACAAACAATGAATGCATCAAGTCGCCCAACCAAATCACCAAGAATTATATTCAGTAAACCAGAACTACCATGCGCCAAAGAAACAACCAAGCACCAGTGAAACAATCAACCAATCCAAGAAACACCAAGCAACACAGGCATCATCGAGCACTAGTTCCAATGAGCACAAGAAGTTTCACCGAATTCCTTTAGCGATCGAGCTCCTTTAATAATCGAGACCGTCGGTTAAGCTGCAACTGAGTACAACATAACCAAAAAAACACACCACCATGAAGATTCACCGAGTACCCTAGAATGCCCCTACATCAAGTGGACCCTTGAGCCAAGGAAGAGCTTCCTTTTAAAGGAATTGGGTCAATAATGGAGGGTGGAGATTAAGAGGTAAAAGATGTTAGGTAGAGATGAGTGGTGAGAGAGATCAATCAATGTGAGAGGATTCAAGAATTTTGATTAGCCAAGCTTGATGAGAGAATAAGACAAAATAGAAAATCACTTTTTAATTCTCAATTAATCAAGATTAAGTTGCACAAAGTGCTCATTTTAATAAAAGTGCTACGACTTTATATTGAGACTACTAGACATTCTAAATCTCAAAGGCATAATTTACTAGACATAATTATATTGATAATTTCACTTGAGGCAGATTTGATTGAAATTAGGGGCTTAGGTTCTACTAAATATATTTTAAGTGATTACATTTGCCCCTCTTTGAATCAATGTACGACCAATGTGTTGATTCAAAGAATAGATAGCAGCTAAATAAGAGAACAACCTGATGTGAAGCGATGAGACTATTTTTTATAAAGAGAAACTGACTTTGAACTTGATCGAACAAAGATCGATTGGAGATCAAAGATATCAACTCTAGACTTGATTAACCAAAGACTGATGAGCAAGACCAGAGTATCTAGCCTTATATGAAGTGATGAGATTGAATATATATCAAAGAGATTGAGAAAATTGCTTCAAAAAGGATTTTGAGGAACCCAATCGCCTGATTGAGAGATAATACCAAATTCATATGGGTCCTGATGAACCTAATATGCCCTGAGAATGATGTCAAATTGATATGGGTCCTAATGAACCTAACATGCCCCAAGAGATCAAATAGATGCATGTCTGAGTGCCATGATATGAAGTGATGAGATCACTCTTTTAGAGAGATGCGAAGAATCTCAACTTGATATAATTCTTGATGAAGCTAAAATGCCCAAAGCCATGAAGCTTGAATTGATTTGTTGATTAAGGTTAATTGCATAAGAAGATTTGCTATATTGTCATGCCCCCTCGAGATCAAAATTGAAATGAGGCAGAGAGGTCAATCAGACTTATTGAGATTATGATCAATTAGATTGCCAATAGATTCAGAATGGATTAGAGCATGTTTGGGACTGTTTGGAGGTCTTGTTGACTAGATTTGACAAAAGTTTGACCAATTTTGACCAGGGTTGACCAAATTGAAATCACTTGGATTTGATAAATTTTCACAAGATTGACCTCAGGGGTTCAAGAAATGAAGGCAGAAGCAAGCTGGAAGTGATAGCATCAACGATCAACTATGTTTGACCAAGAAGGGTTGACTTTGCAATTTGACAAGGTAAATGATCTTGGATTTCAATTTCGATCCCAAAAATGGATTTGGGACATCAAAATTAGCTATGGGCTTAATTTTCATGGTATTTCAAGCTCTTTGTAGGTACTTGGTTAAGTCAATGAGGGATATTTGCATTTGGTCGCCTCTGTGGAGGGAAAAGGAAGAATAGCTCAAAGGAAACCAAAAATGCAAAACTATAATGTAGCCCCAGAATGAAATGTATCCTAAGACACAAGTCAAGTCACTGATCCTATAACCATTTGTTTATCATTTGAGCGTTTAGGACATCAGGGGTCAGTACAATATTCACTGGTATGAGAGTGACCATGAAGATAAGAATACAACCTTATTGGATAAGATGTAGGAAACACATGTAAGCATCAAGGCATAAGCACTAAGATGACCTAATCCCCGTTTCTACTTTTTTGTTGTAATATTATGCCTGTACCAAGGTACAGATGAGAAAGATAACCATGAGTGTCATCTTATGTAGCACACATAAGAAATTGAAAACGAGATAGTTTTGACCTAAGCGGGTTGAGATATGTGCATTGTTCCAATCATGATAGAGGCTCTTACCACAAACACCTACTTCATCAGATAGCTTAGGATCATTGAAACCACACCATAAGTAGAAATCAAAGAACAAGTGTGTTATGCCCCCAATCGTGACCCTCTAGTCATACAAACATCATTGAGCGACCATAGAAGACATAAAAAACAAAAATCAATGACTATAGACATCATACAAGAAAATAGTTCAACATATCTTGGTTATTTTAGTTTTCTAAGTTTCATGTTTGTGTTGGGTGTTGAGGAACACCTTTGTGCTTGTGTCAAAGTGTGTGTGTGTGTAGGAAGTGCAAGATCTGATATGTGTTAAAAAATACATTGATGTCCAGATTGGTAGTGTTAAGAAACAATGTAGGATTGGTGTGTTGAGAAACACCTGAGTAGCATGTTAGTGGAAAATTCTCCATTAGGAAGGACTAATATACTGACTTGAGTTAAGCTCAAGAGATCAATCAAGTGATAAAGTGTTGATAACTCAGATAGATAGTGCAAGATTCCCCCCAAGAGGCAAATAAGAACTGAGGACAAAACTACTACCAACTCTATTCCATGATGGTACAAAGGAGACATGGAGTGAAAGATGGATGTAGAGAGGTTGATGAAAGTATGAGAGCTCAGTCACGCATTGATAGATGGAGTGTTGATTACAAGTGACACTTGTTTGCTAGATTTTCACCACTTGGAGGTATTTTTATTTTTGCTACCAAGGCACTTGTTTCTAGGTTTTCACCAAGGCACTTTTTCTCTTTTTTTTATACAGGTAAAAGTACAAACCTGTGTCACACATTTATAAAGGAAAAGGTCAACAGAACACAAACTATTCAACTTTAACAACATAGAAGTGGTATTTATGTTTAGAACTTGAAGATGATGTAAAATGATGAAATGTGTAAAACTGGACGAAGTTTATGCCTATAATTTTTTTTTAAAAAAATTGAGCAATAATTGACATAGTTTTTTAATTTTTGAAGTCAAATTTTTAATTGCTGAAAAATGCTAAAAAACTGGGGTCTAGTTCCCACCAAAAAAGTATATGCAAGTAACCTTTTTTTCCATTGATTTCAAATTATGTTATAGATGACATGTATAACTAGTGTAGAAAAGGGTTGATTATAGGGAGAAGGGAGTGAGAGGAGATTCATTTAGATGGATAAGGGAGTGGGAGGAGATGAGAGCGAGAGGTGCCCAATTCAAACTTCATTTTTGAACTTGGGCGGGAACAGTGTGGCAGGGGTAGATGTAGGTCCTTCTATTGCGAGTGTGAATCTTGGAGAGACTGATGGAAATGGGGAGCATAGTAAGGATCATGATGCTGGCATGGCACCTGGGGACCCGGAGGGCCCAAAACTTGTGATTCTTTGAATCTTCAACAGGTTTGTGCAAAAAAGTGGTCTTCCCTTTTCGGTGTTAAACCCATGGGTAAGTCATCTTTACTACCTGTTAAGAACATTTATAATCTGGCTCAACAGATTTTTTCTATTGCTTTCCTACACCAGATCATAGATCTTAATATTGCTAGGATGGTTAACTCTCTTGTGGGTAGATTCTTGGGTGTTAGACCAAATACTGAGGTGATTTGTGCCTATGTTAAGAAGAAATGGATTTTAATAGGACAAGTAGATTAAACAATAGGACAAGTAGTTCCATCTTAGAGACGAGTACATTAGACCAGGGAAATAACTTGGCCTATTTCAGATTTAGTCAACTTAAGGATGGAACTTCTTGGGTTTTGACCAACATCTATGCTCCCAATACCAAATCTAGGAGAAATTATTTTTGGAATAATTTATCTAATCTTCAGAGAAGTTTTGATTTTTAAGGATGGATTGTCATGGGAGATTTTAATATGCCTTTGAAGGAAAATTAAAAAATGGGGGGAAGTCAATCGAACATAGATAGTAGAATGGATTTGATGGATTTCATTGATGAGCATGCCCTCCATGATGTTGATTTGTAGGGAACTAATTACACTTGGACCAACAAAAGGATTGGAAAGGATTTGATTTAGGTGAGACTTGATAGAGCCTTGGTTAGTAATGACTAGTTTTTGCATTATTTTCTTCTTTGTCTGCTCATGTGAGAGCTAGATCAAATCACCACCCTATTACTTTTTTGGATGATTCCATATCTATGAAAAGGAATTTTCCTTATAGATTTGAGAAGATGTGGACCTTGCATCCACATATGGAATAGAAAATGGAGGAATGGTGGAATATTAGGATTGAAGGGACAACCATGTTCATACTTGCTAAAAAACTAAAATAGGTGAAGGAAAATATTAAAAGATGGAATAAGGAAACTTTTGGCAATATCTTTTCCTCTAAGATTAATATTAGTATGGAACTAAAGGCTATTCAGGATAGTATCCAATTGGAAGGTTACGGTAAGATCTCTAGAGAGAAGTAAAATGAGAAGTTAGTGGAGTATCATGACATCATTTCTAAAGAAGAGACCTATTGGAGACAGAGGTCTCGAAAGGTCTTCTTGAAGGAAGGGGGAAGGAATTCTAAATATTTTTTCATAACCACTCTCAAGCATAGGATGGTGAATACAATTTCTAGATTGGTGATAAATGCAACTAGTTCTAAAGATGAAGATTTAATTAGGATGAAGGCTAAACAAAATTTCTAGGATTTACTCAAATAAGAACAACACTTGGATAACAAATCTCAAAGGGACTTCCTAGATTGTATTCCTTCTATTCTGAATGAGGATCAGAATGCTCTTCTCACTTCTATACCCTCTAATGCAAAAATTAAAAGGGTTGTCCTTTCTTTTGAAGGGGACAAAGCTCCTAGCCCAGACAATTTCCCTTTGTTTTTCTTCCAGATGTTTTGGCATATTATTGAGAAAGATGTCACCAATGTTGTGAAGGAATTTTTTGGTTCTAGGAAACTTTTAAAAGAAATGAATGAGACTTTCACTACTCTTGTTCCTAAGAAACAAGGGGCTGATAAAATAGATCTATTCATCCCTATAAGCTTATGTAACTCTTCCTATAAGAGTATATCCAAAGTGCTGACTACTAGGATTCTTTCTATCCCACCCTCTATTATTTCTTGACAATAGAATGGATTTGTCCCTAGTAGGAAGATTTTGGATTCCATAATTTTTTATCATGAAAATTTCCACTCTCTTGTCATGTCCAAAAAGGAGTGATTTATTCTGAAACTGGATTTCTCCAAATATTATGATAGGGTGGACTGGGTATTTTTGAGGTATGTGCTTTAGGCCTTTGGTTTTAATAATAGAAGTATTGAAATTATTCATCAGCTCATTTCATCAGCAACTTTCTTTATTTTGGTTAATGGGTCTCCCACTCCTTTTTTTAAATCCTCTAGAGGATTGAGGCAAGGTGATCCTTTATCTCCTATCCTTTTTGTTATCATGGATGAATGCTTGGGAAGATTCATTGAGAATATGGTTCAAAAATGTGAGTTTAAGGGACTGTATCCCTCCTCAGCTAATCAGGTTTCCTCACACTAGCAATTTGTTGATGACTATGTGGTGATGGGGGAAGCCTCTGTTAGAATAACTGAGAGGGGGGTGAATTAGTTATCCAATGTCCCAAAAACAAAATGTATAATCCAAAACAACTTCTTCAATTTTTACTCATCGGTAAGCACTAAATACTTTCACTATCTGTACTTTTACCGATTACCAGTCTAATGCTAAAACAGTTACCGATCAAATCTAACATGTAACATGTAAAGAATGATAACAAACAAAAATCACAATTGACACATAACACAAGAGATTTAACATGGAAACCCTGTAAAGGGAAAAACCACCTGGGACCAGCAACCCAAAATTGTTCACTCTTCTGAAGTGAGGTCGGTTAAGACCCAACCCTGTTAAAGGTTACAAACACACTGTAAGGTGTGACCTTGTTAGAGGATTTTAGACTAGAAGTTATCATCCAACCAGCATTCACTATGGGGTTGACAAGATAACAATGTTCATTCTATGAATGATACATCATAAGACTTTCAGATTCCACTCAGTTAAGAGATTTTGACTGTATACAATGGTTAAATATGTAACAGTAAATGACCTACCCTAATACAACTTCAATTGCAGATTACAAATCAATATTTAGTCCATAAAAATCCTTCTGATCAATATTTCACTTCAGATTCAATACTGTATCAACTTACTGTCTGTCGGTAATTGCTCTTTTTAGCTCGGTAATTCTTCTGCAGCTCGATTCTTGCTTAACCAGTATGATTAGAATGCATGAAACCTTGTTCACATAATAATCCCTGCAGCTTCTTCTTCTGGCCTCTTTCATAAAGAAATCCTGCTCTCTTATATAGATGAGTAAATCATTTTCTTCTCCGCCATCAAATATTGCCACTTAACCTCATTCATAGATTTTGTCACTTCAAACTTTCTCGGTACTTGTGTCATTAACACGTTTCAATCTTCTCCATTAGATCTTCCCTAAATTTTGTCAGCCATCGATCTGTGTAACAAACATTATCTGTTACCTCGATGTTATACTCTTGCCAGCTCATCAATCTTATCATCTAAACTAATCATTTAATACATTATGTTCTACTCAGATAACAAAGAAATGTGTCGGTGAACATGCTCAGTTAATACTGCGATCAGTATACACTACACTCCATCGGTGTATACTAGAAATGCTTCATTTACCGACAACACTGCTTTGTGTCTTTCAGCTCTATACTTCATCATAGATGAATGCAACATAATAAAGTCAATATCATCAAGTCATAGACTCATCAACAAGTTACTCAATGTGTTCCTTATCCTCATCTGTCATGTACATCTTTCCTCATGTAGATTTCTCTGTTCTTAATCTCTTTTTCACCTTTCCTCAGATGTGTCGGTATAATAACTTACAAGATAAGTGTTGTCAAACTAGTTGACATCAATGAAAATATAATAATGATTTAATCATATTACATATCTAATCAACAACTCCTCAGTGATCTTGCAATCATAGATTCTTCAGTCAGATTCCAAATTAGTTGTAGTCCAACAATCTCTCCCTTTGGCATTGATGGCAACTCAAGTAATATGAAATGTACCACATACCAAACATATATTCTACAACTTAGTGAACAAAATGCTATTTAAGCAACATTAAATAATACAACTTTACCATTCTGTAATTGTGATCTTTTTAGTTCTCTCGTTCCTGCTTCTATCCTCTATAACTGATCTTCAATACTCTGTCTCATTCAGATTGTCTCTCCCTTAGATAATTCTCATTGGTGCTTGTTCCTTTTCATATCTTGTTTATCTCTCCCCTTTTAATTTCATATTGTTTATCTCTCCCTTTGACAGCAATGCCAAAGAAACAAATAAACAAACAATTTTGTCTTCCTCTGTATCTTTGAATACTGATATTCCAATCGGTTCAAGTTCTCAAACTTAATCACAACCTTGAACATGATTCAAAGTGTGAACTATGTTGCATCAACATGAATGATCTTCTGATAAAAGTAGGCTGATGCAACAACCAGATCACCTTAGTGACTGATAGACAGGGGATGGACCCCAAGTCTAGTCCTCAAGTATTCAAATGTGTCCTTCGGTAGGGGTTTTGTAAAAATATCTACAAGTTGTTCTTTAGATGTGACAAATTCTAACTTCACTTGCTTCTCTTGCACTTGTTCTCTTAAGTAATGATACTTAATGGATATATGCTTTGTCTTAGAGTGCATCACAGGATTTTTTGAAATATTAATAGCACTAGTGTTGTCACAATATATAATCACCAAGTCGGCGATTACCTCATTCATTCCTTCCAACACTTGTTTGATATATGCAATGTTTGAACAGTTAGTAGCAGCAACAACATATTCTGCTTTAGTTGTAGACTGAGAAATACAAGCCTGATTTTTACTTGTCCATGTTACAAGTCTTTCACCAAAGAAAAATGCTCCTCTGGTGGTGCTTTTTCTATCATCCACATTTCCAGCCCAATCAGCATCGGTGTAAACTTTTAGTTCAAACTTCCCTTCCTTAGGATACCATAATCCATAATTCTCTATTTTCTTCAAGTATCTTAAGATCCTTTTTGTAGCTATCATGTGTGATTCTCTAGGATTGGCAAAAAATCTTGCAACAATTCCCACAACATGTGCTATATCTGGTCTACTATGAACTACGTATATTAACTTACCAATCATGGATGGGTAGAGTGTCTGGTTTACCTCTGTAGTTTCATCCTCCTTTGTCAATTTTCATCTAGTAGCCATCGGTGTTCCCACAAGTTTAGCATCTTCCATGCCAAATGTCTTCAGTACTTCCTTTATGTATTTAGATTGTGTGATGAATATCCCATCACTCTATTGAATCACTTGTAGTCCAAGAAAGAACTTAATCTCTCCGAACATAGACATTTCAAATTCATTTTTCATTTCATCAGCAAATGCCTTGTAGACAAGATCTGAGCCTCCAAAAATAATGTCATCAACAAATATTTCAGCAATGATAATAGTATCATCAGTATCACCTTTCACATACAGATTGTTGTTTTCACTTGTTCTAACAAATCCAATACTTAACAAGTAAGTATGCAGTCTTTCATACCATGCTCTCAGTGCTTGCTTCAAACCATATAAAGCTTTATGTAATCCACATACCATGTCTTTATGGTCAGGATCAACAAATCCTTCAGGTTGTTCAATGTAGACCTCTTCTTCAAGTATACCATTTAAAAATGTTGACTTCACATCCATTTGATAAACTTTGAATTTCTTATGTGTAGCATATGCAAGTAGCATTCTAACTCCTAATCTAGCAACAGGTGCAAATGTTTCACCATAGTCAATGTCTTCTTCCTGTGCACATCCCTTGCATACTAATCTAGCTTTATTTCTTGTGACTTCACCATTTTCATTCAATTTATTCCTGTATATCCACTTAGTACCGATAACATTTTTATCTTTTGGTTGGGGTACTAGGGACCAGGTTTTTTTCTTCTCTATTTGCTCTATTTCCTCCTTCATTGCATTAACCCATTCTTCATTCTCTAATGCAACTTTCATAGTTTTAGGTTCAAATTCACAAATTAAACATGTACCTTGTCTTGTTTTGCTTCTAGTTTGCATTCCAACATGTTTGTCTCCAATGATTTGTGTTTCAGGATGATGTCTTCTGACAAAACTAGCCAAAACTTGGTTTCTCCTTTCTTGCTCATCCTGCTCATGGTCATTATCTTGCTCGGTAGCTCCATCTTGTTCCTCAATTTGTGTTGTATGTTGTCCTACATTATTTCCCTGCTGATCGATTGACACAGTTTGCGGTGTCGGTAGATACTCTGGATGTTCAATATAAGTTAATCTACCGTAGTCTTTCAGTTCCTTTGTACTTTCCTTTGTGTACTTGTCATCAAACTCATCAACATGAACATTAGTACTTTCAACTATCTTATTTGTAGCCTTATTCAAACATTTATATGCTTTACTTGTAGTGGAATATCCCAGAAATATTTGTTCATCTCCTTTAGAATCAAATTTTCCATTTCTCTCATCTTTCAAAATAAAGCATTTACTTCCAAAAATTTTGAAATAATGTATAGTAGGTTTGTGTCCAAACCATAGTTCATAAGGTGTTCAGTTGGAGTCCTTCTTCAGTTGTACTCGGTTAAGAACATACACAGCTTCCCTCCAATATGTCTAAGCAACATTCTTCTATATCATCAATGTTCTAGCATAGTCAATTATAGACCTATTCCTCCTTTCAACAATGCTATTTTGCTGAGGTGTCCTCGGTGCAGATACCTGCCTTTTGATTCCATGCTCATTACAAAAATTAGTAAATTCATTAGAGATAAATTCACCTCCTCTATTAGATCTTAAACATTTTATTTCCTTTTCAATTTCTTTCTCTACCTTAGCTTTACACCACTTAAACATTTTGAAAGCTTCAGATTTCTCTTTCAGGAAAATAATAGTCATCAATCTAGTATAATCATCAACAAAAAGAATAAAATATCTATCATCGGAACAGCTCTGAGTTCTCATAGGACCACATAGATCGGTATGAACCAACTCAAGTATCTTCTTTGTTGAATAGTCTTTGCTTTTAAAACTAGACTTAGTCATCTTACCTTTCTGACATTCATGACACGTGACATGATCAGGTTTTGTCAAGTTAGGAAATCCTCTAACTCTTTTCTTTCTACTAATCTTGATCATGTTGTCAAAGGTCACATGGCATAACCTTCTATGCCACAACCAAGCATCTTTATCCTTTATTAACAAACAAGAAGACTGATCCATATCAAGATAGAATAGATTACCTTTGGATTGTGTACCAATTCTGACAAGTCTTCCTCCGTCATCATAGATCTTCACCTTTTTGCTCTCAAAAGCCAGTCGGTGGCCTGAATTGTTCAGCTGAGCCACACTTAACAAATTATAGTTTAATCCATCTACCCAGTATGCATTTTCACATTGTAATCTGTCATTGATCATTAGTGAGCCTTTACCTCTTACCATACAAGGTGCATCATTTCCCATTCTCATAGATCCTAAATTATATTCAACAAGATGATCAAACTTCTCTACATCACCGGTCATATGATGTGTACAGCCACTGTCTATGATCCATGTATCATTTCTGCTTACTTTAGATATCAGTGTTGTCTCTTCATGTTTCTCTTCTTCTTCTGAGTCATCTTTCATAGCCACAAATACAACTTCTATATCATCATCAAAGTCAGATTCAGTTTCAATATCTTCAGCTATGTAACATTCCTTTTTGCCTTTTTCATCTCAGTTGTCTCTGTTGTAGTGTCGGTAGCCTCTGTTGACTCTTCTCCCATAGCTTCCTTCAGATCGATCGTTGGATCTATCATCATCTTTCTTCTGTGGACATCTAACAGTGATGTGACTGATTTCTTTATAGTTAAAGCATGCTAAAGGTAGCTTACCTCTATACCTTCCTTTTCCTTTGGGAAATCTTCTGGCCATAAGTGCTTCAAGCTCATCAAGTTCATCATCGGTATTGTCATCACTATCACAATTTTTATTATTCCTTCTAGACTTTCTAATCTTCAACGAAGACATGAAAGTGGATTCAACAGAAGGAACAACACTATTATCAAAATTGTTTAATTCAAAGGTTTTAAGTTTACCAATCAGATTGTCAAGAGTAAGGTTGGCTGTAGCTCTTGTTTCATGAATTGCAGAAATCCTGACTGCATAAACTGGTAGCAAAGTTCTGAGAATCTTGCTTATCACTGTTTCATCATCAATCACTCCATCAGATGCTCTAATATCATGTACCACCTCTTTGAGTCTATTTGAATATTGGACAATGTTCTCACCTTCCTTCATTCTCATATCATCAAATCTACCTCTCAGCCTTTCAGCTCAGGCTCTTTTGACATTCAGATCTCCACTGTATATTTGTGCTAATTTTCCCCACATTCCTTTGGTAGTCGTGTATGTCTTGATATCTTTAAATTATGCATCGGTACAGGCAGCAGCAAGTTCCATCATAGTAACATTGTGGTCATGTTTGTCCTTCAATTGATCAAGAGTTAAGGGACCAGTGGGCGGTTGCATGTAGCTATTCTCCATCAGTTCTAGTGCAGAGTTCCCAATTCCAAATATGTGCAGCTTCATTCTTCTTTTCCATACTATGAAGTTCCCTTTGTTCACTTTCGGTACTTCCCTCTTATACATCTTGAGACATTTATGCTTAAGTCCTTAAAACTCTATTCCAAGCAACCAATGCTCTGATACCAATTGTTAGAATAACTGAGAGAGGGGTGAATCAGTTATCCAGTGTCCCAAAAACAAAATGTATAATCCAAAACAACTTCTTCAATTTCTGCTTGTCGATAAGCACTAAATACTTTCACTATCTATACTTTTACCGATTACCAGTCTAATGCTAAAATAGTTACCGATCAAATCTAACATGTAACATGTAAAGAATGATAACAAACAAATATCACAATCAACACATAACATAAGAGATTTAATGCGGAAACCCTGTAAAGGGAAAAACCACCTAGGACAGGCAACCCAAAATTGTTCACTCTTCTGAAGTGAGGTCGGTTAAGACCCAACCTTGTTAAAGGTTACAAACACACTGTAAGGTGTGACCTTGTTAGAGGATTTTAGACTAGAAGTTATCGTCCAACCAGCATTCACTATGGGGTTGACAAGATAACAATGTTCATTCTATGAATGATACATCATAAGACTTTCAAAGTCCACTTGATTAAGAGATTTTGACTATATACAATGGTTAAATATGTAATAGTAAATGACCTACCCTAACACAACTTCAATTGTAGATTACAGATCAATATTTAGTCCATACAAATCCTTCTGATCAATATTTCACTTCAGATTCAATACTGTATCAACTTACTGTCCATCGGTAATTGCTCTTTGTAGCTCGGTAATTGTTCTGTAGCTCAATTCTTGCTTAACCAGTATGATCAAAATGCATGAAACATTGTTCACGTGATAATCCCTGCAGCTTCTTCTTCCAGCCTCTTTCATAAAGAAATCCTACTCTCTTATATAGACGAGTAAATCATTTTCTTCTCCACCATCAGATTTTGCCACTTAACCTCATTCATAGATTTTGCCACTTCAAACTTTCTCGGTACTTGTGTCAATAACACATTTCAATCTTCTCCGTTAGATCTTCCCTGAATTTTGTCAGTCGTCGATCTATGTAACAAACATTATCTATTACCTCGATGTTATACTCTTGCCAGCTCATCAATCTTATCAGCTAAACTAATCATTTAATACATTTTGTTCTGCTTAATTAACAAAGAAATGCGTCGGTGAACACTACTCGGTTAATACTGTGATCAGTATACACTACACTCCATTGATGTATACTAGAAATGCTTCATTTACCGACAACACTACTTTGTGTCTTTCAGCTCTATACTTCATCATAGATGAATGCAACATAATAAAGTCAATATCATCAAGTCATAGACTCATCAACAAGTTACTCAATGTGTTCCTTATCCTCATCTATCATGTACATCTTTCCTCATGTAGATTTCTCTGTTCTTCATCTCTTTTTCACCTTTCTTCAGATGTGTCGGTATAGTAACTTACAAGATAAGTGATGTCAAACTAGTTGACTTCAATGACAACATAATATTGATTTAATCATATTACATATCTAATCAGCAACTCCTCAGTGATCATGCAATCGTAGATTCTTCAATCAGATTCCAAATCAGTTGTAGTCCAACAACCTCTGTTAAAAATGCCAAAAACATTAAGAAGGCCTTGGATAGCTATGGGATAGCTTCTGGACAACTCACTAACTAGGGGAATAGTTTTGTGTTCTTTGTTAATGTCCTTGAACAAAGAAAATTAAAAATTAAGAAGATATTGGGTGTGAGATGGAGTCTTTACCTAGATCTTATTTGGGTCTCCCTCTTTGTTTAGAGCCTCCTGGCTCTTTTTGGAGTTCTTTGGTTGACAAATTTTATAGAAAATTGGTGGGATAGAAGGGTGTTTTGTTGAGTCAGGCTAGTAAGATTCGGGTGTTGAGGTCTACTTTGCAATGTTTACCTCTTTGTGCCCTTAGCATCTTCAAATTTCCCAGAAAGTATGGTGATGAAATTGAAAAGGTCCAGAAAACTTTCTTGTGGACAGGTTTGGAGAAGAAGAAAAGGATGGCTCTTATAGCTTAGGAGAAGGTTTGTAGACTGGTTAGGAAAGGGAGATTAGGATTGTGTAGAATCAAAAGCTTGAATGATCATCTTCTAGCTAAGCTTATATGGAGATATTAAAATTCTAAGGGTGAATGGACTACTATATGTAAGAATAAGTACAATAAGGAGTGTCCTACTCTGTAAAGTTTTCTTAGAATTGTTGATAACCTGGTGGGTCCTTTATCTGGAGAAATGTCTTGAGGAATAAAGAGATAATAAGGAATGGAGTTAAATGGAAAGTTGGGAATGGTAGGAATTTTCAGTTATGGGATGATGATTGGTTGATGGACCATCCTTTGAATGACAATCTAGATTGGAAAATCTTTGAGGTTTAGTGTAAATTAAGGTTTGGACTTAAATTGGTTGACTATTGGGAGAGAGACCATTGGATTGATCTTTTAGTCATTGATCAATCCCTTAGGAATCTCAACAAAATTTTGAACTCTATGACTCTAATTGAGGAAAAGGACTATCTTATTTGGAAGTATAATACTAATGGTAAATTTTCTATTTCTTCTCTGTACCACCAAGACTATGAGAATTACCATGTGCCTTGTTGGGCTAATGCTTGGATAAAGGACCTAACTCCTGAAGTCAATGTTTTGTTTTGGATCATGCTCCAGAATAAAATCCTTACTACTGAAAATTTGAGAAGAAGGGGAATGAATCTAGCCAACATGTGTTAGTTATGTAAATAGGTTGAGGAATCTATTAACCATATGATCATCCATTGGCCCTATGTGGGTAAAATTTAGGATAAATGCTTGAAGTTTCTTAATGTGGACTAGATCTTCTCAGAGGACTTACATAGCCTTTTTACTTCTTGGGTACCTCCTAAAAATGACATTTTGGTTTATGTTTGGAAATTTATTTTACCCTATATATGTTGGGGTGTTTGGAAAGAAAGAAATGATAGAGTTTTTAGGAATAAGGCCTCCAATGAAAAGGTGGTCTTTCATAAGATCAAAAGAGTGATGATGGAGAATTTATACTTGAAGGGTAATCTGATAGAACCTAAAGAGGAATGGGATATTACTCTTTTTGAGAATTGGAAAATTAAAGGTGTTAGATAACTCAGAGGGGGGGGTGAATTAGTTAAGTCCAGTTATCCTACAGTCCCAAATACTCCCTAATGTATAAAACAAATCTTTCATATCAATTAAACAACTTGGTAAAACTTTAACTTGTGTCTTTCTGTTCAATTATAGAATACTAGTAAATTAATTAGTGTTTATACCGATCAAACCTGTTATAGTAATATGTAAAGTAAAATAACATTTCATCACATCCATACACATATAACATTTTTATTTTTAACGTGGAAACCTTGTTAGGGAAAAAACCACCGAGGACCGGTAACCCAAAATAATTTCACTCTTCTGAAGTGAGCTCGGTAAAGAGTCAACCCTATTAAAGGTTACAATAAAACACTGTAAGGTGTGACCTAGTTAGAGGATTTATCACTAACAGTTCTCCATGACCAAACATTCACTATGGGGTCAACAAGAAAACAATCAACATTCATTGAATGTCATATTGAAATATACAAGACTGTTAAGTCCCATTTGGTTAAGAGATTTATATGTAGCAATGGTTAGAATGCAACAGTAATGATTTGATTCAAATACAACTTTGTTTTATAAATTTTTAGATCTATGCTAAGCTCAAAATACCTCTGGCTAATATACTCAATTCAATCTCTTTGTATCCTCCAACTCTATTCTGCTCAATCAATTACTTTCTTTGACGCTCAATGTTGTCTGTAGATTTGTTCGATTCTATCTTCAACCTGTTTGACTAGCTTCGCATGAATGTAATCTCCTCACACGCATTCCATAATTAATAATGAATCTCTTGTCTCCTTTTAAAGACATCATAAACTATTTTATTTCATGTCATAGATTTCACCTCTTAATCTTCACCGTTGATTTTTTCATTTTAACCTTCTTCAAAATTTGTGTTAGTAACAAATTTCATTCTCCATCATTCGATCATCCTTGAATTTTGTCAGCCATTTGATCATCATAACAACTTTATCTTTAACCTCAAAATCATCCATAATTGTCCAACTCATCATCTTTAGTTGACAGTCATATGTTTAATTTATTTCTTTCACTCGATCAACATCATGATGTGTCAGTGACTTCTAACATGGTTAACACTGTACTCGGTATACACTACACTTGCTCAATGTACACTATTTCCAACTCGGTGTATACTAAGTTCTTCATTTACCAACCACATAAACTTGTTCATTCTTGATCTTCAATCCATAACAGAATTATGTAATACAATAAAATCACTAACATAATATCATAGACTCGTCAATAAGTTACCCAATGAATACCATATCCATAGCTTTCTCATACATCTCATCTTCATGTAGATATCTCATTCCTTCATCATTATTTCCTTCTTTAGATATTTTTAATTATCATGATAAGTATAGTCAAAGCTAGTTGACATCAATGATAATATAATAACTAATTTAATGTGTCACGTATACCTTAGTAGCTCGGTGATCATCAATCACTATATTTTCAAGTATCCAATCAGTTGTCAAACTCTTCCTTAAGATATTCAATCAGTTGTAGTCTATCAATCTCTCTCTTTGGCATTGATGACAACACAATATGAAGTATGCCATAGAATACCAAACATCTGATCTAAAACTCTATATGTAAATGTTATAGCTTGGTAAGCTCTCCCTAGCTTATACATATAATATGTTTAATCACTACACAACATCAATACTCTACCTACATGTAATCTCTCTCCCTGTGGATAGATATTTCATTAACCTTCTCTCCCTTTTAATCATTCTCTAAATATTTCATGTATATTTCTCTCCCTTTGACAACAATTCCAAAAAGAAAATAATCATCTCTTCAATAGAGAAATAAATATCCCTATTGTTTGGTTTAGATTCCAGTACCTTGCATGTACTGATATGCATTTTCAAATTTTTTTTCATCTTTCACAACCTTAGGAAACCCAAAGTGTGAACATTATGCATCAACATCATTAGATATTCTGATAAAGTACAGGTTGATGCAACCTCATGTTACCTTAGTGACTATGAGACAAGGGATGGACCCCTTGTTGGCAGTAGACCAGCATCCCTCGCAGCATTCATGACATGGCTTAACCACTTCCTGTGTCTTCTATAAGTCTAGTGGTTGTATCGGGCATTAACATGTCGATATTTTGGTGCAACAAAAACCACTACTTGTAACAAGTGGTATCAGATCTTGGTCATAGGTTTGAGTCCATGCAGGCCACAATGAGTGATGTTGGGAGGGGGATTGTTGGCAGTGGGCCAGTGTCCCACCCTGCAGGGTTCACGACATGGCTTAACCGCCTCTTATGTCTTCTATAAGTATATTGGTTGTATCGGGCATTAACAGGTTGATCTTTTGGTGCAACGACAACCACTACTTGTAACATCCCTAGTCTACTTCTCAAGTATTCAAATGTGTCCTTCAATAATGGTTTAGAAAATATATGAGCAAGTTGTTCTTGTGATTTCACATACTCCAACCTGACTTACTTTTCTTGAACTTATTCCCTCAAGTAGTGATACTTAATAGATATATGCTTTGTATTTACATGCATCACTAGATTCTTAGAAATATTAATTGCACTTGTGTTATCACAATAAATTATATCAAGATCAATGATCTCGTCATTCATACCTTCCAATAGTTATTTTATCCATGCAATATAAGAACAATTAGCAGTAGTTGCAACATATTCTCCTTCTGCAGTGGACTAAGAAATGCATCCTTGTTTCTTACATATCTAAGTAACCAATCTTTCTCCTAAAAAGAATGCTCCACCAGTAGTGCTTTTTCTATCATCAATGTTTCCAGCCTAATCCACACTAGTGTAAATCTTCAATTCAAAATTGCCTTCTTTCTTAAACCATAAACCATAGTTTTCAGTATTCTTCAAGTATCTCAAAATTATTTTCAATGCAGTCATGTGTGATTCTTTAGGATTAGCAGAGAATCTTGCTACAATTCCAACCGCATGTGCAATATTTGGTCTACTATGCACAACATACATCAATTTTCCAATCATTGATCTATACAAGGTCTGATTTACCTTGGTTGTCTTGTCATCTTTTGTCAATTTGTATTCGGTGACCATAGGTGTACCGACTGGTTTTGAGTCTTCCATACTGAATGTCTTCAATACCTCTTTGATGTATTTGGATTGTTTGATGTATATCCCTTCAGTCTGTTGTAATATTTGTAATCCTCAAAAAAAATTAATCTCACCTAACATTGACATTTCAAATCCTTTCCTCATTTCATCAGCAAATGATTTGCATAGATTATCATGTCCTCCAAATATGATATCATCAACAAATATTTTATCAATAAGAATCTTATCATAAGTTTCACTTTTCAAATACAAATTGTTGTTGTCACTTGCTCTAACAAATCCAATACTTTTTAGATAGGAATGTAGTCTTTCATACCATGCTCTTTGTGGTTGTTTCAGTCCATATAATGCTTTGTGCAACTTACATACCAAGTTCCTCTTATTAGGATCAATAAAACCTTCAAGTTGTTCAATGTATACTCTTCCTCAAGTATCCAATTCAGAAATGCAGATTTAACATCTATCTCATAAACTATAAATCCTTTGTAAGCAGCATATGCAAGCAATATTCTTACTCCTTCAAGTCTAGCAATGGGTGCAAAAGTCTCTCCATAGTCAATTCCCTCTTCTTGTGCATACCCTTTGCATACTAGTCTTGCTTTGTTCCTAGTGACATCTCCATTCACATTCAATTTGTTTTTGAATATCCATTTGGTTCCAATCACATTTTAGTCTTTCGATCTCGGTACCAATGTCCATGTCTTGTTTTTCTATATTTTCTCAATATCTTCATTCATATACTTAATCTATTCATCATTTTCCAATGCATCTCTAACAATTTTAGGCTCAAATTCACAAACTAAGCATGTGTTGTTTCTCAACTTACTTCATGTCATCATTCCTTCTTTCTTATCTTCAATTATCTAATCTTGTGGATGGTGTCTCCTCACATATCTTGCAAGTACAGGTTTGAATCTATGCTCTTCAATGTGTTCTCCACTCAGTGCATGATTATTATCTTTATCGATAACAATTTTTTGATTCTCAGTCTGTAAAGACTATTGCTCGGTAGCATTACCCTATTGTTTAGTAATGCCAGACTATTACTCAAGTAGAGTTTAAGGTTCTTCAATGTAAACAAATCTACCATAGTCTTCTGGTTCCTTTTTTATTTCTTCATCATTCTTCTCTGCAAACTCATCAACTCTCACATTTGCACTTTCAATCATTTTTTTAGTAGCCTTGTTCAAACATTTATAAGCATTTCTTTTAGTAGAATATCCTAGAAATATTCCTTCATCACCTTTTAATTCAAATTTCTCATTTCTATCATCTTTCAGAATGTAACATCTACTTCCAAATATTCTAAAATAACTCACATTTGGTGTGTAACCATACCATTTTTCATAAGGTGTCTTGTTTGATTCTTTCTTCGATTGAACTCAGTTTAGTGTGTATACAGTAGTACTAACAACTTCTCTCTAGTACATTTGTGCAACATCTTTTTCAATCATCAGTGTTCTAGCACAATCAATAATTGATCTATTTCTCCTTTCAGCAATACCATTATGCTAGGGTGTTCTTGATGCAGATACCTATGTATTAATTCCATGCTCATTACAAAAGTTAGTGAACTCATCAGAAATAAATTCACCACCTCTATCTGACCCTAAGCATTTCAGTTCTTTACCACTTTCTTTTTCCACTTTTTCTTTATACCATTTAAACGTTTTGAAAGCCTCAGATTTTCCTTTAAGAAAATGGCAGTCATCATTCTAGAGAATTCATCAACAAACAAGATAAAATATCTATCTCCATAATAACTCTAAGTTCTCATAGGACCACACAAATCAGTATGAACTAACTCCAAAATAGCATTAGATGAATAGTGTTTTCTCTTAAAACTAGATGTTGACATCTTGCCCATTTGACATTGTTTTCACATTACAAGGTGAGGTTTAGATAAGCTCGGTAAGCCTCTAGCTCTTCTTTTCTTACTGATCTTAACCATGTTGTCAAAGTTCACATGACATAACCTCTTATTGTCAAGATAGAATAAGATACCTTTTGATTTTTCACCAGTACTGACCAACTTTATAGTCTAATCAAAGATTTTCACCTTTCTATTCTCAAATGAAACTCGATGACCTGTATTATTCAGTTGTGCTACACTCAACAGATTGTAGTTAAGTCCTTTCACCCAATATGCATTCTCGCATCTGATCTTATTATTCAGCAATATAAATCATTTTCCTTTCACTAGACAGGGTGTATCATTTCCCATTTTCATAGATCCACCATTATAATGTTCAAGGTGTTCAAATTTTTCATCACCAGTCATATGATGTGTACAACCACTATCAATAATCCAAGTATCATTCTTGCTAACTTTAGAAATAAGTGTTGTTTCAACATACCTTTCTTTGTCTTCAGAATCTTCTTTCAAAGGCACAAATACCAGTTCTATGTCTTCATCAGTCTCGGTGTTATCATCTTCATCTTCAACTAGGTAACATGCCTTCTTACCTTTATCTCGGTAGTCTCGGTTATCTTTGTTTCCATACTATCGGTTGCCTCTACGATCTCAATAATCTCTTATGTCATTATTCTTATCATTTGATCTTTCATTTGATTTTTCAACTTCCTTCCTGTCAGGACATCTTGCAACAATATGACCAATCTCTTTACATTTAAAACATACCAAGGGTAGTTTACCTCTATATCTTCATTTACCTTTTTGTAATCTTCTAGCCATTAATGTTTCAAGCTCATCAAGTTCATCCTCTTCACTTTCACTATCACTTTCATTTCTTAGCTTATGTCTATTGCTTGACTTTCCAATTTTTAGAGATGACATAAATGCAGATTCAATTGTAGGTACAATACTATTGTCATAGTTATTAAGCTCAAATGCAGTCAGTCTACTGATTAGACTATCAAGTGAAATATTATTGCCAGTAGCTACTCTTATTTCATGAATTGTAGAAACTCTAATAGCATAGGTAGGTAACAAGGTTCTCAAAAATTTTCTTACCATAGTGTCTTCATCAATAGTTCCATTTTCTCCTCAGATAGCATTCACAACCTCCTTGACTCAGTTGTTTTACTGAATAATGTTTTCACCTTCTTTCATTTTCATGTCATCAAACTTTCCTCTTAGACTTTCATCTTTTGCTCCTAGTAGATTCACATCTCCTCCATGAACTAGTGTAAGCTTGTCCCACATCTTTTTTATAGTTGTACATGTCTTAACATCTTCAAATTTAGCATCTAATAAATAAGAAGCAATCTCAATCATCATAGCATTATGTTCATGTCTTTATTTCATCTGATCAACAATCAAAGGTCCAGTGGGTAAGATAAACTCATTTTGCAAGTAGTACAATGTAGAATCTCCAATCCCTAATAGATATAACTTCATTTTTCTTTGCCATGTTGATAAGTTTTCTTTGTTTAGCTTCGGCACCTCTCTCTTATACAACTTCTGATCTTTTACTTAAGTCCTTCAAACTTTTCCTCTAAGAACTCTCACTTTGGTACCAATTGTTAGATAACTAAGAGGGGGGGTGAATCAGTTAATTCCAGTTATCTTAGAGTCCCAAACACTCTTTGATGTATAAAAAAATCTTTCATATCAATTAAACAACTTGATAAAACTTTAACTTATGTCTTTTTGTTCAATTACTGAATACTAGTTGATGAACTACAACTGATTGAATACCTACATGACTTGAAGATCAGTGATTAAGAAATCACCGACTACTGAAATGATATGTAAGATAATTAAATCAGTTATTTTGTTGTCATTGATGTCAACTAGTTTTGACAGTACTTATCAAGTTGGTTGTAAACATCTACAAAATTGTAAAGAGGAGAGAAAAGATGAAGAACTGAGATACCTACATGGAGAAAGATGGACATGATAGATGAGGATAAGGAATACTTTGGGTAACTTATTGATGAGTCTATGACTTCATATTGTTGACTTGATTATGTTGCATTAATCTATTATGAAGGAGGAAGCAAAATGTACAATGCAATGTGGTTGGTAAATGAAGCACTTCAGTATACACCGAGCCAATGCAGTGTATACCGAGTGACAATATTAACCGAGCTTGTGTTCGTCGACACATTTCTTTGTTAACTGAGTATGGATGAAAGTACTAAATGCTTAAGTTTAGCCGACAAAAATTGATGAGCTGGAAATTTTTATTATTTCGAGATTGAGGATAAAGTTTTTTATGAGATCCATGGCTAACAAAATCCAAAGAAGATCTAAAGGATGGAATTGAAACATGTTACTGACACAACCACCAAGGAAGGTTTAAGAGGCAAAATCAATGAAGGAGGATAAGCAGCAAAATCTGATGGTTGATATGAAAATAGTTTATCTATCTATATAAGAGATATGAGTTTCTTTATTGAAACATGTTGGAAGAAAGAAGACTATAGAGATTTCATGTGAATACAGTTTCATGCATGCTTGATCAGACTGGTTGAAGGAGAACCCAACTGCAGAACAGTACCGAGTGTGAGAGAGCTATTACCGAGTAAAAGTAAGTTGAGGAAGTGAATTGATATATTGATCAGAGGATTGTATGGGCTTAGAATAGATCTGAACATTTGCAAATTGAGTTGTATTGTAATAAAATCAACTACTGTTCAGTTTAACCATTGATATAGAAAAATCTCTTAACCGAGTGGACTTAACCGTCTTATGTTATGCCCCTATGTCATTTAATGAATGTACATTGTTATCCTATCGACCCCATAGTGAATGTTGGTTGAATGATAATTGTTAGTCTTAAATCCTCTAACAAGGTCACACCTAACAGTGTGTTTGTAACCTTTAATAGGGTTGGCTCTTCACCAAGCTCACTTCAGAAGAGTGAAAATTATTTTGGGTTACCGGTCCCAAGTGGTTTTTTCCTTAATAGGGTTTCCACGTTAAATCATTGTGTTACATTTTTTTGTGATAATTTATTTATTGTCATACTTTACATACTGCATATTTGATTTGGTCAGTCATCACTATGAATTAATTGATTGGTAATTGGTAAAGGCACGGACAGTTTAGTAGTTTATGTTACCGAGCTGCAGAATTTGTTGAAATTGTTTGAAGTATTACATCTTTGTATTTGGGACTGTAGGATAACTGATCTAACTAATTCAGCCCCCCTCTCAGTTATTCTCACAATTGGTATCAGAGCATTGGTTGCTTGGAATAGATTTTTAAGGACTTTAGCAGAAAGATCACAAGATGTATAAGAGAGAGTGTTGAAGCTGAACAAGGATAACTTTACTATATGGCAAAGTCGAATGAAACTTCACATATCCAGAATCAGAGATTCTGCCTTACATCTACTTGAGAATGGCTACTTACAACCACCAACTGGACCTTTGAATCTTGATCAACTGAAAGATCGACATGAACACAACATGACTATGATAGAGATTGTTGCTGCTCTATCTAATGTTGAATTTGAGGACATCAAAGATTGCATTACTTCAAAGGAAATGTGGGAAAAACTTGCTCAAGTCTATGGTGGTGATGTTAATGTCAAGAGAGCCAGAGCTGAAAGCCTAAGAGGCAATTTTGAAGATATAAAAATGAAAGAAGGAGAAACCATAGTACAATATACAAACCAAATAAAGGAGGTAGTCAATGCTATCAGAGGATCTGGTGGAGTCATCGATGAAGATACAATGGTAAGTAAAATACTAAGAACCTTGTTACCTTCTTATGCAATCAGAATATCTGCTATACATGAAATGAGGTCTGCACCTGGCAATAATCTTACTCTTGATAGTCTGATTGGTAAGCTAACAACTTTTGAGTTGAACAATTTTGATAATAGTATTGTACAGTATGTTGAGTCTTATTTCATGTCTTCTCTGAAGCTCAGTAAGTCTAGCAGTAGACATAATGACAGTGACAGTAATACTGATGATGAGCTTGATGAACTTGAAGCTCTTATGGCCCAAAGATTACCTAAAGGTAAAGGTGGATATAAGGGTAAATTACCTTTAGCATGTTTTAACTGTAAAGAAGTTGGCCATATTGCTGTTAGATGTCCAAATAGGAAAGAAGAAGATAGAAACAAAGATCGATCTGGTGAAGGAAGCTATGGAAGGAGAAACAACAGAAGTTACCGACACTACAACAGAGACAACCAAGATCACAGAGATAAGGGAAAAAAGGTATGTTACTTTGTAGAAGAGAATGATACTGATACCGACACAAATAATGATGTTGAAGTAGTATTCATTGCGATGAAGGATGATTCTAAGGAAGAAGAAATGTATGTAGAGACAACACTCATTTCTAAAGTAAGTAAAAATGATACATGGATCATTGATAGTGGTTGTACACATCACATGACTGGTGATGAAGAAAAGTTTGATCATCTTGAGCATTATAATGGAGGATCACTAAGAATGGGTAATGATACACCATGTATGGTTAAAGGAAAAGGATCTTTATTGATAAATGATAAAATCAAATGTGATAATGCTTATTGGGTAAAAGGAATGAATTACAATTTGCTAAGTGTGGCACAGCTTAACAACTCAGGTCACTGAGTATCTTTTGAAAGAAATAAGGTAAAGATATTTGATGAAAGTGGAAAGCTTGTCGAAATAGGAGAACAATCAAAAGGTAACTTATTTTATCTTGACAATGTTGAGACTTCTTGTTTTATGGTGAAAAATGAGGATGCATGGTTATGGCATAAAAGGTTATGTCATGTAAATTTTGATAACATGATTAAGATCAGTAGAAAGAAAAAGGTTAGAGGTCTGCCTAGCCTAACAAAGCCTGGTCATGTTATGTGGCATGAATGTCAAAAGGGGAAAATGAAAAAATCTAGTTTTAAGAGTAAAGAATATTAAACAAAAAGAATCTTGGAGTTACTTCACATTGACCTATGTGGTTCCATGAGAACTCGGAGCTACTATGGAGATACATATTTTGTTTTTTTTGTTGATGATTACACTAGATTGATGACTTTCATGTTTTTAAACGAGAAATCTAAGGCATTTAAAATGTTTAAATGGTACAAAGCAAAAATAGAAAAGGAAACTGGGAAAGAACAAAAATGCTTGAGGTCTAATAGAGGTGGTGAGTTTATTTCTGATGAATTCACTAACTATTGTAATGAGCATGGCATAAAAAGACAGGTTTCTGCTCCTAGAACACCGCAGTAGAATGGGATTGCTAAAAGAAGAAACAGATCAATTGTTGATTGTGTGAGGACACTGATGATAGAAAATAATGTTGCACAAGTATACTAGAGAGAGGCAGTTAACACAGTTATATATGTTCTGAACTGAGTACAATTGAAGAAAGGCATAAACAAAACACCCTACGAGTTATGGTTTGGTTACACACCGAGTGTAAGTTACTTCAAAATTTTTGTTAGCAAATGTTTTATTATGAAAGATGATAGGAATGGGAAATTTGACTCAAAAGGGGATGAGGGAATATTTCTTGGATATTCTACTAAAAGCAAAGCTTACAAGTGTCTGAATAAGGTTACTAATAAGATGATTGAAAGTGCTAATGTCAGAGTTGATGAATTTGATGATAAAAATGATGAAGAAAGCACTAAGGAGCCAGAAGGCTATGGTAGATTCACTTATAATGAGCATCTAGAGTACCCACCAAAGCCATAGGCTGAGTCGACCAAGCATCAATAAAATAACACCAAGGAATAGCAAAGGGAAACTGAGGATCAGGAAGAAGCTACCGAGCAAGGAAATGAACCTGAACAAAATGAATAACAAAGGAGAAATAAAGTGCTGGAAAGATTTTTCAAAAGACATCATCCTGAGAACCAAATCATTGGAGACAAGCAAGTTGGCATGCTGACAAGAAGTAATTTAAGACAAAACACATGCTTAGTTTGTGAGTTTGAACCGAAGAATGTTAAGGTTTCACTTGAGAATGATGAATGGATAAATGCTATGAATGAAGAGATAAAACAAATTGACAAAAACAAGACATGGACTTTAGTACCTAGACCAAAAGATAAGAATGTTATCGGTACTAAATAGATTTTCAGAAATAAGCTGAATGAAAATGGAGAGGTTACAAGGAACAAAACTAGACTAGTTTGCAAGGGATATGCACAGGAAGAAGGTATTGATTATGGTGAAACTCTTGCACCTATTGATATACTAGAAGGAGTCTGCATGTTACTTGCATATCTTGCACATAATAAATTTAAATTCTATCAAATGGATGTTAAGTCTACTTTTCTGAATGGAATACTAGAAGAGGAGGTCTACATAGAACAACCAGAAGGGTTTGTTGATCTGAATCAGAAAAACATGGTATGTAGACTACACAAAGCTTTATATGGTTTAAAGAAAGCACCAAGAGCCTAGTATGAAAGGCTGCATACTTATATTTTAAGTATTGGTTTTGTAAGAAGTAGTGAAAACAACAATTTGTACATGAAAGGAGGATCTGATGATACTATTTTTATTGCTGAAATATTTGTGGACGAAATAATTTTTGGAGGACAAGATCATATCTGTAAATCATTTTCTGATGAGATGAGAAAATAATTTGAAATGTGTATGTTTGGAGAGATTAAATTCTTTCTAGGCTTGCAGGTTATTCAACAAAATGATGGAATTTTCATCACACAATCGAAGTACATAAAGGAAGTATTGAGAACATTTGGCATGGAAGATGCTAAACTAGTTGGAACATCGATGGTCATAGGTTGCAAACTGACTAAAGATGATGAATCTACAAAGGTAAAGTAGACATTGTATTGATCTATGATTGGTAAACTGATGTATGTATTACACAGTAGGCCAGACATTGCACATGCAGTGGGCATTGTTGCTAGATTTTTTGCCAATCCAAAGGATTCACATATGGTTGCACTAAAAAGAATCCCGAGATACCTAAAGAAAATAGAGGATTATGGCTTATGGTATCCTAAGCAAGGAAAATTTGAACTAAGAGTCTACACTGACGCAGATTGGGCTGGAAATATAAATGACAAAAAGAGCACAACCGGAGGAGCATTTTTCTTTGGTGAAAGACTTGTTACTTGGACAAGTAAGAAACAACCTTGTATTTCTTAGTATACTGCCAAAGCCGAGTATGTTGTTGCTGCTACAAACTGTTAAAACATTACTTATATCAAATAAGTGTTGGAAGGGATGAATGAGGTCATCACTGAGCTGGTGATTATATATTGTGACAACACTAGTGCAATAAATATTTCTAAGAATCATGTAATGCATTTGAAGATAAATCATATTTCTATTAAGTATCACTACTTAAGAGAACAACTATAGGAGAAGCAAGTCAAACTAGAATATGTTACATCAAAGGAGTAACTTGTTGATATTTTTACCAAGCCTCTTCCAAAGGACACTTTTGAATACTTGAGGACTAGACTTGGGGTCTGTCCCCTGTCTACCAGTCACTAATGTGATCTGGAGGTTGCATCAGCCTATTCTTATCAGAAGATCATTCATGTTGATGCAACATAGCTCACACTTTAGATAATTTCTAAGGTTTTGAAAGCTTTGAGGAGCTAGAACAGAGAATTGGCATATCTATATACCGAGATACATTGTATGCACCGAACAACAGAGAGTTACTTAGCTATTGTAGAGCTGTATGTTTTATGTTTTTCTTTGGCATTTTTGTCAAAGGGAGAGATAAACAATATGAGAGATAAACAAAGAGATCATATCTATCTAAGGGAGAGATAATCTGAGAAGGTCAAGGAGAGTTTTGAAGATTTGTTGCTAAGAATAGAAGAAACCTAAGAGCTGAAAAGATCAAATTTGTAGAAGAAAGTATGCACTTGTAATGCTTTTATGTAACGTAGTGATTAAACATATTAAATATCAAGCTAGGGAGAGCTTACCGAGCTACAAAATTTACTTATATAGTTGTAGAATACATGTTTGGTATGTGCATGGCATATTTCATATTACTTGTGTTTCCATCAATGCCAAAGGGAGAGACTGATGAACTACAACTGATTAAATACCTAAATGACTTGAAGATCAGTGATTAAGAGATCACGGAGTACTGAAATGATATGTAAGATAACTAAATTAGTCATTTTGTTGTCATTGATGTCAACTAGTTTTGATAGTACTTATCATGTTGGTTGCAAACATCTAAACATCTGTAAACAGGAGAGAAATGATGAAGAACTAAGATATCTACATGGAGAAAGATGGACATGACAGATGAGGATAAGGAATACTTTGGGTAACTTATTGATGAGTCTATGACTTCATATTGTTGACTTGATTATGTTTCATTAATCTATTATGAAGGAGGAATCAAAATGTACAAGGTAATGTGGTCAGTAAATGAAGCACTTAAGTATACACCGAGCCAGTGCAGTGTATACCGAGTGATGGTATTAATCAAGCTTGTGTTTGCTAACGCATTTCTTTGTTAACTGAGTATGGATGAAAGTATTAAATGCTTAAGTTTAGCCAACAAAAATTGATGAGCTGGAAATTGTTATGATTTTGAGATTGAGGATAAAGTTTTTAATGAGAGCCACAGCTGACAAAATCCAAAGAAGATCTAAAGGATGGAATTGAAACGTGTTACTGACACAACCACCAAGGAAGGTTTAAGAGGCAAAATCAATGAAGGAGGATAAGCGGCAAAATCTGATGGTTGATATGAAAATGGTTTATCTGTCTATATAAGAGATATGAGTTTCTTTATTGAAACATGCCAGAAGAGAGAAGATTGCAAAGATTTCGCGTGAATATAGTTTCATGCATGCCTGATCAGACTGGTTGAAGGAGAACCAAACTGCAGAACAGTACCGATCGTCAGAGAGCTATTACCGAGTAAAAGTAAGTTGAGGAATTGAATTGATATATTGATCAGAGGATTGTATGGGCTTAGAATAGATCTGAACATCTGAAAATTGAGTTGTATTATAATCAAATCAACTACTATTTCAATTTAACCATTGATACAAAAAAATCTCTTGACCGAGTGGACTTAACCATCTTATGTTATGCCCCTATGTCATTCAATGAAAGTACATTGTTATCCTATCGACCCCATAGTGAATGTTGGTTGAACGATAACTGTTAGTCTTAAATCCTCTAACAAGGTCACACCTAACAATGTGTTTGTAACCTTTAACAGGGTTGGCTCTTCACCGAGCTCACTTCAGAAGAGTGAAAATTATTTTGGGTTACTGGTCCCTGGTGTTTTTTTCCTTAATAGGGTTTCCATGTTAAATCATTGTGTTATGTGTTTATGTGATGATTTCTTTATTGTCATACTTTACATAATGCATATTTGATTTGGTCGGTAATCACTATGAATTAATTGACTGGTAATCAGTAAAGGCACAGACAGTTTAGTAGTTTATGTTACTGAGCTACATAATTTATTGAAATTGTTTGAAGTGTTACATCTTTGTATTTGGGACTGTAGGATAACTGATCTAACTAATTCACCCCCTCTCTTGGTTATTCTAACACTAGTAAATTAACTAGTGTATATATCGATCAAACCAGTTATAATAATGTGTAAAGTAAAATAATATTTCATCACATCCATACACATATAACACTTTGATTTTTAACATGGAAACCTTGTTAGGGGAAAAACTACCTGGGACCGATAACCCAAAATAATTTCACTCTTCTAAAGTGAGCTCAGTAAAGAGCCAACCCTGTTAAAGGTTACAATAACACACTGTAAGGTGTGACCTAGTTAGAGGATTTATCACTAACAATTCTCCATGATCAAAAATTCACTATGGGGTCAATAGGAAAACAATCAACATTCATTGAATGTCATATTGAAATATAAAAGATTGTTAAGTCCCACTCGGTTACAAGATTTATCTATAATAATGGTTAGAATGCAATAGTAATGATCTGATTCAAATACAATGTTGTTTTGTAGATTTTCAGATCTATGCTAAGCACAAAATACCTCTGGCCAATAAACTCAATTCAATCTCTTTGTATCCTCCAACTCTATTCTCCTTGGTTAATTCCTTTCTCTGACCTTAGTTTTGTCTTCAACCTATTTGAAGAGCTTCGCATGAATGCAATCTCCTCACGTGCATTCTAGAATTAATAATGAATCTCTTGTCTCCTTTATAGACATCATAAACTATTTTATTTTCATCCATAGATTTTTCCTCTTACTCTTCACCATTGATTTTGTCATTTTAACCTTCCTCAGAATTTGTGTCAGTGACACGTTTTATTCTCCATCATCTGATCATCCTTGAATTTTGTCAATCGTTTGATCATCATAACAAAATTTATCTTTAACCTTGAAATCATCCATAATTATCCAACTCATCATCTTTAGTCGGTAGATATATGCTTAATTTATTTCTTCACTCAATCAATATCATGATGTGTCGGTGACTTCTAATTTGGTTAACACTGTACTTGAAATACACTACACTTGCTTGGTGTACATTGTTTCCAACTCAGTGTATACTAAGCTCTTCATTTACCGACCACATAAGCTTGTTCATTCTTGATCTTCAATCCATAATAGAATTATGTAATACAATCAAATCACTAACATATTGTCATAGACTCATCAATAAGTTACCCAATGAATACCATATCCATATCTTTCTCATACATCTCATCTTCATGTAGATAGTTCATTCCTTCATCATTATTTCCTTCTTCAAATATTTGTAAATATCATGATAAGTACAGTCAAAGCTAGTTGACATCAATGACAATATAATAACTGATTTAATGTGTCACATATACCTTAGTAGCTCACCGATCATCAATCATTGTCTTTTGAAGTATCCAATCAGTTGTCAAACTCTTCCTTAAGATATTCAATCAGTTGTATTCTATCAAGAGGTAATATGAATAAGTGTAATAAGGAGTCGTTGAGGAATGAAGACAGATGGGATTTCCCTCTCCATGGATGGATGAAGGTTAAATTTGATGGGGCATCAAAATGGAATTTGGGGGTGGCTAGATGTGGCATTTTTATTAGAGATGAGAATGGTCTTTGTAAAGGGGTGAGAGCTATACCTATAGGTGATCAATCCAATCATGTTGCGGAGGCTAATGTTGCTTTCTAGGGCTTAGTTCTTGAAAAGGAGAAAAAGTGTTAAAAAAATTGGCTTGAAGGTGACTCTTTGAACATTATAAGATGTTTAAATAATTATTTTATCCCTGCATGGACTATATACAATATTATTCATAAGGCCAAAAAATTAATCTATTCTTTTGAGGAATGCGTCATCATGCATAACTATAGGGAGACAAATGTTGTTGTTGACTGGGTTGCCAACGTGGCTTGTAAAGTGGATTTGATTATGAAATGGGATAACATTGGTGATTTACCTTTTGAGGTACAATCATTAAATGATAATGACCGATTACAGAGTAGGCAAAAAGAGTTTTAATTTGTTTTTTTAATGAAGAGTTTTGAATGCAAGGTGATGTTTAATGGTTCCACTATCTGTGCGAGAGATTATGATGTGACTAGGTTCTTAATTTCACATGAATTTTGGGTGCAGTTTGAGAAGTATAATGAAGAGGGAATTGTTCAGAATGGAGATTGAGGTATTTTCAAAAAAATTATGAGGGAAGAACAAAGAGGTAAAATGGATGGTAGCAAGAAAAGGTTTGAACCTGTGAATTTCAAGGAATGGAAATAGAGTAAGGAGGTCTGGGGGATTCTGAGAAAAGGGGACATGGTAGGCTTCATGGAGAGGTTGCATGGCAAAAAAACCTATTGTTTCTAAGCAATTCTTTAAGACCTATAAGAATGTGAAAGTTTTGGTTGGTATTCAATATATGGAGGTCACTGAGGAGATTACTGTTGAGGCAACAGAAATGAGTATGGAGGGGTTGAAATGCTACAGAGATAGGAGTATCTCTGACAAGGCTCCTAAAAGGTTCCCTGATACGGATAAGGAAAGGAAGAGGTTGGTGAAGGTGGACAACTCCTACCACAATCTGAAGTGTATCTATCATCCTTGGAGGTTTGTCCTATATGCTGTCATTAACTACATTACACTCGATGGTAGATTTATCAGGGCTTATGGTCACCATTTTATGTTGTTAAATCATTTTATACATGATGTGAAAATTAGTTTCCCTTAATATTTGTTGAGTTCTTTGGACTACACTATCAAGAATATATAGAAGGATGCTCAAGGGGATTGTGCCTCGCACCAGGGTTTAATGTCACTGGTGTTTGATCTTCTGAAAACTAAAAAGGTGGAAAAACCCTTTCTTAAGGGTAGAGCTAGGGATGAAGAAGAGACTGAAGGGAATGAGGATGATGATTTGTATGAAGAAGAAACTAAAGATGATGAGGATGAGCCCTTCGAGGTTAAAACCATTAAAAAAAACTAAATTCAAGGGGTCTACCTCTAAGACTAAACAAGGTAAGACTATTGTGGACTCTACTACTGAAATAGAAATTGAAGAGGATAACTATGAGGAAGAAGGAGAGAAATTTGGAGGCAAGAGGAAAAGAGTGGATTTGAGTAGAAGCAGGAAAAAAACTAAAAGAAGGAAAATCCCTCGTAAGAAAAACATTCTCATTTCTTATGAGGATGATGAAGACTTTGGGAAGATGAAGAAACAAGGTAATGAGGAAAAGATTGGTGAGGAGATTATGGATGAAGGGAATTTGGATGGGGATTTAGGAAATCTGGGTGAGGACTAAAATTATCTAAAAAGGGAGGAGGAAAGTTTATAAGAGGCTAATCAGGTTATGGAAGAAATTGTGGGGAGAATTGATAATGTTGTTCTAGGGACCAAGGAGACTGAAGATAAGGAGACAGACAAGGAGAATAGTGGGGTTAGTGTTGTTTTGAAAGATAAAAATTGCCTTGTGGATTTCACCTATACCTTGGGGAAGCTAATGGACGATGTCGGCATGGTCAAAGAGAAAATGCATAAGATTATGTGTGATGTCAATATTCTCAAGAAGATGAGCATAGGAGATAAATCAGTTGTTGTGTGCCTTAAGGAAATGAGGGATGTTGTTGGAAAAGTGAATGCTTATGCTGCCATGGTTGACAAGGTTTTCAAATTGGAAAAAAGCCTAAAAGAGAAAGAGGTCAGGGTTACTGAAGGGGACTTCGAGGGTAGACTTGACACTTTGGAAAATAAAGTGGAAAAATTAGAGGAAATGATGAGGAAAATTGGGGAGAAAATTCATGCCATCCTCAAAGCCAATGTTGATCACGTTAGGATCCTGATCGACAAGATGGAGTAGGCTAAAGGCGAGAAGGAGGTGAAGGACTTGAAGGACCCTACGGGACCTGGAAAGAGAACTCGAGTGAGCACCAGGAAGACTGAGATCAAAGATGACAAGGAGCTGAAAGAGCTCAAGAAATCTATTGATCATATGAAAATAATGGTGGTCTAGGTTGGGGACCTTATGAAAAGTATTTAGCTGTCTCTTTCTGTTGTCTTGTCTTTTTGTTGTGTTGTCCTTTTCCATTTATTTTGGTGCCACTATTTGTTCAAGGGCAACTGATGTGTTTTTTTTTTTTTGTTCTAGGGTGTTGAGGCATAGTCTTTGTGAAGCTTTTAATGGATTATCTGTAAGAACTTTGTACAAGATTTTGGGTCCTTTCAAAACCTGCTTTTACTTAATCAAAACCAGTGTAGAAAAGAAGAAAAGTTGGTTTCCAGAGTATATTCTCTCTGTTATAACTACTCAAAGTTGAACTTATTTGAAATTAATAGTTTCATCTCCTATCAAATTTCCCCTATCAAATCTAAACCATTCAGAAAAAGAATTACACGTTCTTGAAGAGGACTCTCTCCTCTAGTGCTAAATATAAATTTTAAATTTTTATGATATGTTTTACTATTCTATTTTTGAAGCAACATATTCTCAAAGGTTAAAATACCTACTTGCAGTATTTTAAAACTATAATATATTAGATCGAATCAAAATACTATAAAACTTATATGATTTATGCAGTCAAGGATGGAGGATCCAAGAATGGACAGTCCAAACCTTGTAGCCAACATCAACACAGCAGAATAAAACCACACAACAAAGATACAATCAGAATCAACTCTTTATTATCAACAACCGAGCATTACATGCAACATGTTGAGCTATAAGGCCTTCTCGGTTACGGCCAAATACATCAATAATACAATAAAGGTCTCACTAGATCCAACAATCACCTAGCTAGCCAAAATCTTCAACACATCAGAAACTGGTAGAAACAAAAGGCCAATCTACACTTGTGCTCGCAAGCCACCAAGCAATCTCCTTGTCTCCTAACCCACTCAAAGCTACTAGCTCTGCTATTACAATTATCAGATCTTCTATCTGATCAACCTCTTCATCATCCTCTAAACACTACCCAAACCCACCTTATATGCTACTCAGCCACAAGTCAATTTACAATAATAATTAATTAAAAAACATCATTCGGCTCTCAACATAGCCTTTACAAAATATATTTCTTCATGTTAGCCTTAAAATGGTCATCAGATCTACATAGAAGGATGTAACATGCCAAATTTAGGTCCCCACACGTCCAATGGTCAATCCATAACTCAAGGAGTGCAATCAAAATTAAATTCACTAGTTGGCCAAATCAATTCATCCAAACAAGCAAGTTGGTCAGCAAGAGCACCGAGCACCAAAATACATCACCGAGATCCAGTCGGTAACTGAGCACCAAACTCTTCAACCGAGCAACCAACACACTGAGTTTGTTGATAACATATCACCAAGACCTAGTTGGTAACTGAGCACATAACTCTTCCACTAAGAAACAAATACACAGTCATCGAGTCCGTCGGTGAAGCCAAGAAGACTCCCAATTGAGAACCACCACTGAAGTGACCACCAGCCACTGAGCTCCATTGGTGAAGCCAAATAACTTCCAACCGAGAACTAACACAAAGAGACCGAGAATCTCAGGTCTCCAACCAGGATACAATACAAATCCAAAACCAAACACAAACATATTTTTCGTTGATAAAGGATTGCCATTTACCCTAGGATGCTCCTGCATCAATGATGATAATCTTAACTATGAACTCTACAAAAAGGGTATTTTTATATTTTTTTAAAAATATCATTAAAAAGAGTAGGAGTTATTGAAACATCATTTTTCTAAAATAATTTTATTTCTTTGGTGATTGGTATAAAACATGCATTTAATAGACATTTCCAATTGGAAAAGTTGAATCACTTATCTAACTTAGCTAGAATGAATCTAGCTAGACCATATGTTTGACAAAAATGAATTTTTACTTAGAAATACTCAAATTTAGTTGTGTTGATAAGTTAGCCTAAAACGTGACACAACTTTGTGCTTTTACCCATACATTAAGGTGCACTTTTGTATTTTTTGATTTTTTTTGGGATACATCAAGGTGTCTATTTCTAGGTTTTCACCAGGATGATCATTTTTTCAGGATTTTTTCAGGACTTTATATGATTTTTCTATTTTTTTTGCTATTTTAAAAAAAATTTCAGGAACATTTTTCACTTTTTAATTTTTTAGAGATTATTCATTCTAAAGTAAGCTACACCATAATCATAAATGGTAAACCCTAAGCTAAAACATAATTCTAAATGGTAAACCCCAATCCTAAAGGCTAAAATATAATCCTACCCCTAATCCTAAATGTTAAATCTTAACCCTAAATGTTAAATCCTAATCCTAATTGTCAAACCCTAATCCTAAATCTTGACCATAATACAAACCCTAACCTAACCATAATACTAACAATGATGTAAACCCATACCCTAACCCTAATCTTAACCATGATCGTAAATCTTAAATGCTAAACCTTAACCTGAATGTTAAATGCTAACCCTAACCATAATCACTAAACCCCAATCTTAAATGTTAAACCCTAAATTATAAATCTTAAGCTAAACCTTAATCCTAACCCTACTTGAAAATGCCAACCCTAATCTTAAATGTTAAACCCTAATCCTAACCCTAAATTTTAAAAGCTAAATGCTAAACCCTAATCCTAACTCTAATTGCTAAACCATAATCTGAAGTGCCAAACCTTGAATCCCAAATCATAAGTTAAACCATAATTCTATTTGGAAAATCCTAATCCTAAATGCCAAACCCTAACCCTCATCCTAATAAAAAAATGTTAAACCCTGACTTTAATCCTAAACATGAAACTCAAAATCCTAAATTCTAAGCAAAACTATAGTCCTAAATGGTAAACCCTAATCATAAATTCCAAACCCTAACCCTAATCATAAATGGTAAACCTTGTTCCTAAATGTTAAACACTAAATCCTAGCCTTGATAAAGCCCTAACTCTAACTATAATACTAACCATGATGTAAACTCATACCCTAACCATGATATTAGCCCTAACAATAATCTAGATTGCTAATTCTAAACCTAAACCATAAATCATAATACTAACCATAACCCTACCTCTAACCCTAATACTAATCCTAAACAAGATTGTAACACAAACCCTAAACACAACCCTAATCTTAATCATAGCATAAACATAAACCCTCATCCCAGTCCTGACCATAATACTTACCATGATGTAAACCCTTGCCTTAACTCTAACCATAATCCTAATACAATATTACTAAATAGATAAATTTATTTAATGTCTTGTATGTTGCGCCACGATTGCTACTAGCTTATATATATTTTATTATATATAAAATACGCTGAGAGATATCCTTTTCTAGGTGCCTATTTTCATCAATTTGAAAGGTGTAACAAATGTATAAAAGGGGATACCTCTAATTAAATATGATTAATGGTATTTGAGTTGTACTTATGTACTTGTTTATATCTTATGATTGTATTGCTTCTACATTGTTATCATCATTTTTTGTAAACACTTAAGAGAAAAATTATTTTGTAGACTTAGTGACATGTTTTAGGTTAAATTCTACTGGGTTCCCTGGCGGGGCATTTCAAGAATTTCCACCAAATGACCGAGAACCACATATCTCCCACTGAGACAACTACCAAAACCAAAAACCAAACACTAACATATTTTTGGTGATAAAAGATTGCCAACTACCCCAATATGCTCCTACATCAGTAGTCCTATAGAAGTGGATGTTGCTACAATATGTTAGGTGGCGGTCTTGATTCAAATATTATAGTCTAGGGGCTCTAGTTTGGTGTCTTTGTTGTGCACAACCCATTTTTTCCTCCAAACGCTCTTATTGAGGTGGAGTTTCTTTGTCTCTACTTGCACTCCTAATAGGCCTAGTATTGAGGTGGACACTAATAAGTTTGATGGTGGTCTCGTTTGGTGGTTGCAATCTTGGAGCTCTAGTTTGGGGTCTCAATTTTGCTCTCACTAGGTGTTCCTTCAAGGTCTCTTATGGAGGTCGAGATTATTTGATTGCCCCTATTTGTCCATTCAATGTCTCCTTTTCTAGTGGATATTTTTTGTCTATCGAGATCCTTACCATTGTCTTCTACTAAGGTGGAGACTTTTGAGGATTTTAGGGTCTCTTAGAGATGAGGATGTGGGGCCTCTCTTAGATCTTGTCCAAGATTTTGTTGTTCAAAGTTTGAGTTTGGTTGTTAGTTTTCTCCTCTTCAAGTGGGTTCCTAGTAGTTTGTAGTAATGTGTTGTATGTGGCATATTTGAATTGTGTTGTAAGTGGCTTGTTTTGGCCTATTCCTCAAAGGCCTTCTCTAGGCCTTTGTTCCATAGGATCACCCTGATTTGCTACTTTTAATAATAGAAAATAATAATGCCACCTTTATATATAATTTCGTTATCATTATGTTAAGTTCCTATAACTATATTATGCATCATTTTTCATATTAATTATCTAAAAATATATTAGTTATCTTGGTTTACTTAATTGTGTGTATGTGTGTGTGTGTGTGTCTGTGTGACATCTATAGTCTACTTAGATTGTACTTTCAATAGTTTTATGCTCTTACTCAAAGTGTCAATAACTAGATCACTCATTAGGTTGTTAGTTGTCTTATGTATATCATTACTCAAAGGTTATTAGTTGTAGTTTAGTAGATAAATCACAACACCTTGGTTCTAATCTCTTACTTCAATATTTCTAATTTGTGATATTGCCATTAGGATTAAACTGTAGTTTGGGGTCTCAGTTTTTCTCTCACTAGTTGTTCCTTCAAGGTCTCCTATGGAGGTGGAGATTGTTTGATTGCCCCTATTTTTATATTCAATGTCTCCTTTTCTGGTGGAGATTTTTTGTCTATCAAGATCCCTACCATTGTCTTCTATTGAGGTGGAGACTTTTGAGGATTTTAGGGTCTCTTAGAGATGAAGATGTGATCCCTCTCTCAGATCTTGTCCAAGGTTTTGTTGTGCAAAGTTTGGGTTGGGTTGTTAGTTTGCCCCTCTTGAAGTGGGTTGTTAGTAGTTTGTGGTAATGTGTTGTATGTGGCCTATTTGAATTGTGTGTTGTAAGTGGCTTGTTTTGTCATGTTCCTCAAAGGCCTGCTCTAGACCTTTGTTCCATAGGATCACCCTTATTTGCTACTTCTAATCATTTTTTAAAAAAATAGTCATTTTTATATATAATTTTATATGTTATAATATTATTTAAGTTCTCATTTCTATATTATGCATCATTTTTAATATTAATTATCTAAATATATATTAATTATCTTGTTTTACTTTGTGTGTGTGTGTGTGCATGTGCCTACAGGCATGGGTGTGGGTATGGGCATGCGTGTGTCATGTGTGTGTGTTGCGCGCGCTCGTGTGCCCATGTCTATGTGCATGTGTGTGTGCCCATGTCTATGTGTGCTCATGTGTGTGTGCACGCGTGTGTGTGTGTTCCCGTGTGTGCCCATGTCTGTGTGTGTGTGTGTCCAAGTCTATGTGTGCTCATGTGTGTGTGTGTGCAAGCGCGTGTGTGTGTTCTTGTGTGTGTGTGTGTGTGTGTGTGTGCATGTGTTCATGTGTGTGTGTGTGCGCATGCATGTGCATGCGTGCATGATCTATAATTTACTTAAATTGTACTTTTTAATATTTATATGCTCTTAGTCAAAGTGTTAGTAACTAGATCACTCATTAGGTTGTTATAGTTGTCTTGTGTATATCATTACTCAAAGGTTATTAGTTGTAGTTTAGTAGATAAAGCACAACACCTTGGTTCTAATCTCTTACTTCAATAATTGTAATTTTTTATATTGCTATTAGGATTCAACTGTGTAGTATTCAAGTCCAACGCATTGACACATATTTCATGAGTAGTGGTTGTTGAAGATTTTGCAAAAGGGGTAGCAAGCTAAGTGGGATTAACCTTGGAGGAAAATCCATGGTTAAGTGTGCTTGAGTTGGAGCAATATTGGGATGGGTGACCTCCCGGAAGGCACGATGCTTCACCCTCGTGAGCATCACCTAGATGTAATGAGTACTAAGTGTTCCATTCATTCTCTTGTGAGCTACTAATAATGAAACATGGGTCAATGAGTTTGAGATGAAAACTACACAATTCTAAAATACCTTCTACTTATCAATTGATGAGCTAAAAAGGCTCTATAATGAATGTAAGGCACAACACTTGTTGAAGGTTTTGTAAATGGGGTAGCAAGCTAGGTGAGATCAACTTTCGAGGAAACTCCATAAGTGCACTTGAGTTGGAGCCATACTGGGATGGGTGACCTCCTAGGAATGCTTCATGCTTCACCCTGTAAGCATCACCTAGAGATGAGTTCCTTTCATTCATTCTCATAAAACATGGGTCAATGAGTTTGACTCAGAAACTACACAATTGAATCCTGATAGCAACATCACAATTTGACTTGTTGTGGAAAATATCATAATGTTGTAATTTGTGCAGATTTCAAAGTATGAAAACGTGAAGTTCACAAGTTAATAAGGTAGGTCCCATGTGCATTATTTTTTACCCCAAATTGTACTTTGTACTTTGTACTAAATTTAGTGCATATGAATTTTCCTTAGATCATGAAGCTATTAGAGAGTGCTTTGACTCAATTGTGCATATTTTTACAATGATATTTTGGATCTTATTAGGAAGAGGAAAGTTATGATTTGGATTGTAAACTTAACACTTAAAAGGAGGTGAAGTGGGGGAGAGCTACAAAATAAAGGAGAGAAGGAAAAAATAGAAAATGAAAACAAAAAAATGCATAAACATATATTTTTGGTCTAGACTTAGTCTCTAATATATATGTGTATGTATGTGTATAATCAAATGTATGTATTTATCTCCTTGATCTCTCTTGCATCTTGATGATGGATCACAGAGTGTGATCCGAAACGTTGATGAAAAAACTTGCACACAATCAATTCTAGAAGCATTGTACTAGTTGTGGAAATCTGATAGATCTTACCAAATAAAAGAAGCTGAAATATATATCTCATATAACTATGGATACATATACTTCAACTTACAAAGAACATAATTCACTTAAAATGATGTTCAATTATTATGAGGTGACACCTTATTACAAAAAACTATGTATGTGTATAATCAAATGTATGTATTTCTCTCCTTTATCTCTCTTGCATCTTGATGATGGATCATGGAGTGTGATCTGAAACATTGATGGAAAAACTCGCACACAATCAATTCCAGAAACATTGTATTGGTTGTGGAAATCTGATAGATCTTACCAAATGAAAGAAGCTGAAATATATATCTCATATAACTATGGATACATATATTTCAACTTACAAAGCACTTCACTTAAAACGATATTCAATTATTATGGAGTGACATCTTATTACAACCTCATATAACTATAGATACATTATACTTCAACTTACAAAACACACAATTCACTTAAAACGATGTTCAATTATTATCAGGTGACACCCTCATTACAACCTCAAGCATTACCTAAGCTAACCTTTCTTAACATTTTAATAACAATAAAAACAATATCTAGAATATCCAACTACTTATCTATAAATCCATTCAAATGGTGTCAAACAATTCACTAACCAAAATAAGAATCATCCTAAAATAACATAAACATTACTTCCCACACTAAAAAAGCAAGATAGAGAAGCAAATAAAATACCAGTCCATACATAAACCTACACTTCCAAAATTGATCATGGAGTCCAGTGTCCCCTTATACAAATTGGTTTCAAATTTACAGATCAATAGGGACTTTTGTTTAGCTAAGTCCTCACATAAATACAACTTCTAAGATTTTGACCAAAGTATTTCAGTAGTGTTAACAAACACTCATGTTAAAGCATTCAGGTACAAAGAATCACTATATGCAATAAGTGTCTCCTAGAATTTTTCCTCTACAAGACTTCTTAATGCCAAAAACAATGAATGAATAAAAGAAGTATAATGATATCCACAGACCCCAGTGGTCTAAAGAATTAGAAACACCAAATTAATGAGACCTAGGGATCAATATACAACCCAACAGTTACAACTTTTAAGATTTTGACCAGAGTATTTCAGGAGTGTTAACAAACAAACACTCCTGTTAAAGCATTCAGGTACAAAGAATCGCTATATGCAACAAGTGTCTCCTAGAATGTTGCCTCTCTAGAAGACTACTCAATGCCAAAAACAAGACCAATGAATGAATAAAAGAAGTTTAATGATATCCATAGAACCCAGTGGTCTAAGGAACCAGAAACACCAAATCAATGAGACCTAGGGATCAATATACAACCCAACAGTCTAAAAAACTAGGAGACACCAAATCAAGGAGATCAATATACAAAAATCAAAGAATTCAACACTCATGACAAGAAGCCCATAGAATCACCAAATATGGGTTCGTCCCAAGGACCATACTCCAGAATCACGAACAGTGCTCTGCCCAAAAAACCAATGATAGAAAAAGCATGTAAATGCAAAAGAAAAATCAAATTAACCTATCAATATTGACTAAAGTACAATATACTTAGTGATTGGAAAATAGAAAACTGAAATATACCTGTGACTTGGGAGATGGAAAAATATTCCAAAATCTTAGAGTTTCATCCCCTGCCCCTGTGACAATTGTCTGCAATCAAAGCCCAAAAATTGTTGATAAGTTGTGCATCCATGCTCTTTTAACTTTCACCTTGATGCATGTGAAATATAAATCTATGAAGAAGATTGCAAGGGATTTACCTATCCATCTGGTGAAATGGCAAGGTAAAGAACCCTAAATGTATGGCCTATTATGGCCTATTAGAGTTGCTAGCTGATTTATCACAGCAATAGAAAAACCTAGGTGAGGAATGGTAATCAATCAACTACAGAATTTGAGGGAACATAAATTACAAATCTTGTTGAACATGCATGTCAAATAGATCATAAGATTGTATAGCAAATGGCATATGGAGATTTAATAACAATTACTCACAACAGGTTTACGTTCTTACTAACCTTTGTCATCGTTGGATATCGCCATACCATTATTTGGTTCTGAGAATATCCATGAGTGCTCACAAGTTCATTAACATTTTTGCACCAAACAAGATTACAGACCTGTCAAGGAAAGACTATGATTGAGGAGGAATCATTCAATCAAACAGTTAGAGAAATGTTGTCAGTTGAAAGTAAATACCTGACTCCCAGTATCTACACAGTTCAAACGAGTATTTGTTGCTGTATTCCAGAATCGTATGCATCGGTCAGCTGTCCCACCTCCAGATGCCAAAATCCCATGTTGATGGGGAGACCATGTAATGGCTTTCACTGCAGCTGTGTGCTCACTAAATCTTAACAATGGTTGTGCTGATTGTTGATTCCAAACTAAAAGCTGCAAACATATGAATAGACTTACAATTCAGAACCCTCTTAAAGAAAGTGCACAACCTAGGTGTTTGTGGAAAATGGATCAAACCCAAAATCATTGAGCCCGAACGCCAGAGAAAACTATACCTGATTGTCGTTCCCACCTGATGCCAGTTCACAGTCATCAAAAGAGCACTTCAATCCACATACCTGTTCAAGCAACAGATATAACTTATGTTGATGATTAACCCCCAAGAATTTTTGTTATATGTAAAAAAAATTAGTAAACAAGTGGTTACAAAGAGAGATTGAAATTAACTGGTTGAACTTGATTTAAGCTTTCTACAGTAACAAAAGTTCAAGCTTTAGGGTTAGGGGAATTGCCTCTAATTTATGTCCAACAAGCTTTCTGACAAAGTCCTCCTGAACTTGAATGTCTCGATGAAGTATATTACGATCCCTACTACCAGATGATAAGATGTGAGAACTCCAAGCTAGTGCACCTGCTCTAGTGAGGTGACCTCCCATGGTCCAGACTTTTTTACACCGAGCTGCATCCCAGATCTATGACGTAGTAGTAGGAGAATTGAGCCGCAATTATAAAGATTATTTACCATAACATGAATATAGCTGAATTCAGAAGGTTGCGTAGAAAAGTGCAAGAGAAAGTTGGAAAGAATGAAATCAAAATCAAAACACAGAGAAAAATTTATCCATTGCAGGAAAATCAAAAACTCAAAAAATAGTACACCATGAAGAACAAGAAAAAGAGACAAAAAAAAGGAACTAGAGGATGTTATCAAGTCAGCAGTCACACTGGTTCATGCCCAATATCAAATAGAAAAGGTGAATTTGTAGCATCCGGTGCAATACAGAAACACACGAATTCAGACTCAATTAAGAATTATATCAAAAGGATGGGTTCAGGTCTAAAAACTATAAAAGAGTCATCAGAGTGAAATCATTCTGAAATTCCTTCCCATCTCCGAAATAGAGAGCAAGTTTCAAGTTGTTCAAATTCATCAAAATGAATTAACATCTAACCAGATAGAAAATAATTAATGAATTGATTTTTTAGCATTTTAGTACCTGGATCTCCCCGTTGTTAGTACCTACAGCAATATAAGTGCCTTGTGGAGTCCATGCAACAGAACACACACCATCAGTTGCTCCTAAGTCGCACAGTTTGGTGACCTATGTATAAAAAGAACAAATTACGAGGACATTCATAGGATCCGAAATAATCCTTCGAAGTTTACAGTTTAGCTACTATTCAATTGTGTTAAAATCTTTGGTAAAGAATAAACATAATCAAGCCAACTATATGTGGACAACAAATGGTTGCTTCCTACTGGTCCTTAAATTAAGTTGAGACTTCGTAAATTTGTATCTTGCTTCAAGGTTAAGACTTTGTCAATCAATTTTGTCAGTGCAAACCAAAATTTTAATGAATATGAATCGTTTCTATTTTTCCTTAAAGAAGCTAATGACCCACTTTAGATATAAATTCAATCCAGGTGACAACACTCAATATAATATATGCCAATGCAACTTTCCAGGGAAAGCTCTACACTATATTTTCTTCTTGGAGCCATATACAATTCAAGTTTTCTTTACTTCCCTATTTGCAGCTTCACATTGAATTATTTCCATCCACATTGGGGAAGATCAGCATTGTTTACAATTTTATGGTACATAAAAGGCAATGATGTGATTTTTGATATCCTATCCGAGATTGTTTCCATCAGATAAGACATTATATTGGGTAAGAAATAATAAGCATCAGCATCACTGACAGTTCAATGTATTTCCTATGAAAATAAGCCCCATACCTGGAGACCACAAACATTAGACAATAATTAAGTCATATATTTCAGACAATATACCTTACTAGTGCATACTTAACATCAATGTAGCTGGAAGTTCAATGTATTTCTTATGAAAATAAGTCTCATACTTAGAGACCATGACGTGACTCCATGTGTGGTTCGAGTGATTTTTTTTTGATTTTTTTTTGTAATTCTGATTTTTTCATTCTTTTCATCGTATGGAGCCTCTTTTGACTATTTTTTTTTCGTGACTTTTGACTCCGCACGCGAGTGAGCTCGGTGGCGATCCCACCCCGGTGCTCCTCAGAGAGCTCGATCGGTGCCCGTCCAGGATTTTGCCCACGAGGAGCTCCGCGGCGATCCCATCCCCGGTCTCGATGGCGAGCTGGGCATGACTCCATGTGTGGCCCAAGTGATTTTTATTTTTTTTTACTCTGGTTTTTTCGTTCTTTTCATCGTACGAAGCCTCCTTTGTCCATTTTTTTTTCGCAACTTTTGACCCCACACGCAAGTGAGCTTGGCGGTGATCCCGCCCTGGCGCTCCTTGGAGAGCTCAACCGGCACCTGTCCAGGATCTCGCCCGTGAAGGAGCTCCGCGGTGATCCCGTCACCAGGCTCGGCGGTGAGCTGGGCGTGACTCCATGTGTGGCCCGAGTGATTCTTTTTTTTTTTTACTCTGATTTTTTCGTTCTTTTCATCGTACGGAGCCTCTTTTGTCCGTGATGCTTATGCTGCCATGGTTGATAAGATTTTCAAATTGGAAAAAAACCTAAAAGAGAAAGAGGTCAGGGTTACTGAAGGGGACTTTGAGGGTAGACTTGACACTTTGGAAAATAGAGTGGAAAAATTAGAGGAAATGATGAGAAAAATTGGGGAGAAAAGTCATGCCATCCTCAAAGCCTATGTTGATCATGTTAAGATCCTGGTCGACAAGATGGAGTAGGCTAAAGGAGAGAAGGAGGTGAAGGACTTGAAGGATCCTACGAGACTTGGAAAGAGAACTCGAGTGAGCACCAGGAAGATTGAGACCAAAGATGACAAGGAGCTGAAAGAGCTCAAGAAATCTATTGATCATATGCAAATAATGGTGGTCCAGGCTGGGGACCTTATGAAAAGTATTTAGCTGTCTCTTTCTATTGTCTTGTCTTTTTGTTGTGTTGTCCTTTTCCATTTCTTTTGGTGCCACTTTTTGTTCATGGGCAACTAATGTGTTTTTTTTTATGTTTATGTTCTAGGGTGTTGAGGTATAGTCTTTGTGAAGCTTTTAATGGATTATATGTAAGAACTTTGTAAAAGGTTTCGAGTCCTTTCAATACCTGCTTTTACTTAATCAAAACTAGTGCAGAAAAGAAGAAAAATTGGTTTCCAGTGTATATTTTCTCTATTATAACTACTCAAAGTTGAACTTATCTAAAATAAATAGTTTCATCTCCCGTCAAATTTTCCCTATCAAATCTACACCATTCATAAAAAGAATTACACGTTCTTGAAGAGGACTCTCTCCTCTAGTGTTAAATATAAATTTTAAATTTTTATGATATGTTTTACTATTCTATTTTTTAAGCAGCATATTCTCAAAGGTTAAAATACCTACTTGCAGTGTTTTGAAATTATAATATATTAGATCGAATCAAAATACTATAAAATTTATATGATTTATGCAATCAAGGATGGAGGATCCAAGAATGGACAATCCAAACCTTGTAGCCAACATCAACATAGCGGAATAAAACCACACAACAAGGATATAATCAGAATCAACTCTTTATTATCAACAATCGAGCATTACATGCAACATGTTGAGCTATAAGGCCTTCTCAGTTACGGCCAAATACATCAACAATACAATCAAGGTCTCACTAGATCCAACAATCACCTAGCTAGCCAAAATCTCCACTACATCAGAAACTGGTACAAACAAAAGGCCAATCTAAACTTGTGCTCGCAAGCCACCAAGCAATCTATTTGTCTCCTAATCCACTCAAAGCTACTAGCTCTGCTATTACAATTATCACATCTTTTATCTGATCAACCTCTTCATCATCCTCTAAACACTACCCAAACCCACCTTATATACTACTCAACCACAAGTCAGCTTTACAATAATAATTAATTACAAAACATCAATCGGCTCTCAACATAGCCTATACAAAATATATTTCTTCATGTCGGCCTTAAAATGGTCATCAGATCTACATAGAAGGATGTAACATGCCAAATTTAGGTCCCCACACATCCAACAATCAATCCATAACTCGAGGAGTGCGACCCAAATTATATTCACCAACCGGCCAAACCGATTCATCCAAACAAGAAAGTCAGTCAGCAAGAGCACCGAGCACCAGAACACATCACCGAGACCCAATCGGTAACCGAGCACCAAACTCTTCAACCGAACAACCAACACACCGAGTCTGTCGATAACATATCACCAAGACCCAGTCGGTAACTGAGCATATAACTCTTCCACTACGCAACAAATACACAGAGTCACTGAGTCCTTCGGTGAAGCCAAGCAAACTCCCAACCGAGAACCACCACCGAGGTCCATCGGTGAAGCCAAATAACTTCCAACCAAGAACTAACACAAAGAGACCGAGAATCTCAGGTCTCCAACCGAGATACAACAGAAATCCAAAACCAAACACAAACATATTTTTGGTTGATAAAGGATTGCCAACTACCCCAGGATGCTCTTGCATCAATGATGATAATCTTAACTCTGAACTCTACAAAAGGGTATTTTTATATTTTTTAAAAATATCATTAAAAAGAGTAGGAGTTATTGAAATATCATTTTTCTAAAATAATTTTATTTCTTTGGTGGGTAAGTGCACAAAGATGGGGGACCAAAAAGGGGTATAAGATGCCAACTTTTTTCTGAAATCAGCAAACTCTGAACTTCAACAAGAAATTGAAGATAGTTAGACTCAAAATTTTAAGATGCAACAAAAAGAAGAGTTGTAATACTCTGAATCTAGTTCCTAAACTACTAACTTATTTTGAAAATGGTGCAGATTAAGGCTCTCAAAAAGGGGGAGCACAAAAAGTGGTCATGTTTTTTGTCAAAAAATATAACATAGCGTCTGGTGTGCTCCCCCTAAAATGTTAACTTTTTTTTTGAATTTTTTTAATCACTCCAATGAGAAGTTAGCTAACACCACATAGTTTATCCTAAAAATTTTTGGTAATTTTTTGATGAATGTATAATTTTTGATGAATTTATTAAGTGCACACATCCTGAAAACATGAAATTTATGTGTGCTCCCCCTGGAAATCATTTAAAACTAGTTGAAAATCAAATTTTCTTTTTTTTAAAGTGCGTATAATGGAGTCTAGTTTCTAAAAATGTAACTTTTTGCAAAATTCGATGAACGAGCCAAAATCTACGCCCAAAATACTACATTTTGGTTTTTTACAAAAAATGAACATACACACAAAAGAAATTAGAGTTGAAAAACTTAACATAATCAAAATTCAAAATAAATTATGTGCTTAGATAGCTAATAGAGAGATCTAGAATATCGCATCATCTAATTTTTACGTTCTTGAGCCATGAGTAAACCTGACGAGGAGCACACAAAAAAAGATGTCATTTTTTTGTATGTCTATTGGAAAACATGTCTCAGGCCTATTTCAATTGTCCAAGCCTTTGGGTTGGATCTCCAAGGAAAATCCAAGCCTTAGGATTGGTAAATTCATATGCATTACAAAGCACGCACGCCTTATAGGGTGAGCGCACTATTGAAATCTATGACTTTCATAGGGCGTTTCATAGGGCGTGCGCCCTATGAAAGTCATAGATTTCAATAGTGTGCTCGCCCTATAGGACGTGCACCCTATTAAGACATAGATTTAAATAGTGATGAGAAATAGTCAGAGAGAGAGAGAGAGAGCACTCTCTCTCCCTCCCCATACTCTCTCTCTACACCTTCATATCCTCTATATTTTCCCTTCTCACTGTCTTTCACCCCCTCTCTCTCACACGCACATATGCTCTCTCCCACCTTCCTACCCTCTCTCTCTCTCTCTCTCTCTCTTACTCTCTCCCTTATCACTCTCTCTGACCCTCCCTTTCTCTCTCTCCTTCCCCTCTCTCTCTCTCTCTCTCCGCTTCCCCTTCTCTCCTCTCTCCATTCTATCTCCATCTCCCCTTCTCTCTCTCTCTCTCTCTCTCTCTCTCTCTCTCTCTCTCTCTCTCTCTCTCTCTCTCTCTCTCTCTCCGCTTCCCCTTCTCTCCTCTCTCCATTCTATCTCCATCTCCCCTTCTCTCTCTCTCTCTCTCTCTCTCTCTCTCTCTCTCTCTCCACTTCCCCTTCTCTCCTCTCTCCATTCTATCTCCATCTCCCCTTCTCTCTCTCTCTCTCTCTCTCTCTCTCTCTCTCTCTCTCTCTCTCTCTCTCTCTCTCTCTCTCTCTTTTCTCCCTTTTTCTTGTTTTGCATAGGGCGCACACCCTATTTAAGAGTATGCATAACACTTTTTTGTTTTGTATAAATCACACGCCCTATAGCGCGCTCGCGCTATGCAAAACTATAACAAACAGTCTTTTTTGCCAAGGATCTCATGAAAGAGGCCCACTTTTTCTATATCCTGTCTGAGTTCTACGTGTTATCCGACAAGTATTCACTTTTCATGGTGTTGATAGTGACAAAGAAGCATATTCTATCAATTTGCACCATCTTTTTGTTTAAAAATCAACATCGAATTATGAAAGTCAATTATTATCACCGAAATTTATCGATTGAGGTAAGTTTTTTATTTTTTTACATGTCAAATGTGAATAAAGAGTGTTTTGGTTTATAATTGGTATGATATAGACTTGTTCAATACATAATTTGATATAATTATAATAAATTTATATTATAATTTTTCATATTGTAAGAGGTTTATATTATAATTTGACTTATTGTTTTACATTTATATTATATTTTTAACATTGTAATCAATTCATATGTAGAAATCATCATCATGCCAAGGAAACGAGCAAAGAATTTAACACCGAAAGAGCATGAAAGAGACAAAGAGAAGAAAAGGGAAAGAATGAGACAACTTCGTGAACAAAAAAAATTAGATACCATACAAGAAGATTTTTCTTTGGATGAGGAACATGAAACATCAATACAAAGTAAGAGATAATTGGAATTGGAAACAAAAAGACAACGAATGAGAAACTTGCGTGCAACAAAGACAATTGAATTATGAAGATGCGGGGACATCATCTATGAGTTCCCAAGTTCAAGAGACATCATCATCCAATGTTGGAGGCACACCAATGTATCATGTTGAAGGCATGCATGCCATTGTCTACTTTCAAAGGTGGAGGCACACCAATGTATCATGTTGAAGGCACACATTGTCTACTTCTGAAGGTGTGGGCACACCATTGTCTACATCCAAAGTGGAGGTACAATTGTATCATGTTGAAGGCACACCATTATCTACATCCCAAGGTGTAGGCACAACATCATCTCATGTTGAAGGCACTCAAGATGGTACGCAATTCACACATAATATTTTTGATGCTCCTATAATTATTATAGAAATCCAAAATATTTGATTGATATTGATACTAACATTTTGCAAGCAAATGCCTGACAAGATTCCCAAGTGTACTTGTCAAAGAAATGCTAATCATATTTGGAGATCATTTTTTAAGAATTTAAACATGACAAGAAGATGTCAACTATTTGTTGAAATGATGAGAAATCTGAAATTTAGGCCCATCATGAAGATTCTTGGGCTAAGAACAATGGATGAGTCAAGTGAAAAATCTATTATAAAGAATCTAATGATTACATATGAGAGTGTGGGTTCTACATCACGCATGAAAGATAGTAATGTCACACAACGTGTACTTACATCAATAGTAAGCACTCAAATGAAGAAATCTTGACTCATTAGAAAGACAAGAAAAACATTGAAAATAAGTAGAAAGTCTCTAATGAGAGCCCTGGGAAGGCGTCGAAGAGTGGAAGATCCAAATAGCAATGAGTTATGGGCATTTTCTGGTAGACTACCGTGAAAAGATAAAGCAATTATTGAAGCTTTGAAATCCTTGATTGAAGAATTTTGGAAGAATAATACACGAGTATCTCCTAATCAAAGAGATGTTGTAAGAAGGAGGATTGGTAGTTGAATTCATATTCCACATCCAAAACATTTTTTGGATTCAACTCAGACACAATTCTTTGCAAAATTTATGCATATGTATCCTCAAATTAAAATTAGTCAGAGATATTTTGAAATGTGTAAACCTTTTTATGTGAAGATAAATCACACATGCACAACTTATTGTTGTAGGGTACATATTGAATTTTTCTAACCATTTTGAAGTTTATAGGAATATATGTGTAGATTTGCACTCTAACAATGTTTTTTCAGGATTGTAACATAAATGTCCCACCTAGATCTTCAAGGGAATTAATATCTACCATTTTATGTGAAAGAGTGGATGGTCAACAATTTTACAAGCTCTCATGCTTGAATGGTACATGCATAGATTGCGCAGGTTTGCGATGTTTGCCAAATTGTCAACATATGGAGAGTACGCATGCAATCGGTAATGAAATAGTGGAATTTGGAAAATATAAGACCGTGACATACAATTTAAAAGATGGAAAAGAGGCTAAAAGATGTGATTTAGTTATTGAAAAAATTTCAATGTATCAATTCATGGACATTTTTTGTAAAAAAATTATTTATGAGTATGCAAGGCATACACATAGAGCGCAATGGTTGGATATGCAATTCAAGTTGTGCAAGGACACATTCCCACTTAATACCATTGTTTCAGTTGTGGACTTTGCAGAGAACTACACACTACAACCACAAAATGACGTATAAGCAAAGTATTATAGCTCTCAACAGGTTGCTATATTTGTTCATATAGCATTCATGCATGCACCGGACAGTACAGAAGAGAACAAGAAGATATTGAGGGATTATCATTTTTATATCAGTGATGATCACTCACATTCTACAGAGTTTGTACATGGTTGCTTTCAACTATTTTATGGTCATTTGGCAAACAGGGGCATAAAATATCATCAACATATCATATGGTCAGATAATTGTGCATCACAATTCAAGAATTCTCAGATGTTTTATTGGTTGTGTAGGATGCATAAGATTACTAGAATTCAATATATGTGGAATTTCACAGAGGCCAGTCATGGAAAGGGAGAGCACAATGGCGCAGGTGCATGTATTAAAAGAGCCTTAGCACGTGAAGAATTAAAGTACAAAGAGAAAGCAACATTGTCAGATGCAGGATGTATTGTCCAGTGGTGTAACACTACAATGGGTCCAAGTAATGAAGGTGACTCTACGGTTCATAGATTTTTTTGGTTGATGGATGAAACTAACATTGCACCATATGAGGATTGTTGTACATTGACAGGATTGAGTGAGCTACACTCTTTTAGAAGTTGTAATGCAGGTTCATGGAGTATCCACACACAACATATGGTGTGCTTTTGTTCATCATGTGTAGATGAAGATTGGGATGGGTGTGAGTCAAAGGAATGGGTTGGCGAATGGTATACACGTATTTTGAGTCCACTTGCCTCCTATCATCCCATGAATCACTACAACTAACATAATGGAATCATCCATTGACTTTGATCACTTATCTGATATTGTACAACCAAGTAAAATTTTCCACATACAAATAATCTCAACTTTATCATAAATATTCAGTAAACTAATGTCCTCATTATGTTTATATCACTACAAGCCATGTTTTTGTTGTTATTGCACCTGAAGATAATGAAGAAGGGACAGATTATTATTTGTGTCATTGTGTTGAGGCAAAAAATAAATTGGATCACTTGGTTATCAATGGTGAAGAATTAGAATACCCTAGAGGAGCAATGGTTGTAACTGGTACATGGGTTAGACAGTATGCTATGAAGAACACTAGGTTGTGGTTGTTCGAGGATTGGGAGACACATAGAAAGATTCTTCATTATTCAAACCTTTTCATTACATCAAATGTCCACTTGATCAAATATGGGGAAGACTGCATAATAAAACTCTTTGGAAGGTTCATGAGTCAAACCACGAGGCAATACTTGAGACAATCAAGGGTAGGGCAGACCCAATTGGTTCATTGGACTAAATGGAGATACAAAATATCTGGAGGAAAGTGTCACGATCTTGTTATATTTCAGCAAAGAAGCAGCCTCAGGAGTAATCTTATCAAAAATATCAATCATGAATCTCTCCATGATATCCATGGCAGCACTGGATATTCCCTTAGAGGGATGCACTTGTTTCAACACCTTGTATATAAACCTTTTGTAAATTCCTACACTTCTCTTCCTCTTCTTCTTCTTATTCTCAGATTTCATTGCTTTGACTGTTGAATCCTTTGTGGGCTTGAACATCACTTTCTTTTCTTTTCTCAGCTTTAGAGAATCCTTTACTTCATTCTCTCCTTTCATACCATCTACTTTAAGACTCCACACTTTAGGTTTCCTTCAACAACTCCATATCCACCATATCAAACAAGTTGTTGGTGCATGCTTGTTTAAGCTTGCCAATTGGTTCCATCAACCAAATTCTTGATCACCTCTTCAAATGGTGATCAAATTATTTTAATACCCTTTTTCAAGTTGCATAACATATGCCAAAACAAAGACTATGTGTTTTGGAACATCACACCTTAAAATTGTTGATTCATGTTTCCCAACTAGGCCTAATAGGCTCAATTAACAAAGCATCCCTATTAAGGACTCACTCCCAGACCTTTCCACTTTCAACAGTGTCTTAAAATGACTCTAATTAGAGGATTCTACCATCAATTTGAATATTTGACACTTCTAGTAAAAGCCCCAAATTTGTCCCAAAACCCCCTAGAAACTAGGGCTTGCCCAATGTCTCATCTCCCAGCACCATAGAAACTTAACCAAATTAATTCACCATCATTTGACCATCTTATGATGGATTCATGCATAAAATACCCCCCTACAAAGGCTAGAACGTCTGTTGTTGTAGCCTTGCACCAATTTCATGACCCTTATGCACCCTTCAAACTCATCAAACTCATCAAACTCCTTCAATCACTCTCAACTTGAAAACTCTTCTTCTTTCCTTCATTTCCAATGTTATAATACTAAGTTAAAAGATTTTGATCCATCCCCAAGTGACAGCAAATACATAAAGGGGATAGATCAATGAATTGCCCTGTCTAGTAGCCCTGCAGCGAAGGAAAATGCCACTTATCTCTTAAAATTTCCAAAGGACTAATAATAATAAAAAACTTTTTTGAGTACCCTTTTCTTAGTACATTGTCATATCCAAAGGAAATGTATGGTTGTTTTGGATCGTGTATTGCTGCTCACCCCTATGGCTCCAAAAATGCATGAAAAGTGAGTGATTTAACAAAGGAACTATATGAAATAATTAACCCCAAGACTTAAAACTATAGATAGTGTCTTATTATGTCATAAAACCTCTAAATACCAAAGTAATTATACTCATACCTCCTATAACCCCAAATTTGGTCTCTTCAAACCCTTAAACCAAGGGTTTCTCAAATCGGTGCCCTCCAATCACTTCCAGCTTCAAATGGTTATTGATTAACCTTTAAATGAACAATATAAGATAATCCAAATCATCTATATTCCCTATCCTTAAGACCAATATTCTATTTCTATACCCTTTCCATGAAATTCAATGTATTTTCCACCATTTGCTGATTGTCATCACTTCTTCTTTCACTTGTCTACAAACCAAAGCATTAGATTTGTATTGTACATGTTAGATATGCTCATTCCATGAAAGTTAGGCCTTTACTTTCATGGGATGATGCTCATCTTTATTGGATTCCAATCAAAATAGTGACTTAGGAACCCCAAACCGTGATAGTGCTGAAAACAGTGATTTAAAATTTGATTCAAATCAATGCAAGAAACATATGAAACGTCTTCAATCTTGTAAGAAAATACTCCTAAAACATTATCAATCAATCCAAATTAGATTTTTCATGCATTCCCTGACATTTAATACAAAGATTTAGTCGGCCGCCTTTAAAGACCTAAAAGAAACGAAAAATAAAATTTAGGCAAAAATACATACCACATTTGTATGTAGTACTGTCAACTTCAACAATCTGTCGGCTTCCTTTGCTAAGGCACGGAGAAATTCATTAATGTCTGCTTTGGGAGGAAGATTAGAATTTCCATATTTTTGCAAGCCCTGAAATATTTTCATCGTTGTCGCTCTCCACCTCCGCTCTCTCAATTTAGTCCTCTCCCTCTCCGTTGCACTCAGCTTAGCCATCCTTACCTACTCTTTAACAGAGATTCTCCAAAATTTGTATACAAAGGCATCCTACATGAAAAAATGAAAAGTTTCCTAGAGAATATCCACAATTCGTATACAAAAGCATCATACAGGAAAAATGACAAAAAATTAATAGCTAAAAGGTAAAATTTATCATTAACGTTGGCAGTACCAAGGTCATACCCGATGTCAAATCCTAGCCTATGACGTGCAAAATGAGAAAAGCAAGTGTAATGAAAGGGAAGTATGGATCAAATAGTGAAGGTGCATCAAATCGGATCAATATCATAATAAATGTAGAAAATAGTGTTACAGACAAAAATATTTGCATATTAATTCATTACACCTTTCCAGAGCTTCTGTACCTTGCTATGATTAGACATTTTCGTTAGCAGAACTGAATTTTTAGGTTAAGTTTTACAGATCATCTTTTTTATCCAAAGGACACAGATTGGCTACTGTATCTTCCTTAGATATTGTGATGATTATACCGTCCTTACCTCATCAAGTCAGATAAACAACAATCATGATATATGTTTCGTACAATTTTTGTGCAAAGATGATCGAAGCATAATATCAATTTTTTATATAGCGGTAGATGTCTCTGGGTAACATCTGCTGAATTTTATTTAGAAGAATTTCTAAAAAATATCCATGGTAGGCTTTGGTTTTTGGTGAAGGATTTTCTAAACACCTCCATTGCAGGCATGCAAAGAAAAAAAATTAGGTTTCCAACAGATTCAACATACCTATGATCAAAGTTTAGAACTCATTTGATGTGGTTGTATATGATATGTAGGTTGTACTTTAAAAAGTGTTTTATGATTATCTAATTTCAACTTATTATATGATGCAGCCGAGTGCCAACACATTCATTATATATGGTATGTTTTTCTATTTATTTTTTAGAAATAATGCTTCTAGTGAATCCAAATTTAGTTGTTATAAAGATGAGATGTTAGTGAATGACTTCTTGCTAATACTACTCTTCCACTAGATCTAGATTTCAACCCTTTTGTGGATCTACAGGCTCAACCGTGAGCCCATAGGATTGGCCAAGAAAAAACTATGATTGTATATCAACTAATTACAAAATGTTCAATGAGGAGAAAATATTGCAACAATCAAGAAGAAATTTGGCTATGGAAAATCTAGTTATGAATTCTGTTAAGAATGAAACTATTAAGGAATTGCATGGTATATTTGTTGGCAAGTTGGGTGTATATGACTTAATATAGTGTTTTCATTATGGAAACAAAGTCATATAGAAGATTGGAGTCAGCGCACTTGATGTAAAGATCAGAAATCGTCTAAGTGTTAAAGATTGGACAGTGTACAGAGTTCTTGAAGCTCAGAGCATCAGCGCACGTGCGTATGACCAAGTTATGGTGTACGCCCTGGAAGTTAAGTTGGTTAGACTATAATAATGCTTATTCTATGAGCGCATGATAAGATATGCAAGTCTGAGAAAGATACAGACAATTGAAGTTACACAGCCAGTGTATGTCAGTGAAGAACAGAGTAAGCAGCCGACTGTTATCATTTTGAGTTGTGGTTATATTCTAATGATGTAAAGGTTATGCACCTATTATAATTAGGTTTCCAACATGTATATATGTTTTTTTGTAAACACACTTGAGCCAATTCATTTGGATGCATTGTATGTAATAGGTTTAAGGGCCGACCTAGTTGTTTATTTTGTATGCACATATAAATATGAGATGCGCCCATTGTAATTACTATGGAAGTTGATAGAGAGTTGTGATAAGCAGAGCAGAAGTGTGCAAAGAGTCTACAAGATTTATTAGAGCTTTGCAAGAGGTCAAAGCATCAACGCATCAAAGGAACTGATCTAATAAGCAATGTCACAATGACAGTTCATCCAGCAGATATAGTGTGTATTTGATATCAAAAGGTTGTAGCCTTCACCACTTGAGCAGTGAGCTTTGGGATAGTGCATCCACTCCCCTAATAGGGACTATTGTAAAGACTCCTAACAGGGTCCGACCCTTAACAAGGTCTACTATACTTAATACATTGTAAAGCAACTCCTAATAGGGTTAAGGATCACAAAACACTAGTATAGAATATTAGTGGGTGTCAATTCTCACCGGGGTTTTTACCTATTTGGGTTTCCCCATAACCATATTGGTGTTATGTGTTGATTTCATGTTTCATATTTATATGGATGTTCATTTCAGTACTTAAGCATTTAAGTTCAGTTTAAAAGATTAAGTAAAAAGATAAAGTACAATGAACACTGATTCATTCCCCTCTCAGTGTAGCCATTCCTAACAATATTACTCAACAGTGCAAGGAATATTCTTGATGAACATAGGATTGTAGCTACATCTATTCAATATATAGAGGAAGCTATAGAAAATCTTCTTAATAGAGAGATTAATGTGAGAGAAAAGGACATTTCAGCATAAAATGGTTATCTGGTGCCATCCAAGGTATGTCAATTACTCAGGATGAAGAGACAAAGCCCACAATTAATGGGAATGAGTGGGAAGAGCTTCTTGGAACCATGATAGAAGTTACATATAAGGAAGAAGAGCTAGGAAGGGGAAAGCGGCAAAGGAAAGAAGTAAGATATGCGTGTGAGCCTATGTCAGATGATGATGATGAGTACTCACCATCTTCTAGTAGCTCAAGTAGTGATAGAAGCTCTTCAGTGCACATGTACACTGACACAAAAAAATTTAGATAGAGAAGTAACAAGTACTGTGGAATTATCCACAGAGCAATGTGAAATGAAGCCTCAAATTGGTTCATTAGCAGCAAAGAATTTGGTCATGCACTTCATTCTAGCACCATAAATATTTCTATTAGAAATGCCTATTCGTCAATGGCCTTGCATTTATGGGACTTGGGAAACCAATTTACTCACGTTGGGCATTATCCCTCAATGTAAGTTCATTGCCACCTTTGGCAAGGCAGTCTCACTCCTCATTTTATAACAAAGGGAAGCCATTTATGGTCCAAGGTTTTAATTCAGCTGACAAGTGGAGAGCTTCTCAAGGTACTAATCTCTTTCGTAGAGAAGTTCCTGATTCATCTCAAGGTTCTCGTTTATGTGACCAACTCCTGGAGGTCCACAAATAGACCCATTGATTTCCCAAATTGGTAAAAGGGTAGATGCAATTTTGGAAAGAGTGTCCTAATTGAAGAGAAATGGAAATTCCAGTGAGCATAAAGTTATTGCAGATCCAATGGGTGTATCTCCTCCACTGACAAATATAATTGCTTCTAGAGACTTGAGTTTAAATGGAGACTGTATGTTCCCAAACATGCCCTAGTCGAGTAGATGAACCAGATGTTTCTTGAGTAAAGAAGATAGTGGTTTATTAAAGCATCTGCATTATCCCACTTGCTATCAATTACTACTTTTGAGTGGCTTGCCAGCTACTTCTGTGCAGGATTTTTATAATATATAATGTCATCATGCAAGTACATGCCAGTTTTTGTAAACATTTTTTGTTGTAAAGGGTTAGTGAGAAATATCAAAGAAAAGGTTCTTGCATGTATTATTTAGACACATATTAATTAGGAAACCATTTTTCTCCCATTACATGGTAGAAATGCCTAGATTCACTTTGTCGGTATCAATAGGCAGCAGGATGAGGGAAGAAATATTTGTGAAGAGGAAGTACAAATGTTACTGTCCAAAACCATTTGGAGAGTAATATTCTTCTTCTGATTATAATAAGAAACTCAAAATGCATAAGACATCAAATAGCTGGGGCATTTATTTCCTATGACCTATGTTAATTTCAGTTCAATTCCTATTGATGATATTCTCAATGTGTAAAAATAAACTGATGTGTTATTTTAAAATGGTGTTGACTAAAATTTATGAGCATATGTCAAATATCCTTCCAACCATCAATCATAGCAATGAACCATCTATTCCAATAGCTCCAAATGGCCGGGTAAACGCTAGTGGCAACCTCATTCGCCACGCATAGTCATTTGATCCCCACCAACATCTCAGGCTGAAGTGTCCCTCAAGGTCGCTTAAGCATGAAATTAGTGATCTTTGCGGGGTCATATCTTAGCACTCATACAAGGTAGCATCAATCCATCAATTGCTATGGGATCATGTTGTTAGGGCCTACAAAAGCCTGTCTCGGTTTTTAGAGATTCAACTTTGTTTAAAATCAGCAACACATTCTCGGTCGATGTCAGAACTCAAAGTATTCCTTAGTTCAAATAGCCAACGTTGCGTATCCTTCCAACTGTCGATCGTAGCATCAAACCATCTATTCCAACAGCTCCAAATGGCCGAGTAAACGCTAGTGGCAACCTCATTCACCACGCACAACCGTTCGATCACCATCGATGACTTCGGGCTGAAGTGTCCCTCAAGGTCCCTTAAACATGAAATCAGTGATCTTTGCAGGGTCATATCTTAGAGCTCATGCAAGGTAGCATCAATATGTCAATTGCTACAAGACTGTGTTTTCGGGGCCTACAAAAGCTTGTCTCAATTTTCAAAGATTCAAGTTTGTTTAAATTTGGCAACACATTCTTGGTTGATGTCAAAACTCACCGTGTTCCTTAGTTCAAACGGTCAACATTGCATATCTTTCCAACTGTCGGTCCTAGCATGGAACCGTCTATTCGAATAGCTTCAAACGGCTGGGTAAACACTAGTGGCAACCTCATTCTTGATGAACAGTCATTCGATCCCCACCGATGACTCCGGGTTGAAGTGTCCCTCAAGGTTGCTTCAACATGAAATTGATGATATTTATGGGGTCATATCTCGGAGTTCATGCAAGGTAGCATGGATCTATCAGGTGTTATGGACTGTGTTGTTGAGGCCTACAAAAGCCTATCTCGGTTTTCAGAGATTCAACTTCATTTATATTCGGCAACACATTCTCGGTCGATGTCAAAACTCAAATTGTTCCTCAATTCAAACGGCCAACGTTGTGTATCTTTCCAACCGTTGGTCATAGCATCAAACTGTCTATTTGAACAGCTCTGAATGGCTGGGTAAATGCTAGTGGAAACCTCATTTTCCATGCACAATCATTCGATCCCCGCTGACAACTCTGGGCTGAAGTGTCCCTCAAGGTCGCTTAAGCATGAAATCAGTGATCTTTGCGGGGTCATATCTTAGAGCTCGTGCGAGGAAGCATTGATCTGTTAGTTGCTACGAGACCGTGTTGCTAAGGCCTACAAAATCATGACTCATTTTCAGAGATTCAACTTCATTTATATTCGGCAACACATTCTCAGTCGATGTTAGAACTCACAGTGTTCCTCAGTTCAAACTGCCAACATTGTGTATCTTTCCAACCATCGGTCGTGGCATTGAGCCATTTGTTCAAACATCTCCGAATGGCCGGTAAACGCTAGTGGCAACCTCATTCGCCACACACAGTCATTCGATCACCACCAACAACTCTGGGCTAAAGTGTCCCTCAAGATCCCTTAAGCATGAAATCAGCGATCTTTGTGGGGTCATATCTCGGAGCTTGTACGAGGTAGCATCAATCCGTCAGGTGCTACAAGACCGTGTTTTTGAGGCCTACAAAATCTTGTCTCATTTTTCAAAGATTCAACTTCATTTATATTCGACAACACATTCTTGGTCGATGTCAAAATTCACAGTGTTCCTCAGTTCAAACGGCCAACGTTGTGTATCTTTCCAACCGTCGTTCGTAGCATCGAACCATCTATTCGAATAGCTCTAAATGGTCGGGTAAACTCTAGTGGAAAAATCATTTTTCATGCACAGTCGTTCGATCCCCACCGATGACTCCAGGCTGAAGTGTCCCTCAAGGTTGCTTAAGCATGAAATCAGTGATCTTTGTGGGGTCATATCTCGGAGCTCATGCGAGGTAGCATCGATCCGTCAGTTTCTACGAGACCGTGTTGCCAAGGACTACAATAGCATGTCTTAGTTTTTAGAGATTCAAGTTTTTTTATCTTTGGCAACACATTATCGGTCGATGTCAAAACTCTAAGTGTTCCTTAGTTCAAACAGCCAACATTGTGTATCTTTCAAACCATCGGTCGTAGCATCGAATTGTTTGTTCCAACAACTTTGAATGGTTGGATAAATGATATTGACAACCATTTTTGGCACACACAATCATTCAAACACCGCCAACCACTCCGGGGTGAGCAGTAGGATGAGTGCAAATATGTATTCTAGTGTTTGTCATTAACAATCAGTCAGTTAGGGGACAATTAGAAGTTAGTTTGTAAAAGCATAAGGTTGCACATCCACATCCACCATAGTAATCTTATTAATAAAATAACTCTTGCCAACATTAGGGTACCCACATATCAAAATAGGCCTAGTATTGGGGTCAATAGATAACAACCTTGTCATATGTTGTCTCACTTGTTCGAGGTCATGTCTTTATATTGTGACTGTCTCATGGATCAGGGAACACACAAATGAATATAAATGTTTGATTCCACCTGATCTTGGATAGGTTGTGATGTAGAAATATCACCTTATATTATATTTATACATTTCTACATTCATTTCATTACTTTTGTTATTATTACAATCAAGGAATTGACTGTTATTGAGGACAGTGACTGGCATTTGTAGCACAGTTAGCAAGTTAAACATACATCGATAAACATACAAGCATAACTATAAGGCATAGGAAATTTACAAAGCATAAGACATCCACATAAACATAAATTAGTATACATTAATACACCAAACACATGAATTGCATACCTAAAACATAAAAAAAAAAAAATTGTTGGGCATGAAGCCAAATATATATGTCCAATAATATCATACATTGAATATATTCAATATAGTTAAACTGGCTTCCTCAAAGCCAAATGGATGTACAATGTATCACTTATACAATATACAAAAAATATGTCCACTAATGCCATATAGGCATACAATCCATATCCCTAATCTAGTCCTTTCCCGCCAAGGGAAGAAAACAAATCCTGAGTTGTCTTCGATTGTCATGTCAATGGAGATGTAGTGGATGCTGTAGTCTTCCAAGTGCACTCACTCATCCTCTTTCTAGACTCTTCTGTAGCTCGAGATGATAAAAAAAAAATTTAAGCATCAATAACTAATATACATCAAAATTGAATTATACAATGACATAAAATTGAATATTCGCTTACCACTAGCAAATAGTCACTATGTTCATCCATCGAAGGCGCATGCTGGTGATATGGAGTAATAAGTCCCTACAATAATGATCAAAATAATAATTAAAATACATACATGAATATCATTATAAAATTCAATACAAACTATTAAAATAACAATTAAAATTAAGTGATCTCTTTCATACCTCAGTCAGTGCTTCAGAACTAGCTACTGTTGTAGCTACTCCACGATCCAAAGTATCACGGACAGAAGGAGGAGTCTCTAACGTCAATAACTGAAAATGAAACAAAAAAAAGTATTATAGAGTTATCAATATATATTTTTTACAACCCTACTAATGAGTAAATGATACCTCCGTGAAGGTTCCACTGCGTCCTTCGGTGTGCAGTGTCGAAGTCGAAGCTCCAACATTCAACTAGTGCACATGTACATAGAAAATTATAAGATAACCATTCATATAAGAATGTACTACTGACATGTTAATTATAATGCATTATTACATATATACCTATTGACTCAATGGTGGCATCACAAAGCCAGGTGAAAGAATGTGATCATCGTGCCTCTGGATTTTGATCATAATTTGTGTAGTAATTTAGTTATTCATTTATTAATTAAATATAATCAAGTAAATCAAATTAACATGCAAATAAAGATACCTCAAGGAAAGTGGCATGATGCCCTTCCCTGACTATTGTGAACATCGATGGTCCACCAGTGAACGTCTAATGCACATGCACAATAAGTTATGATACAATTATTCATATAATTACATAATAATCAAATATATTAATTAAAATGTTTTATTCGATATATACTTGTGGAGCTGATGATGATGTGTAGAAGGGGACATTGGGATCATTGCCACTACCACTGCCACTACCACCACCACTGACACTAACACTCTTTCCCTAAATTTTCATCATAATCAATAGATACTAAATTAATTAGTTATTCTTTTATAAATGAAATATGATCAAAGCAATTTAATGAACTTGGAAATATTTACATGTCTGTCAATGCCAAATGTCATATTTAGAAAGCTATCAGTCATCATTCCAGGATCCTCTTCCTCTCTCTCTCGCTAGTAACAAATGTGCACAAGCATCCACATGACCGACAAATATGCCCCCTCGAGGATTGACCATGGTCACCCTCAACTAAAGGAGTGGCACACTAAATGAGAGTCTATGTCAGAGCACTAATTGTGTCTAGTGTGTTTGCCTCTACATGTTCCTTCACAACCGAAGGAATAGTAACATGATCTGCCTATGGCTTGCCAATAGGAACCCTAGGTGCGTTAGGGTCATAATGTGCCCCCACTCGATCAAATGATGACCCCCCTCCTCTACCCTGAGATTCTAGATAGTCAAAATAATTCAGCACCTCCTTGAGTACAAACTCGCAATAGAGTTTCCTCAAGAAATATATAGGAACCTCATGGTTGTTACAAGGAGGCAAATCAAAGACCATCCACCATCTCTCCCAAAAATTGTTTTTAATGTCTTCATTTAAGCACCAATGAATTGGGAACCTCCTTGTTGTAGTTCTAAGAGTATCTGTGTCCCCTAGTTTTTTAAATAGCTTGCAAATGTCATCTTTTGTGATTTTTTTCTTTTTTATGTCCGCATAAGATAATTTATTGGCATAACATTGTTTTTGTTCTTCTCTTTTATCCTGCCATAAATTAATTTGCCCACTAACTGAGCTTACATGGGCCAAGATTGCTTCCAATGATTTTGCAAGTCTTTCCCTTCCGGGATTTGTACCACTAGAATCTTTTAACCTACTAATTAAAGATTCTAATTCTTTTTGCCCTCTATCAATTTGGTTCATCAAATTTTCTTGTGTTCCAAGAGGAAGTTTCTCGATTCGTGGAGGCAATTGAGGTCCATTTTCTTCATTTGTTTCTTCATTCGGTTCTTCATGAGGAGACGGAGGGTTTGGTGGAGAGTTTGGTGGAGGGTTTGGTTGAGGGAGATTATTTCTTCGTGACAATTAAAAAAATTAGATTTTAAAATCTTCATTACACACAAATTTAAACAAAAACAAATTGCTACAAAACTAAAATTTTAAAACAAACAAGAGGCATGGGTTGTAAAAACACTTACCTCTTCTTCTGGATCAAACTTGACGATGTCGTGGAGCCATTTGATGGATGGATGAACAAAAACAATGGATTCACAAGCCAAAAGAAGAGTGTGTGTGCACTTGGGAAGCCCTTCTTAGCTACAAACACAGCTTTGAGGAAAGCAAAATGAGCTTTCCAACCTGCAGCAAGCTTTAAGAAGGCTTTTTTCAAAGCGTGTGCGTCCTATAGGGTGCACGCACTTTGTTTTGGATTGCCCAAGCCTAAGGCTTGGACAACCCAAGCCATAGGGCGCACGCACTATGCATGATGAGGGACCAAAAAGAAAAGTGGCATCTTTTTGGTCCCCCATCTTTGTGCATATACCCTAGTGATTGGTATAAAACATGCATTTAATAGACATTTCCAATTGGAAAAGTTGAATCCCTTATCTAACTTAGCTAGAATGAATCTAGCTAGACCATATGTTTGACAAAAATGAATTTTTAGTTAGAAATACTCAAATTTAGCTATGTTGATAAGTTAGCCTAAAACGTAACACAACTTTGTGCTTTTACCCATATATTAAGGTGCACTTTTGTATTTTTTGTTTTTTTTAGGATACATCAAGGTGTCTCTTTCTAGGTTTTCACCGGGATGATCATGTTTTCAGGATTTTTTATACTTTTTAGGATTTTTTCAGGACTTTATATGATTTATCTATTTTTTTTGCTACTTTAAATTTTTTTCCAGGAACATTTTTCACTTTTTAATTTTTTAGAGATTATTCATTCTCAAGTAAGCTACACCATAATCATAAATGGTAAACCCTAAGCTAAAACATAATTCTAAATGGTAAACCCCAATCCTAAAGGCTAAAACATAATCCTACCCCTAATCCTAAATGTTAAATCTTAACCCTAAATGTTAAATCCTAATCCTAACCCTAATTGTCAAACCCTAATCCTAAATCTTGACCATAATACAAACCCTAACCTAACCATAATACTAACAATGATGTAAACCCATACCCTAACCCTAATCTTAACCATGATCGTAAATCTTAAATGTTAAACCTTAACCCTGAATGTTAAATGCTAACCCTAACCATAATCACTAAACCCCAATCTTAAAATGTTAAACCCTAAATTATAAATCTTAAGCTAAACCCTAATCCTAACCCTAATTGAAAATTTCAACCCTAATCTTAAATGTTAAATCCTAATCCTAACCTAAATTTTAAAAGCTAAATGCTAAACCCTAATCCTAACTCTAATTGCTAAACCATAATCCTAAGTGCCAAACCTTGAATCCCAAATCATAAGTTAAATCATAATTCTATTTGGAAAATCCTAATCCTAAATGCCAAACCCTAACCCTCATCCTAATTAAAAAAAATGTTAAACCCTTACTTTAATCCTAAATGCTAAACCCTAATCCTAAATGCGAAACTCAAAATCCTAAATTCTAAGCAAAACTATAGTCCTAAATGGTAAACCCTAATCATAAATGATACACCCTAAATATTGAACCCTAACCCTAATCATAAATGGTAAACCTTGTTCCTAAATGTTAAACCCCAAATCCTAGCCCTGATAAAGCCCTAACTCTAACTATAATACTAACCATGATGTAAACCCATACCCTAACCATGATATTATCCCTAACAATAATGTAGATTGCTAATTCTAAACCTAAACCATAAATCATAATACTAACCATAACCCTAACTCTAACCCTACCTCTAACCCTAATACTAATCCTAAACAAGATTGTAACCCAAACCCTAAACACAACCCTAATCTTAATCATGGCATAAACATAAACCCTCATCCCAATCCTGACCATAATACTTACCATGATGTAAACCTTGCATTAACTCTAACCATAATCCTAATACAATATTACTAAATAGATAAATTTATTTAATGTCTTGTATGTTGCGCCATGATTGCTACTATCTTATATATATTTTATTATATATAAAATATGGTGAGAGATATCCTTCTCAAGGCGCCTATTTTCAACAAATTGAAATGTGCAACAAATGTATAAAAAAATGATATCTCTTAACATATTTACGCTGAAGACGTTTTCTATATGAGATGCATCGACTAATTTTAATATTTTTCATTGATTAGAATAAGATTTTGTAACTATCACCTGATTTTAATATTTTTCATTGGTTTGAATAAGAGTTTGTAACTATCACTTAAGTCTAAAATGCATTACCAAAATGGTCAAGTGGAAAGGACTCTCTATCTCATCGTTTGTTCATTGATTTTCTTATTTGTTGTCCATCACATTTTTGGGTCCTCTAGTAGAAACATATTAGGTACATTGGTTGTTTTATTGTTGTTCTCCAATTGCATCGTTCACTTATTCCCATGTTTTTTTTATTTCATGATTAAAATAATTGCTTTCAAAAAGGAGACGAGATTGGGAGACGAGATTGCCTCTTCGGTCTTCCAAAAAATCAATTACAACCTATTAAAAATAGTGACCTTTGATTGCACATCCTTCCAAATAAAAAATAAAAAAAATTCAAATCCTTTAAAAAAGGTATTCCTATAGAAAGGTATGAGAGATGTTAAAAAATAATACGTAGAAAAGGGAGAAATTAGTGATTTCTATTCATAATTTTTAATTTTTAATACAATAAGATTATATTACATTTAAATTATCAATTAATATTATTTTTAGTCCCTATCGTTAAGGCAGGAGACTATAGTTTTCAAGAGCTTTTGAAGCATTAGTTTGTTTTTTGAATTATGTGCAGGTTGGTAAAATACAGTGTAAAACTATACTCTTCCCCGAATTTGATGATTTATGTGGCGTAATAAATATTTTTTGTTTTTTCCCTATTCATTGCTTCTTATTTTGCTGGTAGTCTTTTCCATTTTTGTGTCAACATATTACAAAAATTGTTCAGCGGTTGCAGGTGGCATTTCCTTGCAAGGGTACGCGGCGAGAAGGGGACAGTTTGCTATCCTTTTTTTCCCACTTCTTAATACACTTCTGCACATGTCCATTTGTGCGTCAATTTCCTCTAATGGCTGCCCCACTTCTTAATACACTTCTGCACGTGTCCATTTGTGCGTCAATTTCTTCTAATGGCTGTAGAGAAAGACAACATTTTGCCTAGGGATTGTT